>OX327012.1:4373848-5830131 GCA_946800695.1 Geum urbanum
ATGTAAACAGATCTAAATTTCAGCCTTGAATATTTGAACTTTGAAGTCATAAGAAGATTCCTAGACCGGCTTCGATTTCGCTTCCTCAGGACGGTGTTTGATGCAGCAACTGTCATTGTAGGAAATGTGTGCAAACCAGCATGATTAAAATGCTCTAAAAGTATCCAACACCATCAGGTTACCAACTTTTCAAGCTCAAGACCAAAGGTATGCAGTTGATGACACTGACTTGGCAAGCACAATTTGCCGATTCTTCCATTTACTCCAAGTGAAGAAGGCAACATCTAAACATAATAAAGTGTCTACCTTGGACCCAAGGTTAGAGTTCAAAACCTGTAAGCAGATGAGTGTTTGAACTCTGATCTCGGACATGGTAAAGAATATATCGGAGGTTGGGAATACTTGGCAAAGATGAAGGCATCAACCTAAAAATTACTATGAAAGGTACACAAGTGGCCTGCAGTTTAGGCTGAAGAACACCATGAAGGAAGTTAGAGTCCATGATCTCTATAAGATTCTATGCAAACAAACCTTCTTAGGTCAACAATTGAATTGTCTGGAAACCAAATATAACCAACAATTTATTTTGAAAACAATAGCCATGGGTACATTTAAAGCCTTACAAAGAGAGCCAAAAAAAAGAGTAAAAAGAAATGGAGCCTCATTAGGCTGCCAACTGTATAAACTAATACATGAATAGAACAAGCAATCTTCAAGCTAGCACTTGCACATTTTGTGGACACAAGGAAAAAAAAAAGTTTCTCCACTAAATTTCATTGCCTATAGAAAATGTTCATATATTGGTGAAAAAGAGTTGAAGGAACAACAAAGTTACCCATAACAATGAGCATTTGGACACGAATGTAGCAACTTGCTTAGTGTTAGCGCTTGTAATCCCCTTAAATAGCACCACGAGCTTCTGTCAGAGTAGGCGTCAAAGTTCCCAAGCCATTAACAAAATCAATGCCAACGAAGGTATACTCTCCATACGTATTGCCAACTACTGAACCGGTTGAAACATATTGCTGGGAAGCCAGCCTTTAGCTTTTAGAAAACTATTTCCATGACATGATCAACAAGGGCTTCATTATATCTAAGTTTCTTATCAGCAGGAATAGTTGTATAAGATGTCCGGCACAAAATGTTATCAAATCATCTGCAGGTTAGCTTTTCTTTCATCATCATAACCAAGTTTACAGCTGCACCTGTTAAATACGTACGCTCAGGAATAGTTGTATAAGATGTCCGGCACAAAATGTTATCAAATCATCTGCAGGTTAGCTTTTCTTTCATCACCATAACCAATTTTACAGCTGCACCTGTCAAATATGTACGCTTCAGCCAAAGAGACTATATCCTTCAACACTGAGAGAATTTCTCAGATACTATGCCTCTGCTAAGTTGGCTTGAATTTGCTTTTGTCTAAGAGATGCAGGTGGAAATGGCCCTATATTCCAGATTCATTAAGAATTTCCCGAAGGACCATAATACCTCTCGATAACTCATTGTTGGATTCACTGCTCACCATTTTCTAGCTTCGTCCCCAACTGCACCCTTGGCCTAGGTGAAAGCCCCTTGGCAAGCATCTCTTCATCGTACTTCCTAGCCATGTCTAACATACCCTTTTCCACCAGTGCATCTATTAAAGCATTGTATGCTGCCTCATTAGGACTAGACCCAAGTTTTTCCATCTTCTCCCACACAATAAACATTGGTCTGAGGAAACCCCATCTTCCAAATTTCCTCATAATCATCACATACGTGTCCATCCTCGGATGAACCCCACTTTCAATCATCCTATCAAACAGCCTCAGAATCTCATTCGGCTTCTCTAGGTACTTAAAAAGGACTTGGTATGTCATAACATCGGGGGCACACTTGTTCTTAGACATTATCCGAAGCACTGAGAATGCCTCCCTGTATCTCATATTCTCACACAAAAGCTTTATAATTGTATTATATGTCGAGACACTGGGTTCACATCCCAACTCCTTCATCTCCCTCAACATCCGAGTTGCAAAATCAACCCCCTCACTAACACCAATGGCACGAATAACTGTGTTATATGCCACCACATCCAGCTTAATCCCTTTCTTCTTCATCTCCTTGTACAATTTCACAGCCTTCCATGCTTTTCCACTCTTGCACATTATATCCATATATATCGAATACGAATGCAAATCTTTACAAACACCTTTCCTATCCATCTCTTCCCAAAACTCCCTACATTTCGACCACCACCCCATCTTCGACCACCCGCGAAGAATTATATTATGCAGCTTAGTACTCTTATCAAAACCCAACTCTTTGTTGTTCCAAATGCAAAAATCTTGGGCCTCAATCACATGCTTATGTTCACAAAGAGCATCAATAAGATGACAAAAAGAAGTCTCATCTTTCAAACTAAACTCTTCTAACTTATTATAAGTATCCATAGCTTCTTTGACAAGGTGTGCAGATACATATCTCTTAAACAATATACGAACTGTAGAATGGTCAGGAGCACAAACTGGGCTCTGCTTCATTTTGTGAATCAAGTCCCATGAAAGTTGGAACTCGAAAAACTTACCGAGAATGTCGAGCATTCGATTGTAGGTCTCGGTGGTGTGTTGGAAGTGGCAATTGGACTCGACCCAGTTGAAAAAGTCGAGGGCTTTCTTCCAGTCATTGCAGTAAGAAGAGAGGGTCTCACGAACTGTGGTATAGTCGTAAATTGTTGTTGAGCTTGGTTGTTGAGGATGATTTGGGTCTGTTGGATTATTGGGAATTGATGAAATGGGTTTGGAATGGAAGAGGATTTGAGTAGAGCGCAGATGAAAGAGTCTGAAGAGGCGTTGAGAGGCCAGAGAAGAAAGCATGGTCTGAGACTCTGACTGACAAGAAGTGAACTAAAACGACATCTCCGTTGAGCTCCTGTAACCAGTTTCACAAAGGTTTATTCTTTTATTTTGGGCCCTCGCTCGATCGGGCCCAACTAAGTTATTATTTTTTTTTAGTTTTATATACTGGCAATAGGTTAATCAGATCCTTTTTGAGCTGAATGGCATCATACTTTTTACTAGGACTCATAATTTGGATGCAAAGCCTGAGAAACTCAAGTTTGACCCGACCCCAAAAAAACCTGCAATGGACCCGGTCCATCAGGCCGTAGGCCTAACTTGGGCTTAGAGTTTTGAGTTCGGCCTGGCTCGAAAAAATCCGTCTTGTATTTTAATTTTTTAAATTTAATTTATGGATTATAATTTATACTTATATAAAAAAATTTGTAATAAGATAAGGAAATAAGCTACGGGCTTAATGAATTCTTAGTTGGATAGTTAGATTTGCTCTTAGATTCTCATTTGGCTAATTGGCCTTAATGAATAAATTTAGTTTTTGTTTAAGGAGATTTATTCTCTGTAATTTTCGGTGTGTGTCTTGTTCTAATTAGATGCGGATTAGATTAGATTAGATATAGAGAATCCCTGTTATATTGGGACATTGATTGTAATAAATTGCATCGGCCTATATATATAACATTCGATCAATGAAAGAGTTACAGTTTTCAGTCTATCATATTATTCCCCTCAAACACGTTATCATACATGCTCTGAGTTAATAGCCATCTAGCACCACAGAAAAAAAACCCTAACCTTTAAATTTCCCATCGTCGGCTTCCATCACCGCCGACCTCCACAAAGTTTGGCTCATTCTTCGGCATTCCTCCTTGCTTCCAATGATCTTCCTCCTTCGTCAAGATTGCTCAACTTCCAAGGAACCGCTTCAGACGAGCTCCTCCTTGAGGTAAACCGAGCAAAACACCAATTAAGGTAATTTTTTTAAATCATCAATCTTTAGATCTATGAATAAAACTTACTTCCTGCAAAATCCTAGATCTAGGATTGTGATATTGTTTGTGATTATTATCTATACCCTAGTTCCTATGAACTTGTATCCATAGAATATAAGTGACGGTCCTGGGGGAGTTACGGTTTAGAAAAGAAAAGAAAGAAAAGAAAATCGATCACATGTGATGGTTAATCACGATTTATGGGTGTGGTTTTTGAGCCACTATTTATTGATGATCGATTTTTTGACCATACATCATGGATCACGTTCTTATTCATTAAAACTTGCTGTTACTGATCATGGTTTTATTTTTTTATTTTTATCGATGCTAATAAAATCTCTTTGTATTTTGTAGATGAGCGTGAACGAGCTGGTTAGACCAGAGTTCGACCTCCTTGATCTTCAAGGAAATGAATACCATCGTTGGGTCTCTGATATGGTTAACACATTTATCGGTAAGAGACTCAGCAACACCATTCAACCCGCTGAGCCAAACGTGGTTCGGCTAACAGCAGAATCAAAAGCTCAAACCCTCATGTTTTTGAGGCGTCACATTCATTCAACTCTCAAGAAGCAGTATTTAAAGAAAACCAATCCCCTGGATTTGTGGGACGCTTTGAAGCAACGCTTCGACAATGTGCATAATGCACAACTTCCTGAGTTGACTGCAATTGGAAGCCCTCAAACTTCTGGATTTTCCAAAGATCCAAGATTTTAATCAAGCAGCTTTAAATTTGCAGTCTGATTTGAGCTTCTGTGGGGTGGACAAGTCAGAGAAAGATATGATTGAAAAGGCTCAGACTATCTTTCCTATCTCCATGAGCACTTATGCTCATCAGTACCGGATCGAGTACTAACAGGGGAGGATCGTTACTTTCAGTGATCTTATCAATAACTTAGCTAAAAAAGAAAGGCATCATGAGATCATTCTCAATAATAACGCAAGACCGGGTGATACTAAAAAGCCTTAGAGTTATCAAACTAGAGGAAAGGCCCGTAAGGACAAAAAGAACAATCGTTCGGAATCTTACAATCGTGGTGGACAAGCTCCACGTGGTGGAAGAGGAGGAGGGCGTGAGTGTGGCCGAGGCCACAACCAAAATCTGACTTGGCATAGAGATAAGAACGCCAACTCTAACAAGAACCAATCTGGTTCGGGAAATGATGGGCAAAGGCATTCAAATTCTGGAAAATCCATCTGCTATTGGTGTAGTTCAACAAAGCATATACACAAACAGTGTCGTGCTAGCAAAGAAATACTTGACTCAAGAGTTCAACTTTGCTGGAGATTTCAAGATGAACGCAGATACCAATCTTGTGATTGTAGAGGACAAGGAGACGACCATTATTACTCTGAATTTTGAATATCCTATGTAAAAGGCGTTATCTCTGTAATAGATTTAAGTTTTTGGTTTATTTTTGGGTGGTGTTTTTGCTATTTTTTGTGACTATTGTCTTGGTTTTATTTGATTTTTAGATAAGAACATTTATGATGTAATTTTCAGTTGGTAAGTAATGAAATTTTCTCTATTTTTTGGTTTATGAAAGTTTTGAGAATATTATTTCACTACTCATTCAGTGTATGATTCGATGTTTACAATATTTTATGTCATAATGACATAATGATACAGTACAAACGAGACACAAAACAACGGATATTTTGATCTCAGAAATTTTTTGACCCGTCGAATGTTCCACTCTGGATCAGTTTTTTACATTTTTTTAACCAGTCGAGAATTTCCTCGACACGTCGAATGTTTGCTTCTGTCTCGGTTTATGTAAAACTTCGACCCATCGAGAATAGTGCCCGACCCGTTGAAAATAGATATAAGAAAATTGATATTGGTTTTAGGTTTTCTTCGACCCGTCGAATGTATGCTCTTGGACAACCTTTCAACCCGGCAAAAATTCGTTATCAAAAAATCAAATTTTATTTTGGGTTTCTTCGACCCGTCGAAGGTTATATCCGGTTTTGTGGTGTTTTGATGTATCTTACATCGGTTTTCTTGGAAAAGGATCAATTTTTTTTTGACCAACCTAGAATTCAGCACCTGATGTAGTTTTACATCAGTTCATATCATGCTACTATGTGAAAAAGTGCTTCAGACGACAGGATGTCGATGACTGATGTACATTTATATGTCGTCTTAATTTTTCAGCATTGTCCGATGACTGATTAGTTGGCTTTTGTCGTCCTAGAGCTATTTTTTTTTATTTATGAAATTTCAACTTCCAGTTTTGCTTCTTCGAACCGTGACAGAAATATGTCGTCTGAGAAAATCATTACTGTGAAGAGTTTGTCATGCGAATAGGGCTTTATTTCAACGACGAATGTATGTCGTTGCACTAATAAGGGCTATAGAGAGGTTTTTGTACGTAATTTTCATCTTTTTAGATGATAGAAATATGTCGTATTTATGACCATGGGTTGATAATAATTTTGTTCGAATTTGAGAACTTTGAAAGATGACAAATAACTATTGTAGTTGTTATGTGTAAAATTTATACTTTTTTTTGCATTATATTGAACTCTAAAATGACTGATATATGTCGTTGATATATTTGATTTGAACATGTAAAAATGTAAACTTTTTTATTGCATTAAAATTAAGTCTACAACGACATATATATGTCATTAGTAAAATTAATGTAAAACCATATGTGTTTGGAATTTTAAAGGCATGTGTTTTGACCCTCTTTAACCTAGACATAGTCATTTTCGAAGTCACTCTCAACACCATTGTTCTCACTTAGCTAACAACCACTCACCAACCCCGTACCATCGTTCACCACTGACGTAGCCTACCAACCCAATCAATGTACATCGCCGACTAGCCCACCAACACCACCAGATTGTTCCTTCTCAGCCCATTCTCTCACTGACTCACTTCACCACTATCTCTGCTCAATTGATTTTGAGACCTCATCAGTTTCAATTGATACTAACCATTTCAATTGGTAAGCTCTCTTCTTTTTTTTCATTAAGGAATTTGTAGATTAGTTCCTTTATTTGTAGACATTTTTTCGTTTTAGGTATTCTAGGGTAAACAATTTGGGGATTTTAGGGTTATTGATAAGTTAATGTGCTACTAATGTTGGTGAGGTTTTGAACCAGATGTTCATGAGATTTTGATTGATCTTCAGTGTATAGCATAGCCTTAAGCTCTTAACCAGATTTTTGTGCATGTCCTTGGGATGTTGGTGAGATTTTTGTGCATGTCTTTGGGTACAATTTAGTTACTATTCAATGTAGGTCTGTATGTATGAGATTTTTTCTGTTCTCATTTTTACTTGTGATCTAGTCTAGTGGATCATTCTTCTGTGTTATATTTTGTAAGGTTGTTAATAAAGTCTATGCATATATATATGATTATGTTCCAATTGTGTGAGTGGCCATTCAGATTTGCATTTGCATATTGATGAAGAGTAGTGTTGATTTTGTTCAAATCATACATTTCAATGTTTATGACGCCAGCAAATAAATTGAGATTTAAATATTGTAGGACCAACAAGTTTTTGGGTGCCTCAAGCAGCAGATTATTACATAATAATCTATTTGGGAGTCACAGTTTGTGGAGTAGTTTAGGAGTCGCAGTCGCAGTCGCAGTCTCTGTTTGGGAGTCACATGCGCTATTTGTGAATTCATTTAGTTAAGGTTAGTACTAGAAGCACACTCTACACTTAGATAATTTTATACTAAAAGAATGCTCTAAAATTGGTGTGTTTATGCTCGTATTTGGTGGATGCATATGAGATTGTGTGAATCTGAGCTTGATATTATTGTTTCTGAAATTGATAGGAATGTTTAATATAGATGTGTTGAACAATTTTGAGTACTGTTTTGTTTGCAAACTTTTATTAGCTAGATAGATAAGTCTTGGATGACCACTGATAGAAGGAAATTGAGGTTTCAAAAAGGACTTGATGATTTCTTGAAGTTTGCTAAGAGAAATGCCGTAGATGTAAACCAAATACTTTGCCCTTGTTTGAAATGCAATAACACTTAGAGTTTTTCTGAAAAAGTTATTAGGGATCATATATTCCTTAATGGAATAAAATCTATTAGAGAGGAAAACGGTCTTGAAAGTTCCTCTGAAATAGTAGATAAGGGACCACCTTTAGGGATAAAACCTATAGATGAAAATATGGGGTTGGAGGGGGGGGGGGTAATGATGATGAAGATATGTCAGATAATATTGACAACTTCATGAGCTTTGTGGAGGATGTAGATAAACCCTTGTATCTCGGTTGTACACACTTGACAAAAAATGAGTAGTTTACTTCAGACATTTAATCTGAAAGAAAAATACAGGATGAGTGATGCATGCTATAATGAAATAATTCAAATTATTGGGGGGCAGTTGCCAAAAGATAATGAGATGCTGGGGTCAATATATGAGGCTAAAAAGACATTGTTGGCATTAGGAATGGACCATGAGAAAATCCATGCTTGTCCAAACGATTGCATCTGTATCGACATCAGCTTGTTGATGCTACAAGTTGTACCACTTGTAATGCATCAAGGTGGAAACTGGATAAAAAAAGGAAATTAGATAATAGGGGGTCCTGCCAAGGTAATGTGGTACTTTCCACCAATACCAATGTTCAAGAAGTTGTTCTAATCACGAAAGTCTGCAAAGCACATGATTTGGCAGGCCTACGATATAAAGAAAAATGGAAAGATGCGGCATCTAGCAGATTCTCCGACTTGGAGGTTGATTAATGGGAAATGGTAATACTTTGGGTTAGAACCAAGGAATCTTAGACTAGGGCTAGCCTAAGATGGGTTTAACCCACATAGTGAGAAAAGCAGCAAGTATTCTTGCTGGCCTGTTATACTAGTAATATATAACCTTCCCTCATGGTTATGTATGAAGAGGAAGTATATGATGTTGACATTGTTGATATCGGGACCTAAACAACCTGGAAACGATATTGATGTCTATCTTTAGCCATTAATTAAAGATTTGAAGCTATTATGGGAGGAGGGTGTTGATGGAGTATATGATGCCCACATAGAGGAGTACTTTACACTTAGAGCAATCCAGTTGTAGATGGTTAATGACTTCCCGACATATGGAAACTTATCCTGCATCATCGTGAAAGGGTACAATATAATGCTTATTCAATCTGCCTTGAAAACACCAAACCACACCAAACTTATCCGACAGTTTACGTATATAAGGCATCGTAGAGGTCAGCCGCTTTCTCATGCATTTAGAAGGAAAGCCACTATTTTTGATAATACTGTGGAGGATGATCTTGCTCCTACACTTTTAATGGGAGAAGAAGTGCTGAGTAGAATGGAGGGTTTGAATTTTTTATTTGGAAAAAAGCACGGCCCTCCTTCTTACAAGGGACTGCCTGAGGAGGAATGACCCTGTTTAAAGAGAAAGTCTATTTTCTTTCAACTTTCTTACTGGAAACATCTTCCCATATGCCATATGCTCGATGCCATGCATATCAAGAAAAATGTTTGTGAGGCTATCCTTAGGACACTGTTGAATATTTCCAACAAGACAAAAGATAGTGCTGAACCTCGTTTGGACATGATAAAAATGGGAATCAGAACTAACTTGAGAGGTAAACACAGGGTAAACAGAAAAGCAAGTTACCAGCGGCTAGTTAGAACTTACTTTTAAATGAGAAGAAGATTGTTTGCCGTTATTTTTTCAAGATGAAGGTCCCTACAAGATTTTCATCAAAAATCAATAGCCTTGTGTCTATAGAGGATTTAAAGATTTCTGGTATGAAGTCACATGAGTGTTAGAATATATTGCATCATTTGCTACCTATTACAATATGTTCAGTGTTAGAGAAGCCAGTTAGGTATGCTATCATTCACTTTTGCCAATTTTTTAAGGCTATATGCGCGAAGGAGATAGACACATCAAAGTTAGAGACTTTGCAAGCAGATTTGGTCGAAACTGTTTGCTTGTTGGAGAAGTATTTCCCCTCATCATTTGTTGACATCTTGATACATTTGTGTGTGCATCTGGTTAGACAAGTTGAGTTGTGTGGTCCTGTGTTTTTTCTTTGGATGTACCCTTTCGAGAGATACATGAAGACACTTAAAGGATATGTAAAAAGCAGAAAACATCATGTTGGGTGTATTGCCGTGTCTTACATTATTCAAGAGGCTGTTGAGTTTTGCTTGGAACGTATGGATGTTACAGCAGAGACTGTTGGCATGCCTAAGGTAGCAATATCTGGTCTGATTGATGGTTGTAAAACTTTATCGGGTGTTGGGTTAAGCGAAATATGTGAAAAGGAACTCAATATGGCTCATCTTACTATTTTGCAAAACACAGAAGAGGCTCAGCCTTATTTCATGTAAGTAACTTTCTTTAACAGTTAATTCTCTGAATCTAATATGAGTATTGATTACATTGTTGAAGGTTCCTAATCTGTTTTCCATATTTTTTTCATTAGTGAACATATGGAGATGTTGAAGTTACTTAACCCTAGGTATATTAAAGATGAAAAATGGTTGAAGGAGGAACAGAATGTGACTTTTCTGAAATGGGTAAAGAACAGGGTATGTTCTTTAATTATAAAGCAGTGGATTCCAATTTATGATTTTTGTCAACTATTAAAAATTAATTTACTGAAGATATATCAACTATATTTTGGTAGGTGAAGGAGGAACTCCAATTTCAAGACCACAATATTTCTGAAACAATGAGGTGGATGGCTGAAGGTCCAAATAGCCATGTCCTAACTTGGACTGGATATCATGTAAAAGGAGTGGACTTTAACACCAAGGATCGAGATATTGTGTTAACCATTCAAAATAGTTAGGTGTTTCTAGAAGCCAGTGCAATGCAAGTTGCAAGTGCATGTGATAAAAATCCAATTATAGAAGACATGCACTTCTATGAAGTGATTATTGAAATTTGGGGATTATATTACACGAAGTTTAAGGTTCGTGTTTTCAAGTGTGATTGGGTTGAGAATGCAATGGGGATCAGATTAGATGAACTGAGATACACCTTGGTTAATCTGAATAGGATAGGGCACATGAATGATCTTTTTGTCTTACCTACGTATGTAAAAAAAGTATTTTACGTAGATGACCCTTTGAATGAGGGATGGTCAGTTGTAGTTAAGTGTGTTGAGAAAGACTACCATGAGTCAGATGAAGAAGGTGAAACTGATATCAATGATATTGAAATGGAGTATTCAATATCTACTAGAATACTGTTTCTTGATAGTTTTGACTATATAAATGCCACTTCGTAGCCCAATTACATGAGAGATGGAAATGAAGAAATAGTGATCCTTAATTAATGTTGGCTACCTAGTTCTGGCCATTTTTTTATAGTGTAATTATGTACTCTAATGTGTATGAAACTCAGATTAGTCAATTTATGGCTATGTTACTTTTGCTCCTTATTGCTTATCTGTGTTGTGTTGATGTGTTGCTCTTCTATTGCTTATCTGTTTTGTGTTGTTAATGTGTTACTTATCTGTGTTGTGTTGCTCATGTGTTGCTATGTAACTTACTTTCAAGGTTTAGGGCTCCAATGGCTAAAAAAGACACTGACATGCCTAGTACAAACAAGAAGATAACTGCTGCAAGGAGGAGGATGATGCATGTAAGAGCTACTGTCATAACATTGAGGATTCAAAACCTGAAGAAAGGTGTAGATGAGAAATAGAAAGCAGTTGTGGAGGCTACAAAGGAGAAAGGAAAAATAGCAAAAAAGTAGTCACGGAAGTCTCAAACAGCCGGTACATCATCAGTAAAGGATAAGACAATGGAGTCAAAGAAGAGTAGTAAGAAGAAAAGGATGTGGATGAACTACAAGTTGTAGATGCCAATAATGTTGATGATGAAAATGTCACAACGTTAAAGAAGTGACACAGAGTGACAATGAGTCATGTTACAAAGAGAGCAGAGAACGAGAAGGTGGAAACTGTCAACACTAATGCGCTCGGGGTACCTAT
Source organism: Geum urbanum (assembly GCA_946800695.1). Lineage (NCBI taxonomy): Eukaryota > Viridiplantae > Streptophyta > Magnoliopsida > Rosales > Rosaceae > Geum > Geum urbanum. Next base: position 4,385,627 of record OX327012.1, read on the forward strand.
TGGGCATGCACCTACGAATATGCAATCCTACATCAGAGCACTGGCATGTTCCAAAATTCTCATTCATATCACTGATTGGAGGCTTGTTGATGAAGATGATAAAGAGAAGATATGGGAAGCAGTGGAGGTTTGTTTCTGCCTTGTTATTTTTAATTTTGCATACATATTATGAAGTGTAGGTTCATATCATTGGACTTTTCTTATGTAGCTTGCTTATGTAATTCCAAGAGAGTGTAGGAAGAAACTCTTGAAGTCTGTTGGCCTCAAATGGAAAAACTAAAGTGTGACTTGTACACCGAATTCATTAAACCATACTTGGATACCCCTAAAAAGTTTGCTTCCCCACCAAAAGGTTATGGCATTTGCCAAACTCATTGGGATATATTTGTGAAAGATAAGCTCAGCGAAAAGTTTTAGGTATGTTTCTTAAAAAATTTAAAATGTATGTACGTGATGCCTTATTAGTTGGTAATTGGCTAGATTGTTATATTGATTATACATGTTATGCTATGGGCATGTGCAGGGCTATAGTCGTAAGCAAAAAGAAAAAAGAGATGGATATTTATACAACCATACGCTATCTCATAAAGGCTATGCTAATTTGGAGGTAGAACTGGTAAGTGTTAGTCGACTATATCATTTCCAGTTGTATGATATAGATATGTTCATATATATATATATGGTAGAATGCATGCTTACTATGGATAAATTAAGAAATTTCATACAAATGAACGCATGCAGCAACCTATGGGGATGAGAGAATAGATAGGTCTACATTGTGGATTGTAGGACGCAAAGACAAAGATGGTAGTTTTAAAAATGTAGTGGTCGAGGAGTGTGCCAGAAAGATAGTAAGTCCCTGCATAACTTCATTGATTGTGGTATTGATTTTAATCATTATGCATTTACAATCCTATACATTTTAATGTGGCAGGAGAAAATTCAACAAGAAGTAAAGGAAGGAAAAAATAAGCCTAAAGGGGATGATGATGTGTTGACTATTGCACTTGGTAATCCTGAGCATCCTTGCATTGTTCGTGGAGTCGGTGACCATGTGAAGCCACAAGTGTTCTTTAATATTCCGTACATAATGAAGAGAAATTCATCACAAAACAGAGCTGCAGAGTTTGATAGAGTATTGAGGGAGAGAACAGCAGAAATAATTGCTCTAGAAAGGGCGGAGAGTGATAAGAAGATTGCAAGTCTAAAAGAAGCTTGGGAGGCACAGTTTTTTGATTTCAAAATTGAAATGTTATCTGGTAAAATTCTATATGATGGGTCACCTAGAGATACTAATGGTTCAGTTCAAGGTAGTTGTTCTTGACAAGTTGGGAAGTACGTAAATGGTCAAGCTGTCCTGCCTCCAGAAATTACAAAAATCAGTCAAAAGTTGTTGTTGAATGACGAAGCAGAGGTTGATCAGGAGGCTGATAAGGTCATGAAAGATAAGGTTGTGGAATACTTGAAAGAATCAAATGCTCCATTATCGAAGATCATGGCGCTTCCATGATACCTGTAAAGCATGATGTCTTCTCTGATATGGTAACTCTCTTATCTTAAATAATTTAATAATTACTTGATATTATTATATATCCATACAATTGCCAAATTGTTGTTATTAATCCTTGTCATTACTTGATATTATCATTATATTCATTAGGTGCAGTCCACTAAACTAAAAGAGTACAATCTTGCCTTAAATTCGATGGAGAACATCATTGCTCTCAATCATTGAAGTAGAACATAGGGGCAGCACACTTCTTGTCCATGGAGTTCCTCTAGGGGATCCGAATGTATGGGTTACAATAACTCGTACTATAATCAAGGATGCTAAACTACCATTTCTTGTCAAAGGGGATCTTGAAACTGTCGCCGACGCAATAGACTCGTGTGTTGCTTGGCCAAGAGACCTTGTGTTCCTCTGTGGAAATAAACAAAAGGTAAATTAATTTGATATGCATCTTGGTCATTAGATTTTCATCTTGCAGAGACTAATGATGTTTATGTTATTGTTTATGAGCCCCTTGCTTCCCTAAAGTTTTCAAAGAAGAAAAAGGAAGAGAAACAACTTGTTGAAGTGGACTTATTAAACCTTCCTCCCAACCTACCGGGACAGTTTAAGAAAACATGTGAGTGGGCTAAGAGATCATTACGGGGGGGGGGGGGGGGGGGGGGGGGGCTTCTAGTTCGTGCTACATTAAGGAAGGAAATATTTGGAGTTGCTAAGCGTAACATCATCGGTATGGATGATTCTTATTGTATGGCCAACAAAGGAGTTACATCTAATCATGTCAGACATATGTATATGAGGCATGTGACATCAAAGTTCCACATTATATCCTCATTTCAACATCTACAACATATTGTATTTAATTAGTTCCTTTTTAATTTAATTAACTACTTAAGTAATATATATATATATATGTTGGATTTCTTTTTAGCTATCTCTATGGAATAGTAAAGAAGCAAAAAATGCTCGATATGATATGATATGTTTTGTTGGATCGGACATAACTGGACGCACATGTGGACCTGTCAACACACGGTCGTGAAAAATTACAGATCGTTTTCAAGCTGGGAAACTTGGATAGCTCTTTATTATGCCATATAACGATGGGTAATTTTTTCGTATTTTCAAAAGGATATTTTTTTATTGATAGCTAAGTTTAGTAATTTTTCCTTATGAGACTTCATCATTTTAGAGATCATTGGGTGTTGAACGTTGTAAATGTGGATGAAGAGATTGTGTGCTTCATGGATCCTAATCGGAGGAGGCTGCTTGGCGGTGAATGTCATACTGTCTTGGAGAGATAATAAGATCCTTTTGCTGGTCCTTGTGAAAATTTTGAATTCTGTTAGGTCTGTGTGAATATAATGAAGTGTTAATGATAAATGTACATATTTTGTTGGTTGTAGTGCCATTAGAATTTTTAAAGCTCAATCATACAAGAAACTAGCGGTCTGGAAAAATGTTTTTTGGAAGAATCTGCCGGTACATATGTGACTCCATACTAACTACTGTGGATGTTCTTTATCAATTCATTATGAAGTTTCATCCAGCTCAATTAATAAAAAAATCATTATTAGTATGTATTATTTATGTTCTCACTTGGCAGGGGATCCCTAAGCAAGAAGGAATTGATACGTGTGACTTGTGGATGATGCGCTACATGAAGGATATAGTGGAGGATAAGAACCTAAAATTTTGTGTGAAGGTATGTAATTGAAAATTCAGCTTCATTCACATACAGATCATATACTGTATATATGCCAACTAATTTGCCTACAATAATTTGCAGTGGGAAAAGTCTCAAAGGCCTTTTGTAACGTACTCAGTGAAGAAGATTGATGAAGTCCGGGAGGAGTGGGCAAGCTACGTTATGCAATTTGCATAACTAGCTAGGTTCTGGTTCTTGTTTTTATAGATGAACCTATTTTGTGGATTGCAGCATAACTAGCTAGCTAGGTCATGCATGCAATTTGAAAAATATTTTGATTCTAGCTCTAGTTCTAGATGGTAGCTAGTTAGGTTCCGGTTATATAGTAGGTATTTGGTTATAGTTTTAACAATAGCTAGCTAACAAATAGCTATAAGGTTCTGGTCCTCTTTTGTACAATATATGATCAATGCATGCACTAGTTGTTTTTTGGGCATTCAAGTTCAATTCACATTCACTTGTATCCTTATCTTTACAAAATTCACATATGATAGAACAATCAAAATTTGAGATGCACACCCTTAAAAAAAATTTTTTTGGATGTACCCCATAAAATCTGAAAAAATGTACTATGAAAATGAACATTCAATGGCGGATAGAATGGAACCGTAGTCTGTTTATTTCAAAATCAGTCAAACGACAGACATTTATTTTTCATTATCTGAGAGGTGTTATTTGAAGCAGTTTTTGTACTAGTGCATACACCTCCATAAACACTCACTTTACGTACGTACTTAACCGATAATTACGACCTAAGTTAACCACACTGCCCATGTGAGCATGACGACAGTAGTGAGACCAACCAAAGTCATAACCAGAGTTACGTCATATGTGGTCTGTGAACCGCTCGCGCGCCTATCAAAGATGTCCCCAGACGACTTGCAACAGGAAGGTAAGTGAGTTTGTCCCACATCGAGAACAATAACAAGGTTCCATCCGCAGCCATCTATATAACCGCTTGGAGGGTTTAATCCCGTTGTGAAGGTTGCCACACAAATAAGAGTAGCAGCCACTAACAGAACATTTCTTAAATCCTTTGCATCGTCTCATTTCAGATAATGCATAAAGTGTTCTTATTTTGACCAAGAACTTTGATCAACAATTGGTGTTGGCTCTGGAGCAGCCATTTCGATATATGATTGTTATCCATTCTTGAAGAAAAACAGAGCTAAACAGAGAGTGGATAAGAGAGATAAGGCTATGGTGCATGAAAAATCATACCAAACTATGATCATTAAAGAGATATACAAGGGTTGTAGACCAGGGGCGGATGCAACTTGTAGACTGCTCCGGCTGTAGACTGGCAAGAAATTTTACTAAATAGCCAGAGAGTATAGGGATATCTAGTCATTTCACCCAAAATTAATATATATGCATATATTTATATACAACGAATATCAACGAGTTGTCTGGTGCTTAATCCGTGACTACGTAACTCAGAGTTCTCGACTAATATTATTTTCGATTTTGCCTATTCAACCTAAACATTGGATTTGAATTGTGAAAATGTGAAATAGGTGTTATATTAATTAAATGTGTAAGACATTTAATTGGATATTTGGGAAAAATAGGAAGAGGTGAGAAGAATTTTTTGTATTGAGCTTATTTTTTTGTTTGATATGCTTTGCTTTTCTCAATTTTATTTGTTGAAGTTATTTTGATAATATTACTTGTGTTAATATAATGGTAGTCATTTAAGCTATTAATTTTGTTTATGACTTGCATATGATCTATACTTTATTGCATTGTCGTTCTTATTTCTTGTTTTTATGTTATATGGAGTTGTTGGTTTGGTCTTCTCTATTTTTGTATTCTAAAAACAGTATGTTGTAAGTTTATGCTGGTTCAAGTACAAATAACTTCGATTTAGTATGCTATATGGGACGGCGAATAATCTCTTTCAAAATTACACATTACAGTGATTTAAACCTTAAAAAAAATTGTGCACTACGCGCACAATACAACCTCTCCAATCTCAAAATCCTGAATCCGTACCTGTTGTGGTAGACCTAAAAATACAAGAAAGAAAATATCTTTTACTCTTAACTACAACCACACAAGTATGCTATAATGTTTAAAGTTGGAGGATTATTTGGAAGATGACCAAGTGATTTGTGTGAGAAGTGGGCTGAGAGAGACGATGGAACTCCACAGGAATAACTACTCCTATGAAGTCCGTAATATGGACAACTAGGGATTATTACAGCAAGGAATTGTGGTTTAAATACTTTTTTATCACCCAAAACAAAATGAAATCTACTCTGTTCTGTTCTAAAAATTGGATCAGGCTGATATGGATCCCAATGCTAAACACACAGAGTCTAATTTTCCTAGCTGATATGTGTCATAATTTAATTGGTTGGTGCTCTCAACTTTTTTCACTTTTGACAGAGCTTATGATAAGCTCAATCTATATGAACATCCACCACCCAAACTTGTCTCTAGCAGCCTAGCCTCTCTACGACAACTTCGCTATCAATGGTAACCCTCACTACCGCCAGTGATGCACCCTCTCCTTCCTCATCTTGAAATTAGAGTTTGATAGCGAGATCGGAGTCAGAGTCTTTGTGTAGGTTGACGGCGGCGGTGTCCTGCTTGGTGAGATGGCCTTCACGAAGATGCTAGGCTGGCGGGGTTTGTGAGAGTGTGAGACAGATGAGATGGGTCGGATCTTGTAGAGGAGATGCAATGATGGGATCCGTATTGGTTCAACATGCATGTACTCTTAGGCTAACTAAGCTCATCTTCTCAGTGCTTTGCTTATCACATAGTTAACAATTCAAAAATCCTTTGTATGCACATAGGGATTTGACGACAATTTAAGTGATGATCGATGGTGTTGGATTTTACAGTGGGATATATATTTGGCAGCAGTGAATTAATGATTAGCTCATGGAGGAGGCTGGGTGTGAGGTCGGCTCCAATTCAACTACAATTACATTATGGAATGGAAATTTCTCTGCGAGGAGGGACGAAGAAGGATGGATTTCTTTTCTGGGTGTGTGGTGGCGAAAATCTCGGTGATGAATGTAGGTTTTGGCAACTGGTTCTCTGGACAAATCATGTACACTTGGTTTACTCTGAGTTTAATCAAATTTAAAAATAGTTAAAAAATAAAAGGTTGAGATTTTGCCACATGCCATATTAGAGAAAAGACTTTTGGGGGAAAGTGTAATAGAATGCATTTAAAAATTATCCCTAAAAACTTTCCCACCAGAACGGGACTCTAAATATTTGGAATTACTCGCTGCTTAAGTTGTTTCTATAGTTACATCATTGGTTTTCGTTGTGCGGTGGTCTATTACCTATACAACATGCACAACACTTGCGGAGACCGCAGTGGTTTCAACTTGGGATAGTTTTTATTTTTATTTTTATTTTTATGATTGTTTTTTTTTTCTCCCGAACACTTGTGATTTATGTATGAGCAGCAGTTTTTTTATTCTATTTGTTTGTACTGGAATTGTTTGGGATCTTCCATTGATTTTTTTTTGGAGATTTGAATTGTTTAAATAAATAAAAAAGACAAATAACTTTAAACTATCTCGAATAACCTAAAAATTTATAGACATTAACGAGTCTCAATAACCTAACATGACAAGTTTAGACACGATTTGCACTTGATTTAGTATTTGAAATCATTTTAGTAAAACAGAATACGAAAAATTGACGAAAATATAAACAAACAAAATATATTAATTAAACAAGTTAAGGAAACTACTATCCCCTACCGACACTCCAATGATACAGAACAATTATGCCCTTAAGTTGGCTCGCTACTATTTTGAACACTTCTTATATGTTTTCAAGTATTGTATAGGACTATTACTGCAAGTAACAACCTATGTTTTTTTGTTGTTTTGATATTGGATATTTCATTAAAAGCCAAACATTGCCACAAAGAGCTACAACAGACTGAGAAACGCTGGAACACAGAAGAGCAATGAAAGTAAAAGCTAGAGTGATACTAGTATTAAAGGCAAATAGCAAGGCATCTCCACCAATCTCCTAAGAGGAAGGTATATGACTGCCTCACCAAACCAAGCTAATACCCTTCTAGTGCAGGCAAGGGCATCCATCGCTCTTAAGCACACCCACAAGAGACGGAGGAGGCACAGCTGCCCAACAAACTTGATCCACCCTCTCGTTATATAGCTTTGAAGCAGCATGAGCCGCTCCATTTGCTTTACGGGCACCCACTTCCATTTGAAATCACGAATACCAGAAGCATATCTTCTAATTTCGTAAATGATCGGGTACACTTCCCAACTACTTCTAACACTGATCTTCTTTAACCACCTTACCAGATTTGCACCATCCGATTCTACAATAATACTCTCCACTCCACTTTCCACAACTAGCTTCACCCCATGTAATACTGCCATAGCCTGACTCATAAGAACCAATGACCAAAAACTCCTTGTGGCTCTTCCACACTTGACAGCCCCCATGTGATCCCTAATAATAACACCAGTTCTAGCACAATTTTATCCAGAGTCCCAGCTAGCATCACAATTCAACTTTAGAACCATCAGAGGAGGCTTGGTCCATATTGCTTCATTCCTGATCTTATAGGGAAACCCATTCGAATCCAGAGTGGTCATCACTTTCTCCTGTAGAGGTTGAGAAAGCAAGGGACTGCCATATTGAAGCACCTCCAGTAAAAACACTTAATCTTAGGCAGCACCTTGCAGTTCCATAATGAGTTCCATGATTTCTCACCAATGCAGTAAGAAGAATTCGTATAAGTAAGCAACTGTAATACCGATTTTTCATACATCCATAGATAACCATTTTCACAGTATATCTACCATGAATAGTCCATGGCCACATAATCTCATCAGTCACCATACTATCATCAAGTGGAATACACTGTCTGAGACTGGCTTCCTGCATACAAAAGATCTGCTTAATGAGATTCACATTCCATCTGCGCTAATTTGACAACAATCACTCACCAAAGTTGGCTTGGGAATCAGTGGATTGCAGGCTTCAAGTGTGCATCCCCTAGTAGCCCCCTTTATCCACTTATCCTCCCAAACATTAATTATTTAATTTACCATCCCAACTTGCCATCCAACACCTTCTATGATCTGGTTCCTGGGCTCCAGGGGCAGAACCAACCCAGTAACAGGATGGGCTGCTGCCTACCCAAAAGTTTAGGCAGCAAAAAAAATTTTGGGCCGAAAAAGAAGAAGAAATAACAGATAGAACAGAGAGAACAGCCCACATTCTCCACAATCCACCCACCTTAACTCTCTCATTCTCTCGAGTCTGGCCTCAGGCTGTAATCTCTATATCGATCTGAGTCAGCCACTGATCAACCCAGAAGTCCAGAACCCGATCAACCCACACCGATCAAGTGGATCAACCCGCACCCCTAAACCTGCACCAATCAACCTGGAACGGATCAACCCATCCCACAGCCCGTTGCCCACACCAATCAACCCAGAATGGCAGAACCCACCAACCACTGTGGCTCCGCCTGAGTTCCTCCTCCGCAAGGTATGAAATTTGAAAAAATATTAATCTATTTTGTCTTTTTTGTGATTGAAGTGGAACTTGCAATAATGGAATCACTCGGGTTTGGCAAAATGAGTATTTTTGTGATTGAATCGGGAACTTGCAATAATGGAATCACTTTTAGCCAGTTTGGTTAATTTGGTTACGGAATTATTTTTTTTTAAAAATGTCTTAATTAAATGTGTAAAATGTTGTTGATTTAGTTGGCGGACATCGGAATATGAGATTTAGTTAATAATAATGTAGATCTTTTAATTCACAGAGTTTGGTTTTGTCGCCTCCGATGTATGAACTATGTTATATATAATAATAAAGGCGTGAGGATGAGCCTCCCAATGAGTTACAAACCTGAAAAAAAATATAAAAAATATGCACTTCACAATAAATTATAGCCCACCAAACTTTCAAATCCTGGATCTGTCCCTGATTTCTAGCTCCAATCAAGTTGCTTCACCTCTATGATGGTCTGTAACACCTTTCCGCATTTAAAAAATCACACTTAGAAAAGTACCTGGCTTTTAGGACCTATGCAATCATGGATTGAGGTTCCTCAATAATATGCCACACATTTTTTTCCAGTAGAGATACATTGTACATATTGAGATCCTTGAATCCTATTTCCCCTTCCTTTTTGGACTTATACAAATGTTCCCATCTCCTCCAATGCATCTTATTGACACCTTCAGTTTGACCCCACCAAAAATTACTTAGAAGAGAATTGATATTTGTGACAATCCGAACCGAAAATGGTATGTTTATCGGCTTGATTTGCGAGTTTTACGAATAGTCGCGATTTTGTCGTAATTGGTTAATATGGTGAGCTTGTTAACTACTAAATTATTGGGCAAGAATTTGATTTGAGATCCTTCATGAAAGTTGTCGAGAATTAAATTTCGAGCTCGTGGGAACTTCCGGAGGATTATTTCGAGTTACGAGGACTAATTTATGAATATTTTCGGCCGTTGGATTTTGTCGTATTTATCCGTTTGGTTTCGATCCATTTTCGACCGTTGATCGTTTTTATCAGATAAGCTTGTGTTGATTTGAGCCGTTGACTTTTTATCGAATTTGCGAAGTTGGTTGACTTCAAGTGGAAATTGAAGAATTTGTCGAGATAAGTTCGTAGACACGAGAATCGTTGGAAATGGAGTTACGATGCCAAAGTTACGTTCAATCTAAATTTGTCGTAAAATAAATACGGAACTACTACAATTTCATCACCTAAGCTGCAACACCTAGATGATGAAATTGTACTATTTTCGTTGCCTAAGTGTTGAATTTTAGACGACGAATTGTTGGTTTCGTCATATAAGTGTTTACTAAGACAACAAAAAAATTCGTCATTTTTCTCAGTAAACTTATGTCGTCTAAAAATCTAGGCGACGAAGTTTATTTCGTCGTCTAAGATATTACTTAGACGATGAAACTTTTTGTTTTGAAGCTACGAAATTTCGAGGTGAACAAATTTTAAACAACAAAAGTTTCATCGTCTAAGTACTTAAGTGACTCTTAGACGACGAAATTACTTCATCGCCTAAATGCGTTTTTCTAGTGGTGGGTAAACCCCTAATTTTCAACTTAAATTTAAATCTCACATTGCCGAATGTAGATCATGCAAGTTGTGAAATAGCAGCGTCCATAAGCTGTAGTTTGCAACAGCCCAAAGTCCATCTTTAACTTTCCAATTATACCCTAGTCCAACATCTAGAGCTTGAGATTAAAGTTCTAAACACACGATCAACAATCAAAAGTTGGTGAAAAGAACTCGACATTTTTAGTATTCTATTGGATTTAATACACTAATAGAGTTTTTGTTGTCTATTCGGAAAAGTGTTAATGGCTGAATTTTTTTTATTTCTCATTATGAATTTTGTGATTGGTATAAATAATAGAGACCAATTTTGTGTTTTATCTTTTTATTTTGACGAAATATCACCTAAAGAATGTCCCTAGTACTTTGTCAAAGAAAACTAGTTTAAATACTTAGAACTAAAATAAATGAGTACATGAATAATCAATGTTACTTTCATACTCTTTTTCGGCCATTTGCCAAACTCACAACTCATATACGTCAATTTTACCAAACACTTCTGTTTGGCTCCTCCCAGGAGTTTGGGTAGTACAAACTGTCTCTTTTAAGTTGTAATAGGCGTGCAACTGTCGATGACAGAACGTCGTTGGAGAGTTGCGCCACCGCACTTACTTCTACACAAGCGACTGAAACGAGAAGATCACCAACCTTGTCTAATGATTTCTTCTTGCTTAAGTGACCTAGGACTTGTGCCGCACTAGTTAGGACTAGTTTCATGATCTTGATGCAAAGCCACAAAATATGATGCCCCATTGTTACGACCCGGAACATTATTACGCGATAATTAAAACTTATGCAGTTAGTTGTTAATTATTTACGTTAATCGTCGATGGTAATTAGTTTTTACCGTTGGTAGCTTTCACTGGCAATTTATCAAAAATTTATCGATTATGTTTTACGAGAAATTTCTTTAGATAAAGTTGTAGAGTTTGTCAATACGAGTTTGTGGCCACGTCAAGTGTCGAAATCGGAGTTACGACGAAGAAGTTATGGTCAGCGGAAATTTTAAGAAAATATCGGAAAATGTTTTGTCGCAAAATCGCGGGTATAAATATGGGTTTCCATTCTGGAAAAGTCAAAAGTTTCCATTTTTGGAAACCGGGTTGACCCTAATTGACTCGGTCTCCAGTGGCCAAAATTGTCACCGGAGGCGACGGCGATGGGGCGACTGTTTCCGGCCACCTTTGGCCGTGAAACTAGTCGGGTTCTGTTGGGCTTGGTCCCCTATATCCATTGGTGGCAACATCACCGGTGTTGGTGGCCGGAGGAAGGAGATTCGCGTCGGAGAAGTCGGCCGGATTCTAGTGGAATTTCACGGCGGCGATTGCGGTGGCGTATGACGTCAAAGTTATGGGGGTTTTGAAGCCTAAGCAGAGACGAGTCGATTGGGACACCTCTTAGCCTTTTCCGTGGTCGGACACCGGCAATCAGAAGAGTTGAATTTTCCAGTGGGTTTTTAGTTTTCCGACATATTGGAGGCTTTCTGGTTAGAATTTGATGTCGTGTTCTTCCTAAATGTTGTTGGGCTTGTTGAGTTGTATATTTTAGTATGCAGGTTGCTTGATTTGGTGCCAGTGAAAATTCCGGCCGCCGCTGGTGGTGTGCGCGGCAGAGCTATAGCAGGGTGGAATTTTCGACAAAATTTTATGTCGTTCCGCTCAAAATTTTGTGACGAACGCAATGGTGAGATTCTTGTTTGGATCTAGACTTGAATAATTTAGACGTATATTTAATCGTATAATAATTAATTGATTTCACAATATTATTAACAGACGATCTAACTATCAATTTTAATTCAAGTTGCTCGATATTTGAGATTTATGTTGCGACTCTAAAATTTAGCTATAGTGAACGAATGCAAGGAATTGAATTCAGAATTCGATTAAGTGCGTTTTTAGTCGAAAAATACGTTATTCGAGAATACGAGATTCTCAACATTATTACTTGTAGGATGACGAGTCTAGCCATTCATTATTGAATATCAACGAGTAGAGATGAATTAAAATCATATTTTCAGAATTACGAGTTAGAGGGCCATGTCAGATGATTAATGGACCGATTAGCAGGTTATGGCTTACGAATATCCCGACATAGTACGGTGAGTGAATGTTTATTTATTTTTACAGTTGCTGCGAGTTTATATTTACACGGATTTACAGTCTCCTGTATTTATTACGGTCGAGTTTGGAGGTATGTTTGTGATGGTTTTATTTTCAGCATCGATGCTTTGACTAGTCGGCTGATCACTGACTAGTGTGGTCAGACCGGATTAGGACAAACGCCCTGCCGACCCAGATTGTCTCGGGAAAGGACAAACCCCATAGACGATCTCATTACCTTTTTATTTACAGTCTTGGAGACATTCCGGGTTAGGACAAACACCCTGAGCGCCGACCTCCATATTTTATTTCAGTTTATTATTATATTTGAACTTGCTATATTTTACAGAAATTAGCGGAAAAACATGTTATTACAGATATATCATTTTACGTAGTTTACGTTATTTTTGTCCACTCACTTTAAAAATTTTATATTTTAAATGCATTTCCATTGGCCTTTTGGTTTACCGTGCCCAGATTACAGTGCTTCTCCTGAGCTAGATTTGGATGCTCAGAGGCTTTGAGTCCACCGGGTTATCATACCTTCCTGTAGGTTTCGGCCACTATCAGTGTATTTTCTTATGTTTTATTCTGCTCCTATAAGTCACTCTGAACATTAGTGTTGTAAATATTTTTTAGTGTTAGTAGTAAATTGTTAGTGTTAGTGGATTATGAATTTTCAGTTTCCTTTTTATTATTCCAGCATTTTAATTTATTTATTTTTAGCACATTATTGAGAAATCTGAATGGACATCGGTGGTCCACGGTATTATTTGTGGGAAATCCGAAGTGTGATTTTCTTGCAGGTTTCTGGTAGTCCACTTTGTAGAGGAAATTATGTCAAAAATTTTACAGAAATTCGTAGTTTAAGTCTTGTCATTAGGGCGTGATCCTAGATTACTAGTTAGTTTAGAGTTGGATCCTTTCAGATACACCCTGCCTAGTATAAAACAGGACAATTTTCTTGGCATGTGTTGAGAAACACTGGTTGTGACTCATTTGATCGCCAGAAACTTCATGCCATGTCTGGTGAAACCTCTTTTTTTCGCCGTCATCTGACAAGAGAGAATTGTTGAACCGCTTTAGCGTTGTTTGGTGGAAGTTCTAGAATCATTATTGTCGACTGTTCTCGCAAGGAAAGCTTTTTCGTTTGGAGCAAATTGTGTATGTGTGTAGAGGTGGTCCTTGACCTGGTCATGAGCCCTTAATGTATACTGATCGCTCAAGCGTACCTCTTGATCTGAAATGAATAAAAAATCTAAATCCTTGAAGGATTTTGAAAACAAGGATTCACTATATTACGTTTCCTTTATTCCATAAGGATTATAGCGGGACAAATTGATTTCTTTCACAAACTAAGCTTGCTAAATAGACTCCAAGAATTGGTCTATAGGCCTCATTTATAATCAAATAAAAAATATTTTATAGTCCAAACATTGCCCCCATGACCTCGAGATTAGGCCTAGGACTGTACATACGCAATCGAAGAGGCCTTAGTGATATGACACATCTTCGACCATAAACAATAACTCAAACCTCCACAAGGCCTTTTGTTTTCAAATATAAAAAGTCGCACCCTCTTAGAGAATGCTTAATTAGGACTTGTGGCACTTTCTGATTACTCACCCCCAATTTCTCTATCCGACTTCACTCTCGAGGTTCTCAAAGATTCAAACCCTTCTGTAAGGCTTGAAACTTCGAGCCTAAAACCCAAAAATGGATCCTCGCAAAGTCAAAGCTCACTCAATGATCAATGAGGAGATTGCCCATAAATTTACAGAACAAATGCAAACATTGGTGGAGCGGAGAAATCCTGGGTCATTGATCCCCTTCCATTTTGCAGAAGATCATATCGTCCTTCTAAAACCTTTGGTTAAGACGCCACTGCAACCAGGTGCACATAAGGTTCTCAAGGCTCCCATTTGGTACCCACCACTCGTCTTCCGCCAAGAAAAAGTGTTGTCGCTGCTTTGGGAAAAGAAAGATGTTAGAACCAAATTGGGCAAGTGGCCCACCATTAACTAAGAAGATAGAGACTGGTATGAGGCCCGTAGCAAGAATGACTACGAAAATTGGACGGCAGTGGGCATTACTCAAATTTTAGAACTGTGATTTCGCCTCCCTTCTTGCAAGAATAGGGATCCCACCATCGATGCCCTGTGCTTTTGGAACAACTGCATTAATGCCTTCAAATTCCCATGTAGGGAAATGAGCATCAGCCTCTGGACATGGTAACAATTACTTAGCAGCCCGTCTCCAACAAATCGTACATCAATGGCGAGCTGGATAATCATACCTTCGATCTCCAAGCGTGCCCAAACCGTAAGATGTATGACATGTCTTATAGCGCCTGGTGCTAGCACTATATGGTTGAAGACAATGACAAAGGCAGCATTTCTTTTTTGGAGTACTGGCTCTGCAAATTCGTCTTTTGTACCTAAACGGAGAAAGTCGTGGGCAATTGGACCAAGGTAGCATAAGTCATTTACAACAAGAAAAAGATTTTCCTAGCCTAGCCAGCATGTCCATGCCTACCTTTATAGAAGCATGGGATGAATCTCTCTGGAGCCGATGAAGTACCGAGATTCAGGACCTCTGAGGATTCTAGACCTATGGATCCAAACCTACTTTCTCTGCTTCCCCAATCCAAATAAGGAGGGTTTCAAGGAGGATGACGTATTGTAACATACTCTTGCCACCGCTGGCACGTTTAATCCTCCTTCCTCTTTTGAAAGTTTTAGCTACTTTTTCTCGATGGACAAGTTTCTAGAGGACATGGCACAAACCATGATTGGAAGAAGCTTTCCATTGGACTTGGTTTAGCAGTTTTTGTTTGTCTCCTCAGTAGACTCCAGCAGCGAGGGACCTTTTTATTTAGAGTATCAAATGTGCTGACCTAAAGGTCCTAAAACCTTCCTCAATCTATGAACTGTATTTTCCCAACCACTTCGCTCGCTAATTCAGACTGAAGTAAAGCGCTACTTATCCCTTCATTGGATCAAGAAACAAGTACACCTCCTAGAGATCAGGATCGGTTGATGATGAAGACGAGGAATAAGAAGTTGTTTTCCCTCGAATCTCCTACACTGGTTCCATTCACGACTAGCGTACCTTCATTCTCTCCTTTGAGATCACAGGTTCTTACTGCCACTAGAAAAACCAGCATTCCTAAACTTCGACGCTCTGTCCAAAAAATCCCTTGTCAAGGTCTTCGTCAAAAATCTTCAGAGGCCTCTCGAACTACCTTATCTCAGACATTGACAAAGAAGCCTTAAAAGGGAAAGAGGGTAACCCTCTTGCTGCCTTGAAGAAGAAGAAGCTAGCGAAGAGTGCTATGAAGGTACACTTTGCTCACTATAAACACTTTGTTCACTTGGTTTTAAGCAAGTGAGAAACTTAATTTTTCTTTAATAGGTTGCCAAGAAAGTGTCCATTGCAACGAACAATGGTGCTAGCCCTTCAGGCAAAAAGAAATCACATGTTCCCTCTGAGAAGATGATGAAGCAAACTTAGTAAGCCACCTCACATTTCCTACATTATTTAAACCAATGTTAAAAATGCTTAGTTTATTCATCTTTACTTCCTCTCTGTAAACCTATTGGAACCTTCAAATGCCCAAGATGTACATATGAGATCCCATCCCCATAGTCTTCTTCTGGCGAAGAACTTTATTAAATCCGTCGGTGGGGCGAATCTGAGAACAGTCAAATCACCCATGATGGAAACCACCATCCTTGTCAAATTAGAGCCTGTGACGGTTGAGCCCACACCAATAGTGATAACCTCATCTCTTGTTGTAGAGACTATCACTACCACAATAAACACTATAACCGACGAGATCTGTAAAACTATAACCGACGAAATAAAAATCTCGTCGGTTATAGTGGAAAAAATATTTTTTTTAATATTTTTTTTAAAAAAATAAAAAATCTCGTCGGTTATAGTACTATAACCGACGATAATGGCTAAAAATCTCGACGGTTATACTATTACCGACCCCCTTTAACCAACGGACTATAACCGACGATGTTTAAGGGTCGTCGGATATAGTCCGTTGGTTAAAGGGGGTCGGTAATAGTATAACCGACGAGATTTTTAGCCATTATCGTCGGTTATAGTACTATAACCGATGAGATTTTTTATTTTTTAAAAAAAAATTAAAAAAATATATTTTTTCCACTATAACCGACGAGATTTTTATCTCGTCGGTTATAGTTTTACAGATCTCGTCGGTTATAGTGTTTATTGTGGTAGTGTATTCTAGAAACCCCCGGCAGAGGATATTGAGGTAATGCTTGTTATTTACTTTAAGATCTACCACTAGTGTAATAAGAATAATAATGTAGTGATTATTATCTGTTGAGAACAGTGGGTTGCTTAAGGTACACCATAACCTCAAGCATGTTTTTATTTTTTGGGGGGTTTTGTGCTTCTCTTATGCAAATAGATTTGTTATAGTTGAAATTTTAAGTTAGAGTAAGATGTTGGATGCATGCCATGATTTTTAATTTTTATATTGTTATGGTGTGATAATTACATCTAAAAATTAATGTGTGCTTTAACTTTATGCCTCAGTTTAAGTCAATATTTTGTGTTGCTGTTATACTGAGGGTTGTAGCTCATAAGAGATGGTGGTACAGATGTTATTCTGCTGAAAAGTGCTACAGACAGGTAGTGAAGAAGGAGGAACACAATGATCAATATTTTTGTATGATTCATGGTCAACAAGAGCCAAAGCTTAGGTGACTATTTATAACATTTTCATGACAAAATAGTCAAGACTACAAGCCTCTTTATGTTAAAGTTATTGTTTATGTATTCAAGTAATGTCCATTGTCAATTTACTTGTTATGGTCTACTCTTTTCAGATGTAGAGTCTATGTTATCATTGATGATGATGAAGAAGATCAGACCACTTTGTGTATCATGGGTAGGACTGCTGAAAAGCTTTTTGGTGCTAAGTGTGATGAGTTGGTGAAGAACACTATGTATCCAACAGATCCAATTGTGCCACAGGAAATTTCTGCAGTCATTGGTAACAGTTATCTTCTTGAAATAACTTTGTGTCAATCTGGTGATCTTTTGCTGAGGAATGCCACCACGCAAGAAGAGTTGTCAAAGACAAATGAAGAACTCTTTTGGGCTGGAGACACCTAAGAAACATATGATCAAGAGAGACAAAGCAGAGCACATTGTGACAAGAGAATTGTTCCCTACAAATGCAAAGCAGAAAATTAAGAGGTATAAATTAAGTTAGCATATTGGTAAAGTTAATGGATTACTTAGAAATACTAAATGATTATAATCATGTTGTTATATGCATGTCTACAGTGATGAAGATGAAGCTATGTATTCGACAACAAATGTTGATAATGAGGAGGAGGAAAACACAGTGGCTGATTGATGTAGTTATGCAGGTATAGTATGAGTTCTATGCTATTTGGATTTGACAGTCGTGCAACCATAATATGGAATACATACTATGGTTAATGTATAAGATGTTGGAGTAATAAAGAGATCTTATACTTACCTACTGATACCATTAATCTGCTTTTTTTGTTCCTTATTTTTTGATGCAGGAGAAGCAGTGATAGAAGAATACTTTGATAAGAAGAAGTTGATTTTTGTGTTTTAGTATAAGATCATCTGCTTTTGTTCAGACATCCATCTACACTTCTCACATTGCACTACTTGCATTTGTTAATGTGTAATTGGTACTTTTCTATTTTTGGATGTGTTATATTACAGTTAAACTTCAACTAATGTTAGGATCATAGAAGTATTCTTGATCCTGCAATTAGCTATTTTGCTTATCTAAATATGTACTTGTCTAATAATATGTAGGATTTCATGTAATATGACTCTAAATGATATCTATAATGTATATATATATATATATATCGAGTAGTTTCATGTATATCATTCTTTTTGGGGTGATTGGATTATTTGCTTCATATTAGAAGTATGAAGATTGATATATTCAGTTATGGATATGTAATATTTGTATGCAATTTGAGAATTTTAAGATCAAATGATAATTCTTTAGTATCCTATTCCAAGTGTCAATGCATTCGGTGCAATTTTATACTCTCAGATACTTATATACTTTATAGCCATTCTTATGCAATCACCATTGTAATGAGTATATTATTCATCACATATGGACTAAAATTTGAATTTGTCATTTGAAATGGACCAAATATTCATCGCAACAAGTATCATCTCTTAGCTATCCATACCATATTACTGATTCTATATTCACATTCCTAGGATGTATACTAGCATAAGATATTTATAAAAGCAATTGAGATGATAAATGTCACCACTAATATGATTTGAGATTGAGTAGGTACATAATAAAATTCTAATTTCAGGCTACATGGCCTTTAGTTACAGAGTTAATGAGCTTGCACTATCTGGTTACCTAACCAGGCTGAAGATAAATATTTTTCACTTTGTGTCCTCAAACGATTGATCGGTCTGGGTTCATCTACTTTGCCTATTTTGGAATGACTGCCTTCATCTTCGTCTCCTTTTTTGGAAACGTTTCTCAACGCCAGTTTTGACTCGCCTATGCTTTAGCAACTACATCTAGCCTGAATTAACAGCAAGAGGGTAAGATTTAGCCGTAATTTGAGTAAAATACGTTATGCATCAATGATCCTATGACTTGAATTGATGAATGGAAATGCATAAGGAATATTTGATGACATTTTTAAAAGTTTAATGATGAGGAAATTTACCAGGGCATGACCATCGCCATGTTTTTGATCTGGTTTAGTCCTGCATGTCTATTATTTCGTTCAATTTGGCAGTATTGTTGGCTTTAGTTAGTAAAGTAAGATTTCACATTGTTGCTGAGTATTTTTTTTTTTGAACAGGTAGATCTGGCTTTGTCTTCTGTGAATCTTTTATACTCTTGAGATTGTGATGTTATAAGTTATATCTTGCACATGATGATGTCCTTATATTATAATTTAGTGATTGCATATTAATTTAAGCTTGCAAAGATGAATAGTTATAGAGTAGGTAATAGGATAGGAAATTTCATGTTATGTGAAGATGGAGAATTGGTTCTAATTGTAGTCGAGGTCATTCCACTTCCAGCACCTGTTCCCTAAACTCAATCCTCAGTTCTAGAACTGAGAAGAGAAAGAATGACTTCCATTGGACAAGATATTCAAGCTCTTCCTCCACGTCCTCGATCTTCCACTTCTGTGACGACCCGAACCAGAATCAGATGTGTGTTTGGCACGATTCTCGAGGTTTAGTTTTAGTCGCAGTTTTGCGATGTTATGTGGTTTGCCGATTCGATTCGCGACTTTGTTTTTTGGTCGAGAATTTGAGTTGGGTGTCTTCACGGAAAATGTAGAGTACGTGATTTCGAGTTCGTGGGTGGTTTCGGAAGATTTTTCCGATAACCGAGGAATATTTAATGGTTATTTGAAGTTTCGGGTTCCGACGAGTTTATCCGTTTATTTCGAGTTTATCCGAATCATTTCGTATTTTCATTTGGACCGTCGATCGACCCGAGGGACGAGTATAAATATCAAAAAGTCGAAATATAGTCGGGAGTTAGTCGAAAACTTCATTTTGTGGCGTTGACCGAATTGAAATTGTGTTGACTTTCCATATTTGGAAAGTGGGCTTGCTGCCGAGAAGGGAAAGTTTCCATTTTGGGTCTTCAACTTCCGGCGACCTTTTTCCGGCCACCTCCGGCCACGGGACAGGTACGGTTCGCTTCCTCTCTTAATTTCGAGTAGGTTGGGTTGTGGTTTGAGGAGAAATGGTTAAGGTTTGTGGGTGTTCGGTTGTGAACCGAATGGTGGTGATCGGTGGTGATCGGAGACATGGTTCCGGCGAGTTTTGGAAGGGGAGACTTGGGGGAAACGACTCCCCTCATCATTCTGAGTCTAATGGTGTGATTAATTGGAGTTGGGGAGGAGTTTTTGTTGCAACCCGATTTGGAATTCCGATTTGGTTTCCGTTCGGTTTTGCTTGATTTTGGAAGGGATAGAGTTGGAATTGGGCTTGGTGACAGAAGGGAAAGAGATTCGCATGGATGAGATGGTTTGTTCTGGAAAATTTGGCCGCGAAACTCCACCGTTGACGGCGCGCCGCCGCCGGCGGCGACGGTCAACGGCGGTCAACGGCCGGAAAAGTCAAATTTTCAGATTTCGATGTAATTAGTGTCATTTTTCTCGTAATCGCGCCCTGATTATCGTACGGAGGTTTTCGGGCTGATTTGGTTAGCCGATTTTCAGTCGAGATTTCGAGTGGGGATTTCGGGATTTCCGTAATTCATTTTGCACCGCATTTTGTATTTTCGGGAACGGTTGGTTTCCGTGCATCCGTACAGTGTTGTGGATTACGATTTTGATCAGTTATGTGTGTATGTATTCAGGAGATCGAGATCGAGATTTGGATCGTGATCGTGCTTCGGGCGAGGGTACCTCCGCCGGACCACGAGTTTAGCGCGAGTTCGCGCTAGCGGATCTGTGAGTGGACAATTTCTTTTCACGGAAATGATTGCGAGTCTTTTATATGATTTATGAACTTGAGCATGCGTATTGATATTACGATTATACGGTTATACTTATACGAATATACGTATACGAGTATACATTTACTTATATGATGTTTCATGCATTTGCATCGAAATGTTTATGATTTGGTTTACACAGAGTACAGTCGTGGTTACGTTGTTGTATCGATACACTCGCCTCTCGGCTGATCCCCGATGGTAGGCATATGTCAGGGGAGGCTGTGACTCCTGACCCGAGGTCTTTACCGGGGGGAGGCAGACCTTTGACCTGAGGCCATTTCCGGCTAGAATCACGTGTGGGTCTGGGATCCCGTGATTCTGACTGTACTAGCACGGAGGAGTCCATGAGTGACCCCGTGGGATTTTACTTGCATGCTCAGTACACTTGAGGAATATGAGTTTTACCTCGTGTACTATGTTGTTTTTATTTTCCTGGACTCGCATATGTGATTTTATACGTATATATAAACTGGTGAAAGACATTTATTTTCGTCCACTCACTCTAACGTGTTTATTGTCTTTCCCCTGGGCTTTTCGGTTTCCGTGCCCAGTTTGCAGTTCAGGTTTGGTATTTTCACGTCAAGGTTTGGAGGCTAGTGATCAGAGTCACCTGTGTTTTCCAGTAGGTTTCAGTTTCACCTACTGATGTATATATTGTATATATTTTATACTAGAGGTCACTCTGATACATTCCGATACTTGTTATACGGATTTTCTTGGATATACATATATATAGTACTGTATGTTTACTGTTTGTTGATTATATTAATGTTGAGAAATCCGGATGGGATTGGTGCCCACGGTTTGATTTTTGTGGCATAGGGCGAAGTGTTAGTTTCCGCGTGCAGGTTAAGGTAATTCCACGCTAGTAACGAAACTCTGCCCAAATTTCGGAAAATTTTTGTTGGTTCGCATTTTCGAAGGGGTTCGATTCCGGTTTAGGTAGCTAAATCGGGGTTGGGTCCTTTCAACTTCCATTGAACAGGAAGTAAGTGATTTAAGCGAGGACAACATCAAACACGAAGAAGTATGGGGAAATAGGGTGTCTAGAGCACAGAAGAGAATGGAGCCAATTGTTAGAATGTTCTATAAACCTGAACCAAAGAGAGTGAGGGACCAGGACGTGGGAAGTTTGGGCTAATATCTATGAATAAATTATCAAATCTCTTAGATTGTTTGTGATGTTTTAATTCATAATATTTGAACCGAGGATCTAAAGAATTTTTATGTATTAATTGTTTTAGGAAAGAACCTATAGTGGGTGATTCAATTGGTGCAGCAAATGGTGATTTCTCGGGTAGGTGTTGGTCTTAGACTCCAATTTAAACTGTGCACTTTAGTGATCTATAGTGCATGGAAAAAAAATTAAAGGTTGTGATTTATCTTTCTGTCATCAAATTGAAGATTGGCACATAGTGACTCTTACATGATAGCATAAAAAATATACTGTGTTTTCATGTAATGAGTATATATTTAGACTGATTACATGATGCAAGAAATTGGTGACATAGCTGCTGCTACATAAGCTCGAATTCATCGTCTTAAACAGATAATTTATAGTTAGTAATGTTGATCTTAAGTTTATTTCATCAAATTGAAGATTGGCAGATAGTGACTCATGTATGATAGCATAAAAAAATATACTGTGTTTTCATATACTAAGTATATATTTAGAGTGATTACGTGATGCAGAAACTCGATGAGATGGTTACTGATAAATAAGCTCGAATTAATCGTCTTAATTAATTTTTTGTGGATTAATAATGTTGATCTTAAGCTTATTTCACCTTCTAACAGTGGAGAAGGAGCTTGAACATAAAGGGCAGGTAAAAAAGAAAGGTGGATGGCCTAAAAGAAAATCTAGGAAGTCAGTGGTGGGTGTAGATAATGGTGTACAAGGCAGCAAACAGGTGGGTGCTAAGTCGAATAACAGTAAAAAAAAGTAGGATGGCCAAAGGGTAAGAGCATAAAGGTGGTTGGAGATGTGAAGGATGGAATTCAAGATGGGAGAAAAAAACAACTACCGTCAATAGTAGAGAGGCAGGAGGTCAAGAGCAAGGTGAAGGCAATGCAGAATGAGTGGTAAAGGAACCAGCAACTCAGGCCAATACATTTCAAATGCCAAATGAAGAGCATGAATCCAATGCTAATAAGGTGGCAAGAGAAAAAGTAATGGACATTTTGCAGGTCATACCAGATATTATGAAAGTTTAGATTGTTCTGCTTACTAAAATAAAGAGTCTTCTGGTGGAGAATAATAGTAAAATCAGAGAGACAAACAAAGCAATGCAACAAATCACTGAGGGCATAACTAAAGCAAATGACAACTTTGATAGTATGGCTGAGTTTAAAATTAAGTAATTATTTTGTGTGGAAAATATTAATGATCTTTTTAGTATCTCTGTTATATGAAAATTTATTTATTTTCACATATACAAGTTAGTAATGGGTGATCCAATGCATTGTTTGCAGATACAAGAAATTCATATCAAATAGGCATGATTCAAACTGAATTATGTATATTGTGTTGTGAGGTATTGATATGAGTTTTTAAAATCTTCATTCTATTCCTACAGTAATATAGTCATAGCGCATTCATATTTTGGCTCATGCAATAATACTTCATTTGTTGATGTATATAAATATAAATTTGTATGATACAGTTCAACTGTGAATATAAGGGAATTGTATATGTATACTTGCTTGATACTCGATTGCTGCATATATATTGGTATGCTATTTGTTATATATATATTGATTTTGCAGCTTTATTTAAGATGTGATCTTACTTTATTAGATCTCCAGTGTCTTTTGATGTCAAAGCAATGGATAGATATGTTGTATTCATTTGTTTGCTATATACTAGACTTATTCGTATCTTGCTTGCAGATCTCTATAATTTTTCAATATCAAGATGGTTTGCTTTATGTTGATTGGTGTAGTATAAATAAAAATGGATAAAAAGATATGATATAGCTACCGTAGATTTTTGAATTATTGCCTGTGCCACCATTTCTTTGCAATTTGTTGATTTGATGTCTTATTGTATATCTCATGTCCCCATTTTTTTATCTTTTTTATTCGTTGCAGGTTCTGCATGAATATTCGCTTTAGTGGTGCATCAAGTTTTGTGAAGGCAATCGAGAAAGGAGCGCTTCTTTGTAATTTTGGCTCTTTGACAGATTGTTTGTATCATATTGTCTGTCTTAGTTGAGATCAGTTGTAATATGAATGTCCATGAATTCAGTATTTTAGGTCGGTCATTAGTTCAGGCATAGCTCCATTCTCAAACATTACTTACTTGCAGCTTATCGGTTCTAATATGTAGTTACCATGAATTTACTAACTTGGGTATGTGATTAGTGTGAATATCCATCTATTCTCTAAAAAAAATTCTTTGTTGTTTAAGAAATTATGTTATTGCAGTGCCTTATATGCAATATAGTGGGTGTATATGCTGCCGAAAACTTTATATCTATCAAATATTAGTCTTCTCTATACTGTGCGTATTCTATAACCAATAGTGACTTCCAATATTCTCATTTTTCTACAAGCCCGAGCCACATATCAACTGCCACAACATCTATAAAAAGCTATATTGTTTCCAAAGGCGGCCCCGGGGGAGTGCGAGAGGTGCGGCCGCATCAGGCTTCCAATTTGTGGGGGCCTCAAAAAAATTATATCAGAGAAATATGTAATAGAAAATAAAAACCTATGTATGACTAATTGAGCACCACTTAGCTCAGTTGGTGAAGCATTCCTATTTCCTTGCTCTCCAACCAAGTTCAATCCTCACTTTTTCCCTTATTTTTTTTTCTTTTTCTTTCTTTTATTTTTCTGCATTTCATTTGCCTTCAGTTTTTCTTTTTCTATTATTTATTTTCCTTCTCACCTTTTATGCCTCAATTTTATAATCTGTATTGTACTTGATCCAAGCTTGATGATTTTGTTTAATATTTCCCAATAGATTCAGCTGTAATAGAATATCAAACACATTAAAATAAACTTTGATACAAACATAACCATACACACACAAAAATAGGGGCCACATTGTAGTTTTCGCACCGGGCCTCTACTTATGCAGGACCGGCCTTGATTGTTGCCTCTCCATTCACACCAGCATACCATCGTTTCTTTCCATCTTCTTTAGCTTCTTCCTTCACTCCTCACTTCTCTTTGTGTCCTACCAACTTTTATAACCAAGTTGTCGTGATCTCTGTTCTTAATTCTTTCTCCGAATCTTGATTGATATTTGAGATTAAAAAAAATATGCTTAGTAACACCAAAAGGTATTCAGGCCCAAGAATAAAAGTTAGAGTGTGTTGGGTATAGGAGGATGACTCAATGTTACACAAGTAATATCAATAACCACATATTTTTGATCTTTTTTTGTTTGAATAGTCGTAACACATGTTGTTAATCAGTTAACTTTTTGCTTATGTATTTATTCTATATAGGGGCATGATTTTTAAGGAATGATGTCTGAAGCGACAATGAGAGGATATGTTGAATGTCCATTTCAAATGGGGGGCTGCTACAATATTATAGACTTTTATACTAAAAACATTCCTTTGATCCCTAGAGTCCTTCCTGCAAATAAGTATTTAATTTTTACTGAAGGGGATGTTATAGAACCTTATGGAGCATATGATCATACACTCTTCCTTCATTCTTTTCATTTAGTTGAATTTCATCGCATCGGAAATCATTATGACATCTCTGCTTTGATAAGTATATGTTATTGATATAAGAAAATTATATTAGATATTGTTCATGCATACTAACATACAATCTTCTCTTTTGATTTTGATATGTAAAGATGTAATGGGAAAAATTCATGAAGTACACATGCCTCATAGCCATGCAATGCATTGCATGAGAGAGAATATCAAAGCAATTATAACTCTGATGAATGTGGAGTAAGTGCAAAAATATTGTGATTATTACTCTATATTTGGAATATATTCAAATATTAATTCTATGTTTATATGTGAAGTATATATTTTTGAACATAATGATTATAATTTTTTATATTTTATTTGTCGTGTGATAGTAATGAGGTCATAAAGATCATGATATTACCTCCTGCTGAACAACAAATAGATTTCAAGTTTATATTCAAACAAACTACTGTGTTGGTTGCTGTCTTCACTGGTATTCAGAGTCGAAGAACTGATGGCAGGTGTCTATTTTTTTACTTTTCTCTAATTCTCAATTTCATATAATTGCCTTAGTAGTCATTTAACTGTTTTTTTTTTGTAATATTTTTATTATACTTAGGAATTCAACAACTCCTCACCACTTCGTATACAAGTGTATTCTACAATGAAGACAGTGAGTCTACAAGTGCTATGCAAGCAGAATGAGTTCAAAATGCTTAATGTCTATATAAATATGTAATATTTTATTGCAGCTTTTGCTGTTTATTAGGATGGATCTTTATCATTGTTACATCTAAATCTAAATCTTGAAATATGAAGTATGCATCTTATAAACTACATATTCACAAACTTATTTATACTTATTGGTCTCACCATGTGACTATAATTTTATTGTAATCCTTTATTTTATAATCTGAGTCAAATCAATTGAAAATGATCAAATTGCAAAACCTACTTTGTAATAATATAAACTAATACATATTAATATATGTATAGCTAACTATTACATCGCTTCTTTTTTTATTTAATTTTTATGCATCATTAGTCTCTTGACCTTTGACAACTTCTCAATATATATATATATATACACACATACACACACACATATACACACACACTGTTGGGCTCATTAGTCCCTTGACCTTTGACCACTTGCCAATACATATTGTTGGGCTACACTAAAATAAAATCACTTGCCTAGCACTCCACTTCCTCCTCAAGATTTCTACACATCTTTCTAATAGTAGCATGTATGATTACCTTTATTAGAATACTTATTTTTTTATAAATAAATTAATAGCTATATATTGTATTTTTGCAAGTTTCAATATCGACCTTGCAATGTTATTTGTCGATGCGGCTGATCGTTAACTTTATCAATATGTATTAATTTTATTTTCTATTTATATCATGGCATGTAATTGAATTTGAACAATATTTTATATTTTATTCATGTTTTATTTGTACTCTGAAAACATCGTATTCCTAACGGGATGAAAAAAATGTATCTGATCTTGACCATCATAGTCACCTGAAAATGAGGTCGTATCAAATTTTGGATAGAGCTTGGGGGGCATTCTTTGCAATCAGATGAATGTGTTGTTCTCAGAATATGTTGATAAAATGGAATGAAAGATGAACATATATGGGAGACGTGGTATTATTTGTATAGGCCGATTGAATGGCCATGAAAGAAAAGAGCAGTTATCCCCTTTCAAAAATGAACAGACATGTATTGGGTGAAGATATATGAAACAATGTGATGTTTTGTGTGAGTAACGAAGTAGATGAAATAATTTCTCTTGGAAAATAAATTGTGACTGTTGAGAGATCAATTAAAAGAAGAAATGTTGACATATATAACTCTTGAATATCTATCTCAATAGCCCTTCTTGCATCATTTCATAATTTGGTAACATATTTTAAGTACAAATACCATCTAACATGCAGTTGTTGATTAGTGTTGTTATATTACAACTAAGTATGCATCTTTTCTCCTGGTCACTTTGCTGAATATGTGGAAATATTTAGTAGCTTCAACATAGGGGAATTGAATAATATTTGCAGGTAGTTCTTAGTGTATGCTGGATATGCTTCACAATTGTTCATTGCAGGATATCATTGGTACATTCTTATGTGAAAAAATTCATAGAGGTCATCAATACTATTGAATGTAGACGCATGACCAGTGTGGACAATATATATATATATATGATTGAAAAGATAACGGGCCTAGAGAGGAGAAGTTAAATAACTGAAAGAGACCAACTGTTAACAAAATTCCAGGCCAGCAAACAATACAAAACATAAGTATCAAGAACATACCATGGATTGGCTAATGTCATTGCCTTGATGAAGAAGTCATAGCTGAGCTAATTGAGGCTTTTCAAGCCTTCTTTGCCTCCAATGAAAAAGGTCTTTTGAGCCTTAGTTGCCATAATGAAGAAGTTATCAAATAGACTGGATTATTAGTTGTGAAGGTCTATATAATCACTGGATGTAATTGCAGATCATTATCCATATATTTGATAACATACATGCACATGAACGTAACTAATTTGATGCTTTTAAAGTGTTATTGAACATTTGCATGTTCGGGGCAAATTGATGTTTTCTTGGTACATCATGTTTCTCAGTGAACAATTGCTTTTGATGAAGAGCATCAAAAGATATTATTAATTTAAATGAAAAATGCAAACAACTGTTATGTTGGTGAGAGGTATCTGAAGAGTAGATACTGATACATTGTGCAGATCAATATATCTATCAGAAAAACAGACCATAATCCGAAATTTTTATAGATAAACACAAGTTCTCATTTCAAATGCAGACATTTGCACTGTCCTTATGTCCCTCTCTTCCGAAGTTTTGATCATACATGTATGAGGTGAGATTTCACAAAATTGTTTCTTGAATGTGGGCATCTATCTTATAACATGGGTTACTATTCATAAAGGGGGTATTTGGTCTTTACGTCCCCCTTTTTCACAATTTTTGTTTTATTTTTCACTTTATTTTTTACAGTTTTCAATTTTTTATTTTTTACCTTCTAACATCCCACTTTTTTTAACCGTACTTTTTACTTTTTAACAATCACCCTTCTTTTTTACAGTAAATACTCTTTTTATATTATACTTTTAAACTTTTTACCGCGCCTCGGCGCGGGGCTTTCTTCCTAGTTAATATATACCACTGGCTGCTTTAGAAGGTCCACTTCTAGGACCTAGCCAGTAGCTAGCACCTCCAGATTTTCTTTCACAGTGACGATCTTGACATGAATAGTAGTGGGGATTGGGAGTAATTAAAGCAAGGTATTTCTAGGATAGAGAAAAGAGTGATGGCCAGATGAAGTCCACAATCCTTCTATAAGTTACTGGTGAACAAGCAAAACATACGATCACAGTTCCCTAGCTGCTGTTTGAAAATAAATAATATGTAATCTTGCTACTCTTGTATATTCTGGCTAGCGTTCACTGCACCAAAGACTTGGTTGCAAAAGGGAGGGTATAACATACATCTACAGAAACTTTGCATACAATTCAATGACTTCATGATCAGAATAAGTGAAGAAATAAGAATGTATAGGTTATCCAAATGAAAACTCATCAACAGCGGTAAATTCATGTTTATATAGATGCTTCATTCTCTGTTCATAAACCATTCTAGAACTCCCACTCACAATACATACACACAGATGGTACTGACCTAATAATCACATCATACCAACCATTGTGCCGGGTGTGACAACCCCCATTATTCTCTTTTGACTTCTGCTACCTAAATTACACCGCAGAGTACAGGACAGACTAACACCAATCCGTGATGATATCAGTTGCTTAGTGCAAAAACTCTCTTGGGTCTGTTACATAACCGGTCAAAGCAGATGCTGCAGCTGTGTATGGTGAGGCAAGGTATATCTGCCCTTCTTTGTGGCCCATTCTGCCTGGGAAGTTTCTGTTAGTTGTTGAGACGCATACCTGCACGACCAAAATGGAATATAATGAGATGTGAAGAATAGCAATCCAATAACATGTTCTCCTTGGGAGCTGAGATACAAGCATCTTCAAAACAATTCTACTTGCCTGTGGTTCATTCAAGCGAGCATACGTATCTTTAGGACCACCCAAGCAAGCACCACAACTGGGACTTGCAGGTGTGTCACAACCAGCTTCCTCAAATATCTGTGAGCAAGTCTTGCCACCAGAACCTGGCACTGGAAGACTATAGACATCCATCCAAACCTACAATACCAGATGTCATATAATGAAATTTTTAACTTCCAGATAAATTACTATGAATGGTGTTAAAAAACTCTTTTTTCTGTTGCATGACAAACCTTCTGTGTAGCAGGTACAAGAAACGTGGGAACTTTGACCTTTTTGCCCTTCATTTTAAGCAAATAGTTCTGTGAGCTTAATTCAAGAGTAGAGAAAACGTGTATGCAAACTTATTGAGCACCTGGATGGAAAATACAGTGTAATGAAACGAAAACCATGTTAAGTTTCAATAGAGTTTGGACTCCTTACTGAAGCTAGAAAAACTTTAGCAGCAGCCATAAAATCCTCAGTTTTTCCACCAGTGCAAGATCCAATATACACTCTATCAATTTTCACATCTTTGCATTGTCTTGCTAAAGCACGGTTATCTGGAGAATGAGGCTGCAAAACAACCCAAAAATTTACTTGCAGAAGAGAGTTTAGAATCTTCAAGACCTAAAACAAAGAATAGATATGTACTGCACACCTTTGCCACCAATGGCTCCAATTTAGAGATATCAAATCTATACTCCGTAAGAAATCTAAAACCAAGGAAAGTACTTATTAGTTCAACCCGAACATTAGGGGGACCAATATTAAGTAGGCAGATGGGAGTCTGAAAACATTTGCAATTTCTTATCCAAGAGTATGAATGAAGTTTATGTGAATAAAGGCATGAACTGCTCTTCTTAATGATACCCTAAAATGTGAGTATATTTATCTCATAAGGTTACAACTCCTTGACCAGACTAACATAAAAATAATTAACAAAGAGTGTTTAAACCCACCATTGAAATGTATAAAATCACAACAAAAAAAGACTCCAGAACAAATGTAGATATATATTTCATAATAAATAACAGGAAAAGTATGAGCAAAGGGACCTGCAGTCAACTACACAATTTTTCCACTGTTCATATTTTCTTGTGTCACCTTGAGCTTAAAAAATGTTTTGCCTCAAATAAAAGGAACTCATAAACCAAAAACCCAAGTACAGCAGCACAAAGAAGCCAGATTTGGTTCATTTAAGGTGAACAGGGGCAATGTGAGAATTTATCTGAATGGTTGTTTAGTCTCATAACAACGGCACCAGCAATAAACTCAAAATTCATCAGATTGCAAGGGCCATCAAAACCCAAGTAAAAAATATTCTGAAAACTTGACTTTAGTGGTAAAATCAGAAAATGGTCTTAACGAATTATTCACCATAAAAACTAACAAACAGAAATCTGGAATCCATGTTCATGTTGCTTGTTTGATTAATGTGTACTTCAATGTTATTACCAGATCATGAAATGAGTTGATTAAGTGCGCATATCTAAAAAAATTACCTTGCTTTATCATCACTGTACACAGGTTCATAGGGTACAGATGTTTTATCCTGCAATACAAAATTTTACATCATACAGTCTGTGCTACAGAATACAAATGTATGTAACATACAAATAGAAAAGAAGTGTTGCAAAACAACCACAGAAAAAATAAAGTGAAACGTTTATGGCAGGGGACATGTATAAACCCGGCAGGGGGAGAGAGCACAAGAGAATATGATAATTTAGATTGCTAACCTCGAGATACTTGTATGTAGTGCTATCTGCAGGG
Source organism: Geum urbanum (assembly GCA_946800695.1). Classification (NCBI taxonomy): domain Eukaryota; kingdom Viridiplantae; phylum Streptophyta; class Magnoliopsida; order Rosales; family Rosaceae; genus Geum; species Geum urbanum. Next base: position 4,417,122 of record OX327012.1, read on the forward strand.
ACTATACCATTTTTACCCCCAGCTTCAACAACCATGTTGCACAAAGTCATCCTTTCTTCCATCTGTTCAATATAAGTAGAGCAAAGAGTAATTAATAAATGCATCTAAACTGCGGTTCCATACTTGCTGACCATAAAGATCACTTACACTTAAGCTTTCAACAGTGCTGCCAACAAACTCCATTGCTTTATATGTTGCACCAGCAACAGAGATTTCACCAATAATCTGTCAGGTGAGAATCATTTTCCAATCCAGCACAGAATGTACCAGGTAAAATATCGAAAGAAAAACAAAACGCATAGAATGTATCTGATTAAGATGTAAAGTTCCAGGATCCTCTGAAAATTAAAAAGAAAAACACTTGGCTTAAAAGCTGTTTGAACTTACTTGCAAAATCAAGTCTTTGGCAAGCAAATAGTCAGGCATCTCACCATCCAGCACAAATCTCAACGTTGGAGGTACCTGAATCAAATATATGGTGAGCAAAACAGACTTGTATCCACAAATCCCTTATAAAGGTCTGGAAGACATGGGCCAACTTGATGATTCATTAATTTTTCTATGAGACTTCAGAAACTAAAACCAGATTGACCCTCGAAAAAAAATTAAGGACAAAACACTCCCAATTTATTCACGAACAGCATACACTATTAATAAATCAGAACTTTGTCCTAGTGTAAAGTATGAAGCACAATCGGAAGGTTACAGAGGGGCAGCGGACCTAAATTCACAACATTATGAACTATAGCCATCAGTTAACTTCATTTGCATAAAATTTGTCAAGAGTTATAAGTATATGAGAGTAAAAGAAGTACAACATCCACAAACCTTTAGCAAAAGCTTCCCAGTGCCCAAAACGAAACCTGCATCAGTGTTCCCGATTCCCGTAGCAAATTGTCCAAATGCTCCAGCAGTGCAGGTGTGAGAATCTGTACCTAGCAGGACCTGAAGACATCACGAAGCATCTCAATGCTGTTTTGGATTTTAGGGCCACACTATAATGCTGAATTTGTTTAAAAGAAAAGTACCTCTCCGGGCCTGCAGTGACCTTCTTGAGCTAGAGCAACATGGCATACACCCTTGTAATCTGGGTTAGCCTGACACGATGTGAACTAAAGTTAACCTTCAATCCACTAACAAAACAAATATATGAATATATACACTAGCAATTCCGCGTAAGTTCATACCTTGAAGTTACCAAGATCCTTGATATCATAGAAATACTTGATGTTCTGTTCCGTACAGAAATCCCTCAAGATATCCACATTACGATTAGCACGCTCATCAGTAGTGAATATATAATGATCAGGTATGATTACAATTTTTTCTCGGTCCCAAACCTACATTGCCATAACAATTAACCATTACTCAAACCCCATAATCAATCAATAAAACTTCAAAATTTCTCACATACCAATACCAATTAACACACATCAAATACAATACCTTAGCATTCTGGCCAAACTCTTTCTTGAAGATTCCAAATGAACCAGGGCCACAAACATCATGAGTCATCAAAATATCAATGTTAACCCAAACATTGTCACCAGGGCTCAAATGGGCTCTCTCAGAAGCCCTAGCCAATATCTTCTCCGTCATAGTCATTCCCGTCTTCACCTGCACAGTTTCCCCAAACCCAACATCAAAAACCAGCTATACCAACAACCCAACATCACAAAACCCATCTCGTAAAAATAAAAATAAAAATAAAATTGGAAATGAAAAAATGCTAACCGAGCCAGTAGCGGCAGGCTTCCTTTCCGATTGCTGAGGCGCCATAACAGAGCAGATTTTCTTGGAGACTGATCTCTTGCATCTCTGAATCGACGTGGTGGAAGAGAAACCAGAGAGGCCAAAATCCTTCTGAGGTTCATATTGACCATCCAAAACAACAAAGTTCAGCTTTTTATATGTAAAAGGTTGGAACTTTATGACTAGTTTTCAATAAGAAAATGAAAGAGTGAAAGAACTGACCTTGGTGGTGGTGTTGATGAAGGATGAGGGTGGAGCAATAGCAGAGTAAGCCATGGCGGCCGCAAAACGTGTGTGATTTGATGTAAAAATAGAGAGAAGAAAGAAAATGAGTAAAAGGTTAGAGCTTTTGGTGGGTTTTGATTTTTGTTGGGTAAAAAATGAAAATGGGAAGCGGCGGCTGTGGGCGTGAATAGCGCGCGAGAGGTGTACGTAACTAGAAGTCGGCCACTGGCCAGTAATGTTCGAAAACAGTCAGAACCGATTAATTAGCATGTAATCGGTACTCGTTAACGAAGTACGCAGATTAGGACTTGAAGGGGTCCTACACACAATAAATGGTGCAGAGACCAATTAATCGGTTGATTACATGTCTACACGGCAGGGACGGAATCAGAATTCTCGGTGAGGGGAGGCTAAACGAAAAGTTTAAAAAATAAAAATAATATATTAATTTAAATAATTCAAAATATTAAAATAGTGTTTGTAAAATATTATCTATTACAAGAATAATTGTTCTCGACGAGGTTTTATATCCTGAAAACGTTTCATAATAACTTCATTGTCAATAGTAAGAAAAATGTCTTTCTCAATATAAGAAATCAAACAATCATTCATCAACTCGTCACTCATTCGGCTGCATAATCGATTCTTCACAATATTCATTGCAGAAAATACTATCTCCACGCTTACAGGTAGAATCAATGTCAATGTCACAAGCCGGTAAACTAGCGGATATGTTATATTTTTAGGTCGACAAGGGCCTTGTTGTAGATAATATATTCGAACTTCTTCTTGAATGTTAGGATGATAACTTGAAATTGGCGAGCGTTTAGCAGGATCCGATGGATACTTTTCTGTAATATCTTCAGCACGAGACTTTTTCATATTGTTACTATTCTTCTTTTGAATTTTCGTGGGTGGTTGCTCATCTGATGTTGGAGTAGAAGAAGAGGATTTTTCTTTTCTTTTGAAGTATCTCTCCATATCTAATAAACTTAATAAAAATGATTGTATTTTAATCTCAGATACGGTAGAGCTTTTATAAAGAAAAAAACCATAAAATCCTAAACCTGGTAACAGATTGAATCCTAATTAACCTAATATTTGAATTTTATTATTGAAATGTAATATAATAATATTCTTACAAAGTTGTTAGATTGAATTGTCAGTAATTGAAGTTTAGATATACTTCAAATAAATTATAATATTTATATTATATAATAATAATAATATACTAATATATTTTTTACATTAACTCAGGGGGGCACAGGCCCACCCTGGCCCCATAATGCCTTCGTCACTGCTACACGGCTAGAATTTTTTTTTTTAATGAGAAATCAAAATTCAAAACCTAATTTCAATTTTTCGACTCAGCGCCTCATCTCTCCATCTCTGGTATCGCACCTTTCCTCCATCGTCGCCTCTCTCACGTCGCACATTTCCTCCGCCGCGCCTCTATCATTATCGCCGCCACCTGGTCCTCCCACCTCCAAACAGTATCTCTTTCTCCCTCTCGCCCCCCCCCCCCATTCCCCGCTCAAAACATGTTAGTGTTTTGGACTATTGCAAAAGGGTTGAAATTGTTGTGAACTTTTGTATAAAGTAACTGTTGAAATCAGTTGTTAGTCTGTTAATTGTCAATATGTCGTTAATTTCCATAGAAGAAGTAAAAGAAGCATATTTGTATTGTGGACCGATTGAATGAACATACATACAGCTTGATACACTTCAATTAGCAACTGCCTCTATTTCTATACGTATAATTGAATATCGATGTCAAATTATCAATATTCACTACAAGAAAACATCACTTAGACCACGGAAACATAATTGTTCCGTGGTCCAAGTGACACCTGGACGACGGAAATGACTCCGTCGTCCAAGTACCACCTGGACGACGGAGAATACCATCTCCGTCGTCCAGGTGGTCAGCTGGACCACGGAGTCTTCTCCGTCCTCCAGGTGGTCACCTGGACGACGGAGATTGTATTTTCCGTCGTCCAGGTGATCACCTGGACCTCGGAGTCTTCTCCGTCCTCCAGGTGATCACCTGGACGACGGAGATGGTATTCTCCGTCGTCCAGGTGATTACCTGGACAACGGACCGACACGCCGTCGTCCGAGTATACGAAACGTGCTTCCACTTAGACGACGTACCGACACCTCCGTCGTCTAAGTGAAGCATTATATAAGCTGATCGAATTCATTCCTGGCCTTGATCTATTCATTCCATTTGAAGAAGAATTGAAGGAGAAGGGAGAAGGAGAAGCTAGGGAGCTAGCTAGCTAGAAGCGAGCTAGGTAGGCCGAGAAGAATCAGGATCGATAAGGGATCTCCGCTGACTAGCTAGTTAGCTTAATTAACGTACAGATATCGAGAAGGCCAGCAGGTACGTACGTATACGTACGCAGTTAAAATTTGCTTAATTAATTAATTAATATATATTTAGTGAAAACGTACGTACATATATACATGCAAGGATGTTAGCTGATGTTAGCTATATATATATATGTACAGATCGATTAAATTACGTACGTACGTAATTGATGGATCGATGTAGATCGAGTACGTACGTATAATTAAGCGTAAATTAATTGACAAATATATATATATATATGTAATAATTAATTAATTATAATATTTTGTAGCAGTATGGACAAGAGTTGGATGAAGTTGAAGAATAGATGTGATGTCCGGTATATGGATGGAATTAGCGAATTTGTGAATTTTGCGATAGAACATGGTCAGGGAAAGAAACGTTTCAGGTGTCCGTGTCAGAAATGTCTTAATTGTCAGTATGCGGAGGTTAATGTTATGGTGCAACACCTGTACGAAAATGGTATGATGTGGAGTTACACTACATGGAGCGAGCATGGTGAAGCAGTAGAGTTCAGCGCAGCAGACTTCAGCTCAGGGTACAGTTACCATGGTGCCTCATCCAGCGGCAGTGGTGCCGGACCCCCAGCTTGCAACCCAACTGCAGATTTGGTCCATGATGCGTTTCCGGGATGTAGTCATGGTGGACACCAACACCAAGACGGAGGTTACAGTACCACTTATGAGCATGATGACACATTCCCCGCAGCTAGCTTGGCCACTGACACCAGTGAGATGGAAAAGTACAACCGGATACTACTTGAAGCGCAGACCCCGGTGTTCCCTGGATGTCGAGAGAATGTGTTGCAATATGTGATGGAGCAAATGAAGATAAAAGTGAAGTACAAAATGTCAGTGAGTGCTTTTGACGAAATTCAGGAGCAAATATGTAAGTTGCTTCCTGATGATCACAATCTTCCTAAATCTCATTATAAGGTTAGAAATATCCTGAGCAGCCTCGGCCTAAAGTACAGGATAATTGACGCATGTCCGAATGATTGTGTGCTATTTTACAAAGAGTATAAAGAGTTGGACTATTGTCCCGTATGTGGCCAGTGCAGATTCCAGTTGAATAGGAAGAGTTCGAAAAAGAGAATTCCTGTGAAAGTTGTTCGATATTTTCCCTTGATTCCCAGATTGCAGCGCCTGTACATGTCTCTACAGACAGCAGAGGCGATGCGATGGTACGCAGAAAAGCGAATAGATGACGATGTCATGCGACACGCCGCAGATGGGGAGGGTTTCAAACATTTCGACAGAGAATTTGGAGACTTTGCTTCAGAGGTTAGAAATGTTAGACTCGGCCTATCTACAGACGGATTCAATCCTTGGGGAAGTAATAGCTCCGCCGTCAGCACTTTGCCAGTTATTCTGATGCCGTACAACTTGTCTCCGTGGATGTGCATGAACAAGGAATTTAATTTCCTTACCGTATTAATTCCAGGTCCTAAATCTCCATCGAAGTGCTTAGATGTCTACCTCAGACCTTTGATCGACGAGCTGAAACTGTTGTGGGAAAATGGAGTCCCAACTTATGACAAATTCACTGACACGATGTTCACGATGAGGGCTGCCGTAATGTGGACGATCAGCGATTTTCCAGCTTATGGGATGTTGGCAGCCTGCAGGACAAAAGGATATAATGGATGTCCTATATGTTTGGACGACGTGAACTCTAGTTGGCACGCGGGGAGGGTGTGTTACTTGGGTCACCGTAGATGGCTTCCTCACAACCACCCGTGGCGACAGGATGAAGCTCATTTCGACGGTACGGTAGAGAACAATCCTAAACCCCGTAGTTGGTCGGGCGAAGAGATTTTAGAGAGGTTGAGCTATTTCGACTTTGGTGTGTTGAGCAATGACGCGGATGTAAAGAAATGCAATCCAATTCCTCCACATGATCTGAGCTATTGGGATCACAGGAGTATATTCTTTGAACTCCCTTACTGGTCGAAGTTGAAGCTGAGGAACAACTTGTATGCGATGCACATAGAAAAGAATGTGTGCGACAGCGTGGTGGGAACAATTCTCGGTATTAAGTTCAAGACTAAAGATACTCCCAAAGCGCGCAAAGATTTGGAATCAATGAATCTACGTCGTCCCTTGTGGTTGAGGAGGGATAGGAAAGGAGTGTACAACAAGATGCCAGATGCACCTTACACAGTGAAGCCGACGCTTAGACGTTCTGTATTTCACTGGTTTAAGGGCGTTCGTTATCCGGCTACGTATGCAGCTACTATAACTGGAGCAGTGGACGAGGTGCAACACAAGTTTGTTGGTCTAAAGACACATGACTATCACGTTATGCTGCAACGTCTGATTCCAGTGGTAATTCGACCATACTTGCCTCGGGACGTCGTAGAACCAATAGTGGCATTGTGCAGGTGGTGGCAGAGGTTATGCGCCGGAGAATTAAAGAAGTCAGATGTGGTGGAATTGCAACAACAAATTGTGCACATCATTTGCAAACTAGAGAGGATTTCCCCCCCTGCTTTCTTTGACATCATGATTCACCTAATGATCCACCTGCCCGAGCAGGTGCTCATTTCTGGTCCGGTCCAGTACACTTGGATGTATCCTCAAGAAAGGTACGTACAACTAATTAATTAATTTGTTCCACTGGAGATTATATATATACTAGCTAGCTAGCTATATGTACTTATGTAATGTGTACGTTTGATTTTGTAGACAGCTTGGAGAGTATAAGTCATTCGTCAAAAACAGGTCGGCCCCGGATGGCTCCATAGCAGAGACATACCTAATGCATGAGTGTGTTACTTACTGCAACAGGTACCTCAAAGATCCACCCCCTCCCACTGCCTCCGATCGCAGTGCCCGCATCAATCTTTCTGTCGTCACCAATGTCGTCCGACCGTTTAGAGGAGTATTAAAGGAATCTTTAACACGGGAAGAACTTATTGAGGCACATTGGGTAGTGTTGCGAGACTGTGATGAAGTTGAGCCGTACATGATGTCATACAGGGAGAGGATTCAGGCGTTAAATCAAAACAAGAGTTCGGCGTGGATTGAGAAAATGGTTAAGAAGAAGTTTCCTGATTATTTCTTCCAATGGGTACGTACGTACGACTCGGATGAGATTATTTAAATACATATCGCTCATGTTTGTAGAAAGTAAACCCTTATATTAATTTGCCATTTTTCGCAGATGATTGATCTGCAAAAATCTGATAACCACGGAGGGTGGTGGTCATGGCCAAAGCACTTGCTAGCAGGGAAGCCGGTTAAACACTATATTTATCCCGGATGTTTTGTGAACGGTGTAAAGTTCCATTCATTAGCCCGAGACGAAGGAAGAAGAACACAAAACAGTGGGGTAGCCATTGGGAAAGACAATGATCTATATTACGGGGCTATTGTATACGTGGTTCAGCTATGTTACGGGAATGATGTCAACGTTTTCCTATTCAAGTGCAGATGGTTCAAGCGTACAAAGGAAGACCTGGGACTATTATCAGTCGATACAAACTCGCACTGGTATGAGGATGAGCCTTTCGCTCTCGCCACCTTAGTTCGGCAGGTGTTCTATCTCGACGATCCGAAAGACGGTGAAGGGTGGAAAATAGTGAACCATATCTCTCACCGAGGAATATGGAATACAGAGACAATTGAAGGGACACCGGCGACGACTGAAGATGCTACTGAACCAGAAAGAGACATTCCTGCCTATCAAGAGCCTAATATTTCTATGGTCCGCTCCGATATAATGGACCTGGTTCAAGATGGTGAACGGTTACCCATGCCTGATGGTTGTAGAGATCTAACTGAAGATGAGATTATCGATGAGGTAGATGAAGAAGACGAGCAGGAAGAGGACGCGGACGAGGACTCAGGTTATTCGTCGGACGATGTTGAGTACGATGACGAGGATGAGCCGTCGACTAACGGGGATGAGGACGATGATGATTATGACGAAGAGTACGGTCATACGACGAGGGAGATTAATTGGTAATTAATTACTGTAATTATTGTAATATATATATGATCGATGCCGGTTTACGGTAAGAAATTAATCTGAATTATATATCCTGGCCAACGGAGAAATTAATAAATATTGGCGTCAAATCTCAATCTCATATAAAACGTACCCTAGCTAAATCCTTGACCCTAGCCGGCCTAAATCTAGCAGTTCGATCGGATCGATTGATAATTGAACGGACACGTACACAAATGACCGGGGACGACCTAAACCGTAATCCCTAAGGCCCTAACCCCTGAAATCGGGGTCTATGCACCTGGACGACGGATAATGGTCATTATCCGTCGTCCAGGTGCACACTAGGACGACGGAGAATGGTCATTCTCTGTCGTCCAAGTTCACAAACCCTAAACCCTAAACAGTAAGGCCCTAACCCTTGAATTCAGGGTCTATACACCTGGACGACGGAGAACGTCATTCTCCGTCATCCAGGTTCTAACCTGGACGACGGATAACTTCATATCCGTCGTCCAGGTATAAACCTGGACGACGGAAACGCTCAAATCCGTCGTCCAGGTGCAGATATCGTAATTTTTTCTAAGACAACGACCATCTAGACCTTCTTCCAATGCATTTTCTTTTCATCAAGACTTTAGAGTAAACAATTCTTGGTGTGTGAGCTTCGACGGTTCGAAAATCGGAGTTGCGAAATGCCTTGTATCCACGTTTCCGGTTTGTGAAATTATCGGTTTTGCGGTTGACTGTGCCGATCAAACCCTTCCCGAACTTATTATTTTATGGTCCTTTGAAGACAATTATATATTATGTTACGACGAACCATATCCAACGGTTGTTTTGTCCAAATTCAATTTCGTTAATACTCTGCTGCAAATGAGCGTCTACTCATGAACACTGAAGTCGTAAAGATTAGTCGATACTTAACATGTTTCAATACGTAAAATTAATCGGCGGTTCAAATTTGACTGTTCATATATACGATGCGTTCATCGATATTGTACGACTATTTCACTCGAATGACAGATCGCTAAATTCCTAGCGAATTATTTTTTAATTTTTCTTTTACGTAATATGAACCTGGACGACGGAGATGGTCATTTTCCGTCGTCCAGGTGTTCACCTGAACGACGGAGAATGACCATCTCCGTCGTCCAGGTTCAAAAATCATGGCGGTTCAAATTTTTTTTTGTTTAATTTTTTCATGTAATTTTCACTTGGACGACGGAAACTTACCATCTCCGTCGTCCAAGTCCAAAATTATGGCGGTTCAATTTACCGCTTCCGTTTTTGGGACCGCTTGAATTTTCACTTAGATGACGGAGAATTCATTCTCCGTCGTCTAAGTCCAATTCCATGGCGGTTCAAAACGTCCCGCCCCTTAATTACGCGCCGTTTCAAAATTTTGAAACCGCCACCTGGATGACGGAGAAGCCCGTTTCCGTCGTCCAAGTGCACTTAGACGACGGAGAATAGTGCTCCGTCGTCTAAGTGAAACTCTATAAATAGAGTACGGCTCATCTTCTTTTCCTCATCCCTTACAATTCTCTCCATCTCTCCTCTCCTCTCTCTCTCAATCTCATTCCGGCGATATTCTCCTCCGGCGACGACGCTCCGACGATACAACTCCGGCGTGGTTCGATTCCTCCTCTCCGATGACACAACTCCGGCGAAATTCCCGAAAACTCCGATTCGGTAAATTTCTATTTTTCCCTTATTTAAATAATTTTCATTTTATTAATTAATTAAATTCTAAATATAATTAATTAGTAGAAATTAATTTAGTAATTAGTTTTAAATATTTAATAAATGATTAATTGTTGTTATTAATTAATTAAATCATAATTATTGTTATTTAATACTAATTAAATGAATAATTGTAAATTTGTTGTTATTAATTAAATACATAAATAATTATTGTTATTAATTAATTAAATGAATAATTATTGTTATTAATTAATTAAATGGTTAATTATTGCATGCTAAATGGAAAATAAATTATTGCATGTAATTACGTGTATTTTTTAGTAAATTAATTAGTAGTACGTGTTCGATTTAAATTTAGTACATAGGCTTGGTGTAATTAAGTCGCACTCTTTGGAATAGATGGCGCCTCTTTTCCTTGCTTATCTCCTTAACCCCTCGTGATGTGTGGATTTCATCACCGCACACCATAACCTAAGTGAAGTTATGGACACGAGGTTGAGGGCGGAGTTTGCAAAGGACTTGAGGGAGTGTAAATTTTCGAAAAATTGGCCGAATGTCGGACATGGTGTCTAGAAACGGGTTATGACTGGTGACAGGATTTGGACTAAGAAAGACTTTTGTCGAAATTAGTCCTGCCTCTCGCGTTATCTCTATCCCTAACTGGCCATGTTTTTCGATTTAACCAAGGCTGATTAATTGAAAATTTACACTTTATCGCGCGGGTCGCACGTCCATTGAACGACCGAAAATGCCAAGCTAGTGTACTCTATTTAAATCTTAAACGTACTTAATTAATTAGCGTAAATTTTTAAGTTGTAATTATTATGGTAAGTAGGTATTTTAACCCCGTACTCTTAGGTTTAAATGGCTCCGCCAAAGATGACATCCGGCAAGAAGAAAGCCCAACAAGAGGCAGAAGATGCCATGCTCCGCCGCTTGGCGGACCAAGTCGGTTGGGAATTACCACCGGAGGGCAACGACGCTCTCAATCCGGACAGATCATCTGGTCCGTCCGTAGCGCCCTTTGGGGAAATTCCCGCTCCCCCATTCATCTCGAGCGGTGATGACGTCGACCCCTTCCAATCTCCGACGCCCGGTACCCATTCAACGGGAAGTACTCAGGCGTCCTCGACCGCCGAATCAATCATGTACAGCGCCCGCCGTAGGCAAAGGAGGGCCCCCACTGACCCGGAACCGAAAAGGACTCGGGGTCTCGTTAAAGGGGGCAAAACAGAGTGTATTTGCAAGGCGACCGGTAAAAAGATCGACTTGCCGTACGACGAATTCACCGGTGGCCCTCCCACAGCTCAGCTAGCAAGTCTCTCGGCGCATGGGATAGGGTCAATCATCCGTAACCGGGTTCGTATCACTGCCCCTACTTGGAAGGAGGCGCCGGATCATGAGAAGGCGAAAGTCTTCAAAGATCTTTCGGTACGTAATACGTTCAATTTAGTTATTATATAATATTGTTAATCTCGGCCTAAAATTTCATAATATATACGATTATAATTTTCTATTTATTTTTGATAGGAACAATTTGGCGTGGATCCGACACCGGCTATGTTGAGGCATATCAATCAAACTGCCAATTCCATCTACAAAGATTGGAAGTACAGGCTCCATAAGTACTTCAAAGATGTCGGTCCCGTGCCTCCCCCGGTAGAGCTGCAAGGGGAGAGAGAAGATGAGTGGGAGTGGTTGTGTAACCACTTTGCCGATGGACAATTTAAGGTATTAATTTATTTTTTTTATTTCAATTAAGATAATTGAATTATTTAAATTGTAGTTATTCATTTTTTAATGATTTAATTATGTTGTGTAACAGAAATTCTCCGGTGTCAACAAAGCCAACCGGGGGAAGAAGGAGAAACACTATACTACCGGCGCCAAGCAGTTCATTCAAATTGCCAAGGAGCACAAGGATAAGGGTTCCAAACACCCTTATCTTGATGCAAGCGTAAGCGCGTACGTGACGCCAGGGCTCGATAATGAAGCGAGTCAATGCGGCATAAGTGATATATATATATATATATGTGCTTTTAATTATAGTAATTATTATTTAAATATTATTTCATTATAATAAATTAATTATTCTTTTGTAGGCAAGGGCAATAGAGCGTGCGCATGAAGAGTTGGCCAACACTCAGCTTGCGTTCCCAGATGTGTCGCCGAAAGACCTGCCTCCTCTATCCTTAGAGAGCCAAATTGCAATCGCGGATGAGGTCTACGGTCGTAGAGCTGGTAAGGAGGTTAGGCACTTTGGGCCTAGGGTGGTACGAGATTTGTCGACGACCTCCGGCTCATCATCTACGGGAGGTTCGAGGCAGCGGAGAAGGAGTCAGGCTGCGGCCGTCGAAGCAGCCATTCAAGAGGCTCGACTGGCACGAGAGGAGAATGAGTCAATGCGGCAAAGACTTGACGAACAACAAGCACAAATAGCCCAACTCATCGCCCTCATGGAACAAAATCGAGAAGTATGTCAACCTCCTCCGAACCCACACCCCGACGACAACGACCTGGCTGGAGGCGGAGGACTCGGCGGCGCATCTGCTCCTCCAGTGTATTAGCTAGCTAGTAGTATATTATCTCGTTTCTTTCCGCATTCCGAACAATATTTTAATTTTTAATTTATGGGTTTTTTCGTATGTACAAATTAATTTACTTTGATTATTTAATAATTAAGTTATTAATTAATATTCAAAATTTAGTTTATTTATTTAATTTTAGCATTTTTCATTATTTAAATTAAAATAATAATAAATTAAATTAATAATATTTAATTTCAATTTATTTTTTTAAAAAAATTAAATATTCACTTGGACGACGGAGATTATGTTCTCTGTCGTCCAGGTGCAGAACCCTAAACCCTAAACCCCTAACCCCTAAACCCTAAACCCTGCCGTTCTCCGTCGTCCAGGTGATCACCTGGACGACGGAGACTTAGTTATCCGTCGTCCAGGTGAACACCTGGACGACGGAGATTGTTAGCTTCTCCGTGGCCCATGTATGCACCTGGACGACAGATTACTATTTATCCATCGTCCAGGTGAACACCTGGGCCACGGACAAACGAGCAATGTCCGTGGCCCAGGTGTTCACCTGGACGACGGAGACTTAGAGTTTCCGTCGTCCATGTGGCTACCTGGGCCACGGATAATGTCCGAGGTCCAAGTGCACTTGGACGACGGATCACTAAATCTCCGTCGTCCAGGTGCTTGGACGACAGCACTTGGAGCACGGACCTTGGACGACTGAGTTTCCGTCGTCTAAGTACTTAGACGACGGAAAACTGCACCTAGACGACGGAAATGGTCCGTGGTCTAGGTGCAATTTTCTTGTAGTGATTAATGTGATTTATGAATTACGTGAAATGGCGAGTAATCCTAATCCTATGTCGTCTACTTCGTCTACATCCACCGCAATGTTGAAAGCCTCTTTGAAACGTAATTCAAATAATGTTGTCTGGAATTATGGCGTGATGGATGATCCTAATGGGGCAAAGGACAAGATCAAGTGCCTATTGCGTGGAATTGTTGTTTCCTCTGACATAAATAGATTGAAACAACATATTACTCATGTGAAGGGACAGGTGGCTTCGTGTTCTAATACATCATCCGATGACAAAGCCAAATGTTTAGTCGCACTCGATGGAGGAAAGACTAAGAAGAAACAAAAAAAACTAAGCATGAGAAACAAGTGAGGGGAGAAGTTCAACTTGGTGGAGAATAAGAGGTTGAATGAGAAATAATAGGCCACACTTTCTTGGTCATATGGATAAGTTTGCAAACCCAATTGATCCAAATTCGTTATTAGAAAAAGGGCTACAAACAAAGTTGTGGCAACCAAATATCAATGAAGCACTTTTCAAGGATGGAACACAAGAGGTGCACCGAGTTTTGGCGAGATGGATGTATGAATCCTATATAGCTTTCAATATTTTTGATTGTGATAGTTTTTTTAGGTTTGTGGAAACGGTTAGTAAATTTGGCCCGGGTTACAAACCCCCAAGACAGTACTAATTGAAATAATCATTGTTGAATGAAGAGGTTGAGAGAACAAAATAGGCACTTAAGAAGCATGAAGAAGAGTGGACTAAAAATGGTTTCTCAATTATGATCGATGCATGAAATGATAGAAAAAGAGAAGTATCATAAATTTATGTGTCCATTGCAAAGAGGATACTACTTTTGATTCTTCTATAGAAGCCTCGGAAGATGCACACACATTGGAAAATTTATGTTTTATTATGTTGACAAGTGCATAGAAAGAATTGGGCCTCAACGTGTGGTTCAAGTTATGACTGACAATGTTGCTAACAACATGGCGGTGGCAGCGGATTTGTTGAAGGTCACAAGGCTAAATATATTTTGACTTCATGCGCCACTCACACAATCAACCTTATGCTCAAAGACATCGACGATCAACCTAGGTTTAAAAGTGTCATTAAGAAGGAAAAAAACCTTCAGTATCTTTGTATATGCACATCTCAAGACATTGACAATGGTGAGAAAATCAACGGGACAACAAGATATAGTGAGGCTAGGAGTCACTAGATTTGCATCTTCATTTCTAACCTTGCAAAGCTTACAAGATAAAAAAGCAGAGTTGAAGATGATGGTTACTAGTGATGAATGGGATCGATCAATGCAAACTTTTCAAAACTGCAAAAGGGAAAACCACTTATTAATCTATGGTGAGTCCTAATTTTTGGGGTGGTGGTTCAACTTGCTTGAGAATGTTTTCTCCTTTAGTTAAGGTACTTCGCCTTGTTGATAGGGACACATCGTCAATGAGATTTGTGTATAGGCAACTACATCAAGCAAAGGAAAAAATCAAAAATGCGCTCAATGGTCAAGCAAATTTGTTTGATCCCATCATAAGTGTCATCGAAGAAAAAAAAGGCAGTGGAGGAATTGATTTCTCTTTGCATTTGGCGGGTTATGTCTTGACCCCTTACTATTTCTACAAAGATGCAAGCACTAATAGAGTTACTCCGGCTCATATGATGCAAGCACTTCTGAATTGTGTTGAGAAGTTCTTTTCGGATGACATTGATAGACAAGATTAAGTGTTAAGTGTAGAGTTCGATAAGTATAGATTGAAAGTGGATATGTTTGGAACACTGTTGGCCGAGAGGGGATATAAGAAGACTAGGGAAACTCAAAATCCGGGTACGTCATATAATTTTTCCTTCAAGTTAATGTCATATTGATTTATTGTGATATATTGATTGTGTTTATGACCTTAAAATGTATAATTAATTGTGTATTTATTTTTTTGCCTCTCTAGTTTCATGGTGGTACAATCATAGAGGTAATACACCTAAATTGCAAATGATGGCAATAAGAATTCTTTCTTTAATAACAAGTTCATTCGGGTGTGAAAGAAATTGGAGCACTTTTGAATGAGCTGGTACATTTTATTTTTGTTTGGTGACTAGCTTAATGAACATAAATCATCTTATATATTTATTATTTATTTATTTAATTTCACTTTCATTACATTTAGGTGCATACGAAAAAAAGAAATAGGGTTGAAATAAAAAGGTTGAACAACCTTGTGTATGTGCAATTTAATGACAAGATTATTAACAAGAAAAAAAAATGAAAGATCCACTACTTACAAGTGATGCTAGTCAAGCACAAGGATGACTAGTTGAAAAAGTCGATGATGAACTTGAATCCGATCTTAAATAGGATGGAGATGATGGTGTCCAAGTGTCTACAGTCAAAGAAGAAAAAGATCTTGATGATGATTTTATTTCTGAAGATGGCACCAATCTTCATTTGAAGGATTTGGCATGGAGTGATTTTCTTATTTTAAATGCATTTTCTTATGCATGTTTATTACTTGAGTGTTGAACTATGTGTTTAACTTGGATCACTTTCATAACATTTTATTTTGACTTAATCATTTTATCTTTTAATTAATGATATTTTAGATAATTATTATATATTTTTTAATATATTAAAAATTATAATATTATTTTATAATTAAAAATTCTGATTTTGATTAATCATCGATTAATCGGCTAAACGTTAATTGGTACCAAAATGATTCACAGGTGATTATCATTTTTTTGAACATTGAGTAGAACTGGACACGGCTTGGTCATTCTGCAACCAATGAGAAATGAGATTTGGAATACGAGAAAATGGCTGGTATGGTCCTTAGTTATGTATGACACTTTATGAATTTTGTTCCTTATATATATCATTTTGCTCCTTCAAATTTATCTCATCTATCATTTTGGTAAGTATGACATATATTACTTTGGTCCCTAATTCTGTTAGATTATAGCATTATAGTATATGAATATTTGTGTCATTCAACAAATATAACTTATATGTAATTGTTGTCATTCTCACTCTTCAGATTAAAAACAGTAGCAATGTATTCTCAAACTCCTCTCAACATTTTCCTTATCGTTTTGCTTTAGTTTTCTGCATTTCTGTTCAATAATCCATGGATATTAACAACTTACGTCTATCACTTCGATAACTCATTTTAAATGAATTTGAAATACCAAAGTGATATGTCATACATGAGTGACTGAAGTGGTAGATAGAGGTAGACTAGAGGGACCAGGTGATATATGTCATACATTGAAAATCAAAGTTTAGAAAATGTCATACATAAGATATCATTCTGACCATTTTCTCTTGGAATATTTATCCTTGTTTATGTATTGCTAGATTCCCAAAATAGCCCTAGGCATTACTTACGAGCACAACCATTGGTCTGATGGTCTTGTCTAACATTCACCTGGCACCTGTAGAGGACTAGAGGTGGTGCTTTGGGATGTGATTAGTGATGACCCACCTTGTGGCCCAGATTTCAATATCCAAATCCTACAAATTGGTTCATGACTTAGCCTGGATTAGGTTTGGGGGCAAAAAATTTATTATCTTTGGGTAGAAGATCATTCGATAAAATGGCAAGAGCGAGGCTAACAAAGTGGTCAAAATCCTACTTAGCAAATAAACGGTAAGTTTTGACAAAAAAATTAGACATTTTTCCTTGTCCAGCAGAGATGCTATCACCACGTGGATGACCTCTCCAACCCAAATTACCAAATTTGACATTCTTCTCTTCGACTGTCAAATTTCATTTCTTTCAAATTCTTCTCCTTTCTCTCTCATCTCTCCCCTTCTTTTCCTTTGGTTTCCCTACTCTCTCAATCTAGATTTACAGAGTAAACACTACCAGATTTTATACTATACCCGACGAAACGAAAAGAAAAAAACAACCTGACAACTTACCTTGTCGTCTGTTATAATATACTATAACCGACGACTGACGCCGTCGTCGGGTATAGTTAACATAGTCGTAGGTTATAGGTACACCCTATACCCGACGAATGTTTTGCTACAATTTCTGACAACTTTTTTACTATAGCAGACGACTGAGTACGTTTGAAAGGACCCGACTCCGAATTAGTTGCTTAAACCGAAATTAAAACCCTTCGAAAACACGACCTCAAAATTTTTTTGTCAGAGTTTACTTTGAAACAAGACATACCATTATTAGAACTTGCAAAGAAACACATTTCGAATATTCCACAAAATCCAAACCGTGAGGCTCCGTTCCCCATCCAGATTTCTCAACAACATATATATAATAAACTCGAAGGTTTACAAGAAATCCAGAATTATTCAGGAGTATACTCAACTGAAACACAATATAAGTATTCAGAGCGACGTCTATATATAACATTTACAACGAGTAGGTCAAACAAGAAACCTACAGAAACTGAAGAATGATCCAAACTCTATGCCTCCACTAATGACGTGCAACACTAGAACCCAAACTGCAAACTGGGCAACGGAAATCGAAAAGCCCGGGGGAAGACAAATAAAATCGTTAGAGTGAGTGGACGAAAATAATAGTAATATGTCTTCCACCAATATAAACATGAAATCATGATGCGAGTCTAAAATCATCAATCCCAGGTAAGGTGGTTGTCATAACCTTCCCGGATAACGTATAAAATGTGGAGGTCGTAACTCGAGTACATTTCTCCTCAGAGTTACAATCTTGCTCAACCAAGGTAAAGGGTTTCTCATAACCTTCTTGGGAGCCATATAATCACGGGTCAGGCATTTGTTATAACCCCCTCGGAGCATCTCGGGGATCAGCCGAGAAGCCATGCATCGATGCATCCATATATCCATAATCCATGTAAAACAAATCATGCACATGCCTCCAAAATAAAATACATAACCGTATACATATAAATGTAAATGCATAATCATAATTGCATACTCGTAAAATGCATAACATAAAATGCATATCCAAGACTCGCAAATCGACAGTGAAAATAAAGTGTCCACTCACAGAACAAGGCTAGCTCTGAGGTTCGGCGGAAGATCCCTCGCCAAACGCTCGATCACGATCACCTGAATAACAGAAATACGATCAATACACATTGAAACACAACATACGGAGCTAATACGTCGAGAACCCCGCGTTCTCGAAAGACGTATCGCTCGAAACATCGACGATGATTACAAAATTCACAAAATATACCCAATTAACCCTCGTCCCAATATAGACTACTAAATTCAACCCAAAAACCTCAAGACTACGCTCGGGACGCAATTACGAGAAAAACGGTATAAAACTTCCCAAAAATCCTAAAAAGTCAACCTCGTCAGAGTTCCGCCGTTGACCGCCGCCGCCGCCGGTGGCGCGGCGTCAACGGTGACCAATTCCGGCAAAAACTTTCAGAACTCATCTACTCCTCAAGCCTAACAACTTCCTCTTCTACCATCAAAGCCAATTCCAACCACACCGGCCGGAATTGAGCTCGAAAGTTACAAACTCCATGGATTCCGGCGAGATTCCGGTGAGCTCCAAACGGCGTCCAATTTCAAAATTCATTCACCCAAAAGCATCTATGGGTTGAGGGGAACCTTTCCCCCTACCACCCCGACATCAAAATTCGCCAGAAAATGCCACCCGATTTCGGCGAAAATCTCAAACTTCGTCAAGCTCGTTCTCCCTCAATTCTCAACCAATTCTCACAAAATCAAGTTCAAAACAATAGGAAATCTCGAGAGGATTCTAACCATACCAATTTTGTGGTCAGAGGTGGCCGGAATTGGCGGGTCGGACGGCGACGGTCCGTGGGTCGCGTGGAGCTTCGGTCAACACGGGTCAACGCGGTCAACGTCGGTCAAACTTCCCAAATGTGACTTTTCAATAATTTTACGACTATTCCGATATTTATACGCACATCCCAAGATGATCGACGGTCCAAAATGAATCGAAACCAAAACGGATAAACACGACTAAATCCAACAGTCAGAAATATTCATAACTTATTCCTCGTAACTCGAAATAATCCTCCGGAAACTCCTACGAGCTCAAAATCACGTACACAACAACTCTCATGAAGGAACTCATCTCAAATTCTTGCCCAATAATTTAGTCTTAAACAAATCTGCTATATCGACAATTACGATAAACTGCGATTATTCGTGAATCTCGCGAATCAAGCCAATTAACATATCATTTTGATTCGGGTCGTTACAACATCCTAGCTCGGCTATAGTTCTTATATCAGATCTATTTCACAGCAGCTCAATCATTCAAAAATAATTCGGTGAGAAAAACTGAAAATGCTCTGAAATCGTTGGGTGTTGTCGGAAGCTGTCTAAGAGAGATTCGTGAAGCTATATATATAGCTAGCTAGCTAGGTACATATTTATATGTTGATTAATAAATATATGTTGATTTAGAGTTGCATTGATTAATTAATGTTGAAGTAGTGTTGAATTGATTGTTGATTTTGAGTAATATATTGATATATTGTTGATTTTGAGTTGAGTTGAGTTGAATTGGACAAAAGTATGTGTATATATATAATTATATGTAAATTTGTTGATTAATTGTTGATATGTGTATATATATATAGTTGTATATATGTAAATTTATAATTGTTGATTGTTGATATATATATATGTACGTATGTATATATGTTAATTTTACGTTGATATATATGATCGGTATATATATATATATGTAAAAATGTAATTAGGGAGTAGAAGAATTAAATTATGTAATTTGTAGTTTAGAGATTGATATATATACACACACATATAATGGTGAATTTTAAATTAATTAGTGCATGTGTGTATATATATATTGCTGAAATTTTCAGAATGGACAAGAGTTGGATGAGCCTTAAAACATGGGATGTAAGATAACACCATGGAATTAGGAGATTTGTGGAATATGCGAAGGCTAATTGTGGAGGGACGCCAATTCATTATTGCCCGTGTAATAATTGTCAGTGTTGTAGAGACCAATTTCGTTTTCCCATTGAAAAAGTATTGAAGCACTTGAAGAAATACGGGTTTTGGGATAAGTACACATGTTGGATTTATCACGGTGAAACATCATCAACGGGTCTGCATGATCATGGGAAATTTTCTGAGATTTCCAGTACATCCAATGATCCAACAACGAGGTTAATCAACGACGTGTTTCCTTATGAGAGCAGTATATTTGCTCAAGCACAAGATCCTCCCGTCGTTAGGGGCTTCCCTCATATTGAGCCACTCCAGCAATTACCTAGAGCCGTCAACACTGCCGGAATGGACAAGTACAACAATCTGATAGCATTGCAACAAACTCCGTTGTACAACAGGTGTAATAAGACTGTTCTTGAAAGTGTCATGGGAGTGATGAAGCTCAAAATGGAGAACAAAATGAGTGTCAAGGTTGTTGAGGATTGGCTGCAGTGGACTGCTTTGATGATGTCCCCTGGTAATCGCCTTCCTACAACTCATCGTAAGGTGTGACATATCTTAAAAGATCTTGGGATTTCGTACGTCAAAATTCATGCATGCAGATATGATTACGTTCTCTTTTGGGGTGAAGACGCTTACAAGAATGATCTTGAAAACCTTGATGCTTGCCCGGTATGTGGTACTGATAGGTATAAGTTGATTTCTGCAAGGAATAAGAATGCCGTGAAGATACTTCGATATTTCCCACTAGTTGATAAGCTGGAACGGTTGTTCATGTGTGCACACACGGCTGAAGATATGAGGTGGTGGGCTTAGAGGAATTTTCCTGACGTTGATACCTTTATACACTCTCCTGACGGAGATGCTTGGAAGCACATGGTCAGGGAGTTTTCTTATTTTACATCAGAGGTACGAAATGTTTAGCTCGGGCTCTCATCTGACGGATTCAACCCTTTTGGCAACATGAGTCTTCAATACAGTATATGGCCAGTTATTTTGGTACCGTACAACCTTCCTCCATGGATGTGTATGAAGAAGGAATACAATATGCTCACTTTGTTAATTCCAGGGCCGGGTTATCCAGGAAAGTGTCTTAATGTGTATTAGAGACCCTTGATTGAGGAGCCTGAGTGAATTTGGTCATGCCACTTATGACAAGTACAAAAATGAGATGTTTCAGATGCGTGCCATGCTTGTTGGCACCATTAGTGATTTTTCTGCCCACGAGATATTGTCGGGCAACGTTACCAGGGGATACAGGGCTTGTTCAGAGTGCATGACTGTTGAGTGTTGTAGACCTCAATGTAGGAAGATTGTCCAGATGCTTCACCATTGTTGGCTTCCCCATGATCACCTGTTTCGGGACGATAAGGACGCCTTTGATGAGACCGTAGAAACAGGTGTGTAACCCAGGAGTTGGACCGGGCCCGAAATAATAGGAGTGCTGAATGAATATGATTTTTGGCCACTGAGCAATCATCCCAAAATAGTGGCGTCGATACCTGACAGACCCGACATATACAAATTCTGGACACACTAAAGCATATTTTGGAAACTCCCGTACTGGCCTAAGTTACCGATTAGGCACTACCTAGATGTCATGTACATAGAGAAGAATGTGTGTGAAAGTGTGGTGGGGACAATGCTGAATTGGGAGGGGAAAAGTAAAGACGGCCCTAAGGCAAGCACTGATCTGAAAAGAATGGGACTGCGGAAACATTTGTGGTTGAGAAAAGGGAAGAAAAAATCGCCTCAAGCTCCTTACATGGTGAAGCCTGACTAGAAACATGAAATTTTTGGTTGGATGGGTCATGTCAGGTATCCTTATGTCTATACAGGAAATATAGGTCGGTGTGTTAACTTCCGAGATAATGAGATATATGGATTAAAGAGTCATGAGTGCCATATACTACTTCAGCACATCTTCCCTATTTTTATTTTAGGGTACCTGCCCAAAGAGGTGGTGGAGCCGTTAGTGGCGTTGTCAAGATTCTTTCAGAAGTTTTGCACCAGAGGAGTGAAACGGTCAGACTTGTGGGAAATTCAATAGGACATCATTTTTATCCTGTGCAAATTTGAGAGGATATTTCCCCTAAATTTTTTTGACATCATGCCTCATTTGATGATTCATCTTTCCGAACAATTGTTGCTTACCGGTCCTGTACACTACACTGGGATGTATCTCATGGAAAGGTATATACGATTCGGCATTTTTGTACTGACTATGTTTTTATATATTAATACTTATTTAAGTATAATCATAACATGCACTTTTCAACTTGATAGACAACTAGGAGACTACAAAGACTATGTATAGAATAAATCTGTACCTGAAGGGTATATCGCTGAAGCATATCTTGCGCACCAGTGCCTAACGTACACCAAGTTGTATTTGAGAGCTGTGGAGGACCCTCTACAACATATGTCGGTAGATCAACTCCAGTTCAACCTTTCTATCATCTCCAATGATGTTGAACTATATGGAAATTTGTCAAAGTCGTACAAGTTGGAACCATATGAGTTAGTCATTGCCCACTGGTGGGTACTGATTAACTGTCCAGAAGTTCAATACTGGAAATACATCCATCTTCAACACCCTTCTGTTGCCGGTAATGTTGAGTACCACAACAAGACGTTTGTAAACTATTTTGGCAAATGGGTAAGTGTATATATTTACTTGAATATATATACAAATTAATATCAATGCATGTTCAAATTAATATATATATATATATATATTTTTTTTTTCTTCAGATGAACCATATACAAGATGATGGTTACCCACAATGGTCACACGCATTGAAGCTCTTGGCAATGAAACTGGTAACTTCAAATGTTTACCCGATGTGTAAGGTCAATGGCGTGAAATTTATATGTCAACATAGAGATGACAAACTAAGGACACAAAATTCTGGGGTAATGGTGCATGGTGGGCAGAATGGTGTTGACTACTATGGTGTTCTTCATTCAGTGGTTGAACTAATTTATAGGGAAGCCATGGAAGTACACTTGTTTAAGTGTAGATGGTTTGATACTAGTCCGGAGAACACAAGGACCGATCAATACAGTATATTTTTGGTGAATACTGCTACTAGCTGGTATGAAGATGACCCCTTTGTTTTTACTACAACGGTAAAACAAATGTTTTATCTTGATGATCTTGTGCACAGATGCTTATGGAAAGTAGTTAACCATGTTGTGCCTAGAAACATATACAATGCTGCTACACTTGGTGAGGCCGCAGATGATAAAGAAGTAACTACATACCAAGAGCCGAATGCAATTGACATTTCGATATCCTCTGCAATTCACCTTAATAATGTGAGATCGGGTGTTGTGGTTCGAATTCCTGGAGCACAACTTCTTGATGTTAATCCATATGAAATTGACAAAGACTCAGGTGACGAGGAGTGGTACATCTTACCAGAAATTAACTATGAAACCGAGTCAGACTCAAGCGATGATTCTGATTATCAGCCTTAGTTAGAGATGAATCCAGTTGAGTATAACAAAGTGTTTCTATAAGAACGTGTATACTTTTGAGAAATGTGTTTAATTAGTAATAATTCTAACTATGTGAATGGTGAGTTAGTTAAACAGGTATTTTGGGAAATGTGTTTCTACATATATATGTGTTGAAACAATAAAATTCCAATCTATAACCAACGACATTGTGTCAATGTCGTCGGTTATAGTATAACCGACGACTTACATCGTGTACGTCGTCGGTTACACTATAACAGACGATGTACATCATGCACGTCATCGGTTATACTATAACCGACGACTTAGCTTGTCGTCGGTAATAGTTATGTTTAAAAAAAAGTACGTCGCGACCCGGAGCAGCACCGCAAACCCCCAAAACTATCTCTCGATCCTCTCTCACTCCGAAAACCACCGCACGCCGCCGCCCCCGTCGATTCACTCTCCTCCTCTCTCTCACGCCGGTGGCCTCTCTCTCTCTCTCTACCGTTTCTCCCCACGCCGGATCTTTAATTTCTCTCTCTCCGGAAACGCACGCCGCCACCGCCTCCATCGCCGCCACCCCGTGGCCTCTCCTCCCTCCACCGACACCTCGTGGCCGGTATTGCTTCTCTCCACCGTCTATATATATAAATATATGTTTATATAATTAATTTTTACATTTTATTATATATAATTGTAAATATATATAACTATATACATGTGAATAATTGTGAATAAATATAAACAATATATATATATATAAATAGGAATATATATAAATATAATTGGTTGAATATATTTGGGGTTGTATGTGAATATATATATAGGAGTAATAATAATTGATTGTATATATAATTGTGATTTTTTTAATTTTGTAATTTAATTTGTTGAAAATGTCGATGAATATATGTGCAGTGGATATGAATTTGTATTTTTGTTGAATTTTGTTATTTTATTGAACATGTGCGATGAATACATTAATGTTTAATTGAGTATGTGATTTACTGAATATATTTGAATTTATAGATTATATGTGAATTAATATACATTTTTAGGTATGTATTTGAATTTTTTTCGCAAAAAAAATTCCTCGGGATCTAGGTCGAGATCCCGAGGTGAAAATGAGAGTAGCAGCTCAGCCACGATCAGCAATAGCTATTCTGGCCCTGTTACCTCTCGCCAACGTATTCTACTTGGTGAGGATGCGACCCCGCAGGAACCCAACCGACCCTCCGTCGCGAGGAGGCTCTATCAGGAGGCGACGCCACAACAAACATTCAGCCGACCCTCAACAGGAGGCATACCACAATAGTCGATCCATAGGCGTAGGCCGCACATTGCCGAGCCGACGCCTGTTCCCTCTACGGCCCAATCATCTTAGGCATGTGCTTCAGGTAGTTCGAGGGCTGGTGTGTGATTATCACCACCGTCCACCATCTTTGTGCCCGACGAGATACCAGCGCGCCATACCTATTTTCGATGATATGAGGAGGCCTATTGGAGGACAGGATCCTTTTCTTACGGTGGACCAAGCATACGTGTACATACCATTCGAGACACCTCTTTGGAGTGCTCGGATTAAGGGACAGCAGACAGATGAATCGGGTAAATATTAATAAATATTTGATTATTTAATTTCAAACTTATATAGCCGATATATAAATTAAATTGGGTTCTTATGTTTTCATCTGGTTACCATGTCTTAGGCACCGTTGTCAACGGCAAAGCCAAAAAGACCAGAGGCACCATCGTCGGCAAGCTTCTTGAACATGTGATCAGGCACTGGCAGGTGGTCATTAGGACTACTGAAGGAGGCGAGGTGATTGAGGGAGATGATACTCGAAAGTACCCCTCAATGGCCGAAAACATCATACGGGACAGAGTCCCAATGTTGTGGCAGGATTGGAATTTCGTGCTGAACTACATGAAGTTGGAAGTGCATAATGCACTGTCAGTAAGTTACATTTTGCATCATTACGTAAATTTTCTACTTATTAATCAAGTCCGCATTTCAAACTCAATTTTTACCATTTATATATACATTGCAGAGGTGGTTTCACGTGGAAAATATGCTCACACACACGTGGGCAAATGAGGTGCAAGGGAGCAGGTGATGTCTCCCAGTTTTTGTATATATCGAGTTAGAATTTTGATTCTCTAGAGTTTCAGTATCTAACATTTGTGTTGCATTAATGTAGGTACAAGGAGTAGAAATCCGAGCTCAAAAAGCACTGGGAAAAGTACAGCAGCGACAGAGATGGTACCCCTAGCGAGTTTCAGTTTAGGGAGTATGAGTGGCGATGGTTGGTAACTCACTTCACGCACTTGCGATTCAAGGTATGCAACTTGAGCATATTTGTGTTGTGTCGTATTAATTATATTCAGAAAATTAGTTAATCATTTTCTGACGTATGCTTATCCAACAAAGCCATCTCCGAGACAAACTCTCAGAACCGGGTAAAAAACACCAAGAACCATCATTGCAGTTCCAGATTTTATTCGTGTTGGGCTAAGGTGGCAGCTGCCAAACACCCAGAAGTCTCTCTGTTGGTGTTTACTACGCATCAAGCGTATTCGCAGTGCCCCGAAGATGTTGTATGTCTCTCATAAATTAATTCACATATTTTCTTCATTATATATATTTGTTCTCTACATATTTTTGTATGTTTAATACGTTATTCTTATTTCCTTGACAATTAGGCGAGAGTGGAGGAGGTGATCCCACAGGTGTTAACTCAGGTAGCTCGAGAGCGATATCCTAACACCTTGGATGAGGAGCTGACCCAGTACGCCTCTCAGATTGATACATTTGATTCGACTGTGTCGGCGAGGATCATGGTAGCCACGATACTTCTTGGGAAGAACACCTTCTATATCAGGGTTTGGGCAAGAATGACCAATGGGGTCTTGAAAACGACTCTCGAATTCTTCAACCAGTCGAGATCTTCCAGGACCTCCTATCTACATAAGCAGCTCCAGAGGCAGATGAGGGAGATGGAGGAGCAACATAGACATATGGAGGAGCAACGGAGACGGATAGAGGAGATGGAGTAGGCGATTGCATTATAAAATGTGAGATTCGCCGAGCAGCAAAGATTAGCCGAGCAACATGCATCTATGGCGGCATGGTGGCAGCAGTATAAGCCACAGTTTTAGGTTGCTGGAATCCAGATCTCGCCCCTACCTTCGAACATTTTTGATGCTCCACAGCCGCAGCCGCAACCACCAGAGGATAAGCGCGACCAGGGGAGTCACCACTCTGATTACTTACACAACATAGATTTTGATCAGTCTTAGTGTAGTTGTGTTTTCTTTGTATGGATGGATACATTGTTGAATAATATATGTTGTTGGAAAAATATGTGTTGTACTATGAAATTGCAGGTTCCGGAATTGGGCCCAATCAAGAATCTACCATTTTTTTAAAAAAATGCACCAACTATAGCAGACGACATGAACCTATGTCGTCTGCTATAGTATTCATAGAAAATACCAATTTAAACTATAACCGACGACAACGTCGTCGACTATGGTGTAAGGTATTACCAACGACATACTTGTCATCGGTTATAGTTTAATTCTATACCCGACGACAACCCTAGCTATCGTCGGTTATAATTATAACCGACAGTGTATTCTCGACGACTCTATGAGCAACGACACGAATAGGCCGACGACTTCACGTTGTCGGCTATAGTATAAAATATGGTAGTGAAATATATGGCCTGACATGAAAACTACAGGTTGCTCTCTTTATGCTCCATTATTTCTTCTATTTGTTAGAATGGAAAGGTAGTTTTCAAATGCGTTCATTTTTATTCATATGCGCGTCGACATGGATTAAGCTCAAAAGAGTCTAGATGGAAAGGTTTTACATGTTTTGATTTATTCCAGGATTTTAGATCCATTCCCATTTGATCTTTTTCTTGTTTGCCATGTCTCAACCTTCTTCTTTTAGTAGTTGACATCCTAACTAACCCTCGGGTAAAGATGAACAAATCATCTTGTTCTAATTAGAAAATATATCTCAGCAAATGAAAATGAAAGTTGGGTCACAATTTTTTATCAGGTTTCCAAGAACAATACCAAAAAAACAGAACAAGGAATTTGATTGGAGAGAAGAAAATGTGAGAAAAGAGAGAGGGTATAAGGAATATATAATAAAATAATTATTTTTAATATGATAAATTATGTTCTTTGACCGTTCTAATGGAGGTGAATTAGGCGAAGAAAGCCAAATGACACGTCAAATGTCAGATGTCAAATTTAAATTTGATCAAATTATTTTGACTACTCACTTAGACTTGCTCAGCCGATATAAGAACTGTGTTTGGATGAAGAATTTTTTTTTTAACCAAAGGGATTGTATTAAGAAAGAAACTATGAAGAAGGCTCCTCAAGAACAAGTTACTAGGAGTTAAAGTTCAAAACATCAAAAACTAGACAAGAAGATAAAGAAGAAGGAGATTAGAAATCAAATCCTTAGGATACTTATTCTTGGATGCCATCACTGCCACAATATTTGCAGCCTTGTTGGCATTTCGACTAGTCCAACACTAGTTAATAAGGAGGAAATTAGCTGCCATAATACGAATTTGAACGATCAAAGGAGCCAAAGACCAATCTAGATTACGAGTTTCGAAGAGAATAGCCTGAAAGACCTCATAGCAGTCCATCTCAAAAGAAAAATATTGGAGGCCTAATTGTTTTGCAAAATAAAGACCAGAGAGAATAGTTAAGGCCTTCGCAGCAATTGCTGAAAAAGCATAAATGGGGTGCACACAACTAGACATGAGACATATTGAAGAGTTACATACAAGTTCATCAATGCCTCCCTGAAAAGTAGTTGAGCATCAAGCTACATCGGAATTCAACTTGAACATATCCCAAGGGGGTGGGACCCAAACAAGAGGATTTGAAGGAAGATTATCCAAAGCCTGAATGCCGGTCATATGAGGTCTATTGAGGTAATTAGTTGCCGCTGATTTTTCTGGATAGATCACAAAATATGGATTGGGAACAAAATGGTGGAAGACGCAATAACATCGATGCTTCCATATTTTTCATAAATTGAAAGCCACCTGAGAAGTAACCATTTTATGACTCGTTGAAGAACTCACTGATGCTTGAAGGATTGAGAGCAACCAAGTATCGAAAGTAGTAAGCCTTTAATCAATCTTGATGCCCAAGGCATGTCCAAACCAAACACATTTAGTCCATAAGCAAGTAAGAAATTAATGCTCGATAGTTTCAAGTTCTGTAAGACATATAGGGCATAGTGAAGTTGAACTTATATGTCTAGAAATAAGATTGGCTTTACATGGAATGGAGTTAGTCAGCACCCTCCACAGAAAAAAATCAAATTTTTGGAAGACATTCAGAAGCTTCCAAATTCTATGATCAATATAATGAGAGGTATAAGGGTGGGAGTAGGATACCTGAGTTGTGAGAGTTCTTCAAAATTGATAACCAGTATGAATTGTGTAGTCCCCATTTTTGGAGCTAGGCCAAATCAATGTGTCAAGAGGAATTGTAAGTCGAATTGGGACGAAACGAATAGCTTCTTTTTTACTTGGGGACAAAGAAGGATGAATGTCATCTAACTTTCATTAGAGAGACGTCCAATCAATAAAATCAGAGACTAATTGAGCACCTTGTTGTTCATCACTCTAAGGATGAATTGCTATGGTAGATGGAACCCATATATCATTCTAGAAATTAACTGATAATCCATCACCAATTTGCCAAAAAGCACCCTCTAAGATAAAGTTCCGAGTAGCTAACAGACTTGTCTATATCCATGACAGAGATCTCCCTTTTCTAGCAATTAGGAAAGTACCAGTTAAGAAATATTTCAAAACCTTTACCCATAGAGCATGAGGATTATGAAGGATCTGCCAGCCTTGTTTTGCAAGAAGAGCCTCATTAAATTCCTCCATTGATCAGAATCCCAGACCACCTACTAATTTGGCATTACATAAGGCATACCAAGATTTCTAGTGTATAGCTGAGTGGTTTTGAAAACCCTACTAAAAGCGAGTCATTGCGGAAGTAATTTGCTGACAAAGTTTCTTAAGAATTGAAACAGTTCATAGGAAAGTCAGGGATTGCAGCCACAATTGTCTTAAGCCAAAACTGACTTGCCTGCCAAAGATAATGTTTGTGATTTCCAACTAGCCATTTTCTTCAGAACTCGATCATTAACATAGCCTAACACTACAGTCTTAGACCTCTCCTAAATAGTGGGGAGACCGAGATATCTGCAAGGGTCCTTAACTACTTTCATCATAAAAATGGAGTTCCAAAAGTGAACCATTATTTTAGAGGTACTAGGACTAAACATAAGAAATGATTTCTAATGATTTATCCTTTGCCTAGGGGATGAGCCATAAATATAGATAATATAAGAAAAACACTCACAATTCGTAAGAGTTGATTCCAAAAAGAATATATAATCATCTGCGAAAAAAAGATGGGTAATACATGGGCCACCATGGGGAGTAGAGATACCTGTGATGATATTAGTATGATATTAGTGTGGCTCAGTTTGTTGAAAGAGCATCATTCATAAAAAGAAAGCTAGAGGTAAGGTGAAAGAGGATCACCTTGTCGGATACCTCAAGATGGATTAAAAAAACAGACTTGATACAACTCATCACAAGAGAAACCCATCAAGGAAAAAATCCATATTTAGTAAAACAGCTTCTAGGAATGGCCATTCAACTCTATCGTAAGATTTAGAGAGATCCAATTTCATTGCAAAAGTACAAACCTCACCAACTCTTTGTAATTTAATTTGATGCAAAAGCTCATGCGTAATGATCATCATTGTGAGAGTAGATTTTGTCGACCCTAAAGCTCGCTCCTTCGTGAACCTGTAAAATAAGTCTGAGCATGGTGTGGTACCACACAAAGACCCTCTGACGATAAAGTCAATAAGGATACTCGGATAGTAGTGTATATTCTTGGAAAAAGCGATTGCTAAATGTCTTCCCTAGTTCCCTTTATATAGAGAAGGAATGAAGATATGTCTTTGCTCCCATTGAATAAGAAGATCGAGGTAGATCAGGAATATGATTACTTTCCTTATTCAAGACTAACTGAGTTTTTTCAATTATCACAAGCCCTTTTGCCAGTATTTTGGCCAAGTTCATGACCATATCTCGATAGAATTAT
Source organism: Geum urbanum (assembly GCA_946800695.1). Lineage (NCBI taxonomy): Eukaryota > Viridiplantae > Streptophyta > Magnoliopsida > Rosales > Rosaceae > Geum > Geum urbanum. The sequence continues at coordinate 4,448,028 of OX327012.1, forward strand.
GGAATCATCAATGTCCGAAGATTCTTCCTTCTTAGAAGATATGGTGTCCTACTTTCGCAGACCTCGTGGAAATATCCAGTTGTCACGGACCTTGAGGGAATGTCCGGACATCGAGAAAATTCTTTACTATCATGGAGACCTTGAGGTATTGCTTTCTAAGAACTATTGCACGTCAACGGATTCACTTGGAATATTCTCGTTTTCGAGGATGGCCAAATATGACGCCTATAAATGCCCCACAACCATGTGTGGATAACAACCTTGACTCAGAGACTTGGTGTGGCTACATGAGAAAGGTGTCCCAAAGAAAGTTTAGCATCATCTTCTCTACATGATATGAGGACTTGCATAATAGAACCCTCAAGCTTTTCTTTGATTTCCCAGAATCCCTTGAGCTCTCTAGATTTCTTGCTAAGTATGAAGTTTTTTTCGCTTCTCGTAGTCAAGGTCGACTATATAAGGCTTCATTTAAATTAGATTGAAGTACAGCGATACCATGGATTTCCTTAGTTATACTTTGTCAGGGTTAGTTTCCACTTGCCGAGCTAAGCTCTCAGAAGTATACCTCAGCCAAGATCATTCCTACTGCACCACCTCATTTAGCATGCGTAAGTGGGCATCACAGGGATGATCAGGGCTTAGTATCGAATGCTTGTTATCTACCCACTATCAAGTCTAGGCTCAAGTCTATACTCAATATTTCCTAAGGATGCAGTAATGGCGTACGGGCCTTAGAAACAATCAAAGTAGAGCTAGAGCGAAAACTCTATACTGAAGATAGTTTGGATCTTGTGCTAGTTTTTTGGAAATTACATCATCCTCTTAAGAGAACTAACCTTCAAGTCACAAAGTCAAAAAGCTTGGGGAGCCTTTCCCTCAAGGGTACCGATCGTATTCTGGCTAGTGATGCAAACCTTCAGTAAGTAAGACGTTGCTAGTTTTTCCACATAACTCGAGGCAATTGCCACCTTGTTCCATTATGAGTATCTTTGATAAGGTAAAGGGTTTTCACATATAGTATCTCATATGCCCCTATTGAGCAATCTAGCTTTTACTAGGGCCCTACATGGTACTTTGTACCTACAAGTTTCTTTATGCCCCCATTAATAACAATAAGAAGATCAAATATAACCAAAATAAGAGTATTATTTCATATAACTTATAAAAAAATTACATATAGCAAGCAAGCTTCTTAGGGGCCTCGTCAAACCTGCTAGCTTTGTCAAACTAGTTAGGAAGAGTACCAACCCACTTCTATTTGTCAAAACTCTAAGTTCTGGACACATGTCATGCTCTTACTGCAGTTTTCTTCTTTAACTAAGCTGGAGGAGTTTTCTCCCATAGCCGAGAAGATGGTAGTTTTCTTCTTTTTCGTCTAAGAAATTCTAACTTATACGACGAAAACGCTTTCATCGTCTAAGTGTTCTAACTTAGACGACGAAATTTTTTTCGTCATCTTAGTGAACTACCCTAAACGAAAAATCCTTATACTTCGTCATCTAACATGTTCCATTTGAGATGATACACATTTTCCCGTTGTCTGAATGTTCTTGTTAGACGACGAAATATTATCATTTTGTGGTCTAGCATGTCCACTTAGACAACAAAATATTCAGTATTTTTTTGTATAGTTCTAAATTTTTTTAATTTTTTTAATAATTATTTCAAAAATATCGACATCTGCGGCAGTTTGGACACCGCTGATTCCCTTGGGGCTCAGATCATCGTCACCGTGTCCAGAATCCCGAGGTGTGACAATCGGATGACAAACCAAATCAGGATCCATGTATAGCCTAGTCTTGAGGAGCTTGAGTATATGATCCATCAGAGTCTGCAACATATCAGTCCGTGTCTGGGCCGCTCAAGCCTCCTCTTCGACCACTCGGACCCGTTCTACAGCAGCCGTCGCACTCGCATGCCTACTTGACAAAATCGAAGGGTGTCTCAAATCTCACTCGATTGTCCATCCAAGGCTGCGAACCTCATTCCTATATCGGCGGCTGACAACTGTATCTGCAATATGGATGTGAGTCTCCTTTGATAGAGGAGGCAGCTCTTCAGGCGTCATCTCCGGGTTATTCAAATGTGCGTGCGCCAATTCCTCCCCCTGCCAATTGTATCAACCTCTCCTAAAATTAATATTGTGAAAAATATATGAATGTCGATTTCTAAAAAAAATTTGACATAGTTTCCCCTAAAAATGGAGGAAACCAAAAACCTGCTTGAAATAAAAACACTCCAAATAACCAATTTCAAAATAACAAACCTTGGGCATCAATTCCCATTTGGATTTCTGAATTTCAAAATAATGTTTCATTTAGACAACTAAACCAAATTCCAATAACATAATGTAATAAATGTCCTATTCATTATTCAGTTTTCCTCAAACCAACAGTAAGATTAAAATCAATCAATTTCGGAACAGGTTACTTACACCACGTTCACTCGCGATATCAGTTTAACCAGGCTTGACGTAAGAAGACACGCTAATATCAAGAAAATAATGCTTCGAACCCACATCTTTGTGAGTCTTTGCGATGTTGATCATTCTTTTGGAGCCCGCCTTATGGTGCATCGTCTTCTTCTGACAATTAGCAGTGTTGGCCGCCGACCTTCTCTGTTTCATAAAAATGAAAATTAAATAATAAATAAATATTTAAAACTAAGAAATTATTCATTTTCATTACATTAAAGAAAGGAAGACGAACCTTAAACTTATCAAACTCAAAGTGCTCGACCAATCATTCTCACTCGTCTTCCCTTTCTGGTCAGTAACTCTATTGGGACACTCGAGGTGCTGTGCTCTTGTAGTGCTTCTGCAGCTCGTGCTTTCAATCCTTATAAATGCTGATAGTCATCTTTTCTATGAATTCTCACATCTCCAGTTTGGCCTCATAGTCATAATGTACATAGGCAAAAAAAATTTAAAAAAATTTAATTCGTAGACCCTATGCTTTGTAATTAATTATGAAATTAAATAGACCATATTACAGAGAGTTTGCGGTATACCTTGAACTTGTCGGCTTGGGGCAGCTCGTCCCAAGAATGGGCATTCATACGTATGTTGTTCTGTATGATAGATCTGATATTGTCCGAGCACTTATTGCTCAGCTCCGGCGGCCGAAAGCCTCAGTTTAACTCGTCGAACGACACCTCAATCTTCTTCCCTATTAACTTTACTATCTTCTCGACTTTACCTCCCTTCACAAGTTCCTGAGTACATTTGGGAGCTGAGTCTGAGGGGTCCCTCATGTTCACTTTGCGTCTGGAGCTATAGAAAACAGAATCGTCGACGGATTCTTGGGGACCTTGTGACGCCTTCGAAGCGAAAATCCTTGGCTTTACTGTATAGGTTGTATCCTCTTCATTAGGAGCATTTGGTGTAGTCTCTAACTTATTAGGAGCTGCAAGAGCCGTAAGGGTCTCGTCTGAGGTTTGACCCCAACCCAATTTTCATCCTATAGATTGAAATTTGGCATTCTTCTCTTGTGCATTGCACCTTTTCCTCCCGCCAAGCATCTTAAGCTCTACGACATCGAAAATTAACAACATTTACTCAGCAAAATTACCATATTCATCAAAACACAGCAATACGAAAAACAAAAAATTCACCTAATCCAGTACATAATCAACTTAAACCTCATTACATGCTCCTCTTTATTCATTCATACTTTATCCAATTTCATTCAATAAAGTACATAATTAAAGGATCCATCAACAACAATTCTATATAAACTCCATAATCGAAACATAATCATCATAATCTCTATAATGTCCATAATCGGAACACAATTCTGCATAATCTTCATAATCAACAACAATTCTACATAATCTACATAATTTCTCCATCAACAAGTCCACATAATGTCCATCCACAACAATACATACTCCTCAATTCATCAATCCATAATCTCCATCAACAATCCAACAAATTCATTCAAAAATTCATTCAACAAATTCATACAACTAATTTTATAATATATATATATACACAGCAAAGAGAGAGAGATTTCGGTGATGGTGGAGGCAGATTCTAGGGTGGGTTGGCACGTGGAAGTGGCGGTGGTTGAAGGAGAGCCAGCGTCAGAAAAGGCAGATTTGGGGAACGGTGGGTTGTGTGGTAGTGATGGTGGTATCAGGTTGGGGTGGCACGTCATGGTGGCGGAGGTTGAAGGAGAGCCGACATCGGTAGAGGCACATTTTGGGGACGGGGATAAACAGAGGCTATTTCATCGTCGAAGTCCTTCTAAAATACCCCAAAAATTTTGGCACAAAAAAATACCCGCCAAAAAATTTGGTTTAGACCACAAAAAAAAAAAATTTGCCATTTAAGAATAAATTTTTGGTCTTACACTACGAAAAAAATTAATTCGTCTTTTAAGAATGATTTTTTTTGGTCTTAGGCGGCAAACATATAGGATTTCGTCGCCTAAGAATCAAACTTTTTGATTTTTCAGATTATAACTAAAAAATTAAATTTTTGTACCTAAAGAATCTTTACAAATCAACCTTCAGATGTAACATTTACATTCATATAATTTTGTAGAAAAAATTCTAACCCAATTCGGATTTGTTTAGGATTCAATCGATTTGACGTGTAATTATCGACAGATAGTTAAAAAGATAGAAATGATCGAAAAATATAATTCGTAAATTATTTCTGAAGTGTTGATGTGTTTCTACTTACGTAAGCTATATTTATCAACTAGATAGAAATTAATTAAGATTTGAGAACAAAATTGGATCAGAGAGAAAAGACTTGTTGTACGTCTACTGATGTTGTATAACTTAAGTGTTCGTATATCTGTATTCACTTCACTTCACATTCATATTAACGAACATTAAATTTGGACAAAACAACAGTTAGATATATTCATCACGACATAATATGTAAGTAGATGAATTTTCATTCCATACAAAGTTCGTTAAGGATTTGATCAGCTTAGCAACCATAAAACCAAAATTTTAATGAAACGGAAACATTGAAATACGAATTTTTGTAACTCCGATTTTTGAACCGTTGATAACCATAGTCTAAGAATTGTTTACTCTATGCCCTCGATAAATATAATCCGCAATTTAACATCGCACCCATGATCGTGCTCATAGAGGTCAGATTGTGAAACTCTACTTAGACGACGAAAGTGGTTGAATTTCGTCATCTAACACTTTCAGGATTTAGGGGAAAGGGGTTAGGGTTAGGGTATGGGATTTGTACATGTACTTAGACGGCGAAATGAATTAATGTCCATCACTTAAGTACGAATGCTGATTGAAAATAAATTTGATTCCGTCGGCATAGACCTGCAATTCAGCAACACAATATACACCATAATCCTTTCTTTGTGGTTGATAGCACTAAAACTATATCATTCTTACAGAGAATCCATGGTGATATTTGTGGATCTATCAAACTGAAATGTAAACAATTTAAATATTTTATGATTTTCGTAGATGCATCAACGCGTTGGTCACACATTGCTTTGTTATCCATGAGAAATGTTGCATTTTCAAAACTCTTAGCACTGATTATTAAGCTTCGGGCTCACCACCTGGATAATCCAATCAGGTTTATTAGATTGGATAATGTAGGATAGTTTACATCACAAGTTTTTGATAATTACTGCAAGTCAGTTAGGATTGAAGTTGAACATCTCGTCCCTCATGTTCATTCACAAAATGGTTTAACAGAGGCAAAAATCAAGCGGTTACAACTTGTGGCCAAAGCAATGGTAATGCATACAAATTTTTCGGTATCTGATTGGGGATATGTAGTATTACATGCAACAATGCTTATCCGCTTGAGACTTGTAGCACGTTAACTATTTAATGTGTACCAGTTGGTAACTAGGTATGAGTTTCACATCACACATCTTTGCTTGTACAGTATATATGCCAATTACGCCTCCACAACGTACTCAAATTGGTCCTCAATGTCGTTTACGAATCTATGTTGGTTATGAATCCCCAACAATTGTCTGTTACTTAGAACTTTTGACAGGAGATCTCTTTACTGCAAGATTTGTAGATTGTCACTTTGATGAGACATACTTTCCAACATTAAGGGAAGATAGGAATGTCTGCATTCTGGTTAAACATCAAGAATTGACGTGGCATATTCCCACTATGTTTCAAGAAGATCCTTGCACATCTTATGGTGAGATTGAAGTGCGATGTATTCTTGATCTTTAGAAGGTAGCAAACTTGATGTATGACTCCTTCACTGATTTTGCCAAAGTGACGAAATTATACATACCTGCTGCACATTAATATTCCTGCAAGGTTGGAAGTCCCCGAGAAGGGGCGGATTAACGCCACTTCAGGGCAGGAAAACGTTCTTCTCGCCCATGTGGAAGGAGTAGCATCGGTCTCAGCTCCCACCAGGAAGAGGAGGAGACCAAGAAAATAGATAGATGTGTTGCTTGTGAAAAGGCAGGCCATCCATGCATAGAATGATTCTTTCATTATCAACATTGTGAATCATTCACAGAAGATTGTTCCTGACTATAGTTATCTCCTAGAATCACAAATTTGACACCTCGTCCCGAGAATTTTCTTTTTATGATTTATTTAAGGTTAATTAAGAAAGATAGTTAGTTTTGTCACCATCGATAAATATTGAGAGCTTTTAGTTGACTTTTTATTACCAGATTGTCGAAGTTGATTGACTTTGAGTATAATTTATAAAAATTGTCAAGACGAGTTCGTAGACGTAAAGAATGCCGAAAACGGAGTTATGACAAGAAAGTTATGATCGGTAGAAGTTTATCGAAAATGTAACAGTCGTAAATGAACAAGTATAAATAGGAATTTCTATTTCAGGAAATTTTATTGATCAAAGTCATAGAATTTATCGAGATGAGATCGTAGCCACGTCAAGTGTTAAAATCAGAGTTAAAATGAAGAAGTTATGGTCAACGAAAGTTTTGACGAGAATTACGAGTACATAACTACATATACGAGTTTCTGCTTTTAGAAAAAGGTGAACATTTCCACTTTGGGTAGGCGGGTTGACCCGCGTTAACCCGAGCTTCAGCGACCTAGAATCGTCATCGGAGTTAGTGGCGGCAGCGTGGCGGTTTCTGGCCAGCTCTGGCCGTAAAATTTGTTGGAAATTGAAGCTCTCTTCTTCCTCGTTTTGTTTGTGGTATTGATTTCAGGGATGGAGCCTTGAGCAGGCCGAATCAATGAAGTAAAGTTCTAGGTTTTTGAGGTGTTTGGGTCGTTGTCGCCGGTGAGGTTTCCGGCAACTATTCTTGTATCAATCGATGGGTTTTTTTTTTATAACTTTTCTAATGAACAAGCTTTGCAAAATGAGCAGTGTGCATCAAAGATTTTCAAGAATGAATCTTGTGGACCAATTCTAGGTGTACGTAAGAATTTTGTGGACCAATTCTAAGTAAAATTGACACCAGATTAAGATTGAATCTCATCCACCCCATCAAAACCGATGGGTACTTCCACAGGCTTCTTTACTCTGAAAAATGGATGACCATGAGAGTTTTTCAATATTTTGATCATAATATCACGACCTGGATGTCCCAGTCGATAATGACAAAGCTGATAAGTGGTCGAATCACACACAGTGGTTAGAGTGATTGCGTTCGATTCAATAATCCAAACCGTAGTAAGATATAAACCACTACGAATTGTCTCTAACTTCTCTAAGATGTGGTTTCTATAGAACTAATCAGAGGTTATACATAAGAATTCTTTACCATTCTCACAATGAGTTTCCAAGTGTACGTTGGCTCTAATGTCCTTAAAACTTAGCAAGGTTCGATTGGTCTTTGGTGCATATAATGCATCAGTGCTATAAATTCTTGTACCATGTGGTAGCAAAAATTGTACTGAACCACGCCCTTGTATAACCGGCACATAACCAATCACGATAGTCACTGATGAAGTGTATGACATAAGATCCATAAATAATTGCCTATTCCACAATATGGTATAAGTAGTATCACTATTTGCTAGACACTCAATCTCGCCTTCAAACATCTACAAAAGATAGTAAATGAATTAGCCTTTGATCTCAAGACAAGACGAACATTTTAAGTAAAGACTTATGATTTTTCAAATGGTATGACCCTTATAGAGTACTGATATGGCAGGATAAAACCGATGTAAACAGCATCAAAAATACCAATTTCGGGTGTAGGTTTCGACGGGTTGAGAAATTCACTCGACGGGTTGAAGGAACCCAAAATAAAATATGAATTTTCGATATGGTGTTTTGACTGGTCGAACCAAATTCTGGACTGGTCGAAAAACTGAAAAATCATGTCCAGAGAGACCTCTTTGATGGGTCGAGAAAATGGCTCGGCGGATCAAAGAAAAAACCTAAAATCAATATGAATTTCCGATATCTTTTTCGACATGTCAAAAATTTCCATCGACGAGTCAAAAATTGGACATTTTGGAGATAGTAGATTCCCTTCAACATGTTGAGATGAAGTTTGGACAAGTTGAAGGAGCTAAATAAGTGACCAATTACTTACTTTCGATGAGTCGAAAGAAGACAAGACAAAAAATTTTGGCGGGTCGAAAATGTGCCAAAACTGATCCAGAAGGTGGTCTTCGACGGGTCAGGAGAGAATCTCGATGGGTTAAAAATTCTCTGAGATCAAACTATTCTTTCTTTTTGTCTCATTTTTATGGTATTTTGGTTTTATAGTGCCATAGGATATTGTAAATTTTGAATTGTTCAAGCAATATGTATGAAAATAACCATTCTTAACACTTTCATATACCGAAAGGAAGAAAGTTTTATTACTTTGCCAACATCAAACTTACATCTAAGATTGTCTTATTCAAAAACCATGACTAAAAAACATAGTCAAAACTAAACTTGATTACATAACAAAAACATGAACCTAATGCATAGACTAATAAAAATTCGTAGTTTCCAGGCTTGTTGGTGTATCATCTGCTACAATAAGATTGGCTTCACCGTAATCTTTCATCTCATGGTCTGTAGTGTAGTTGGTCTCATATGCCAAATATTGTTTGCCCCTTTTGTAGGCACTGTGAACATCCTTTGGTGCATGACATTGTTTGTGCATATGCTTGGTAGAACCACACCTATCGGAAAGTGGTAAGCTAGTTTGCACAGACCGAGAGGTACTGACATCATTCTTGGGACCGGAATTATGCTTGTTTTGGCTATTGTCTTAGCTAGTCTAAATCAAGTTTCGACTTTGTCCTCTTCTACTTCGACCTCTGCCATGTCCTCCTTTACCACCACAATTGCTGTAAGACTCAGAACGACCATTCTTTTTGTCCTTACATGCCTTCCCACCAGTGTTATTCATGAGCTTTCTTTATACCAGCTAGTTTAGCATTGTTGTTAAGAAGTATCTCACAATATCTCTCCTTTTTGGCCAACACATTCATGAGATCACTAAATAATTTTATTCTTCCATGCTCTACATCTATGCGATATTGATGTGCAAGTGTATCCATGGAAGTATGGAAAGTACTCAAAGACTTTTTGATCATAGACTGATTGGTCTTTATCACGCCGTAAATAACCAACTTATATTGAAGCTCCAACATAGCTTGATTAAATCATTAATCTTTAGATAATCTAATAATCGGATTAAATCCCATTTTTCTTGAAGTTCTGAGAGTTGTGCATCATGCACATTATTAAATCTATCTTTTAAAGTCGCCCACAAATCTGCGGGGTGATTCTTTAGAAGATATTTCTATTTCAGAACTAGATAAATTTGCCGCTCCAAAAACATGAGGGCTTGAGCTTTTCGACTCAAGAGGAGCTTGAGTTCATCTGGAGTTGGTGCCACGATGTTTTCACCAGGTGGTGGTGTTGGTTGGATAATATCAGCCAGATTTTTATCGAGAAATGTGTTCTCAACATCTGATACCCAACTATGGTATTATACTCCTTGTGGATCAAAGATGTCAAACTCAGGCATTGTCGACTCTGTTGATGTCATCTACAAAAGAGACAAGAAATGTAATTAGTACCGATCGAATAACCAATATCAAGTTTAAGGGATAAGAATCGTGAACAATGATGTTTGGTCACAAAAATCAATGCAAAAACGGTGGTTTCATACCACACCAAAAAATCGTGACTTTCACAATTAGTCGCAAATATCGACTTTTTTTTTTCAATTTAAAATCACAATTAATCTTGATATTCACAAATAACCGTGACTCCATCCCTCAAGACCATCACTAATATCAAAGTTTTTATCAACATGTATTAATCAATAGGTTTGAGCGAGGGCAAGTTGTAATTGAGGGTATCAAATTTGGAAATTTTTTGAAAAAAAAACGCAATGGGCCCTGAAATATGGAAGAAGGAAGACACTAGTTGGGCCACTCCTTTTCTTTTCTTCGAGTAAAATTGGGCCAAGCTATCAAATTGAAACCGCCAAACCGGGTTTGACCGGCGACCCAATTATTACAAACATGGTGGCACATTAAAAGAAATGCCCCTCCCACTCTCTCTCTGGGATCTCTGTTTCTCAACAATGGCAGCCATGGAAGGCGTGGTACACAACCCCCAACCTCCACTTCCGCAGCCGCAACAACCGCCGCCCATGGCTGTGGAGCGACTCAACGACGCCGTACAGCAGCAGCTGAACCTCAAATCCGTGAAAGACCGCGCCACAAACCTCTTCAAAGCCATCACTCGCATCCTCGAAGACCTCGACGGCTGCGCTCGCGCCAACGCCACTCCGAAATGGAAAGAAGTCCTCAGCCAGTACTCCATGGTCAATCTCGAGCTCTACAACATCGTCGAGGACATCAAAAAGGTCTCTAAAGCCTTCGTCGTCTACCCTAAGAACGTCAACGCCGAAAACGCCGTCGTTTTGCCAGTCATGCTCTCCTCGAAGCTCTTGCCTGAGATGGAGGTCGAGGACAACGCGAAACGAGACCAGTTGCTTCTCGGCTTGCATAATCTCCAGATTCCGTCGCAAATCGACAAGCTCAAGGTAAATTATATTTCTCTCTTTTCACCTCTTCAATTTGATCTCTTTTGGGCTTAGAAACTGATGGAAAAATTGATTTGATTCGATTCGATTTAGGCTAGGATTGATATGATTGCGGCTGCGTGTGATAGTGCGGAGAAGGTTTTGGCTGATACTCGTAAAGCTTACTGCATTGGAACTCGGCAAGCTATACCGGTCGTGCCTACATTGGATAAAGCTCAGGCTGCTAAAATTCAAGAGCTGGAAAATTTACTACGAGCTGCTGTAAATTATGGGGAAGGTAATTGTTTTTTGTATAATTTAACCTCCTTGAGTCATTTTCTATAGTTTAGATTGTTTATTTTTCAAAATGCAGTATAATTGTTAGGAGTTTTTTTGTGATGGATTTTTGTATGGTGTGCAGCGTTACGGCTACCTCCTGACCACCGGCAGCATGCACCTGCTCTTCCGATGCATCTGGTGAATGTGCTTGGTGGTGGTGATGGGGTGCAAGTCTTTCCTGAATCTTCTGGTAATAATCAGTTGCTGTTTGTTTAAGCATTTGTTAGATTTGGAGTTAAGGTTATGTCCACATTGCTTTCTAGCTGACTTTAAAATAATTCTACAGGTATGTACTCAAAGAACACTCCTGTATCATCAAGTAACTTGACTGGCCAGAGCCCGTTGTTGCAGGTCAGAATTGTTAGATCATAGGCGTTATAGTCACATGGGGAAGTTTTTAGAAATCAATTTATTTAAATTTGTGAGGCAAGATGCTTACCTTGTACAGTATGGTGAAGTGTATTTCATTGGGATATGCATTCATTTTCTCTAAAACAAATAGCTATTACCTCTGTTCGCATTTATAAGTTACAGAAAAGCGGTTCGTGATGACTACACATCTCATTTAATTTTCCTTTCGTCTTCTATCCCTGTGTTGATTGTGGCCTTCTATTTGGTTTCAATCCCCACGGTTTATCTCGAGTCTTTATACTTGGCTTTCTGCATGTGAAGTGCAGAGTAAGAGCTAATAAAATTACTATGTTTGCAATTGTTTTACTAAATTCTGTGTGGTATTTATTATCAGTCCAAATTGAGTTTGATGTTTGTATGATGAGTGAATTTTTGGTAGTTGATTTTGAGCATAAGTGTTGTAGTTGACAATCTTACATGGTATTTCAACATCATCTTTTGTGTTTTACTTTCATTTCCTTTGTACTATATACATAAGCTATTCAAAGCGGATGAGTTGGGTCCGCCTGAAACATAATTGGTGGACTGGTTTCACCTGAAATCTAGAAATGACTTTCGTTTTCTTTAATAGAGCTGGATTATAAAGGTCTCACTCAACAACTTGTATAGCAGGTTTCTGGATCACAACTTATGGGAAGATCAGCTGCATCTCCTGGTGGCTCCAGTAATACAAACTTCGACAACACAACATCATCTCCACTACCATACGCCAACTCTCCAAGGTCTAGTACAAACATCCTGAATGCTCCGTCTCCTCAACAACAAATCCTTCAACAGAAGCAGCAGCAACAACAGCAACAGCAACAGCAGCAGAAGTTGATGCAATTACCTCAGCATCAACAACAACTCCTGGCTCAGCAACAATATAGACAATCCCCAATGCAAGGACTTGGACAGGTATGGTTTACACCAAACATGCTATATACTATTGGCAACTTTGGACAGTTACGTTGATTTTCACTTTGATTTTGCAGAACCCACTGCAGCAGTTGCATGATTTGCAGGGACAAGCGCAGCAAAAGTTTCCATCGGTAAATTTCTTGCTTCCTTGTTTATCCTTTTTAATACCCTGTCGGTCATAATTTTGTTATACTCTGTGTCTCTCCCTCACTTCTCCACTTTCTTTTTTTTGAATCCAAAACCATTTACATCAATAATACAAAAAGAACTTATATTTTTGCTGCTCTAGTTACATGGACAACATCAAATGCAATTTTCTCCATCGTTGGGGCACCAGCAATTTCAGGGTAGGCAGTTGCCTTCTGGACACATCGCACATGGCATTGGTCAAAATCAACTCAACCCAGGAAGTCAAATGAATCGTCATCTTAACCAGTTTTCTGGTGCTGCTAATAATGCATTGTTTAATGCAGCTCAGACAACACCAAATCAAATGGTCAGAATTTTTTCTTTTCATTCTCACTTTTTACATATCATTTCATAAGCTGTTATCACTGAATTGTGGTGCGATGTGGCTGCTTAGATTGTGTGGCCTTCTGCAATTCATTTTTGAGGTTCTATGTTATTGTGCGTTCATTACTTTCTGTTCCAGATACCAAACATGTCGGCAACAATGTCATCGCAATCACTTCTGCCGCGAATGCAGGTAGGTACACTGCCAGTGTGGTATGCTTTGTTTTGCCTCTCGTGAATTAATTTGCTGAGTGAGTTGAAAATATGTAGTGCCTGGGTGTACAGAATGATGACTCTAGAATTATGGATATAAATACTGGTGTCATATTTGGCTGGGGGTCTGTAGGATGGGAACCAATGTATACTTTTAAAGTAGAAATGCACTAATCAAATTCCATTTTGCGTAATATATAGAAAGTGTTTTATGTTAAATACTAGCGTCAAGTGGTTTTATCATTCTAATTACATTCCAGTAGATAATGTGGTATAGGACAGAGTCGCTTCACCATTTAAGAAGATGCAAGCAAATTCAAAATAGGGATTATTTTAGGGCTGTGGGAATCATATTTCTAGTATGTACCTTTATTTATCATTATAAACTATAATAACGAGAATGCAGAAGTTACCAACTTGTGACATTTGCGTTTGTTCCCTTCTTTGCTTGGCACATTCTCTATACCTCAAAGGCTAACGTTTTATTTAACAATGTCTGTGATACTATGACTTGTTTTATATCTTCTGTATTAGACAAGCACTGATAATTAGATGACTAATTCCATTTGATCTTTTGCCACAGTTTGAATTGCCGGGGAACAATCCTCAGCGAAGTCACGCTTCCCAAATTTTGAATGACCAAAGTATGGCATACATCATTTCTCTCTGTCATTAAGTTACACACATAAACAATGCATCAGATGCCTCTTGTTTTTGTTCCATTTTTGTGAAGAATTAAATGTGGCTCAATTAAGTTGGGTTTTGCCTTCAGTGTTTAATATGGGAGCCACAAATACTGGTGGTATGATGCCAATACAACAGCAACAGCAACAGCAACAGCAACAGCAACAGCAAGGTGCATTTGGTAACATGGCGCAAAACGCTCAGAATTTGCAGTCTAATATGGTAGCACTACAGGCTCCGCAGAATCATCCCAATTTTGGCCAACAAAGACAGCAAAACCAGCAATAGAACCCCTTACATCTGTTTTTTGTTAATGAAAAACATAGACACCAGTATATTCTTAAAGTATACTTGGTGTAGATAACATATCGTTACCCAGTTATGAACATCTGATAGTAAACATTTACATAATTTTGAACTAGCTATCGAGTGGGTAAAGATTCTGTTCAGTTTCAAGCCAATCTCACTAATTCCGCATGAAATGCTTACTCTGGCTGTCCGCAACAGTTGTGCTTCCTTCTTTCCAAGACGTGGATAACCCCGCTTTGTCCTTCTTTACATCTTTACGAGTAATATTACACGACACTAATTGGTAAGTGGTAACGGGTCAGACTGTCGGTCTTTCAAATTCTTAGCAACTATTTCGTATGGTTTTAGATTATTAACATCAACAATACTCATCAATACTCCACATGGTTACCTGACGGCTTCGAGAGTAACAAACTCGACATGCTCGACTAGTGTCTGGAAATAGTTATCCTTTCGTGGTCATTGTCGAAAGAAGTCAGTGTTGGCTAGGTTCTTCGACGAGGCTGGTTTTGCTTTATAGTATTTTCTGGATTTTCCCTTTTACATATGTAGTCATGTATGTAACCTATTCTTGACAGATGAACTAAAGAAGCTGCTATGGCTGCTCGATCTTGAGGAGGAATCAACACATACCATAAGAAAATTGACACTTTATTTAATTTTTACAATTTAAATGTTTTGAGAGTGAACTGTCACTTGTGTTTTGAAACGTTAGTCGCCGAAGAACGAACTTCTTAATTCAATATTAGCTGATGCTATATTTTCCTTTTTTTCTATTTCTGTAAGAAAATAATATTAGAGGAGTCGACTTGGCGCGGGTGGCCATGAAAAGAGTGAATCACTTGGCATGGTATATATGTCTTTGTCATCCTGTCTTGGAGTATCGATAGTGTTGTCTTGGAGTAAACAGTCTTTTTTCAAACTGCGTGTGTTTGTCATGTTTAGAAAAGAGCATTTAAATTGTAAACATGAGTCTTTTTTCCTAGTCTGGGCATCTTCTTTTTTTTGTCTTCCTTTGCTCAATCATCATCATGGGATCTAGTCTATTTTTTTTCCTTCTTCGTGTTATTCTCCTACTTCTTGATCTTCGTTCTTCTTCTTCTTCTTCTTATTTGTTTTTTCTCTGCGCAACTTATTCGTTTCCTTTTTCTCGCACGCCAATTCGTTTTCTTTTTCTTCTTTTTTGTTCACAGTAAATCTCTAAACTTTCGTTTTCCGTGTATTCACATGAATCAAATACACAAGGATGAGATCATTTTTCTTTACTTTATCGATCTGACTTTGAAAAGGGATGTTGATGATCATTAATAATAAATCTAAGGTTCCAAAAGAGAGATCAGAAAGACCTGGATTGAGTGTGTTTACTACCATTATCTATTACATGTGTCTGCAACTAGGATTGTAAAGAAAAAGATTGATGATGGATCGAGTAGGATGAGGAACTGAACCTAATGCATTTATATATGAGAACCCTAAATTGCAAGTATTATGAACCCTAAATTTTAATCTGGTAATATATGAAAGAACCCCTATTACCAGTGATGTTTTTCTGGAATTAAGATTCGAAATTTGATTTTTATATAGAATGTGATTTTTAGCCATTGGATCATATAATTGTATTATGGATTTTTGGCCATAATGATGTGTTATACTTTTTTTTTAGGAAGAACACGTGAGACGTCACTCTCATATATATAAGATTAACTGTGAAGCACAAGGCAAGATTACAAACAATGAGTTTCCTTGAGAGGGACGACAAACTAAAACATTGTGTAAGCTCTCTAGTAAGTCAAGAAAACCTAAACAATCTACAGAATCAAGCCCAGACAATGAGCTCAAATAATAAACCAAAAAACGAGAAACTAAAAACATAGTATCATGACGTTGCGCGATGCGGAACGATAAGCAATACCTATACTGCTCGAACTTATTGGTTAACTGAAAACTAGATTTAATCCTTAGCAGACAAAGCCCACGGCCATTGGAGTATAACCTAAAATGTGAAAAACCTCCTACATCCCAAATAAGCCTGACCCAACAAATAGCCCAGCAAGCCCATCCTCTGGACCAAAAGATGGACCGATCACACTTGGGGATCTTAGCAATGAGCCCATAACCATGTCCAATACTAATACCAACTAGCACACGATGCTTCCAGTCTGCCTCCCTGCCAATTTGATCCGGCAGAGGCCACCGACCAAACATCGTATGCTGGTCATGCCGACAAAGGGCAACCGGCGCTGAAACCAGGCCTGCTAGCCGATTTGGGAAGCCACCACAAAACATGAACCGAGCCCGACTCGGGCGCAGGTACCAGCCCACAGCCTCGCCGGTTTTGGTCTGCCTTGATCCCAAAACCCAGCCTGCCTCCAGCACCTCAATGAATTTGCCGTGATCATGGAACCTTCCAAGATCCCAAAACCACCGACAGGATCTAAGATCCCATTCCGATGCCCAAAGTCGAACCCGAGAACTAAACTCTCTACTCCGACGACACTGCACACTTCGACGATTGCCATAGTAAACCACCAAAACGAAGCATGGGACACACGACTCCAAGGAAGACGATCGTAAGACAAGACGACGGCAGGGGTGCGCTACAGCATTGCTGATTCACGACGAGTAAAACCCTAGGGTTTACCGCCGCTCGAGGAGAGAGAGGAGCACTCTCTTAATCATTTTTTCCGATATGGTTTCTCTTGAAGTGTTAATACTTAAATATATAGATTTAGAAATATAATAACATGTCACGCCACATAAATTTAAGGCCACAAAAATGTGATCTTTCTTAAAACCCAATATCATTTTTCTCATCCCTCGGTTGATGTCTAAACCTCCCAATTTTCCTGAATAATTTTAATTTCATGTCCACCCTTTTACAATTAAAGATATAATAATAATTAACCGAGATATGCTTCTCAGAAAACCCTACGCGGGCTACGTACTCTCCAAACCTTGCATTCCTCCTTCCTATATTGTTTCACTACTCTCTTAGGTCAAATTAAATACTGTAATTGTAGGTTTTGATTTCGGGGAAGAATGTAGATCGAAAGCAAGGCAAATTATGGATTAGGGCTGAGTCTAGTAAGATACTCTTTCTCAGGTAGTTTTGACAAACAGTATAATTATAAAAAGGAAATAAAAAATATAGAAAAGAAGAACAAACAAAGTAGTTTTGATATATATATGTTAGTTCTTTTCAGCTGAGGGTATCTGCACAGTGCAATTTTTTTTTCTTTTCGTTTTATCTCACTCAAACATCAAATCTTAACAATTAAGACCACTCATCCTATAAGTATACTTCAAGTAAGTCACCTACAAAATTTGAGTTTAATCGGAAATCATTTGGCCATATAACTTGCCATTTATATATCGTCAACATTTATCTGATGCTCTTTATTTGTTCGTAATATTTCACAATTTTGGATGACCAAACGATTATCAAAGTGGCTGAAATTTTGTAGATATACTCCGTAAAGGGAAATCTATAATATTAATGGTTTAAATTGATGAAATCAAATATAAGATGATCAAAATAATCAAATTCTTACCATCAGTACCATACAGATGTCCGAATTTGAAAATCTCTGTGTGTGTATATATATATATTGGAAACAAAGCAACAAGTAGTTTTGATGCCTCTGAAGTCTGAACTCATGATGCCAATTTTTTTGTCTAGGTGTTGCATCTTAGATGATGAAATTGCACTACCAAAATACCTTGGTTAGAAGACGGAAGAATTATGTCTTCTAAAAGACCTATTCCGTCGGCTACTAGCTTAGACGACGGAATTTCCATCGGCTAAGTTATGTTGGTTAAGGAGTGTCGCAAAAAAATTTAGCCGACGGAATTTGAGGAAAACGTCGTCGTAGTGTCTTCTTAGACAACGGAAAAAATAGCGTCGTTATAATTAATTGCGACAGAAATATTCCTTATTGGACGACAACAATAAACATCATTTGGATGCTTTGTTAGCTAACGGATTTGTTTCCGTCGCCTAACTGTTTATTTTTTTAAAAAAGTTAAAATATTAATTAATGACTTAGTCAAGGGAATTTAAATTCCGTTGTCTAAGTGGTATTTTAAAAAAATAAAAATAAATGAAAACTTCATTAAATCCTAATTAATTATTATATGTTAATTAATAATTATTGGAAAAATCCATAATTAATATATTTTAAGGGTGGTGATGGCCGATGGTAGTGGTGGTGGCGGTGGCGGCGTCGACGATGACTTTTTTGTGTGATGGTGGTGTTATGGTGGTGCCGAGTTGGTGGTAGTGGGGGTAGTGTGGTGGTGCCGATCGAGGTGGTGGTGGTGGTGATGTTGATGCGTCTTGGTGGTGGTGATGGTTGTGTCGTGGTGGTGGTGGTGTGTAAGGTGTGATTGAGAGAGGAGAGAGAGAGGGGAGATTGTGAAAAATGGTGGATGATTTGAGATTTATTGAGGACCACTTGGGCGATGGAACAAGGTAGTTTCGTCGCCTAAGAGGAAGAGAGAGATGGGTGAGATGAGAGATTGTGAAAAATGGTGGATGATTTGAGTTTTATAGAGGACCACTTAGGTGATGGAACAAGGTAGTTTCGTCGCTTAAGTTATTTGATTTTTTGGCCAAAAACTTTTGGCTGAAAAAAAATGCCAAAATTTTCAAGTTAGGCGACGGAAATACAAATATCCGTCGTCTAAGAATTTTGGCAAAATTTTTGGCAGTAAACAATAAAATTCACTTAGGCGATGAAAATTTAAATTTTCTTGCTGAAGTGTTTACAATTTTCCCCAAAATTTGTCTAAAAATTAATTCCAAAAAAAATTGTAGGAAAAAAACACTTAGGCGACGGAATCGTTATATATGATTCCGTCGTTTAAGGGATTTTTTTTTTTAAAAATTCTGAAAAATTAATTTTGGGTAGTTCCTTAAATATTATCAAAAGACAACTATCTGATATAAGCACTACATTTATAAAATATAATTAAAAAAATCAAACCAATTCGGATTAGTTTAGGATTCAATCAATCAAATGTAGTGATTATCGAAAACTTAAAGCTTGGAAGGAGGACAACAACGAATGGTATGTAGCAACACTTGACTATATTGATACTGATTAGCGACAACCTATCATTTCATACCTCTAGGACCCAAATGTCCCAGTCGATAAACGCATCCATTTTCTGGCTCCTAATTACATGTTAAGAAACGGTGAGTTATATAGATGAGGAGAAGAAGGTGTTCTACTTAGATGTGTATATGGCCGAGATGCTAAACTATTGATGAGAGAAGTACACCTAGGGGTAGTAGAGGCACATCAGACAGGCCCCAAGATGCGCTGGTTACTGCGGCGTCATGGCTATTATTGGCCTACCATCCTTAAGGACTGTATCACCTTCGCTAAGGGTTGCACATACTGTCAAGCTCACAGCCTAATTAGTCACCTACTTAAAATTCCTATGCAACCAATCATAAAGCCATGGCCTGCTAGAGGTTGGCCGCTGGATTTGATTAGGATAATACACCCCAATTCTTCTGAGGGGCACAAATTCATTATCGTGGCTACAGATTTCTTGACCAAGTGAGTGGAGGGTAGGCCTTTATAAGTGGCTTCGGTGGTTACCATTCAGAATTTTTTATTTAAAGACATTATTATGCAGGTTTGGTATCCCAGAGTACTTTGTATCAGACAGAGGGGCAGCCTTCATGTCTGGAGATGTTGAAACACTTATGAAGGATTTGGGCATTCACTTCCTTCATTCCACTCCTTATTACGCTTAGTCCAATGGTCAGGCTGAGGCCAGTAACAAGCTCATCTTGCATATTCTCATACGCATGCTTAGCAGCAATGCTCATTTGTGGCATGCAGACTTATTCAATACACTTTTGGCATACAAAACAAGTAAGCGTAACCCCACAAGAACAACTCATTATGCTATGATGTTTAAGTATGAAGGAGTTCTGCCCTTGGAGCTTAACATTCAATCTTCGAGGATTATGGAGCAGCACGACTTAGTTGGTGAAGACTATGTCCAAGCAATGTGGCAAGAGCTTGAGGACTTAGACGAGCAGCGTCTGGAAGCCTATGAACACTTTTGTGCTGAGAAAAACATAGTGGCTTGGTCCTACGATAATTGCACAAGGGGCATGAATTTTGCAGAAGAAGAGTTGGTCTGGAAGGCAGTTTTGCCCATTGGCGAGAAGCTCGATGGTCGTGGCAAGTGGTCCAACAAGTGGGAAGGACCGTATGTCATTGATCACAACCAAAGACAGAAATGATCGTAAATACGTTTTTGAAGTTATGAATGTTTGTCTAATCGTAAAGACTTAATTTATCAACTAAATAGAAATTAATTAAAATTTGAAATAAAAAATTTCTTTAAGACTGAAAACTTGTTATATGTGTACTAATATTGTATAACTTAAGTGTTCGTATGTCTATATTCACTCTACATCAATATTAACAAATTTAAATTTAGACAAAACAACCGTTAGATATATTCATCATATTATATTATATAAGTGGACTAATTTTTAGTAAATACGAAGTTCATTAAGAGGTTGATCGGCGTAGTCAATTATTAAACCAAAATTTCAGTGAAATAGAAACGTTGATATACGAATCTTCGTAATTTCGATTTGTGAACTGTCGACACTCACAGTCTAAGAATTATTTACTCTATGCCCTTGATGAATAAAATATGTATTTTAAGATGGTATAAATGGTCCTCTCCTTGATCAGAGGCAATGAAAACAAACTTAGACTACGAAATTGATATATTCCGTCGCCAAAGTTTTTAGAGTTAAAAGTTTAGGGTTTAGGGTTTACGGGTTAGTTAGGGTATGGCCTAGACGACAGAATGGTAATATTCCGTCTTCTAAGTGTCTCTTAGGCGACGAAAATATTCTCATTTAGACGCCGTTCTTTTTTTCGTCGTCGAAGAGTGTCTTAGCCGATGGAAAATTATAATGGATTTAAATTCCCTCTCCTAAGTGCCTCTTAGACGATGGATTTAAATTCTCTCTCCTAAATCCCTCTTAGGCGACAAAAATATTCTCATTTAGACGCCGTTCTTTTTTTCGTTGTCGAAGAGTGTCTTAGCCGACGAAAAATTACGACGGATTTAAATTACCTCTCCTAAATCCCTCTTAGGTGATGGAACCTTTTTGATTATATTGCCCAAGTGAAGTATTCTGGTAGTGTTGAAGTAGATTAGTCGTCTATGTGTTGCATTTTGTAAAAAAATATGCAAAATTCATTAAATGTTAATTAATTCATTAATGCTAATTATTAATTTAAATGCAAAATTCATAAAAAAATAATTTAAATGATATTTATATTTAATTAATTATAATATATTTAAATACAAAATTCATAATTTAACTGCTAATTATTAATTAGTTAATTATTAAAATTGAGGTTTAGTGTTTTCCGGACTTTTTGAATTTAATTATTTTGAATTTTATTTTATTTTATTAATAAAACTAATTAACATAATTATAACTAATATCAATTTCACCTAAACAAAATTTACCTTAAAAAAATTGATAAATCAATTACACCTATCAAATAAACCAATTCAATTATCAAATACCAACCAATTATCACAAACTTCACCAAAAATTCAACAAAAATCACGGAAATTAAAATCACACCAATTATCTTAAAATTCACCAAAAATATAAAGTATCACACTACTTATCATAAAATTATCACACCAATTATCAAGTCAAAATCACCAAAAAAGTATCAATTAATTAACCTAAAAAACAAATTAACCTAACATAATCTAAATTAACCTAACCTAATTTAGCTAACCTTGATTAACAAAAATTAATAACAAAAAATCTTAACCTTACCTAAATGAAATGAACCAAATTAAGCTAGCCTAAATTTTTTTTAAAAAGAATACCGTACGGTGGCGTATGGGAGTGTGGTGGTGTGGAGATAGACATGCGGCGGGTGGTGGCATGGTGGTGCCAAGGTCAATGGTGGGCGTGCGACGTGGTGGTGGTGTGTGGTGGTGGTGATGGGGGTACGGGGTTGGTGGCGGTGGTGGTGTATGGTGGTAGTGATGGTGGTGGCTAGTTAGAGAGAGAAAGAGAGAAACTGATCGAACGATCGATTTGAGTTTTAATTAAAATGACTTAGACGATGAAACCTACTAGATTTGTCATCTATGTGATTTGATTTTTGCCCAAAATTTTGACAAAAAAATAAAACCGCCAACTTTTATAACTTAGACGACGAATATATTAGGTTTCGTCGTCTAAGTGTTTTAAATTTTAAAAAATTCCGTCAAATTTTATGACTTAGACGACAAATCATTTAGGTTTCGTTGCTGAAGTAATACTTAGACGAAGAAACCTGAGAGATTCGTCATCTAAGTGTTTTACATTTTCCCCAAAATATTTGCAAACAAAAAAAATTCCGCAAACTTTTATGACTTAGACGACGAAACTATTATATTTCGTCGTCTAAGTACTACGTAGATAATGAAAGTATTTAGGTTTCGCCGTCTAAGGTAATTTGTTTTATTTTTTAAAAAAAATATAAAAATTTAATTTTGGATAGATTATTAAAAATTATCAAAAATCAACTGTCAGATATAACCATAACATTCATACAATGTTGTAGAAAAAAATTCCACCAAATTTGGGTTAGTTTAGGATTCGATCGATTGAATTTAGTGATTATCGAAAAATGGCTAAAAGATGGAAATGATCGTAAAATATAATTTGTAAACCTGTTTTTGAAGTTACGAGTGTTTGTCTTGTCGTAAAAGCTTAATATATCAACTAGATAGAAATTAACTAAACTTTGGGCTGGTCCTGTGGCCCAAGTGTGTGCTAAAGCATTCAGAATCATGATATGGGACCCGAATGGTTTTTCTTTATGCAATTATAGAGAGTGGTCTTGTCTTCTCTAGTGTTGCAAGTATATGCGAGCATTAGCTTGGTTTATCCTTGTTGGTGTTTGTCTAGTTTTTGCGTGGCATGGTCCTCGATTACTTTTCATACTTCATTTTGATTACGATGTTCATGAGTTAATTAAGGGAGTTCTCTTAGGTTAGCTTAGTAGTAGTCTTTTGTCTTGTACCTTATAGGTGTCTACTATGTAACATTGTATACTGCATTAATAAATATATTGCCTCACGTTCGAGCTTTCAAACAAAATTGAACTTTGACATAAAAAGTTGATGTAAGACTAAAAACTTGTTATATATCTACTAATCTTGTATAACTCAAGTGTTCGTATGTCTATATTCACTCCACATCAATATTAACTAAATTGAATTTGGAGAAAACAACCGTTAGATATATTCATCACAGCATAATATGTAGGTGGATGAAATTTTGATCAATACGAAGTTTGGTAAGGGATTGATCAGCTTAGTCAACTATAAAACCGAAAAATTCAATGAAATGAAAACGTTCATAAACGAATCTTCTTAACTCCATTTTTCAAACTATCAACACTCCCAATCTCATAATTATTTACTCTCTGCTCTCGACGAAAAAAAAAATGCATTTTAAGGTGGTATACATGGTCGTGTTCTTTGATCTTAGGAAATGAAATTCATCTTAGATGACAAACTGGTCCACCATTCATCGTCTAAGTGTTTCAAGGTTCATGGGTTAGGGTTTAGTGTTATGGTATGATCTTTGACGACGAATTGGTACCCATTTTTCATCGTTTTAAGTTCTACCTACTTAGGCGACGAAATTGTTCACATAGGCGACGCTTTTAGATTTTGTCATATGAATTTTTTTTAGACAACGAAATTGTTCTTTTAGGCGACACTTTCTATTTTCGTCGTCTAAGTTTTTCTTAGCCAACTATTTTTTTCTCTTAGGCGATGCTTTCTATTACACTTAATCTTAGGTGACGAAATATGTTTTTGTCATCTAAGTGGTACTTAAACAACGAATCCTTAATGGTTTCATCATCTAAGTTTATTTTTCTGGTAGTGGTGGTACTTGCCGACGTTATGGACTCAATGACGAAAAAAGCTAGTAACATTTGAATCTTCATTCTTGACCCTCCATGAGTTGTATACTCGATACAAATGATGCAATATAAACATGTTCATAAACTCATAATAAATGCATCACTCAAATGTAATTATTCAAAACATTTCAATCGAAAATCAAACAAACGCAAAAGCAAATAGACAACCTAGCAACACACATATACGCAAACAATACAATTGATTAGAGATTCCCCATATCCCCCGGCCTACCTTGATTCCGAATACTTACATATGTACCTTCATAATAATGAATATGGAATGTGTTCCATATGTTGTTCACATGCTTAAAGTAAAACATAGAACTAGTGTTATTCACTTAGCCAAACAAACATTCCTATAAAACAACTTGTAACAAGAATTATACTATATGAAAACGCGGTTTGAGATTCATTGTTCTTAAGAATAGTTAATTTTCATTTTTATCCAAACTGTTTAGTTTAATTATGATTTATGTCACTTACATCTCTACCGACCTTTTCTGATTCTTTCCCCTTCGTCTTCGCTGTCTCTTTTCTTCTTCTTCTTCTTTCGGCGATGAAACCAACCGTTTACGTTGCATCACTTGCATGCCTATTACTTTTGAAGATAGGAAATTGAGAATGGGGTATTGGATGATTTTGATTTAAAGAACAAAAGCTAAACCCGCGATTGAAGCAGGAGCTGAGGAAGAATCGCTTACCCAAATTGAAAATCGTAATGGGTTGGGTAAACACGACATCTTCGTCAGCCGCCACATCCAGTTCAGCAACAACCTTAACAAATATGAAGGCAACAACTTCGTATACTTTCTCAAGTTCGTAAATTTTCTCAATTTTACTTTGATTCAAGTTTGAAGCCAAACAGTCTTTAATCTATTAATATCATAGGAGCCCTAATTTCAGACCATGAATGAGAGCTAGAGTGCTAAAGATTGAGGCTTTTGGTATGCAACTATTTCAGTTGATAGTGTTAAACAACAGTACTAAAACAGACTTTATCATGCTGTTACATTTGTAAAATGATTGTAGTGAGCGCATGTTAAAATATTGATATGTATAAGTTTTGGGTTTAATTTGTTGACTCTTGCACCAGCTCTCCTACCTTCATTGGGTTTAGTTAGTAGAGAATTTGAGTATGTGGTCTTCTATTCTATTAATGTGGTTGCTTAATGTATATTTTTTCACTTATGTGGTGATTTTGTTTTAAGTTGAATTTCATTTCTACTTCTAACCTATTAGTGTACTAATGAATGAGTTTCTACATGAATTTTTTATTTGTTCTTTTATTATTTTGGGGGTTGTATTTGATTGAATATATATGGTCTCTTATGTGATTTGTATGTGGTGATTTGTATGTGGTGATTTGATGTTGCAAATGGATTATATGTGGAGATGATTCTCCATCCCTAGCACTTCTCTCTGACACCAACATTGTCTGCCACTGGTGTGCCTCATCCAATAATTGATCAAATCTCGAAATCTGTAGGTGATTAAAAAGTTGATAGATTACTATCTGTTTTCCGGTAAAATGTTTGAGGAACAATTTATCTTTAGGGTCTGTCTTACCATCTATCTTCTCTTAATCTTGATATATCTTTATATAGGATATCTTATTTGCCATGCGTGTGAAGGAGTTGAGATTCACACCATTTTTCTTCTCAGTCAGACGAATCAGGTCTCACATCACATTCTCTCTCCTTACTTTTTTCTTAAATCTGTCGATACTAATTTGTCGTTTGGTCAAATCTGGAAACTTCATCCATTAAGATCCAATCATGATAACAGGTTGATTATCCATGTAAGGTTTTGTCAAAGTTCCAAGCTACAGTTTAGTGGATATTTACTTTTCTTTGTATCCTGTTGAAGAATATGCATTATAGAGATCTGAGCTATCCTCAATTTTTTGGTCTTATGCTAATTATGATTTCTATGTATTTAGTTAAAATCGGTAACTTGGAGTGTTTTAGTTTTATGTGAGATCATTATATTATGAAATGTAAGGTTTGTAGTCTTGATTCTCACATTTTGACATGTAAATGTTGTGTTTGTATGTTATTAATCTAATAGAAATGTTTCACTTTTGCTCATTTGTTGTTTAGCTTGGTCAGTTAGAAGTATGATTACAAAGTGTAGGAAATCTTTGTTTGTGACAAAATTGATCTCTGGCCCTAAATTTTTTGGCAGTTACATGATTAGTTTATTATCAATCACAATTATTGTTGTTATACTTCCATATGTTCAAACCTCTTTATTATCAATCACAAAGTGTAGGAAACCTCTTTATTTTTATAGCGTATAAGCCAAAATTTGAAGCAAAGGATAAAAAAAAGAGGCATGAAGTATATACCATTGACAATATGAAGTGATGAACTACATAGCCTGAATTCACAAAAAAATTGCATTTACAAAGGTGACTTCAAAACTATTGGCAATGTTTTAAATTCACTTGGTGTATATTCAAATGGATATTGAAACTTTATACGAATAGGATTCACAGAGTAGAAAAGTTAGGTGATATCTTAACAGGGAAGATCAAATTATACAAGCTTAGCTTAGTACGTGAGTTAGAGAATAGTTTCTGTCATCTATTTTTTGTCAGCATGTTGCACTAAATAGAGGAGGACATTTTCATTTGTAGACATAGAAGAAATGGCTCTTCTTTATGATACTGTAATTGCGCCACATGCGTTGGTGAAAAGTATTTAATGAAGTATTTGCTAATTATTTGCTAAGTTGTAGTGATTGATCGAAGAAGTCTTGGTTCATTTAGGTTTTGTGTAATTTTTTTTTTCAATACAAAGTACAAAGAAGGTATATTATCACATTTCACTTGGCAATTTGAACAGTTTTCTATTAATATTGTAGTTTTAGACTTTAGTAATTTAGTATGTACTTCGCACATTTAAGTTTAATAATAAACAACAATTTCCTCCCTTAACTTCTATGGGATCACTCAATAATTAACTCAAATGAATTGAATATTGCGCAGCAAGGCACGCGCATACGTGTTGCTAGTATAAGTATGACCATAGTTCATTTTGAAGTCATATCAAAGAGCACAAAATAACTATGCATATTTTCTATTGTCAAAACTAACTTTGCACCAAAATTATCTACACCAAAAACAACATGCATGGTCTTAATTGAAAGTTAAGAATGTGGGTTGTAATCCTATAATAATCCTATATGCACTTGATCAACAAAATCTAATGAAAGAAACTCGAAAAGTAATGATACTGCAACAGAGAAATCCAGAAAAGCGTGCAGCACATCTAAATTTTATAAAATCATAACTAAATGTAGAAAAATCGCATTTATATAAATCAAAGATAAGATTCTCTTTAGTATGTCTACAGCAATTTTTATAAAGATACCTACAACATTATATGAAGAGAATAGTGCAATTTTCAAATAATACATCACAGGGTCAGAAATCTGAAAATTCAGTTTAAGCTGTAAAAATACCTAACTTTAAAAATGCATAACTTTTTATAAAGAACTCATTTGAAAGTAATTTCAAGTCTAACATAATCATAAACAGTTCATCTACAACTTTTGTCAAGTCATCTTCTTCAAAATAGGAACCAAAAAGTACAGTTTTAAACCAAAACATCATAGGGTCAGAAACTGAGAAAACCAGTTTAAGCTATACAAACCACTGACTTTGAAAAATAACTAAATTAGGAAAACTCATTTTTGGGGTGAAACCAAGTTTGATATGATCAAAAACAGGATTACAACTTCCATGAAGATACTCTCTACAGATTACAAACACATTTGTACAAACATTAACTTAAAGGCTACGGAATCAGAAAATCAGGAAACCAATTTTAATACTACAGACCCTTGTTTCAAGTATGATTTAAACATGTGAAACATAGATGCAATATTGCCAAACTGATCTAAAACAAAGCCTGAAAGTATGCTATTTAAAAACATGCACATTGTGTTTTAAATTATAATGAAAATGAAAGCTATAGGTACTCAAACCTATCTCAACATACCACATATAAAGAGTCCCGCAAAACTCAACTTTCATTCATAAATCAGAAGCTATTTAATAAGTCTACTGACATCTAATATGACACAGAATAAATCAATGAATTCTAATAATAACAAACTAAACAAACAAATATATATGAATCTAAAATAGAGCTTACAACTTTCATTCATTTCAACACAGCTGACTTTTGAATAACTTGTATATCCTTTGTATAGCATAGTCCTAATCAAACGCAGATTATACAGATGCTTTATGAAAATAAATTCTGAGATTAGAGCATACCAATGCTACCAAACCAAAATCCTGTAAAGCTATTCACCGTACGTAATCACAACTCCTTCCCATCTACCTCGCTTTCTCTCACTGCCTTGCTTTCTTTCTTATTTCTATATTTTCTAATACTCACTTCTTGTCTTCCAAATTGAACGCATGACCTTCCTATTTATAGGGAGAATGGAAAAAGAAACAACCAAACCTCCAAAGTCGGTGGACGGGTTAGATTGTTATGGATGCTCCTATCTTACGGGAACTTGAAATAAACTAGTTTTATACAAAAGATGGGAGCAAATCAGAATACTAGCTTAGCCACTACAGTTTCAATAGCGGAACCAAAATTTATTTCGGAAAGTAGAGGAAACTTGCATGTTTTCAAATAGACTGCCATCTCCTGGTTCAAGGGTTCTTCCCCCAACAACTTAGACTAGGTGAGTCACGGAAATCAGCTGCAAATCGACACCTCCAGCTTGCTTAAAATGAAGTAATGATCATAAAAAATCTTGAAAGGATTAGGAAGCATCTTTCTATTAGTGTGGTTAAGAAAGGAGTCTGAGATGGGAGGAAGACGACGAAGAGAAGAGACAACAGTTCGAGTTTGTGAAGAGATATATCTGGATTTCTTTTTGGGTTCATCTTGTGTCGCGGACAATGGAGCTGAACTATTTTAGTCCTCAATTGTTCTAAACTTCTTCGACTAAGAAACTTGGGTTGACTTGAATTTGCTAAGGAACTAATGACAACGAGTTTGGGCTTCTAGAGCCAATCCTACATATACTAATTAAATAGCTGATAAACCCAATTAATATATACTCAAAGAGCATCATTTCATTACCACTCGATATCTACATGTATATATCCCAATAATATAAGGAAATTTTAAGATGAAGTGACTCTACCATAAATTTTATTCATTAATTTTGTTGTTATGATTATAAAATAATTTTTTTAATAATTTAGTTCAATTTTTAGTAAATATTCAAACGAGCACATGTTTATAAATTTGAGAACAAATTGTTGTCAACGTTGTATTTTAGTTTAATTGTTTGTAAATGATAAAAAAAGTGGTTGTAATTTTGTTCTAAATGTAATAATTTCTAGTTCAAAACGTTGTAATTTTGTTCAACTAATTGTAGATAAATATTTGTAGTAGATATCCCATATCATAGCCTTACCCAATAATATATATATATATATTTGTATCACACAACGGCGTGGCCTAATATATGTATATAAAAAATCATACAATATAATATATGTACTAGAACTATTTGTATGTGTTTGTACGTGTGTGTATATATATATGAAATCAAATCGTAAATCATAATAAAATAATACAAAATCTAAATCCTAATATAGTGTTATTTTCTAAAATTCTATGTTATTACAGAATACGACTACACTTTTATTGTGAGCTCATGGGAATTTTTCGTATAATTTTTTGGACTCTCGAACTATTTATGATTTTTAGATATTTTAATTTTAATTTTAGTATTTTTTTTGAAATTAAACATTTTAATTGGATCGATTTTTTGATTCAAATCTAATGGTCCAGATCAAGATGATTGTTAAAAACTACTGTGGTCAACTGACCCGCCACATGTTGAGCTCCAATTAGTGCGTCAATTTTTTTTCATTGTTTTACTGGGCATGTGCCTAGATTAAAAAAATGCACATGACGTCACCCACGTGAACATGGCGTCAATTTATTCTCGATCGGCCCCGCCATTTGCTTCTGTTGTTTAACCACCATTGTATTTGCTCTTAGTGAACCCATAAAAAAACAGATCGATTGATCGATCACCTAGTCGGATTATAGAATGACTAGTTTTAAAAATTTAATTTATTTCTTTTGTATATATATGTCTATATCTATACTATTTATACTGTTATTAAGAGAAGAGGATTTGTTTCCAACTTTTACGAATCCTTCCAAAAATATCATTTTTACCATAGAGATATATAATCATTCAAGATTAATCTATAATTAATTAAATAATTTCTTTCAAAACTTTTTTCAAATGTCTTCGGTTTCTCTCTCATTCTCTGCCTTTTTCTCTCTTACATAAAATTGTCAAAACAATCAAAACTGCGTTTCTTCGGTGTGCAAAAATAAATCACACACATAAGGTGTGCACATTTTCTAGTATAATTATATATAACAACACAAACACATATATAGTTATATACACTTCAGATAATTAACTTAATTATATATGCATGTATCATCGATCTAATTAACTTTTTAGTTAGATAATTCTGCTCTCTAGGACTTTTAATAGATGTTAATTAGACGAATATACATATAGAATGCGGCACACAAATGTGCGGGACACTTGTTATAATCTCACCCACGTTAAGCTAAGATGAATAGTGCTTGAGAAAAAGATAAACCGTAGATTACTCCCTTACACATTTGTGTTCGATCTGCACATTATAGAATTACTGTTCTTAATTAGACAGTACGTAGATTCATCAATTAGCAGCTTAATCATTTGTCGCGTGCGATCAAATGTTACTTGCGAGAGCTATAACTGTATACATGTACTGAAACTCTGTGCAGTGAAACAAATATGTACGTAATTACGTATATATGTACGTCCACTACCGTACCCGCCTCTATACGTCTACAGTCTACTACTACCTACCATTATGTACTATATCAGAACCACCAAATAACATGTACTATTTAAACTAACCACAATGTGACAACGTTGCAATACTTTGACAAAGAAATACTTGTATTTGCTATTGTTAATTTGCAACTAGACCAGGGATTAAATCGATCATTTGAACAATTCCTCGCAACGTTGCAATACTTTGACAAAGAAATACTTGTATTTGCTATTGTTAATTTGCAACTAGACCAGGGATTAAATCGATCATTTGAACAATTCCTCGTCAGAGATGTATCACATTATTCACATAATTGTGATTCAAAGGAACTAAGTCAAGACGATCGCGACTTCTGCATGAATTTTGAGGAAGCCAGTTGGCTCTTTTTTGGTAAATCGATCGAGGAGTTGACTTGGCAGAAGTAGCGGTGAGAGAGCTTATTCAACTTGTAGGTAGATTTTGTCTCTCTGTCTTTGGACAGTTTCTTGATCGAAGCTTTTTGACATTCCAAGTTACATGCATCGAGGAGGTGGTCGATATCGGCCGCTTGTCATCGAGCCAAGTCTAGTTTTTGGTACTTGTTATACCAGGCACAGTCATTGTTAGAAGTGTTGAGCCACTTACCGATTGAGCAAAGGGTGTCAGTGCTGGTTCACCCATCTGAGCTGCCTCGTGGGTTATCCTAAAAAATCAAAGATGAATTGCAATAGCGGTGGCGGAGGACGGGAAACAGTTCTGGGTCTATAGGTGTTGCGAGAAAAGGGCCTAGGTAGCCAGTACCTGAAGAGTTGATTTTGAGGGTGAGAGTAGTGCATATGTGTCTTTGCGATGCGGTAGAGCAAATGTCAGCAACAAAGTATTTTGCTTCATCCTCGGTCAGGTTTGGTTGTCTTTCTCTATGAGAAGCCATCTTGAGTAGTCGGAGAATGACGACGGCGAAGTGTGACTTTGGAAGGAAGCTTGGAATTTGAAAAAATGTAAGTAGAAGAGTTGTGTTGGGAGGTAAATTCTGACGGAGATGTGCACTTTTTATATGACATAAGCCAAAGTGGCGTGGCTTTTCAGAAGGAAGGAGGCGATGTGGCGTTTGCGTGTGGAGTTATCATTTGGATTATAACGGCATGTCGTTTGGTAAACCAAGTCTTTTCAATTGCGATGGTAAATTTAATCTCAAGGCTTGAGGGACAATGTTTGGGCCCAAGATAAAATATTTTGTTATTGAGCTTTCGAGGCTGGATTAAGTGAGCGGCCCATTAATGAGTAATAATTGACCTTTCCTTTGGAGGAAAAGATTTCTAGCAAAACTTATCTCTAAGAGTCTTAGATTCCGTAAAAGACATACGAACTGAGTAGTTAGATTTGTTTAGTAAGTCTAATTGTGAGGAGATTCAGTTGAACTGAAATACGAGCACCGTTTCCTATATATAGAGGAGCATAACACCAACGAAAGGATCCTCGATCATACACTTTTTGCTATCGACAAACTATCTTCTCATCTCAAGAAAATCCTTGCAACTAGCGATCAAGAAAGTTGTGACCCGAAAGAGCGTGAGATTCTTGTGATTCACAAACGCAAAACCCTATAACTGGCAATCAAGAGGAAGAGTGGGAGCTTGAAGATTTAAGGATGCAACCATTGTGTTCTCAACACCAAATCCAAATTGCTCTGCTTTACACCAGGAAGAGTGTGAGGTATTGATCTTCGTGGCTCAGCTAAACACACGAAAACCACAAGTCCTAAGGCATTGGGCAAGAAGGATCCATTCAGACGGGATTGGTGCTCTCCCTGTCTAAATCGCTTATCAAGAAGTCAGGTAGCAGCCTGCCTACAAATTAACGATTCCATCGCGAGACTGTAGCATGCCAGGTGCAGAACTTCTCAGATCACTGGGAGATTTTGGTGT
This sequence comes from Geum urbanum, assembly GCA_946800695.1. Classification (NCBI taxonomy): domain Eukaryota; kingdom Viridiplantae; phylum Streptophyta; class Magnoliopsida; order Rosales; family Rosaceae; genus Geum; species Geum urbanum. The sequence continues at coordinate 4,481,137 of OX327012.1, forward strand.
CAAACATTTTGGCATGCTGAGTGGGATAAGCTTTTGTGTCTCTAAGCGACAATTGGGAACCATATCAAAAAGAGTACCCTCATTGTCGTAAACATTAACAACCGAACTACTGGTAACACACTTCTTCTAAGTGTCGTTCGTTATCGGATAAGGCGGTTGAAATAATTTTTCGAGTCCAACAAAGTTCAACAATGGATTTCAACGTCTTAACTGAAGCTGAGATCAATCAGTTGGGTTATGAGGAATTCTGAATGTACGCCGCCTAGCGAGAGGGGCAGTTTAGAGAGTACTTCGTGTCTCTCGAGTGAAGGATAGGAGATCAGGTAGAACTGCTCACCAGCAGTAGTGAGAAAACAGGTATAGGTATTGCTGAGATCAAAGCCTTGGGGTTAGAATATCACAAGGGTTTGGAGGAGCAGGAAACATTGAATGCTCAAATAGTGACCCTTGCGGAGGGGCAGGACAAGATGTATACTGATCTCCTATGTGCTCTAGATGTGAATCAGTTGAGCCAGGCTAGAGAAGTGGCCAATTTTTATAGGAGGACGGATAGGGACATCTCGGAATTAAGCAAGGCTGTGTCTGACCTTATCAGGAAGTCTAGGCAAGCCGAGGCCTTCCCAACCTCTTGGGAAGAGCGCTTAGAGAGGTTTATGGAGGAGTGTGATATTCATATCGCCAGAGCACATGAGCCATATGAGACTTCATACCCGCATGTGCATAAAGACAATGCCAATGCTTAGCAGTGGCCGCGATATTACAGGCCAATCAATTTTCAGACCTTTACAAGGGATGACGATGCTAATGCGGTGACCCATTTGGCTTATTTTACATTGCAGCTAGAGCAGATTGCGAGGATCCGAAGCTTAAGCTAAGAGTCTTTGGCTCATCCCTATCAGGATCAGCACTCGTCTGGTACACCGATCTGGAGAAAAGGTAGATAACCGAGTGGTCAACAATGGAAGCATTGTTTATCGATAATTTTGGGATAACAATGCCAGAAACTAGCATTGGCAAGCTAGTGGTCATGTGCCAATCAGCATCGGAGAGCCCGATAGCTTTCTTTCATTGGTTTAGGTTCGAGTATAACTTGTGTAGAGCCCCATTGAGGAAATATACAGTCGTAGAGATGGCTATAAATGGCCTAGAGGATGAGTACCACAGGTTGTTCTACAATTTCAAACATCTCACCCTCAACGAGCTAATAACAGCGGTGACAAAAGCGCACAATACTATGTAGGAGAAAGACAACCGACGCAATTCCTCAAAGGGAACATATGCATCAAGGTCTTACGATAGAAACAAGCCAAGAACTGTGGCTTATATCAAAGATCTAGAGGAGTAGGAAGCAAGATCTTAAGATGAGCAAGTAGAGGCCATCGAGTTGACAACAAACAAAGTCGTGAAACCTCATAAGCTACAAAAGAAGAAAGGCCCTATGAGGCTCTTGACAGTGGCTTTTACAAAGCCAGAATTCCATACATATACTCATGATGCCAACATGGCACATGAAATTTTGGACAAGCTTTTCAGTCTGAGAGTCGTCAAGACAGATTTTGGACCACTCCCTAATGCTGAACAATTGAAAGGGAAGAAGTTATACAAGTTCCATGGTATGTGGAACCACATGACCAAAGACTGTGTCAAGCTAAAGGATCAAATTCAGAAGTGGATGAACGAGGGCAAGCTGGCATTAGAAATGGCGCCTAAAATAGTCTCGTTAGTTGATTCTCAACCGTTCTTGGAATCTCAAGTTAATATGGTGGAGGTTGATTGGTCATCCACTGTTAGTTTTGCGGTAGAAGCAGGAGGAGAAAACACACCAATCCACCCGTAGTACACTTTCCCACAAGACAAGATGAAGGAGATCTTTGACGAGCTTCTAAGGTAGAGGCTCGTCATCTATTGGCCAATATCCAGGTTGAAAGATTTAGACTACGTTAAGCCAGGTGAGCATTTTTGCAGGTTCCACAACCAGTTTGGGCACAAGACATCCACATGTTATGCGTTGAAGGATGGAATACAAAATTTCATTAGTTGGAATACAATCAAAGTCAGCCAGGAAGGTGTCATCGAATGGTTTCCACCAATATCGCCACCTTACCATACAATTCCTAAGCCTACACAACGGAAGCGAAAGAGGAGGTCGAGACAGAAGCCCAAGCCGGAAATCACTTACGATGCATCAAGGCGAGCTGAGATTTTTGAGCAACTGGTCCGAGCAGGGATAGCAGTGGTACCAGATAACTAGGGAACTTCAGACCCAAACCCTGAGGAAGTAAAGGGGCTCCCTCATTGCCGATACCATAACAAGTGGGGATCACACTTCACTGATCAATGCAACAATCTAATGTATAGAATTCAACAGTGGATCAACGTGTGAGAAGTATAGATTGCAACAACTACACCAAACCCCGAGCTTGAAGGAGACTTGGTTGTCGGAATGTGGGAGTTGACAAGGGGAAACCCACACAAAAGAAAGCCAACTCCAGGTATTGATACCAGTGGTGAGGGAACTTCGAGGAGCTCGCCAGGAACCTCAACAAAAGGAAAAGAGAAAGCCAACTCAAATATAGAGTCGCCAGTGGCTCTATGTGCTCGCTGCAAGCTCTATTGTGGCCTCAAAATCACATACGAGGAGTTGATGGAAGCAATCACAGTCAACCCTGAATTAATTTCTGCACCTGAACATTATCAGTCTAGCAGTCCAAGGGAGCTTCATCTGAAGGACTCACAAATTTTCATACGACGACCAGCAGTTGAAAAATTCACTAAAGCAGAGATGTCTGAAACAATCGTAGCTAATACACTCGCTACACCATATGTCCCGTCATCTTCAAGGAATATATCTAAAGAGAATGTATGGTACATAAAGGAGAAAGGAAAGACCGTGGAAGTAACCTCTAGCCGACGGAGTAATCTACAATGTCATTTTGGGGAAACCAATAGAGCATTGGAAGCTTTGGAGTTGGGTTTGGTACAGCCAGAACAACTGGCACCCTTGAAAAGCTGCAAAAGGTGGCTTAATGCTCTAGCAGCTAATCCATTGGTAGTTTTTAGAAAGAAATATCGTGAACCCAAGATGCGAACAGCTGGACCAAATATCTTTGATCGCAACCCAGAATTATGGGTCAGAGAAAAAACACCATAACCTATACATGAGGTTCCCCGTGACCCTAAAAAAGGTAAAGCTATCAGAGGAGTTCTCCACTTTAACGTGAAATATAAACAGACTAGTACATCGAATGATCTCCACCAACCAAGGGAAATTGCCCAGGGCCGTATTGCCTCAAATGGGGTAAAAGGACTTTGATGGAAACCAAAGTCATTGGTGGAGGAAGAGAAAAAGAAAGCGGCCAGTTTTGACAAGTCCAAATCCACTCATCAAAAGAGAAGCACTGGCTCATTTCAACCAGCCACTATTGAACCTATTTCTGAGGTCCAATTCAAACCACAGCTCATAACTACCTTATATGTCACACAAGATGCATAAGTAGAAGCTGGGAAAGTTGAGGATGACGTGGATGAGAACGATGAGGAGTTAGTGGATTACGGTGAAAATGAAGAAATTGAAATGCAGGAGTATGAGGACCAAGTAGATGTTGGAATTAATGTTAACATTTTATTTGTATTACCTTCTAGATTTGCGGGTAATTTTGCCCCAGCAACGATAATAGTCAGTAGTGACTCAACCAGAAGCGTAACAATGTGGCGGTTGATGGAGAGGGTGACACTAAGTCAAACCATCAATTGCTCACCAAGCAGCCATAAATTGACTTATCCTTAAAGAAGGCATACATGTTATTCAAAAAGCTTACCTTGAACATGGCCATGCATATGCAACCCCTATATGTCATGGGAAAGGTGCAGGGTATTCAAATAAACAAGTTGTTGGTGGATTCAGGAGCAGCTGTTAATATTATAATCGTGAAGGCAACGACATTACTAGGCATTCCCAAATCTGCCATTCAAGAGACAGCTTTTGAATGTCTGAAACTTCCAGGGCAACATATCTAAAACCTTGGGTATTGTCTTTCTGCATGTACAAGTTGGCCCAGCAGCTGAGACATACACATTCTTAGTGGAAGAATGTGTAGCACCCTACAGTGGAATCTTGGGACAAGATTGGATCCATCGAAGCGACTGTGTACCATCTTCCCTTCATCAACAAATGGTACTCTAGAATATGGAGTCAAGCGAGGCAAAAGCGGTGGACGTAGATCTGCATCCTTATTATATTTCGGCCAATGCCTTAGACGCCAACTACTACAACAGTGATCTTCGACCACTGGATGTATGTGGCGTAGACAACAAAGGCTGCCCGGTAAGTGTCACGGCCTCTGAATTAGCTCAATGAGGTATTATCCAAGTAGACGAGAATGGTCGTCGCCCTTATACCATTGAGCTACCACTCAGATCATCCTAGTGTTAGAGCCTCTATCGAGCATAGAGGTTAAGGCTTGCGAATCCCTGTATGAACGATTCCACAATTTCTTGATGGAGAACCAAGCCTATGAGCACGTACCAATGATTGCAGCATTAAAATACGTAAATGATGACGTACTACATGAGTCAGACGAGGAGGAAGTAATTAAACTAGCCCCAGTAGCTCTAGATGATACTCCTCATAAAGTTAAAGACCATATCGAAAAGATTAATCTTGGAACGTCAGACGAGCCAATTTCTGTGGCTATCAGCACCTTCTTAGAGCCTGAGGAACGGCAGAGGCTCGTTGAATTATTACATGAATATGCCGACTATTTTGCAGAGAAGTATGAGGACATGACAGGACACTCGTCTCCCCTATACCATTAAGCTACCACAATGTTAGAGCCTCTATCGAGCATAGAGGTCGAGGCTTGCAAATCCATGTATGAACGATTCCATTATTTCTTGATGGAGAGCCAAGCCTATGAGCACGTACCAATGATTGTAGTATTAGAATATGTAGATGATGATGTACTACATGAGTCAGACGAGGAGGAAGTAATTAAACTAGCCCTGGCAGTTCTAGATGATACTCCTCCTAAAGTTAAAGACCTTATCGAAAAGTTTAGTCTTGGAACTTCAGACAAGCCAATTTCTGTGGCTATCAGTACATTCTTAGACCTGAGGAACTGGGGAGGCTCGTTGAATTGTTACAAGAATATGCCGACTATTTTGCATAGAAGTATGAGGACATGTCAGGACTGTCTCCAGAGCTGGCCTGCCATGATTTTCCTATCTTAGAAGGTAAGAAGCCTGTGAAGCAAGAGATGTGTCGTATGAATACAGAGACAGTAGCTCTAGTCAAGGAGGAAATCGAAAAGATGCTCAAGTCAGACATCATTCAAGTAGCCAAATATAACGAGTGGCTTTCAAATATGGTTTCGGTTAAAAAGAAGAATGGAAAAATTAGAGTTTGTGTAGACTATCGAGACCTTAATAATGCAACGCCAAAAGATGTTTATCCAATGTCAGTGGCAGATTTGTTAGTGGATTCTATAGCTCGCCACGAGATGTTATCATTCATAGATGGGACAATAGGATACCACCAGAATCCAGTGGCGGAGGTTGATAGGCATAAGACAACATTTCGGTGCCTAGGTTTTGCAGGAGTATTTGAGTATGTAGACATGCCATTTGGACTCAAAAATGCTGGGGCCACATACCAGCGTGCTATGAACCTGATTTTCCATGACCTCATAGGAAAGTCCATGGAGGTCTATATTGATGATGTGGTAGTCAAAACAAAGTGCAAGACTGATCATATCGAGGATTTACGGAAAGTATTTGTGTGAATGAGGCAGCATCAATTGAAGATGAATCTAGCCAAGTGTGTCTTTGGGGTCCAAGCGGGAGATTTTCTGGGTTTCTTGGTTTCTTGGTTCACCAGCGAGGGATTAAAATCCCGGAGGATAAGAAAGAAGCAGTACTCCACGCTATGTCACCAAGAAACAAGAAGGAATTACAAAGGTTGTGAGGTAAAATCAATTTCCTTCGACGATTCATTGCTAATACTGCAGGCAAGACATAACCATTCTCACCATTACTCAAGTTGCAAAATCAGAAGGACTTTGTATGGGAACCTATTCATCAAGAGGCTTTTGACACCATCAAAGCATATCTGGCAAACCCACTAGTCTAGGTCCCGCCACGACCAGGCGTACCCCTCAAGCTGTACATTTTAGCTAAAGATCATTCTATTAGGAGTTTACTAGAACAAGACGATACGGCAAGAGTCGAACGAGCCATTTTCTACCTGAGTCGTACATTGACAAAATGTGAAACAAGATACTCAAGCCTAGCCTTGTATTTCTCAGGATGCAAGTTGAGACACTACATGTTGTCATTTACCACCTGTGTCATCGCACAGACTGATTTGGTGAAGTATATGCTTTCAAGGCCTATACTAAGGGGTCGAGTCAGAAAGTGGATATTGGCTCTATCAGAGTTCTCATTGCAATATGTGCCCCAGAAGGTAGTAAAAGGCCAAGCGGTGACCGATTTTCTTGCCCATCATCCGATGGTAGATACTCGGGAAGGCCCAGCACTCGAGTTAGCTCGTATCATCTTGGCCTCATGCTACCTATATTTCGATGGTTCAAGTACTCGCACCATGGCTGGGGCAGGAATTACCTTAGTTACCCATAACGGCCAGACTTTTTCTTATTCTTTCAGGTTGAACTTCCATTGTACAAACAACTAGGCAAAATATGAGACTCTTATCATAGGATTGGAGCTCTTACTGGATATGGTGATTACGGACATTCATGTTTATGGAGATTCTCTTCTGGTGATAAAGCAACTTGAGCAGAAGTATAAGGCTAGTCCAGTTCTAGAGCCCTATGCCAAACGAGCATGTGATCTACTCAAAATTTTTACTGAAGTGCAATTGAGTCACATCCCTCGCGAGGAGAATTATGTAGCAAACGAGTTGGCACATTTAGCAACTAGGGTAAGCCCAAAGGATAGAGTACTTGAGCGGATCTTGAAGGTTGAACGACGAACGATGCCTTCTTTCTTCGCTCACCAGGAAGAAAATAATGAATGGTATATAGACACACTGGATCATATTGACACAGATTGGCGACAACCTATCCTCTTTTATCTTCAGAATCCTAACGAACCGGCAGACAAGTGGATTCACTTTCTAGCTCATAATCATGTACTTAAGGATGATGAATTGTATAGACGAGGTGAGGATGGCTTATGATTACGATGTGTATACGAGTGTGATGCCAAACGTATAATGAGAGAAATACACTTGGGGGCAGCAGGGGCACACCAAGCTGGCCCAAAGATGAGATGGTTGTTGTGGCGTCATGGATATTATTGGCCAGGAATGCTCAAGAACTATACCACATTCGCCAAGGGCTATGAAGATTGTCAAACTCATGGTCCAATCAGTCATTTGTCCAATATCCCTTTACAGCCAATCATTAAGCATTAGCCAGCACGAGGATGGGCTTTGGACTTAACAGAGATGATTCATCCTCACTCGTCAAAAGGACATAAGTTCATAATTTTCGCCACTGACTTTTTCACCAAATGGGTGGAAGCTAGGCATTTAAAAGTGGCCTCGGCAAAAACCATTCGCCGGTTCTTGTTTAAAGATGTCGTTTTCCGGTTTGGTATTCCAGAATGTTTTGTGTCCGACAGAGGGGCAGCTTTTATGTCTGGCGAGGTAGACAGCTTGATGCAGGACCTTGGTATACACTTTCTTCATTCAACTCCATACTATACCCAGTCGAATGGTCAGGCAGAGGAGAGCAAGAAGATAATTTTACACATCCTAAAAAGAATGCTTGACAGCAACGCCCGCTTGTGGCTTGAAGACTTATTTAACACTTTATGGGTATATCGGACAAGCAAAAGACATCCAACATGAACGACTCCCTATGCATTGATGTTTGGCCATGATGCAGTATATCCATTAGAAATCAACGTGCAATCCTTACGAGTCAGGGAGCAACATGATCTAATAGGTAAGGATTACGTGCAGGCAATGTGGCAGGAGCATGAAGACTTAGACGGGACACGACTGGAGGCATATGAACAGTTGTGTGATAAGAAACGTAGAGTTGATCATGCCTATGATAAGAAACGTAGGGGCATGCATTTTTTAGAGGGAGACTTAGTCTAGAAAGTAATACTTTCCATTAGAGAGATGATTGACGGACGTGTAAAGTGGTCTAAAAAGTGGGAAGGACCATACATCATAGATCGTATTCAAGGCCGTGGAGCAGTTCGCATGTATGACCGAGATGGCACAGCTCATGCTAATCCTATTAATGGTCATTTTCTTAAGACATATTGTGACGACCCGAAACAGATTGAGCAATGTCATCAGCTGGGTCCGACAGATTATGAGTTAATAGCAGATTTCCGATAATGAATTTACTCGCCTGGTTTCTTAACGACTTAATTACTGGCTGAGAATTGGAGCTGGGTCTCTTCTCGAGAGTCGTTGTACGTGTGATTTCAAGTTCATGGGCGGTTCCGGATCGTTATTTGGACTACCGAGGAATAAATTGTGAATATTTGAAGTTTCGACGGAAACGGATTAATATGGTAGATTTCTTAACGACTAAATTACCGGACGAGAATTTGGTTTTGGCTTCTTCACGGAAGTTGTTGAGAATTTAATTTCGAGCTTGTGAGAACTTCCGGAGCATTATTCTGAGTTACGGAGATTAAGTTGTGAATATTTCCGTTTGTTGGTTATTTGGTCGATCGGTTTTATTATGTGTTTGGGCTGAACAGTTGACTTTTTATTGGTTTGGTCGATGTGTTTGACTTTGAGTGATAATTGAAGAACATGTCGAGACGAGTTTGTGGCCGCGAGAATTATCAGGATCGGATTTACGACGAGGAAATTACGGGTGTTTAAATTTTGTCGAAATGGATAAGTATGAGTTTCCTTATTGGAAAAGTCTATATATGGCAGTTTCCCCTTTGGGAAAGTCAAAGTTGAATTAAATGGTTTGACTGATGGTTGACTGGTTTGACTGTGGTGATGAGAGAGAGTTCGACGGCAAAGGCGGTGCTCCACGGTGGCGTTGGATTCCGGCCACCTCCGAGCTCGGGCCTTGTCCCGTTCGGTGCGCCTCGGTGCCCCCATCCCCGTGCCGGCCTCCTCTCATGGTGGAGCTCACGGTGGAGAGAGAGATTTGGAACCAAAATTTGGGATTTTTGGGTTTAATGGTGGTTTGTGATTCAGGCCGAGTTGAGCTCAAACAAGGGCTGGGTTCTGTAGCCCTCTTCACCATGATTCTAACCATGTAAGTATGGAGTGAGAATTTTGGAAGGAGAATTTTGGATTTGAAATTTGTGTGTACATTCGGTTTTGCTTGAAATTGACCTAGTTAGAGTGAGAATTGGCCTTCGATGCAGTTGACAAAGTTGCTCAGTGGGTGATTTTGCATGAAATGAAGGTTGCTCCGCCGAGAAATTTCACGTTCGGCGGCGGCGCCGCTGTGGACGGAGGTCAACGACGGCGGTCAACGGTCAACGGCGGTCCAGTTTGACTTTTTTGGATTTTCGACAAGTTGCATGTCATTTGACTCGAAATCGCACCCCGATCACAGTGGGGAGGTTCGTTTCTCGATTTGAGCATCCGAAAATTCAGCGAGGTATTGAGATGTGATTTCCGGATTTCCGACAGTTTGTTGTAATCGGATTTCGTGTTTCCGAGGACGGTGGTTTCTCGTGATTTGTCTTCTATTGTCGGATTATGACTTTGAATAATGGACTTTGTGAATATTCAGGGGTTCGTGATCGTTGTTTTGGCGAGGGACTTTCCGCCAGATCACGGGTTAACGCATATCGCGTTACGCTAGTCTGTGAGTGGACATTTCTTTTCACGGATTGATTGCGAGTCTTTTATAAATGATTTACGAACTTGAGCATGCAGATTGATTATGATTTTACGAGCATGTGTTTTACGATTATGCATATACGAATATACGTATACGAATATATACATACGTACATATTATGTTTTATGCATGTGCATGGAAATGATTTATGATTTGGTTTACACAGAGTACAGTCTCAGTATATGTTGTGGTATCGATACACATTGGCTTCTCGGCTGATCCCCGAGTACGCTTCGGGGGGGACAGATATCCTGACCCGAGGCCTTTCTGGCTAGGAATCACGTGTGGGTCTGGGATCCCGTGATTCAGACTGTGCTATCGCGTGGAAGCCCACGAGAGTCTCCGCGATATATTTTACATTGCATGCTCTGTACGCGTGAGGAGTTAGAGTCTCCCTCGTGTACTATTTCCTTTATTTATGCATTTGACTCGCATATGATTTTATACGTATATATTACTTGGTGAAAGACATTTATTTTCGTCCACTCACTCTAACGTGTTTCATGTCTTTCCCTTGGGCTTTTCGGTTTCCGTGCCCAGTTTGCAGTTCAGGCTCTGGTGTCACACGTCGTGGTCGGAGGCATAGTACTCGAGCTACTCTATTTCTTCCAGTAGGTTTATTATTCTACCTACTGTGGTATACTGATATGTTTATACATTAGAGGTCTCTCTGAGTAATCTGTTGTTCACGTTATACGATTTTACACCGGATTTCAGTAAAGTATTATTATATTTATTGCTTTACTTTACTGTTGATATATTGAGAAATCCGGATGGGATTGGTGCCCACGGTTTGCTTTTTGTGGCATAGGATGGAGTGTATTTTCCACGTGCAGGTAATGGTAATTCCACGTTAGTAACGAAACTCTGCCAAAATTTCTACGGTTTTTGTTGGTTCGTGTTTTCGAAGGGGTTCGATTCCGGTTTAGGGAGCCAAATCGGGGTTGGGTCCTTTCAGCTTGGTATCAGAGCATTAGGTTATAGGTTCTCTAGACTTCTGTAGTCGTGTTTACTAAGGATATTTGAGAATGTACAGCATGTCTAGAATGGGGACCCGACCGGCCGGCGGATAATCATCAATATTCCAAGTGTTGTATACTTTCAAATATTTGAAGTTCCATGATTACGTTCCACTTGTTGTGAACGATGTTATTATTCATTAGGATTCCTCCTGACGTGCTTTCCGTGTCGTTTTGGTTCTGGATCCTATTGAGGATCAATCGACGCGCGATTTGCCAGAGAACTGTGGATTTGGATGAGTATTCAGAGTTCAGAGAATTGTGTGGCACGGTTTGCCTGGTTGTGTGTGTATGAGCGTCTACATGTTGCCTCAGAGCTGAGAGTTGTGGCAGTTGATGTTTGCCTGAGTCAGATTGTTGTATTTGGTGGGCTGATATTGTGTGAGTTCCGGTTGCGACTCCATGGCCTACATTCAGAGTGTTGTTATTACGGTAATGGTTTAATCAGGCTACCCAGCATTTGAATGAGGAGTGTTTACCCACCTGAGGCAGAGATGCATTGTTCACATGATTGTCCCTGTTTGCATGAGTTATGTGGCTTCAGAGGGAGCTATGCACGAGGTTCGAGATGAGTTTGAACCTGAGCATCAGAGAGAGTCTGATTGATATGCCTCGAGATAACCGTGAGGAGCTTAGTGTGCTGCACTCTGTGGCGAGGCTATTGTGAGGGAAAGATGTACGCGGTTTTCGATGTGATGGTTTGAGGAAAATGGACTTAGTCAAGAATTTGATGAGGTTAAGTTCCGACACTTCGGGATCAGTGACTTCATCAGGCTGTGGTCTTTTCGATTATGTTGAGGGTCATCAGATCAAGCAGAGGATCCGTTGGTGATAGCGGAGATCACAGAGTAGCGGACTTGCTCCTGTGGTAAGAGTTCGGGTGATCGTTGGTGATCCTTTCACGCAGCAGGTGTTGCGGTGATTTGTGTTCGAGGAGCACTTTCAGTTGCTGTTTCGGTGGCCAGGAGGGTCACGTTACGAGGGAGCTCCCTCAGCCAGCTGTTTTAGCGGTTCGACAGCTCAGAGTTCAGGAGGAGTTCATGATGCTGTTTCTGGAGTGACCAACGCAGCCTTCTGGACGAGTTAGTCAGCAAGTCGCGAGTGTTGTGGGCGGCTAGTTGGGTATGTTGGAGTTCGTGCCATGACCTTGTTTGAGGACAGACATTTCTCCGAGGTTACTGTTGCTTGATATCCATGGCTATTGTATCTGTATTACCACTTCCGAGGTTTTGGAGAGTGTTGCATCCATCCGGAGGTCGCGAGATCCTTATTGGAGGTTATGTGTTAGCCACGGATCTGTTATAGCAGGACATCGTGGTTTTGATGTGACTATGAGTATGGATTTATTGACGATGCGTTTGGCTGTGTTCGAGTACCTCGAGCAGAAGGTTGTGTTTCGACGACCAGACTTTCCCCGAGATACTGTTTCGTGGTGATGGTCGAGCAGATGATGGAGACGAGTTGTGTTATTTGCTTAGCTCATGTTGTGGATACTACGGTTGCAGTGCCGACGTTGGTGACATTGAGGTGGTTTCCGAGATTCCAGGTGTATTCCGGAGGAGTTACCAGGTGTTCCTCCAGTTCAGGAGACCGACTACACCGTTGAGCTTGTACCGGGCGTTGGACTTATTTTACCGACATTTTGTCGTTCGGAGCCAGCGGAGCTGATGGAGCTACAGTTTCGACTCCAGGAGTTGCTGGAGGAGGTTTCGAGAGGTTTTGTGCGACCCCGCATATTTGCGTGGTGTGCACTTGCATTGTTTATGTGGATGCAGGATGGTTTGACATGGTGGTGCGTTGACTACCGGAAACCTGATTCACTTCAGAGGAGAGCGAGTATCCTCCGCTTCGGATTGACGAGTGGTTTGATCAGCTCGCGAGAGCTTCAGTCTTTTCGAAGATTGATTTCGGGTCCAGATATTATCAATTGAGGATCGATGAGCCAGATGTGGTTTGGACAGCTTTTGGATCTCGGTGCGGGCATCTGGAGTTCTTGGTCACGTTGTTGGTTGACCAATGCCTCGTAGATCATGCGGACTTGATGGACCAGGTGTTCAGACGATTCTGGACGAGTTTGCGGTCATGTTCGTCGGCAATATCCTGATTTACTCCAAGAGTGTGGGCCAGCACCTGATGCACTAGTGAGCGGTTTCGCGGACTTTGCGAGACGTCCAGGTGTTTGCGGGGTTCAGCTAGTGTGAGTTTTGGCTGATTAGCATGAAAATTTTGGGTTGTGTGATGTTATCCGAGGGAGTTGGCGTGGATCCTGACCAGATAGAAGCCGTGTTGATTTGGGGTTGACCTACCATTGTACCAGAGATCCGGAGTTTCTTTTGGGTTTGACAAGCTTTTACTGACGGCTTTGTGTAGGATTTTCCCAGATTGCCACTCTACTTTCCGGATTGACGAAGAAGGCGTCAAGCTCGAGTGGTTCGATGCACGCGAGGAGAGTTACTTACTCCTGCAGGATGGTTGACCGTTGCTTAAGTTTTGACCTTACCTGACGATCGTGATGAGTTCGTGGTTTACGGTAATGCATCGAGATTTGGATATGATTATGTGTGATGCGGTTTTACAGAGCGATGGCTCATGGTTCAGGCAGTGGAAACTTTATGTGGCTACGTATCCGATGTATGATTTGGGTGTAGCTGCCTTATGTTAGCATCGAAGAGTTTGAGACACTACAGCTATGGTGTGCAGCACGGTGTAGGATGTGTACTGACCACTTGAGTTTCATCCACTTGCATTCTCAGCCAGATTTGGGATTGAGGCAGTGTAGATGGTTGAGGTCGACTAACGACTATGACTGCACCTTTGAGCTTGTTCGGGAAAGGCTAGAGGTTGTACTTTGACCATCCATCTGGGATGATGTTTCTAATGCATTTAGTCGAAAATCAAGAGCTTCAGTGTTTCATGTGTGTGTGTGGCTCGAGTTTCCGTATTAGCCGAGTGTGTGCTACGGAAGCTGAATTCGAGTGTGATGATGTTGAAGCTCATTGTTTGGCGCGCATTTGGCGCTACTGGTGTGGAGATGTATCCGACACTTCGAGTTTACTACTCGTGACGCAACCTGTAGAAGAATGTAGCGGCTTGTGCGTGTAGATGCCACATTTGTCGACTGGCAATGGCTAGGAGGCAGAGACTTGCCGAGAAGTGTCAGCCATTGAAGATTTCCGATTAGACGTGGCGATTTTTGCTGTGTTTGTGTGTGTTTGTATGCACTTTGGTTTGTGATACCAGTTGTTAGGCTTTTGTGGATCGTGTGATGAACTTAGTACATTTCCTTGTGCATTCGGAGATGATTTCAGTGGCAGGTTGGTATAGCTGTGTTTGACGGAGGTTGTCCATCTATGTGATGTATCTGAGTCCCAGTTCGCTGACCGAGACAATCAGCAACGACAGAGTGTTGGCGAGAATTGCAGCGAGCGTTGGGGACCAGATTACAAGTTAGTACCAGTTCTTATCCTCAGATTGGTGAGCGATCTTTGAGGACTATTCAGACCTTGGAGGGCATATTGTGGACCTCGGAATTGCAGTTCCGGAGGATTTGGGACCAGCAGTTCCAGTTGTTTGAGAGTGCATGCAGTACCAGTTGTTGATCACTGTGATATTGATATTGCGTGACGTCGTTTTGAGGACGATGTTGTACTCCATAGTGTTGGAGCGAGTTTGGTATGATGTTTGAGTTGACATTTGATTCGGACTTTGTGGAATGTGCTACCACTGACTGTCAGATTAGCGGAAACAGGTTATTAATTGCCCGAGTTTGATGTTTGAGCTGTGTTGATATGAGTGTGTTGAGTTGTGATTTACCATGTTGTTTTGATCCGTATGTGGTCATAGGCGAGTTTGTGTTATGCCGTATAGTTCGGCATCGCCTATAGTGTTGGCTTTTATGTGTGTTGTGTTCCGTGTGGCGGAACTATGTTTCAGATTTATTGCGGGTTGTGTACCCTATCTGTTCCTTATGCAGGAACACTTGGCTATTGTGTGTAGAGCCAGTTCAGATTTGAGATTTGAGAGTACAGGGATTTCAGCACAAAGTTATCTCCAATCGTGGAGTCTGTTGTCAGAGTTGTTCAGTTGAGGTTGCCGTTGTAGAGTTGAGCAGTATGCATAGGCAGTGCTCCTACCTTTAGTCGGCAGACTTGGAAATTTCGAGGTCGAAATTTTTTTAAGAGGGGTGGATTTGTGACGACCCGAAACAGATTAAGCAGTGTCATCAGCTGGGTCCAACAGATTATGAGTTAATAGCAGATTTCCGATAATGGATTTACTCGCCTGGTTTCTTAACGACTTAATTACTGGCCGAGAATTGGAGCTGGGTCTCTTCTCGAGAGTCGTTGTATGTGTGATTTCAAGTTCATAGGCGGTTTCGGATCGTTATTTGGACAACCGAGGAATAAATTGTGAATATTTGAAGTTTCGACGGAAACGGATTAATATGGTAGATTTCTTAACGACTAAATTACCGGACGAGAATTTGGTTTCGGCTTCTTCACGGAAGTTGTTGAGAATTTAATTTCAAGCTTGTGAGAACTTCCGGAGCATTATTCTGAGTGACGGAGATTAAGTTGTGAATATTTCCATTTGTTGGTTATTTGGTCGGTTTTATTATGTGTTTGGGCTGAACAGTTGACTTTTTATTGGTTTGGTCGATGTGTTTGACTTTGAGTGATAATTGAAGAACATGTCGAGACGAGTTTGTGGCCGCGAGAATTATCGGGATCGGATTTACGACGAGGAAATTACGGGTGTTTAAAGTTTGTCGAAATGGATAAGTATGAGTTTCCTTATTGAGAAAGTCTATATATGGCAGTTTCCCCTTTGGGAAAGTCAAAGTTGAATTAAATGGTTTGACTGATGGTTGACTGGTTTGACCGTGGTGATGAGAGAGAGTTCGACGGCAAGGGCGGTGCTCCACGGTGGCGTTGGATTCCGGTCACCTCCGAGCTCGGGCCTTGTCCCGTTCGGTGCGCCTCGGTGCCCCCATCCCCGTGCCGGCCTCCTCTCGTGGTGGAACTCACGGTGGAGAGAGAGATTTGGAACCAAAGTTTAGGATTTTTGGGTTTAATGGTGGTTTGTGATTCCGGCCGAGTTGAGCTCAAACAAGGACTGGGTTTTGTAGCCCTCTTCACCATGATTCTAACCATGTAAGTATGGAGTTCTAATTCGATTTGTGGAAGGAGAATTTTGGATTTGAAATTTGTGTGTACATTCGGTTTTGCTTGAAATTGACCTAGTTAGATTGAGAATTGGCCTTCGATGCAGTTGACAAAGTTGCTCAGTGGGTGATTTTGCATGGAATGAAGGTTGATCCGCCGAGAAATTTCACGTTCGGCGGCGACGCCGCTGTGGACGGCGGTCAACGGCGGCGGTCAATGGTCAACGGCGGTCCAGTTTGACTTTTTGGGATTTTCGACAAGTTGCATGTCATTTGACTCGAAATCGCGCCCCGATCGCAGTGGGGATGTTCGTTTCTCGATTTGAGCATCCGAAAATTCAGCGAGGTATTGAGATGTGATTTCCGGATTTCTGACAGTTTGTTGTAATCGGATTTCGTGTTTCCGAGGACGGTGGTTTCTCGTGATTTGTCTTGTATTGTCGGATTATGACTTTGAATAATGGACTTTGTGAATATTCAGGGGTTCGTGATCGTTGTTTTGGCGAGGGACTTTCCGCTGGATCACGGGTTAACGCATATCGCGTTACGCTAGTCTGTGAGTGGACATTTCTTTTCACGGATTGATTGCGAGTCTTTTATAAATGATTTACGAACTTGAGCATGCAGATTGATTATGATTTTACGAGCATGTGTTTTACGATTATGCATATACGAATATACGTATACGAATATATACATACGTACATATTATGTTTTATGCATGTGCATGGAAATGATTTATGATTTGGTTTACACAGAGTACAGTCTCAGTATATGTTGTGGTATCGATACACATTGGCTTCTCGGCTGATCCCCGAGTACGCTCCGGGGGGGACAGATATCCTGACCCGAGACCTTTCTGTCTAGGAATCACGTGTGGGTCTGGGATCCCGTGATTCAGACTGTGTTATCGCGTGGAAGCCCACGAGAGTCTCCGCGATATATTTTACATTGCATGCTCTGTACGCGTGAGGAGTTAGAGTCTCCCTCGTGTACTATTTCCATTATTTATGCATTTGACTCGCATATAATTTTATACGTATTCCACTCACTCTAACGTGTTTCATGTCTTTCCCCTGGGCTTTTCGGTTTTCATGCCCAGTTTGCAGTTCAGGCTCTGGTGTCGCACGTCGTGGTCGGAGGCATAGTACTCGAGCTACCATATTTCTTCCAGTAGGTTTATTGTTCTACCTACTGTGGTATACTGATATGTTTATACATTAGAGGTCGCTCTGAGTAATCTGTTGTTCACGTTATACGATTTTACACCGGATTTCAGTAAAATATTATTATATTTATTGTTTTACTTTACTGTTGATATATTGAGAAATCCGGATGGGATTGGTGCCCACGGTTTGCTTTTTGTGGCATAGGATGGAGTGTATTTTCCACGTGCAGGTAATGGTAATTCCACGTTAGTAACGAAACTCTGCCAAAATTTCTACGGTTTTTGTTGGTTCGTGTTTTCGAAGGGGTTCGATTCCGGTCTAGGGAGCTAAATCGGGGTTGGGTCCTTTCACATATGTATAGCCAGTTTGGAAATACGACAACCCGCCAGCAGAATAATTCAGTTCATCTATGCTCCAAGGCAGCTGTTCACCTAAATAAACTGCAGGAGCATAACATAGAGACTTCATGTATTTCAACAAAAGGCTAGTAGCAGTGACTAAGCAGTCTGAACATTTTAAAATTTTAAAATAGCCAATTTCTGTGGCTAAACCTTGTGGCGTCTAAAACTTTTATTGGTTAATCTGTACTAGTCAATTTTTGTGGCCAAATACAATTGTATTGATTCATGCACAAATAATGTTCAAGTGTATCAATATAAACAACGTTTTTTTATAATGATGTTATTCTTCAAACACAGGCAGATTATATCAAATACTTTGTATATTAAAAATACAAGTTACAAAGGCTTGGCGACCTTGAGCTCTGATACCATAGGGAAGAAATTTAGAAGAAATTTTGATGGACTGAAGAACAAAAGAAACAAAAGGAGTTATACTACACTCTAATTCCTCAAACAGTTGAAAACCAAGCTCTGTGGCACTCGTATCGAATTCCAAACTTGGAGCATGCAAATGAAGATGCGGTGAGGACCAGCAGCTCTACTAGAAGACGGAGAAGGGTCTCAAGAGACAAAAGAAAGAGGAATTAGAAGGTGTTGAAAACTAGTTTAGCAGATGAAGGTTGCCCTCATTCGTCTTTCATTATTAGCGTGGATGTACTAGTTTCAACCTTGGCGCCTCTTCCCCAGGAACGAACCAAGTGTTGGAAGCAAGTTATCATATGCATCCCTAAATTGACTCCTCATATAAAATGGGTAGTGACACACATGAATCCTTAGCCTTCCTCGCCAGAACACTTACCAGCATGGACCTGCAGCATCTATGCAAACAAAAGAATACTTGTTGCTAGCGAGGAGGCCAGTGCAAAGTCATCCCCGACGTTTAGACTTCGTCACTCTATATATACATAGAATGTCTTTACCAAGGATTTACCTGGACATGGATATCACCATCTAGTCCAGGTTTAGACATGGATATCACTATCTAGAGTTCGCGGTATGGAAGGATTTTATCTGGAGGTTTCTTTCTGAGTAAAAACTAGAGCGAATACGTTGAAAGAGAGTTAATTCTGAACCAAAGAGATAAAGGAATGTATAAGGGTGAAGAACTGAAGTGATATTTATAGGAGAAGTAACGATAGAACCATTATGTCTAAACAAAGCGGTGAAAATTCTCGAAGTAAATCACAACTGTTGATGAAAGAAGTGTATCACTGGGGGATCAAACGACACGACGGTTCCTCCATTATGAGTCAAAAGAGCCATAATTATTGATTCCCGAGCCAATAGGCGTGCCTCTAGGAAACCGGAGAGATGCGGTGCGATAGGGTAATACAATCCGGATTTCAAAATCGAATTTAATCCTATTTAAGAGGATTGACTTGAGTAATCAAACGGCAACTGTAAAACCTGAGTGACTCGGGTATGGGCCATGTACCGTTTGGATTTGCTGGTTATGGGCTTATATCAGAGGACTATTATTAAGTCCAAAGTTTGAGTGAATTAGGAAATTTAGGATTGGGCTTAATAAAACGTTGGGGAATAAATGAAATTCGTCTGCAATACATAAGATGCAAAGTTGGGCCTGGTACTAGAAGCCCAGGAACTACCACATGACAGCCTTTCTTTTTAGTTCAACTTTGAAATGCTCAAAGTCACTCCAGGCTAAGCTGTATGATTCGGGAAGTGCAAAAGCATCGTCCTCAACTTCGGCGAGTTGCTTGGTGCAACCGGTGCTCTCATCAAGAAGTGTTGGGCATTGGCATTAGTAGAACGAGTGTCGGCTCACAAGAGATCTACTTTGCCTGGAGAGCTGCTAATTCAGCTTCTTTGACAACTAGAGTTTCCCTCCTGGACGAGATACTCTGTAAAAACTCCTGGATGCAGTTTTGGTCTTGTTACATCTGGCTAGCCATCTCTACCACTACTTCTTGCTTACGATCTGAATGGTATTTCAAGTCGTTCTGATTGGCATATAACTTGTAAAGGTTATGAAGGTGTTGCTCAAATTGGGTAACGGTGGGAAGGAACTCATTAGGGGCGACTCGTTTCAAGTCTAGGACCTTGTCCAATGTGCTTTTAATACTTTCAAATGAGTCCATGTTAACCTTAACAAGCTCCCTTAAGGGTCACTTGAGAGAGCACGATTTTGGCAGGAATTGGGTCTATGATGACAAGTTTGGCCGAGAGTTCTGCCAAGCTCAGGAGTTGATGCCGCATAGCAGTAATCTGGCCGACGGAGCTTGAAGATGAAGAGGCCCAGGGAGACATTTCCTCGGCATTGGGGGCTACCTTGACTATGGCGGTGGGAGTCGAATACTCTAGTGAAGGAGTTGAGAACCGGGAGTTGCAGAAAAATCTTGGAGTCATCTCTGTTAGAGGATACTCAATTAAGAACGAACTGGATATGCAATTAACAAAAGGGAAAAGAGGTTGCTTAAGTAAATATACCTCAGCCTCACCAAGCATATACGGCTCAGGCGAGCGAAGAATGTCAAGTACCATCTGTTCCAAAACCTTGTTTGGTACATCATGTGCTCTAGAAGGTTCTGAGTTGGAGATAGGTATTGTACGCCCTTCTGACATGGCTTGCCGTTCCTTTATAGCGTAGTGCAAGGAATGGTAGGAGAAAGGAGCAGCAACAAAGGTAAAGGTGGATATGGTAAGAGAGTTACCTGCATCTCCTTCGCTTGCAGCGTCGTCAATAAAGTCTAGAAAATGCTGAGGCTAAGGCTAATTGATGTCTGGAATGACTTCAGGGGCATGTGGATTAAGAGTTCCCTCTAGCGAGTCAAGGTTGTTCTTAATGAAGACAGCAGCTTCAGTGTTGTTGGCGGCATTCTCTTCAGGGACAGAGAATAGGTTCTAAGGAAAATGAGGAAGGTTAGGACAGATTATGCAGATTGCTTTGGAGGTCAAGTAATGATAAGTACCTATGTTGGTTTCAAGAAAGAAAGGGCAAAGAGAAATCACCTTGTCATGAGGAGACGAGAGGTTGGTATCAACTAGCTCAAGTGGTTGTTCGTTGATGGCGGTAACAGATTGTGACGAGGGAGCAACGTACATCTGTGGACTTGGGCTCGCGTGGCGTTGCAAGGTTTGTTACTAAATTAGAAGGAGTAAATTGTGTTGCTACTTGTTGCGGTGTTTGCCCGAACTACCAGACGGCGAGTCGGTCTGGGACCTCTGAAATAAGATAGGACAATTATGTTCTCTGGCAAATGAAGAGACTGTGTGTAGAAAGTAGAGTGCTTACAGATTAGGGAGGTTCTTCCTCTGTGTCTTGTGGGAGTTCTTGGTTAACAGTGGTGTTGGGAGCTTCAAGTTTTTCTGAATACTATTTCAATTCCAATAAAATGGGTTAGTACAGAACATAAGTATTGCCGATATCTGTGGCAAAAGCTTGTTGGATAGGTAAAGTAAGTAAAGACATATACCGGTTGGCCAATGGGTGTCTTCAGTATCCCCATAGGTTTTGTTCAGTAGCTGCTTGTCAGAATCATTCATAAATTGCTTTCTGAAGTCGCGAAAGATGGCAGCAAAAAGGGCGAGCAGTGACTTGGATCGTATTTCATCCCAGAGATGCGCTCTCCATTTTACAAAGTGTTTGGTCACATGAAGGAAGGGTATGACAGGATGAGTAAGGTCTTGCCCAGGAAGCATTATCAACGGAAAGCCATAATGGGCGTAGGCTATGTCATCAGGGTCTTGATGAGAAGACGTTCGCCAGATGCTATAGCGGTTCACTGAGGCGATAAGAGGCATAGGGGCACGTTGGGATAGCCCAAATTGGCTGGTAAAGTGGTTCGGTGCATACAACTCGTACTCAATCATGGAAGGGTCAGGAACCAGGAGATCGCCACAAGTGTTACTGTGGAGGAAAATAAGCCTCGCCTGGGCATCCTGGTCTGGTGAGGGAATAAAACCGGTGTCAAGGTCTAGAGGGAAGTTGCGGCTCAGAATGATGTCAACTGCAACTTCAGAAAACTCGGCATGTGAGAAAAAAGGCAACAAAGCATGTCTGGTAAGTGCATCCATTAGAAGAAGAGGTAGTCACCAGAGTCTTACCCAGAAGTTTGTCTGTTTCGAATGGGAGAATTTTGAGGTGGCGAAAGATGGGGAAGTACATTTAGAGCTAGAGTTCAACCATTTAGAGTGGTTTGGGCTAATGAAGGTTGAGCCATGATAGTGCAATTCATCTTAGGCTACGGTAGTTGCAGGCAAAGATGGACTCCGCGAGGTTCAGTTTGGTGCCTTCAAAAAGACATTCGGCAAGATTGGTCCAGCACTTATTGACTTTCTGAGAGGCTGGGCAGAAGATGTACATTGACAGCCAGAAATCAAGGAAAGCTATACCTCCTTGTTCACACTTATCATTGATATAGTGGGTGGTCCAGGTGGAGAATGAAGGAGGTCAGTATTTACCGGCTTGAACCAAACACTCTACATGGTCTCCTTGTTTCCAAACAGGGTTTGCTATAGGAACTCCAAATAAAGTATAAAGGTTCAGAAGAGTGATACTTACATCGCCACAAGGGAGACGAAAGCAGTTGCATGCAGAATTCCAAAAGCACATAGCGGTGGCAAAGGGTGCACGATTCCCACCACCGGGGAGTGAGAAGCATAAATCGAGGAGATGGTCAATACCGACCGCTTGCCATCGAGCCAGGTCCAGTTCTTGACGGTTGTTGTACCAAGAATGATCATTGTTAGAAGTGTTGGGCCACTTACCGATTGAGCAAAAGGTGTCCTTGTTGGTCCACCCATCTGGGCTGGCTCGTGGGTTATCCTGGAAAATCAGAGCTGAATTGCAATAGAGGTGGTGGAGGACGGGAAAAAGTTCTGGGTCTATGGGTGTTGCGAGGAAATAGCTTAGGCGGCTGGTACCTGAAGAGTTGATTTTTAGGGTGAAAGTAGTGCATGGGTGTCTTCGCGACGCGGTAGAGCAAATATCAACAGCAAGGCAATTTGCTTCGTCCTCAGTCAAGTTTGGTTGTCTTTCTCTATGAGGAGCCATCTTGAGTAGGCGGAGAATGACGGCGGCGGAAAGACAGAAAGTGTGACTTTGGAAGGAAGCTTGGAAGTTGAAAAAAATGTAAGTAGAAGAGTTTTGTTGGGAGGTAAATTCTGACGGAAACGTGCACTTTTTATATGACGTCAGCCGAAGTGGCGCAAATTTTCAAAAGGAAGGAGGTGATGTGACGGTTGCATGTGGAGTTATCGTTTGGATTATAATGGCATGTCGTTTGGTAAACCAAGCCTTTTCGATTGCGATAAAATTTAATCTCAAGGCTTGAAGGGTAATGTTTGGGCCCAAGATAAAATATTTTGTTATTGAGCTTTCGAGGCTGGATTAAGTGAGCGGCCCATTAATGAGTAATAATCGACCTTTCCAATAGAGGAAAGGATTCCTGGCGAAGCTTATCTCTAAGAGTCTTAGATTCTGAGATAAATTAAAAGACATGGGAACCGAGTAGTTAGAGTTGCTTAGCAAGTCTAATTGTGAAGAGATTCAGTTGAACTGAAATACGAGCACCGTTTCCTATATATAAAGGAGCATAACACCAAGGAAAGGATCCTTGATCATACACCTTTTGCTATCGGCAAACTATCTTCTCATCTCGAAAAAAAATCTTGCAACCAGCGATCAAGAAAGTTGTCACCCGAAAGAGCGTGAGATTCTTACAATTCATGGACGCAAAACCCTGCAACCAGCGATCAAGAAGCTTGTCACCAAGAAGAGTGCGAGCTTGGAGATTTAAGGATGCAACCATTGTGTTCTCAACACCACGTCAAGGAAATTTCTTTGCTTTACACCAGGAAGAGTGTGATGTATCGATTTTCATGGCTCAGCTAGAGACACGAAAACCACAAGTCCTAAGACATTAGGCAAGAATGATCTATTCAGGCGGGGTTGGTACTCTCCCCGTCTAAATCGCTTATCAAGAAGTCAGGTAGTAACCGGCCTACAAATTAACGATTCCGTCGCGAAACGGTGACATGCCAACGTACGAAACACACGACCAAAAAAAGAGACAATTTGCTGAACTTTTCATATCATTGGGAGATTTTGGTGTCAAACAGTAGCTCTATCCTTTGACAATCGACTAGATATACGGGCAATGATCGATTCCAGTATAAGTAGAGAGAAACTAAAAGGTCTCGATGACTGAATATGTCAACTTGTGTATGTTTCCTTAATCTAGAATATATATATATATATATATATATTTGTCATTTTTAAGCCAACAGCAACCATATATCTACCAACTGAACCATACCCGTTGCAACTAAGACCGATCGATCGAGCTAGCTGATCAATCGAGCAGGTTGTTTATCTATTAATATGGCCATAGAAGAACTACATGCTGCTGCTTTGGCATACTACGACAATGGTACTCAAGAGGCTCGGGATCTGGCAGCGTCTTTCTTCCGATCTATGGATACAAATGGCGACGGCCAAATCACCTGCTTGGAGTTCAACGAATTCCTCCACCAAAGCGGCTACAACTGGATCATAAACGACCCCAACTTCTTCAGAAGACTGGATCGCAATGGCGATGGCGGACTCGATTTCGGTGAAGTGCTCACGTTCTACTATATCATTAAAACAAGGTACATCAGATGCCAAGGTTACCGGTGCGGTGTACATCTCTGTGGCTTGTACTTCACTTGTGTAGCCTGCTTCGACGGAGCTCATGAGCATCGGTCTACCTTTGATCTGTGTCCTGCCTGCTATCGCGTTCAGAATTACAATCACCACCAGCACCATACTTACTTCTTGGATAATCATGTGTTGCTGCGCTCCAAAAGAGGCCTCTCTCCTTTTGCTCAACCAGATCTCAACATGGTATGTACGACACCGTACCTAATCAATCACATTATTATCACATCACATTATTTTAAGTTTAATTATTTGATTCTTTTCCGACAACTATTGGACCGCGCCGGGTCCTTGATTACTTTTCCGACCACATCTAATTGTCGGAAAAGGCAGTCAAAGTCATAGTATGTGTATATATCTCTACTAATATAAAGCCAAGCGTAGCTTTTGGTGTCATCCCATACCAAATTATGGAAACCCGAAAATACCCCTATGAAAAAATAAAAGCAGCCTCAAGAAAAAAAAAACATAAAAGAAAGATAAAGAAAAAAAAAACCCACGGGAGACAAAAAAAAAAGGTGAACAACAATTTTGCCCAACAAAAACTGTCATAGAAGTGGATAAAGTAGTGGGTGATCTGATTTAACACGTGTGTACACACGGGTGGTTAAGCTAGTATGGATAATGCTAAGAGACCTCAATGGGGTCATGATGTGGAGGCCTCAATCATATATATGTGGTAAGGCCATGTTCTTCCCACGTCGCCGTAGTTTGTTATATCATATTTTTTCAACTATTTTTACGCTTGTTTTAATAATTTTTATATCTTTTGTTAACCGGTTAAAAAAAAAACCTAATGTTCCACAATATAATTAATAACACTATATATGTTGAATGTTCTTGACGAGATCATGATTAATCATGATTGAATAACTGGAGTGGATCGGATATCCATGTCATGGCTAATTGGGTATGTTGGTAGATTCTCATAGAATAATTCAAGTTAACATTTGTCAATAATAATAATAATAATAATAATAATAATAATAATAATAATAATAATAATAATAATAATAAGCAAATTCATAATTTGATTCTACATATTCTAGATTATATATATATAATACTTGTAAATTGTGATTCTAAAACTTTCATAAAAGTCTGGCGATTTGTTTCATGATTTCTCTATCTCTTTATTAATTTTAGATATCCCATACAACCAATTGATATCATGATATGTATTCTTTCAATGAGGATTTTTAGTGAATATCAAATCAGTTATACAATGAATTAGGGTTAGGATTTAGGCTAGATTAAAGGGTTTCAGATTTTCTTCGAAGAAGAAGGAGGACGATAAAGATTTTGACATATTTTCCTTTTTAATGGAAGATATATAATTCGATATTTAATAGAGTTATTTGGCTTATTTATTTAACAAAAATAAAAGGTAAAATAAGAATTCTAAACTACAATCTGGTGATATGAATAGCCACATTTGAGACCTCCACATCATGGCCCCATTGAGGCCTAAAATTATTTTTTATATACATATTTTATCCAGAGCGAAGCTCAATCTGCTTTGAAATTAAAGTGCGAATCTCCGCTATCAACCCTTAGATCAATTCACTTAAATTTAATGGACAAGATCGAGTTGATTATATTTAATCAATGTGAAAATAAATGGTTAACAAATAATAATAAAAAGTTAAAAAAAATAACAGCATGACGTTTCTCTCTCTCTCAAAATCAAGATTACATTGATCTGAGAAAAAAATTTTCGCATGCTTTGCCACAGGATTTTGGAGATTATTTTTCTCACAAAGTATGCCAATATCAGAGTATATCAGATGTGGGATTCTTTTTATTCTCACAAAGCCATCGTAAAAGTTTTCTTTCTTTCATTAGCAATGGCTTTCAGAAGCATTAAAGGTTTGAGGCATGGGTTTAGCTCATTGTTCAGTATGTAAAAGAGCAAAAAACAAAGAAAAAAAATTACCTGAGGTACTTGAATTGAACTCTCACGGGCATATAAGCTTAGTACTCGAACTCTCAAAACTATCAAAATGGTACTTGAACTTTGAAAACACGGTGAACATGATACTTCCGTCCAGTTTTTCGTTAACGACCCGTCTATGACGTGAATTTTTTTTTGACAAAAAAATTGAGAAATGACCTAACTACCCCTGTTTAATCCCTAACTAATCTCTAACTACCCTGACTAATATCTAATTGGGATTAACTTGTTTGAGCGGCGGGTAGCTCGAGCAAGGTGTCGGGCTTGGAGGCGAGTTGCTACTGCTAGAGTGGCTTGTGAGACGACGTTGACTAGATCTAGTGGAGTTTGGCCGACAGATTCTACAGGATAGCGACGGATGCAGGCCGACGAAAGAGGAGTCATGCGGCATCTTGGTACAGATAGGAGGAGCTTGCAGAAAATAAAAAGACACATTTGTTGAATCTTGAAAACTAAAGGGTATGCACCAATTAGGCAACAGAAAATAAATGGAAAATTCAAAACATTCACAGGAATTTATGGGTCCTTGCAGCCTCTCCATTACTGAGCATCAAGGGAGTTTGGTGAAGCTGTCTTAAGACAAAAAATGATTAATCTTCACTGTTTCTTCTCTCTCTAGCTATCTCTCTATCTCTCTCTCTACGAACATTTCATTGTGCATAAATGTGAAATCCTCAGAAACCAAACATGTAGAGAGTAAATATATTCCTTTGTTTTCATATGGGGATCGAGTGATAGTAGTAGCCTTAAATAGAAGAACAATATTAAATGTTTGGGGTTCTGGTTTTTGAAGAACCATCGAGAGATCAGAAGGGGTGGAAGCGTACTTGAGGGGAAGAGGTTAGTGGTTGAAAATGGAGGGGCCTGACTGCCTGAGCTAGCAGAGAGAAAGAAAGGTGAAAGAAGTTGGTTAAAAGCTTAAAATTAAAATGGGAAATGCTAAAAGGTGTAATAAATGAAGGGTGGAAACTAACACCGGCCAAAGTGCGAAGAGAAAATGAGAGAGAGACGGTAAGATATACGTGTGTGTGAGAGAGAGAATTTATGGTAAGCTCACTTTTTATTTAAGATAAATCGTTAAGATTTAATGATTAAGAGATAAAACACATATGGATGAGAAATGACCAATATATCTTTAAATTCAAATCAACAATTAGGTCACATCATCGATAAGACAGAGGTATGACAGATTTTTTAACGGAAGTATCATGTTCATCGTGTTTTCAAATTTCAAGTACTATATTAATAATTTTTAGAATTCGAGTTTTAAACTTATATCAGTTATATGTCTGTGAGAATTCAAATACCTCAAACGACTTTTTTCCGTAAACAAATTAAATAGATAGATGTTCATTCGTCTACAGCTTCTCCACAACTACAATCATCCTCATAACCAAATCAAATCAAACCTAACGCCCCCAAGGCCTTATATGCTGCTGCGAAGCAAAGTACTTAAATAAAAAAAGAAAAGAAAATTGGAACAATCTGGAATCATTCTAACGAACCTTTGCGACAAATAAAAAAAGTAATTAAGGGCAACAGATTCGATATGATATAGGAGAAGAGCAGCACAACAAAGAAGAAGAGGGCAGGAGGTTGAAAACGTCTTAATTAAGCGCTGAAAACCCTTCGCCCTCGGCTGTTTTTTTTTTGGTAATTTTTAATCCATGTAATTTAACCTATTTTAAATAAAATAAATTGTAATCCATTATATTTAAGTGAATTGATCCAAGGTTAAGATCGAAACTTTGTACGTACTTTAATTTTAAAGCAGAGCTTCGCTCTGAATTGTGAGTCTATATATATACATTATGACACAGACATATAAGTTTATCTTGTATTCCAACCAATATGAAAATGCAGCTTCATGATTGAAGAAACTTAAAATCTTCACTTTTGCATCGACATAAAAATTAACCATCCAAAACATATAGAAAAAGAGCAGAACAGAAGAAACAAAAGGCATTCTATTGTTAATGAATCTGTCTTGCTATATATATGATACGTACTTTGTCGTTTTGAATAGTCTTAATCTGGTGATTCCTAATTTTTCTATTTAGTTTTTCTCTGATTTATGAAATATTGAATCACGAGATTATATATCATTGCATGACTTGGAATTAAGGAGAAAGAAGAATGCTGCTAGCTGCTAGGGTTCTTGGATGTGCCTCATTTAGCATGCATTGTCAAGCTGTACATGAACATGCTTGCTTGATTTTGCCTAATTAACGTGTCGATATTTGAGTTATATATGTATATAATGCAGGCACTCACTCCGCCCCCTCCTCCGGTGGTCTATAATAATATCAATTACTACATCGCTGCTGAACCCCAAAGGGTGAGTGCTGTTGACTTTGTCACATAACTCAACAGAAAATATATAAAGTGAATTGAATGTGGTCGTCTATATTTTTATAATTTCTTCTGTATACTTGCAGCATAATTGGTTCCCAATATTTCGAGTGTTTGAAATGGCTCTTGCTTCTGCTACCGTTGCTGCTAATTGCACAATCATGTGAAGTTTTTACACGTACAGGCAAACAAGTTTTGTCGATGAAATCCATTTTCGGGGTCCTATGATTGATAATGTTATCGATCAAATTCCCGATTGGAAATGAAAATATTGAGAATGATCGATCGCGGATAGTTAGCTGTACGCGTACGTATTTTTTTTTTTTAATGCATATGTATCGGGTAGGCCGGGTAGTATTCTTTCGGATCAGCTTCCAGGACTCCATCGTCTCCTTGTAACAAATTAGGGCATGCATATCAATGTTTAATAAGAGATTATGACATGTATTGTACTTGTGAACTCCCTCGTTCCATCTTTATGTCGATTGAGGTACTCGTATTCCGTATACGTAAGCCACATACCCCCTTAATTTGCTAGCTTGCTCGATCTTGAATCCTCTAATACCGTACGTATCTTCTTTCTTAATTTCTTAAATACTCGAACTATCTTACCCTTGGGTACAACTTTGCCAATAACCACAATGGCAACGTACCCAGCCATTTGCCATGAACAATGCGTACGCGTTATATGAATAGCACTGAAATTGAACAGATAGATTGAGAATTTTTCTACTGCTTTCGAAGTCTAATAATTCCTAGCTTCAGTAGCTTGAACCCTAAAAATATATACATAGTATTAGTGTCAAACATACAGATAGCTATATAGATCATAGATGCATGTATAGCTTCTTAAAATTAATATGCCAGATTACTTAATTCGAATTATTGCATGTCTTGTTAATTAGCTTCCAATAAACAACAGTAAAATCTTACGAATTATTTAACGACCTGTACGTAATATTCATGTATGGATCGATCCTGGGGGACAAACAAAGAGTCGACTTTGTTTTCTTTTAGATGACAGCAAAGAGTCGACTTGACTTGATGCAAGTAGCCATAAAATGGACCGTGTCTAAGTCTTTCCATTTTAAACTTTTTGTAGAGGCCAAAATAATAATATCAAACATCAAAATCCATCCAAAAAAACATCAACAACACAACATGGTGACCTTTCAAGTATATGGAAAATTCAAGTATACATCCAATTAATATAAATTAATTCCATTTCCAAAAAAAAATACATATATTAATTCCACCCACGAAGTCTCTATGTGTAGGACATGCATCAATATTAATTTGATAATATTTAGATTACTTGTACTCTACTCTAGATGATAACATAGAGAGGGGCAAGCCAATATTTCCTTGAAGGAGATACTAACTTCCTAAGCAGTTTCTTCCCACTTTCGATTTTGTATTTCCTATTCCAGATCAGATTAATTAGGTCAACTCTTGCAAGCAGCTTCTAGGGCAGAAATTGCTCTACATACTTTCCCATGGAAATGGAGGAACTACACGCAGCAGCTTTAGCATACTACGAACATGGCAGTCCAGAACTTCAAGGTTTAGCATGGTCTTTCTTCCAATCCATGGACACAAACGGCGATAAGCGGATCAGCTACCACGAGTTCAACGACTTCTTGCAGCAAAGTGGCCACAAATGGATTCTCAACGACCCAAACTTCTTCAAAAAGCTCGACCGCAACCGCGACGGCGGGCTGGATTTCGAGGAAGTCCTCACGTTCTACTATATCATCAAAACAAGGTACATTATCTGCCGAGGATGCAACGTTTACCTGAGCGGATTGTACTTTACTTGCGTAGCGTGCTTCGATGGAGCTGATCACAGCACTTACGATCTTTGTGCTGTTTGCTATCGCAATTGGAACTATATGCACAACCATTCTTACTTCTTGGATAACCACATATTGCTACGAGCCAAAAGATGCATTCCTCCTCCTTGTCAAAGTCCGGTAAGTATATTTACACTAAACTTAAATCTTATACTTCACATATATAGTCATCTTATGTAGAATTATAACCACAGAAACCGATTTATGTGGTTCAAGAATTTAAGAAATAGAAATAAAGGACTTGTGTAGAGTCATGTTCATCATGTTGTAGATCGATCTAGAAAAACGTTATTACATTCTCTCTTTTATTTTTATTTACCTTTGTTCTTAAGAAGTACGTGCTCCCAAATTATCTTATCAAACATTGAAACACAAACTTTAAATTTCTTATTTTTCCTTTGGCAGAACAATTTACTGATCGAACTCTAAATTAAACGATTTTCGATCTGCATATGCATATATGTTAACATATTTAAGCTTTTCCTATTGCTAATTATAATTTGGTTCCTATATATCGATCATGTAGGCAATGACACCACAGCCACAGAGTTCTACAATTATTTACAACAGTTACTACGTTCAACCTACACCTAAAACGGTGAGTTGTGCAAAGATTCCATCTCAATTTCTCAATCATCTTAGTTATTGCATACTTTTCCGCAGATATAATAATGCGATCGTTTGTTTTGTTTTTGTTTTGTATATTTTACAGAGAAATTGGTACCAACCTTATCGTTTGTTGGAGGCTGGACTTCAAACAGCAAATTTGGTAACTAATTGTTCTATAATGTAGTGCCATTGCGTAAGTGTGTGTATTCTAGTGGTACCGAGAAATGAACTGTACTAGGTGTGTGATCCCGCGCGCGAGGCGCGAGTGGCAATGAAAGAAATTCGAAGAGGAAGAATTATAAAACTTTATAACTAAAATTGATACCAATGCGTGGTACATTCATGTGTTGTAATTTAAAGATACACAATGATCACAATATAATTAGTACCATATACAAATAGAATCCCTCATATGAATAACATAAGTCTATTATATTTTCAAAATAAACATCGAAAATTGATTACATAACGGAATCTGCAAAAGAGGCATTTTCCATATCAAAAAAACACTGTTTGATTACATATTAAAAGAAACAAAAGCATCATCACTAAAAGCCATCTAAGTACAGAAAGAAGTTGTAAGGCTATAGTGGTTCCACATAAAATAAATTGGTCTTCAACAAAAAACAACTTCTACTGATTATATACACAACATTCATCCACAAATATGCCTGCAAGTTTAATATATCTAATCAAGCACAATTTTTAGTAAGGTATAAACGATAAAGATAGAACTTATATGAGAAGAAAAGCACAATGGTTGTAGGACAAAAGCGACGACATTTTAGGACACAACAGCTAGATATTAACAATTTAGAGAGTATATTTCTCCTTAGAGCCATAACAGAGCTGTGAACTACATGCTTGAGGATTATAATTTACATCATAATTAGAACAGGAACAGCTACAATGAAAGACATATTTTATTTTCTCTTGATTGTCTGAATACTCTAATAATTCCAAGTGACAGCTCATTTAATTTTATTTTCACTCCAAAACTTTGATTGTATTCATCTTTTGTTGTCCAAAGTGGATACACCTCAATTTTTACAATGCACCTAATCACTCTACAACATCAGGCATTACTGCATCCCGTATTCATACCAAATGATAGGCATAGAATGTATGCCGCATAAATTGACATTTAAAATATGTAAACCATGCTTATTTCTCTCATTGAACTTGAATTAACCAATTTGAAAAAAAATAATCACATCAACCACAGGTTAGACTGAAACCGAATTTAAAAGCTAATCAGTTCATAGGGGCCACAAATATAGATCAAGGTTTAGATTTAATGATTTAGAATTACTGTTATTTTAAACAAAGTTCAAAGATAAGCTAAATGATTTCATACCATCTGCAGAGTTGCATGCAGCATCTTTGATTCAGAAATGATTCGTTTATCTGCTTCATTGATCACTCCCGATGACATCAAGTTCGAGAATGCACCAAACACCTTCATTTTGTCCCCAATTCTCGAGAACCTAAGATGAAAAGATCATCAACATTGGGAAACAATTTAATGATGTAAAATCTATCGGAGGACCTGATTACTAATAAATTCTTACTCACAAATTATAATCAACTTACTCATATTTATACTGTTCTGTTTGTTCAATGTTAGGATTGGGTACGATGCATGGATGAGTTGTGCTAGATGCCGAGATACGTCCTACATAATTGTGAACAACTTATTAAAACCATAAGGAATTCACAGTTAGCTGTATCTATATAATTTATAATATAATCAAACAAAAATGCAAGAACTTCAAGCACCATACCTTTATACTCAGTGATCCACATTCTAGTGAAAACTGTGAGGATCGGTGGAGGTATCTCAGTGATCTGTTGCAGAAGAAATGATTTCGCAATTTTACCCCTCGGTGAAATTTTCAATTCTTCTCTCCTGTTATATAGAAATGATGTATCATAAGTTTTTTTTCTTTGACAAATATAGTATATAATTAGTGCAAATAAAGATATATATGCAATACCCTATGAATCAATGGCAAGATCAGTCCTAGTTTCCCTTTCCTTTGGGTTGTTGACATCAACCTCTTGTGGTGCTCTGGCAGCCTTAATGCATCCCTACAAATATTTAAGTTAAAAAAGATAGAGGGTTAGCATGCTTTGATAGAAACATAACAATATAAGCATAGTAATGATGTTTAACTTCTCACCTGCAAGGAAAGTCTGCTGTCCTATCTCAGCAGACAACTGTCCAAATTCAAGCAAGCGAAAGGAATACTTCAGAAATTTGGACAAATCCTGTTCAACTCGCTTGAATGTAGTCTTCACAGTGAATCATAGAATTGCATAATGGTTAGCAACTTTCTGTCTAGCCAAATCCTTCTTCGAACCAAACCATGATATATCATGTCTCTCTCCCACCATCATCAACATTGGCATATGTCCATAATAACATTCATCAATCATAGCATGGATTGAGAATCCCTACAGTCAAAGTTACAATATCTTAGAAGAATGCAGACATTGTATGTTCAAAGCACAACATACAGTTCAAATACATATACTAAATCATCAAACCTGAATCTTGACACATAGAACTGCATTTTTCTTGACATTGCTAAATTCCACAATAAGGCCTAATATCAAGGCCTCTTTAACACCATTAAAGAGTAGAGCCGCTTAAAGAAAGAAAGAAAAATAGCAACTACTTAAAATATATCCAACTTTGGTGACACACACTTCGAATTGTAAATGCACTATTCAATGAAACAGCAAACAAATGAAGACCAAAAGAAGCAAGGGAACTGAACACAAAAAACACCATCATTTACGTTTCTCATAACATATGCAATTCATCTTAGATTAATCCCATTTCTTCAATTATAATGTCAATTTAACCTGTTATAATTGACTACAATTTAAACCTAACAACATTGATATTAAAAGCTTAAACGCAAGTCAGGGAAGAGAAAATGGCCAATGTTAATGCGGCAGCACAGTCAGACATATATCAACATGTAGGATCAAGTATAAGTGTATAACAATGGAATATTGGTCCACTAAACTTGAATGAGGAATGTTCCAGCTCATTGAGTAAACTTTAAGATAACTCATAAACATCACATATAGCCTTGTTTAAGGCTTACAAACCCTATACTAATTTTTCTTTTATGGAGCAGATTCTCATCATAATATGTTTAGATATAGAGGGTAATCTCTATACCAAAAGTTTACATACATGGAATATTGACATTATCATGTCATTTGAACCAACAACGTACATGTCTATACATACAAAATATTATGTATGCTCAGATATTTGAAGAAGTCAATGTAACACTACAAACAAAAGTGAATAAAGTAATAGAGATCAGAGAGCATAATATAAACTAAACATCGATAATAGAATTTTACATGTCTCTCACAGATAATTTACCTCTTCATCCATCAAGACATAATGGAGTCCATCATATTCAGTGTTATCAAACATTTGTAGCCTTCATTGCAATGCAGCACGTACCCTGATACTCATACCAATGGTGAATGCCTCAATCTCCCTAATGAACTTGGTCATCTTTGATCAGCCTAGCAATAACAAAAGAAATCCCTGACAGAACAAAAGGCAAACATGTAACGACAAATTATTTAGTCTGTGATATTTAGGAGCAGATGCGTACAACTTATCTTAAACTTCACATCACTTATAACACTACTGTTTTTACATGCAATGAAGTTGATTTCATAAACTTAAACTCCACACAGCACATAAGTTTCAAACCTTCAGAAGCGGAAAGCAATTATAATGAAATATCATCTTAAGCTCTTATGTCACAAACACACCTGCCAGTGATTTTCATTAAAATTGGAACTCAACTGTAACTAAAAAGGCTATATGGATGTACTGTGTACACAATGAAGAACCATCTAATATACCATGAAAAGAATAAATTTTAAAAAGGAAAAAGTAGAGGCTACAAACACTACTCACAACCTAAAAGAGAAAAGTACATTAGAACTAAACAAACCTAAACTAAACTTTTGCTTTGACCAATGAACTAAACAAATGACAATCAATGAACGACGGAAGTAGCAATGCATACATCGACACAATTGACAAACATAAACCCATTGTTCCACATATATTCAAAATTGACACACGATCAACAAAGATTTACCAAATTGTACATTGATTACACAGCATAGAAAGTTGTATATCACCATACTATACATGCTACATGATAATAATGATCAAAGCAGAAAATAAACACCCACAAACCCAAAACAACTTTGAATCAATCAAAATAAAACATGAACCGAAGCCCCGAAAAAAATTGCTAAAACCCACAAACGATTGAAATTCATATCCATCTTCAAAACGTGAAGATTATGTGAATGGTAAGTGTAGGGTGATACAAACCAGAATGTATCTCTCGATGGCCTGAACAATGGAGAGACATGGAAACATGCAAAAGAAAGAGACATGGAATGCATAACCTTTTATAGAAATAAACCTTGACATTGATGATACAGTTCTTCAATCTATATATGTATATATATTTTTTAAACCTTGAAAATTTTCTGTCAATGCCGATTAGTTAAGATAACCCATTCATCACCTCTTGCCAAGAAATAGTTGCAGAGTATAACAATAACAGGAGGCATCATATAGCAGTTTAAAATGGGAGAACAGAAAATTTTATTTCCAACATCTAGTCCTAAAAGAATTCATCTATGAAGAAAGTATGTTGGTTTATTGAGAAAGAGGCGGTAAGATTGATTCTGTAACCAAATCAAAATCAAACAAAACCCAATTCTTTATCAATTATCAATGAACAAAAACAGAATACAAAAACATATAGCTAATCACAAAATATACACAAAATGAGTTTGAAAGCTAACCTGGCATACCAGCAGTCATCAAAGTCACTATCGACATACCAATGACATATGAGTACCTTCAGAAACCTAGGAAAATACAAACTTTGAGCAAAACCCATTAAATGTCGTACAAGAAAAGCAAAATACCGAACACCCATATTTTTTTGGGTCCGAAAGATTCATTGATTAAAGCCAAAATCCAGGAAAACACCAACAACAAAAGGAAAGCAGCTAACATTGAGACCTGGTCTTCTAACCCATCAAAAAAGAAATCGAAGCAAGTCGATGTCTTCCTCTTCTTCGGCGGATCCATCACTGACAATCTTGACTGTTAGCCAATGGCTTCCCGATAATGAAGTCACTCAAGGTCCATCTCTTCGTCTCCGTCATTGACAAAACCTCTGATGACCCCTGTCAAAGCAAAAATCACCAATCAGCTCTCAAAATACATCAAAAACTAACAAAATCGAGCCTAGATTCCTCAAATTAATTTTCTAGGGTTCCTACAAACCAAAAATTAAAGCCTCTAAATCGATACAGAAAAAAGAAAAACCAATCCAAAACCCTGATCTCCGAGATTCGGATTGGAGCTTCGGTCAAGCTGAGATCCGGGCTGAGATCCAAGAATTGCGAGAGAGGTGAGAGAGGCAAAAGAGGGCTGAGAGCCGAAGCCGAGAGGCAAGAGAGATTGAGTCAGGTCAATGGATGAAAGAGTGAGCAAGCAAGGCGAGAGAGGGGCTGCGAAAATGAGATAGTTGAGGGATATACCAACCCATATACCCCTCATAATTTGCAACAAATTACAGCTTCCTCTGATCGACCCAAATTAATGAAGTGTCAAAACTGTTCAATGAGCGAAACACATCTCAGAAACATATCTCAGATCTCTGATATCGATATCAGAAGGATACATAATTTACAACAAATATGACACTCAAGCATCATCATCACATGCTAGAGAAAAGTGAAAATGAAATTCAGTACTAAATCAATAACTGAGAAATGTGACTGCAATGAAGTTTACTTTGATTACCTTCTTAACATTATGTCTGTTGAATATATATTGTTGATTACAAACCAATATCCACTGACTTAACATTCAATAATAGCATAAACCATAGTAATATGTTGATAGAATTATAAGGACCTCTAAAATGATTACCTTGAAGAGCCAATTGAATTGATGCTAATCCAATTTAGTCAAGCCTCTTTCGATGATATGTACACAGTGTTCTTCCTGTAGCAATAAGTAAACGTATGACGAAGTAAAATCAAAAAAAGCATTGAAAAGATATTTGTGACCTCTTATTCCACAAAAGAACATGCTAAGCTTGAAATATGAAAATCCAAACTACCAGAACTCAGCATTTACAAACTTAAAAAACAACCAGAAAAGTTTGGCAAGCTTTTGCTCCCAGTACCCAAACAATGAACAAAACAAACCCAACAATTTACTACAAAGAATAAAGGAGAAACAAGTCGATTAATTAAGAGATTCACACATTGAGAGGACATCAAATATCTACATTAATCGTGATTCCAACGTTGCGCTACAGATTTGCGATTCATAATTGTCTTAAGCTATGCATGATCCATGATCCAATGGAGTGACATCTTTCAAAAGAAATTGTTCCATATCT
This sequence comes from Geum urbanum, assembly GCA_946800695.1. Lineage (NCBI taxonomy): Eukaryota > Viridiplantae > Streptophyta > Magnoliopsida > Rosales > Rosaceae > Geum > Geum urbanum. The sequence goes on from OX327012.1 coordinate 4,518,670, forward strand.
GCCTTCACGTGTTTGTTTCCAATGTTAGAGGAACCTGGCCAGAGATTAAAAAAAATATTGTAATCAGGTAATGCAACATTTGAGGAACATGGCTTATCTTATAAAAGAAACAGATTAATCCTTCTTGTGCCCTTTCTAACTAACCAAACAAACGGTGATGACCAAACTAATGTACCAATAATAGAGGAATTGCATAATTAATCCAAAATCTTCTTATATAAAAAATATGTCTAAGATATAGATTATAGTTTAACTTCCATCTTAAAGTTTTGGTTGACAAATACTGAAGCAGTTAATAACTGGTCAAGTTCATAACAATGTTGAAGATCATTGCAATTATCCAACTACAAATGAACATAAAAACGAACAAATAAAATCATGGCATACTGTAGTAAAAAAGCTCTAAAAAAGTTCCAATTAGTTTAGTACCTTACAAATGCATTGTATATACTCATGCTAATGCAAACAGCTAACCAGTTCTCAGGTTCAAAGGAAAGCTCTTTGCATTCTCCTTCAAGTCCTCATCACTATCATCTACCTGAACAAATGGGCGAGATTAGGATCACTGAAGTCGACATCTAACCAAACCCATGAGATTATTTTAAACTAACCCATATTGATCATTCAAGACAAAATGTTTGATCTACAATTCTAAATAAAAGTATTAATGAGTTAATCTGAGCAGCTCATTAAATCAAGAGTCAATTTTAGATATTTGATATGAGTTAAATGAGATCTAAATAAAGACCCATATCAAATTGAAGAAGATATACCTTAAAATCCATGGTTGTCGAAGCCCAAGGTTCACACCTTTTTTCTTCTTCTTTCAAAACCCACTGTGTGCTGGAAGAATGAAAGTGGTGAGGTGAAGAATGAACTCTACCTCCAAGGAAATTGCTGGAAGTGGGAGTTAACCGACGATAGGATAGAGAGGAGAAGTTAATCTGATTTTTCTCCCTCATTCACATGCCAACCTCTCCTTTATTTCGTTTGTATTTGACAGTCCTATCTTTTGCTCGCACTTGTATCAAACTTGTATCCAGCAAAACAAACAAATGACTTAATTAAATCCCATCCAAACCCTGCAACCAGGAAAATCAACCCAAAATACAAACAACCCAGATGAAAACATAGATGAAAAACACTCAAAACACAGAGTCACAATGTTTTTAGCAAAACAGAACTACCAGCAGCACACAATATTTTTCCAATTCGAAACAACAATAATGCACATGCAACTCAAGTCAATCCAAGGACAATCATCTCAAAAAGAGAGTCAAGGTCATGTGTAGAGTCAGCTAGCTTATGAAACTCACCCTCCTACAGTAGAAAACTGTATTCAGATTAAATATCATCGACATTTCAATTTTCAACATATCACCAACCAAACCAAACAAAATTCTACACAAATATTTAAAATTCAGAGCAAGAAACTTTATACTCAGTACAGCTATATAAATCACAAAGATCTTTATTTTAATTTGCTAAAAGAAAATGGAATATTGAGTAGTACCTGTAATCGTTGATGGCAATACCTTCGCTGAGATTTACAGGAGAAGTGAAGCTAATTTTGTTTGTTCCTTTCTTCTGTTACCAAAAAGTCCAAATGTAAGTAGATTGACTTCGTGCTAATTCAAACCTCACATTGCACATACAACATATTCCCATCACCCAGAGACAAACTACTCAGTTCCAAAGAACACAAAGAAGAAGCCACAACAGGAAGACACCCATATAAACACTACTTGTTAGTCTTAAAATTTCATGCCAGTTAGAAAAAAACCCAGATATTTCAACACAGCTAGTTTCAACACAAATAGTCTCAACCAAATTATTCAACCCAGATTGTTCCAACCCATAGATCCCAGAATCAAATCCAAAAAAAGATAGATGAATGACAAAAATTGATCACATCTCCAGGAAAGAAAAAAAAATAACCCCATACCTATGTTACCACGATCTTCTTCTTCAATGCTTCAAACCCAAACCAAGGTGAAGAGGTCGGACCACAAATTCGAAGAGCGGCGAAGATCTGGAGGCAAAGTCGTCGGACCACACCTATAGCGCGACAAAATCTCTGGATATGGCGAGCGGCGGAGGCCTGATTCGTAGAAGATGGATTCCTGCAGATCGAGAGCGAACGGAAGAGGCGAGAGCAAATCTGAGAGAGAAAAGGCTGATCGAATATCCGAGAGAGAAAAGAGTGATGGTGGCTCAACCACTCCACAAACCTATAGATGTTCACACGCCTCACATGCTCGAAATTTTATGACGAAAATACCCTTATGAACAGTACAAATGAACAGGGAAAAGAATAGTGAAACCCAAGATTGTTATATAGGTAATATCATGCATGCTGAAGAGAAAAGTACAACTTTCACTTGCTTAATTGAGACATTATAAGATTTTAATTTTCTCAAACACAGTTAAACAAGTTCGAACCTAAATGCAATTGGCTATATGTTATCGACGAAATCCAGGCTCTTGTTTCATGCTTAATGTAAGGGTGTAATTTGCATGGATCATTTTTATTTATTTTTTTGAAAGGGATTTGTATGGATCATTAGTATTCCGTAGTGTATTTTTTGTTTCGTTGGAATCGATAGTCTGATGTCAAACTAGGGAAGGGAAAAGATGAACTGCAACAACGACTAGATAGTGCTTGAAACATATAATGATGATCATATATTCATATATTCGACCTCTCCCTCCACATACATTACACACCTGGAGATGATAGGCGTCACCTATCTCCATTTTCCGTTCATCTTCCTCCCCAAATTAACAAATTACATGTCAACCAACGTTAATGCCGTCTCTCTTTGTCTCACGTCTGGACTGCCTCTGTCCGTGGCAGAGGAGGTTGACATTTTGGAGTAGGCCAAAGACGAGGAAGACTGTTTGCTAAGGCTCTAGTGTTTTCGGTGACGCCACTGTCTTATTTAATCAGAATCATATCAAGCACTGGATCCTGCAACTTTAGTGTGGTGAAGTGGTAGATCGCTGTGTCAGCGTTATCATTCTTCATGATGTTTCATTTGCTGACTTAGAAATCCAGCTACAAGCACCAGGCTCTCAATGAAGACCCTTACTTCTACCTTGGTGGTCAGTTGTTACTATGATGACTTCAGCGAACCAGATGCAGTTCCTCTAATTTCGTTTTTGGCATTGTTGCATGTGGGTGGTTTCCTGCCAATTGGTCTCTCCATCAAGTGTGGACTCACCGGATCAGATCAACTTTGGGACGGTACAGATATCTAGATGTATGTCTAGATAGAGGTCGATTTGTCTCGGCTTTATGCAACAATCTGCAGCTCAACTTACTATACAACGGAAACTGGCACAATACATTTTATCCTGGGATTACAAACAACAGATGATCAATCTTCTTCGCCATCATACTGAACCGACTGCTGAAACTCAGCATCCATCAAAACCCCATCCATAACATGCACAGTTAAACTCCCTTTCTTCCTCATCAAGTTCACTCTCTCCGCTAGAACCCCATTGACGACCAGCACTCCATCTACATTTTTCGACATGTACAATACAAACCCCGATATCGAATCATACGATATCTCCCCATCCTTTCGAAATGGCACCGTCTCTGACGTGAGACTCCTAGGGACGGCAGAGAAACCGAGCACTCTGGAAACCACCGCGTATGTATCCGTATCTGTATCATCTTTGTTGAAAAAAGTAATATTATTTGGCTTCAGCCGCAAGTCGCGCTCAAAAGCTCTCTCGGATGGGAGGAACACGGTGAAAGGAAGATCTTCCGGCAACATTTCAAGCATCATCTCCCCAAGTTTTCCAATCAGAAGGTTGTTGGAATGACTATCTGGTGTTGTATATGTAGTTGTGGTTGGATCTGGAAGACGCAACATTGTGAGACAGAGAATTACAAAGCAACATGTCAAGACCACACTCGACAACAATGCTATTGGATTCCTCAAACACCAGTGGCTTCTGCTGCTCATCTCAAGCTGAGGTATGAGAAAAAATGAACTGAGCTCTACCTGTGGAATATAAAAACTATAATCATACTGGAAAATAACCAATCATATAGTTGTAGTCTAAATTTTCTCTCCTAAGCCATGTTGTTACAGAGTTGTGATGTTAGGTATAGGAACTGATGTTGCAAAATGTTACCTATTCAAATAGTAACCACTAAAAGCTTAGTGAAATTTCTGTGCCAAAACATATTATCATGAGCCACAGAGGTGGGTCTGAATAATCACTCCACAAATGGAAGCACAAACAAGTTTTTGACCAAGCAATACTCTGTCTTATATAAGGGCCGACCGTATAGTGAACAACATAGTACACCAATTTTTCTCAAGTGGAATAAGTATGAATAAAAATGACAACAGGTCCAAGTTCCAACTCATTCGCTAATGGGAAATCCAAATTCAACGGATGACATTCTTCTATGCATATGAGAAATATTAATTCATTCAGCATGAATGATATCTTATACTGCAGTTTCAGATGAAAATGTCTATTTTTCTAACTCTTTAAGTTGGCAGTTTTCTTTACTGTGCATTGATCAGTGCCCAATTAGTGTGAACTGCAAGTGATTCTACTACTGTAGTCTGAAGCACAGGACTGTCTAGATTCAAGTAAATTAATCTCGATTGAAGTAACTAAAACAACAAATAAGAAACAGATCAAGTGGTAAAGAGAAGCAATGGCACTTACAGCAATGATAGCAACAATAACAGTAATGCCTATATACTCCAGAGTGAACTGTAATGCATAAAAAGAAAGAGCAACAAACTTTCTTGATGTATTTCAATTGCAATTGGGAATACCATATTAAAACATAGGTTTCAATTTCCAGTTCAAGAACACCATACCAAAATCAGCAGGAAGCCCACTTAATATAACAAAAGAAAAAAGCAATTCTCAGAAACACAATTCAGCAACAATCTTATCAGAGAAACCCAATTCACAGCAACAATGGCAAACTAAAGAAACGCAATGCACAGCAACAAAGGGGTGCTAAATAAAACCAATTCACAGCAACAATGGTGTACAACGGAAACCCAATTCACAGCATAAATAATATTAAAGAGAGGAGATGACACTGATGTGAGAAATTACTCAGTGCAGCGGCAATAATCTCAGAAGGAGATGTCAGAGTTGTTGACCTTCCCTTCAATGGTGTAGAGAGGAACCACAAGGCTTCAATTGTCATGAACAAGAAGAGTGCAGCAAATGGACATGCTCAGGAGTCCGCAACTTTCGAGCTCTCCACAATCTTGAAAGAAAGAAACGAATGTCATCACGACATCAATTAAAGTTTCAAACTTTCTCTCACCCTTCCTCACACTAATAGAATGAGTATATGCTCAGCCGAATCCTACACATCTAACTCAAAATCTCACTCATATAGTATATGGGTCAATTATCTGCCTCAACTTATCTAGTTCTCTGTCTATGTGTATATAATCAAAGATTGGCTCTTAACATGAGCCCCCAAATGCAACATCAAAACAACTAACTTAATACAAAATAAACAATTGAATTAAGGATCTAGCCAATAAAACACAGGAAATGGACACAAACAAATCGTATAGCTCTGCAAAATAAAATAAAAACTAAAAACCCAATTGACCAAAGAGAAATATTTTACCAGAGTTCAGATTCACATAGCTCTGCGAACCCCTCCATTAAACCAAGAGAAACGGCATGAGATCGAGATTGGTACAATGGAGATAGGAAATGAAGGTTGAAATTTTTCAGAGAGGCGAGACGAGGCCGCGGCTGTGCTTCGGCGCAAGGCGAACGCGATGGTGGCGAGGTGGAGCGACAGCTGAAAATGCAATCGAGATCGAGAGAGAGAGAGAGTCAACCTTTAAGTTTTAATATCAGCCGCCCAATCTATTCATTGACAGATGGACGGCTTCCGTTCTTCATCCCATTTTATTGCTTAGAATGTGTTATTCAGGTCGGCCGTTGACAGACGAAGGTTGAAATTTTTCAGAGGCATCAGGTGTTTTTTTGCAGATACTCCCTCCCCCCTCCAAATTTTTCACAAAGCTCACTCTTGTGCTCACAAAGAATTAATTCTCCAAGTCAAAACACAGCACAACTTCCGATCCAAAAATCTTGTAGGTCAAAGAAGTCCACAACGAACTTTTTTGCATCAACAAGTAGGCGTTGTCTATGGGAAACGATGACAAATGTTGGGCCCGAGGAATTCTATTTTTTGTCACTCGGACTCGAGGGTGATAGAGGAGCACGAAACGAGGGGGTAACGAAGTACCCAATGCCAGGAGGGCCCTTGAGATCAGAGGCAACTCCAATTTGGTTAATGGGTTAGAAAACATTCGGACCCAAGATGCTAATGGGGGTCAAAATGTTCGCGGGGCCATAGATAGCAACTCACTTCAATTGGTACCATATTGCTGCATATTCCAGATTGCAAAAACTCCACAATCATTCGTGTTATTAGGATGCAGCGGGCCCATTGCATCCATGCTAAATGGGAGAATGCCAAAGTAAAATGGTGAATCTATATCCCCACAACTAGCTCCAACAAATATGGAATCCAACATAATCATCTGCACCTCAAATCGTTCAGTTTTCAAACAATCAGTTTGTAATGAAAAGTTTATTGACTAACTTACCAATATACATGCATCTTGTTTCCTAGATATTGTTCTGCATTTGCTTGGAGCATTGTCTAGAATCTCTGCATATTTATCACGCACGTGTACCACTAAAAGATACCAATGTCCTGCTTGATTGTTTTTCCCCTCTTCATGGATTGGTATGAAGATCTGTAGTAAGTTGTCATGCAAAGTAAAGTTAGTTCAGAGTATGTTATGCGTTACCATGACATACACCTTAAAGAATATATCTTAGTTGAGGATCAAATTATATATCATTACCCTTCTTCAAGAAAATAATCGATCTTCGAATTTCTTCACATTGCATACAGATGAAATTTCTTCAATTCAACCTTTCAAAGATATATTGGTCCTTCTTAAGGGTTTTCTTCTGCAATTCAATTGCATGTCAGCAAAGTAAAAAAGAATTGATTATGCAACTATCTGTTCAATTTGGTGATCCAATATGCAAGGCAACTAATCTTCGGCAAAATAAGTGGCCAAATAATAATCTGTATTACTTTGTTCATTTGCATTCATATCAATCACCTGCAGTAACTGAAATTGTTGTTACATCCTTTATAAAAAGCTTAACGACATACTCAGTTGCTTAGTTATGTAAAAAAAATCAGGAATCGTGCTAATAGAATGACTTACAAAGCTACAAACTAGTTCTATAGGACCTAGAGACTGCAAATTTGTCCTTTTCAAGTGCATATTCTCGGCTGTTGCCACAACCACATTGCCAAGTTGAAATTGTTATCCAAACAGATAAAACTTCTATTTTTGCTTGTCGTATACTACAAGCCAACATTGTAATTCAATATGTTACCTTGAGAACTCATTGATTGGGTCAGCTTTCCAGAATATGAAATTGGGAAGATCAACATCTACTCGTGGGGTATTCTTATTAACCATGAACGAGCATGCTTTAATCATATCTACTTTCTTATTTTCCCCGCGTTTAGACATTTTGGTTGAGCCACTTACTGGTTTCTTGCTGAACAGAGCACACACAATATGTGTCGGAGTCTGAGCATGTGGTGTCCTCTTCTTCTCATTTACACTCTGACTTGCAGCCTTAAGAGGTTCTCTTGGGCTAACTAAGCAATCAGATGTAGCGCTGAGAGATTTTTCCTTTTGTGCTTGATCCCTTGCAAATAGGAAGAAGTATCGTATCTAATATAGCAACAAATAGCAATTGGATGCAGTACCAAGACAAATTTGATACAAACCTTATTGGTAGTTGCACCTTCTTGTACAACATGATTAGTGAACAGAAATATACAAGATGACTCACTTGGGTTTGCACCCTTTGATAGATCTTTCTTTCCACACGTGAAATCAGCAAATTTATTCTTCATCTCAATCTTTGCACTTTCTGGTATAACGGTGTGCATTGGTGCATTATGTTAGAGGCATTGGGGGTAATATATTTTAGCAAGCTCAACCATGATGCATTTAACTATGTCATGTTGAAATGTGACAAAGGACTGTACCACCCCATCCATTTTCAAGGTCAGATGTGCCATATTAGGGGTCAGATATTCTAGGTTCTCTTTCACCACATATACATCTTCTTTAACATCACCCATATGTATCCACATCAGTTTCAATTGTTTTTGGCTATTTCTCCATTCTTGATCTTCTCTCTGTACATGCCCCAATACACTCTTCTCATCCAGACTAACCTCGCCAGCCTTGCAAAACTCAGCAGCTTCATTCAACTTCTCATCACTTGGTGACCTACGTTCATTTGACTTCTTTACCTTCTCGTCTTCACCTATTTGTCAGTTGACTTGGTCCTTATCCTCTTGTTGTTTTACACTCAATGAGCATTTGAGAAAAGTTAAGACTAATAACCTACAAATTGCATGTGATTATTTAAATTATATACTAAGAACAAACCATTAATAATTACAATCACTAACCTTGTTTACAACCCCATGTGACACCAGACTGGATGTTGAATGCAAGTTTTGCCTCCAGACCCTCCAGTTATATATATACCAGTAAATATAATGTTTCCAACCAGAAAAAAAAAATCTTCCATGGTCGAAAATGAAAATAGGGGAGAAAAGAACCAACTTTACGGACATTTAATGCGCCATTTTGTCATAAAGAACCAACTTCCATGGTCTGCCCCCCCCCCCCCCCCCCCCCCCGGGTAAAGACCTCTGGTCAGGAGTCACAGCCTCCCCCGGTAAACATCATCGGGGATCAGCCGGGATGCAAGTGTATCGATACGACAATATATACTGTGACTGTACTCTGTGTAAACCAAATCGAAAATAGTTCATGCAAATGTAATGAGCATAATATAAATGCATATTCGTAATATATAACTATATAAGCATATTTGTCGATGCATAATTGTAAAACATATACTCAAATAAATCATAATCGCATATGCATGCTCATGCTCGTAAAACGTGTAATAAGGACTCACAACTAATCAGTGAAATGAAATGTCCACTCAGAGACAAGCACAGCGCGCAAACGCGCTAATCCCGAGATCCGGCGGAAGATCCATCGCCCAACGTACAATCTCGATCCCCTGAATAATCACAAAATATAACTGATCAAAATCACAATTCATTATTCTGTACCACACCTCGGAAACCAACCATTTTCGGAAACATATAAATCAGATACAAAATAATCGTCGAAAACCCCAAAATACTCCACATAAACCCTCGACTTAAAATTCGGTATCCAAATAAACTCGAAAACCTCAAGGCAATGATTGGGGCGCGATTACGAGCAAAACGGCATAAAACTTGTCAAAATTCAAAAAGTCAACGCCTCGCCGGAGCTCTGTCGTTGACCGTCGCCGTCGCCGCCGGCGAGGCGTCAACCGTGGCGGATTCCGGCCAAACTTTCCAGATTACAAGTACTCCTCAAGCCCAACACATCTCCCTTCTTCACCAAGACCCAATTCCAAGCCCACCGGCCGAAATTGAGCCCGAAACCTCATGGAATCCATTGATTCCGGCGAGATTCCGGCGAGCTTCAAACCTCAACCAATTACAAAATTGCTTCACCCAAAAGCATCACAAGGATGAGGGGAACCTTTCCCCCCACAACCCCGACCCCAAATGTCGCCGGAGCACCGCCCCCGACGACGACAAAATCCACGGGATTCACCGAGTTCGTTCTCCTCCAAATCTCAACCAATTCAACTCAAATCAATTGCAAAACAGTAGGAAATCATGAGAGGAAGCTAACCATACCAACGATTTGGTCTAACGTGGCCGGAAACAGAAAATCGATCAGTGGTCAAACGGTGGTGTGGTTCTCCTCCAGTCAACGCGAGTCAACGGTCCATTTTTGGTCAAACGACGGTCAAACTTCCCAAAATAGTGATTTTCGACAATTTTACGACAATTTCGATATTTATACTTGCGGCACAATACGATCAACGGTCCAAATCGAATCACATCCACGATTCGGATAACTCAAACTCAAAGGGATAAACATGACGAAATCACGTGATTTCAAATATTCATAACATATTTCTCGGTTATCGAAACAATTATTCGAAACCGCCCACGAACTCAAAATCACGCATACTACTATTCTCGTGAAGAGACTCATCTGAAATTCTCGCCTGATAATTAAGTCGTGAATAGAGCTGCCAATTTGATTAATTACGATAAATCTTGATTACTCGCAAAACTCGCGGATTAAGCCGATTACTATTCCAATTCTGGTTCGGGTCGTCAAACATGTTGAATTAGTAAACTGAGTTTAGTCAGGTGCTACTTATATAAGCTTCAAGCTCACTCAATCAATACAAACTAATTTTATGGCATGGCAAATGAAACCACTTAACTATAGCAAGACTCATATTACCACAACTTAAGGTGCCAAACAAAATCCATAACCTTTAACACCCACAATTAGTTGGGTACACATCAAAAAATAGCAGCTTTCGTTTCACAGTGGTGCATGGGTGAGGGAATCCCTGAACTCATGGACAGGCAAACAACAAATAAAGAAAAATGAATGGAACTTAAAAAATAACAAAAAAGAGAGGCCCCTAAAGAAACCTGTACACATGAACTCCAACAAGGTTAATGAACCAAATTAGGTTTTACTTGTCTTTCCAAAACACAGCAAGTATGAAGATAGTGACACACATTTTCAATTACTTCTTTTAAAATTATCTATTGTCATGGTAATTGAAAGAATTTATTAATGGACATTCTTTCAACAATTGTTATATCACCCACCAAAGTTATTGGGAATTAAGGAAACAACATTATGAGCACAACAAGAAATGAAAAGGTCCTAAATACCATAAGATCATATTTGTACCTGATGGTAGAGACTAGGCTCTCAGCTACTAAGTCCTTTTCTGGATCTGATCTCAAATACTTGGCTGTGGAGACCTCTCATATCCTTTCTTATTTTATCCAGATCCACATATGCTATAGAAAGAAATAGTGGTTAAGCAGTGTTCTAAGAGCATCCCCAATAGAATTGCTATATTTTCTAGCTATATTACTCTATAAGCTATATATAACTATTTACTTTTCCACTTTAGCTTCAACAATTTTAGTTATATAGAAGTTAAACCAAAATAAAGTAAGTTAAAAACGTCAAAATTTTTGGAGGAAAAATTATAGTTATGAGTTATTTTCTCTCTCATTGTTAGCTAAATTTGACAATGAATTTAAATAAAAGCTATTTTAAACTTTAATATAGGGTATCTGTTGGAATGTGAAAAATTATAAAATAGTTAAATATTTAATTTTTTTTAAATAACAAGTCTATTCGGGATATTCTAAGGTAGATAAAATGTCACGTCAAGAAACACTTTACAGATGAAAATGATTTCTACAAGATATTTAATTGTTCTCCACATAGTATCTATAGATTGGGCGCCAATTTTTTACCTTATTAAGATCAATAAATAGGCAAAAAAGAACACATGTGCATGCCCCAAATTAAGATTGTGCTATGCATACCCAAAGTTATTGTTGTGCTGGCCCAAAATTATTATTGTTGTGCATGTCTGAATTTAAGATGGTACATGCTCAAACTTAAGATTGTGCAAGCCCTGATAACTAAGAGATTGTGCTAACCATCTCTTGATTTTGCAATCTCAAAATCATCCAGAGGTGTTTAAAACCAAGTAATCAATTGTGAAAAACGTGCCTGAAGAATTAAAATGGTACATGTCACACATGAAACTCAACTTAAAAAACTCTTCCATACCTATATATGGTGGAATCTATAAGGTAAAGTAACATAAAGATAATAAATTTAACAACTCTTTCAGCTTAAAAGTGTTTAGCATAACCAAGTACCCTACCTATATGTTGACTACTATCAAATTTAAATGCTCATTACTTATTAACTACAATAAAATAAAATAAATTATGCATAATGTACATTATGGCAATATTTTGGAAGCTCAAAATATCCCCACTTACCACAATTCAGTACAAAATGATTAATTAGACCTACATATGGTGGAAGTACTTGAATCATCATAAATCATATGTGGCTGCTCCTCTTCTAGTGGCTGCGAAATTTTCTTCTAGTTGGGGTTGGTCATTGTTTTCACCATAGGTTTGTTGCAGCCCACCAAATTTTGTAAAAATTTTTCAAGCCCTTCACTAAAATCATTTCAGGCCTTGCATCTTTAGACTGCCTTTTTTTGACCTTGAAGCATCTCATTTTGTGGATCATTAACTATTTTCAAAGCAAGTGTAGTACGCTGCTCACTGAATTTAAACTAATCAAATTACTTAAGTTATAAGTTGAAGACTCGGAAAGAAAAAATCAATATAATGATAAGGTCACTGGTATAATATCTAGTTGAGGGACATACCTCTTCCAACCATTTTTCACCATAACCATGCATGAGCCTTATGATGTAGATGCCACTGTCACAGTTATTGACATTAAATAAGTTATTCGTGCGAAGAACTACCTAAAAGGATGTAAAGTCATAATGTACATCGTTAGATTTTGTCATTTCATCGCAAAACCTGTTGCAACAACAACATCTGCATTTTAGCAAACATCTTATTTAATGAAATAGTAATGTGGCGACGTGTCGCCTCTCCTAGATACAGATTGGCTCTTTTAAGGTTTACCAAAACAGCATTGGCATCTACAATTCTCCAGCCTCACTGCGTGATCTTTACGACGTGTGGCCTTTCTATTGCCTCAAGGGCATTCTCCAGTAGCATTGTACCAAGGATCTCTTCCCTTGGGATTTTTAGTGTTGAATTCTAGCGTGGCTGAGTTTCTTTTGGATCACAACTCTTGGCACCGGAAGCAAGCGAGTCGAACCATGATGAGGTCGGATGGATTTCCTGGCCGAAACGTGCTCGCCTAAAGGTAGCGAGGTTTGTTCCATAACTCAAGAGATGGAGGACGTCGGGATGGTGTGGGTTGGGATCTGAGATCGAATTTGTGGCCACAACTTGGAGCTTCTATCGAACTTGGATTTTCTGCTCGGTGAGGAACAATTTCCTTTGGTCACGATCTATGCAGGTAGGTTGGTTTTTGGATGGCATCATCAAAACTCGGCGAAATAATAATGGCCGACCAGATTGCATGGCCAGACTTGTGTCGTGCATCGCCTCAACTTCTACAACCTTCTATAGTAGCCTCTCCCATGCGCTTGAGCCACGTGGACTGCCTAGTTTAAAGTAACAAAGTTTAAAATGGGTTGTGTTGGGTGGGCAGCTTGCTGGGCCTCGCAAGGCTGGTGATCTTGCAACGACATCTGGGCATGTGACTTGGGACCCAGGTGGTTTGTTCTCATGTCCCATTCTTTGTGATGAGTCAGTAACTTTGATGGTTTTAGTGTTTATGGCTTATTTGCGTCTCTTTTGGATTGTGAGTTTCATTAGGGTTATTATACTTACCACAATTGCGTGCAGATGAGTATTTTTAACTCTATTTATCATTGATTCTCGTGATTTTGATGAGATAAAAATCAGCTTAAATTTATTAAGATTTATGGGATTAAAGTCTAGTGCTAGTATCTGTAATAGTGTAGCACCTCATGTAATTCATGACCGTGACATTCATCAAGAATGGTTCACCTTCACTCCAGAGTTTGTTCTGGATACCCTATATTACGACTCTAAACGTATTATTTAATAAAATTACCTTCCAGCTCCTCCAGAATGTGGTTTTCCTTAAAAAAGAAAAAAAAGAAATAGTAGTGCGGAGAATCAATAAATGGGTTATGTTATAAAATAATGAAAAAGAAGGGAAATATCTTTTATAACTTTAATATGCTCGCTTTCAACTTTTTGAAATATGTATCATTAATAAAAAAAAACAGAAGTACAATTTTGTAAGCGCATACTGCAACTCCTACCCAAGCCATATGTGTCTTCGTGTTGATGATCCAATATCAAGAAGGCAGTCTCATACCTCCCCATTATTATTTTCCAATTGCATAATCAACATATATCAATTCCCTACGACTTTATCATGAAGAGAAATAAAATCTGCAAAAGACAAATGCTATAAATAATAGGATAGTTTTTGGCTACCTAAGGGTGGGTAGCAACTGCTGCCCATTTCATGTATTAGCCAATAATATTTGAACACGTGTAGTCTAGAAACTCATCTATCTTTTGATTCTTCTGTATTCCTCTTCATCAACTTGTCTCTCTCTCAATATCTCTCTCTTCCTCTGTTCTTCTTCTTCAACAAGTCTCTCTCTCAATCACCCAAAAATTGCAAGAAACAATTCAGCACTATGTAATCAATTAGGCATTGTTTGACATAGTTTTTTTTAATCTTATTGACTGACGTACTTCATCAAAGGTATTGACATATCTTCAATCATACGACATAGTCGACAACACAAGAACACTATCATAAATTGGTCACAGTTTGGTCCATTTGACTGGGAGATTCATGCCTCTCTCTCTCCATCTATCTCTTCCGATTAATGCCCAATTCTATTTTCTCTGTCTGTAGGCATAAGCTTAGCTAAACAAACAAGTCATACAAAATAAAGAAGGGACATGTGTTGGAGTTTGGGATAGATACATATGACTTGGGTAGGAGTTTCTACCCATAACTGAGCAACAAAGAATTGTCCTAAATAATAAACCACAATCCAAAAAACCAAATAAATAAGATATACACTATTACAATAAGTCATTCAGACGACAGTTAATAAGTTTTGTCTGAAGCCTTCTGTATATGTCATAAATCGATGTACCGTCTGATAATTACATCAGACGACATTTATTATCCGTTGTGTGAAATGATTTCAGACGACATAAAACTAAAATCATATATGTCGTCTGGAACGTATACAAATGTCATAAAATATGTCATTTCAAAGGTCTTGAAATGACATATAAGGAGCAAGGCAAGCTAGAGCACTCTGCTCACATGTCATATGTTTGTCAAATATGTCTTCTCTCAAACTTTTATCATGTTTAAAAATTTATATATGTCATTTGAAACTGTGAAAGAGAACACTCAAATGTGTTATATACGTCGTCTGAAAGTGTAACAGAGGTCATTAATAAGTGTATCATCTGTCGTATTTTGTTGTTACAGAGGTCATTCGTATATGTGTTATATGTCGTTGAAAGTTAGTTGCAATGACATATATTTTCCATTTTCTGTGGTTGTTATCTCTTTCAAATGACATATACTTTGCCTAGGTGATCATATGTATCATCCTTATGCTGGGTAAAGTTACATATATTGCACAATTATAGAGAGACTGTAATGCCTATATAGGCTAATCATTCTAAATATCCATTCAACAATTGAAGTTGTTTGAAATACACAAAATGTAGCAGTTTGTACCTAGCAATTCAGTTACTAAATACCATGAAGCTAACTAGCATGTTAGATTGGATCCTTACAAAATTTTCTGCAAGTGTAAAAGAGACCAATTCAAAAGCCTAATTTATATATAATAAGCCTAACTTAGATATCAAAATAGTCATGCTTGCTAGAATGTCTTGCTTCAAGCTGCTAGCATTGATCGGCCAAATTCTTTAATGAACAATGTCTATTCTATCCGGACCTCATCAATTTGTTCCGTTGCTTGGACAAACTCATTGTTTTCATCAAAGTTGGCTTCGAAACTGACCAACAAATTGAATCCAGAAGGCTGCTAGGAGTTATTGAACGCATGGGGGTCTGACAAGTCTGCGGGATCAATAGCACACGTAACTTGAATGATGCACTATACAATGTTCTTTAGCAACATATTGGACAGTTGAATGATACTATTAACATAGCGGAAGCAAAAAATCCTTCTTTTCGTACTACTTGCATTGCTTTCATGAAACGGTCTAATACCCTATTTTCTTTAGCAGCTCAACATGTCATCTATGACAGCTGGCAGAGTCGGTATAATCCATCAACTACATGCCAAAATAGAAAGAGCAAAAGCTATGCAAAAAATCCTAATAAAGGCTCATTTTCATTACCTGGAAATCTAGTGCCCATATTAAATTGTTTAACGACATACAAGATACCTTTACTGTAGAAAACAACAGAGTTTTCCAAGAATACTATATCTTCGCATTTATCAATTATGGTGTTAAAGTGTCATGAAATAATTATAAAAAAATGGGTTTCAAATTTAAAGCCGATACTACAAGTTGAGCAGAATAATTGTTCCAAAACTTGAGCACTTATCAAGTTCAACTAAGAAGAAACACAAATTGTTATAAATCCACCAGAAACCGAGCACAGTTTACCATTACCTACATTCTGAGACCCCGGCGAATTCTAACCCCTATTACAGAAAGAAAAATAATATTACAAGCTGTACAACTTGGAAAAACCAAACTCCTACTACTACACAAAAGAAATTAGATCATTAGAGAATGCTGAAAGGCCACCACACTTCAGTACGGGATCCAGTGAAGACCACGGATTCGAGGCAGAGGAGAGAGAGAGATATAATCATTCGAACATGATATTACAAAATAAAGACTAGACAAATACCTTATTGCTGATGACATTCTGCAGATCTTCAAGCATCATACCAACTTGCCTGGCTAAATCTGCAGCCATATGCACAAGCCTTTGTCCATTCCTCTCCCTTATTGTTTTCAAAATTAACCCACCGTGGCCGAGACACATCATAACCAATGTTAATTTCATTATCATAAAAGAAGTATACATAGAAATATTTTAGTCTATGATGGGACATTAACAACAGCAAAAAAGTATAATAGGGTCATTGATAAATAGATAGTATCAAAAGTTTCAAAACATTTCAAGTCTCAATAAGCCTAGAATGTAGATGACGTTGATCTACATAAATTCCAAACACAAGAATTTTGAAAAATGACAAAGTACAAACAAGAATCGGTTGCAGGTCTCCCCGTAACAATATATATTGGTTGAGTGGCCAAGATATTTACGGCTTGAAGACCCTTCACACACAACATAACTTGCTCGGCAACCAACAAACTATTGATCTATGACTGTGGCACCCTCTCTACTAGCAACCCGAATAACCTGCAAAAACTAATGGTGTGTCACTATACCTGGTCTGACATTGCAATTTATTCATTTTATATAAGAAAATAATTTGGTCCAAATGAGTTTGGACCAACCTTGTCCAAACTCCTCCTTTTTATATACCTTTTGATTTGTGATTTGATAATCGAAACCACTTAGTATATAATTTATTTCTTATGTATCATGCATATAAAATTTCAATCAAATTAAAGACCGTTTGCTCATCTAATCTTGCAAAACAAATGGATGGTTGTTATTGTAATGTTGAAATTCATCATAACCGTTCTTTGATTTGATAAGATTGGATACTCAAATAATCTTCATTTTGATTCATTTTTTGTAGAGTTGATCATTAACCAATAGTCTATAAGATGAGTGGTCTAAATTTTGAAATAACAAACTAGTTGAGGCTCGGTAAGGATCGGGCAGGTCGAGACCTGAGACCCACAGTGATGTGAGATTCGTCGCTGGCGTCGAGGCAGAGTAGGCGCCGTACTTGTGCTACCTGGGTGTCTAAATCAATTGGCATAATCACAAGCTGATGTGTGACCGCGAGATGAGGTGTGTCAGGAGCAGCGTGGTATTGACCGTTTATAGCTTCTTTAACACAACTCTCTCTCTCTCTCTCTCTCTCTCTCTCTCTCTCTCTCCTTCACGAAAAATTACATAATACCCACACAAAAATTCCATCGAAACATCAACATTAGTTAACTCATTAACAAACAAGACCCAGAACTCTAGACCCGGCTTCAAGCAGACGACCCGATTACGAGCAAAGGTTGCTGGAGTTCCTGGTTTTGGCGTTAAGAGAGAGAGAGAGGGAGAGAGAGAGAGAGAGAGAGAGAGAGAGAGAGAGAGAGAGAGGGAAAATAAAAAAAAGTTTAAATTATATAAGGACATAAAGGTCATTTGACCTTTTTGTCAAAAAAAATGTCTCATGTCATCAAAATAGACGGCAACGTGATGGAAATAGCACAGAGGCATCACACCTATAACGTTTTAGGAGTTTAGGCATCATTTTGATAGTTTAGAAAGTTCGAGCACCCTTTTGACTTGAACAAAAGAGTTTAGGCACCCTTGATGAATTTTTTCCTGTAGAAAATAACATTGACATGCCTTGTGTGAAATTGGCCTAGTTGGCTTTCGACACTGTAATTCCCCTCGACAAGCCACAATTTCTCTATACCAACCAACTTCTTCCACATACATGAACTTTGACATCCACCTTTACATTGAACATAAATAAAATAATTCTAGTATATATAACATTGATGATCAAGCTCTTACATGCATGCCCCTAATCTATCTTGAAACCTTCTTCAAAAGGACTTAACCAACATTTGTTTTAATACGTGACTTTATATTCACTGTTCTACAAAATTAAAGATTTATTCGACATCAGAACTGCCAAATAAATCAACATAATGATAAATCGAAGTTCACATTTGAGATACCTAAGGCTATCAACTCATCTGCTTGCATTGCCATATAGGAGTTTTAACATCTTTGAGTCCTTGGTTGAAAGATTCTCCATTGCTGGAAACTTGAGTTTTTGGTTGATAACCTTTTGGGAAGGTATGCCAATGACAAGACCTTCTGCTCAGATATCCACCACTCTATTTGCCATATGACAAAACCTATTAACCATATGACCAATCTGTGCAAAAATTTGGTTTCTATTATTTTAGAAAGAAACTATGGCATTAACAACATATTCAGTACCTAAAGATTGTTCTCCCAAACAATTATAATTTAGCATTGAGCCTAAATATATTGTGTGCGGTTACCTTTTCTGTCGTATGAGGGACAACATTGGATTTGACATTCACTAAATCATTGATGACCTCGCGTACAATATATTCTATATACCCTTCTTTCATGTTAGAAAGTGACCGTTCAAGTTCATAGATTTTCTTTTCCAGGTTTAGTATGTTGGGCTCCAAACAGATCAAAGTCAATTGAAGGCTTTCAACATCAGATTTCACACAAGTAATTTCGGTCATCACCGGTCAAATTTCTTGAGATAGACTAGAGTGGGATCTGGCACTAACAATGTCAAATTCCTCGGTCGCTCCTTGATTAGAAAAATAACTTGCTCTCGTGAGGCTTTGTCAAACTTTTATTCTCTTCGTAAAATTATCTGCAACCTCCTCAATTGACTTATTAAACCTTATCGACAAGTGTTCATAAAACTGAACACCTACAAACACGTAGAATTGGTAGTGTTAGTAATGCAGAAAATATACACGTTCTCATTCTCTACTCGTATCAGATAATACATGAAGAATAGAGTAGTTTCACTACCTTTGTAGTCAACGCCTGGGCGAAAATCTCAAACAATTTTCCCTGATGACGGCAGACTTAAGCTCCATAAGGTCT
This sequence comes from Geum urbanum, assembly GCA_946800695.1. Lineage (NCBI taxonomy): Eukaryota > Viridiplantae > Streptophyta > Magnoliopsida > Rosales > Rosaceae > Geum > Geum urbanum. The sequence goes on from OX327012.1 coordinate 4,538,154, forward strand.
AGGCAAGACTGCAACTGAAAACCAGTTGAATAGTGACACACATGGCACGTAGGGTCCATCATGTACCGATATTGTCCAAACTTAACCACCTTAAAGATGTTGAATTTTATCCACAAAAGGCATCGGTACAATTAGGAATAATCCACCCATATTTAATTTGTATTTTATCTTACCTATTTCGATGTGAGATCTCCAATCTAACACACCCTCTCACGTTCAACCTAAGTACAAGGTTAGCACGTGCAACCAAGTCCGTAATTCAGATCAAAATCTTGGTCATACATTTAGCTGGAGCCAATGCAATAGTTTTTGGAAGGCCCAATTCATTCAGCAAGAGCCAACACAACAATTTTTTGAAGGTCCAATTCATTCAGCTAGAGCCAATGCAAAAAAAATTGAAGGCCCAAATCATTCAGTTAGAGCCAACGCAACAATTTTTCGAAGGCCCAATTCAATTCGAGCCCAACGGACTTAGGACGCGATTGGAGAGGAACCTGCTCTGATACCAAGTTGAATGGCGACAAACGTGGTACGTAGGGTCTGTCATGTACCGATATTTCCTACCTTAACCACTTCGAAGGGGGTGTTGGATTTTATCCACAAAAGACCTTGGTACAATTAGGAATAATCCATTCATATTTAATTTGTATTTCATCTTACCATATTTCGATGTGGGATCTTCAATCCAACAAACCGGAAGCGCCCGGTGGCAACCACTTTGACAATCTTCTCTCCAATTTCAAAATCGATGTTAAGGGAAGGAGGCAAATCGATTGATGTAGTACAAGCTCGGTGGAATCTCTGAAAAATTTCTCGCTCGACTAGTGTCACGGCTTATGAGAAGCGACTTATGAAAATGACCTATCGGCATGTGCTGAGCATGTGTCGATAGTAATTTTAAACTTTTAACTAAGGAAGAGTACAATTGTTATTGATTTTGTTCGCTTGTTGACTTCCGTTTGAGTAACGGCTGTTATAAAATAGTGTCAGTGCACTTGCACTGCTGTGCACAAAATACTCTCTCTGCATCATTACCTTGTTTAGATTTGCTTCTTCATTTTTAAAGAAGGTTATTCGAGATGTGTCGATGTATCTGACTAGTTATCAATATAATGCCTAATGCATTTTCTTGTCAAAAAAAAAAATTAACATCGTCTAAATCTAACAACCAAAACACAGACTAGTTTCTTGCTTTTCTTTTTCGGGTTGGATGCCCTTGCCTGTGAAGCTATTTTCCATTCAATAAATCTCTGGTTGTGGGTGGTTTTTCCGGCCCTTGTTCCAGTTTATTATAAAGAAGATAAAACACAAAAGTTTATAAAATACGTTACAATAGGAATTTAAGCTACATCAACAACTGAAAGATCGATTTCATCCAAAATGTTATTTTTGAAGTCTAAAATATTGATATGGTTACTCTGTGATACGGTATAAGACGATTATTCTGTCAAATATTACTTCACTCTTTAGTGTTGTTTGTTCTCGGTAGGAAACTAGATGTTGGTTCATTATGATTGATTTGTTGCATGGGTTATCATTGTTATCCTATTGCGCAAGAGCTCACTGAGTTGGAAGCTATAAGCAATGATTCTTCACCTTCGACTGCAGCTAACATGTGGTTTCTTATTTATATCGAAACTAGCTAGTTAGTTCCCTCCTTACATGCAAAATGAAGCTTTTTCAATAGGTTTCTCTCCAAGTACACCGATAAGATTTACAAACACAAATAACATGATCCCCAAGATAGATTTTCATCACTTTTAGTTTACATATATAAGGTGCTATGAACTAAATATATATGCTAAAAAAATATTAACTTCACATTTAATTTTATATATATAGCGATATGAAATATACTATGAACTAAATGATTCTGTCTAACTCTAGAGAAAAAAATAATTTAGCGATGAGGTTTGGTAAAACTGTATTTACAAAAGCCTTCTTCAATTAATTTTACCCGCAACTTTATTTCAAAACTACCTTCTCGAACATTCCAATCTCTTTTCAAATATTGAGCAATGTAGGAACCTTTATCTATTCTCAACATGCCATTTATTAACTAAATTAGAAAATAAGGTTATAAGTCAATTTGGTGATAAGAAAAGGACATTTGTCCAAATTTTTCTTGTCGCAATATGCAATGAACTAGATGAGAAAAATTATTTGTATTCAAAACGAGAAAAATTATTTGTGAAGTAGTGAAATCTCATTTTAATAGGGATGAGGAGAAAGACGTATAAGGTTTGAGGAGTGTGTATGTAAATTTGTATTGAAACGTGTCAACAAATCTTGAGAGCATTACTTTATGATTCACATTGCACATTTTACAAAAACTATCCAAAAAAGATGTATTCTTCTAGCTGTGCTAATCCCGTTTTAGAGGCAGATCTTGATAGTAGCAAAATTCTTCTGCCGGGCAAATTTTTAGATATTTATAGGCTAATTAGATTTTAGATGAGTGAAATTTCGAGTCCAAACATAGACACCCACAAGTTATTAGTAAACTTAGACCTTTTATTTTATCTAGCTTTTACTTTCTTTTATTTAATTTTTACTCTCATTCGCACATTCAAACAAGTCCTGCATCCTCCACTTCTTTTATCTTTAATTCGTAAGCTGCTTTTGTTGCTCATCAAAAGTTTGAACTCTAGATTTGCCAATGCCTTGTTTAGGGATCGTTGATCTTATCAACGTATTTTTAAACCATTATATAAATATTTAAATAATAAGGCTCATATGATCGATAGATAAACAATTCATATAATTTGAATATATTGTATTTTCACAGTTATGCGCATGTTATAAATTCATCATAACATATACCATAATTAGGCTATTTCATATATTCTTTCTATCGTAAGAGGGTATGGATGCGGTACTAAACATGTTGTAGGTGTCCCGATTACGATTTTGAAAAATTACGTAACAATGACACGGAAAATTAAGAATAAAGTTGATTCAAAGATAAAACACCATATATAAAACTATTCTATGTGTGTGTGTGTTGAAGAAATAGAGTTGTGTTACAAAATCAAATCTCTTGTGAAATGTTGGGTCAAGAAATCTCTTGTAAAATATCAAATATAAAGAAATTAGAGCTATTTAATAAACATAAATGTTTCTTTCAAAAAATATCCGTAAGGGTATTATAGGTAAAATAGTTAATTCCGGGAGGATGATTCCCAAAATCGTCTCCTCCATTGAAAATCAAATTCCAAGTTTATTTGAGAATCATTCATAATAAGCAGATGAGACCCACCTCTGTACGAATTCCCTTATATGCAAGTAAATACTGAAATAAAAAGAAATGAGAATGATTCTCCCACTTTTGATTACCATTCCTAATAAGTAAACGTGCCATTAGTTTTGTTAAATTACTTGTCGGTCTAATCTTGGTTATTGCTTAAGCCCTAGCTTGATTAGGAAGTGAGTAGGAAGTGAGGCACCAAATCTATTTTAAACTAGACCTCGTTCCTCCTATCTATTTATGTTTATTAAAACGTGGATTAGGCTAGTATGTACTCTAAGACCAAGCATCCTGAGATGTATTTTTCAAAAGACACACGTGTAATACGAGCAGTTGATTTTGTCAACTTTTTCAAAGAGTCAATGAGCTTACATTGAGTTGTGTGTTAGATCACTGTATACAGAGAGAGAGACTACGAGACGCCGGAGGTCACCGAATTCACACTCATCGTTGTCGTTACAACGTCATCGGATCTAGTTTGAAAATCAGAGGAACTGGGATTAGGTACTGCAACCCTAACTAGCTAGCTCATGGATTTCTCATGCTCAACAAGGAAAAACAGCTGTTGCACTATCTCTAGCACCAAGGTTTTCTCCAATATTGACTAGTGGCTAGTGGCAATGCACTAGCTTCTGAATTTGATGTCCTCGATGATAGGCCACCCAAAGGCTCCTATGTTGTTGATGATGCAGGAGTTCTTAGCGGGGTCACCAAAGCCGATATGTAGAGATTGATGCAAGACTTGGAGGATAGGAAGAACATCAAAGTCAATTTCGTCACTGTCAGAAAACTCACTGTAAGTATTTCCAATAAGATGAAAACCATATGGGATCTTGTCTGATCTCGACCAGATCGAGATGCAATATAGTAGTTCCCGAGGTCCTTTTTCTCCCAGATTGTGCAGCTCCATCAGCACATCATCTCCGATCTACACTTATCGTTGGATCTCCTCTGCTCTTTGCCGCTCAGCACTCCTTAGCCTCGCGGCCTCCGTCGCACCTATTGTCGGCGTTGACTTCTTTGATCGGCCTCATCTTAATCGAAAGAGAGAAGAGTGAGAGAGAGATGGGGATAACATAGACTGAGCTTCCGATAACTTCAGTCTAACTTTGATTTTTTTTTTTAAAAGAACCAATAACATAGTGACACGTTTCATTTTTAAAATTTAAACGTGAGGTGTTTAATTTTGGGCTGCATTCGATATTTTCCTTAAGATGTATAAGAATGTCGCAGCATAGATTGTTTTAGAGTTTGAGCAAAAACAAGACTAGACCTCGCTCGTCCTGTTTGGTAGGGCTGTTAATCGGTACAAACGATTCGGTTATTAGGCCGAACCGAAAATCGAATCGTATTTTTTAATCGGTTCGGTTCGATTCGGTTTTCTTGATTTTTTTACAAAAAACCGAATGGTTTGGTTCGGTTTTTTTTCCGATTTTTTCGGTTTTTTTTTAAATAAAAAAAATTTTCTAAAAAAAATACTATTTCTTTCTATTAGTTTCGAAAATTCGAAGATCTTCATTAGCTATTTTTTCAATAACTTTGTGAAAGTGTGAAACATAGTTTATGTCAAATCAAATCAAATCAAACTACAACAAATACAATTAATCACAAATCACACATTCAAAGTTTCAAACCATAGCAAATAGCCAAATGTTTACCGAAAGTTTACATCACAAATTCAAAGTTTCAAATATAAACCAAAGTCCACACTCCATAGTCCAAGTTTAAAACAATCTACAGTCCATCCAAATAAAAATACAATACAAATATCACATAAAAACACTCAATTGAATCCATTCTCAAACTATACTCAACTTGTCCACCATTCTCACTTTCTCAGCTAGGGAGTTTTTCTTTGGTAACTTAGCATTCCTTTTCTTAAATCTACAAGAACCCCAATAATCATTGTTAAGTATCAAACTATGACACATACCAAATACTACTTTCATATGGGACAAAGAGAGATATTCAACAACATACCCAACAACATCAAACTTGATTGACACTTGTAAAACGACGTCGTTTTATTCATTTTGGTTCAAACGATTCGGTTCGGTTTTTTCGATTTTTTTTAGACGAAAACCTAAACCGAACCAAATTTTTCGGTTCGGTTCGGTTTTTTTGTTTTTCGGTTCGGTATTTGTTCGATTTCGATTTTTTCGGTTACGGTTCGTTTTCGGTTCGGTTTTTTTTTTTCGGTTTTCGATTCGATATTAACAGCCGTTTGGTTCGAGCCGCCGATGACTTCTTGTATCAAAAACGACGTTTATTTTTTTATTTTTTAAAAAGAAGAAAAAAAAATAGAGTTGTATTGCAGGGGTGGGAAAAAAACCCGACAAACCCGACCCGACCCGACGCCCAACCCGTGCCCGATCCCGATTGTGCCCGACCCGATTTAGACCCGACCCGAAAAGTCGGGTTTTTTGCCCGACCCGATAATTTTCGGGTTCGGGATCGGGTTGAATATTGAAACCCGATCGGGTACCCGACCCGACCCGATAGTCTATACCCCATAGCCCCCAAACCTTTTATCTTCTTCTTCTTCTTTTCTCTCTCTCTTCTTCTTCTTCGTTTCGTCTCAGAGCTCAGTCGCTTTTTCTGTTTGAAGGATTTTGGTATCTTCCAGATTTCCAAGACTCTCTCTGAGCTCACAGCTTCGGAGAAGAAAACCCAGGTCCAAAGACTCAAACTTGTTTTCAAATTTTTGTTGTTTTGGGGTTTTCAAATTTGAGTACTTAGTGAAATTTAGGCTGCTAATATCACTGAGATGCAGCAACGTATTTCGAAACCCAGAGCCAAGAACACTGCTTTTGCTTTTGAAGTTGAGCCGAGACGATCTAGTCGACATCGAAACCCGATTCAATCATACGTTGATGAAGTGAGTGATGCACATATGTAGTTTGAAGTCTTCTATGTATTGAGTAATGGCAATGTACCCTGAAATGGGGTTTTGTTTGCTTACAAACACAGGTTGACATAGACCTTCCAACTAGGAAGAGGTTAAGGTCGAGTTCATCGTCATTTGGAAGGTTAGAATTTGATGTTTGCTTTGAAATTGTTATTAATTAGTTGGGTTTGTTTTATAGATGTTTACTAGTGATGTTTCGAAAAAAAAAATTACAGCTACCTTGCAAGGCCCTTGGAGGAATGCAGAATGGCTTCTTATGAAGAAAGGGCTGCTGCTTTTAAAGCAGCCGAGAAGCTTCAAGATGGTCTGCAGTCTGAAAATCCATCCTTTGTTAAGTCAATGGTTCGTTCTCATGTTTATAGCTGCTTTTGGCTGGTGAGTTGTGTTTCTAAAATTATCTTTGGTTATTTAGTGTATAATGCCAGTATAGTTTCAAGATGTGGTGATGTAGTTTTGTAACTTCATTTGCTAAATGACTTGTTTACTCTTCCTGTTTATGATTACAAGGGTCTGCCTAGTAAATTCTGTGAGGAACATCTTCCAAAATCGGACTCCGAACTGGTACTAGAGGATGAAGATGGTAATGAATATGATTCTAAGTACATTGCCACGAGAACTGGGTTGAGTGGAGGTTGGAGAGGCTTTGCATTGGAACACAAGTTGGATGATGGGGATGCACTTGTGTTTGAATTGGTTGAACCCACAAGGTTTAAGGTAGGCTATGCTTAAACATATTAACTGCATCTGGAGCCAGAATGCCTTGATCAACATACCAGAATTTGATTCATGCCTTGTTCTCATGATTCATGTGCTTATTTCCCAAATAATTTGATTTGACTGTATGTATGGGTTTTGCTAATGCAGTTCTGTTTTCTTGTTCTAACAGCGGTGCACTTCTATTGGGAGGGGGAGTGTATACGTTCTTGAAAAAAAATCAAATTTGGACTACTTTTTTTTTTGGACCCAAGCCTAATTTGAAGCCTAGCAAAATCGGGTCACCTCTGCCCAACCCAACCCAACCCGATCAGGTCGGGCTGCCCGACCTTCGGGTACCCGACCTATGTCGGGCTCGGGCTCGGGCAAAAAATATTGAACCCGATCCTTATCGGGTCGGGACTCGGGTTGAGTGTTTTCGGGTCGGGTCCCAACCCGATTCCACCCCTATTGTATTGTGTTTTGGAACAATTGAAGCGTGGACATGATCCGCACCCGAACATATCCCCACTGAGGCACTGACAGTCCGGTCAGTCCCTGTGACTGTCCCTTGTCCTTTTCACATCCCAAACACAAAACACGGCCCACTCTCCCAAGTTCAACACTGTATTACCTTTTCTTCTTCCTCTCTTGGTATTCCGGCGGGAAGATCAGTCAGCTTCGTAAATCTCAAAAACCCTAGCAAAACCCAGATCCTCAAACAGCTATGTATTGGCTGGCCACCCGAAACGGCGTCGTTGCCCTTCCTCGCTGCCGTCGTCTGTCTCTTCTACTTCGCCCACCTCCTCGTAAATGCGGCTCTTTCGTATCCTCTCCGATGCTCATGTACTCTCTCTCTCTCTCTCTTTCGGCTCTTTTGTGACTTTGTTGTGTTGTTTTGGGGGGAATTATGGCTTTTTGTATGAAAGGAGGAGTCTTTGGAATGTTTGTTCACTTGTGGAGATAAAGTTTTGTTCTTTGGACAAACAATTTCAAAAATGGGTTCTTTGGCTGCTTTGATTTGGATTTTATTTTTCACTAGCGGTTTGTGCGACACAAATGGTGAAGGTTTATTAGAACTAGATAAAACAGAAGAGAATGAATAGAAAGAAAAGCAAAGATTGAAACTTTCTAAATGAGAGCATTTTGTGTTTGGTCACTGGTATTCACCCAGTGTTGTCTGATTACCATTTCAGTAGTTTCAGTTTTGAAAAAAATATCTGGAAGCAGAGGCATTAGGCAAGGGAAGGGATAATAATTTTTGTAACTTTCGGTTCATCTTCGTTCCTTTCTTTTTTACTGAGCCAATTCAATGTGTGAATGGTGTAGTAGGTGGCAGTCCTGAAGGATTTATTGTTTCAAGGATCAAAAGCTTTCACAAGGAAACAGAAAAACTACCAAGAAAGTTGATGCCTTGAATAATTTCTTGGATGAAAGAGCTCTTTGTAACATACTATGGCGGAAGGAGGTATGCTACTTGGTACTAAATTCAAGTGACTCGACAAGTTTTTGTTATTTTTGCGATGGCTTTTATCACACATAAGATTTCTCGACATATCTAATCTCGTTTCTTTATGCATTTTTCAGAAGATGCAAATGTGCAGGAAGCCCTCAACTGTCCAGCTGGTTAAAATGATTGATTATTCTAATCTGCTAGGCTTAGATGTCAACTTGAAAAATGGGAGGTTAGATTCTTGTGAGCTTTTCCTTGCAAAATTTAAGAAGTCTTTTTTTTGCATAGTAAACTAGGCTGTAGCTCTTACAATAATTTACTGTCACTATGGTTGGTAATAGCTTTTATGATATTTTGCTGGCAACATTTTACTGTCACTATGCATAGTAAACCAGGCCCGTGTTTATCACTGATAGTGTTAGTATTGCATAATTAGTTGTACGATTAACATACTTATCCACTTAAGCAGATTAGCAACACCTACTCAACCACATGCAAGACCACCAAGGAAGCACCAACTTCACTCACCGGACCCACCCCTTCCGAGCGCGCACGCGCCCGTGGGGGGCGTACCCGAACACACGGATCACACACCAGCAGGAACAACAAAGTCCCACATCGAAGAACACCACCAGGTCCCAATCTCAACCACCTATATATATCAGGTATTTATTACAGGTAAGATCACTCCATTGAATCTCAACACAACACGTTGGATTCAATCTCACTCGATCCACATCACACCACTCGCACGTTCGCTTGACTGTTATATCCGATACATATTCTGACTTAGGCATCGGAGCGTTGAAGGCGGGCCACCCCGTCTTGACCCCTGACCGCCTGCTTCATTGTTGTATTTTTCTAACAGTTGCTCCCGAACGCCCAAGGAAGGAGGCACCCGCAAGAAGAGCCCGCACACACGGAGAGAAGGAAGAAGAGAAGAGCCCGCCCATCCGAACAGCCCCACCGTTCGGACGCACCAAGGAGGAGAGGTCCGCACGCACGACCGAGGAAGGAAGAGGAAGCTTATTCTTGTTGCTTCTGCCCCATTACGCCTCAGCGCGTAATTCGGTAGAAACATCTGGCGCCGTCTGTGGGAAACTTACAAATTGCAAACCTCGTATAAACACCACCGAAACCAAAGGTCCACATGCTCAACCCGGCGACTAACGGCAGCAACACACCTGAAGGAGGGACTCCGCCAGGGTCGATGGGGCGGAACGCACAGACAACCGACAGGGACGACAGGGACGGGCGCATCAACGGCATGGCCCAGGAGTTGCGGGAGGCAGCGCTCGAGATAGCGGAGGAGCGCCAGGTCCGCCGAAGGATGGAGGAACGGCTGGAGGCGTTCATCGGCCGGCAGGTAGAGCAGCACGAAGAAACGCAGGAGACCGCCAGCGAGGTGCGCCCTCTGTTCGCCAGAACCAACGCCCGAGCGCCCTCACCCGTGGAGGAGTCATCACCCCCGACAAACAACGACCTGATCCTACGGAGGATGGAGGAGCTGGCGGAGGAAGTCTCACGCTTACGCAAGGACAAGCTGGCAGGTCAGGGCGGGACGTTCGCCCCCCGGGTCAGCCCGTTCTCGGCGCACATACTGGAAAGAGGAAGGGATCCCCACGCCAAGATAACGAAGATTGCCCGGTTTGACGGGAGCGGGGATCCCCGAGCGCACGTGGACGAGTTTCGGTCCACCACGGACGGGACCCGATATTCGGACCCAACGTTGTGTTTCCTGTTCCAGGAAACACTGGCGGAGGAGGCACGGAGCTGGTTCTACGAAATCCTGCCAGGATCCATCCACTCGTTCCTCGAATTGGCGGAAAGTTTTCAGAGGCGCTATCGGCTCCAGGGGAAGTATAACACCACGGGCATCCTCCTGAAGGTCCGCCAGGAGAGGGACGAGAGCTTGTCGAGCTACATTAATCGATGGAGGACGCTCGCAAGCACGTGCAGGGACCTTGACAAGCGAGTGGCCAAGGTCGCCCTGATGGACAACCTGCTCGCCACCCCCTTCGTAGAGAAACTCGTGAGGAAGGAGCATCTCGACTACGACGAGATCATGGACCTGATTGTGCAGAAGGCACTGGTGGAAACGCGGGTGTACGAAGCCGCCTCCGAACCTAGTTCCATCAGACCCGAGGCAACGGACGCTCAACCGCAACAGCTGACGGACAGCGGGAGACCAACCGGGGGCTTCAAGAGGAGCCGGGATACATACAGGCAGAACTACCAAAGGCCCGTCTTCCGCGGATATCAAGGCAACAATTACAACCAGGCGCAGGATGCCCGTTTTCCGCCAGCCCCACGCTATCGACCGGCGGCACAGGAGGTCTTCACAATCGACGGGCAGTCACCCGAGCACCTGCTCCGCCTGAACTGACACCGAATACCGCCGCCGAACAACATGGCGAAGGCGGGGGTACCACCCGGCCAGTTACCGGAAGTATGGTGCGAGTTCCACAACGCCACCACCCACCGTACCAACAGCTGCATCATGTTGAAGAAGGCCCTCGAGGACATGGAGGACGAACGGACGAATACTCCCAGGGCGGAAGGACAGCAGCATCAGGTAGGCGCCAGGACCCGTGGGACCATCAACACGATATCCGGGGGCAAGCGCAAGGAGAGAGCCTCATCGCCCGATCGCCCGAGCAGGGACGTGCTAGCGATCGGGGCAAGGAGAGCGCCCGGGGCACAACGAAAGGAGGCGCCCACCATCAGCTTCACAGCAGGGGACGAGGAGGAAAATCCAAGGGACAGCACCCTACCGTTCGTGATCGACGCGATCATCGATCAATTCCTTGTGAAGAGGGTACTAGTCGACAACGGAGCGTCTGTCAACATAATCTACCTGGACGCATACGTGGCGCTCGGCCGACCCGCCAGCAAGATGACGCAGGACCATGAATGCATCTCCAGCTTCACGGGCGAGACCTCATATCCTATCGGGAGTGACAACCTGCGGGTCGAGGTTGGCGCGCCCAACTCCCCGCACGGCAAGATCTGGACGGACTTTATCATCATGGACACCCCCTCCCCCTACAACGCCATACTCGGGAGGCCTGGAATCTGCAAATTAAAATTGATCATCGCAGGACACCTGCTCTTGGGAAGGTTCCCAACTGAGCATAGGATCGGCCACGTCCAAGGATACAACCAGCAGGAAACCACGGAGACTCGAGGCAGGCAGGAGGTCCTTACTTTAGGACCCACGGATCTGGAGGCACGATCCACACACGGGCGGCGCAAGGCAACACCACGAGTAATCTACTAGGGGCGAGGAAACGGACCACCCGATCATCCGGACGGGCGCGTCCAAACTGGGGTACGCCCCGCCCACGGAACGCCCAACATTTGGAGAAGTGTTGTTGCGGTCAGTCATAACTTGTTACTCTTTCCGTTAGCCTATATTTGCGCATTCGCGTGCCCTTGACCCGCCCGCCCATGAACTCGGGGGACTGGGGGACTGGGGATAGGCCACCGAATGAAGGCACTGCTTTACATTCTCGCACAAGTTATTTAGAGAGGCACCCAAAAAAAAAAAAAAAAAAACAGAGCCGCACAGGCAAAAGGTAAAGCAGTTCCATTCAGTCCAAATATTACAACACCTACTCTATTACAAACAAAGAAACAACTACTCCGCCCCCATCTCCACATCCAACTCCTCACCCTCATCCGATGTCACCGCAACTTCAGCTTCCGCCTGTTCGCCCGGCCCCACCCGCCTGACCACTGGCTCCAGCTCAGCCTCGGCACGTCCCCTGGAAGGCCCCGCCACTCTCTCGTACGAAGAAACTTCGACGCCCGACAGCCTCTCGACTTCGGACTCCAGGAACGCCACCCGGGCGGCTGCTTCAGCACGAACACGCTTCAGCTCACCTCGCAGACACTCCGCCTCGGCCACGGCCTTATCTCTGTCAATCTTGGCCAGAGTTTCACTGGCAGCAGCTTCTCCCGCCCGGATATCCGCCTCGTTCACACGAGCAACGTACCGCCGCATCAGATCGACGGCCTTCTCCCGGGCGGTCACCACCACGTCCATCGCCCTCTGGTGCTCCAGCGCGCCCTCCCTGAGGCGTGCAAGTTCCGCAATCTCCCGCGAGCGGTAGCGGAAGACCTGCTGCATCAGACGGGCGCATGAACCAAAAACCCCATCCAGCCCATCAGCAGGAGCCTCCTCCACCGACGGCAACGCGACCGCGAGCGCAGCAGCATCATCCTCCAGGGACTGGCGCACTCTCCCCACAACATCATCGCCCGACCCAGAAGCGGGGCCAGGAGAAGCGTCCTCCGCCCGCGCCCTCTTCCGCGCACGTTTTCCACTCTTCTCGTGCGGGAGAGGCTTTGGCGCCTCCAAAGCCAGAGGAGGAGGATCTGAAAAACAAGAAGTCTGGGGAGGACTCGGGGACCGATCTGGGACAATCGCCCGACTTGGAGACGGCCCCACAACAAGCGCACGACTCACCGGCGCCAGCGCAGGACCACCCTCCCGCCTACTCGTACCACCACTCCGCACAACCAGCTGTTGCTCACGTTCTGCCTCGACCTGCGTCTCGGCTCCAGCAACATCGCCCGCCGGCAGAAGAGGAGCATCCGCTTGCGGCACTTGAACATATGGAACAGGGACACCCACACCGCCCACCGGGGGCGCACGTTTGGCATCATCTGCCACCGCGCGGACCTTCTTCCCGGCACCCAGCAACCTAAGCATTCGACGCTTGCTCACTCCATCCATCTTCTTCGCTGCAAACGCACGCGCAGACAGGTTAGCAAACCAGATAACACTTTCGCAACATTTGAATTCTACTTACTGCCACGCCCACACTGGGCGCGCGCATGTACACTGGGGGACTTCCGCCCATGTAGCCCCATTGGGCGACCGAGCCTAACACTTAGCAACAGAGGAACAACACCACAAACACCAAAGCCCACCAAACATCACCCAAATCAGATCTAACCCACCCCACCTCAGGAACCAACCCTGTTCTTGAGCAAAACCAACAAGAAAACCCAGAAACAACCCAGAAGCAACACAAACTAGAGAGAGATACACACGCAATCAGGACTGGGGGACTCACCAGCTCGGGATGGCACGACAGAGTACAACCGACGGGCACGTATTCCGGCAACAGTGGACACAAATGAAGGAAATCTCGGGGAGCAGACCACAGGAAAATTTTTGCAGAGCTTTTTGTGAATCATGGAAGTCTAGGAACAGACCACGCATACCCCTATTTATACTAATCGGTTGATATCAGCCAGCCTGTGACAGCCGTCCGATCCATCATGCCCACCGTAGGATTGGGACGCATGGCACCACCCGGTTCACTTGCCCTTCTCAGTAACCATGCCAGCCCATCATCTCCCCACCTAAAAAAAAAAAAAAAAAACACAACCCTAGCACGACTCCCAACGGTTCGACACGTGGCGCCCATGCCCCACCCCACGCGCCCACGCGCGCGACGCCTGCCCTTCAGGCAATCACAGCGAAAGCGGTATTTAATGCCTGGCCCACGCCAACATCAAATACGACGGCCAGCATTCGTCACAACGGTTCCCAAGGAAAAAGCGCAATGTCATCTCAAACCGTTTCATCACCAGCACACCACCAAAACCCAAGGCAGGACACACCACCCGCACGACCGGTAGAGACAGATCACAACGCACACGTCCAAACAAGGTAAACGCCACTACACACACACCAGCTCGGCCCTGGCAGGTTGCAGGCGCCGAGGGTAAACGGGCGCCGGGCGCGGGGTACGTCCCCCCCGTACGTAAAGATACAGGTCGCCTATACGAAAGGGCAAGGGGTCCGTCCTCCCCTTGCAGTCCCTGGAACCAACGGGCGACGGGTGTGGGGCACGTCCCCTCCGTTCGCACAAATCGCAGGTCGGATAAACAACAGAGGCATGAGGTCCGCCCTCTCTCTGTGTCCCAGGCAACAGATGGGCGGCAACAGGCATGGGGTCCCGTCCCCTCTCTTGCGCGCGCCAATGGTGACACGGGCGTGGGGTTCTTTCTCCCCGTTCACCACTTCATTCCAAAGCAGAGGCATGAGGTCCGCCCTCTCTCTGAGTATTCCACAGTTTGATGGGCGCCACGGGCGTGGGGTTCTTCCCCTCCGTGCGACGGCTCATTCCTAGCAGAGGCATGGGATACGTCCCCTCTCCTGACGAAATTTGATTGGCAAAACACGGGCGTGGGGTTTTTCCCCTCCGTGCCAACTGAAGTCCTAGTAGGGACGTGAGGTCCGCCCTCCCCCTATAGGCCACACAAACGACGCGAATGGAGAGTACGCTCCTCATTCGACGATCGCAACAACGAAAGCCGACTTAGCGGGGCTAAGCTCGATGGGCGGCACGGGCGCGGGGTTCTTCCCCTCCGTGTGCGTAACGATAACGATACGCAAGCCGGCTTGGGCGGCAGAGGCATGGGGTCGAGTGGTCCTCTCTCTCCGCTAAGACCGATGGGCAGCGCGGGTGTGGGGTCTAGTGTTCCCCTCCGTGAGCGCACCGTTACCGAACGACAAGCCGACTCGGACAGCTTGGGGGTGTCCTGTTTCCCCCCTTGATCGTACCGATGACCGATGGACGTCGCGGGAGTTGGATTTCCCCCCGGACGCCGACGGCAACACCGGGTTAGGCGGCAAAGGCATGCGGCACGTCCCCTCTTTGCGCGCGCTAAATCCGAAGAACGGCACGGGCACGGTGTCCGCTCCCTCCGTAGCGCGTTACTTATAGGTCGCGGTCTTGATCCCTCCGTCGATGCTATACCGTACGGAACGGCATCCCCGTTTACGTACGCGGTGCACCACATCATTCCAGCGCTGGCATCACGAAAACACATTCGCACACATTCATGCACCATACCATACATTCATGCATCACATATATACCTATACTTATATACCTATACTTATATACCTGCACCTATGTACCTGTTACACTTGTGTATGTTTTAAAGACCAACCCCACCCGGGCGCGCGGCTCCAAACACATAGCAACTCTTGTTTGCGAGCCGGGCCCATAAAAGCACGAACGTTCGCAACACATAGGTACACCATCGCACGAACAGGTACACGCTCGGGCACCCCGGTCCCGCTCCGTCATGCGATCCCTTTCTTGACCGGAGAGTTGGGGGACTTGGGGGGGTCACAGGATCGTGACCACTGCTCAACCGGATAAGTATTTCTTGTTAATCGCCCACCCTTTTTCAACTCCCCAGTCAAGAAAGTTCTCTTTGACTTGGGGAATTGGGGGACTTGTTAGTATTGCATAATTAGTTGTACGATTAACATACTTATCCACTTAAGCAGATTAGCAACACCTACTCAACCACATGCAAGACCACCAAGGAAGCACCAACTTCACTCACCGGACCCACCCCTTCCGAGCGCGCACGCGCCCGTGGGGGGCGTACCCGAACACACGGATCACACACCAGCAGGAACAACAAAGTCCCACATCGAAGAACACCACCAGGTCCCAATCTCAACCACCTATATATATCAGGTATTTATTACAGGTAAGATCACCCCATTGAATCTCAACACAACACGTTGGATTCAATCTCACTCGATCCACATCACACCACTCGCACGTTCGCTTGACTGTTATATCCGATACATATTCTGACTTAGGCATCGGAGCGTTGAAGGCGGGCCACCCCGTCTTGACCCCTGACCGCCTGCTTCATTGTTGTATTCTTCTAACAGTTGCTCCCGAACGCCCGAGGAAGGAGGCACCCGCAAGAAGAGCCCGCACACACGGAGAGAAGGAAGAAGAGAAGAGCCCGCCCATCCGAACAGCCCCACCGTTCGGACGCACCAAGGAGGAGAGGTCCGCACGCACGACCGAGGAAGGAAGAGGAAGCTTATTCTTGTTGCTTCTGCCCCATTACGCCTCCGCGCGTAATTCGGTAGAAACAGATAGTGTCTTGTTTCATGGTGTGAAACAAGTCTCGGTCTGCTTATTGTTTAGATTGATTGTAGGTGGGCATGCGGTGAAGCCAGGATGGTATGAGCTATGTCCACTTTAATTTTATGAACAAAGTCGATGAAAGACAAAATTTATAACCATTTGCAGGGGGTTTGTTGAGTACTTAAATAACCTGTAATCTGCTTGCACTACTTGGATTCGTGTTCAATTTTCATGTACTATCACATATTTTTTTTATCTTAAGGTAGTGCTTAGGCATATATATGATGTGCTAGCACCTGTCAATAAATTTCTCATCTTGTAGCTTACCTTACTTCAATCCTTATGATTCTGGGAGTAGGATATGTAAGTGACATACAGCAAAAGAAGACAAACTAAATTATTAAAAACTGAATTTGATAAAACAATGTGTGCTACAATTAGTTTTTATGCTTATATCATGTACAAACTTTGTAGGTGGACAGAAAGATAAATGAGTGATAATGAATTTCTACAGAAAGGAAGTGTCATATTCATAATTTTATGCGTCTTCGGAAGACACATTAGTGTCCTCAGTATTCATAAATAGAACACAACTCATCATGTATTAAAGAAAGCCTTGGAACTTGTCTTAATGGTAATGGATCTCTTAACTCTCAAGGAACTAATTCTGTTGGAGATTAGTTTCATGCGTTCATTTTTAAATGGTCTCTTGCAGTGTTTACCACACTTGTGATGTTACACGGTTATTGGTTCTTATCATTAGCAAACAATAAATTCCCTATTGCATTAGAAGCTTCTGGAGTTAACTTAACTTTGTCATAATTAACAATTTAATCACTGAAGTTAAAAAAATATCAAAAAGGTCACTGAACTTCAACTTTATCTATCAAATTGATCACTTCGCCCATCTTAGATGTCAATTTTTCTTATTTCATGGTGATTTTCATACTTCTCCTACTTATGCTATGCGCGTTTTTCTCATAATCCCATCTATATAAGCAAAATATTTGACAAATTATAATGTTTAAAATAGACAAAGTGATCAAATTGATAGACAAAGTTAAAGTTCAGTGACCTTTTTGATATATTCCAAAGTTCAATGATCAAATTGTCGATTTTGACAAACTTGAGTGATCATTTGGGTCATTTTCCCTATGTGTAAAGTTCTCTTATTTGTAGGGCTGGATTCGGTTGGTATACCAACTTAAATTAACAATACCATGTACCAACCAACTTATGATTGGTAGGAAAAATGTTCTACCAATACCAACCATCGAAGTTGGTATACCAACTTCGTTGGTACGGTTGGTATTCGGTTGGTACGGTTGGTAATGGGCCTCTACCAGCTTATGATTGTGGCCCAAAAATAAAGGCCCAACAGAAAAACCCATCATCATTTATCACTTTGTTGTGATTTTCATGTTTCATCTGGACAACAAAATTAATTCAAAAAACTTATCAAATGAGCGAATCAATAATGCAATACAAGTTTACAATATTACATCACATCACACCATCCCACAACTAAAGTGAAGCAAAAATCAAGTTCAAATTCAAGCAAACCCAACATAAACAAAGAAACATTTAGGTATTTTAGGAATTTTACTATTTTACCCTAAAACATGGTACGGTACGGTAGTACCAAGTTTGTAAAAGTTTGTACCGAGTACCTACCAACATTGCAATAGTGGTACGGTAGTACTGTACCAACAGTTCGGTTACCAACTTTTCGGTATACCAACATAATTGGTACGGTTGGTACATGGTTGGTACGGTTGGAAAATAGTTAAATTGCCAGCCCTACTTATTTGTATTCTTTCCTTTAGTCTAAAAGAGGGAACACTCAACTGGGAGATCTTGCAGTTCAAGTCAAAGTTTCCACGTGAAGTTTTGCTATGCAGAGTATGAAATTATTTCTCTGTTAGCTCTCTTTATTGCGCTGCTACTTATTCATCTTTTATGAGACTTCTCTTCTTTATAGTCAAATTTCCAACTAAATATTCAGATATTTTCATATTGTTAAGGAGCGTCAGTAACACTCCACAATTGTCATCTACACTTTCTTATCTTATGCTACATTATTTTATTTTATTTTATTTCATGTTCCTTTTTTATTGAACCTTTCTAACACTTCCATGATTCCCTCATTTAAATAAGCTACTGAAAGGATAAGATGATATTAAAAGTACCAGAAAATGTGAAGACAGTGTACCTCGACTATTGGGCAATGTTGATAAACAAAACCCTTTCCTATAAACTTTTTTGCCTATTGTAAATTAGTGATGGGTGCTGAGATTGTTGATATTATTTAACATTTTTTCTTTTTCAGGTGGGTGATTTTTATGAAGCTCTAGGAATAGATGCTTGTATATTGGTCGAGTATGCAGGTTTAAATCCTTTTGGAGGTCTGCATTCAGATAGTATCCCAAGAGCTGGTTGCCCAGTTGTGGTATGCAATATTTTGTCACATTTACACTGTACTTGGATAAAAAAAAGGACTATTTTTTCTTTCTTCCTTGAAATTCAAAATGGTCCTCAAATTCTGCCTTCTCCTGCCTTCTACTTTCTAAAAACATGTGGTTTAACTTTTTTTCTTTTCTTCTTCTGATTCCTTCTTTATGTTCTAATGTTTAGGTGTAATGATGTGATTATTCTTATGGGACTCAAAACTTCATTGCATATGATGTGCAGAATCTTCGACAAACTTTGGGTGATCTGACGCAGAATGGGTTTTCAGTGGTAAGTACTCCGTTTCAGTCATTTATGTAACATATCCACTCTATTAGTGAGAAATATGCAAAGCCTTTGCATCTGGCCTTCAGTATCTCCTTTCCACGCATGGACAGGAAGCGTTAGGCCTTAGAAATACATTTTCACCTTGCAACACTGGGGCAGGCCTCATTATGTGCTCAACTAATCTATTCATGATTAGAGTTATTATTGGTTTTAGCGTGCACAATGCATTCATTACATTATCTAGTCATATTTGTCTCATGCACACATATGTCAGAGGATTTACTGATGTATTCGATGTTTGCATCTGATTCATCTGTCTGTGTAGTGCATAGTGGAAGAAGTTCATGGTCCAACACAAGCTCGGTCCCGTAAAGGTCGTTTCATATCTGGGTAATTAAATGCTGATAACTCATTTCAAGATATCTAATCTTTGATTGTTAGATATCTTTTGTACACACATTATGCTCATTGTTTGAAATTTTACTTTGAAGTGATTAATCTAATCTCTTTGTTGCTGTCTTGAGGAAGGGATATTTAATTTTTATCTATGAGGTGTATCATGCTGTCTTCTGATTCGACGTACTTAGAACAGTAGTCCTGAAATTTGAAACATTTCTGTATGTCATTTCTGTATGTCAGGTCTTTTTTGGAGACTTATCAAGCACATCTTGCTTCATGGAATATCTAAATGATGGTGTTTGCATATTTTATATTTTTAACCACATTTACTTTGAAATGAAAATTAGTGGTTGTCATGATTGTCCAGATTTTGTTATTTCCTTAAAGAAAAATGGTAAATATACAACTAGATAATATTGATATAGTGTCTCATCTATGTTCTAAATATTTCAGGCATGCCCATCCCGGTAGTCCTTATGTCTTTGGACTTGTAGGCGTTGATCATGATCTTGACTTTCCAGAACCAATGCCTGTAGCTGGTATAATCATATTTAATTTTTCTGTGCTAGTGATTTTGATCCTATGGATTATGTTACTCAATTGATGCTAAACGATTATTGTTTGAAAATGGTATCACTTTATCAGTGCTGCAAGGCAGGTTCTGTTTATCATAGACTCATATCAATTATACCATATGGAGGTATATCTCGTTCTGCCTGAGGGTATTGCATCAACTTTGTCCTAGAGACTATGAAAACCTATTCATCAGAGGATGGTTTGACTGAAGAGGCCTTGGTTGCTAAGCTCCGTACTTGTCGATGCCATTATTTATTTCTGCATACATCTTTGAGGAACAATTTCTCAGGTTTATTTAAATTCTGGATTTGTATAAAATTGTTGATTCTATTGTTTATTTCCTGTTGGTGCTTAAGAGGGGAAAGGAGAGGGTGTCTAATTTTGGTTTGCTTACACCCTTCTCTGCTACGTGAAGTATAAAACTGTTGGAACTTGGAACTGGTGCTTTTTTTTGTATTGCGTTTCTATTATTGTATGCCTCGATAGGGTTGTGTCTTCACATTCCTTGCAAATGCTTTCTGAAACCTTAATTATTTCTCAACATTACTTTTGGTGATTCATTTATTTTCCACTGCAATCAATAAATTATGTTCTATGCTGCTGTTTTTAAATCTCACTCTAAATTGTCATCGTGTTTCTCTCCCATTCTTTCTGAGTCATTAGTTTCATTCTTAATGATCAAGGGGTTCTATTACAGGCACATGTCATTGGGGTGAATTTGGTGAGGGAGGCCTACTGTGGGGTGAATGTAGTGGTAGGCATTTTGAATGGTTTGAAGGCCCGGTCACTGAGCTTTTGTCCAAGGTTAACCCATCTCAGTATATTTGCTTTACTACTTTATGTTTATTTGCATATGCATGTGATGATTTCTGGGTAATAGTATTAGTTATAAATTCAATTATCTTTTGATCGTTCTCAGGTTAAAGATCTATATGGTCTTGATGAGGAAGTTACATTCCGGAATGTAACTGTTTCTTCAGAAGGGAGACCTTACCCTCTATCCCGAGGAACAGCGACTCAAATTGGTTGGTTTGCCTTGGAGATTTTGATTTCTCGTGATATTAGGACACATTCTTAATGATATCGATTGATCATTTCATATTTCCAGGTGCCATACCAACTGAGGGAATACCTTGTTTGTTGAAGGTGTTGCTTCCTTCAAACTGCACAGGCCTACCTGTACTGTAAGTAAAGTTTGGATTCTTTTATGCATTCGGTTTATTTTTGAAAGCGTTTGTACAAATTCTGTAGAATATGTAATTGGGCATTTTCATGTGGAAGCTTCTACCCATGTTCATGTATTTATATTAATGATCAATATTTGATAATTTTATATCGTGGGTGAAAATTTGTAATACTAAATGACAAAGTCATATAGTTATCCGGTTATCCCCTTTAATCTCTCTGTTCTACCCAATGTGCATTGTCATTATATGATACAGTACACATGTGTGACTACCTCTGCAGATTCTTGTACCTCAAATTTTCTGAATTTCTGAATTTTCAGGTACGTTAGAGATCTTCTTCTTAATCCTCCTTATGATATATCTTCCACAATACAGGGTGAGTTGTGATAGATATTTTATGTTGACCCTTTATAAGTTTATCAAATCCCACATGTATTTTTTCGTCAGAGGGTCCCTCATTTTTCTTGTATCCTAGTCAAATCCCAATGAATTAGTATATGGGTTAATCAAATCCACCTCTAAACCAAATGCTACAAGTTTATACGAGTTATTGTACTTGCATGGTATGCCATTTTGTTACTTTGAGAGCTTCCTTATTTTCTGACAAGAGTTTTTATTTTCCTAATCCAGCAACCTGCAGACTTATGAACAACATATCTTGCTCAATTCCTGAGTTTACTTGTGTTTCACCTGCAAAGGTTGTATTCTAACCTTGTTGGCGAGTTAGATTTGAGCATAACTTTTGACTTGGTGTTTGATTTCTTACCTATAGGTTTTTGAAATATGTTGGTTATTTTCATAAAATATCAATAATGGTTTAATGGCATAAATGACTCTAGCTTAGTCCAAAGGACTTGGTGGTCATAACTCATATGTTCAAGTTGCTCCAGAGGATTTATCAACGAGAATGTCAAGGTTAACATCTATGTTCAAATCTGTTCACCCATGTTAGTTCTCTCACAGAATGTCAATGATGCTTGGCATGTGAATGATGTAGCATCTTAGTTTTCAGTCATGCTTGACATGTGAACAATGTAGCACCTATTGCATTCCATCGTAATCCAAAAATGTATTGATTCAACATCTTATCTTCGATAACAATGGTTTTGTGACTTTGTTTCATCTGCTAGCTGTTAAATGTGTAAGTAAACGTTTATCAAGCAGGCATACCTGTATTGAACAAACACATATCTGCATATTTATGTATAGGTCTCTGTGTGATCTTATCTTTGCAAACTCTAGTAGGTGATATTGTTGTTGCTTTATGTTCCCCAGCTGGTGAAACTTCTTGAACTCAGGGAGGCCAATCATCTTGAGTTTTGCAGAATTAAAAATGTTCTTGATGAAATACTAGACATGCATAAAAATACTGAGCTGGATAAAATTCTGAAGTTGATGGATCCTACGTGGGTAGCGACTGGCTTGAAAATTGAGTTCGAGACATTGGTAAGTATAGCCAATTGGTTGAAGTAAATTACTGCACGTGCCCCTTTTGGAGAACATGACATTTGTAATACTCATTCCGCTGTTGAGTTAATGAGTAACATCTTGCAAACCAGGTGTATTTGACTTGTTACTCCTGATTAGTCAATAGAGTTTTCTTGTTCATGAAATGATCAGTTTTCAAACTTCTTTAATCACTTGTTCAATATATATACCTACCTACCTTTGATGCTAATCATTTTGAAGGATGCTAATATTTGCCAATCATCAGTCACAGGATTCCAAAAGTCATATCCTATAATTTATGATACAAAAAACATATTTGGTATTGTTTTTCTCCGACAAGACCAAGGATAATTATTATTTGTAGAACTAGCAGCTTTTGAAGAATTTGGTATATCTTCTTTATTTGTTTTTATTTGCAGAAACACTAGGGAAACTATTTTGGTTGAAGCATTACAACTGTAATAGATTTCACATTGCAGTCTGTTGGTATGGATCTTGTAATGAGGTGTGGATTGATATGGATTTCTATTAGTGTGTTATGTGTGTTTTCTATGGATATGCTACTGAATTGTTGTCTGGACAGGTTAATGAATGTCAATGCGCTTCTGATACAATTGGTGAAATGATCTCTCTGGATGGTGAACATGATCAAAATCTTAGTTCTTCTCCTGTTGTTCCTAGTGATTTTTTTAAGGATATGGAGTCTTCTCGGAAAGGTCGTAGAAAGAGAGTCCATATAGAGAAGGTTTTTGCAGAAGTGGAAAAGGCTACTGACGCTTTATCGCTAGCAGTATGTCTCCAGACTCAACTTTTCTGCTCCAACTATATTCTCACATACATATTCATGGTTGACACTTAATAAACAAATACTATTGCAGGAGACATACTGCTAGCGATAAAGCGTCCTATGATGAGTCTGGAGAGTCCAGTTGGTCTCAGGTAGATTTGAATCTAACATGATGAGATATCCCCACCCCGTACAAGTTTTTTTTGAAGGGCTCGCAGCTCAGCATATGACGCAGCATATGAAATAATATTGTTATCTGTATTTTTTCAAGTATTTTTTAAGAACAAGTCTAATATAAAACCATTGAATGCAGAATGTGGAAGCACTGAAGGGAGAGACAAGAATGTAGATAGTTGGTCTATCACCTTATTGGTTGGATGTAGCAGAAGGCAGTGCTGTAAATAACACTGTAGATATGCAGTCACTGTTCCTTTTGACTGGGCCTAATGGTGGCGGAAAATCAAGTTTGCTACGATCAATTTGTGCTGCTGCATTACTAGGAATTTGTGGGTTTATGGTCCCTGCGGAGTCATCCTCCATTCCACATTTTGATTCTATTATGCTTCACATGAAATCTTATGACAGCCCAGCTGATGGGAAAAGTTCCTTCCAGGTAAGATATCATCATAGGCGATGTTTGCTTGTTTCACCAAGCAATGAGGTATCATTGTGCTAGGTCCAGTTGGTCCGAGTAGCCAAGTTCTTCATGCTGCAACTAGGGATATGTAGTCTGGAAAAATTGACCTGAAAAAAGAGAGAAATAAGACATAAAATGTTTGGATCCGGTATATATACACGTAGGATTTTGAACTAAACTGCCTACATCAGAACTCCTCTATATGAAGACTTGACCAACCCACCCCATGCCCCCACCCCACAACGCACACACACACACACACACACACACAAAGTACTTCTCTCTATCTCTATCCGTCTCTCCCTTCACTTGGGGAAAATTAATTAGAACATGTCCTTACATTCTTCTACAAGTCTTGCTGGTTATTTGAATGGAATTCTATATATATAGGCTTGCATCAGAATAAGAATATAATTTCAGGATAGCTGCTCATCTGGGTTTCAATGTTTCAGGTGGAAATGTCAGAAATTCTGTCTATTGTTTCTGGAGCCTCTAAAAGAAGCCTCATACTTGTAGATGAGATTTGTCGAGGAACAGAAACAGCTAAGGGAACATGTATCGCTGGTAGTATTGTTGAAACTCTTGATAGGATAGGTTGTCTAGGTATCATATCCACTCATTTGCATGGAATATTCAGCCTGCCTCTCAATACAAAGAATACTGTGAACAAAGCAATGGGAACCGTATATGTTGATGGACAGACAAAACCTACCTGGAAATTGATGGACGGTATATGTAGAGAAAGCCTTGCATTTGAAACAGCCAAGAGGAAGGGAATTTCTGAAATGATAATTGATAGAGCTGAAGGCCTGTACCATTCTGTTTATGCAAATGAGATGATTCTAGGAAAGATTGACTCAAAAGTAGAAGAGTTCTGCTCCACAGGTTTTAAGAATTTTGATAGATCTCATCTGCAATCAAGTAGTGATAGAGTTAAAGTTGTTGATGGGACGGGATCAAAGAACACTATGGAAGTCTTACAGGAGGTTGTGAGTGCAATCTCCATGATATGCCAAAATAAACTGTTTGAGCTGTACAATGAAGAAACATCAGAATTTACTGATGTCCAGTGTGTTCCAATTCATGTCAGGGAACAGCCGCCTCCATCAATTGTAGGTGCTTCATGTGCATGTCATCTTGAGACCTGATAAGAAATTCTATGTTGGACAGATACATTTTTTGTCAATTTGATTTCTGTTTAGTCTCCTATTTCAATCTAAATGGCCGTGAATTTAGTGTCCAAATTGCTATTTCATTAGATGGTGAATTTAGTTGCGCCACCCATCTTGTTTATCACCCCAGCAGACGGTGAGATCTTGTTACTGGTAATATGCTATAAACTTTTCCCAATTTTACTTCAATAGTTTTGCTTAAGCTGTTACTATTTTTGTGATACTGGGATTGCATAAGCAGATTGTAGAAGTTGTGACTTCCATCTTGCTGTCTAAATAAAACCATCTTTGCTAAGTATGTACAAGCCTACTCTTAAAAAGTAGCGATGCATATAAGTTAACTAAGAGACAGTAGACGAAGAGTTATCATGCTCACTAAATCTTGCAGTCAATCAAAAGGGAAGTTGTTAACGATCTATATTTCCTTTGCCAACAAAATTTAATAAAATCAGAGAATAAGGCAGGATCAACGGCAAAAGAAGCAACTTCAGATGAAGTGTGCATGGTTTCCAGGAAATTTGAGTGCTTATGAGTTATGCCAGAAGCCAGAAGTTTTTGTGGGTTTTTGTGTTATTAGGTGACCTCCATTTTGTGCCATTTTTTGTACTCCCAACACAAGTGCAGTTGCTGTTATCTATCAAATACTCTGCTGTGTCTGTCCGCTTTATCCCTCCCGACGATCCTCCAGGCAGCCTATATCTGTTAGAACAAGTACAAATCAACTCCAGAAAGATTTAGCCACTGCGTAGGGCTCCAGTTTTAACAGATCAGAGTGTATATATTTGTGAGAATATCTAAGACAGAAACAACTTCTCATACGTTAGACTTACAAATGCATATATGAGTTACCAGCTTCTTATATGTATGCAATGTCATATCTAATGTTAGAAACTTATATGAGGATGGTTTTAGATGTCTTAATCAGAAATGGAAGTAAATCAATGTAATTATGATAAGTATTGTGTTAGAAACTAACCCTAGAAGTATTGTAGAAAGGCTCTTTCGTTGCCCTATGATGAGGACATCGACCCCAAGAGCTTTGCTTTGATCTAGAATAGTGGTTGCTTTGTCTTTGCCATCAGTCACTACCTTCTTCTCTACACGAAAGACAAGCTTCGGTTTGCAAACCTTGCATGCATGCTTCATTTCTTCAAGAAAATCCATGCCTTCTCTTCCTAAGCTTCCTTCTTCAGATGTGGTGGCACCAGCACCAACACCGGGAGGGATTAAATTCATGAGGCCAGGCTTCCTAAGGAACATGGTGATCGTGTTTCGCCACCAGTTATCGTTTTCGACATGGAAGAGGATCAATTCGTGGTTGTCAAACACTGCTTGAGAAAGAGCATATTGGAGTGCACCTGCTGATTCTTGGGTTGGATCTGTTACCACCATTACTTTCCGTCCTGGTGGAGCAGCTCTTCCTCCACCACCGTGCATGGCGCCCTTATAGGCGTCCACACTACCATCAACTGCCACCTATTCCGGTTGCTACCGCCACCAGATCGACCCAAAGTTGGCACACCTACAAAATTGCGCGCAAAATGGTTTTGCGATGAAATCACAGCTTTATTTAATTGTCTGTTAGTCAGGATGGACTCACTTATAGCCATCCCTGACTTTAAACGAAAAAATTGTCAAAGTTCCTATTCATCCCCCTCTAGGACCTCAAATGGTATCAGAGCAGCCACTAGCGTTGCTGGTGAGATCCTCTGAGGTAAGGGATGACTCGGGACAGAGGTTCGTCCTCTGTCAATGTCCCACCATTTTTTTATGGTGAGGATTACTCCAAATAGAAAGTCATGATGATTGCATTCCTTGAATCACAAGATGATGGGAGACAGTGGATTGTGGTTGAGGAGGGTTGGACAATTCCAATGAGACCAACCTCTGAAGGGGTCAAATGTTTGTATTCCAAAACTTTAAAAGGATTAGACCCCTGAGGAAAAAGAGTTAGCTAGGGCAAATGTTAGAGCTGAGCATAGTTTATTTACATCTTTGTTTAATAGGGAACATCGTAGAATCATTCACTGCTTGGTGCCAAAGCAACATAGGATACCATTGCTATGACATATAGAGGGAATATAAGGGTAAGATCTCAGAGACTTTAAAGTCTAGTCCTTGAGTTCGAAGAAATGACCCCATGCATAAGGATGAGTCCATCGATGACTTTCATGGTCGGTTGCTTAATGTTACAAATTAGTGTCAAAGTCTTGGTGATACACTAGCCCCTCGTAGGATTGTAAAGAAGTTTCTTAGAGCACTGCCTCCTACCTTTGAAACAAAACAGATAGCTATCGAGGAAGCTCAAGACTTGGATACCATCGATGACTTTCATGGTCGGTTGCTTAATGTTACAAATTAGTGTCAAAGTCTTGGTGATACACTAGCCCCTCGTAGGATTGTAAAGAAGTTTCTTAGAGCACTGCCTCCTACCTTTGAAACAAAACAGATAGCTATCGAGGAAGCTCAAGACTTGGATACATATTCTCTTGATGAGCTAGTCGGGAATCTAAAAACCTTTGAGTCTAAGAGAAGAAAGTCTATGAAAGAAAGAAAAATTGCCTTAAGTTCAGTGAAAGAAGAGAAGGTCGAGGATTGTGAAGATTAGTCTTTGGAGGAATTTGCTTTTCTTACAAAGCAATTTGAAAAATTCCTTAAGAAACATAGACATTTCTCTTCTTCAAAGAACTTCTCTAAAGGATCTTCTTCTAGAAACCCTAGGATTAATGATACCTCAAATGATATAGGTCATAGGTTTAAGTTTGTCCGAAAATCATATGATAGTCCAAGATGTTTTGAGTGTACTGGCATTAGACATAAAGCAGCTGAATGCGCTAACCGAAAAAGAAAGTCAACCAAGCCACTTAAAGCATCTTGGAGAGATAGTGGTTTGATTCTCCTTATGACAATGAAGAAGAGACTATAGCATTCATTGCGTCTGTCAATTTGGGCAAATCCTATGAAGATGATGACTCCGACGAGTTAGTACATAATAAGTACTCCAAGTTGTGTGTAGCGTCTAAGTCTACGCTCACTAAAATTGAAACTCTCTCTAATGAGTTATCAAAAAGTGATGAGACAAAATCAATTTTGCAAGAGAAGTATCAGTCTCTAAAGACTAAATGGCAGTTAGAAAAAGCAAATTGAAGCATCTTCGAGATTACTTAGACACTCAGATTAGACTTGTTTCCTCATTGACTAAGGAGAAACTTATTCTTGAAAATTCCTTGAGAAATTCTGAACAACAATTCAAAAAATTCTCAATTGGATCTGAAAAGCTCTCAAAAATGTGTGGGTTATGATAGACTGACAGAAACAAGTATGGTTTGGGATACAACAAGGGTGAGGGATCCAAAACAAAATTGAAACTGTTTTAGTTATAGCTACCAATCTAAATCAAACGTGCCAGTCGGGTCAAACAAACCCTTTGTTCCTACCTGCCACCATTGTGGAAAGATTGGCCACACACGATCTTATTGTTGGAAACTGCGAAGGAGCCAGAATCGCTCTAGGGAACTCCAACAGATGAGTACCTTGAGCATACTTCAATCCACTTTAGAAAAATCTCTTAGAGAATTTTCTAGGATAGCTAAGAGTCTTTCCATCCCTCAGAAACCAAACTAGAGAAAACAACCTACCTGGGTAAAGAAAGGTCAATATGTGAGGTAGTTGTTGAGGAGAGTAGTGAATTAGGTGAGGAAGATGTTGTGTGCTTTCTATACAGATTCAGAATTGCACGAAAAGCTAAGAGTAAAACCATTGCATTTTGCAATGTTGCACTCACATCTCTTACAACAAGGAAATCGGATGAATGTTACATGGGCAGTGGGTGTTCACGTCACATGACTGGTGACAAGAAATAGTTTACATCGATGAACGATTCCCATTTTTGTGGGAAAGATGTTTTCAGTGATGGTGCTCAAGCTAAAATCATTGGATGTGGGATAGTTAACACTCTAAGCCTCCCACATCTGAAAAATGTGTTGTGAACCGAAGAGGAGATAAAATAAAGAACTTGCCCGAACTAAATCTTTTTGTTTTATCAGTCCCTTCACAGTTCCACCCTTGGCTAGCAGCTAAAATAATATCTGCAAATGTATTGGTCTTAGAAATACATAAAATTCAAAAACTCTGAAAAGTCGGATAAAAGTTTTTACCTGTTTCCCGATCTTCCCACTAATAGTCCCATCCTTTATGCAAGCTATTAGCTCGGCCAACTCTTGGGGATACAGCTTGACCTCATTAATTGTTAACTCTTCATTTTTCATATAGGCAGCAATATCACTCATTATCCAGTTGGCAGCTAACTTCGCATCAGCCCCCTTCGTAATCGTAGTATCAAAAAACTCTGCAACCTGTGGTATACAATAAGCATGTCCCCACTTCAAGTCGTTTACAATGATATACTATTTGGATAACATAGCAGTACTCAAAAGGTTAACTGGTAAAAGTCCATTAAATTTTTTCTTGAAGTGTGACTGAATAAAATATCTGGAGTAAAACCTTCTTGTTACACTTCACAATAAGAAATTGATACACTCAATACCCAAACCAAATTCATTTACTTGCAGTTGCAGGGTAAGAAGACCGACATTAACTTTTGTTTTGTTCTTACTTCCCTAATTCTTTCTATCTTTTCATTTTATCCTAATCTGGTATTTCGCTGACATTTTATTTTGCATCAGATACAGATTGACTGACTAAATTCTTTGAAACCATATTTCGCATCGTATATTTCTGTAACTATATCTATAAACCAGTACGACAAAAATTTGCATTTGTATATTTCTTGGCTACTATGTCGAATCTTCAAGCAACATTTCAGGCATTAAAATTTATTTATTTATGCTTCTTTTTTTTTTTATTTGTATTTGTATTTAATACCAAATATATAGAACAACTAGACACTTCGGGACATAGAAGAAAAAGTATTGGGGACTCACATTCATGTCATTGGCAAGGAAAAGAATGTCCTGCATGCTTAGGCCAATCTTTTCATACCTTCAACGCTTCATTTCTGGAAGTTCTGGCAAAGAATTTTGAATACCATCGACATAATCTTGGCTGAGGAAAATTCCTGGAAGGTCTGGTTCGGGAGAATATCGGTAATCAGATAGTCCTTCCTTTTTCCTCATTGTAACTGTTTTCTGAACATTTCAACAATGTTAGCAGAACATGTGATGAGACAAAGGTGATGCGGCCATACATTTTGTAGTGGTTTGATTAGATGACTATCATGAAACAGCAAGGTAGAATCACCTGAGCTCCTTCATCCCATAACTTTGTTTCCTGTACGATTCTTTATCTTGGCCTTGACTATGAAGAAGCACCTGCCTTAATATTTCATAATCAATTGCCCTACTCACAGCTGAAAAAGCGTTCAATTTTTTTATCTCCACCTGCAATAGAAGGGGAATATTAATCACCAGAATAAATGGTAGTACTAGAGCATCAGATAACCAAGTACAAAATCAAGAATAAGACTCGGTTTATGTTATATCTTCTTATACTTCCAACCGTTTTCACTTTATATATATATATTATACATCCAGTATAATTTGAGTCAAATGCTCTATCTATATTTGTATATAAATAAATTTCCGACCCAGAGCCTTCGCTCTGCTTTGAAATAATAGATTGAAGAACATATTTTTAGTGGAAACCGGAGCATCGTTCCTTTCTTTTTTAAAAACAGAGCTTATCTATGGATTGGGACTGTATATAAATCTTGGGATTAACAAGCTCTATCGTAATAACTTTATAACTACCAGTCTCCATCAGTTGTCAGTGCTGAAAATTTGACTCTTTGTATCAAAATGGTATTGAATGCTCATCAAGCATTGCCCATGTAAGAATAATTAAGTCAGGCATACTGAACTGAATTATGGTCATAACTTCCCTAATGCTTAAGCTTGTGGTAATGAGCCCTCAGTAACATTTATTCTACTCTCCTCTTTCTTAAGGAGCATCTCTTTATGCTGGATTTGTAGTTACTAACACAATACATCTGTAAGTAAAAGTTACTTGCCTTGGTCCCGACTTCTGATTGCCCAATCAGTCGAACGGAAATATTCACATCACAACGAAGTGAACCTTCTTGCATATTTCCATTACTCACTCCCAAATACCGAACCACCCTCTGTATTTCTGCAGCATATTCTGCAGCTTCAATACCAGTTCTCATATCAGGTTCAGAAACAACTTCAAGTAAGGGCACCCCCGCTCTATTTAAATAAGCCTACAGAAAGGAAACAACTCATATGAATAAGTCTAGTAGCACCATAATACAAATAATACAAGAAAAACAATGTCCAAGGACAAGTACAAAACGAAAAGTACTTTCCTGTGAGTAACTTCCATCTTCTGAATGAATCAGCTTTCCCGCATCCTCTTCCATATGTACTCTCGTAATGCCAAACTTTCTATGTCCACCACCAAACTCTAATAGAATATCTACATCAATGTAGCCACCAGTCGCAATTGGAAGATCAAACTGGGATATCTTATATCCCTTTGGAAGGTCCGCGTAAAAGTACTGCTTCCTATCGAACTTCGAGTTCAAAGCCAGTTTGCAATTGAGTGCAAGCCCCACTTTCACAGCAGACTCAATGACCTTAAAGTTTAGAATCGGTAGAGCACCAGGCATCCCCATACAAATGGGGCAAATGCTGGTGTTTGGTTGAGAGCCACTGCTATAAGGACAACTACAAAACGCCTTGGTAAGTGTAGACAACTGGACATGGGTCTCTATGCCAATTACTGCATCATAATCCTTTGAGGCATTCTCAAGCGTTCTGTTCTTCTGCGCCGGAAGCTTTGAAACCAGCTTAACATTTTCTTGTGTGGCTGTCTGGGTTTGTGCACTACTCATTGTGCAGCACAAAACAACATTCTTTCTTCTAAGCAACGTGGTGGGATTGAAAGCAAAAGGGTGAATTTGAAAGCTTTTATGCCAAATTATCACAATCGAAAATGCTAAGGCGATTTCATAACATTACAAAAAGTGTAAGCAGAGATAGTGAAAGAGACTTACTTATGATTCCCACAAGTTTGAAATAAAGGTGAGAGAGCAGAGAGATAGTGTAGCTTTTATGCTATACCATGAGAGTGTGAGAGTGGCCACTCAGAATCAGATAAACCCAGTTAAAACAAAGCTTTTGGCTCCAAATCCCCTCATAATTCTATCACTCTGTGAAGGTGAAATACCTTTAATTAAGCAAATGTCCCATTGATGTGGACGTGCCGGAGTGGTTATCGGGCATGACTAGAAATCATGTGGGCTTTGCCCGCGCAGGTTCGAATCCTGCCGTCCACGCGTTTTGAGAAAACTTGTTAAGCTTTCATGACTAATCATTTCAGCCATTTTTTGCTTTGGATTTTTTTTTGTTTAGTTAAGACGTTAAGCGTTGGGCTGTTCGACTGTCACCGTAAACTCTCTCTCGTGAGGAAATGAGGATTTTATTTCACAAATCAATTACGAAAATGAAAACATAAGACCTAAACTCAACCCAATTATAGAAATCATGAGTTGAACGAATCTAATTTTCACTGTAATTAAACCAATGTAAGCTTCTCATAGAGAATGAGAACTCTTTCTCTCGTTCCAAACGCTAGTAGTCCGGCGTTGCCTTGGCTTAGTCAAGGACTGGGATCTTTGCTTGTTCCTTTTGACGGCAGAAAATTGACGCTTTGCTCAGTTTGACATTTTGGCAGTTTGCTTTTCACGGACAATCGTTCAATCACGGGAGTCTCTCTCACGTTTTCAGCAATGGAAGGCCCAGGATCAGGCCTTGTTGTTTACATACGACGTATGGTCAGGCTTCTGACCGCCACGGGCACAGCTGAATGTGCAGACTAAATCTGAGGTGTTGCGAGTGTGGAGGACCAGGTTTGTGGATTTCGGCGAGGCAGTGCTCTGGTGGGATGCGGCAGGCTGTTTTGGTCGGCTTTCATTCTCAACAAGGCAGTTGTTGGTCTCGCCTCATACGCATGGATCATCTAGGAAAGATGATGTTAGGTGGCAGTTTCTTGAAAGGGAAGGATCGGCGTTACATGATTGGGCATTAACAACGGTGGTTCAGACGACAGCCTCATCATGCTTGATGCAGTTCTCTCTATCGTCGATCGTCTGAGCCCCCATTGTTGGGCTTCATAGTTCTTCATGGGTTAGGGTTTCCCTCATATTGGGCTCAGGTACTAGGCTTGCTAGGACTACTTTTTGGTTTTTGGTTGGATATGGATCTGGATTTGTAAATCGGGCGAGTCGTCAATTGGGACTTTGATTCTAGTTCAGCTGCACATTTTTTACTGGCATTAGTTCTTTAAAGTAGCCTCCTACTTCCCGTCTTCAGTATTATAGGTTGGATTAGAGCAACTACTTGGTTATGGTTCTTGCGGTAGCTTCCCACTTCTCGTCTTAAGTAATACGGGTTGACCTGTAGCAATTACTTGTTATGATTACGATTACGTTCACAATTACACTGCCCATCAGACATTTGGTGCAGTTTTAGATGCCCATCGGCATCATATGATTCGTTTAGGTTACTATTATTTACGTCGCTTCTATCAGTTTTTGTTTTCAGTTCAGTGATTGTTTACACCATTTTATTTTTTCGGTTGTACTTTTTGACTGATTTTCAATATATTATTGCTCGTTTACTCTTAAAAAAAACTCTCACCATAATTGGGGCAATAATATCATCCTTTTTTGGAATGCAATTATTTTTTCTTTGTGAAAGATATTCTGGGTAGATGACAAATCCCTTCGGCATATATGTAATAATTCAATTTTGGGTCGCAACTGTATCTAGCAACTTTAATAGTTTGGCCCCTTTATAATTTCAACCCAAATGAGACTCAACCATTACGCCACTTGCTAAAGTTGAAGTGATGATTTGAAGTCCAAGAATTTCATTACTGCCTAAAACTGCTAAGAAAGAAAACTACCTCCTCGCAGACAAAGTGCAAGGAGCGCTCATCAACAAGTTGACCACAAGATTAACCGGAGCACAACACTAGGACTCCCAAACAAAGTAGTAGACTTGGGTCAAATGTTTATGAAGTTACTAGGTGTGACTTCCCGCGCGCGAGGCGCGGGTGGCAATAATAATATCAAAAAAGGAAAAAATATAAGTGGCATTTTTACATTATAAGTTTTGTGGAAGAATTAAATGATTGGTTCATTATTTGTTTGTAAATATGATTATGGTTAATTTGATTATTTTTCAATTGATATTCCATTTTTTTTTTTGCGGATTGAATGGCCAAGAACATCAGATATAAACAAATATATAGGATATATTTATAATCAAGTTTATGCAAAGAGTGGTGTTATGATGTGATAATTGATTAATTCAAAGTAATCCATTTCTCAATAAAATATGTTTTCGTCCTTCTCATTGAATATGAAAAATAAGAGTTCGGCAAATGAAAGAAATTATGCCTGATTACATATTAAATAGAATAAAAGGATAGTGATAAAATCCATCTAATCATAGATAAAAGTTGCAAAACTTAATAGTGATTGCGCATAATATAAGTTGGTTCTCAACAAAAGACAACTTTTATGGATGACACACACAACATTCCTTCGCAAAATGCCCTGCAAGTTTAACGCAGTTGATTAATTACACATTTCAATAAGGTATGATTAGAAAAGCAAAATGGGCAACAGATTTTAATGTCACAAATATAATTCTTTATTTAAGCAATGGACAATTCTATGATAGTACATTAGAAACTATATATTGAAAAAGATGACAGTTTTGAAACCAAATCAAGATTTCTGATTGGAGCAGTCATAAAGCAGAGATGTGATGAGCGATTATTGCATGTTTCAAGAAATATGAAAGCAGTTTGGTCATCAGAATGCGATCATGTTCAGGCAAAAATAGAAATTTCTTGGACTTGATCATGACTAATCACACATCATCTTGCATCGAAGCTGAGTTTGTCCCTTATTGTATATATATTTGAAACAAATGATGACTTTATAGGAACTGATAATTCCTACTTTTGAGGTTGGCTTTGTATGAGGGGGTAATTTCAATTTTTGATATATTAACATATGGAATAATAAGATATGACAACGGCTCATATTTTTTTTTTCGAAATTATGAACATGGCAGTGTTATATAGCAATGATTCACTTAAATGAGCAAATAAAATAGAGATTAAGAATGACCTGGGTTTGGAACCATGTTATCAAGCATTCCGTGCAGTTTCCTTGCTGTGTATACAAATGAGTTAATGTTGGATGAGTTTGGAGCAAGTGTTGAATTCCAAATAAATAACTGTGTAAAATGGAACAGCACTTACACTATCTCCATTTTATTCCGTCCATGAAATATGTCCTTCAACTTCGTGAAAAGCTCTACCATTCGTTTTGTCTGGTTCACTTGTTCCACCATCAGATTTGTTATATCGGCAATTATGACATTGTTGGAATCCATTTTTTGCAAAACTGTTGCCAAATTCTCCGGCGGTCCATCTGGTCCCATTGGGCTTGCAATGTTTGTTGTTGTTTCTTGTTCGGTTGCTGTGGAGATTCCCTCGGATGAACGATGCTAGTTGAATTTGGCCTACAACGGCTTTCTCTTCATCCCTCTTGGATATCTTGTTGGCCTTCTTTCTGGCAATGTTTGATTGCCTTGGTCGTGCAATTTTCCACAAGAATACAATTCAATAATATGGGAAAAAAATAGAATTCAGTGATAGAGGATGCCAAACCTTTTTTCCAGGTTTCTGGGCACCCCCTCTGGCCATCCAGGTTTCCCCTTTCTCTGATTTGCCTGCTGCTGCAATTTTCTGTAAAAGGAAAAAAAGGTCAATCATATTTGAAACTCAACAGAGTTCAATGATGGAATGAGGCACACATTTTCTTGGTGTTTCTAGGCACCCCCTTTGGCCTGCCCGTTTTCCTTTTTTCCGACATTATTTGAATTGTTTCTTCTTCGAAACTGTCGTAGAAGAAATAATCAGTTTTGTATATATATCATCTCTCGCACTTAGCATCGGAACACATAAGATTAAAATCATATAGATTTTTGTATCCCATATATTTGGATGTTATAAGAAATTGTTAAGCATTTGAAATCAAGATTACACTGGATTGTTCATTCATCGTTAAGAGAACCAAAGCAGACACATGTTGATTTTTTTTTGTTGAGTGTGAAGTCATTGCTGACTGTTTTGTTGATGCGAGCAAAGTTTTCAACAGTGTTTGTGATATAAATGTCATGTCAAAATTATTCAATAAATTTTGATCAGCCACCGTAACAAACACAAAAAATTTAATCACCACATTAGAATACATGTACGACACAGATAAGTGATGAAATTAGTGCAGCAGATTACATATTATAGTCTATTTATGTCACTGTTTAATACTAAGGTGAGTCATATATTACACCACAGATCAGAAGTTCAGCACACATCCAAATATACAAAATGATGGCCAGACAGCTGGACGAAGAAAATAGGATCTGTGTTCAGCAAAAGACAACTCCATATCATCTCAACACCGATTATTTTCACATCCACCTGCAAAATTAATATTGCAAATAATCAAAACACTTAATGAAGTCGTGCCATATACATTTTTGGCAAAATACAAAGTAAGAAGAGTCTGTGTTAATGTTGTTAATGAGGAACACATTGTGCAAGCAAGTATCCTATATTCTAAGATTCATTGATAGCCATGATTCACGGTCGGCACACTATAGAAGTAGAATCCTATCCTGGCCTAAGTGTTGCAAAGACCACTTTTATGATTTTCTGGTGTGTACCAATCCACAGGACTAATCTTGTGAGAAAGTTAAGGCAATCTGATACCTGGTTTACAGATGACTGGATAAATTGTGGCCATTTGAAGGATGAAATAATCAATGTTGTTTAAGGAATGTATCATTATTTTTTATACAGGAGAAAACAAAAAATTTAAACAAAAAGTTGGCGGTCTTCATGTAGTGCACATAAGTTGCAACTGAACTGCCAAGGTTTGGAGACTAATAGGAACGTGCAAATGTTTGAACTTGATAGATCATCACATGATAGAAAACACAACAATATACGATTCATAAACAGTTCAAACACGCATAAAAGAATGAATGAGTCATCGCAAGAAAAGAGTTGAAAATTGTAGACACAAAAGATCGACCATTGCATTGCAAATTGTCAACAAAATCAATGCCAAAATGTAACAAATAAAATGTATTTGATTGAAGCAACCAGAGAATAAAGTGCGTAAATGAAAATTAAATGGTCTCATCATAGTTAAGAGAGCAATGGTCACAATGTAAAAAAAATCATTAAATTGTCAAAGGAAATATGCACCAGAGTTCTGTGTTGTATAATCATTGCAGCGTGAATAGAGAAAGCTGCATATAAATTTGTCAGTACCTGATCCCATGGCCATGAGCCGCAGAATATTTTGCGTGATCTTCGTCATTTGTAACATGACATCTGTGAGGCCAGCAATGATAGCAGCTTTATCAGTTCCTGTTTTTGGTGTTGGTTCCTCTGAGAGAAAATGAATTCCATGTATGAATAATAGCTCTCACACAGTTTACAAATCAAGGGTTATAATGTATTAGAAATCTTGAAACCACAGAAATCAGTCGATATGTATCAAGTTTGTGAGAAAATGAATTCCACATCCGAAGTTGTGAGTACCTGAGGCCATAGCCAGCAGCTGCACAATATGGTGTGTGATTTTGGTCATCTGCAATATCACATCCGTGAGGCCAGCAATCATCGCAGTCCTGTTGTTGTCTGTTTTTGATTCTGATTGATCTACTGCCCCTGGTGTTGGCTCTCTTTCCTGCATTTTTTCAGCTGTTGTTGGCACGCCATCATTTTTCCGCATCTTCTTTCTTGTTTGCGGATTTTGTTCTGCTTGTTGGAGATCCCTTATGATTTCTTTGTTGCAGGCAGTGTTGTCCTTATGAGGTGATGTTTGTGCGGCCTCTTCCCATAATTTTCTGCAATACACATACTGAGTAACAGCAAAACCAAACACAGAAAGAGTGTTATCTGTGAAAAACCAAACCTTTTTTCACGGTTCCTAGGCACTCCTTTCGGCCAACCTGGTTTGCTCTTATCCCCCTGCTCGCAGCTGGTGTCTCCCCCACGTAACTTTCTGCAAATCAAACAGCAAAGAATTTTCGACAATGAATGGCTTTCAATTCAGAGACAACCTAAAGAAGATAACTGATTTTTTTGCTAAATAAATCAACATTTTCTCGCAATTCCCAGGCATCCCTATTGGCCAGCTTCGGTTTTTTTTCTTATTTTCCTCATCAATGATAGCTTTTTCTTGCAGCTTCCTGCAAAGAAAGTAATCAAAAGATATCGGCAAGTAAACAATTTTCAATAAGGCCTAAGATTATACCTTTTTGTTAAATTCCTTGGCACACCCTTTGGCCACCCTGGTTTCTTTTTCTTGTTTGGTTCGGGAGTGCTGGCCTTTTCAAGACATCTGCTGCAAAATTGTTAACAATCAATATCATATTTGCTCCCACAAATTTGTCTGATTAAAAAATCTTCTCGTTTCTACCTTGGATTCCTTGGATCTGCATAAATTTGGCGAACCACCTCTTTAAATAAGAGCCCAGCATCCTGTTTTTGCTTTCTGGTCTTAGGCCTGAATGTTCTTGCCTTTCCTTTTACAGTCTTGGCATTCTTTGCCCCGGTAGCTATTTCCACTGATGTTGGAGATGGAGCCTGCATATTTGTCGTAATAGGTGCTGAGTGTTGTGGACGGGGAGATGCAACCGATTCTGGAGGAGGAGATGTGGTCAATTGTGGAGGCAGAGATGAGGAGGCAAGTGGTTCAGGCAGGAGTATGACTTTCACTGGAAACGATGAGAGCGTTCCGTCCTCTAGCAAGTGATAGTTTCTGCTTAAATCCAACACATTACCTGTCCATCTCAGCAAATGGAAATATATCAGCCAACAAAAAAAGTAAACACAAATACGGCGAACTACTCATTCAAAAATATATATTTCGTCATCATTGTAATGCATCACTGATGGAAGAAAACATGCATACGCAATACAGATTAATGTTTGTGATAATGTTATTGAATTTATAGACTCAAATGACAGATTGTGTATGGATTAATACAATGAGATCACAAAGAAAGCAATCAAATACTCAACTCTATGACTCTACAAAAGAAGCCATATTGACGTCACAGAAATGGCAATGAGATTACATGATGCACATGAACACAAACACAATTCTGGGAACAATAGAGTCGACTGAGTAACTTGATAGAGCAACCATATTGATGCTAACAAACACCTGGATAAGTTCACACAATGGATATCCATAGCAGCATACAGTTTAGCAATTAAACTGATATCCAGCTTTTGGTCAAGATAGAAGTCAAATTAAAAATACAGAATTTAGAGTTGAAGACCTGCATTTTCAGAATAGAAACAGATAATCTCGAAAGCATGAATCAAATCGAGCCCTTAAACATTGCATGCAACCACAAACAATCAAAGGAAACCATTTCTTTTTAAGAATCATCAGGCCGTGATCAAATCAGCTCAGTTCAACAACGACGAATCTGTGACATCAACGATACTGATGGAAGAAATCAGTGTTCGACCCAAACAAATTACAAAATACATAAATTTTAATCAAATCAGAACAACCAAATTTCACCAGCAGTAAGACATGCATCCAAAATGGAATCCTCTTTTGTGATCTCACTTAGTCATTGTTGGAGAGAGATTCGAAAAGCGAATTCGTAGAGAGTAAATGATGATACTCACCAGCTTTTTGGAACTCCGATCTGGTTCTCATATTGTGTTCTTTGTCATGGAGAGAATTGCAGCAGAATGGGGAACGGGCTTAGAATAAATAGGGGGGAGCTTTGTGGGAGACACAGGTGGGTTGGTAGGTGAATTTCTATTCAATGCCGTTGTCTGTAATCCATAAACGGAAGAAGCTTCTATATCTTGCACATTAATCACATTTGTGGGCAATATAACATAACAAATATAATATTTTACATATGAAATGGATAATTATATAAGCAATAAGAGAATTGTTTGCTTGTGAATAGCTTGTTTGCATCAGGTTTCTGCCATTGTATTTGTTGTGCGAAAATTAAATTCAAAGAGATGGAAAGAATGTCATAAAATGATTTGTAATTATCGTTAAATCAGAACAAATTCAGTAAATGTTTTCGAATGCAGTATTGCCCTATGATTGGACACTAATAATTTTTTGCAATCTTGCCTTGAAACAATCTGTGTTATTTGAAAAATTTCACCTTCCATCGTTGCAGCATGAATTCATTGATATTCTTCATAAAAAAGAATTATATTGATCGGTGATCTGTACAATCTGTTGATATAAATTATAATTGACTTGGTTTGGCTAAGAAATGAGCAAAAAGTATGGAATAAATGGGAGAAAACAATATTGCAGTCCTGAAGTAATATTTTTTTTTGTTTATCAAGGGGCACTCTTGTATGGCTGTAGCATTTTATCTTTTATCATCCTATATTTTATCCTAAAATATAATCTACGTATATTTAACATAAATAAAAAATTATATCCTTGTTATCTCATTAGAATATGGTGAGGAAGAAAAATCTCTAAAGATTTTATCAAATTTGTTGGCAATGATTTTTAGCAAAAGATGCACCATCTATAT
Source organism: Geum urbanum (assembly GCA_946800695.1). Lineage (NCBI taxonomy): Eukaryota > Viridiplantae > Streptophyta > Magnoliopsida > Rosales > Rosaceae > Geum > Geum urbanum. The sequence goes on from OX327012.1 coordinate 4,578,997, forward strand.
GTCAGACAATGTGTTAAATTTATGCAAACACAGTTTCAGTCCTTTGATATTTGCAAGTGGGCTAACACGTTGCGAGACATGCTTTTCACAACAATATGAAAACGGTTGTGTGCCATAACCGCCATCAAAAATTAAAATAATACGGAGCAACGGTAAACCAACCCAATATGTTCCATTGTGAGATCACAATTTTGCAAACACATCAGAACATCAAGAGCAATATACAGCACACCATCCATATGCGAACAATCACAAAAGTTTGCAAACTCATGTAATGCAAAACAATGCATGGTTGTGCCCGCATATTATGGCCACTTCATTGGCAAATAACAGTGCAAATGATGCGAGACATATGAACCGCAAAAAGAATGTTATTGGCCATCGATTTGCCAAAATCTATATCATGCAAATGTTTGACTCCTGCAATAGGACATGACAGGTTAAACACTGTGAAATAGGAGTCCAATAAATATAAAATTTGGACAGGCAAAGAAGAATCCAGCTAGTCACAAATTTGGTATAAGACGGTGTGAATAAAATAAGGCACAACATGGAAATTAATTATGAGAGACCAAATACATTACTGGGATTGTATGTCAACATAAGATGTCGATCTCGATCACATAAGTGAATATACAAAATAGCTAATCCTCAGATCAAAAACAGGTTTTTGATCATAGCATTAGCCAACCTGGATTCACCATAACAGAAGTAGAACAACCAACATCTATCCAGTTAAACATTCTAACTAAGCAAAAAGGTTGGCAGACTCCATCCAACTTTTATACAGAGCACACTTGTTTCCAGCAAAAGCCAATCTTTCACCATACTTATAGAACTTATTCACAGTGCAACCTGTGGACATAATAACAGAAGCAATCAAAACATTGCTTAGCATTGTATGAGCAATCGATTCAATTATGCATAAAATAGTTCGCACCATCATCACGCAAGATAGACCATATGCAAGACAGCAAAGCAGACCACAGACAAACGCATTCAGCAAATTGTATCACAATCTAGTTTATTGTGGTGTTTCGGTAGTAAAAATAGAGCCAACAAATCAATTATGGTGGAGAAGACAACACTCACCTTATTTAAGTTTCTTCTCCATATCTCGTGGAGGTGTGACTCCCATATCTTTTGTCGATGAGCTTCCAGCATCTTGGTCTCTGAAAAGACAACGAAAATTTTGTCAGCCAAAAGATAGTTGGCTGTAATCCAGCAACGAAGTGCATTTATACCTTTTGGCCTTTTTTTCTGTTTCTGATGCAAACAGTTGCCGCGCAAAATCTTGGCTTCCATGTTTCCTCTCATAGATAATTTTATCAGGAGTGTGGAGGCTTGGCTGATCAAATTCAACCACCCTTTGAACTTTTTTACTTCCAGACATATCTCCCTCGGATGTTCCAGCAGCGGGATCATAGCTGCGGCTGCTTCTCACAAAGAGCTCACCACGCTGACTAATTCTTATTTCAAATATGAATTCCTGGTCAGCTTTCGAGGTGATCTGTGTGTGAAGATTTATTTCTGCAGGATGGGGGGTGTTGTTCAAGAGCTCCTCACATGTTGCCCCAAATAATTCATCGGCTGCCCTTCCCATTAACGTGACTCTTGCCTGATCATCGTCATCTTGTATGACCATATACACCTTACAACTGTATAAGATAATTGCAAGATAAAAAAGAATCAACTTATATAACATTTGATTTAGGATGAACAGATGTATGAAAGATGCAAATGAAACAGTGTTATTCACTTTAATTTTGGCTTTTGCTCGCCATGGGTATTCTCGATGTATCGATTGTCAGCTTCCTCTTTCTTCAACATATGCTTATAGCATTTATCTACAGGGCAGCACCTGTAAAACCATCCCTTGTCGACAAAAAATCTTCTCACAACAGCAGAACAATATACTGACTTAGTCTGAAACACAAATTGAATACAGCGGAGTCACAAACCAATGCGTCACAACCGGACAAATTTGTATGCAGAAAAGTGACAAAATCATAGGCAGTTGAATACACATTGAATAAACTGAGTCTTAAATCATATATCCAAACTTGAAATCCAATTGGTTTTCATGTTGGATTCCGAAGAATTAGATTCAGCTTTTCATTGCAGATGATTTAAACTGATCATAGTGAAAAAATTCCAGAGCAGCCAAAAAGGGAACAGCAATGTAATTCATGGAGTGGTCAAATGCGTACACAACTTATAATATATAGATATCCTCATTTGGTCACGCAAAAATTCAATAATTTTAAATCATATTCAAAGATAAGGGACGGAACGAAATACCGCATGGAGCGATGGATCCAGCGCATTCAATTCGGAGACATTTCTCTTGTCTGCTTCGTCAATTATTCCCGGCGACATCAAACTGGAAAATGCACTGGAGACATTCACCTTGTCTCCATTCTTTGAAAATCTGCCACAAAAATTTTAAATATCAAGAAGGAAGCAGATGATATAAAATCTATCAAATTTGTCCGATTTGTGAGAAATATTTGTTCAAAAAATTGAACCAACTTACTCAGCCTCATACTGTCTTCTTTCTTTGATGTCTGGATTAATCACAAAGCACGTATGAGGTGTGCTATATGCCGAGACACGACCTACATAATTTTGAGCAATTCACGTAAATTGTGAGCAGTTTATAAGTTCTGACACTTTCCTAACTCACACATAGAAAAAATAAATAGAGCAAGAGAGGAATTGCAGCCCACGCGAACTAAAATGGTGGCTGAATAATAAGGCAATCCAGAGAAATTTAAAAATTTAAACCACACAGTAGCCATGTATAAATCAGCAATTGAAATTAGAGGTACAGAAGAAAGTTGCCCAAAAAGAAGAGCAAGTGACACTAACAATAAATGATAATGTACTCTATCCTGAGAAGGAGACCAAACATAAACAGCCATATGTATCATGGATAGATGAAATGAAATATAAAATTTGATGAGATAAATATGAATAAATAAATATGAACAGAACATATTAAGCTAATATAAAATAGCTGGGAAAAGTCACAAAAGCTGGGATAAACAAAGAAGTGAAAGCAGGATACCCTCATAAATGCTGATTCTCATTCCTGTGAAAACTGCAAGCACTGGTGGAGGCATCTCAGCAATCTCTTGGACAGGAAATGATCTTGCAACATCAGCCCACAGAGAGATCTTCAATTCCTCCCTCCTATATGTTTGATGTATATTGTTACGACATCTTATTTCAAACGTACAGTGCATGTAATCAAAAAGGGAACAAATTCACATATGCAATACCCCAAAAATTGAATGAAGAGATCAGTCCTGGTCTCTTTCTCCTTTGGATTGTCAACAGCAATCACTTGTGGTGCTTTCACAGATTTAACGCATCCATATAGGTCTTCAGATACACAAAGCTTAGCAAATTTGCATTTCCACATAAAATTATAAACATGCTCAAATAAACACAGGAAACAGGGATAATTCTCACCTGCAAGGAGAGTTTGTTGGCTTGCCTCAGCAGGGAGGTTTCCAAATTGTCGCAGATTGAAGGAGTATTTTGGAAAGTCGAGCAATTCTTCTTTGACTTCATCAAATTGAGTACATTCTGTGAAATACAGAATTGCAACATGGGCAGCGACTTTGTGTCTAGCTGGATCGTTCTTTGAAGAAAATCTTGATACATCATAAATCTTCCCTGGTTGCATCAACATTGGCATATGTGCGTAATAACACTCTTCAATCATTGCATGTATCGAGGAACCCTGCAATGAAAATTCCCATATGCAAAAAGAATCCAACATTGAATATAATATGGAGACATCATATGATCACAAAACTTAGATACATATATTTGAAATATATACTGAGAAATGCCAAAGCAGAAAAGTAATAAAACATATAAATAATGGATGCCGAAATAATCTATGAAACGAATGTCACGGGACAAACAGAAATGAATAGATTAATAAATATCAGCAAGGATAGTATAAATGCAACTTTGTTAATGGAAGTTGACATGTTTTTAACATAGAATCTACCTTTTCATCCACCAAGAGATAATGCAATCCATTATAGTCTGTGTTGTCAAACATATGGGGCCTCCATCGCAATGCAGCACGAACTCTGATAGTGATTCCAATTGCAGAAAATGGCTTAATCTCAGCGATCAACTTTTTCATCTTCGATTTGTCTAACAATAAGAAAAAAAAAATGAGAGGCCTAAAATAAACCACCAGGGATATGTTAGCTAGCCTATGATGACTGGTGAACCAGAATAAGACAGTTACAGTTCAAATTAGTACACCAATTAGTCACACGTATGTATATGGACTACACATAAATCATTTGCTGAATGAGACATATCTACTTAATCTGCTTTCTTGATTATCTGTGGATGGAAGATACATAAAGTGGGGCACATATTGGATCAAAGGGAGAATTGATATACTGTATGATTGCTTCAACAATAACAACCGTAAACATAAGAAACGTAAAACAGACGAAAAACCAATCACACGGCAAAAAAAATAAAAAAAATTGCAGGCATAATTTCAACAGCACAAAACATGGTCCGAAACCAGATAAGTCGCTGAAAGCAAGAGAACATCAGTGAAACAATAACTGGAACCTAAAAGAGGAAAACACAGCATTGATCATGAAATCTATTCTAAATTTCGACCCGAACTGATGAACCAAACAATCTCAAATCAACAACTCTTCAAAAGCAAGAGAACACCAGCAAGGTGTTAATCGGAACCTAAAAGAAGAAAACACACCATTAATCAGGAAAGCCATTGTATGCCTCAACTTTGACCAATGAACTAAACAAATGATAAAGAGACGAACCACAAATAGCAGCACACCAATGAACAAAACCGCATAAAAATTGACAGAAAAACACATACAACACAATAGTCACACGGTATACAAAATTCAACATGACTGTATCCTCCATGTTGTAATCATTTCAATGAGATAATTAATCGCAAATAGATTCAAAAATAGCAATTGCCAAACAGACAACAGAGATAAGCAATTAGTTATCAGGCAACTGGGATTGTTTGCAAACAACGCACAACGCGAAAAAAGAGAGCACAAAAATGAATCAACACGAATTCATGTAACATAATCAACGGAGAGAGAACGAACAGGCAAACATTCCAGAAAAAAGGCAAAGAAAAAAACCTTGTTTAGTCAAATAACAGTTCTTTTTTTCTTGGCAATAGAAAAGAAGAGGAAGCCTAGACGTCCTCTTGTGAGCTTGTTGATGCCTTTAATCTGTGCCCATGATGGCGCCTTATAGGCAATGCCAGCGGCTCCAGTGACCAGGAGAGAGAGACACCACGTTGCCATCTTTCTGAATAAATGGCGTGTTCTGAATTCCAATTTCAGGAACTACACATGGTGGAACAGAACGGAAAATAGCTACAAAATTGATCATGATCGATGGAGGAAGCATGACTTGTCCAATTAGGTGAGAAAATGTTTGGCCAAAAAGCTGGATACAGAGTTGACTTACCCAGGAATAGACCAAGAAGAGACAAAAACAGTCCAAAAGCTGCCATGATTTGAAGGCACCCATCTCCTCCAGCAAAGGGGAAACGTGCTGGACGAAGGAAACCACAGTGATGAAAGGATGGGATAAGACAGCGCATGGTGTGGTTAGGCACTGAAGGCAGACAGTGCAAATAATAAAGAATTCAACATGAGTTTTGATCCATGTATGCATAAATATATTTATCCAGGAAAGAGCAATAAGACAATTTACTATATTTACAGCTGATCAAATTTACCCATCAGCAATATTCTTTTACAAAAAATTGCAAACTCCACTTATCCTTTCAAAATTGATCAAATTGTATATTCCAAGTGCTCACTCTGTTGATAAGCCAATTGCGGAACATGAACTCCATTGATTATCTTTCCAAGTGATTCCTTTACCGATTCTGTAGTTTTGAACCAATGTCATACAAAAAATTACTAAAAAGCCGTGAGGATCTATTATTATCCACGAAATCACATACACTTACAACAATCATAAAGCCATAAAAATATGCTTATTATTTTCACACAATATAACACATCACATATGTTGTAAGACATCTCTATAAACAATATTTTTCGTCAGATTATTAGGGACATCATCACAATTATTTATAAAAAAATTTAGACCTTTTTTTGACGTAACTCTAGATAATGCAACATATAATTGTCCATAAGTAAAAACTGGTTCCGACAAATATACACCTACTTGATTAAGTGATTGACCCTGATTTTTATTTATCGTCATTGCATAACATGGTCTAACTGGAAATTGACGCCTTTTAAATGTAAATGGCCACTTAGTTTCAGTTGCATACAATACAATTCTTGGAATATGAACTTTTTCTCCTGTTTTATTCCCCGTAAGTATTTTTGCCTCAATCAATCTGTCGAACAATTTTGTCACAATCAATCTTGTACCATTGCATAAACCACGTATTTGATCCAAGTTTCGTAATAACATGATGGGCATCCCAATTTTCAACGTAAGCTCATGTGTCGGTAATCCACTAAATTCAAGTTTGTTCAAAAATTCCATTGGATATAAAAGATTAATATTATCACAATTACTTGAATTGTAAGAAATTGAATCCGAACTAAAATACGATTTGCCATGAGCAGGTAATAACCCACATGCATAATTATTTATTTCATGGACAGTTATATTTTTTGGAGTAACTATAGCACGTTCTTTTAAATAATTAATATCATTATACCTGCTCAAAAAATTGGGGTAAGTTGCTTCAAAGATTGATCGTATAGGATGAATTGTATGATCAGCAAGTAATTCTCTCGGTATATCAATCCAGCTCACATCTAGATCACCCGTGGGGATTTTTGATTCCAATTGACCATCCCCTATTTGCAAAATCCATTCAGCAAAATTCTTAATTTCGTCTTTTTCTGTAGCACTCAAACCCACTGTGGACAATCTCATATTTTCAGTCAATTGAAATACTTTAATAGTAGGCCATAAGTACGAATTATTCAACGATGCTTCAATGATTTGTTCTTTGCTACCATTTTGTATAATCGGTAATGTCTGCCTAAAATCACCGCCAAATATAATAGTTTTTCCTCCAAACGGCTGCCCTTTTTTTGATAAAATATCTCGCAATGTTCTATCAACTGATTCAACACACCATTTATTACACATAGGAGCCTCATCCCAAACAATTAATTCGGCCTTTTCTATTAAATTAGAGAGATTAGTTTGTTTATTTATATTACAATTTGAATCTTTATCTATTATCGGTTTTATTTTAAAACGCGAGTGAGCTGTTCTACCTATCGGAAGCAAGAATGAAGCAATACCTGACGAAGCAACTGCCAAAACAATTTTACCCTCTGATCTCAATCTAGAAATTATAGTATTCCACAAAAAAGTTTTTCCTGTGCCTCCGCTGCCATAAACAAAGAACGATTTTGGATTTTTTTCTTCAACAGCCTTGATCACCTCATCATATATCAATTTTTGACGACTATTTAATTTAACAATTAAGTCAGTATGATTTTTTTTCAGCACTTCACAATCAAAATTTAATTCCTCTCTAATAAGCCTATTGTCTAATTGATGTATCAGTTGTATTTTTGGCATTGGTAATTTGTGATCTCTCAAAGTGGTTGACGACATGTTGAACAACATTTCAAGCTCATATAAAACGACGTTCTTTAATTCTTCATTAGGTATAGTGAGATCCGACATTTTAAAATTTGATCTCATTTTGTTTACTATATCATCAGACATATTGATCCAAAAAGTATTAAACAAAGTCAAAGGATCCGAGACATCACAATGTAGAATAATTGTAACAAATAAATAACGAATCTGCGAAGAACTTGCACTAAAAGTGGATTCCATTAATGCTTCTATCCATTCTTTATCATCACCTAGCAATCCTAAGGCTCGACATGCTTCTTGGTATGTAGCATACATTACACCATCGACTGTTTTTATTGAATCAAAATTAGTGCACCCCTTTTGGATATTTAAAAGCATCCTAAGATAATATAATTCGCCTGCGATCGGCGGCACATGTGTTATCCTACCAAGAACACGATATTGTTTTCTTGGAGTCCATAATTTCTTATCATTATTCCAAACAAATTCTGAAGGAAATTGGATATACGTCAATTTCTTTGCCACTGTATAAGTCTCATTTGCCCGAAACCAAGCAGTCAACATAGTTATTTCTATATCCGGATTATTCAATACATCTTCAAGAGAATTATTTTCAGGAAAACAAACAGGCTGTTCTTTAGGTAAATGAATCTTCAAATATTGAACCGCAGGAAATCTATAATGAATAGAAAATTCAAATAAACGCCACAAGCACTCATGCGGAGTTAAATATCGACAATTTAGATAATTTTGGATCTCATCATCGACACCCTCACGGACTAAAACGCGAGCTCTATCGGGTCCTTTATTAATATATTTGAATAAATATTTTATCAACATAGATTGAGAACATGACTCAACATTTATATGAGCATTAAATCTTAACAATAAATTAGCGTTGTAAGGAACAACATAATTGTTACCCACATGAACTACTTTTTTGACCACAAAACGCGACTCATCATCACGACGTCTATATTGAGCACTTTTAATTGCGTGAAAAATTGTGTTGCTCATGAATGGTTTTGGAAAATATTTAGTGCATGATTTGTCTCGCATACATGGAGAATTAGGATTAAGTTGACCGCAAGGACCGTGAATCATAAATTGACTAACCAATTCAAATAATCGCGGATTAACATTTTTATCATGTAATTCTGCTGATATTATGGAATCCACATCGGCAGCTGTATAACACTTGTATTTATTTTTAAGCCAAAATAACATGTGAGCATGAGGCAATCCTCGTTTTTGGAATTCAATGGTACACACATGAGCATCAACTTTGCCAAAAGGTAGTCCAAATTTAATATAAACAATCATATCATCCACTTTTATTTTAAAAATTCGACAAACAATATCTGGACGATCCTCTGGCCTGTAACCGGGTTTTTTTTCAAAATATCTCAAAATTTCTGGCCACTTAACATTGCAAGTGAAAGTAATGAATAAATCAGGATTACCATATTCTCGACAAATTGCCATCGCATCTTGGTAATTATTCATCATATCCCTTGGACTACCTGTGTGAGAACCAGGAAGAAACACTTTTTTCCCAATATCAGAACCATCCACAATGCAATCTGAAACAAATGCAGATATATTTTTCCATGTTTCACACCTGAGTTCTGGCTGATGATGTCTTATATATTCAAGACGATTTTCTTCAACTGTTGCATATGCATCAACCAAATATTGTTGAAACAATCTGCCACTTTTTAACAAAGTGCTCGATTGATTTTCTCTGTCGTGAATCTGATAACACACAAATTTGCTCATCGTTAATTTTCTATCTTTATTATGACTTCCAATCGATCTCAATTTCATGTTTATTTTAAATCCATCTTCTCCATATGGAAAAAGGAGTGGATACTGCAACGACATCAATTTAGGATGAATTCTAGAGATTCGTTTTAGCAATCCATCATTAGATCGAACAATTATGTCTCGATTAGAATCAAATTCACCTATATCACCCACAATTAATCCGCCTATTTCAGAAGCAGAAGGTAATTCATATTGTTTACCATCAGTTTGTTCACAATCAAGCACAGTCATATCAAAATTCAGCATTGACTGATTCTCAAAACTATCCCTAACTGATCTAAAGCTCTTGGTTAATTCATTGCAATGATCCAACAACTCCATTAATCCTCTGACAACATCAACATCAATCTTATTATCTGCATTGTCGCCAGCAATGGCACTTATACGGTTTGATATCTCATTCCGAGTATCGTAAACATATAATTGAGCATATCTTGGACACTCTCCTGCTGGGGGTAAAACAGAACCCATCTTATGATGCACTTGTCCACATATTTTGAATACATAAGGACCTGTTCCACTGTTCATAACATGCTCAATTTTAGCACCCATAGAAGTAAAAGCAAACATAGAATTATAAACTCTAATATTATCCCGAAATAAAACACTTCTTCGTCCATTGTTTGGATCTAATAATTCATCAAGAAAATATGGAGTTGGATACAATAATGGAAGATGTACTTGGCCATTTTCACAACAATTGGTATATGTTATTTGATTTTTCACTTCTTTTTTTCAATGCCTCTGATGACCAAAAGAAAGCATTACAATGGCCACATACATAAGCATCGTCACCAGCATCATCGTAATCAACAATCACACATGTGATCACAATCATCAAAATCTATGTTAGATTTTTGATATCCAACAGTGTAGATATGACAAAGTAAGAATTGACTGATGACTAATAATTGATAACAATACAGCACTAACCTTCACACCTCCTCTGATACGATGCCTGACCAAAAATGGTGTCCCTGGAGCCTACATTTGACAAAAGATCTGTCTGTCAGATCAGTCACAAAAAAATGCCAAGATGATCACACCACAGAATAAATGACTCAATTTAGAACCTTGTGGTTGCCCAAAACCATTCGACCAAAGAAAATAAAATCAACTCAACCAAATTAAATTTCACCACACTCCAGCAAAGATTAATCCATTCTAAAACCCACAAAAGTTTGATCTCACCAAGAATACCATCTTAGGAAAACACCATAAGATTGATCCATTCCCAGGATACCAATTCAAGCAACAAAATTGAATTCCAAAAACTAAGATACTGCCACACAATAATGATAAATCACGATTCCAATATCAACTCCAAGCACCATAGGCACAAAACATATATCCAATAGGCACAATCAGTTGATCAAGAAGCACATACTTGCCCAAACAAAACAGAATAAACTCATCAGTTCCAAATTCCACCAGACCTCATGACAGACTAATTAATCCAATCTTTTTTTACTCCCCCAAACCAGAAAATAAGCAAAAGTCTGCATGCTGCAAAACACTGACAGATTAGCAACAGCATTTCATCAAAATACCATCACATTCACCCAAATAATTGACCCACATAACACTACAGTCAGTCACATTGTTCAACACAGGATTGCACATGTATACCACCATATACAACCAGCCAAAGATCAGAGAAAGACAAAGTCTTGATTTCAAAAATCACAAATTACCTTTAATATCTGTCACCACATAAGCAAAACAAAACAAAAAAAAGCTCATAATTAAATATTATTTCAGCCATCAATACCAATTATATCCAGAATAGAAGATGGTTTTCCACAATACATACCACCTGACATAAGTTGGTGAAGATCTTCACCATCACTCCCATCCAGCGCCGTCTCCATGTCACGGCACTGCGAAGATTGTCCAGAACCAGCATGAAAAAAGCCTTGTCCTTCACCCAAAAATATTTTGCCCACAAGGTCTGCCACAGCATGACCAGACAACACCGCCGACTCTCCTCTGCTGGCCACAGCTACAAAACATATTCAAAAATATCATCATAACCGCCGACCCACAACATATTTTTGAGGCCCCCAAAATCTCCACATGACACGACCACATGCATACAGGAAGAATTAACAAAAAAGCAATCAACAAACAACAACACACAGCGAAAATAAGATAACGGCATTCAGGAAGAGAGACAGCAAGAAAGCGACCAATTGCCGCAAATTAGCAACAACTGAAAAATACCATTTTAGGAAAATGTCGTCAGATGATTGTGCAAATCCACAATAAATTGTAAACCCCAAAGGCGCAGATCTTCTTTGCATATCCCTAAACTCTAAAAGTACCCTACACATTTACTCAGATTTGCTTTATTCTGCAAAGTCACAAAAATCCAACTTTATGTCGCACAAAGAATATGCAATGTTGCCACAAACATATACGATCAGAAATAACCCACAAAATATCAAACAAAGACAAAGATCCAAACAACAGAAACTTTAGGAATCACACAAATAAGATAATTTGGTAACACTGTAAGAGCACCCTTTTAGCCAGTATTAATAGATCCATTAAAAAAAACCCGACAGCACACAACACACATGACCGAAAATAAGCTGATCCAAACCTGCATCACTGCGCACGTCTGCATCAACACCACTGCTCAGCAGTGTTGCCTCCATGTCACACCAGGTGGAAGATTGTCCAAAACCATCCCGAAAACAACGCTGTCTCTTGGCCATAGTCCCGCTGCCTTCCAATGGTACCGCCAACTTCCTCCTCCGCCCCATATCTATAAAATCTACACACATACAGCAACAACCAAGAAACTATTTGTCAAAAATTCACAGCATAAGGACAAAATGACATGACAATGATCACAAAAGATGACAACAAGAAAACAACCCATTGTTTTCATGTTGTAACAGCCATGCACTCAAAATTATAAAAATCATATACATCGAATTACACTCAGAAAGAGCGGAATAAATAAGCCATGATGGGGGCTCCAGATCACATAGGAATCCCAATAATCCAAACCACTGAATTCTGAAAATTCTTATGTGATCCAAAGTCCCCACCACACTCATACATACATCATTCCTCCATCATAGTGATGGCAATATCAATATCATGGTTAAAAAAATCAAACACAGTCCCTCTCCATCTCTCAATCCCTATGTTCAGGAAATCAAACACCGAACACCCAAAGAAACAAAAAACCAAACCCCAGCACATGTCCAAAAGAGTACCAAATTTGAATCAATTGAATAAAATAAATCACATCTCCAATAAAGGATACCACAGATCAAAGAGAATCCCACCCACCGTCAAACAAAGGAAAGATTAAAATATGCAAAGAATGAAAGCAACTGAGTTGGAAAAACACACGTCAACCCCATAACCATAAAATATTTTCAAATATGTTAATAAAAATTCTTCATCCATAATCTATCCAAGGCAGCCACAATTTCTCAATAATATGTTCATGCACACACACAGCAACAACCAAAAAATCAGATGCCAAAAGTTAACGGCACAAAAGCAAAATAACATGACAATGTTTACAAAAGAAGGCGGCAAGAAAACAACCTGTTGTTTTCACACTGTAACAACCATCCATTGAAAATTCTAAAAACCAGATACATCGAATTACACTCATAAAAAGTAGAATAAATATACTGTGATGGGGGTTTTAGACCACACAGGAATCCCAATAAACCAAACCAATGAATTCTCAAAATTCTTATGCGATCCAAAATCTCCACCACACTCACACACACATCACTCCCTCATCACAGTGACAGCAACATCAATACGATAGTTAGAAAAAGCAAACACAGTCCTTCTCTCCCTCACCATCTTTGCGCTCAGGAAATCAAACACCGAATATTCAAAGGGAAAAAAATCAAACTTCAGCCTACGCACAAAAAGGCACCAAACTTGAATCAATTGAAATAAAACAAATCACATCTCCAACAAAGAATATCACAAACCAAACAGAACCACAACCCTCATCAGACAAAGGAAATACCAAAACACGTAAACAAAGAAAGCACACAGTTAGCAAGAGCAGAACACATAGAATGCGATGGACACCCCCATGGAATCCCAACAATCGAAAGTCTATGAAATCCAAAAAACCACCATGGAATCCAAGGGCCCCACGACACTCTTGCACACACCATCCTGTCATCACAGCGATGCCAACACCAACATCACCGTCACAAAAATCAAACCCACCCCTCATCCATCCCTCGATCTCTGTATCAAGGAAATAAAACCCCAAATATCCAGAGGAAAAATCCGATTTCAACCAAAATATAACAAACCATGACTCCAACAAATAATACAGCAAATTAGAAAGAACCCTGAGAATGATCAGACAAAGGAAACATTAAAAATTGAAAATAATCAAAGCAGCAAAGTTTGCAGTCAAAGAGAACAAATGTCATATCCAAAACATGATTCCAAAATGTCACATTACCAAATAAAAGGTCTACCCACACATTCATCACATCCAAATATATAAATGAACAAACACGGAACTTAATATTAGATCATAAACATCAACATCTCCAGATTATTCACTACAGCCCACACATTCACAAAACACACATTGCATATACAGTCAGAAACATGAACTCCAACAAATATCTCCAGATTATTCACCACAGCCCACATATTCACAAAACACACGTAAGAACCCACAACAACCAGAATAGCCAGTTTGCACACTTACCCACAGCCCCCAAATGGCCAAATAACTATCGAATGCAGCAAGACGACCGGAGCTCCCACCAATCACTCCTGAGCAACCAAGAGTTCCTCCGTTGTTCACCTAAGAAAGCAACACCACACGTAAGAATCAGACAGCGACACCACCAAAAGACCACAAACAGATCAATTTTTTCGTCCATTGGCCACTCCCAAACATCAAATCAGTTATACGCACATCTGTTTTCACACAAAAGATATAGGACAACCAAATCTTACCTCTGTCTGACCACAACACCAGCACTATTTCTCAGCCCAAAACAACCTCCTCGTTGAACAAAACAGCACTGCAAACAGAGAACCATTTACAGACACCATTATACACCATAAATCTAATCACCACTGCACAACAAACGGCCAAACAAAAGGCAGAAACAAACTGAAAATCCATACAAACCCAAACAAAAGGAGCACAATAAGGGAACTCCTCCCACATACACACATACTCCATCTATCACAATCCAACCCAGAGACCAAAAACCCACGATTGAATCACAACACCGAACCACACACTCGCGATCAAACCAAAAAACATCCAAGCACCCATGATCGAATTAAAAACACCAAAGCAACCCATACCAAACACCCACCATACCTCTATTAACAGGCAGCCTTTGTCCCACAACGATGTCGAAAACGAAACCACAATCTAGGGAATCAGCATCGACAATCAATCCAACCTAGGAAACCATGGAATTAACCACAGGGATGAGAAGACAATCAAACCGAAGAGAAAAAAAAACCCCACAAAAAAATAAAACAGAAGCTCACACTCGATCTCCAACGCAGATTTCTGTGCGGCTCTCTCTCGAAGCTTGCCCGGCACACGATCCACAACACAGGGGAAGAAGGATACAATCGTGGAAACGGTAGGCGAGGAAAAGATCCAGAACAGAAAGGAAGAAGTAGGAAAAAGAGCGAGGGTTGGCGAGAGCAGGTGGAAGAGATCAGAGATCAAGGCCCATGAACAGGCAGCTCGCACGCCTCGCACGCCTTGAATAATTTCGCCCCCGAATGAACAGTTACAGTGCAAACGTTATATAGTAAATGTGTTAGATCTCAAGTTTTGTAAATTACATCTACTACATCATAGCACACCCACTTGCAAACGAAGGTTGTAAAGACACTCTTGAAGTCACAGTAGCTATGCCGCGGAAGGTGGTGCTGTTGGGTCGTCTTCGCAGCTAATATATATCAGTTCACCCAAATTCACAAAACCACAACAACAACAACAAACGAAGAGAGCAATGGAGGGTCAGCAAATATGGAGACCCATTTTGACATTCAGGAGCGCCACCATTATGATGTGCTCATGTGCTTGCTCAACTTGATAACAGCTCTTCTTTTGCTTCAGGGATTTCTCTCCTCTACTTCTTCTCGCTCCAAGTTCTGACCCAACTCAGGTCCATTTCTTTTTCTTCCTCAATTTGGGTGCGTACCCAAATGACCCATCATTTCAAAATTTTAAATTTGGAGCATTTGAGGTGTGATTAGATCAATCTAGAGTCGTAAGTTTTTGTGATATGATTGCAACGTTTTGGACTTTTTTTTTGTAATGGTACATTTTTAGAGGGACTGAGATGAATTATCATTAGAAATGATTCCTAATTTGGAGACAGAAAAGCTTACATGTTAGAAACTATAAGTAGTATTAGCACTGTTGCTGACCAACAGTTAGTTTGAATCGATGAATCTTGTGGCTGTTAGTTCAGTATGCATATTATGATTCCATTTTGAGTTCTTTATGAGAAGAAATTCTGCCTTTTCTAGGTTAGTGAATGCGTTTAGCAAACAGTTCGGTAAATGTACTCAGTAAACGTATCCCATCTGACATTTGAGGCCTGCTAAGTTTACTATTCTATCTGAGGAAGGTGGCATGTGCCCTTTAACATATCATTCTCTTAATTGGCTACCAAGGACTGGCTGGAGCTCTACATTTAAAACCGAATACACAGATGATCCCAAATATTGTAACTGGCATCTTACTCTAGATTTTCTTTATTAGCTTTTGTGCAGTATTCGTAATCCTGCTTTACGACTGACAGATCAATAGAAGCTCTGAACACTTGAACACTTTTTTACCGTTTCTAGACTAGATCATACAACAGAAATTTAAGATTTGGTTTTACCTTTATGGTAACTTTGAGCTATTTCTAAGGAAAACATAGTAAAATATGATGAGTTTTGGTAGATTTTGATAACATTGCAGTAGCATTAATCAGTAAACATGACATTTATTTAAGTTGGCTCTAGAGTGTAAACTCTGCATAGTATTTCATAAGGTTAGAATAATATATTTGTTGCTTTATTTGGAGTTCTTAAATCTTGTACTTTCTACCCTTCCATATATATCACTGTATGAGCATTGAACTAACTGATTAACTGCAGCACAATGTTTGATTTCCAACTGCAGCCACACTCAGGTATGTACGAGAATGTGAAGAGATTTGTCTTGCTATGCAGCCCTTGGAACTAATAAAAAGAGTAAGTACGGCATCAGTGTTACCATTGTAATGCAGGAATTACAACTCTAGTTACAAGTTTCTGCTACTGCTTGTTTTGAGGCAATATGAGGTGGTGATTGCCCCTTGAGAAAGCTGAAAATAGTTTGCCCATCAAATTTTTATTTGTTTTTTTTCATGTGAAACAAACATTGATACTTTGGTCATGTTTTGGGGTACTTCCTAATCCCATTTCACTTTTCAGGTGAGAGAAATCCAACAAGAAGCATATGGAGAACCAGAAAAACTCCAAGAGAAAGACACAAAATAGACAGTTCGCAAATGATCTTTCGAAAAAATTGAAGGATTTGCATTCTCTTAATGATGCGAACAGCTTGAAAGGTGACCATATCTCCTTGTCTGTGTTATATCATGATAAATAGCAGTGTCTCCATGGGTTCAGAGTTGTGAATATGAAATTTTTCGGTTATTACTCTCAAGGTATTTCATCCATGTTTTTCAAGATTATATGGCTCTGGTGTGCAATAATTCTTATATGTAGAAACAATGGTGAAATTTTGCATAACTCCTGATGCATTTTGACCTTCAGTGTGTCACCATGTTTGACATCCCCACGGTGTTTGAGTATAATGTCTGTTATGATAGGCCTCTATCCTTTCTATTTAAGACAGTTACTAAAGATTTGCAATGCTATTAGATTGTTGATTGTTATTAACTAGAATTTAATGATGATCTGCAGCCTTGGAGGAGTGGCGTAAATGCAAAATGGAATGAGCAAGACTTCGTGGCCTGGAGAAGAATGGAACAGTGACGTCTCAAGCTTGAGCCATATTTTTCAGTTGATTTTTGGTCTGAAGAACATCTATTAAAAACAGGCCAAAGCCAAACAGTACAGACACCAGAACAGAGGCAAACAACAGCAAAGAAACAAAGCTAGAAAAACACGTGACATTGAAGAGAAATTTCTTCAATGGATCCTCAGGACTCCTGAGTTTTACAAAGACACATCTATGGAGGCCTTAGCAGGCCATCACTTCGAAGAACGTGCCAAAAAGGTTGGGGGCACATGTACCCAAACTTTCTTACACAACCTTGATTTCCCATCTTTTGCCAATGCATCTGCCACTTGGTTAGCATTTCTCGATATCCACTTCCATGAAACACATCTCAGTAAACTCTTAATGCGATGGAATTCCACCAGAAAAGGGTAGCATCTCCAATCCACCTCATTCACATTCTTCCTCATATTTTCGATTAACACCTTTGAAACAGATTCGATCACTACCTCCTTAATTCTTATATCTTTCAGAAGAACCATGCCCTCCACCAAAGCTGCAGCCTCTGTCTCCATTGGTGTCGAAGAGAAAGTACAATTAGTTGATCCAGCAACAAACTTGCCGTTCATATCACGGATCACTGCACCAGTACCCCCTCTCGAGTTGTTTTTATCCCATGCTCCATCTACATTCAGGGTCATGCATGAGCTATTGGGTTTCCACACTAACTCCCTAAATGCTCTCTCATCAGTAGATTTAATCTCCTTTGATCGTTCCATAGCAGAGAGATAGTCCCCCGTAAGGGCACCAGCTCTTGATATCACTCCACCCGGGTCCAAGTCTTTTCCTCTGTACACATAGGAGCAACGTGCTTTCCAGATCTTCCACATCAAACCACAAACCTCAGCAAGAAGACTAATAAGCCATTCATCCATGGTTGTTACTTTCTCCTTACAAATTCTCAATCCCAGTTTGCTCCCAAACCACACCATCTGTGTCCATTGACAAAGAATTAAACTGTGCTCCATATTTTCTTCCTGTTCACCACACGGTGGGCCCATTGGAGTTTTGCTGATTCTTCTCTTGCACAGGTTCTTCATACATGGGATAGCATTGGTTATCACCCTCCACATAAAATGCCTCGCTTTGGGACTACACTAGCATTCCAAATCACTTTCTAGACCTTCTCATTTATATTATGAGAACAAGAGGACGAAGGTATGGCAATATTTGGTTTAAAGAGCATTTTATATCCAGATTTTTCACTGAAAAATTACCTGAGATCTTCAGTGGCCAGAAAACTTTGTCCGGTCGCCTTGTATCCCCAATCTTCACAGCCCTAATAGCCTTAGCTTCCTCTTGTGGGATGAACGGCTCAATATGGTCAATCTTCCACTCCTTTGCTTCCAAATCCATAATCCCCTCCACAAGTAATGGGGTGAATCTATTCGATGTTTCTAACGGATGAAGCCTTCCATCAGCTACCCTTGGGGTCCACCTGTCCCTCCAAACACTGACAGTAGCTCCATTGTTCACTTACCACCTTGTGTGTTTCTCTATGATTCCTCTTCCCTCCAACAAGCTACTCCATGCCCAGGAAGCTCTAGCACCTTTTTCAACTTGTAGAAAGAGTCTATCATGAAAGTATCTGGCTTTCAAAATTCGCGCCCATAGAGCTTGTGGATTCCTTAGGGCATCTCCAATAGTGAAATCCTATATGGAGTCCTATACCTATATTTAGGACTTCAATTTAAGACTTTTCATTTAAGACTTCAATCATTTCCAATGGTAAAGTCTTATGTTCTCAAAAAATCCTTGTTTTATGTTACATTTCCTCTCTTCTTTGTCACTGGGACCCACTCCGATCAGTATAGGACAAGTGCTAAACAAGGATCTAGTTTAGCACTTCTTATAACACCCAGACCTATATTTATAAGGTTTAGCACCTCTGATTTCAACCATTGGAGATGACATTTTATCACCAAAGCAATTTATCTAGCTTTTAGCACCTCCCATTGGAGATGCCCTTAGAACTCTCCAGCACTATTTTGCAAGTAGTGCTACATTGTAGGTCTCCAAATCTCTAAAACCAATACCACCCTCACCTTTCGAAAATTCGCGCCCAATGAACTTTATCTGCCCCCTCCTTCTTCCCCCACCAAAACGAAGCAATATCCGAGTTCACTTTCTTGCATAGGGATTTCGGGAGCTTGAAGAGGGACATAGGATAGGCTGGAATTGCGGTGGCAATCGCTTTTATTAGAACTTCCTTCCCTGCAGTGGCGGAACCACCTATAGGCCAGATTGGGCAGTTGCCCAACCTGAGTTTTTGTAACATCCCTTTGAATTATAGACCTTGGACAGAGATATGATCAATAAAAATGGCAATTTCAGGGAAAAGGTGAATGAGAAAGACAAAATATCTCGTCTGCATTCTGAGCTTCTAGGTTCTTCGGTCTTCCATTGATTTAATAATTACTGACGACGTCGTTTTAGGTCTAGTGCAAAAGAAAAAGAAGTTTGCGATGAAAATAAAAAGAAGCCAGTAAAAAACTATCATACTATGCATTAGATTACCAACTTGCGGGGCCGCCACTAACCTAATAACTCTACTCATTTTTGTTTTAAAAAGAAAGTAAATCTAGTTAATCGACAGATCAATTCCTCTTATCATCTTTTTTCATTTCTTTTTGAGTAAAAATCTCTAACCCTCCCTCGTTTTTATCTTTTTGGGTGAACTTATCTCTTTTTCTTGTTTTTTTAGTAATCTACCTATTCTTCTTTTCTGGGAAAATAGCAGACTCCATGGACATAAAAAAAAAGGGTTTAATATCTTGCCCAACCTCACAAAAATTTCTAGATCCGCCATTGCTTCCCTGCTTGGGATAGAAATTCAGCATTCCATCCATCTAACTTTACTCTCACCATATCCCTTATATAAGCCAAGGTCTCTGCTTTAAACCTACCCTAGTAAGTGGTATGCCTAGATACACCCCAGGAGCAGCAGAAGGCTCAACACTCAAAGCATCAGCTACTTCATTTTTCACCACCAATGGAGTATTAGGGGAGAAAAAAAGAGTGAATTTCGTGGTATTTACCTCTTGTCCCGAAGCATAACAATACACATCCATAATCTCTTTGAAAGCCAAGCAGTTTCTTTTTGAATCCCTCAAGAAAAACATCGAATCTTTGGCAAAGAAGATATGTGATAAACCCAAGCAGTTCCGGCTAAGTTTTACACCCAACAGTCTACTGTCTGCTATAGCACTGGAGATATTCCTTGAGAGCGTTTCGTTTAGCAAAAGGAAGAGATAAGGAGAGAGGGGTCCCCTTGCCTAAGGCCTCTTGTGGGTTTGAAAGAGTGTCCAGCTTTCCCATTTATCTAGATTGTGAAGGAGACCGATGTCACACACTTCATCACCATTGTGATCCAAGCTTCATGGAACCCCAACTTCCTCATCACCGCTTCGAGAAAGTCTCATTCGATCATGTCATAAGCCTTATTCATATCCACTTTTAGTCTCAGCTCGTATTTCTGTGGTCATCCTTAGCTTCAAATAGTGGAACGCCTCGTGGGCCGTCAAGATACTGTAACGAAAGCGTTATGTTGTTCCGATATAATATGAGGGAGCACCACCTTTAGTCTATTCGCCAATAGCTTTGGTGGGATTTTATAGGCAATGCTGCATAGACTAATAGGCCTGTATTGAGTTACACTCCCTAGGTTCAGAACCTTTGGGATGAGATATTTTTCGGTTGATACTATCCAATGTAGACTTGAATTTGGAAATTGTTTTGTACATGTGTATATCACTATATCTAAGCACTGCTTTGATAACAAGGAGCAAAAGGAAATGTGTAGCAGTCTTCGTCGTGCTTGTTATGAATAGAGTCGAGGCAAATTAAGGGGAAAAACATGCACATAAAGTTAATGTTTTGTATCACGTACTGCCTTTTTTACTATGTACAGCTCAAATGGGCTTCTCAGCTAAAAAATTTCATTACCAGCTGTGATTTGTGATTAAAACGAGTTCAGAACTCTAATTTGAAGCCTCTAAAATGATCCAAAAGTCCAAAATGAGGAAGGAAAAATTACCCCCAAAAGCAGATGAACAAATGATGCAAACAGGCGGGGCACTAATTATACAATTCATGTACAAACTTCAGGCATTTTAGTCGCTATATATACATACAAGCTACAACTGGTGCTTAAAAGCTTATAAAACCCAAGGGTAACTATTACCAGCCCCATGGAATAGCATGGCTGTACAAACTTGTCATCCAAATAGTCCAGGAAAAAGAACTATCCAAAATGCCAACCCTGTCTCAGCAGCATCTGTGGCTTGGCTCTTAGTTTCATCTTGAATTTCAACAAACATTTCTACAACAGATGACAATTACTGTGTACAGCGCCAGGTCAATGCTTCCGGAAAATTTGACCGGGATAATTTACCATTCCCCCAACAACAAAACTTAAGGACCCAATTATTCAGGAGCTCTTCTATATGCAGCCTGAATGCCACCTGCATAAGATAACAGAAGTACTGAGCACAACAACAACACAATATTTAACTTATTAGAATGCAATCTGCAACAATTTAACATAACCATGTTTTATAAGAAACATCTTCCAATTGTAAACCAATAAATAAATAAATACAAGAGCTGTGGACAAGTACATATTCATGTAAAAACAAAACAAAACAAAACATAAAAGAAGAAGGGAAAGAATCAAGAAAACATCAACAAGACGATAAAGACAAGACCAGAAGACTAAGCTACAGCAGCCTTCCGGTCCTTGATAAGATAATAATTGCATTCAGTAGAGATTCAAGCCCACAAAGATGACACGAACTGATGATAGAATCATAGCTGTTATAACACAGTTGGTACTATGACTATCTAAAGCTTTGAAACTGGGCTGCATCACATTCATAGTGTTGATGAACGGACTTAAGACTACAGAGACACATTAACTGAATCACAAAACGTTTTCATGCATGATCAGAAATGCATTGATGTTCGCAAGGTTAAATCCCCAATTAACTTCACAATCACTGTTGAACAATATCCAACACTTGGTAAAAAAACAAAAAAGTTATTACATATGCAGCGATTTATGATAATCATTGATGGCACCTTTGAAAGTAAAAATGGCATTCCTAATCTAAGAAAAGATCAGACTTAACTGTAAGTAAACAACCTCATATTCCCAAACACACATCGTCTGTGCTGAATACCATTTAGTTTTCTGAAGGAGCCTTATTACTTGTGTTTCAATTTCCAAGGGACTTTGTATATTTGCTCTGAAAACAAAAAGTTCCAGTCCCATGGGTACAAAAGTTAGGGGTTACAATTTGGTTTGATGCCAAACTGACCGAATACCAAGTATATATTTTGGCAAACTGAATTTTTTTTTTCAAACCGAAACTGAGAAAACCAACTGGGAAAAAGGTTAGTACACTTTTGGTAAATACCACACTTGATTAATATCAAAATATTACATTATATCTCACTTTTCTATACTCATACGTATATATAATAATATAATATATAATATTACGGTTACCATAATTTATGTTACGATATCAGCAGTACACATATTTCGACTTGACAAAATTGCTTATAGTCAGTACCCAAATAAATAACAAAAAGTACAAATTGTAGTTCTACAGGTATATACAAAGACAAAAGTTGTGCAACCCACCAACAAATATATTGAAAATCTGAAATGATCGCGATTAAAATAAATGATAAGTAATTTTGTTAATTTTAATTTGGTGTTTGCTGGAATCCAAAAGACAAAATGCTGTAAAAGTTGGTAATACAGAAGTACCAAAGGTGGCAGAGTTTTTGGTTCTGAACTTCGTAACCCCCATTACCTGTTCGGACAACCAAATGACAACCCTAGTAAAACGTTATCCAAGCATTTATATGACTCATTCAGAATGTTTTTAAGGCTTATATATGATTTTAATATCGTTCCTAAATTGGCTGATGATTAATGATGAGTCAGTTGAACAATACTGAGACTGCTATGCAGTGTTTAAGTTTACTCTCACCTAATTAAAACTAGAAATTAACCTCAATTACTTCGACAAAGATGAATTATTTATTGTCTGATAATTCACAAGGGGTCAATTTACTTTCATCTAATTAAAACTATCAGAAGCAAACTTACTTCAATTCCCTACGAGATGATATGAACTATATTTGTCATTATATCTACAATAACTCGAACATTTCCCGACACAGCTCCATACATAAACCGATGTTAACTGAATTTGTCATTATATCTACACTATCTCAAACATTTCCCGACACAGCTTCATATGTAGACCAATTGGTTTTGTCAATTAAATCTCACTTATCAGATCTAACATGAATCACGTTTGCCTTTCCCTGAGCTAAAATCCCTTCAAAAGTTACCTAAATCCCTAGACAATGGAATAGCTTGTTTTCCCTTTGTCTCAACAACAGACATTAAAATTATTCCTTTATTTGCTTCAGAAAGCAACTATTCAAACCTCACCAATTACCAATCCAATTTTGCTATCTAAAACGTCTGTTAAGCCCATTAGTAATACGGCATGTATATAAACAAAGGCTAATATGATCCTCGTAGTAGAAGGACATTCTTGATGTCATCTCTGTGGTCAGATTCATTTCTAAATTTAGTCCAAATTGACAAAATCTGTCAAAACTCCACTACCATATGCTTATGATGTTGCACAGGCACGGACACAGGTATGACAACACAACAAGGCGACATGACAAAATCTAGAAAGAAAAAAAACTATGACATGATATCTACGTTTTATATCTGTACTTTATTTATTTAAGTTTCTAATCAATGACATCCCACCCCTATACATAACTTCTGTACTCAGAATGGGACTGATAGTAATGACAGGACAATTTCTGATACATGCCCTACATTTTAGGTGATTGTATTCTAATAGCTGTTCATCTACAAACTCGTTGATTGATCAATGGAGTAGTCAGAGTATAATACGAAGACTTTTGCTATAATGGAAACCTATGACATCAAAACACATCTGCTCACCAACTCTAGTCTCTCACCAAAAAAAAAGAAGCTTAACAATTGCTCCTGTTTTTCTAAGCATCATTTCAAATTCTTAATAACAGAATCCAACCCAACCTAAATGCCCATTGCTTTTGCTAAACATCATTTTAAATTTTTAATTCATGGATTTGAAAAAGAAAAGTACACAAGATTTACCATCAAGCTTATTGATGGAAGATCAATAGCCAATTACAAAAAGTCGGATATCCTTTTTATGACAAAGTAAATTTCTTTTAACTTGGTGTCATACCGCAGAAGCCAAAACTAATTGTCCACTAATAACCGTAACCCCACTCCTAGCAGCAGATTTTACCAAAAGCACTGTTGCTGACAAGGTATACTAGCAGTAGTTTAAAAGAGTTTTTATCTTGTAAAGTGGTTACTCTTATACCTCAATGAAGCTAATTGATACCCTTCTTAATCCAAGTCTTTATAATATCCTCTATAGATAGTAGCAAATAACTACAATGACACTAACAGTCCAAAACCTATTTCTATCTACTGAATTGAAAGTATTTACTCAAGATACATACAAGATGCAACGGTGAGGCAGATTAAAGGATACTGCAACTATTGGCCCTCTAGTATTGATCTTTTCAGTAACACATAAAACTATGTAGCAGACTAAGTTACTATCATTATACTCTATAGGCCTCATCGAATCCATCTGATCCTAGCAATAATACTACCAGACACAGACACAGACGGACTAAGAAGTTATCTGAAATACATGAAAAAAACTGAATAATACCAAACAAGAGACTTTGAATATAACATAACATGAGATAATATTAATTCTAGGCAGATCAATATTCCACCACAGTACATAGATTTAAATGTCTGGCAATCATGTGAAACATGACAGTCAATTCCATATAAGGGAAATTTTAGAGGCTCAAGCCCAGTCCTTTAGAAAATGCTTAACCATGTTTGTTTTCAAATCAGTTCACAAGGAACCACACACATAGCACCTTAAAATGGGTGAAAATGGACGAACTTTGAACTAGAGCTACAACAACACAGAAAAAAAATCAAAACTCACCACAGATGATCTCAGCAATGAGAGGGAAAGGGACAAGCTGGTATGATGCAGAAAATAAGAGAACACAGAAATATAGAAGTTGGATTTACCTTACTGCATCGTGATTCCATAACTCTGTCTTCCTGATTCAGAAAGCTTCACACCTTCAGAACTAGTCAGTTACAGATAGCAAGGTTCGGTGTCCATGCTTCAGCAACCCCATAGTCAAGGCTCAGCTCCCTCATAGGAGGAATATTCTCCATTGCGAATAGCATAAGATGCGGAAACATCAAATTGCTGTGATCATACAGTACTAACTGCACCATGACATTGGGACTGGTACTCTGGCTCATATAACAAGCAACATTCCTCATTTTTGATACGTCCATAGCAAAATCCAATGGTGGGATTGGTGGATAAGATGGGCGCACATAATCAGGATATATTTGAGATAAATCTCCCCATTCTGTCCATCTTTCAGAAAATCGCTGTGGATATATCAAGCTGTCACCATCCATAGAAAAAATTTGCGCCTGTTCCCTAGTGAGAATAACTCCTGTATACTCACATATGAATGTACCAGCATGTATCAAGTTCAATGGCCTAACTCCCCAGCCTGTTTCCCTTGATCTAAACACCTCCAGTCTATGTTGCAACCCTTTTTGAGCAACACGATTCTGGCATTTTGAGGAACACCGGCAGAAGATCCCACACTCAAATATCACCGGCTTCCCTCTCATAAGTAACCCATTGTGATCATAAGGAAATATGCCTCCATTCTTCATAGCACATAAGCAATTCTCAGAACAACTTTCCCCGACACAGTCACACCCAGTACCATGCGCCGACTGCTGATAAACATGAGTAGGAAACGCAGCCATCTTGAGATAATCATAATACAACGGGTCCTTATCAGAATCAATGTCATTGAACAGCAAAACCGGAGCCGTTTCCTTGTTCTGAGATAAATCCATACTAAGATAACCCCTCGGCCTCACAGTCAAGGGATTAGACATAAGACTGGCAGCAAACTTAAGCACCACGCTACCCATCTCCGGTTGCCCCTCAATCCTTAAAAGCTTAAACTTAAACACACCAAACCCAGACTTTCCAACATCGAGCCAAGTCTCAAGAATTCTATACAATCCATCATAAACATACACTTTACTCGAAACATGGCTTTGAGTTTTGAAACCTCTAATAACTCTCACCTCAATACCATAATGCATGCTCCTCTCCAACGCCAAGTTCCCTCCTTCCAGCTTCTGGTGCGCACATTGCTTGTTCTTCATGTCCTGCCCACCATGCCCCGTGTAAATGATGACGTCACCGCCGTCCTCGTCGTCCTCGTAACCGCCGGAGACGATAATGCTGGTGGCAATGGGCTCTCTATTCGAGCTCTGGGACCCGGTGAGGTAATCGATTCCGGCCTGAGTCTGGCCGTGAATCCCAACCACACAAAGCTCCATCCTGAAAAGGAACACGTCACCAACATAGACCCCCGGGATGGACCCCACGATTCTCTTGTCACGGTTGAGCCAGAGTCCGTGGTCACGGAGAACGGTGGAGGCCCTTAGGTCGCCCCGGATCCGACGGCCCAAACCCGGGTTCTTTCTTTGGGCCTCCGCCACCGCGAGGATCCGAATCGCGTCGTAGAGCATCCTGGTTTTCCGGACGACCTCACGGAAGTAGCGGTGGTCTTCTTCGCCGAGATCGGTGACGCGAACGAGCTCGTTGGAACGCTGCGGGTACTTCTTCCGCTGCTGCGAAGCCACCTCCGCCACCTGTCGCTGCTCCTCCACCGCGACAATCGCGCCGGTCTCCGGATTCAAAACGACGCCGTTGTTGTTCTCGTCGCTATCTCCGCCTCCGCCTCCTCCGCCGTTGCCGTTGCAGTTCTGGAGTCCGCCGCTGCCCTTGGAGAAGGCGGTGTTGAAGAGTTCGGAAATGCGGTGGAACTCGGAGAAGACGTGGCTCTGCTCCGCCGGGGACGGCGGCGGCGGTAGCGGAGCAGGTTGGGCAGTTTGGGTATTGAGGAAAATGTGGGAGCTGGGGCTGGGATCGGACGGTAGAGGAGGAAAAGGAGGAGGAATGATCTCCATTGGCTCATCGAACGGCTCCGGTTTCGGTTCGATTTTCGGAAGTTTTAGAGGCGGAAAAGCGGCGGCGGCGGAGGAGTCTAGGGCTGAAATTGGGGGTGGGTGAGAAGCGATAGGATAAGCATTGAGGTCAATAATCGGGACGAAAGAGCCCATCTTTGGAATTCTTTAAAAGCAAATTAGGTTTGAGGTTTTAGAATTTCTGGGTTTCTATTCTATCTAGGGTTGTTGTTGTTCAGAGAGAGATGAAGAAGAAGAGAGAGGAAGCAATTTTCATGGCGGGTAGAGCTCTCTCTCTCTCTCTCTCTCTTTTCTCTTCTCAGTTTTTCTTCGTCAGCAGTTTTCAAGTTTCCATTTCTTTTCTTCTTTGTGAATTGTGACGTAATGGAATGGAATGGAATGGGAACAAAGCCTGAAAGTCCTTTCTGAAGTTTTTGGTTGAAGCAGTTTAGGACAGCAGCGAGCAAGGGGAAGGAGAAACTGTTGTGTGGGGCCGGTTTGGGGTTTCAATTTTCAAAGGGTTCAAAAATTAAAAGCGGTATTTTTTATATATTTTTTTTTCAGTTTTCCCCAAATAATTTTTCGGGAAAATTTTGAATCCGTCTTCGTTGAAGGTACATGAGCTCTTATGAAATTTTGAGACCAGTCGAGCTAACCCTTTTATTTTTTTGAAATAAAGAGAGGTTAGAGAGCACAGTTTATATGATTGAGCAGAGCATGGAGCCATGGACCAGGGTTAAATACTGAAACTAGATAATTTAGTAGCACAACTTTGCAGAAAAATAGTGAATTTTAAGAAAGAAAAAGAAATTATATTAATGTAGAAAAACATCGTAATTCGTAAATAGGGATAATCAAGATACACCAAATATGATGTGGAAAGTGTGGGAATCAATTTTGGCCACCTGAATTGGGGAATGATGAACTTGGGTGGTGCGATTCTGGATGAGGTCCGATAAGGCCAGAGATGAGTCTGGGCCGGGACGATTATGGGTTCCGATTGATGAACAAATTATCTAGAGGTTTCTAGAAGTCTCTGGAACGTTGTAGAGGGTTCTGGAATGTTCGATATGCATGACAATCCTAAGGTAAGGTCGGACCTCAGGGAGGCTGGGCAGCCTGACCTTGAGGGACTATTCGGTCGGACCTCAGGGGGTTGGCAGAATCCATGGGGGAAATGGTAAGGTTTGTACGTGTTCTAGCAGGATTGTGCCTAAGAGCTTGTGATAATCTGGAAACATGATTGACCCTGGGTAAGGAGAACTATTTCTTAATGGATTCCTCCTATTTGAAAGTAAAGTAATCCTATTCGATATGGATTATGCTTAGACCTAGCTCGATCACTATATATAGATCATCCCTACATGGTCCGAGGTAACATAATTCCGCTCTATTCATTATTCGATTCTTGAGACAAGATCTGACTTAAGAATCAGAAGGTCTAAGCACGGTACCACACTGTGTTCCGACTTGTTTTACAGGTTCACAAATATCTAAGCTGGAGCGGGATAAATCTACTCTCACAAAAAGCTATTCAAAGCCATAAACATAAAGTTGATATAACCGATGCAATTTCACTTGGATTATATGTTGAGGACGATTTATTAAAGTGTTGATAAAAGTGCATTCTCTCTTGAAGTTTATTGTAAAATTGTGAATGTGTTTGTTATGTGTATTTATTAATATTGTATTAAAAAAAATTGAATCCAGAAAATAAAATTAGTCTTGCCTTATCTCATTGATTAGGAAATACAAATGTATTTTGATTCAACGGAAAGATTTCAATAATGTTGAAATAAATGTAAAAATAGAACGAAAATAGCGTATTTCTTTCATTAATAACTCCCCATTATATATGGGATCTTTTGACGAAGGCACATAAAGTATATTTCCTTTAACGCTCCTCATTGTGTCATGTCAAAGATGAAATGGTGCATGAATTGTTGTCTCGTTAAAAACCATGTCAAGTAACAAAAATCCAGTGGGACAAAATAAATATTGGTCGAAGGGGAAAATAGCACAGCGCACCTGTTATATTCGATGACAATATGTGTGTGTTAGACTCCCCCTGAAGTCTACATCTCCCCCTAATTTTTACATCAAACAGGGAGCTTGGAAAGTCTTCGCATTCATATGTTCTTCACATGTCCCTCAAATATGGCCTTAGGTAATGATTTGGTAAACAAATATGCCACATTTTCCTCAGAGCTTAATTGATTCACTTGAATCTTGAGGAAATCTTGTTGTTGCTGATTATAGAAATTTTTTAGCGATATGTGTTTTGTATTATCACCCTTGATGTAATCTTGCTTCAATTGTTCAATGCAAGTTGCATTATCTTCATAAATGCAAATAGGCTCTTCAGTCGTAGAGCTTAAACCACTAATCCCTCGAATATGTGTAATGATGGACCTAAACCATATACACTCACAAACCACATCATGTAGAGCAATAGTGGTTCGTGGAGGTAGCCACAAGCGTTTGTTTGGTTGATCTCCAAGATATTGCCGTGTTCCCAATGGTAAATACATA
Organism: Geum urbanum; assembly: GCA_946800695.1. Taxonomy (NCBI): domain Eukaryota; kingdom Viridiplantae; phylum Streptophyta; class Magnoliopsida; order Rosales; family Rosaceae; genus Geum; species Geum urbanum. The sequence continues at coordinate 4,609,209 of OX327012.1, forward strand.
ACCAGTTTGGGAACGATCTTTGTGTGGGTCAGATAGGTAACCGGTATCAGCAAAACCAACCAAAATATTATTTGGTATTTCGGTGTTGGGGTGACACTTTTGCCATTGACATTTCCTTTAGGGATTTCAGTTCCATTTGCAGTCTCGCCTGTTTTTCTACAGGGATAGAACAAACTCAAATCAAAGGTTCCCTTTAGGTATCAGAATATGTTCTTGATATCATTTCAATGATGATGCGTTGGCATTGAGCTTAATCTAGCTAAAAAGTTCACTTAGAAAATAATATTTAGTTGAGTACATTGAACTAAGTGCAATAACACACCTATTGCACTTAAATAGAGAATTTCAGCTCCCAATAGCTCTTTGTCATCTTCCTTTGGATGAAATGGATCTTTCTTTATATGCAAGCTTCGACCGATCATGGGAGAGCCAGCAGGATGTGTTGTATCCGTGTTAAATTGCCTGAGTATCTTTTAGACATATGCAACTTGGTGGATTAGTATTCCACAAGCTCGGTGTTCTAGTTTATGACCTAGACAGAACCGAGTTTTCTCAAGATTCTTCATCTCAAATTCGGATTTCAAATAGCGTGTAGTTCTCTTATTTCATCAAGAGTACCTATTATGTTCATATCATCAACATATACAGCTACAATTTCAAATTTGGAATTCATTCTCTTTATGAATACGAAGGGGGATAGTTCATCATTCTTATATCACTTCCCAATCAAGCAGTCACTTAGATGGGTATACCACATCCGCCAAGATTATTTCAATTTGTAAAGTGAGCGTTTTAATCTAAGTATGAATGCACTCCCTTGTTTAGAGTTACTTGACTTGGGTGATGAAAGGCCATCAAACACTTTCATATATATTTCTGAATCAAGATCCCCATAGAGATATGCAGTAACCACATTCATAAGCTACATTTCCAGTCCTTCGAAAACTACCAAGCTAGTTAGGTAGCAGAATGTAATTACATCCATTACAGGAGAGTATGTCTCCTCATAGTCAACTCCACGGGAGTTGTGAGAACCTTGCGCCACAAGGCGAGCCTTATACCTCGACATTTTATTTGTCTCATTACCTTTTCTAACAAAGACCCATTTATGTCCTAAAGGATTTACACTTGGTGGGGTTAGCACTACCGGGCCAAATCCATGTCTCTTTGCTAGAGAATCTTGTTCTGCCTGGATTGCTTCTTTCCATTTAGACCAATCTTCTCTTTGTTGACATTCTGAAATAGAGTGTGGTTCGATGTTATCATGCTCCATTATCTCTTGAGCAAGATTGTATGCAAATATATCATCAATGTGTGTTGAAGATCTATACATGAACTCATATTCACCCTCATATTGTATTGAGATTTCTTTGCTCTATGGAATCATTTTAAACATCAGAGCGTCCTCCAGTATTGATTCATAGACATAACCATAAACAGAGACAATCTCATGAGATGAATTATCTACATTGATGATTAATGTCCTCCCCCTTTACTTTTGGGGAGCCACATCCTTAACCTCACTTCCAATTAGTATGATTACAACACTTTTACCTTCGGCGATGTGCCCCTTATTAGGGATTTTCAACCTTGCAGACACATTTACAACTGGTATATATGATCTCGTCACTTTAGCATATTAGTAAATGAATCAAGCATCGAATCTGGTACACTCTGAAGTTGAATTATTCTTTGTACTTCTTTTTCACATTGTGAAGTGTGGGGATCAAAATGAGAATGAGTAGGAACAAACCATGACAATTCTTGTCGTTCCCTTGGAAAATCCTTTTTTCTATCTCCCTCTAATGACAGTTGGCTAGACTATCTCATCAAAGTGATAATCCGCAAACCTAGCGGTACAAAGATCATTTGTCAAAAGGTTCCAAATAGCGGAAATTATTGGAGATTCGTATCTAACATAAATACTTAATCGTCTATAAGGACACATTTTAGTGCATCGTGGGGCGCAATAGGCATATATATTGCACAATCAAATATACATAAGTGTGAAATATCATACCCATATATAATTTCTAACTGGTATGCAAAAAATGGCTGGCTAGCAGTGGATCTAAAACGAATAAGTAAAGTTGCATGCAATATTGCATACCCCCAAGCAGATATAGACAGGTTAGTACGCATAACAAGTGTCTTTGCCACCATTTTGTGTATGCACATGGGGGATATGATGCTCTACAATGATCTCAACTGACATGCAATCATCCTCAAATGCTTTTGAGTTACCCTCTCTAGAGTTATCATGCCTTATAGACTTTATCAGGTCATCATGGTGGTGAGTCCTTAAACATAGAACATGTGCTAGGAGTTTTGTAAATGCAGCATTTCTTGGAGACAATAATGTGACATATGACCAGCGTGTCGAAGCATTCACCAAAACCATAAAATATTTGAATGGCCCCCATTCTAGATGGATAGGTCAACATATATCTCCTTATATTCTCTGTAAGAATGGAATGTTTTGTTTTATGTCTGTAGCATAGAAAGGTCTCGATCTTATTTTTGCTAAAGAGTAGGCTTTGCAAAATAAGTGATGTGCCTTTGAAATAGTCAATGAGGCATGATGGGAGGTAGATACTGCATCTGGTTCTTTAGAAGGCAATGACTACGCTAGAGAAATACTAGGACCGACACCTTGCAGTGTGGCAGATTTTTGTCCCATTTTATTTTTCCTTGAAAGAAGGAATGTTTGTGTGAGTTCTTTAAAATACGGATCATCATGTCACGACGGTGTCCCAAACGGTCATACCAAAACCTGTATAATCAGTGTCCCATATTTCGTTATTGGTGACAACATAAGATTCAATAATCCGAATAGTAGTGAGGTACAATCCACTAGATTGACTCATTAGTTTCTCTACAATGTGTTTCTTTCCACAATCATTAGAGATAATATATAAGTATTCAGTTTCATTCTCACAATGAAATTCTATATGATAAGCGTAGACACAAATATCTTTGAAACTTAACAAGGTTCAATTAGCTCTAGGTGCATATAGAGCATTTGTAACTTTAATCATTGTGCTATTAAGTAACAAAACTTTGGTACTTCCTTGCCCTATTATTAATTGTGATGATCCAATCATAATTGTCACAAAGGAATTATAGGAAATTAATTAAATGAATAATTGCCTATTCCTTTAAATGGTGTGGGTAGTCCCACAATCAGCTAAGCATTCAATTTCTCCTCTATACATTCCTACAAGTAAATGATAGGATATTGTTAAACAATTCAAAAAATATATCTCATATTCTTTAGAGTATTTTTCATTTGGTCGATATTCTTTTTGTTCTAATAAATTTATTTTGTGAATTTATAACTTTCATAGTGCTATTATCAAACCATGTACATAAAAAAAATCAAATAAAATTCAATACTTCAGACTAAAATCCAAAATTTATTAATAAGCCAACAATAATCAAATCAAGGTTCACAAAATCTACTGCAACAAACCATTATTGAAATAAACAAGCAATAGTCTAAATCAAAATTAAAAACAATAGGCATTACGCCTTCATAACTGTCTCGGAGAATAAAATAAATAAAGCAGATCAGTCAAAATTTGGAGAGGTGTTGCCACTAAAGTCTGGAATAATAGTGAAGTTGACATCTGGGTCATGGCATCTTTCTACCACATGGTAAGCATCTTTCTACCATATGAAACCCTTGTTTCCATGACCACTAGGGTCTGCACCACCTTCTCTGTGCCATACAGTGGAAGGGACTCCACAACCCATAGCACAACCCCATGTCATTTCCCATAAGGTGTATTTTTTCCACGCGGGTAAGAATTAACATGTCCAACCCCCTTTTCTCTGGGGTTCTTTCCACTTTCTACCTTTCCATAGTTAGCCTCAAGAATTTTCTTTGTTCCAACAGGTCTAACATTGTTATTCAAAAGAAGATCATTATGCCTCTCAGCCACTTGCAGTAGGTTAATCAGCTTATTGAAGGTTGTGATTCTTTTATTGTCATACTCTAGCCTATACTGATTTGCTAGTATAAAAGATAAAGTAGGAAAGATAGACAGCGTCTTCCGAATCATATCATCTTCTGTGAGCTCCCTTCCACATAAATTTAGGCGTGTCTTGAGGCGCAACATGTCCTTGTTGAAGTCATTGACCCTTTTATAGTCAAGCAAACGGATTTTATTCCACTGAACAGTCAATTCTGGGAGCAAAGTGTCATGAATGTTCCCAAAACGTCCATTTAGGTTGTGTTTGGATGGAGGAGTTTTGAATTTTGTAGTAAATATTAAATGATGGGAATTACAATTTTAGTGTTTAAAATTTCAGCAAATCAGTTTTTTGTTGTTTGGATAGTCACATGACTTTTTAAAATGATATTATTGAGATATGATAATGTAGTTATAAATAATAAAATTTGTAAATGATATCTATGTAGGTGGAATTTAAATTCAGGATTTTGAGTCTTTAAATTTTTTTTTATTTTTTCATAGAATTTCTTAATTTCTCACTTGTTGTTTTCCAATTGAAGAACTTTGTTCATAGAATTTGACAAATTCTGATTTTAAATAAAATCTCATGTCTTTTTATTTCATCCAAACACAACATTAGGGCATCCCACAATTCTTTGGGTGTCTTCAATTGAAGGTACTCCCAACGTAAGTTAGGATCAATATGTCACATCAAAAACTTTAGGGCATTGGCTTGTACTTTCTCATACGGTTCTTCGACTGTAGGATCGGTGGAGGGGTTGACAGTGGTTTTGTAGTTCTTTCCAACAAAAGTAGTTACCACATCAGAATCTGAACGATAGTACTCTTGTAGATCATATATGGCCTTTCGATTTGAGGTACAGTTTTTTGTTTTGTTCTTGGTTATGAATTGTTTGATTATGTATGAGAAGATGTTAGAGTTGTATTATGTTTAGGGGTGGGTTGATATATTTTGCTTTGTTATAATGTCCTCCTTTTGTTAAGATAAGATGCCAGCTAGGTCGTCGCACCTCATAGTTGGGACCTCGTACATGGTGGAAATTTCAGTATATTGGTCTATTTATAAGATGGTCTATTTATCTACTTTTTGAACAATTACAGTTAGTATAGTGAAGAAGAACATAGTACATTTGTGTAGTTCTAAGAAGGTTCATTTTCATCTTTCATTTCTTCTTATAATCACTCTAATTTATTCTTTATTTAACAGTTTATATGTATTTGTGCATAAGTAATGGCAAGCTCTCGGCGCAAAAGGACTAATTGGGTTATGCAAGAGTATAGGCTTGTGAATACAGAAATGAAGAAACCTAGAAGTTGTGTTCCTCAGGTGAGGCCTCAGCCTTAGTTTGGACACACTGTTTATATTGGTTTGTTTATAAGAATATTTATGTCTATGTTATTTTTTGTTTATGGGTATAAATTAACTTGAATTTTGAGTAGGAGTAGTGATTTTGATGTTGGTGAACTTGAGTATAATTGTTATTTAAATGTGATGATGTGAAGAACCCTTCTTACAATATAATATCTACTGGAGGTTGATTTATTTATTAGTTGTTAGCTTCTCATCAATCTCTCCTAGCTTTTTTATAGTCTCCTTACAATGTGAATATGTTATTTGAATTTGTACAGGTTCGTTTCAGTTTTGGAAACTATGGAATCAATGATGCCACTTCACAGCGTCATTGATTCTATTGAAGTCACTTCTAACATCTCCTTGGATTCCACCTAATGGAGTTGTCTTTCTCAGAGTAATCCACTACCCTCAAGCATATAGCATGTCACAAAATTATGTCACTAAACAAGTAAACTTGCTTGAACTCGTATACATAGAAAAACTAAATGTAAAACTTATACATGCATATTTCTTTTTTATTAAGGTAGTAGAAAATAAATTTGAATCAGTAGCTATTTCAATAGTACTAGCAGACTCACACATAACATGTGTAATATTTTTATTTTATATTTTATTAGACTGAGAATTGGAAAAGAAAAAAAGTAATGGTGGGTGGAAGTTACTGGTATCGGGCTGCACCTTGATAAGGCAGGGAAGTTTTGCAATTTTTTGCAATTTTTATCTTTTTAAATATATTTTGTCATTTACAACTTTGTCCGTAACTAACAAATTGTAAATATAATTTTTTTAATCAATAAAAGGTATATTAGTAAAACAATTATGTTTTGGTTGCCAATAAAGATTTCCTTAATATATAGTATAAATAATACAGAAAGTAAAATGGTAAACAATGAAAAATAGAACAGTAATGATCACAAGATAAACCAATAAATAGTAAAACATTATTTACCACCCAATCTATAAAACATTAACTACTACATGGTAAAACAGTAACAAGTAACTCTAAACATTAAATAACAATCTGTTGCAGATTTTTTATTGAACCTACTCATTTCTCTCATTTGAATAGCTAAAAATACCCTAAATGTGGAAAATACATGTATATTTCACTATTTTAGAAAATAAATATATGTATACATTAATTATAGTCTAATAACTAAACATCTAACCGTTCATTTGCATAAAATTGAATGATAAGTATATCTCGTAAGCGTTAATTAGAAAGCTCTCAAGACCTAGGTCACATCTATACACGTTCCATGAACCAAGTAAATCAACCGTCAAATGTTTATAGAGAGTTCATGTTTATATACTGTACATATATAGGACTTAAATTTTTTTGATCAAACTAACAATACACTACTAGAAAAACGCATTTAGGCGACAAAATCTTTAAGATTTCGTCGCCTAAGGACTACTTAGACAACAAAACCATAGTTCGTCGCCTAAGACGAAAATTTTGTCGTCTAAGAGAAACACAAAGCGTCGCTTAAGAGAGAGAAAATCCGTCGTCTAAGTAACACTTCAACAACGAAACAAAAAGGGTTGTCTAAGAGAGAAAAAATTTGTTGTCTAAGAAACACATTGACGACGAAATCAGAATTCGTCGCCTAAGTTAAAATTTCGTCGTCAAAGTAGAATTTAAAAAATGAAAATTTTTGTCACTGTAATAATTGTACTTAGACGACGAAATGGGTACTCATTCGTCGTCTAAGTCCATACCCTAACACTAACCCATAATCCCTAAACCCTGACCCATAAACACTTGGACGACGAAAATCTGTGTTCGTCGTCTAAGTCGAACTTAGATGACAAATGATACCCATTTCGTTGAAGACCATACCCTTTTTGTAAATCCTAAACCGTAAACCTTGACCCAAAAATCCTAACCCATAAACACTAAAATGACGAAATGGGAATCATTCGTCGTCTAACTAACACTTAGAAGATGAATGATACCAATTTCGTCGTCTAAGATGAATTTTATTGACTTCGATCAAAGAGTCCGACCATGTATACCATCTTAAAATGCATATTTTTTCATCAAGGGCATAGTGTAAACAATTCTTGGACTATAAGTGTCGACAGTTCAGAAATCATAGTTATGAAAATTCGTATATCAACGTTTCCGTTTCGTTGAAATTTCAGTTTTATGGTTGACTATGCTGATCAAACCTTAAACGAACTTCGTATTTATTGAAAGTTCGTCCACTTACATATTATGTTGTGATGAATATATCTAACGGTTTTTTTGTCCAAATTTAATTTCGTTAATATTGATGTGGAATGAATATAGACATACGAACCCTGAAGTTATACATTATTAGTGGATATATAACAAGTTTTTAGTCTTACACCAACTTTTTATGTCAAATTTCAATTAATTTCTATCTAGTTGATAAATTAAGTTTTTACGACAAAATAAACACCCGTAATTTCATAAACGGGTTTACGAATTATATTTTAAAATCGTTTTTGTCTTTTAACTATTTTTCGATAATCACTAAATTCAATCCATTGAATCTTAGACTAATCCAAATTGGGTTGAATGTTTTTTCTACAATATTGTATGAATGTAATGGTTATATCTGACGGTTGATTTTTGATGATTTTTAAGCAACTACCCAAAACTAATTTTTCTGATATTTATAAAAAAAAATTTAAAAATTACTTAGACGACGAAATTGTACAACTTTCGTCACTTAAGTACCACTTAGTGTATTTTTTTGTTTTTTTGTTTTATAAATACCTAGAAAAAAAATTCCGCCAAAATTTAGAAAAAATTTAAAACACTTGAACGACGAATCTTTCAAGTTTCATCGTCTAAGTGATAAAAGTAGGCGGGTTTTTATTTCCGCCAAATTTTTGTCCAAAATTCAAATCACTTAGGCGACAAAACTATTAGGTTTCGTCGTCTAAATTAAAAAGTTGGCTTTTTTTTCGTCAAAATTTTTGTCAAAAATTCAAATCACTTAGGCGACAAAACTATTAGGTTTCGTCACCTAAGTCAAAAAAGTTACTAGCTTTTTGAAAATTTAAAACACTTGGACAAAGAAACCTAATAGGTTTCGTCATCTAAGTGAAAAAAGTTTGTGGTTTTTTTGAAAATTTAAAACACTTAGGTGAAGAAACTATTAGGTTTCGTCATCTAAGTACAAAAATTTGGCAGATTTTTTGAAAATTCAAATCACTTAGGCGAAGAATCTATTAGGTTTCGTCGATTAAGTCGTTTTAAAACCTTTTAAATATTTCATTTTTTCAATCTCTCTTCATTTTCTCAACTCTCTCAAACTCACTCCCCCCCCCCCCCCCCTCTCTCTCTCTCTCAAGCAAATCACCCGCCACCACCACCACCACACACCACAGTTCCTCCACCACCACTACAAACCAATATAATTTGTTTAGGCAAATTTGGTTAGGTTAATTTAGTTAATTTATGTTAGGTCAATTTAGTTTATTAACTAATTATTTTATAAATTTTGTTTTTAAATACTGTTATAAACTGGGAAGAAGAGATATAGAGAGAAAGAAGAAATACCGAGATGGGGGAAGAGAAGTGTAGAGTGTTGTATTATTCATCTCAATATGCGTCTATATATAGAAGTATGATTTACATGATATGTATACAACTATTGAGTATTTGCATAGACATCGACATAAATATAATATTTACAACACTCTCCCTTAGATCTCTACTAATGAATAATATGATATTGAACGGGCCTACTGTTGTATCGTTAAAAATATTGTTAGGTAACAAAAAACCAGTGGGAGAAAAATATCCTTGGTTGAATGAAAATAGTATAACGCGCTTATGTCTGAGGTAGCATACTTTAGGATGATCCTCTTCATGAGAATCTCCCTCTGATCATTACAAGCTTTGGATACCTTGCATATGAGGCTCATCGTTAATTTTGAATCCTGCAAGAAAAATAATTTAAAAGTATTGCGATGTTACATTAGTTTATTCTCCCCCTAACGGTCGAAGACTATCATATTGACCATTTACAAAATATGCGTGTAAGGATATCATGTTCCTTATAATTGTTGGTGGGTAGCGAGCCCAAACCAAATACTTAGTCAAAGTAATTGTCACTTATAATTTGTGCATAGTTGATTGAAACTTTTCTCTAAATTAAATAAACATGGTGGATAATATCACACACCAACTTAAAGTGACAAGTCGCAAAATATATGAGTAAATAATGGTATAAAAACCTAATCGCTTGTTAGCAAGCACTATGAGCTACACTCAAATAATGATATCATTGAAGATTTTGATGATCTTACATATTATAGTGGATCCAGTAAACTACTAGTTCATCTATACATAGAATGTAGAGAAATATATACCCATTTTTGCCAAAAATATTTTACATAGGTAACATGATATAAGCTCTTCCGCAGCTATCAATAAATATCTATCCCTTTTGGGATAAGAGTTACATTAGCTTTTATAAGCATCATAGTCAAAGATCAATAATAATCTTAGTGTGACGACCCGAACCAGAATCAGAAGTATAATCAGCTTGATTCGTGAGTTACAGCGCAGTCGCGGATTTTTGACAGATATTGGAATCATCAGAGTTCTTAACGACTTAGTTATTGGCCGAGAATTGGAGCTGGATCTCTTCTCGAGAGTCGTTGTACGTGTGATTACGAATTCGTGGGCGGTTCCGGATCGTTATTTGGACGACCGAGGAATTAGTTATGAATATTTGAAGTTCGGATTTAAATGGTGGGCTACTTAACGACTAAATTACCGGTCGAGAATTTGGTTTCGGCTTCTGCACGGAAGTTGTTCGGAATTTAATTTCGAGTTCGTGGGAACTTCCGGAGCATGATTTGGAGTTATGAGGAATTAGTTGCGAATTTTTCCGTTTGTTGATTATTTAGTCGATTTAATGTGTGTTGCTTTGAAGGGTTGACTTTTTATCCGATTGGCGGATATGTTTGACTTTGGGTGATTATTGAAGAGTATGTCGAGATGAGTTCGTGGCCGCGAGAATTATCGGAATCGGAATCACGACGAGAAAGTTACGCGCGTTTGAAGTTCGACGAAAAGGATAAACATGGAGTTTCCGTTTTGGGAAAGCTATAAATAGTAACTTGCTCTTTTGGGAAAGTGTTGACTGGAATTAATGTGTTGACTTGGTGGTTGACTCGGTTTGACCGAGTTGGGAGGGTGAAGCGCGACGGTGGCTCGGCCTTGCCGGCGGCGAGTTTGCTCCGGCCACCTCCGGCCTCAACTCCGGTCCCTTCCTCTTCGGCTTGACGTCCTCATCATGATTCCGGCTTCCTTTTCCGGCAAGCTTCATGGTGGAGAGAGAAAACTTGAAGCAAAGTTCAAGGTTTTTGGGTTTAATGGTGACTTTTGATTCGGGCCGAGTTGAGCTCAAACATGGACTGGGTTTTGTAGCCCTCTTCAAGGTGATTCTAACCATATAAACATGGTGTTCTAATTCGATTTGTGGATTGAGAATTTTGGGTTTGAAATTTATGAACCAATTCGGTTTTGCATGAAATTGACCTAGTTAGAGTGAGAATTGGCCTTTGTTGCAGTTGTGAAAGTTGCTCAGTGGGTGGTTTTGCATGGAATAGGGGTTGCTCCGCCGTGAAATTCTCCGGTCAACAGTGGCGCCGCCGTGGGCGGCGGTCAACGGTCAGAGTTGACTTTTTGACTTTCGGCAAGTCGCATGTCATTTGACTCGAAATCGTGCCCCGATCGCAGTGGGGAGGTTCGTTTTTCGAGTTGAGCGTCCGAACGTAAAGCGAGGTATTGTGGTATACATATACGGATTTTCGACGTTTCGTCGTATTCGAATTGTGTATTTCCGAGAACGGTGGTTTCTCGTGGTTTGATTCGAATTGTCGGATTATGACTTTGAATATTGGACGTTGTGATTATACAGGGGTTCGTGATCGTTTGTTTGGCGATGGACTTTCCGCCGGATCACGGGTTAACGCGATACGCGTTACGCCAGTATGTGAGTGGACAATTTCTTTTCACGGAAATCTTGCGAGTCTTTTATGTGATTTATGAACTTGAGCATGCAGCGTGATTATGGTTTTACGAGCATGAGATTTCATACGAGATTATGATTATATAAGTATGTGTTTACGATTATACGAATATGTTTATACGAATATACGTATACGAATATGCATACACTTTTATATTGTTTCATGCATTTGCATCGAATTGTTTGTGATTTGGTTTTCACATAGTACAATCTTGGTTACGTTGTTGTATCGATACACTTTGCCTCTCGGCTGATCCCCGATGGTAGGCCGCCAGGAGGGACGTCGTTATCCCGACCTGACCGGTGAGTGGCGTTTCCCCGGAACCGAGGCCATTTCTGGCTTAGAATCACGGGGACTAAGGACCTCGTGATTCGGACTGTACTAGCACGGAGGAGTCCATGAGTGACCCTGTGAGATTTATACTTGCATGCTCAGTACGCTGGATTAGTGTGAGTTTACCTCGCGTACTATATGTTGTTTTTATTTACCTGGACTCGCATATGTTATTTTATACATATATATCAACTGGTGAAAGACATTTATTTTCGTCCACTCACTCTAACGTGTTTATTGTCTTTCACCTGGGCTTTTCGGTTTCCGTGCCCAGTTTGCAGTTCAGGCTCTGGTGTCGCACGTCGTGGTCGGAGGCATAGTGCTCGAGCTACTTTGTTTCATCCAGTAGGTTTATTGTTCTACCTACTGTGGTATGCGTATACGATTATGTATTAGATGTTGCTCTGAGCTTCCTATTGAATACGTTATACGATTTTACACTGGATTTCGGTAAAGTGCATATATATTTACTACTTTACTTTACTGTTGATATATTGAGAAATCCGGATGGGGTTGGTGCCCACGGTTTGCTTTTTGTGGCATAGGATGAAGTGTATTTTCCGTGTGCAGGTTAAGGTAATTCCACGCTAGTAGCGAAACTCTGCCCAAATTTCGAAAAAATTTTGTTGGTTCATGTTTTCGAAGGGGTTTGATTCCGATTTAGGGAGCTAAATCGGGGTTGGGTCCTTTCACTTAGAACATCAAAAGCCTTAATTATCTCTTGCTTTTATAGCGGTGTTCCCAAACTTCAAGTTCGGTGCGTATATATAGGCTTGACAAATAAATCCGATCTATTATGAACTCCAAGCCATATAAACATTTTGAACTTCAGGCCAAAATTCACTCAAGTTTCGAGTTTTAATATTTAGGACTGCCAGTCCATAGGAACAAAATAATCGTAATGAAAATAAATAAATAAATTCATATAATGCAAGAAAAGAAACTGAATAAAATTAAGCATTAGAAATAAACATGAGAACTTCTGGTCCCTTTATTGGAGAAAATAGACAGGGCTTCTAGTCTGCTTAATCCTCAAATATATGATAAATTTATATTATCCTCAAACATATAGTCAGAAAGCTTCAGGTTTTGACTAATAAATTATATATTCGATAAAGGGAAATCTCAAATAACATTGAGGAACTTCAAGTCCTTATGAGCTTGAGAAACATATGTTTCGTATCGAATTGCAAAAATGTAAAGGATCTTCTGGTCCTTGTAATAGAATTAATTGTGAGAATTTCAGGTCTCAATCTTTGGTTATTGTATAAACATTCATTCGAATCTTCGAGTTCGACTTTATTATAAGAAAATAGGTTCTGAAAATTGGTATTGAAAACTTTAGATTTACAATAATTCTACACTTGAAACTTCAGGTTCGAGTAACCAATTTCAGTTTGAAGAACTTCAGGTCCTCCCTCGCATATAACATAGATATTTAGGCGTATATTTTTATTGCAAAGTGTTACATCCCTTTTATAGGAGGATGTGATTAACCTATAATGAATACAGAAATGATGGTAGATGACCGTTACATCGGTCACAAAGCCGTTACGTCAGTCACTCCACATGATATACAATGCTAGCGGGAGTTACAACCATCACATTAGTGGTGTACTAAGTATGACTTATACCACTACTAATTGTAGCAAAATCTTGAATTCTCTCGGGTCTAGATTTTTTCAATGTTAATTAGGAACTTCAAGTCCCTAAATCCTCCATAAGCTTCACAATTCTAGTAATGATTTGATTAGTCTATTTTATAGTGAAGAAAAAAAATCTAACCCATGGTCTTATTATATACCATAAGTATTATCATAGTTGATGACCTACATATTTGGCCAAAAATGTTAACATATTTATCATATGCAACTTAATCATATGGATGAGATCGATCGGGGAATCATTTGTACTTAAAACTTCAAGTTTCAAATCTCAAAATTAGAACTTTGGGTTCTTATATAGTTGGTAATATGAACTTCAAGTTCAAATACCTATTATACTTAAAATCTCTTATTTGAGTTTTAAGGTGCATCTCAGCATCAAGGGCCCAGGACTTGTAATTCTTCCCAAAGATGTCAAGGGAGACAAAATCTAATTTTGTCAAGTTTGCCATATTTTCTTGTAGAAAAGAGAGAAACTTTTAAGATCTCAATATCGAAATTTCATGTTTGAATAGAGTGAACAATGGATCATATGCACAAAACTTCAGGTTTATGCCATGTTATTAGAACTTCAGGTCTAATATCATTTTTTGAATTTTAGGTTCAGAATCTCGAAACTTCAGGCTCAAGTATTATTAGTAAAACTTCAGGCTCACTAATATAAATAATTGTACACGAAAATATGTAAATTACCAGCAGATTAGATTACTCATTTTAGGCGTATTAATTAATATATTTCTCTATATTTTTTCTTTTTTAATTACTTAGTATTATTTATTTTAACTTATTTTATTATTTTTAGATTTTTATCAAAAGAGACGAAGTAAAAGGAATCTACAGGCATGCAAAATGCCACAAATATGAAGAGGAAAGAATTCGGCTGAAAATCCAAAGGAAGAAAGAAGAAAAATGAAGAAAAAAAGTGATTTTGTTGACTAGGAAAGAATTTCTTATGTTGACTAGGAAAAGAAGCTTCTGGAAGAACTTTGGAAGAAGAACAAATGAAAAATGGGTCAAATTAAATAGAAGATCATTTGATGGCCCAAAAATGAAGACCAAGTCAGCAATTTCGTGGACCACAAGATTTGGCAAGAAAATGATTCCTAAGTTAAGTAGGACAATGAAATCATGAAGAATAAAGAAACAATATTCTTCCTGTACAGAATATCCAATTTTGACGGACGACTAAGAATAACTGAAGAGGTTCTACTAGGTGATTGACTTATGGTTGGAAAGAATTTTGAGTCTTCTTTCCAACGAGCTAAACATCATTATTTTTGGAGGTCTACAACTCCGAGAAAGTATGATTCTTTACAGACTGCCAGAGTTACCTAGGTGAAGGAGGAAAACCTTGTTTTGAGAGGAAATCTATTTTGTAAATGCCTATATACAAGAGGCTCATACCAAATCTGGATAATCACTTATTCTAGAACTTAAGCTCTGCCAAATACTTCTCTTCTTCCACAAATCGAGCTTGCCGACTACACCCTCACACCGCCGCATCTTCATCACCATCGATGTATAGGGGATCCCGAGCGTCTACCACCAAAGAAGTCTAGCTCTCTTGAGTATCTATAGGGGATCCCAAAGATATAACTTGTTTTTGTGCGTTGTATGATTTTGTTTTGGTTTATTACATATATGGATTTCAAAAACTTTTCATGTGTTACTTATTTTAGATTTCGATTTGCATGTGTTTAATTGGTTATTAATGATTTTATTTTAGATATAGGGGATCCCTAGTCTAGGTCAAAAGGTGTCTAGGTCAAAAGGTGTATAGGGGATCCCGAGCACAAAATATGAATTATGCATGTTTAATTAGAATGTAGGGTTATGAGATTTCGTTAAGTGTTGATATTTGTATGTATTAATAAATGAGATAGGTAAAGGAATAAGTTGATTACTTGTATATAGTAATTATGTTTATTTTTGTCATAACATGAATTAGAGTCTTTATGGGTCTTTTGTGTATTGCTTGTCTATGAGTTTATGCATGTTAGAGTCCTAAGAATTCTTGTTTGTGTTTATGAAGTTTTAGGTAGTAATTTAGATAGAATATTTAGTTAAATAAAACCAATTTTTATACCCCCCCCCTACTTAGACAATTATTGCATGCACCCCTTCAATCCCCGGTTTAGAACGATACCCTACTTATCAATGCTACATCTACATAAAAAGAGTTTTAAATTGCATATGAGTGAATTATGTATTAAGTGTCTACTTTGTTTTAATATTTGATGCTTGTTTTACTTGCATCAACTTTTGGTGCCGTTGCCGGGGATTGAGAATTGTTTGTGATTTTTGTGTGGATATATGTAAATTTGCTTATTTATATTTTATACTTGTGAATATTACTAACCAATTTTATTTTTTTTCTTGTAGAAATTTTCATGTAAATATACATGTCAAAAATACATAGAATTTTCAATTTCATACGTGCTATTTTTTGTGAATATTTGTTTCTTAATTTCGTTTTAATTTTTGTAAATATTAATCGGTGTTTGTATATATATATATATATCTAATATTTGTTAAGTAAGTTAAATGAAAGTATTAGATTTACACTGATTACATGCTTGATTGATTAAGTCTCACTCCTTAGAATAGATGGTGCCACTTTTTCTTATTTATCTCCTTAATCCCTCATGTTTTACACATGAGGTTGATGACGGAGTTTACAAAGGACTTGAGGGATTGTGTTTTCTTGATTTTGGCTGAATATCGAACATGGTGTCTAGAATGGGTTATGACTGGTGATAGGTTCTGGATCTAAGAAAGAGAAAAATCAATAGAGTATATACCATTGGCCCGGTTAGCCTCGGGGTATTTTCTCAAAATTAGTCATGTCTCTCGCGTTATCTTTATCCCTAACTGGCTATGTTTTTCAATTGAACCAATGCCGATTGATTGAGAATTCATACTTTATCGCACGGGTCGTACGTCCTTGCAAAGACATAAAAATCAATGCTATGTACTCTTTATAAATCTTTGGAAAAATCAATTTGGACATTGTTTATAAATATGTTTGTGTCGAAATTGAACTTAAGACTAACCATGCGTCATCATTGCATATCATTTCATTCATTACTTACACATCTTTGCATTTTATCATTTCATGCATTGCATAATTGCATCATATTCATTATACATTTCATGCATATTCATTGTACATTTCATGCATTTGCATTGGATTTGATGTTTGTTGAGTTTTGAAGGATACGACGGAGGAACATGTTCCAAGTGTTTTCATAATTCTCAGCTTATGTCCAAAACAGAACAGTCAACTTTGAAAAGCCATAACTTTCGGCTCGTTTGGAGTTAGCAGAAGTTCTTTATATGGATAGAAAGCTCGAGACATCTAGTTTTCAGCAATATAAAGATAAAAAAAATTGAGTTCTACAGCTTCAGTCATTATAGTTTAGAGACACGGAGGTCAGAACATGAAGCTAAAAAGTGGAAAGAAGGAATGGAGGAGATGCACCTTCAAGATTATGCTGTTCCTAGAGCATAAAAAGAAGCATCATGTCTAGAATATATGACATTAAAAAATAAGCGATTATTGGGAGGCAACCCAATGGAGGATCGGCAACCAGATTTTCTTTATTTACCCTTTTTCTCGTTAATTAGTTTGCTTTGGTGTTAATTAGTTTGTTCATTTTCGTATAACCATATCTCCATGCTTGGTTATATGTTTCTATGCTTATTCTTATTTACATTGAGGACAATATAGGATTTAAGTGTGGTGGAGGAGTTTACACTTTATTGAGTTATAAATCGTAAACACTTTGGCGGATAAGAGTCTAACTCAAGGATGATGCCCTAAAAAATATATTTCTTTTCTTTAATTTTCGTGGGTTTTATTAGTGTGAATTTTTAGGTAGTCTTTTGATTCTAAATTAATGTTTTACAGAGTCTTAGGATGCCCTTAACTAGTCTATGATGATCTTGAACCGAAACGAATAATATACATGGTATTTAGATCAGTAATTATTGGAATTCTTTTGTTAATAGAGATGTTTTGATTGCATTGACATGTAGTAGATATAGATAGTAAAACTTGGTATAGAATTTGCATGCTAGAATAAGTTTGAATCATATGAACCTATGTGAGTTTTTGAGTTATATGTGCTTTATTTCTTGAGTGATCTGAACCATTTTATTTCGTAGCTTATAGGTTGCATATGCCTCATTTGATTATTTACCATAGTTTTTAATGAACTAGAGAATGCTAAAACTTGCTCATGTTGATTTTCAAAGCTTATAATCAATACATACTTTGATTTTGGATATGATCAAATGGACTTAGGATTTTACCACCACTTTGCCAAATAGCCATGTGTCCCATACGTGCGCACGAGTTGCGACACCTTTAGATAATCATTTTGAGTCCACATTAAGCCTTTCTTCATCACCATATTTATATCTAAACACATAGACTAGTGTAGAACTTCTTTACCCTTAATTTGTTCTGCAGACTTAGTGTGAAGTAATGTCGACAAGAGAAAAAGATGACATTTTGGTGGAGACTTTGAAGGAAGATGTGTGTATATGGATAGACTTGTCCAACAAGTTTGAAAAAAAATGATTGCCAAAAGAAGGGGGGAAAATTCAAGAGCAAGAAAAGAAAAGAAGAAAAAAATAATTGTGAAGCTCTCATGCAATAAGTTCTTAGTGTTAAAGTTTGGATTAATGTCACCTATATTTGTGAATTTGGAGGTTACTACAAATTGAAGGCTAAATAGTGAAGAAATATGACTTTTGTCCTATTCACAAAGTTCTAGGGAAGGATATAATGAAGTCCGGACCCAAAATGATGACATTCGGCCCCTTGTTCCTAAAATTAGACATTCTTGGTGTTTGGAGGGAGAAAAGTGACGAAATTGATGAGTTTTTGGAGTTACACTAAGTCTTTGGAACGTTCTTAACCACCATTTATCCAAATTTTCAAATGCAATAGCCTTAGCCCCATTACAACCTTTTGAAAGTCTTTTATGATCGTTAAGATGAGTAGCCTTTGATTAATGGAGTTAATCACATGAGTAAACATATAGTTTGGGTTCATTTATGCAAGTAATTAGTTTCATTCATGAGGTGTCTTTGATTCTAATATATATATATATATATATATATATATATCTTAAGTGAAAACCCTTTTTCATGAGTGAAAAGTTGATGAATGCATCCATGTGAGGTGATCTTAGACTTTTCTAATACATGCATAGCTTTTAATTCACCATTGTTTTCATCTAAGTATTACGTGTTCATGCATGAGAATGTCTTTATTAACTCTTGAATTCCTTGTGCTTAAACCTTGTGATTGCCATGATATTTGAAGATATTTAGTTAAAGGGCTTAGTATTATTTTATGTTGGAAAATTCCGAGTCTTCTTTTATTTTAGACTAGGCAAATCACTCAAGCCTAGTGGGCACATCAGGGAAATCTCTCAACCCTGGATCTGGACTACCGGTGATCAGCCGAGTAGCCAATGCATCGATGCTAAGTAAATGCCATCACCATATAAAATATAAAATAATACCTCCAAAAGCAATAAATAATCTCAATATCGTACTATAAATAAATACTGAAATCATGAACTCGCTACGAAAGTGTAAATAAAAGTCCACTCACAGATAGCACAGCGCGCAAACGCGCTAGTCACGAGATCTGGTGGAAGATCCTTCACCCAACGTACGATCTCGATCCCCTGAATAATCACAAAATATAACTGATCAAAATCACACTTCATTACTCTGTACCACACCTCGGAAACCAACCATTTCCGGAAACATTTAACTCAGATACAAAATAATCGACGAAAATCACCAAATTCTCCACATAAACCCTTGACTAAAAATCCGGTATCCAAATCAACTCGAAAACCTCAAGGCGATGATCGGGGTGCGATTACGAGCAAAACGGCATAAAACTTGTCAAATTTCAAAAAGTTAACGCCTCGCCGGAGCTTCGCCGTTGACCGCCGCCGCCGGCGCGCCGTCACCGGAGAAATTTCCCGGCGAGGAAAGCCCAGTTTTCTTCTCCTCATCGAGCCCAACACATCTCACAACTACGGCCTCCTCCAATTCCGCCGTGAATTGCCAGAATTCAGCTCGAAACTTCCAAAATTCAAATCCGGCCGGCGACCTTGTTCTCCGTTGAAACTCTGGCCACGGCGCACGGCGGCCCTCGAGGCCACACCCAAACCCTCCGCCGTGGCCCCACGAGTCAAACCTCCCTAATCTTCGGCCACCACCGTGGCCGGAGCACCACTGTCCGTCGACCCCGAAATCCCACAACTTTAAGCTCCTCGTTCTCCCTCAATATCTCACCAAATTTCACAAATCAAAGTGCTAAACCATAGGAAATCAAGAGGAGAATCGAACCATACCCAAATCGGAGCCAGAGGTGGCCGGAAATAAAAAGTTGTAGACGAGTCAAACGGTGGTCCGTTTCTCCCTCGGTCAATGCGGGTCAATGCTCCTGTTCTGGTCAATGACGGTCAAACTTCCCGAACAGTGTTTTTCGACAATTTTTCGACTATTCCGATATTTATACTCGCGGCTCGATACGATCGACGATCCAAAACGAATCACATCCACGTTTCGGATAACTCAAACTCAAAC
This sequence comes from Geum urbanum, assembly GCA_946800695.1. Lineage (NCBI taxonomy): Eukaryota > Viridiplantae > Streptophyta > Magnoliopsida > Rosales > Rosaceae > Geum > Geum urbanum. Next base: position 4,629,182 of record OX327012.1, read on the forward strand.
GGATAAACACGACGAAATTACGCAATTTCAAATATTCATAACATATTCCTCGGTTATCTAAACAATTATCCGAAACCGCCCACGAACTCGAAATCACGCGTACTACAACTCTCGTGAAGAGACTCAATTCAAATTTTCGCCCGATAATTAAGTCGTGAACCGAACCGCCAATTCGATTAATTTACGATAAACTGTGATTACTCGTAAATTCGTAGATTAAGCCGATTACCGTACCAATTCTGGTTCGGGTCGTCACACGGCTAAAAAGCGTTAAGGAGAGTAACAGGTTGACGGTTTTAAAGCATCACAAAAAGGGTTGGTTAACCATCATTAAATGTTTTTCTTGACAGTTTGAAGTGTTGTCTTGATGGTTTATAACCGTCAGAAAAATATTTGGTGATGCTTTTAAACCTTCACAAAAAATATTGATTATTCGTGACGGTGACAGTCGTGACAGTTTTGAAACCGTCATGAATTAATTTTTATGACGCTTTTTAACCATCGTAGATGTAGATTTATGTTGTAGTGAGAGGGGTGATCAAATCCCACAATCACCGAACAAGAATGAGTAAATCAGATCAGATTCCTTACAGCAACTCCTCTGTGAAGATCTATGTCCACCGTGAACTTCATCTCCCCCGATTAGAGAAGAAACTCATTGTGGAATTTAAACACCCCAATGGTGTACCCAATATGCTTTACCCATGACCGATTAAAGGCACCATCTGAAATATTTTGGACCATCACCTATGTTCTCACCTGTGCCGCTAAAACTGGTTCATAGTATGAAAAACCATCAAACTCCTCAACCACATATCACAAAAGTACCACGGGCTGCGTAATAAGGCCCGCTTAATTGCCGCCAGATCCTTAAATTTTCAAAAGAATCGAATGGAACATCAACGGTGGAGTGAATCTTCCCCAAACCATGAGGCTTGTGTCACAATCTCATCATCGTCGCCTTAAATGACTGTTCACAGATCTCCGACGAAGCCATCAACCTAAACATCGACGCAACAGTGTAGCTGGCCTCCTTATCGGCTGCCTCCAGTGCTAAATCAACCTCCTCAAGGTCATCATCAATTACAGGGTCGAACCCCACTATTACAAGTCGATCTACCACGTCGTTAGTGTCCTTAGCCATGAGAAGCGTACGCGACATGGAGAATGAAGAAAAAAAAGGGAAATCAGCCCGAGAAAACCTGGTGGTGCCACTCGGAGCTAAGATTTGGAAATGGAAAACTCAAAAAGAAAGAAGGGAGAAAAAAAGACCTCCCAACATTCAACCATGTCCGAACGAATTTAGATATACTATTTGATGAAATGTCCTAATAGTAAACATTATTATATCGTACAATGATTTCAAGATGCTTGAGTGTACAACACATGAAAGAGTTCTAAACTACCCAAGCTCTCATAACTTAATTAAGGAATCTAGCCTAAAAGGATAATAGAATCTTTGTATAATTGAAACAAAATCAATTATCTAAATAATACTTCATCTCGAATCGGATTATGCAGTTAACATGTATAAACATACATTTGAAGAGCTCACTTAAGTCGGTAAATTTTGCCGTTCCCATTTTGCAAAATCATCATGCTAAAACAAAGATTCTAACAAAAATAATACATCGATTGGCTGGATCTGAACTCGATAGTTTGTTTGTGCACCCGAAAGGTACAAGAGCATAACTTCTTAAATATCTCATGAAATGCAAGTCACCACTTAGCTAAATACTTTTTTTGACGTTATATGACTTCTTCGATTACTTTTATTTTATCTTTAACGTGATTGGAGATAAATATCAAAATGTCGTAGAAGATCTCTTAAATAAATAAAAAATGAAATGGGGAAAACCATCGGATTAAAATATATAATCAAAACCCTAAAATCCATAAAAAAAAAATTTGATCAAGACATGTTTATGCGCCATGTACGTGTATACTAAGAAACAAGATGATAAATCAATGGATTGATTTCACGTATCAATGCCACCACCTACATAGGAATAGCAGCAGCAGATCGATCATTTTCTAGAACGGAAGTTCTGGTCTATTGAAGTACGAGCTACAACATTACCAATAGAGAGAAGATCTGATGTTGCCGCATCATAATCATTCCGAAGATATATATCCTAATCCTATTCTTGTTATTGATTGGACCCCATTTCGAAACCCTTAGCCCTATTCTCCAGTACGTGTGTATCTGAGAAGCACGTAAGCCATTCTCGATCGAGCTGGTCTGTGGATAATGCACCGTTTGTTTAAAGCTCGAGGAATGGAGCTAAAGCCTTAGTTTACAGAGTATCCAAAGAAACAAAAGAGCGTTTCATGGGAAGTAGAAGCACCAGACAGCGCCAAGTGTCCTACCACCTGTAACCAATGAGCCACATGCAAAGCTCCTCTGCGTAACACGTATCTCTCAACTGCATTTCCACCTCCACCTCCTCCTTCTATATAGATCCTCATCACCAACGTCTCTTTTGCACTATAGCAGAGGTTATCGATCATTCGAACTCAAAACACGAAGTATTAGTCGTTGCTAGCGTGAAGCACTTGGAAGAGAAGCAAGAATTTGGGTCTTGTAAGTGAAGGAAATGGCTCAGACAGTTGGAAGAAACATAGCAGCTCCATTGCTGTTTCTCAACTTGATCATGTATTTGATCGTAGTTGGGTTTGCTAGTTGGTGCCTCAACAGGTACATCAATGGCCAAACCAATCACCCAAGTAAGATTTTTCTTCATTTTCTCACTCTTTTGCTTCAAACCCTAGTATTATTTCCTTAAGAGGTTTTGCTCACGGTGAAAATTTTGCGTAGGCTTTGGAGGAAATGGTGCAACAATGTTCTTTCTCATCTTCTCCATATTGGCTGGTGTGATGGGAATAGCATCGAAGTTGGCCGGAGCAGGTCATCTCAGAGCTTGGAGGAGTGACAGTCTAGCTGCCGCAGGGTCTTCATCTATTGTGGCATGGGCTATCACTGCACTTGCCTTTGGGTGATTCTAATCTTTAATTAGCTAATTATGGACAAATTGTCTTCATGTGATTTCAACTCACACTTGGTTGTGTTGTTTTGATGAATAGCCTGGCATGCAAGGAAATCCATATTGGAGGATACAGAGGATGGAGGCTGAGGGTTTTGGAGGCTTTCATAATAATCTTGGCATTCACCCAGCTGTTGTATGTCTTGCTACTTCATGCGGGTATCTTCAGCAGCAAGTATGGTCCGGGTTACCGCGACACTGAATACCCAACTGCCGGCGGTGTAGGCGGTGGTGTAGGCGGTGTTGATCCGATTCACAAAGGCGGAACCGGACTCCCTGCTTCTACTAGGGTGGTGTAAAAATTGTCCGATCAGTCCCACATTTAGATGGGAACAACTTTCTTATTTTGGTTCCTTTCCCTCTGTGGAAGGGAGTTGTACTTCTAATTTGATATGTAGGTTACTAGCTGATGTGTTGTATCATATATGTGCGGAAATCTGTTTTCAGCAGCAAGTGTACATCTGGTGGAAGGTGTACGTCTTCTTTTTCGATCAATGCAGGTTGTAGTCTTGTGTTATATGTAGTTTTTTTCAATCACAAACAGATGGAAGCTGCCATTGGTGGTTATAATGATGTTATGCTTTCAGATCACGGTGGCCATTTGTTTCACTCCACCAGTATATAAAGTAAAATTCAGTACTTGGCAACATGATAGTGTACTCTCCCAAATACTGCAACTACTCTACTTTATACCACTCGTTCCCCTTCTGCAAACTTTACATTTGGTTCTTGTAACGATCCTTTGTATACTGCTTTACAGCAGCAACCTTCTGCTTGGGTACAGTGGAAGGTACTTCCTCGGTGGTTGTTGGTGTCTTCGAGTCTTTGACGCCTAGCTCTGTGCCATTGCCTGGCGTATTGTTCTCTTTGGACTTCAACGAGGATCTTTGCCATTCTAATTCTCTGTGACTTAAACTAATTCTAAGATGAGAAGCCCAGTCACTTTTAGTTCATTGTCTCCAGAGAAAGTCGAAACAACTCCATCTATTACCACATCCAATTATGAACACAAAAATTAAGGAAGGCTCTTGCAGAATAAGGTCATGGTATTAAGGCAAAAAATTTACATCATTGTGCTTCCTAAATTTTTAGAAACTTTATCTTAGTGATACATGAAGTTTCAAAACACTTTGAAACTTTTCCGGTAGTACCTTAAATCAATTTTTCGTCCTACTTCTTTAAAGAAGATGCTGACGTGGTTAACGCGAATGAGAAAGTTAAAATTGTAAATTTCAAATATAAAATTTAAATAATGTTTAAATATGTTTTGAACCGCTAAACTAAATCATTCACCTTTAGGCCCCAAATTAAAAAAAAAAAAAATCTAACCCTCTTTCGCTCTCTCTCTCACCAATTAGAGGAAATTTTGTGAATCGAACACAGAATATAGAGATAATGGGGGAGAAATGAAGAAGGTTCAGATTGCGTGATCCATGACTCACAAACAATAAGTGGTGTTATTCGTTAGTTATGCTGAATTTTGAGTCCAGATGGTGCAGATGTTGGTTGTTTCTCTGGTTCTATGAGAATATGGTTTTCATATGGTTTAAAATAGTGGTCCTCATATCATGGGTTCTTTGTTTATAGTAAGGTGATATAGTGATCCTTGAATTAGGGCTTTTATTGAATAAAAGAAATGTTCTATTGGCAATAATATATAGATTTTTGGGTTCCTTCTTGTTATATAATCATTGTTGTTAAATGTGTGTGGTTTGTGCAATATTCTGTTTTATGCATGCATGTTGGTAATTTGTTTCTGTGTTCCTAAGTGAAAGCCATTATTTTGTGTAGTGGCCCATGAATAATTTACAATAGAGATTCATCATGGAGGCAATTTCGATTGTAAGCTTGATGGGAGGAAGAAGTATAAGATACTTAAATTTAGGAGGGAACTAGGAGGGGTTATTTACTTGGATTATCTTAACCTAGATATGATATCATGGATTGACCTCCACAATATAGCTTGGGACTTGGGATATAGAGAAAAACCTATCCCTTTTCATTTCAAACTACCTAAGACAACATATGATGAAGTATGGGTTCATATGAAGAATGATGGTTCTATGCAGCCAATGTATAAGTACATTAACAAAAAACAATATTGTTGTTGTTTATATCACTGGTGGAGGCAGAAGGAAAAAGAAGGAAGGTGAAAGAGATGATGAGAATGGGCAGCCTAAGGTGTGGTTTAATCCACTGATCAATCTGATTGAGTAAGAGAAGATTACTTTGGAGAAAGATGTTAACTTTACTGCCAGTCAACTTAATGTTGATGTAGAAGTAGGTAGTGATGAGATAAATATGGCTTAGAAGTTGGTGGAGAAGAAATGGTTGCAAATGTTGGTGGGGAAGAGTTTAATAGAGTTAATGCTGATCAACCACCAAGACAAAGTCAAGTCTACATTTGCAGAGCTAGATGATTTATTTAAAGGAGCTTCTACATTGCTGAATGATTTAGGTAGTGGATGAGCACATGATGAATCTGATGTGAGACCTCTTGTTTTAAAGAAACAAAGAGTAAAACACAGCACATAAAAAGGATATTTGTGATGCTAGTGCAGTTTATGAAGATGAATTGGATGAAGAGTTGGCTGCTGAAGAAGTTGTCCTAGAGTACTTGCAGCATCTGTGTTTAACATTGAGAAAGATAGTAGAATTATTGCCTTAGATAAGGGAAAAACAAAGGTTACTGAGGAGACACCAAGGCAAAGGAAGAAGAACTTATTGAAAGAGCCTAGGTAAAACACTAGGCATAAAGAGAATATTCATTTTGATGTAGAGTATGACAGTGCTCCAAGCTCTTTGAGTGATCTAGATTCTGATGACCCCTATTTTGTATATCACTGTGAAGAGGAACATATTGAAGAAGATGATGACAGTGACAAGGCTGGTTCCTTCTTTGAAGACAGTGACTATGAGGTTGATGAGGAGTAACCAATACTTAAGAATGAAGATGATGTCATGTTTGAACAGAATGTTGAGAATAGGAATAATGTAGAGGGGTATGAAGAGATGAGATATGCAGGACAATGTTCTGATGATGAAGTCATGTCTGAAGGATTTGAAAGTCTTCAAGGTTCTAGTACTGAAGAAGATGAAGAAGGAAATGTGATTCAGAGACTTGGAAAGAATTTTGAATCTATTCTTAGAGGAGAGAGATTGATTTGAAGAAGGTGAAATTCAAATGTGGACATGTTTTTGCCAACTTTGAAGAATTAAAAGAAGCTGTGAGGGAGTATAATTTACGGAAAATGAGAGCTGTTTAGTTTAACAAGAATACCAAGGTCAAAGTAGAGGTCATGTGTCAGCTTGGATGTCCTTTTAGGCTGTATGCTTCTATTGCTAGTGCTTCAGATCCTACTCTGATTTTGAAGACCTTGAATTCTTGTCACACATGTCCACATTTCACATCTAGCCACTTTCTCACTTATAATAGAGTTTTTGCAGATGTTAGAGAAGCCTTGTTGGGAGATGATACTTGGTCAAGGAAATCAATTCACAATCACATCCAAACCAGCTATAAGATGGACATCAATATCCAGAAGGCTGTAAGAGGTAAAGCCAAAGCAAAGAGATTAAATGATGGTCATTACATTGAGCAATACAACTTATTAAGAGCATATAGAAAGGAAGTGTTGCAGAAAAACCCTGGTACAACTTTTGAAGTAAAGTGTTCTCTAAAAAATGATGGGTGTACATTCAAAAGGGTTTATATATGCTATGCTGCATGCAAGGAAGAATGGCTTAAAGGTTGCAGACCATTAGTTAGCATTGATGCGACTCATCAGAAGCCACTAAATTCAGGCCAGATTTTGACTACAGTGGGGATGGATGCCAACAATGGAATGTATCCAATAACATTTTTTGTTGTGGAGATAGAGAACCAAGAAACCTAGTTTTGGTTCCTTTAATTGTTGAATTTTGATATAAAGATGGAGAATAAGAAGAGATACACATTTATTTTTGATAAACAAAATGGTTTAGGCAATGAGATCAAACATTTCTTACCAGAGCTGAGCATAGGCACTATGAAGGCATTTTTAGAATAATTTCAAAGGGACAAGTTTGGTATGAGAAGCATATGGAGGAACTCAAAAGGAAGTATGTGCCTGCTCATAATTGGTTTAAAGAGGAGGACATGCATCCTAAACATTGGTGCATAGCATTTTTTCAATGACCATGTCAAGTGTGATATGCTGCTTAATAATCTATGTGAAACATGGAATTGAGTACTTCTAGATGCAAGAGACATGCATATCATTACCATGTTAGAAAAAAAATAGAATTGATCTCATGCTAAGGTTTGCAAACAGAAGGGTTGCAAACAGAAGGGTTGCTGGTCTTAAGTGGAAGGATTCTGTTGGAAAGAGGATTAGTAACCTGGTTGGGAAGTCTGTGGAGAGATCAAATATTTATTGATGTCTTCCAGTAGGGGATCATGAAAATCAAATTATTGGAAGGGGAGACTAGGGAAGCCAACATTCAGTTGATCTTGGAAGGCAAATATGCACTTGTAAAAGATGGAACAAGAGTAGCATTCCATGTGCTCATGTTGTTTCTGCTATCATACTGAAGAGGCTTGATCCACTCACATTTTGTTATCAATATTATAGTCAAGCTATGTACCTAGAGGCTTATAATCCTATATTCCATCCCCTAGTTGGTCAAGAGGAGTGGGAACCTGTGCATTTTCCAATTGCACCACATCCCTTCAGGAACCAGCCAGGTAGGCTAGGTAAGAAGATGATTGTGAATCGAAGGCAAGTGAGACACTGACACCACTTGCACCCAGTAATGGTTCCATTAAAATGAGAAGGGCTAGAATGGTACAAATGACTTGCTCCACGTGCAAACAGTAAGAACACAATAAAAGAGGCTGTTTTATAACAAAGGCAGCAGGAGTTGCTTCAGTAATTGTTAAACTTCAACTCTTCATGTATTTTTTTGGTCCATTATTTCTTGGTTTGATATAATTATTGATATTTGTTGTATGTAGGGAGAAGACACCTCCACTCAAAGATCTGTTCCCATTAAAAGAGAAAGAGCACCTAGAAAGTTCGTTCCTAGAGTATCTGAAACACAAGTGAGGTCTAGAAAAAGCTACCTAAAACAAAAGACATTGCTTGAAAGTGTCCAGGGGTCTCAAAATAGCCAACCTTCTAATTCAGCTCCAACTCAGGCTAGCCAGAATCCAGCAGCAACAACAAGAAACAAATGAAGATGAGTAGTTGGGAACCCTTATATTTTGGGAGGCATCGCATATGTTTGATAATGGTGAAGACAATTTAGAAATTAATTTTGAGTCTGTGTTATATTAGGGTCCATTATTTTGTGAATTGATTATGGACCTATGTGTGACCATGAAACTGAACCGATCACTATTTTTTGTGTACTGATCAAGTAAACAGATGTCAAACAAATGATTTGGACAATTAAGTTGAAAGACAGCCAAATTGAAATGATTTTAGTTCCTATGAAATGTGTTTATTGATGAGATTGTTGTTTGATAGATTGGAAATGTTTGTTGTTGCTGAAATGTGTGTATGATTTGGTTATTTTAAGGTTATTTTAAGGGCAAAAGAGATCACATTTCAGGTACCATACTGATATCATACTACGAATTAAGATAGTACACTAATATCATATTTCAAGTTCAGGTACCATATTGATAACATATCTTATGTACATGTACCATATTGATATCATATCATAAGTTTAGGTATGAAAGTGATACCCTTTCTTACTATTACATAAACATTATATTTCAAAGCATACCATTACACGATACAGCAACAAACAACACTAATACCACCACCAAAGCAGCTAGGAGACATCTCTATCTTTCTTTCATCAACTTCAACTCCTTTTGCATATCCTCAGCCCTTTTACTCTCAATTTGCAAGTGTACTTCAGAATGAGCAAATAACATGTGCAAATCATCAACTTCAGATTGTAGCTTCATCAAATGGATCCATAAGACAACAATAATTACCCAAATCTTCATTTGTCTCTTCTGCATTGATTCAATTTCATTTTCAGAATACTCCTTAGCCCTCAATAATGAAAGAATAAGTGATTGGGTTCTCTTACAGTGTGACAGATCAACCCAAACCTTGGTTAAGCATGCCATCTACAACAACAAAATTTAATATGTAATTAGAAAGGACATCATTATAAAGGACACAATAACAACACCCATACCTCATTTTTGCTTCCACATGCCAAGTACCTCATTCCATAATCTTCCCCAGAAACAGTTGTCATGAACATTCTAAAACTCTTCCCACAACGGCAAAATATATCTACATTCATCTCTCACTATCTCTATCTAACTATCTTTGTCTCTCTCCCTCCCTCCCCCTTCACAACAATGGCGGTCTCTCGTTACCTATCCATTACTTATAGGTTCAATTTGAAGGGAAATTGTAGGATTAGGTCCCACATTTAGGCTGAAAACTGTAGGAGAATGTCTCACATGTAGCCTCAATTTGGAGGGAAGCAAAGAAACACATATCTATCATTCATGGTGCTAGCATTTATTGTCATTGAGCATTTCATAAAGGCTGCCTTTCATAAACAAACCAACCAACAACCAATAACTAAACTGGAAATTGCATTTCATTCATCAAAAGATCATTCATTTCATGTCTACCCACATCATTGATTCAAAAACATGAAATGCATTATAGTAAAGTAAAAAAACATTAAAAATAAGGCAGACTACATAGCATAGGACTTAGGTTGACTTGGGGGGAAAATTCAGGAGGAGAAGGGACTTCAATTGGGTCAGCAACATCACTTGGGTCAGTAGCAACATGAAGAGGGACTTCACTTAGGTCAGCAGTAATAGGAGGAGACACTTCACTTGGGCCAACAACAGCTAGAGGAGGCATTTCTTGAACTTCATCATCTTCCCAGAAACGCTTTGGAATAAGGGTTCTCTTATGCAGGCACTTGTTTAGGATTTGTTTGATCAATCCAACCGGAGTCGTACCATACTCAGTCGACATAGTAGCATAACCTCCGGAGAAGGATACAGAGTCTGAGGACGGCGAAGGAATATGCGGCGGCGAACGGGGAGGATTAGAAGAACCGGCAGCAACAGAGGTGAGAGTAGTGAGCTCGAGATTAAGCCGGGCAGAGCGTCGTTGAGGATCAACACCAGAGGTGATGGCACAACAAGTCTTGTGTTTACGAAACATGTTGTAATGGAAGGAAAAATCAATTTGGAAAAAGTGGACTTGATTCTAAAAAGAAAAAAAATCTAGGTTTTATAAGAATTTGGGGAAGTTGAAGATGTTGGGAACTGAAGAGTTTGAAAGTGGAAGCGTGGGGATTCGGGGAGGGGGGGGGGGAATTTGGGGCGAGAAAGAAGAGGATGAGTCACCACGCACTTTTGGTAGGAAGGACAGTGAAAAAAATAGGGGCAAAAGAATATTTTAACAAATTCGCATTCCACCAGATAAGTGTTTTGAAAATCCAACTATCACTAAGATAAATTTGAGATTTCAAAAAGCACAATGATAAGTCCACCAAAGTTCAGGTACCAATGAAATTTTATTTTTGTCTTGTATTAAATGAAATCAACTTCCACAAGAAGATTTTATAAAATTGTGTTTCGAGATAATGGAAGATACTGGAACTCAGGTCCGAAGCTCAGTATCTTTCAAACAAACATCTGTTACAAAATAATCATCAATCAAAAATTTCAAGATGCGCCCAACCTCTCCTAAACCCTGAACATATCTGGCTGCCGAAGCTCAAAATTTGAAACCATTCACATTCCAGATAAAACAAGAAACCCAAAATTGCAAAAAAACTGCCAAAAAAATACATTCCTCAAGAACAGCATATCCAGTATCCCCATTCCACTGCTTCACTCACATTTTCTCTACAGACAACCATACTTACCAACTCCAATGCCTATCCAACCAACTCAGATTTCCCCAACAGTTGATGCACCTTCCACTCAGATTCTTCCCACCCACCACACCACAATTCAATCAATCCAAAAAATAAGAATAATGATAAATAAATAAATAACCAACAATATTAGACAATAAGAGAGAGTGAGTCAAATAAAACTCTAAACTTTACATACCTCAGTGAGAACTGAAACCAAATTAGCAACAAATCTAAGCTAAGAACCAAGTCAACTGACTAGCCTCACCAAAGCCGAACAGAAAACGGAAAGTAGTATATGATACATTCCCTTCAAGTATAAATGTAGGCTTCAAAAAGTCGTAGCACCATGTTGAACTGATATCTTTACCAGAAGCTTTAGCAATTATGTTTTACCAAGTGAAAAATTAAGGAAATATTGGGGACTTCTTCTGGTAGTTTATAGGGCATCATTATACAGTAAAACTTCGATAAATTAATAACCTCGGGACTGACAAAATTTATCAATTTAGTGAGATTATTAATTAATCGAGTATTAAATTAATACTCAAGTCCCCAAGTTGAGACCAACAAAAAATATTATTTTAACGAGATTATTAATTAATCGAGTATTAAATTATCGAGGTTCTGCTGTATATAAATAACAAATATTAGCAAAAATGAAAAATAAGAAACTGTATGAAGCACCAAGAAATTGATATAAATTCATACTCCCTTCCAAACAATAATAGTCTAAGTTACAAATACAAAAAAACAGAAAAGAAACTCCAGGAGAGCCTGATTCTGGAGTTATTTTAACGACCTTTTGCATGCTATTTCTACTGATTCTGCTGAAAGTAAGCATAGAAAGCATACAAATCAGTACTGAGAGCCTATGCACCTTCATTGACATAACCTTCTTTGCGACCTTCAAACCCTGGCCGCATGAGTTTCTTCTCTCTCTTGGCAATTTTGCGATTTTTCTTCTCTGTAATTTTGGCTGATATATTGTCAGATCTCTTCTTCTGTTTGTCTGCTTTCAGCTTGTGTGTGGTTTCAATCCTTTCCTTCCATTTCTCAGCGTTCTTCTGATGCTGCTTATTCTCCTTGCGTATGCTCTGTTTCAGCAGCTTAGGATCATCATGAACCTTAATCCCAGCAGCTCTACTGGTCGCAGTTTTCCAGGAGATGGCGTTGCCTTTTTCTGGATCTTTCTTCACTTCTTCCAACTTTTTGGCCCTCTCAAGCTCCTTTGCCTTTGACAATCTCCTCTTCTTTTTTCCAGGCTCATCATCGCTAAGTTTGACACGACTGAATGTGAGCCCTTTAGATGCCTCTGCAACTTCTTCTTCAACTTTTTTGTTCACCAGATCTTTACTAGTAGGTTTACTTTCATCAGAAGCATTTTCTCTCTTCCGTTTATTGCCATCAAGTCCCTTTTCATCTCTCTGTTTTTCATATCTCTCCTTCCTTTCAGCTCTCTTCCTTAATCTCTCTGAACCTCCAGTAGTATTCCGACCAGCTTGAAACTGTTCAATCTTACGACGAAGTCGCCCTTGAAGCTCTTCATATGTCACTGACCTTTCAGGCACTGCAGATTTAGTCTCCCTTTCATCATCCTCCATACCCGGCACCACAGGGTTAATCCCTGTTTCATCATCATCGCTCTCATCATCATTTTCCTTCTCCTTCTCCAAACTTTGCTTTAGCAAATCAAGGGTGGTGGAAGAAGACTTCTCAGGATCCAATCTATCCCTGCGAGCTTGCTTAATGTTTTTCTTTGTCTCCTTCTTTGCTGAAGCTTTTGCAGACTTGCTGAGGCCTTGAAACCACGGCTTATCCTCATCATCATTAGGTATATAGAACCTAGCGGGGATGAGCTCAACTAGCTTGTCAATGAATTCAGAATGCTGATGGATAATAGCCTTCAAATCAAGACTTGGAACAGAATTAGTGGCGTCCCTGACCGTTTTATTCTTCATCTTTTTCCCCATCTGCATAGCAATCAAGAGAAAAATTAATCGCAAGCTTCCATTATCATCTAAAACAAATATATAGCACGCTTCTATGTTCCAAAAAAATCAAATTACAGGAAACAAGCTCCAATTTCAATGACCATTCGAGAATTAAAAGAAAAATACAGAAATCAGATATAGCAAATAGAGCAAGCATATCTTAAAAGCATCCGGCTACGAAAGAGGTTAATTGAATGAGCACACATACCAGAATAAATAACTTTCAGAAAATTCATATACAATAGAATTTAACATTTTAGCTTTCAGATTGTGAAGCTCACCCCAAAGCTGAAAATAGAATTTAACATTTTAGCTCATACAGAAACCCATCCAAAATTTAGCTCAAGGTTTGACACAACTGATGTGATTTTTAGTCACTAGTGACTATGAATTGTGAAGCTCAGGGTAAATGTTTAGTTCCACCCATTAGTCCATTACAAGATCTTTGTTTATGAAGGTTTAGAATCTACTCTGCAGTATATCTACTAAATCCCACTTTTCTCACTATCTAAAATCATACCATTTTTGGTGCAACTAAACCTCTTTCTGTGCATCAACTCCAGTCAACTAAATCCTATGTGATTTGAAATCTTCAAACCCGGAACAAAACCACTTCAGATGACCTCTCTCTCTCTCTCTCTCTCTCTCTCTCTCTCTCTCTCTCTCACTCTCTCTCTCTCTCTCTCTCTCTCTCTCTCTTTTTAAAGGCCATAAACAATAATCGTCGTCGTTAATATCTAATATTGCCACAAATCTCATCGTTACTATTCCCATGTAATCCCTAAATAAACCTGAGATAGCAATGTTTGTTTGACACAACCTAACTGAATTTGTTCCCGTTCCCATTTGTCCACAATCTAAAAAACACGACCTCAGAATAGTCATCTTCTTTGCTCCACAATACATCGCAACCCAGCTATCGAACCAAATATCCAGAACCCAATTCAAAGCAATACAACCCGGATAGCAACATAACCTCACAGGCCAGCCCTAGCCTAATTCATAAACAACTTCACAGTATTGCTAAGTTGAGGAAGGAACTATTCGGAAATCCATTAGAGGTAAACTTACTTGAGCAAGATGATGACTTCAGCGATTGCGGAACGAGAGAGTGAGACTTGTTCTTGTGGAATTTGTAATAGGGAATTTCAATTTGAATGAAACCCTAATGAGGAAGAGGTCAGGGACTATGGAAACGACGTCGTTGGGACGTAGTTAAAACCACAAATGATGAAAGTACCCGGGCCGGAGTTAGTGGTGGGCTGGAAAAGTGCTCTGTATCTCAAACACGCAAAAGGTCCATTTTATGTGTCCTTATTGTTCAGCCCATTAAACCGAAGATATAAGTTTGATATTATTCAACGAAAGTATATTTCTAGTATTTTGGTGTGTATCTTGTCATAATTAGGAGTAAAAGTAGATATTCTTTCAATCCCTAATTTATAGAGATACTGATTGTAATGCATGTATTTAAGGTCATCTATCAATGAATAAAGATACAGTTTCAGTTTACAGTTATTCTATTTATTTTTCTCTTTCAATACGTTATCAACAATTCTTGAGTTGTAGCCATCACCCCAAACCCTAAAACCTAGAAACACCATACTTCACCATCACCACCGCTAGAATCATCACTACTGATCAACATCAGCCTCCAGTGTCACCATTGTTCATCGGTCTGTGAAGCTTGTTATTCCTACACAACAAGCATCCTCTTCCATTTTTCACAAACTACAATTGTGGCCATACCGAGCATAACACTCATCAAATTAAATTTTCTATCCCTTTTGAATTTAGAAATTAGGTTGCAAAAATTAATTATCGCAACACCTTAGATCTATGACTAGATTTATGTTGATTATTACCGTGATTTTTATTTCTATTATATGCCCTAGTTCATATGGATTAATACATGTTATCAAAATTTTGATATTAGTGATGTTCCTGGGGGAGTCGCAGTTATTAGTGAATATCACAGATTGTGAATTCACATTGAAAAAAGGGAAACCGATATTTGTGACGGATTTTGACAATCACGGATTTGGGTGTGGTATGAAGCTACCGTTTATCGAGCATCGATTTTTGTAACCATATATCTTGGATCTTATTCCCTAAACTTGATATTAGTGATCGTGGTTTTCGATCGATACTAATAAATCTCATGTGTCTCTTTTGTAGATGACATCAACTAAATTAGCTAGGCTTGAATTCGACATCTTTGATGCTAATGGAAAAGAGTATCATTGTTGGGTTTCTGATGTTAAAAATACCATCATTGGAAAATATCTCACGGATAAAATCATCCTACCCACTACAGCTCCTGGTGAGAACGTAGTAATCGAACTACTATCTACATCCCACAAAGCTCAAGCCCTCATATTTTGAGGTGGCATATCCATACTCTTCTGGAGAAGCAGTATTTACAAAAGGATAATCCCAAATATTTATGGGACATTTTGAAGCATCGCTTCAACAATGTGCATGATGCACAGCTTCTAGAGTTAACAAAGAGATGGAAAACAATCTGGTTATTGGATTATCCGAAGGTTACTAATTACAACCAAGCTATAATCATATTTGAGCTTTTGTGGAGTTTTCATGACCGATCAGGATATGATCGAGAAGTCTTTGAACACATTCCCCTCTTCCATGAGTATTTTAGCTCATCAGTACCAGATTGAGTACAAGCAAGGAAGAATCACAATAATCAATGATCTCATGAGCATCCTGGCTAAAAAGGAGAGATATCATGAGATAATTTTCAACAATAATGCAAGGCCCGCTGGAATCAAGAAAATATATAAGAACTACAACACTGGTGGAAAGGCACGTAAGGACAAGAAGAACAATCAGTCTGATCTTTACAACAAACATGGTGGGAGAAGAGGACGAGGTAAAGGGCATGGTAGAGGTCATAGTCAGAACTTGACTTAGACTCCCCAAGACGCAGGCCCTAGTCACTCCAACAAGAACCAATCCAATTGCGGTCCTAGAAATTATGGAAATTATTCTCGCTCTGCTCCATCTGGCTTGTACCCTTGCTATAGGTACGGTTCTACAAATCATATGCACAAATAGTGTTGTGCAAATAAGAATATCCAGAATCCCAACAATAAGTGCAAGATATACCTCGCACAAGAGAAATTGTACTAGAGATTATGAGATGGAAGATGGCGGTGAAACCAATCTCATTGTAGCAGACAAGAAGATGGAGAACATTGAGACTCCTGATTTTGAGTAATTTATGTATTAGGCTGTTATTTCTGCTATGTAATCAAGTATAGTTTGTTTTTGGCTTGTTTTAGTCATATTTTTTAGACTTTGTTTTTAGTCTTTGTTGGAATAAGACCACTTTGATGTAATTTTGTTGGCAAGTAATACAATTTCTTTCTTTCGGTGTATATGAAAGTGTTGAGAATGATATTTGACTTTATTATGCATGAATGGTTCAAAATATACAAAGTTACATGGAAACATGACACCAAAAATACCAAAAAATCCAGTAAGAAAAACAAAAGACGTTCTGCTTCCACCCATTCGACCCGTCAAGATTCTCTCTTGACCCGTCGAGATGAACACCCTGGATCGTTTTTTGCATGTTTCGACCCGTTGATTTTTTTTTTTTTTTTATATTTTGCTTTGACCCGTCAAAGATTGTCCTCTGTTCAAACTCTAGCACATTCGACTCATCGAAGAAAAGGCTCGACTTGTTGAAACCTAGACCTGGATTTTTTTTCACCTATTTTTGACCTGTCGAGGTTTATGTTCGACCATTTGAAATAAAACTCAAAATCCGATATCAATTTTTTGGAAACTCTCGACCCG
Organism: Geum urbanum; assembly: GCA_946800695.1. Taxonomy (NCBI): domain Eukaryota; kingdom Viridiplantae; phylum Streptophyta; class Magnoliopsida; order Rosales; family Rosaceae; genus Geum; species Geum urbanum. Next base: position 4,645,947 of record OX327012.1, read on the forward strand.
TCAAAGGTTATGTCTGGACCCGTCGAGAAGGTTACCCTGGACCCGTATTGAACCGATTTCGACCCGTCGAAGATTCCTTCAACCTGTCGATGTTCGTGCCCAGATTTGGTGTTCTCTTGATGTTGTTTACACATTAATTTTTGTCATGCCATATCAATCACTCTACAAGGGTCATAATCCTTATAAAATTCTTTAAGTATTCACTTAAAGTATTTGCCATGTCTTGGGTTCAAAGACTGATTGATTTACATTCTTTTGTAGATATCTAAAGGCAAGATTGAGTGTTAGCAGATAGTGGTAATACCCACACTATTCTATGGAATTTATAATTATTTATGGATCTTATGCCATATAGTTCTTCGGTGTCAGTTATATAAGGGCATAGTTCCCCCTCATTTGGAGCATGAGGGATTGGGCCAGTCGGCAAACCCGAACGATTCGGAGGAGCCAAAAAGGTCTCCTCCGACTCAGTTTGGCTCCAACCCATTGGTTGTGTAATGGAATGGAGTTCGGCTTCCTTCTCTTCTTGCGATCGCCTCTTCTTTGGCGTCATCGATCGTAATTAATGAAGCTGAAAAAATTATTTATTAACAATACATATATCCAAATTAATCCAAATTTTCACCAAATTTCATCAAATATAAATATATCTAATTTATCTAAATTTCACAAATTAATATATCAAAATTATCTAAATTTCAAAAAAATTTGAATTTATCCAAATTTCACAAATAACATCAATATACGTACGATTAAATTCAATTCGATATATATTACTAATTTAAGAATAAATTCAATTCGATATATATTACTAATTTACCTACAAAATTTTACAAAATTATCCAACTTATATACATTTTATAAATTTATCCAAATTCCACAAATATATCAAAATTTATCTAATTTATTCAAATCTCACCAATTTAATTATCCAATTTATTTCTTGGCATTTATATTACCAATTTATATTAACAATTTATTTATCCAATTTATATTACCAATTTACCAAATAATTAACATCAATATACTCAAAACTATATCTATCCATTATATATACAATACTAAATACATTCTACGTACTAAATACGTGCATTACCAAAAAATATATATATACAATATACACAATTAATATTTCATTTATTAATTAATAATATATCCAAAAATATATACATATATACACAATATATATAAAAATTAAATCTATATACACAATATATATACAAAATACGTACACAACATGTATTATATGTGTATCTATATAAAAATATATATATAGAGAGAGAGAGAGAGAGAGTGAGAGATTGATATCGACGGCGACGTTGAGTGGAGGCGGGGGCGATGTGGAGAGGAGGTGGCGGCGACGTTGAGTGGAGGCGGCGGGGAGGAGACCGGCCGGAGAAGAGATCGAGGAGGAGGAGTGAGGGGGCGGCCGGACAGCGGGAGAGGGAGAGAAGAGGAGGTGGCGACGTTGCAAGAGAGGCGGTGGCGACGTTGCAAGAGGAGAGTGGATCAGAGAGAATGAGAGATCAGAGAATGGAGAGAGAGAGAGAGAGAGAGAGAGAGAGAGTGGTTCGAAACGGGAATAAATTTTTGGATATAGACATTGACTTAGGCGACAAACCGATGGATTTTGTCGCCTAAGTGAGTTTAGGCGACAAAAAAGATCGGTTTGTCGCCTTAGAGGAATTTAATATGACCCAAAAAATGAGGTGCACAGGAAACTGAACCCACTTCGATGACGATACAGTTTTTTTCGTCGCCTAAACCCTACTCTTAGGCGACGAAACAAACCCTGTCGTCGTCTAAGTTATATTAAAACGTGGCCAAAAAAAAGGCGCTCAGGAAACTAAACCGCCAAATTTTTGGTGTTAGGCGACAAACGTGATATATTTCGTCGCCTAAGTTGTTATTTTTTCTGGCCTGAAAATTTGAGCGCACGAACCGAACCACCAAAAAAATTAGTCTTAGGCGACGAACCATTATGTTTTCGTTGCCTATGTGAGACCTCAGGCGACGAAAACACCTTGGTTCGTCGCCTAAGTGAATATTTTTAAAAAATTATACAAAAACTTTTTTTGTGTAGTTACTTATAAATTATAAAAAAAATTAACCGTTAGATATAACCATTATTTTTGTACAATATTGTTAAAAAAATTAAACATAATTCGGATTAATTTAGGTTTCGATCGAATGAATTTAATTAGTACGTATGTGATTATTGAAAAATAGTTAAAAGACGGGCACTATCGTAAAAATAATTCGGAAACCCGTTTTCGAAGTTCTGGGTGTTTATTTGGTCGTAAAAACTTAATTTATCAATTAAAATATTTAACTGAAATTTAATAGCCAAAATTTATTAGAGATTAAAAATTTGTGATATATATACTAACGTTGTATAACTTAATTGTTCGTATGTCTATATTTACTCCACGTGAACATTAACGAATTTGAATTTTGACAAAACAACCGTTGGATATATTGATCATAACATAGTATGTAAGTTCATGAATTTTCATTGAAAACAAAGTTCGTTAAGGGTTTGATCGGCGTAGTCAACCATAAAACCAAAATTTCAATGAAATGAAAACGTTGATATGCGAATCTTCGTAACTCCGATTTTCGAACCGTTGACACTTACAGTCCAAGAATTTGTTACTCTACGCCCTGAAAGAAAAAAATTATATTTGAAGATGGTATACATGGTCGTGCTCTTAGAGGTCAGATTGTGAAACTATGACTTAGGCGACGAAAATAGTTACATTTCGTTGCCTAATCTTCTTCTCAAGCGACGAACATAACTGAGTTCATTGCCTAAGTAATTTCGGGTTAGGGGACAGGGTTTAGGAGTTTGGGTTAGGGGAAAGGGTTTAAGTATTTAGGGTATGTAAGCTTTAGGGTTTAGGCTATGACTTAGGCAACGAAAAGAGTTGCTCTCGTCGCTTAAGAAGTCACTTAGGCGACGAAAAGAGATTGGTTCGTCATCTAAGTACCTACTTAAGCAACGAAATCAACTCTTTTCGTCGCCTAAGTCATACCCCACATACCAAAGTGAAATTTATGCGTCAGAGTATCATCCTCAATAAACGCGAATAAATACGATATAAGGGTGTATACATATGGTAATTAATAATTAATTAAGTGTTAATTAATTAATTATTCAAATTCAATTCGTGATCGAGGCCGATCGATCCAAACCAGTTCAATTCCGGATCCATTAGTTATGTCGGGAATGATAGAATAATTGTACTAGTACTCCGATCCTCGTTCAAAAAATCTTCAAATTCAGAATATTAATTATATTGTACTCCTCGTCGATCATAATATAATTAGTCATCATTACCTCGAAAAAGTGAGATTACAATAATTAATTACCAATTAATATCCCTCGTCGTTATATTGTACTCCTCGTCATAATCATCGTCATCCTCCTCAACACTATTACCCGATTGCTCCTCCTCCTTATCATACTCAATGTCATCCGATGAATATCCTGAGTCATCGTCGTCATCCTGTGCCTTATCTTCACTGCCATCATTCTCTAGATCTATAATCTCATATTGAGTTAGATCCGTAGAGCCATCAGGCATGGGTAAGCATGCACCAGCTTGAACCATTTCCATTATGTCTGAGCGGATGACATAAATATTAGGCTCTTGATATGCAGGAATGTCTCTTTACGGTTCAGCATATTAAATCGTCGGCGTCCATTCAGTTGTCCTGGTATTCCTTATTCCTCGATGAGAGATATGGTTCACTATTTTCTACTCTTCACCAGCTTTTGGATCATCAAAATAGAACACCTGCCTAATTAAGGTGGCAAGAGTGAAAGGCTCATCCTCATATCAGCTTAAGTTTGTCGACTGATAAAAGGCTCAGGTCTTCCTTTGTACACTTGAACCATTTGCACTTGAATAGGAAAACGTTGACATCAGTCCTATAATATAGCTGAACGACATATGCAAGAGCCTCGTAATATATATCATTGTCATCCCCAACGGGCGACCCCACTGTTTTGTGTTCTTCTTCCTTTATCTCGAGCCAATGAATGAAATTTTACACCGTTCACAAAATATCCAGGGATATAGTGTCTAACCGGCTTCCTTGCTAGCAAGTGCTTTGGCCAGGGCCACCACCCCCCGTGATTATCGAATTTTTGTAGATCAATCATATGTAAAGATTTGGATTAAATATAATTAATTAAAGTGTTTAATTTCTACAAACATGTATATAATTAAATAAGTAAACATACGTACCCATTGGAGGAAATAATCGGGGAACTTCTTCTTAACCACTTTTTCAAACCAAGCTGAACTCTTGTTCGAATGTAACGCATGAAGGTTCTCCATGTACGCCTACCCAATGCGCCTCGATAAGTTCTTCTCTTGTTAACAATTCCTTTAATACTCATCTAAAGGGTCGTACGACATTTTTCACGACAAAAAGATTGATGTTGCCACTGGGATCAGAGGCGGTGAGAGGTGATGGATCCTTGAGGTACCTATTGCAATAAGTAACACACTCATGCATTAGATATGTCTCTGCTCTGGAGCCATCCGAGGCTGACCTATTTTTGACGAATCCTTTATACTGTCCAAGCTGTCTACAAAATCTAATTTTCAATTAATTAATTGTAGAATAGGTACATATAGTAATCTCGAGTGGAACAAATAATTGATTGGAAAACTTGTATAATTAATTAGTTGTACATACCTTTCTTGAGGATACATCCAAGTGTACTAGACCCGACCAGAAATGAGCACCTGTTTGGGTAGGTGGATCATTAGGTGAATTATGATGTCAAAGAAAGTAGGGGGAAAAATCCTCTCTAGTTTGCAGATGATGTGCGCGCACAATTTGTTGTTGCAGTTCCACCACATCTGACTTTTTTAACTCTCTGACGCATAACCTCTGCCACCATCTGCACAATGCCACTTTTGGTTCTACGATGTTACGACGAAAATATGGCCGAATTACCACTGGAATCAGACGTTGTAGCATAACGTGATAGTTATGTGTCTTTAGACTAACAAACTTGTGTTGCACCTCATCTATTGCTCCAATTATAGTACCTGCATACGTAGCTGGATAACGAACACTTTTAACTAGTGAAATACAAAACCTCTAAGTGTCGGCTTCACTGTGTAAGGTGCATCTAGCATATTGTTGTACACTCATCTTCTATCCCTCCTCAACCACAAGGGATGACATAGATTCATAGATTCCAGATCTTTGCGTACTTTGGGAGTATCTTTAGTTTTGAATTTAATACTGAGAATGGTTCCCACCAGGTTGTTGCACACATTCTTTTCTATGTGCATCACATCCAAGTTGTTCCTCAGCTTTAATTTCGACCAGTAAGGAAGTTCAAAGAATATACTCTTGTGATGCCAATAGCTGAGATCCTTTGGAAGTATTGGATTGCGTTTCTGTACATCCTTGTCATTGGTCAACACACCAAAGTCGAAATAGCTCAACCTCTCTAAAATCTCTTCGCCAGACCAATTACGTGGTTTAGCATTATGCTCGGCCGTCCCGTCGAAATGAGATTCATCCTGTCGCCACGGGTGGTCGTGAGGAAGCCATCTATGGTAACCCAAGTGACACACCTTCCATGCGTGCCAACTAGAGTTCACGTCGTCCAAACATATAGGACCCACTGTATCCTTTCGTCTTGCAGGCTGCCAACATCCCATATGCTGGAGAATCGTTGATCGTCCACATTACGGCAGCCCTCATCATGAACATCGTGTCAGTGAATTTCTCATAAGTTGGGACTCTATTTTCCCACAACAGTTTCAGCTCGTCGATCAAAGGTCTGAGGTAGACATCTAAGCACTTCCCCAGAGATTTAGGACCTGGAATTAGTAGGGTAAGGAAATTAAATTCCTTTTTCATGCACATCCACGGAGGCAGGTTGTACGGTATCAGAATAACTAGATAAGTGTTGATAGCATAGTTATTACTACCTCAAGGATTGAATCCGCATGTAGATAGTCCGAGTCTAACATTTCTAACCCCTGCGGCAAAGTCTCCAAATTCGCTGTCGAAATGTTTAAAAGCTTCCCAATTCGCGGCGTGTCTCAGCACATCGTCATCTATTCGCTTTTTTGCGTACCATCGCATCGCCTCTGCTGTGTATAGAGACATGTACATATGCTGCAATCTGGAAGTCAATGGAAAATATCGAAGAACCTTCATAGGAATTTTCTTTTTCGAACTCTTCCTATTCAGCTCATATGTGCACTGGCCACATATGTGCTCGACATTTTGTGCTTCACTTTTATCTGCATTTGCTCCATCACATATTGCAACACATTCTCTCGACATCCAGGGTATATCGGGGTCTGAGATTTAAGTAGCATCCTGTTGTACTTATCCATCTTTGGCCAAGCTAGCAGCAAGGAATGTGTCATCATGCCCATGAGTGGTATTGTAACACCTCTTTTGGTGTTGGTGTCCACCATGTATAAATCCCGGAAACGCATTATGGACCAAATCCGTAGTTGGGTTCCAAGCAGGGGGGCCGACACCACTGTCACTGGATGAGGCACCATGGTAACTGTACCCTGAGCTGAAGTCTGTTGAGCTGAAGTCTACTACTTCACCATGCTCGCTCCACATAGTGTAACTCCACATCATACCATTTTCATACAGGTGTTGCATCATAACATTAACCTCCACATACTAATAGTTAAAACATTTTTTTTGCACGGACACCTGAAATGCTTTTTTCCCTGACCATGTTCTATCGCAAAATCCACAAATTCTCTAATTCCATCCATAAACCGGACATTATTTCTATTCCGCAACTTCATCCAACTCTTGTCCATACTTCTACGAAATTTAATAATTATCATATTAGTCAACTATTATATATATAGATTTTCAAGTAATTATTAAACTATTATATATACAAATTTTCAACTACCTTAATTATTAACATATAATTAATTAAAATATTTATTAATTACCTTTATTAATTATTGGTGAATATACTATACATCAATTACTTTAATATGTCTAACATGCATGTACGTTTTAACTAAATATTAACCAAATTTTTAAACATCCATCCATATATACGTATTACTGATTTATATTAATTAACTAATATATATATATATATATCAATCAATTACCTAACTTAATTATAAATATTACACGCACTAACAATGCAATCAATCAAACGTACAATTAATTATATATATAAACGTTAAGATTGTCGGAAAGTAACTACGTACGTACGTACCTAGCCTTCTCCGATATATGGCGAATCGATGGTCAGAGCCGGAGATATATATATATATATATGTATATATAGTGCTAGCTAGTTGTACATGTGAGGAGAGTCTGATCGAGAGAGAATTGAATGATATGAGAATGAGGATGGGGATGAAAATGAGACGAGCGAGCGAAGAGGAAGCTAGAGACTCCGGCATAGACATTATATAATACTTCACTTAGATGACGCAACGTCGGTGCGTCGTCTAAGTATTCACTTAGATGATTGGCTGAGGTAGTTTCCGTCGTCCAAGTGCTCACATAGACGACGCATCGACGCTGCGTCGTCTAAGTGGTCATATAGACAACGGTGTGTCGGTGCGTCGTCTATTTGACCACTTGGACGACATAAATACTTTTTCCGTCGTCCAAGTGTGTCTTAGACGACACAATTTTTGTTGTTGTCTGATGTATACTTAGACGACAAAACCGTAAATGTTCTATCGTCTAAGAGCGTTTTTCTTTTAGTGAAAATGGTTTCGTTAAAATTTTCGTAGAATTTTTCAGAACCTTATCCTGTTTCTTTTGATTTTAAAAGAATGAAAGTAAATAAAATTTATTTTAAAAAAATGTGATTTTTTTTGGGTGGATTTGAATCGTAGAAATTTGTTTTTTTTGGGGGGGGGGGGGGGGTGGGATTTTGTGGGCTGCCCATTTCAGACCAACAGAAACCACATTGTCTTCGACCTCTGTGTCGACATCTATGTTTTTGGTGTTGACTGACGAGAGTGGGGTGCATGGAGGAGGGGAGGTTGACAAAGAGAGGAGGATGAAAGCGGGCGATCGATTAAGATTGAGATTCGCAGTGCTCTGGGTGCCCAGAGTAATCTTAGGGTGTCCAGAGCAATCGATGGAGAGAGGGATGAGGTGGTGGTTGGTTGGAGAGAAATTAGGAGAGATAGAGGAGGTGGGGGATGGTGACGACGGTGAAGGTTTCCGTCCACGAATTTTAGCCTACGTTTACTTTGTGATTCATTTTTGAGAGATTAACTAGTATTATGAAGAATTTAGACGATTATAAGTACTTATTTTAGATCCTTCAAACCCTTACAACTAGCTATTATCACTCTATCACCCTAAGCTCTAGTGTTATGTCTCTTGCTCTAAAAAACCACCTTGCTGCCCCTATATGTACATATAGGAGCTGCCAATACAACACAAGATATGAAATCCTAATCCTAATAGACTAAACCTTGAGTAAAAAAAAAACTGTAAAATAGATAACTGTTGTAGGAGAAAATATGTAAACGGGAAAAACTGTATCCTCTTTCATTGATAGAATGCCTTAAATATAGGCTGATACAATCTATTACAATAAGTGTTCTGATATAACAGGGATGCCATGTATCTATCTAATTAATATTAGTATCTAAATAGGACAAGACACACACCGAGAATTATGGAGAATTAATCTCCTTAAACAATAACCTTATATGGTCTTTTGTATTTCAATCGGCTGAAAATTAAGATTGTGAGACAAAAGGCTTTCAATTTATATTTGGTCAAGACCTTGGTTTTTCATTCCTGGTGAGTACCATGTATATAAGCAGCTGGCTGGAATGCATAAAGTGAATTACTGCTTGATAATGTGGAATGGGGTGGATTGAAAATTTAGAAAAGTGATGGTTTAGAAAAGTTTACCTCGGTCGGTATTATGCTCAGTATGACCGCTATTTTTGATGAATGAGAAGAAGTTCTTCTAAAACGATTTCTTGGAAGTCGAGCAATCTTGTCAATTTTTTTTTCGGGCAGTCTGACATTCGTGCACTCAAATGGCAATAACTTTCTCTAGACACCTCCGAATTGAGATTTTCTGGATGTTCTGGAAACTAGATACCTGGGGCTTTCTATGCATATGAAAATCGTCCTCTGGTTCGTCCCGAACTGCTCACAATATTCTGTGGGAAGATTGCTGAACTGCACATGCTCGATTTCGGCTGAAGAAGAGGAAAGAGGTCGACGGTGGTCGGCGATTTTTCTCCTAGTTTTGGGTTTTTCTATTAACTCTAAGAGTCATGCTGATAACGTGTTGTAGGAGAAAATATGTAAATGGAAAAAACTATATCTCTTTCATTGATAGAATGCCTTAAATAAAGGCTGATACAATCTATTACAATAAGTATCCCGATATGACAGAGATTCCATGTATTTATCTAATTAATATCCGTATCTATATAGGACAAGACACACACCGAGAATTATGGAGAATTAATCTCCTTAAACACTCCCCCTTGTGTCGATGGCCATAAGAATGATGCATGACTTGTTGTCCCATTAAAAACCTCGCCAAGCAAACAAAAACCTCATGGGTAAAACAAATAATTGGTCTAAGAGAAAAAGAGTACAATGCACCAACTACTAAAGCTACTACATGTGATGTACACTCCCCCTGATGTCTACAGAAATGTAACTCCCTCTAACTGTAAACTCAGTCTAGAAGTTCTGATAACCTGCGCATACCAATACTTCTCACATGTTTCACAAAAGTAGATTTAGGAAGTGACTTAGTAAATAAGTCCGCAGCATTATCAACGGAACCAATCTGGTTCACTTGGATATTCAACAGCTGCTGTTGTTGCTGATTAAAGAAAAACTTCGGTGATATATGTTTTGTATTGTCACCCTTAATGAAACCCAACTTCATCTGTTCAATGCATGCAACATTATCCTCATAGATGCAAGTGGGATCAGTAACAGTAGATTTCAATCCACTAGAGCCTCGAATATGACCTATGATTGACCTGAGCCAAACACATTCTCTAACTGCTTCATGTAAAGCAATTATCTCAGAATGATTCGAGGAAGTAGCAACAAGGGTTTGCTTTGTTGATCTCTAAGATATCGCCGTGTTTCCTATGGTGACAACATAACCGGTATGTGAACGACCTTTGTGTGGGTCAGAGAGGTACCCAGCATCAGCAAATCCAACCAACACATCAACTGGTGTTTTGGAATAAGGGACAGCATGAAAATCACTTACAATAGCTCCATCTTTCGATGGGTCGAACAACTCCTTCGATGGATCGAAGAGGTTACTCTGATCTGTCTAGGAAGCATCATTCGATGCATCGAGGAAATCCTTCGATGGATCGAAGGGCCTGCTCGGGTCAGCACAGTTTAAAGCATTAAGATGCTTAGAACTCAAGTGTTGTGATTCAACATTCCCTCCACCAGGAATTGCATGCTTCTCTTTATATTCTTGATAAAGGTAGAATAAACTCATGTCAATGGAACCTTTCAAGTATCTGAAGATTTGTTTTACTCCATTCCAATGACGTTGCGTAGGTGCAAAACTAAATCTGGCCAACAAGTTCACTGAGAAGGCAATATCTGGACGTGTGCACTGAGCTAAATACAACAAAGCTCCAATAGCACTAAGATATGGAATTTCAGCTCCCAAGATCTCCTCATCGTCATCTAGCAGACGAAACAGATCTTTCTTGGGGTCTAGACTGCGAACAACCATTGGTGTGCTAACAGGGTGTGCTTTGTCCATATTGAATCGCCTGAGCATCTTTTGGACATAAGCAGACTGGTGAATAAGAATTCCACCAACTCAATGTTCCAGCTCTAATCCGAGACAAAATCGAGTCTTACCAAAGTCTTTCATCTCAAACTCAGATTTCAAGTAGCAAACAGTCTCATTGATCTCTTCAAGAGTTCCCATGATATTCATACCATCAACATAGACAACTACTATAACAAATATTGAACTTGTTCTTTTAATGAACACGCAAGGGCATAAATCATCATTCTTATATCCCTTCCCAATCAAGTAGTCACTGAGGCATGTATACCACATCCTACCGGATTGCTTCAATCCATACAGTGAACGTCTCAACTTTATAACATGAGCACTCCGTGGTCTAGAGTTACTTGATTTGGGTAGAGCAATGCCATCTAGCACTCTCATGTATATTTCTAAATCAAGATCACCATAGAGATATGCAGTAACCACATCCATAAGCTGCATACTAAGCTTTTCAGACACTACCAAGCTTATCAGGTAGCGGAAGGTGATGATGTCCATAATAGGAGAATACGTCTCCTCATAATCAATTCTAGGGCGCTGAGAGAAACCCTGAGCTACAAGCCTAGCTTTATAATGCAAGACCTCATTCTTCTCATTACGCTTCCGAACAAAGACCCATTTATGTCCAACAGGCTTAACATTCGGTGGGCATAGCACAACCGGACCGAAAACTTGCCTTTTATTCAGGGAGTCTACTTCAGCCTGGATTGCTACCTTTCATTTCGGTAAATCTGCTCTACGTTGACATTCAACAACAGAGCGGGGTTCCACTTCATCGTCGTCAATAATTTCCTGAGCGACGGAATAAGCAAACATATCATCAACTAACATGGAAGATCTATCCATAAGAATGCGCACATCATTTGTTCTAAGTGAGATTTCTTTGTTCTCTGACATCACAAAAGGTTCGGAAGTATCCCCCAGACTTGCTAATTATGATTCAAGGACATAACTGTAGTCAGAGACAATCTCATATGAAGGATTCTCAATGTTGATGATTAATGGATCTTTTTGTGCCTTGATGGCCTGCCTTTTAACCGGCGGCTCATCAGTGGATTTTCTTGGTCTCCCCCTTTTCCTGGTGGGAGCCGAGGCCGATGCAACACCTTCCACACGAGCAAGAGGAACGTCGCCTTGCCCAGTGTTGCTACTAACAAATCCCTTTTTCGGGATTTCCAACCTTGTAGGAACATTTGCAACATGTATATCCGATCTCGTCACTTTAGCGATATCAACAAATGAGTCAGGAATAGAGTCTACTACTTGTTGAAGATCAAGTATTCTTCGCACTTCCGTCTCACTCTGAGACGTGCGAGGATCATGAAGAGACATAGTGGGATTAAACCACGTCAATTCCTGACGTTCCACTGAAATGGAAACATTCCTATCTCCCCCTAACGGCGGGAAATATGTCTCTTCAAAGTGACAATCTGCAAATCTAGTAGTAAAGAGATCTCAAGTCGAAGGTTCAAGATAGCGGACTATCGTTGGAGATTCATAACCAACATAAATGCCTAATCTTCTTTGAGGACCCATTTTAGTGCGCTGTGGAGGCGCAATTGGCACATAAACCGTGCAACCAAAAATACACAAATGTGAAACATCAGGCTCATATCCAGTTACCAACTGGTACGCACTGAATGGTTGGCGGGCTATGGGTCTAAAACGAAGAAGCATTGCTGCGTGTAACACTGCATATCCCCATGCAGAGACTGGTAAATTTGTATGCATTACCAAAGCTCTAGACACAAGCTGTATCCGCTTGATATGAGCCTCTGCTAAACCATTCTGAGAATGAACATGAGGAACATGATGTTCAACTTCAATCCCAAGGGACATGCAATAATCATCAAAAGATTTTGATGTAAACTCTCCTGCATTATCCAATCGAATAGACTTGATTGGATGATCTGGGTGGTGAGCCCTGAGCTTAATGATTTGAGTCAAGAGTTTTGCAAACGCAGCATTCCTTGTGGATAACAAAGCAACGTGTGACCATCGTGTTAATGCATCTATCAAAACCATGAAATATTTAAATGGTTTGTATTCGGGTTTGATAGGTCCACAAATATCACCTTGGATCCGTTGTAAGAATGGAATATTGTCATTATTATCAACAGCAAAAGAAGGACGAGCTGTCAATTTTACTAAAGAACAAGCTTTGCAGAACGAGCGATGTGCATCAGAGATTGCAACATAAGAATCTGGTGGGATAACGCACAATACCTCAGCGGTACTTTACCAGGATGGTGCTGCACTCGTCTTGGAGACTGAGCCAGGAATGAGAGGAATAGTCTTATCCTTACTATCTAAACCAATGGAGATAGATCCCACATATTTTTTCGCTCTAAAGAACGAATGAGCATGAGTATTTTTTAGGATTTTGATCATCATGTCACGACCTGGGTGTCCCAATCGAAAATGCAAAAGCTTGTATGACACAGAATCACACATAGTAATGTGAGTCATGGCATTGGATTCAATGATCCGAACTGTAGTTAGATATAAACCACTACGAATAGCCGGAAACTTCTCTAGAATGCGCTTGCGGCCACATTCAACAGAGGTTATACACAATAGTTCTTGTCCATTCTCACAATAGATTTCCAAGTGAAAACCGTTGGCACGAATATCCTTAAAACTTAGCAAGGTTCGATTGGCCTTTGGCGCGTATAAGACATCAGTGATATATAATTTTTTACCATGGGGCAACAGAAACTCTGCAGAACCACGCCCTTGTATAACGGGCGCTGCACCAATCATGGTTGTCACCAAGGATTTGTATGGAAAAAGATCCACAAATAGTTGCCTATTCCGTAGAATGATATGGGTAGTACCACTATCTGCTAAACACTCAATTTCGTCTTGAGACATCTACACAATCAATGTAAATAAGTAAGTCTTTGAAGCAAAGACCAGGCCTACACTTTAAGTATATACTTAAAGATTTAGATAAGGGTGTGACCCTTGTTGAGTGCTGATATGGCATGACACAAACTGATGTATAACCACATCTGGTGTTGAAATCCAAGTTGGTAAAAAAAAATTTCATGTGATTTTCCGATACCATTTTCGATGGGTCGAAGCAAAGATTCGATGGGTCGAAAAATTAACCCGAGACAGTTCTTCAATGGGTCGAATAACTTTTCGATGGATCAAAAAAGATGACCAGAACGATGTATTCGATGGGTCGAGTAGGTTTTCGATGGATCGAAGGAACCCAAAAAACAAGATCGAATTTCCGACATCAGTATTCGATGGGTCGAAGAGATTGTCGATGGGTCAAAAAATTTGACCTGAGACATTCCTTCGATGGGTCGAAGAGAGTGTTCGATGGATCGAAAAGTGCAACCAAAGGACCCGAGGATAGGTTTCGATGGGTCGAAATTTTTTTTTTGATGGATCGAAAATGCCAGAAAACAACCCAAGAGATAGTTTCGATGGGTCGAAGTGCAATACTTCGATGGATCGAAAATGTCACCGAGTTAAAAATAACATCCTCTCCTTTGTATCACGTTTGGACCGTATCATTGTCTCATATTGCCATATACTTATAAACATTGAACCATACATATGAATTGCATGGAATAGAACATCCTTAAAACACTTTCATATACCGAAAAATAGAGAAATATTCATTATTTGCCAACAAAAGTTACATCATAGATGTGTTCTTATTCATAAAACAAAGACATGTGTCTTTAAAATTCTTGACCGAAAAGTAAGCCAAAAATAAAACTAAAAACTTGAAAGATTACAGAGACAATGCCTTTTACATAGGCTTAATCAAAATCTGGGGTAGCAAGATCTTTCCCCTTGTCATCTGCAAGAACGAGATTGGTGTCAACCTCCATCTCTAAATCTCCAGCGTAATTCGACTCTTGAGCCAAATATTGCTTGTGCTTTTTGTAGATGTTCTGGATTTCTCTACTAGCACGGCACTGTTTGTGCATATGCTTATTAGAACCACATTTGAAGCAAATGTATCTTCCAGAATTTTGGGACCGTTGACCATCAGAAATCGAACCAGACTGGTCTTTGTTGGAGTTGGCGTTCTGATCTCTATGCCAAGTTAGATTTCGGCTATGGCCTTGGCCACGCCCACGCCCTCCTCTACCCCCACGTGGAGCATGTCCTCCACGAACATAAGGTTCTGAATGAGCAACCTTCTTATTTTTGTGGGCCTTTCCTCCAGTATGGTAACTCTCAGGTTTTTTAGTACCAGCCGGTCTTTAGTTATTATTGAGGTTGATCTCATGATGCCGTTCTTTTTTCGCAAGGCTATTGATGAGATCACTGAAGGTGGTAATTCTTCCCTGTTCGTACTCAATCTGGTACTGATGTGCGAGAATGCTCATGGAAGTTGGGAAGGTTTGTAACGCCCTCTCAATCATGTCATTCTCAGACTTTTTCACCCCACAAAAACTCAACTCTGACTGCAGGTCTAGCATGGATTGATTAAACTCTTGGATTTTGGGAAAATCCATAAGTCTAGTGTTCTCCCATCTAGCAGTCAACTCAGGAAGCTGTACATCATGCACATTGTTGAAGCGCTGCTTCAGAACGTCCCACAATACCATGGGATCTGTTTTGTTTAGATAATGCTTCTTGAGAGTTGGATGAATATGACGCCTCAAAAACATGAGAGCTTGAGCTTTTGTCTTCAGTGGGGGGCAGGAGATTCGTTCCAGGCCCAGATGGTTTGATGGTGTTGGTCAATCTCTTTCCGATGAATGCAGTTTCCACATCAGCGACCCAATGGTGATATTCCTTGCCTTGGAGGTCAAGGATGTCGAATTCCGGCCTAGCTAGCTCATTCGAACTCATCTACAAAAACACACAGAGATGTTTTGTTAATAACAATCGAAAAACTACGATCACAGAAACTTTCAAGTTTTATGAATAAGAACGTGATCCATGATATATGGTCACAAAATCGATCATAAGCGGTGGCAAAAACCACACCCAGCTACTGTGACTAACTGTCACATGGGATCGATTTCCCTTTTTCTTTTCTTTTCTAAACCGTGACTCCCCCAGGGCCGTCACTCATAGTCTATGGATATAGGTCCATAGGAACTAGGGTAAGAACATGTAATAGAAAACAACTCATATTACAATTACCATCAACTTAGATCTAGGGTGTTGCGGTAAGTAAGTTTGCTAGATCTAGAGATTGATGGTTTAGAAAAGTTTACCTCGGTGGGTGTTATGCTCGGTATGACCGCTACTTTTGATGAATGAGAAGAAGTTCTTCTAAAACGATTTCTTGGAAGTCGAGCAATCTTGTCAATTTTTTTTTCGGGCAGTCTGACCTTCGTGCACTTAAATGGCAATAACTTTCTCTAGACACCTCCGAATTGAGATTTTCTGGTTGTTCTGGAAACTAGATACCTGGGGTTTTCTATGCATATGAAAATCGTCCTCTGGTTCGTCCTGAACTGCTCACAATATTTTGTCGAAGTTTGCTGAACTGCACATGCTCGATTTCGGTTGAAGAAGAGGAAAGAGGTCGACGGTGGTCGGCGATTTTTCTCCTAGTTTTGGGTTTTTCTATTAATTCTAAGAGTCGTGCTGATAACGTGTTGTAGGAGAAAATATGTAAACGGGAAAAACTGTATCTCTTTCATTGATAGAATGCCTTAAATACAGGCTGATACAATCTATTACAATAAGTGTTCCGATATGACAGGGATTCTATGTATCTATCTAATTAATATCCGTATCTAAATAGGACAAGACACACATCGGGAATTATGGAAAATTAATCTGCTTAAACAATAACCTTATATGGTCTTTTGTATTTCAATCGGCTGAAAATTATGATTGTGAGACAAAAGGCTTTCAATTTATATTTGGTCAAGACCTTGGTTTTTCATTCTTGGTGAGTACCATGTATATAAGCAGCTGGCTGGAATGCATAAAGTGAATTACTGCTTGATAATGTGGAATGGGGTGGATTGAAAGTTTTGACAGACTTGGCTTTGATAATGTTGCTGTACATTTAATTGCAAAGAATAAGACCCTAATTTGCAAACACATTCAAGCTAGATATAGAGTCAAGATTTTACCGAGACCAACTCAATATTTCATTGTTCCTGCATTGCAGTCATTGTTACGGCCGCCGCTTTGTGAATATGATGCTCCAACAGTATAAACACCGCAACAAGTGCTACTGCAACTTGTTGCGCAACCCAATTCATACTCATACTAAATGGTGATCTTTCTATATTTTACAAAACGAAGGATTTGACTGAGCTTGATCTAACACAAGTCTTAGCAGGAGGGGAATATATGGATATTTATCTTGTAGGTTCAAATCCTTGCACTTCAACGAGACATTAATTATTGCTATGATACATTAGTGGTTTTTGTTTTGCTAATTTGGAAATTATGGACTAGATATAGTAAGTGATGAATAAAGATTAAGCTATGGCATGAGTAATGATTGATTTTGCTGTGATTTCAAGATCTGCAAAGCAAATCTTGAATAGCAAGCCGTAAGTCATAGTTTCAGTTACAAAGCACCTATTTTGAAACAATGAAAGAGAGAGCAGCCATACTTGAACAACAAAAACCTTAAAAGCTGAAATTCAAATGATATACTTTGAGCCCTAATCTAGCTTCATGAGAAACTAGAGGGGCTGGACTCCACACAAACAAGTCTTGCGTCCCTAAATCCAAGACAGAATACCCCACCCAAAGTACCCAATTCCAACTCAAGAACAAGTACCACAGTACCAGAAAAAAGTATATACCACACTACCATTAATCCAAGATGATTCTTGCAACGTGATAGATTGGATAGCTTGGTTAGTAAACTCTTTTCACATTCTTCCTGGGTTGTTCATCTTCAGAAAGAGTAAGTAAAGAAAAGAGGTGAAAGCGATAGGATTTGTATTTATACCTAATGCCTTGAAATTCTCTGAAATCGGTGATATATCAAAATCCTTCTAAATATGTGGACTGTTAAATGAATTCTTTTAAATCCTAATAGAATACATTAAGATTGTTTAAAATTCGGATCGAAGACATCAAGATTTTGAAGGATTTTTGAAATACAGAGAAAAAAAAATTAAAAAAAATCTTCAACCCCTCCCCCCCCCCCAATTTTGTGTATCTATGTATGTTTTGGTTTTATAGTGCTCTTCTTTGTATGCAGAGTGTTCTTTTTCATTGGTAATTGTTACTAAGATGTATATGCATCCACAAGTTATTATGTTAAGAACATTCAGTTATACCTTTGAAAGGCTTGAGAAAGTCCTCAAATATGTGGTATGAAATTCCATAAGATTTAGTTTGGTTGTTGGTCATTTGGTACTTTGATTTTTCTTTGTTTATTTATGTATTTTGGTGTGCTATTGCAGTTGTCCATTGTAAAATCACATCCTATATAGGAGGGGGAATATAACCTATATGGGAGGGGGAAGATAGCAAATTTCATTCATGGATGACCAGAGATATTCTAATAAAGCCTGCTCCCTGTCCGGTACAGTAACTTATTTATTTTCTTTAAGATCTGGTGCCAATCGACATACAATAAAGTTGGGACTAAGACACTGTTGTGGCTGGCATATGATATTATTTTTTAGTGAAGAAAGATTCGTCGAGTACCTGATCCAGACACACTTGATTCAGATTGTCAAGTGTAGATAGAGAAGATCACCCAGATTTCGTGATTTGCTGCCGAACTTATTCCAAGTCAATGAGCATTCTCAATATTTAATATTATGCCTTGAAGAGGACTCGAACCTCCTTGCTTTTTAGCACGAGATTTTGAGTCTCACGTGTCTACCATTTCACCATCAAGGCAGCTTGATCCAGTATAAATGTAAGTAAACTTTCTCAGTAAGGCTCTTCAATTTATAAAAGATATATTATGTACATATTTAGTGTTGAAGAGATTTTGGTAAAACTGTGCAGCAGTGCCGTTCTGTTTGCTGGTTACTTTTTAAAGGTCAAACAGTTTTATCGATTTTGCTTTATATGGTTATATGTAAAGCACAATGAACTGTAATTATTTTTTACGTGCACATATATTAATTACAGTACCAAGTTTTGATATATACCTTCAGACCTGTGGGCACTTTAGCAAATGGTACTAAATTTTGTCTCACTTTTGCTGGTATAGTTTGTGATCTTTTCTAGGTTTCATTTATCGCAGATTGCAGGTACAGTGATATCAGCAGCTACATGTTAAATAAGGGTAGATATATGTAGATTTCCTGATCTGCGCTGCAGCTGGTTTAGGTTAAAACGTGGCTTGGTGCTATAGATTTCAAACCAACCTTTTCTCAATCTAAAATTTGAGGTTTTGGTGGTAGTCAAAAATCTCATTCGTAATTCTTTATTTTGCTCTGTTTTTTGTTTTTGTTTTGTTTCCATGTCTGCATCGGATTTATACAGTTTCAGGTCATTTAATCAACTTCTCAATATAATTACAGCAAGTCACCGGATTTGTTCCTAGTCCTAGTTGGATTAGGTTTCTTGGTTTAAAGACATATATTGCTTCCTAAATTTGGTTGGATTAGGATTCCTTAAACATCTTTAGGTTATTTTAATTTCCATCAGTCGAAGCGACCACGCTATTTAAGTAATTATTAAATTAATTAAGTACAAAATTAATAGTTGTACATAATACTCCTCATAATTATATATATAAACGTTAATGGTGTTGAGAAATTAACTACGTACGTACCTAGCCTTCTCCGATATGGCGAATCGATGGTCGGAGTCGGAAATATATATATATATATATATAGTGCTAGCTAGCTAGCTAGTTTGAATTGCATGCATGTACGCGTGATGGGAGTCTGATCAAGAGAGAGAATGATCGATATATATATGAGGATGAAGTTGAGACGAGCGAGCGGAGAGGAAGAGAGTTCGGCATAGACCTTATAAAATGCTTCACTTAGACGATGCAGCGTCGGTGCGTCATCTAAGTGGTAACTTAGACGACAGACTTAGCTAGTTTCCGTCGTCCAAGTGGATACATGGACGACGGACCTAGACCCCGTCGTCCAAGTGGCCACTCAGACCACAGCGTGTCAGTCCGTTGTCCAAGTGGGTACTTGGAAGACGGAAAAAATCTTTCCGTCGTCCTAGTGTGTCTTAGACGACGAAAATTGTTTCCATCATCTAAGTTACACTTAGACCACGGAACCGTAAAGGTTTTGCGGTCTAAGTGCGTTTTTCTTGTAATGTTAATACCCAGAATTGTTCCCACCACGTTGTCGCACATATTCTTTTCTATGTGCATCACATCCAAGTTGTTCCTCTTACAATTTAATTCTTGACCGTCCGACCCTCAAAAAATTTCGAGCCATTACGGCCAGTCACATGTTATGCATGCAATTTCCAACGATTTTGGCACAGGTTCTATACGTGGATACAACTTCGTAACACGTCCAATCAACCCCCGAACCGGTCACGTTGTATGCCAAGAAATTATGAAGGTGGCAAATACACTTACCCGTCCCGCACATGAAAATGGAGGAGCCTGATGATCCAAGGGATGAGGTGAACGCTCTCAGACCCGTTGAAACTGGGGACTCTATCATCGAAGCTGAAATCGATCTAGCTCACCCCGAACGCAAGGTCTGCATCGACGCCACTCTAGACGTCAGCATCAGGACGAATCTGATCAGTCTTCTTCAGGAATACAACACCGTCTTTGCATGGTCCTACGCATATCTCTACCGATTTAACTTCTCACAGATTGAGTATTTCCCCACACAGCAAGCCAGTCAAGCAAAAGTGTTGCGCATATAATGCTGAGTGTTACGCTGCGATGAACGCTGAGGTAGAACGCCTCCCTGTCCACTACCCAAATGGATATCAAATGCTGTCATGGTTCTAAAAAGCAACAGAAGTTGGCGAATGTGCGTCGACTACACAAATTTGAACAAAGCATGCCCTAAAGACAGCTTCCCGCTACGTAGGATAGACCTTCTTATGGACGCAACAACAGGCTATGAACTCCTCTCAACGCTAGACGCGTATTCTGGTTACAACCAAATCTTCATGAACCCGGAAGATCAGGAAGCTACGACGTTCACCACTGACAAGGGACTCTATTGCTATGTGGTCATGCCGTTCGGACTCAAGAACGTAGGCTCCACTTACCAGCGTTTCATGACTTACATCTTCCGCGACGTCAATGGCTCTATTATGGAAGTGTACATAGATGATATCCTAGTCAAAAGTCAAACGGCCAAGGGCCACGTCGCCAACCTCCGCATAGTTTTCCAAATCCTGATGGAGCATAATGTCTGCCTCAATCCTACAAAATACACGTTCGGCGTCACCGCCCGCAAATTCTTGGGGTACATAGTCAACCAGAGGAGTATCGAGGCCAACCCTGAAAAGGTCAAAGCCATCATGGATATGAAAACCCCTGCAAACCAGAGGGAAATGCAAAGCCTTACAGGTAAGCTTGCCGCCCTCAACCGTTTCATCTCTCGTTTTTCTGACAAATGTGAACCGTTCTTCATGGTCATATGCCTTGCCCACAGCAAGCGCTCCATTGGCTGGACGCCTGCCTGTGAGAACGCGTTCCAACAAATCAAGCTATACCTAGCTTCCATCCCCACACTCTCTAGACCAGTGCAGGGTGAAACACTTTACCTATACCTGGCTATCTCTCTCACAGCCGTTAGCTCCACCCTGGCGTGACGCGACGCTGATGCTAAGCTCCCTATCTTTTTTACAGGCAAAGGACTCATAGGAGCAGAGAAACGCTACCCAGCATTTGACAAATGGGTCTTCGCCCTCGTCATAGCTGCTCGACGTTTAAGGCCCTATTTCCAAGTGCATAAAATCCAGGTGCTCACAAACCTCCCCCTTAAGCAAGTGCTCCAATCTCCTGACCACAGCGGCCGTCTCACCAAATGGTCCATCGAGCTTAGTGAATTCGACGTCGAATACAAACCCAGAACGGCCATTAAAACCTAAGCTATAGAAGATTTCATAGCCGAGTACACTAAAGTGGAACCTGAGATAGAACAAGCCCGTCTTGTCACCGTGTTGCCCTCCACTACCACTCCAACATCAAGATGGAACTTATACGTTGACGGTTCAGCCACCAAAACGGAAAGTGGGGCGGGTATTATACTTATCTGACCAAATGGCGCTCATGCTGAGTACACTCTACGATTCAACTTTAAAGAATCTAACAATGAGGTTGAGTACAAAGCACTCATAGCTCGCCTGCAGTAGCACACATCTCAGACTCTTCGGACTTGAACATCTTCAGTGACTCTCAGCTCGTGGTCAGCCAAGTGAAAGGGGACTTTGAAGCCAAAGATGATTCCATGACCGCATACCTAGCATTGGCAAAGTACTACCTTTCTAAGTTCAAATTTTACAATATCACTCAAGTGCCAAGAGAGAAGAATGCTAACGCATATGCTTTGGCCCGTCTCCACTACAAGAAAACTTCACTTAGACTACAGAACCTTAAAAGTTCCGTGGTC
This sequence comes from Geum urbanum, assembly GCA_946800695.1. Lineage (NCBI taxonomy): Eukaryota > Viridiplantae > Streptophyta > Magnoliopsida > Rosales > Rosaceae > Geum > Geum urbanum. The sequence goes on from OX327012.1 coordinate 4,668,237, forward strand.
TAAGTGGCACTTGGACGACGGATAATCTCCGCGGTCCAAGTAACACTTAGACGACGGAGACAATGATCTCCGTCGTCCAAGTGTTACTTGGACTGCCGAGATTGCTCCGTTGTCCAAGTGTACACTTGGACGACGGAGATCAACGTCTCCGTCGTCCAAGTCAGGGAACTTCACTAATTACCGAGACATACATACGTATGTACCCATTGGATGAAATAATCAGGGAACTTCTTCTTAACCATTTTCTCAAACCACGCCGAACTCTTGTTTGTATTTAACACCTAAAGCCTCTCTCTGTATGACATCATGTACGGCTCAACTTCGTCACAGTCTCGTAACACTACCCAATGTGCCTCAATAAGTTCTTCCCGTATTAACGATTTAATACTCCTCTAAATGGTCGTATGACATTTGTGACGACAGAAAGATTGATGCGGTAAGTAACACACTCATGCATTAGGTGTGTCTCGGCTTTGGAGCCATCCGGGGCTGACCTGTTTTTGACTAATCCTTTATACTGTCCAAGCTGTATACAAATTCAAACGTTCAATTAATACATTGTAGAATAAGTACATATAGCTTGTAATCTCTAGTGGAACAAATTGTGAATCGAAAAAATTGTATAATTAATTAGTTGTACGTACTTTTCTTGAGGATACATCCAAGTGTACTGGACCAGACCAGAAATGAGCACATGCTCGAGCAGGTGGATCATTAGGTGAATCATGATGTCAAAGAAAGCAGGGGGAAAAATCCTCTATAGTTTGCAAATGATGTGCATAATTTGTTGTTGCAGTTCCATCACATCTGACTTATTTAATTCTCTGGCGCATAAACTCTACCACCATCTGCACAATGCCACTATTGGTTCTACGACATCACGAAGCAAATATGGTCGAATTACCACTGGAATCAGACGTTGCAGCATAACGTAATAGTCATGTGTCTTCAGACCAACAAACTTGTGTTGCTCCTCGTCCACTGCTCTAATTATAGTAGCTGCATACGTAGCCGGATAACGAACGCTCTTAAACCGGTGAAATACAGAACGTCTAAGTGTCGGCTTCACTATGTAAGGTGCAGCTGGCATCTTGTTGTACACTCCTCTCCTATCCCTCCTCAACCACAAGGGACGACGTAGATTCATTGATTCTAGATCTTTGCGCGCTTTGGGAGTATCTTTAGTCTTGAACTTAATACCGAGAATTGTTCCCACCACGCTGTCGCACACATTCTTTTCTATGTGCATCGCGTCCAAGTTGTTCCTCAGCTTCAACTTTGACCAGTAAGGGAGTTCAAAGAATATACTCTTGTGATGCCAATAGTTGAGATCATGTGGAGGAATTGGATTGAATTTCTTTACATCCGTGTCACTGGTCAACACACCAAAATCAAAATAGCTTAACCTCTCTAAAATCTCTTCGCCCGACCAACTACGGGGTTTAGAATTGTTCTCTACCGTCCCGTCGAAATGAGCTTCATCCTATTGCCACAGGTGGTCGTGAGGAAGCCATCTACGGTGACCCAAGTAACACACCTTCCCCGCGTGCCAACTAGAGTTCACGTTGTCCAAACATATAGGACATCCATTATATCCTTTCATCCTGCAGGCTGCCAACATCCCATACGCTGGAAAATCGCTAATCGTCCACATTACGGCAGCCCCTATCGTGAACATCGTATCAGTGAATTTGTCATAAGTTGGGACTCCATTTTCCCACAACAGTTTCAGTTCGTCGATTAAAGGTCTTAGGTAGACATCTAAGTACTTCCCCGGAGATATAGGACCTGGAATTAGTAGAGTAAGGAAATTAAATTCCTTGTTCATGCACATCCATGGAGGTAAGTTGTACGACATCACAATAACTGGCCAAATGCTGACGGGAGAGCTATTACTACCCCAAGGATTGAATCTGTCTAAGTGATCACTTAGACATCGAAATTTTTCCGCGGTCTAAGTACGCACTTAGACGACGGAGAATTGATCTCAGACCAATTAAATTTGGCTTTGGTCTGAGATAAATTCTCCGTTGTCTAAGTCATACTTGGACCGCGCATCCTTGATTCTATGTCATCTAAATACCTGGACGACGGTACTTGGAGGACGGATAATACTCCACGGAAGTTCCGTCGTCTAAGTACTTAGACGACAGAAAATCTCACCTAGATGACGGAAACGGTCAACGGTCTAGGTGAGTTTTTCTTGTAGTGAGCTCACAACGGCCAAAACAACGCAGGGCTCATTCTCACCCAAAGTCAAAACGCTGGTTACACCAAGCATCTAGAGGAGCTTCCTCGAGATATTACCCATTGAGCCTGCTGAACCAGACTGGTTAGATCCTATCTTGGCTTATAAGACAAATGGGACGCTACCCGCAAGTAAAAAGGAAGCTAGAACGATCATCGCTAGGGCTTTTAACTTCAGCATTCACGGTGGTCACCTCTATAGTCAAGGACACACCTGGCCCAACTTAAGATGCCTCCTCACAAAGGCAGGACACTCCCTTCTAGAAGACATACACAATGGGTAGTGCGGCTTCCACGTTGGAGCCCCCCCCCCCCCCCCCCCCCCATCGTTCACAAGGTATTAAGATACGGCTTTTGGTTGCCCACCATTCACGTAGCCGCATTGGAGATCACCAGTACATGCAAAGTTTTCCAATTCCACGCTCATCAAATGCACTCGCCAGCTACACCACTCTCTATCATCCTGTCCCCAATATCATTCGCGCAATGGGGCTTATATCTCATCGGCGAACTGCTAAAGACCAAAGGCCAATACCGTTACGTGATAGTCATCATTAACTATCACACCAAGTTCATCGAGGCTGAAACACTTGTCAAGATCACGACGGAGAAGGTCAGAAAATTCCTCTGGAGAACGCTCTTCTGCCGCTATGATGCCCCAGTTAACATCATCACAGATAAATGGGGCAAAGTCTCACTGATACTGAACTCACTTCTAGACCAGTATGGACATCTCAAAACACTATACAAGACTCAAGAAGAGAAATGGGGCATCAAAAAATTAATTTCATTTTGTGTGGGACAACAAGAAGATGATGCTCAGAACAAAGGAAAGGAAGTTCCAATTAATATGGTAGACAAATCTAACAACAACAACAAAAGCTCTTCCAAGAAGAAATCTGGGAACAACAAGTTCCGTAAGAGAAGTTCTTCCAACTCCAAACTTGGTATGAAACATGAAAATGAGAAAGATAAGTCTGCTAAGTCCAATGACATTAAGAAATGCTTTTTCTGTCGAAATTCAGGTCATTTTAAGAAGTACTGTGAAAGATTCAAAGCATGGCTTGACAAAAAAGGTACATTTTTATCAAAACCAATTTTCAATACTTTTTCACATGATTTTGTTTTAGATGACTCTCGGTGGTTTTTATAATGGCTCACCTATATATATTGTCACAAATATACAGGGATTGACAAGCCAAACAATCTCAATTAAGGAAGAGACAAATGTGTGCACTGCAAACGGCCAAAGAGTAACTGTGAAAGCTGTTGGAACTGTGAAATTAGTATTTGATAATAATTATGTATTAGAACTATCTAATGTGTATTGTATTCTTGAAATAAAAAGAAACCCCATATCAGGTTCTCAATTTGTATCTAAAGATGGTTTTTCCTTTTCAAGTGACGATAAAATAATGTATTATTATTATTATTATTATTATTATTTATGAAAGTGTTTTGGAAAGGCATATATTGTTGATGACTACTGGTTAGTTATGTGCAATAATATGTATGAAAAGTCAGGCTCTGAAAAGTTTGTATTTAGCATTCAGAAATTTTCAAAGAAGAGAAAAGCTTCCAGATTTATCATGTCATCATTCTTGTGGCATAAAAGACTTGGCCACATATCTAAAAAAAGAATGAAACATCTGGTGGCACAACAAATATTACCAAAACTGAACTTTTTTGATTTTAATACATGTGTTCATTGCATGAAAAGAAAAATGACTAACATAAGGAAATTCAGTTCAAAACGTAGTGAAAGAGTTTTGGAACTTATTCCTACAGATATATGCGGTCATTTCCCAACCAAGGCTTCATGACATTCATAGATGATTTTTCAAGATTTTGCTACTTGCATTTGATTTCTGAAAAATCTCAAGCCTTTGACTATTTTATCATTTTCAAAAATGAAGTTGAAAGGCAGACTGGACAACTTATAAAAGTTGTTAGATCAGATAGAGGTGGAGAATTTTATGGGAAATTTTCAGAAAAATGGCAACATAAGGGTCCATTTGCTACTTATCTGGAAAATTTAGGTATTTTGGCTCAATACTGTATCTCATATACACCTCAACAGAATGATGTTTCAGAAAGGAGAAATAGAACCTTAATGAGCATGGTCAGAAGCATGATACTCAGATCAGGACTAGCAAAATATTTATGGGGAGAGGCAGTAAAAGCAGCAAATTACATTTGCAACAGAATTCCCAGCAAAGCAGTACCAAATACACCTTTCGAATTGTGGTGTGGTTATAAGCCTAGCTTGAATTACAGGTATGGAGCTACAAAACAGAAGTTAGAATCAACAATCTAGACAGTGGAAAATTAGACTTAAAATCATTGAGTTCATATTTCATTGGCTACTGTGAGAAATCCAAAGGGTACAGCTTTTATTGCCCCAATAGAGATACTAGAATTGTTGAGTCTAATACAGCCATGTTTTATGATGAATTAGTTGAAAATAATAAAGTTGTTGAAGTTGATCAAGAGGCTACAGACATTGAAAATCCACAATTTGAAGAGTGGTTCATTTATGAAAATCAAATTGCAGCATCTGAAGGAAATGGGAGTGACTTTGTGTAAATACCACTTAACAATGATGCATCAATACAGAATGAAGAAATTCATGAAGAAGTTATGAAAAAACAAATTCCAAATGAAGCAGAAGTTTAAGAACAGTTGGCACCAGTGGTATTAAGAAGATTCGATAGAGAAAGAAAGTTAGAAATTCCTGATGATTACTATGTTTTCAGCTTATTACCAGATGCAATATTTAATGAAGAAGATCATCCATTATCAGTGCAGTGAGCTTTACAGTCACAAAATAGTGAAAAATGGCAACTTGCAATGGAGGATGAACTAAACAGAATGAAAAAAAAATTGTGGATTTTGGTGGATAAACTAGACAATGTCAAGCCAATTAGATGCAAATGGGTATTCAAACTAAAAGAGATTCCACCGGACAAGTAGAGAGGCATAAGGCCAGACTAGTGGCTGAATGGTATAACCAAAAGGAGGGCATAGACTACAATGAGACCTTTTCTCCAGTCTCAACCAAAGATGTTTTCAGAATCATCATGGCTCTCACAACACACTACAACTTAGAGCTCCATCAAATGGATGTCAAGACAACCTTTTTGAATGAAGATCTTGTAGAGGACATATATATGCTACAACCATGGCTTCAATACCAATTCCAACCAGGTTTGTAAATTACAGAAAAGTATTTATGGCCTTAAACAAACCTGTTGGCAATAGTACATTAAGTTTGATTCTGTAATTACTAGTTTTGGTTTTGTGGAGAACAAATTAGATGAATGCATATATATGAAAACCAGTGGGAATGATTTTATTTTACTGGTCTTATATATTGATGACATAATTCTTGCTAGCAGCAACATTAATCTTTTGAAAGACACTAAAGAATTTTTAAAAGATAAGTTTGACATGAAAGACATGGGAGAGGCACACTATGTACTTGGAATTGAGATCATCAGAAACAAAAGAACTGATATTCTGGGACTTTTACAGAGAAACTATATAGAGAAGATTCTGTATCGTTTTGGAATGCAGAATTGCAGAGGAGGTGATTATCCTACATCAAAAGGAGATAAATTGCACAAAGGGCAGTGTTCTAGAAATGCTCTTGAAAGAAAGAATATGTAGAAGATGCCATATGCCAGTTTAGTGGGAAACCTCATGTATGCTCAAGTATGCACAAGTCCTGATATTGCCTTTGCAGTAAATATGTTATCCAGGTTTCAATCAGATGCTAGACATAAGCATTGTGTAGCAGGAAAGAAAGTATTGAGATATTTGAAGAAAACTAAAGACCATCTATTGGTTTATCAGAAATTAGAGAATGAAGAATTAGAAATCAAAGCATACACTGATGCCTTATATAAGTAAGATGTTGATGACTTGAAATCCACATCAGGTTACATCTTTAAATTGGTTGGAGGAGCAATTTCCTGGAAGACATCCAAACAAGAAATCACTGCCACATCAACTCTTCAAGCTGAATATATTGCCATTTTTGACGCAACATGTCAGCCTTTATGGCTACACAATTTTATTTCCAGACTGAATTTATTGGAAAAGGTATAAAGACCTATGCAAATCTTCTTTGACAATTCATCTGCAGTATTTTTTGCCAAGAATAATAAGAGGTTTTCTGGCTCTAGAAACATTGATGTCAAATATTATTCAGTCAGGGAAAGTGTTGAAAATAAAGAGATTGTTGTGTTGAAGATTGGGACCAAGGAACAACTAGCAGATCCATTCACTAAAGCATTGCTATTTTCTGAATTTATAAAGCATATCAGAAACATGGGAGTTTTAGAGACTATGAATGATGAACGACTATAAGTCTGTTCATTGTATAATTATTTATACTCCAATAAAGAATCAGTAAGAAGTATTCAATATTTCTATTAATAAATATTTCCTATACATATCATCTATGAGTACTGCAAATCAAGAAATCAAAATGAATTTACTATGATAGCAAATGTTTGAAACATAAAAATAAATCAAGAATTAGTATGCTGCAAAATCGATTATTCAGAATCAGCATATATGAAACTAATTATTTCATATGAGTTCATGTGTTATATTATTCTGCATTGTGATATATGAATACTGTTATATTTCGAATATGACAAACTATTCTTATTTCCTCTGTAGACATGGTATGATTGACAGAATTCAATACATAGCTTAAAGTTTTAGTGCATAATTTTGAAGTCATCTGTGTTCTTCATGTTTCAACATGAATATCAAGTTCGGTGAGAGATTGTAAGAACTTGATATCTGTAGAATCTGAATTGTGAAGACCAGTTAGTTGACTTGATTATCTATGTAGTGACTAAGGCTTTTAAATTCAAATTTAACAGATTAGGATCAAATCCTGTAAGATAGTTAAGCTTTTGAATTCAAAATGTTTGACAGACAGTTTTCTTTGTGGAAGAAAACCGTCAATGTCAAACACTTATAAAAACCAAATGTTCTTATCCTACTGAAACACAATTTGATTTCTCATTAATATATAGAGCCACTGCTATAAAAGCCTGGAAGTGTAATCAGAAGAAACAAGGATGGACAACAAAGAATCAAAGAGTAAGATCATTCAATCTATTTACAATACTCTCTTATATGAACATTGCAAACATAGGAATACATATTGAGTCTAACACATGCTTCCAGAAGAAGAGAATGCCTCCTACCGGATTACTCCTCTTGCTTTTGACCCTAACAATGATGGTACCTTGTACGTGCATCTATGTCCAATTCCGGATCCATTTTATCAAGGAGTGATTTTAACGTACAACATTCATACAGAAGAGTGGTCAGAGATAAATGAGGATAGTTCATCTCGAGAAGACAATTTCTTCCCGCTGGTGTGCCAATGTTGGCAAACGCTGGTTCCAAAACTTTCACCACATTGCGAATCAGGCTACTTATACAGTGTTGCTTAGCAATAGGATGTTGCATTGTGGAACTTCGATTATGTCCATCGCAACTTTATTACTTCAGCTTGTGCAACAGGGAAAGCTAGTACTGTTCACAACTTTGTGGTTCTTTTCTGTTGACTTGAGTTCCAGACATGTTTCATTTTGTAGTACTGATATTTTCAGCTACTAGTGTCACCCAAAAAATGATGTAGGGCTCTCTAAAGTCGAAACTCACAAGACCAGAGCTGTTGGATTGCTGCTAGCTAGTGTCTTTGAATTGGATTGTAAGTCCAGGCCAACAATTTACACTTACATGCAGTTTTACCATTATCATTATCATCCAGAATAAATCTCCAGCTTCATATGAGGAATGTAATTAATTGGGAGGTTAACTTAAGTGCACCTGTGGTCTCTTAGAAAGTGAGTTTTTTACATGCAGCGATTTTTTTTCCGTCCGTACCGTTGTAGATCTCGCTTAGTAGTTGGTTGATTTTCTCAGTCTATTATCCAATTCGTTGTCATCATCGACAGACTGGTGGCTTCTCAAGACACCTTTGTCTTCTCCGCCATTCCTAAGGGAAGTGGCGGAGGGGAAATCGATGTGGATTCGAAGAGGAAATGTGTGAAGAAGGATGATGACCCTTACGTTGACTGTGGACGCTCTATTAGTGATTGAACCTCAGTCCCCGTCTCCGGTTACGGTTAAGGCTTATGGGAGTTATGCTATTAAAATCTGAAGTCCAATTCATCGCTTTCACGATGTGATGGTGGATGATTGTGAGATGACTGATGCAGATTGTGTTGTGTCCTATGGTGTTCATGGACCAAACATTAAGTTTTCTGAGAAGGTTCACTTGAAATTAGGCTTAGAATGGAGGTACTCAGTGATTGTGAAGTTGATAGGGAAGCCAAATTAAGTGAACATTTTTGATTTTATGTTAAGAGGTCTAAGGAGGAAGTGGCCATTGAAGGGTGGGTGAAAACTAATTGAATTGCCAAATGGCTATTTGATAGTCAAATTTAACTTAAGAGGATGATATGGTGCATGCTCTTTGTGGAGGGCCATGAATTTTTGCAGGACAAACCTTGGTGGTAAGGAAGTGGTTTGCCGAGTTCAATCCTAGAACAGACAAGGTTGGGACTATGGCCTTGTGGGTGAGAGTTATGAATTTTCCAGAGCAATTCTACGAGCCTTTACATTGAAGAAAATTGGAAATATCCTAGGTGATATTGTTAAGGTGGATGAGGTGACTTTAGAGCAGAAGAAGGGTAAATTTGCTAGATTTGTATTTAAGTTGATCTCAGTAAACCTCTTAGAACTTTTGTAGAAGTGGAAGATGTGGCATATAATGTCGTGTATGAGGTATTTCTCTCATATGTTTTGAGTGTAGTTCTTTGGTCATGCTCATGATAAATGTTCTAATGTGGTGAAAGCTGCAATGGAGGTGACTCCTACTCAAAATGTTGTTGTTGATAGCTCTGCTATTGTGGTTAATGATGGTGTCAGTGTGCAGCAAGATGAACATTTGGTGACTATGACTGATAATACTAATGTTAGAAAGGAAGATATAAGTGTTTGGATGATAATGATGAGTTATAAAGCTAAGAAGAAATCGGGTACTTCATGTGCTTGTAAGAAAACTGGGGCATCTGGTTCCAGATTTGATGTTTTGAAGAATGTTGTTGATGATCCTAGTGTTGATGAACCTGTGACAGTTGTGGGAATAACTCCAAGTTGGGATAACACTTCTATTGCTAAAATGAGGAAGAAACTCCTAACTGTTGAGAAAATACCTGAAAATGCTGAGATGATAGTGTTCCCAAGACTGAGAAATCCCAACCGAGTAGGAGGGCTAATGTTAAAGTTTGAGGTGGTGGAAAGAACAAGCCAGTGGTGCAGATTACGGTATCTTCTTCTGGTACTAAATCTATGACTAGGGTTCCAACGAAGGACCTTTCTAATACTAGTGGTTCGAAGAATGTGACTCATTATCAGAGAAAATAAAGAGCTAAAGGGTTGTCTAAGGGAAGACATTCTTTGGGTAAGAAACTTACCTTTGATTTGGCTGGTCCTAGTTCAAGTAGCCATATTGGAATCTTTGGACATAAACCTCCAGATGACAGTGGTGGTGATGTATGTATGAAGAGTTCTGAAATGGGCCAGGGAGATACATGAGATGATAATAAAGATTGTGACATGTTTGTTGACAAGACCTTTGATGCTGCTAGCAAGATTGTTGAAGAGTCTGAGGGCTTGCCTTCTTCTGTGGAAGAGGGTAATGCTTCTATATGATGTTAGGTTATCCTAGTCCCTCTTTGAGTTCATGATGTCAAATATTATTTTTTGGAATACTCGAGGACGTGGAAGTTCTGGGTTTAAGTCTGCCATTGTAGACATTGTTAAATTACATCAGGTTGACGTTCTTGCTATTTTTGAGTCTAGGGTTCAATTTAGAAAATCAAAGAAGGATTTGATGAAGTTGGGATTTACTGACTTTAAAGTTCAAATTTCATTTTTTGATAGTTGTTTTCAAGCAATTTATGTGAAAGTGAAGCATCATAATTGTTCTTATTGGTTGCTCAATGTGATTTATGCTAGTTCCATTAACTAAGTTAGAAGCCAGCTTTGGAGTTTTTTGGATGGGGTATGGACCAGACTTAATATCCCTTGTATGACAGTTGGTGATTTTAATGAGCTTTTCTCTGAAGATGATGTTAGTGAGGAGGTGGACGTTGGCATATTTGGTGGAATGAAAGAATGGATTTAGAGAAATACTTTGATTGATCTAGGCTTCAAGGGGTCTAGGTTCACTTGGGGTAATAAGAGAATTCAAGAAAGGCTAGGTAGACCTTTCTGTTGCGGTGATTGGATGACTTTGTTTGGAGATGCTTTTGTGTGCCATTTTCCTAAAACTGGGTCGGATCATTGCCCAATTCTTATTAAACTCTTATCTTATACTACTGTTAATAGGAAGAAGGCTCCTTTTAGATTCCAGGCCATATGGTTTTCTAATGAGCATTATGATGAGTTTGTTCATAAAACTTGGAATAATTTGGATGGTGCCTTTCAAAGTAAAATTAAGGGTTTAGCTACTCAGCTTACTGAATGGATACAATATATTTGGAAATATCTTCCAAAAGAAGAATAAGATCCTAGCAAGAATCGGTGGTATCCAAAAATTATTTGGAAGAGAAAAGAACCATTTCTTAGTGAAGCTTGAAGTTGATTTGATCTCTGAATATGAGAGAATTTTCGGAGCAGGAGAATACCTACTGGACGCATAAATCTAGAGATATGTGGTTAAAGGAGATGGATAGAAATATCAGGTTCTTTCACCTTACTACTTTGGAAAGAAGAAAGAGAAACAAAATTGAGGGTGTCTATGATGCTAAAGGGGAATGGACTTCTGATGCTGGGGAGATGAAGACTATTACTGTGCATTTTTTTGAGAATTTATTTGGTGAACCTGTTTATGAGGACAATCGAATCATCATTCCTTGGATGTTTCCTGAGGAGGATAGGTATGTGATTGCTAGAATGAAGAGACCTGTGACTGCAATGGATGTTAAGAATTCCTTATTTGTAATTAGAGGTCTGAAAACTCCTGGCCATGATGGGTTTCCGGCTGCTTTCTACCAAAAGCACTGGGATATCTACGCTGATGAGATTGTTAGGATGGTGAAGCAAGCTTTCTCTTCAGCCATTATTCCAGTAGGTTTGAATCATACTCTTATATCTTTGATCCCTAAGATTGATGACCCTCAGCATATGGTTCACTTTAGGCTTATAAGTCTTTGCTACACTCTCTATAAAGTGATATCCAAAATTTTGGTGGAAAGAATTTATTACGACCCGAGCCGAAGTTACACACCTATCGAACGGTAATAAACTTTATCGTGGATTAGTCGAACTGAGGTTATTAACGAATTTTTATCGGACAAGAATTAGACTTGACTTTCTTAACGGAAGTCATAGATTATTTAATTTCGAGCTCGTAGAAATTTTCGAGAAATTTTTTGAATAAACGAGTTATTTTTAGTGATTATCGTCAGTCGGTAGGAGAAAATATAAAAATTAATTAATTTTTAGGTCGGTTTAATCGTAGCCGTTGGATCTTGATTTGGTCAATTATGGACCGTTGATCTTGCTAGCTACTTAGGGGTATAAATAGGTGAGTTTTTGAATTTTTATTTTCAGAAAATCATAAATTCCTTCAGCCTCAACCTATTTCTCCTCTGTCGACCCGAAACTTTGGACTCGACCTGAATCGCCGTTTTTCCGGCCACCTCCGACGACGAAAAAGGTAGGAAAACAAAGCTCTTTCTTTTCTTGATTAGTTGGTGTGAAAGGTGGTGGCGTTCCATCGAATATTAGAGGTCGAGGATTAGGGGCTTTTGAAGCCCTCCCCCTCCTTAGTTTAACTGGGTAGGTATCATGGTCCATCGAAGCTCTACGGTAGAGCTTCGACGCCGTGATGTTTCTGGCTAATTTTAGGGCCATGAATTTCAAGGTCGAATTTCGGCCACATGAGAGGTTTTTGGAGCGTGTAAGCTTAGGGGTTATGTTGGGCTTGTGATTAGGAGTGCTTTAAGGGCCGGAACGCTGGCATTGGTGGTGGTTACCAAATTTTGAATCTGTGCCGTTCATAGTGGTTTTGGATCCCAACACTGCCGAATTTGACCTCGGTCCAGTTATAGAAGTGGTAGGCCTCATTTAGAGCTTTCCAACGAGGTGTCAACCATCGAAAATGAAGTAGTTTCGTTGGAGGCGCGTGTGAACCACGCGCCGCTGTCCACGGCAGAGCTCTGGTGAGGCAGTTTGTGAGATTCTTCAACGGGGTTTTCAATGTTATTTTGAGGGCCGATTTCCGTAGTTTTATACATATTCTAATATCGTATGATCCATATTTACAAAACATCGTGATCGCGACCCTAGCAGAGAATTGAACGGAATTCCGCTGGACCCCAGCAGCAGTCAGACTTGTGAGTGAACCTTTTATTTTCCCAGTTTCTAGCGAGTTCAATTTTCAGTATTTCGGTATTTAAGGTATGTTTTAGAGCATATGTATTTTGGAGGTTTTTCTTTGTGATGACATTAGTTAGTTGCATCGATGCACTGACTATTCGGCTGATCACCGGATAGTCCCGTTAAGGGAGGTTAATTAGGACAAGCCCCTTGTCTGACCGGTCAGGGGAGGTTAGGACAAATACCTCTTCTGACTTATCACTTATATTTTCTTACAGATTGACGACTCAGGTTAGGCGAAACACCTAGGCGGCCACCTCCATTTTATTTCAGCTTTACGATTTTGAACTCGTATTATTTTACGGAAATAAGCGGAAACGCATGATAATTTAGTTTTATCGATTTACGTAGATTATGTTATTTTTGTCCACTCGCACTAACTTTTTGTATTTTAAATGTTTTTCCCTAGGCCTTTTAGTTTTCGTTGTCCAGGCTGCAGTGTAATCCTGAGAATGCGTGGTTACGTCGAAGGCTTTGAATCCACCTGTCAGCTCTTCATTCATTAGGTTTCAGTCCATTGTCAAACTATTACCTGTGTATTATATATTTATAGAAGTCGCTTTGAATATCAGTTGTATCATGTTATTTTCAGTTACTCGAGTTTACTTTCCTATGTATTCAAAACTTGTACATTGTAAATATGTTTTAAATTGTTGAGTTAAGTTTTTGGTTTTAGTTTATCACATTTGTTGAGAAATCCGGATGGAAAATCGGTGGTCCACAGTTTATTTTTGGGAATTTGGTTTAAAAGTGTTCTCTTCTTGCAGGTTTTTTGTTGTTTCAGTTTCAAGGGAGGTTATGTCAAAATTTTCGTAAAATTCCATAGATTATGGTTAGTCATTAAGATTTAATCTTAGTTTACTAGTTAAACTAGGGTTTGGTCCTTTCAGTTTGGTATCAGAGCATTAGGTCACAGATTATGTAGACTCTTTAGTTATGTCAGTACAAGCATTTGATAGTGTACAACACTCTCAGAAGGATGGCCCGACCGACCGACGGATCCCCATCCCAGCTCCAAGTGTTGTGCATTGTTAATTGTCTAGAGTCTCCTAGTTGAGCCATCTTCTCTTGGTCTCTTTGAGTGGGCTAAATTTTTTTGTGGACTTGTAGGTTATTATTATGCCTCGACAACCAACTCAACAAGATGAGGCGTAATCTTTGACCCAATAGATGCATGAATTAATTACACATATGATGCCAACGCCACGTGAGGAATATGATGATTTAGTTGCTATGGACAAAAAGGCTGGAGCAGTTCCCTTTGTAGGAACTCATGACCCTGAGGCTTGTGAGAACTGGCTTATAGAGATTGGTTGAGTATATGACCCCAGGGAAAAAACAAAGTTAGCTATATGTCTGTTATAGGACCATACTCATCGTTAGTATGAGAGAACTGAGAAGAATGGAACCACTACCCTGTGGGAAGAGTTCAGGGAGTTGTTCATGAGTCGCTTCTTCAGTGAAGCAATAGAGTAGAGGAAATATGAGGAGTTTATGAATCTTCGGCAAGGAGACTTGTCCATGATGGAGTATCAGGACTGTTTCACTCGCTTATCCTGATTTGCACCAAACTTGGTCAGGTTAGGAAAGGAGAGATGTTGGAGGTTTGAGCAGGGTTTATGGCCTGAGATTGCCCCATACATGTCAGGTGTGTCACGCACTGATTTTGATGAGTTTGTCAGTGCTGCTGTGAAATGTGAAGATAGGCTTCAATCTGAGCGGCGCCAGACTCGACAATTTGAAGAAGGTGGCCCTAACCAGGGTCCTACAAAAAAGGGAGGCTCCAGTGCATCTGATTCCATATCATCATCTGGTGAGGGGTCTCAGACCTCTAGCGCTAGTCGTCTGAGTTGTTTTTTGAGATGGAGGCGGAATTGACCACAGAGGCAAAGGTCTGGGGCCAGTTCCAATGGATATCGTCCTACTCCATCAGCACCCAGAGATTTCCCTTTATGTGTTAGATGTCACAAACGCCATCTCGAAAAGTGTCAGTTTGGAACTTCAGCTTGTTTTAGTTGTAGCCAGACTGGTCACTTTGCGAGGGAGTGTCCGTGGAGGGACCCCTCAGGTGGATTTTCGATGCAGAGTTCTGGTGATGATCAGGGATCCACTTTCGGGGTTAGAGCCATACCGTCACCCAGACAACTAGCTTATCAAGACTAAGCCAGAGATGACGACCGACTGGAGAGACTGGATAGGCCCGACTTCATCGGATGACTCTACAGGAGGGTAGAGCGTCTCTGGAGGTGATCATTAGGAAGTTGGATGTTTTTGATTATGCTGTTTATACTTTAATAGACTCGGGGGTGACACACTCTTTTATCTCTGTGAGATTAGCATCAATAATTAACGTACATGTCACTCCCTGTTCGGAAATGTGGCGAGTGATTTATCCCTCTAGCGAGGTAATTCTAATTGGGCTAGTGTATCAAGAGTGTAGCATTTTGGTTAGAGGTTTTGGATTGTCTGTCGATCTGCTACCTCTTGACATCGTTGAATTTGACTTAATTTTGGGCATGGAATTTCTGAGCAATCATCAAGCTTTGGTTGATTGTCATCAGAAAGAGGTAGTATTTAGAAGTCCGGGGTTACCAGAGATTTTATTCTGTGGAGAAAGAAATGTTCTTTCTTCGTGCCTTATTTCTTTTGTGAAGGCTTAGAAGATGTTACGGTAGGAGTGTACTACATATTTGGTGCTTGACGTGAACACTTGTGTATCCACCCCTAGCCTGGGAGAGATTGTTGTGATCAAGGAATACCCTGATATTTTTCTTGAGGAGTTGCCAAGTCTTCTTCCAGAAAAAGAAATAGATTTCACGATTGAGCTACTTCTGGATACAGGTCTTATAGCTCAGGCACCGTACTGTGTGACTCCAGCTAAATTAAAGGAGTTATAGGTTCAACTTCAGGAATTAATTGATAAGGGTTTCATCCGTCCTAGCATATCACCGTGGGGAGCTCTAGTTTTATTTGTGAAAAAGAAGGATGGATCGATGAGATTATGCATTGACTATCAAAAGCTGAATTAGGTTACAATAAAGAACAAACATCCACTGCCTCAGATTGATGATTTGTTTGATCAACTAAAGGGAGCTACGGTATTCTCTAAGATCGATTTGCAATCGGGATACCATCAGATGCGGAATAAAGAGTCTGATATCTCTAAGACCGCGTTCTGATCTCGATATGGACACTATGAGTTCCTAGTTATGCCGTTTGGCCTGACGAATGCACCTGCTGCCTTTATGGACTTGATGAATCGAGTATTTCGGGCATATCTTGATAAATTCATCGTTGAATTTATTGACAATATCCTAATTTACTCTAGAGATAAGAGGTAACATGTAAGATATTTGCATATGATTCTGAGGGCTTTGAGTGAAGCTTAGTTATATGCCAAGTTCAGGAAATGTGAGTTCTGGTTGGACAAATTTAAATTTCTTAGCCATGTGATTTTGGTAGATGAAGTTAGTGTTGACCCTGACAAGATATAAGCGGTGTTGAATTGGAGCAGACATGTAAGTGTAGCTTATATCAGAAATTTTCTGGGCTTAGCTGGTTACTACTGTCGGTTTATGCAAGACTTTTCACGCATTGTTGTACCTCTTACTCAACTTACGAGGAAGGGAGTTAGATTTGAATGGTCAGAACCTTGTGAGGAAAGTTTTCAAACTTTAAAGACAAGTTTGACCACTGCCCCAGTGTTAACTTTATTAGATGACAGTGAGTAGTTTATCATTTTCAGTGATGCTTCCAAGTTAGGCTTGAGATGTGTGTTGATGCAGCAAGGCAAAGTTGTCACTTACAGTTCTCGACAGTTGAAACCTCATGAAGTGAATTACCCCACTCATGACTTGGAGTTAGCAGCGATTATTTTCGCATTGAAGATATAGAGACACTACTTGTATAGTGCTAGGTGTTAGATTTTTACCGACCATACAAATCTAACATACTTCCTCACACAACCAGAACTAAATTTTAGAGATAGAAGGTGGATGAAACTTTTAAGTGATTATGATCGAGTGCACTTTTGAGTACCGTCCTGGAAAGGCGAACGTGGTAATTGATGCTCTTAGTTAGAAATCAGGAGTTTCTCTGTCACATATATAAATGACTCAGATATCACTACTGTTTGAGTTATGAGCCACTCGTGCAATTCTGTATATAGATGAAGATGAACTGGGATTTTATTTGTAAACTTTCAAGTTCGACCCGTCCTTATTAACAGAGTTTGTGAATTACAAGATTTTGTTGCTTCTTTGGTGAAACTAAAAGACACTGTACATAGTGGTAGACAACCAGACTTTACATTAAAGAGAGATGGGTTGCTGGTGACCAAAGGTAGACTTTGTGTTTCGAACAATGAGGAGTTGAACCGAGAAACAATTGATGAAGCTCATTGCTTGGCATATGCAATGCATCCCGATAGTATGAAGATGTTTCGAACTCTTAAGAAGTATTATTGGTGGCCTAATATGAAGAGGGAAATAACAACATATGTGAGCCAATGTCCTATATCTCAACAAGGGAAAGCAAAATGACAGAAACCTTCAGGCTTAATGCAACGTCTAGAGATTTTGATATGAAAATGGGAGCATGTTACTATGAATTTTGTATACAAGCTACCTCGTACATCCAAAGTTCATACAAGTATTTAGGTAGTTGTAGATCGCTTCACAAAGTCTACACATTTCATACCAGTCTCAGAGAAACTTTCTGAGCAAATTAGCTCAGTTGTATGTGCAGAAGATTGTGAAGTTACATGGTGTACCCGTTTCTATTATCTCAGATTGAGATTCACTCTTCACTTCACAATTCTGGAAAGCATTACATGAGGCTTTAGGTACCAAGTTATGATTCAGTACAACTTTTCACCCCCAGACGGATGGTCAGTGTGAGAGAACAATTCAAATGTTAGAAGATATGTTGAGGTCATGCGTATTGTAATTTCCAGGAAAATGGAATAAGTATCTACATTTGATGGAATTTGCTTACAATAACAGTTTTCACTCCAGTATTGAAATGTCACCATATGAAGCCTTATACGGGAAACAGTGCAGAGGACCCCGCTGTGTTGGAGCGAGGTAGGAGAGAGAAGCCTTATTGGTCCAGATATTGTTTAAGAAATGACAGAGAGTGCGCAGATCATTCAAGATAGGTTGAAGGCTGCCCAAGATCGACAAAAGAGTTTTGCAGATGTTAGGAGGGAGGATTTAGAGTTCGAAGTTGGTGTCTAGGTGTTTTTGAAATTGTCGCCATGGAAGGGTGTTATGTGATTTGGGAAGCGTGGCAAGCTTCATCTATGATACATCAGACCGTATGAGATTATTGAATGTCTTGGTGACGTTGCTTATCGTTTGGATACCATAAGAATTAACACATGTTCATGATGTGTTCCATGTGTCCTTGTTGCGGAAATACATCTCTGACCCTTCTCATATCATTGTACCTCAATAGATTCCATTACATGAGGACTTGGTTTGTATTGAGGAACAAGTGGAGATTCTTGACCGTATGGAGCAGGTTCTCCGGAACAAGACTATTCCATTGGTGAAAGTATTGTGGAGAAATCATGCAGTGGAAGAAGCCACCTGGGAACCAGAGCAGCATTGAGGGAGTAGTACTCTCATCTTTTCTAGCATTTATTTAAATTTCGAGGACTTAATTTTTGTAACGGGGTAGATTGTTACGACCCAAACAAAAGTTACGCACTTCTTGAACCTTAATAAGCGTTATCGCGGATTAGTCGCACTACAGAGATTATTAACGATTTTTTCACTGGGTGAGAATTTGACTTGATATTCTTAATGAAAGTCGTAGAGTATTTATTTTGAGCTCATATGAATTTTCGGAGAATTTTTCGGATAAACGAGCTACTTTTAGTGATTATTGGAAGTTGGTAGTAGAAAATATAAAAATTATTTAATTTTTAGGTCGGTTTAATTGCAGCCGTTGGATCTTGATCTGGTCAATTGTGGACCGCTGATCTTGCTAGCTACGTAGGGGTATAAATAGGTGAGTTTTTGAATTTTTATTTTCAGAAAATCAGAAATTCCTTCGGCCTCGACCCATTTCTCCTCCGCCGACCTGAAACTTTGGACCCGACCCGAATTGCCGTTTCGAGTCACCTCCGGTGACGAAAAAGGTAGGAAAATGAAGCTCTTTCTTTTCTTGATTAGTTGGTGTGAAAGTTTTTGGGATTTGCAAGAGTTTTGGGGGAACCCGAATAAGTTTTATCTTGTGGAGTCATCGCCGTCAGTGGTGGCCCTCCGGCGAATATTGGAGGTCGAGGATTGGGGGCTTTTAAATCCCTCCCCCTCCTGATTTGGACTGGGTAAGTATTGTGGTTCGTCGAAGACCACGACAAAGCTTTGATGCCATGACGTTTCTGGCTAATTGTAGGGCCGTGAATTTCGAGGTCAAATTCCGGCCACGTGAGAGATTTTTGGAGCGCGTAAGCTTAGGGGTTATGTTGGGCTTGTGATTAGGAGTGTTTTGAGGGCCGGAACACCACTATTGGTGGCAGTTGCCAGATTTTGAATCTGCGCCGTTCACGATGGGTTTGGCCCCTAACGCTGTCGAATTGGACATCGGTCCAGTTATGGAAGTGGTAGGCCTTGTTTAAAGCTTTCCAACGAGGTGTCAACCATAAAAAACGGAGCACTTACGTTGGAGGTGCATGTGACCCACGCGCCGCCGCCTGTAGAGGTGCGTGAGGGCCATGCGCCGCCGTCCACGGCAGAGCTCCGGCTAGGCAGTTTATAAGATTCTTCGACGAGGCTTTTCTGGGTTATTTTTAGGGCCGATTTCTATATTTTTATACATATTTTGTTATCGTATGATCCGTATTTACAGGATATTGTGATCGCGACCCTAGCAACGAAGAGAACTCTACTAGACCCCAGAAGTAGTCGCAGACTTCTGAGTGGACCTTTTATTTTCTTAGTTAATAGTGAGTTCAGTTTTTAGTATTTTAGTATTTCAGCTTATTTACGGTATGTTTCAAAGCATATTTATTTTGGAGGTTTTTCTTTGTGATGACATTAGTTAGATGCATTGATGCACTGACTGTTCGGCTGATCACCGGATAATCCAGTCAGGAGAGGTTAGGACAAACACCTCGTCTGTCCGGTCAGGGGAGGTTAGGACAAACACCTCGTCTGACCCATCACTTATATTTTCATATAGATTTTCGACTCAAGTTTGGCTAAACACCTGGGCCACCACCTCCATTTTATTTCAGCTTTACGATTTTGAACTCGTATTATTTTACGGAAATCAGTAAAAATGCATGATAATTTAGTTTTATCGATTTACGTAGATTATGTTATTTTTGTCCACTCACACTAACATTTTTATTTTATTTTAAATGTCTTTCATTAGATCTTTCAGTTTTTGTTGCCCAGACTACAGTGTAATCCTGAGATTGATTGGTTTCGTCGAAGGCTTTGAGTCCACATGTTAGCTCTTCATTCAGTAGGTTTTAGTCCACTGTCAAACTATTTTCTGCATATTATATGTTTATAGAAGTCGCTCTGAATATCAGTTGTATCATGTTGTTTTTAGTTATTCGAGTAGTAGTCGAGTTTACTTTCCTATGTATTCAGAACCCGTACATTGTAAATACGTTTTAAATTCCTGAGTTAAGTTTCTGGTTTTAGTTTATCACATTTGTTGAGAAATCCGGATGGACAATCGGTGGTCCACGGTTTATTTTTGGGAATTTGGTTTAGAAGTGTTCTCTTCTTGCAGGTTTTTGGTTGTTTCAGTTTCAAGGGAGGTTATGTCAAAATTTTCGTAAAATTCCTTTGATTATGGTTAGTTGTTAGGACTTAAATCTTAGTTTACTAGTTAAACTAAGGTTGAGTACTTTTAGAATTAGGCGTGCTTTGAAGTATTTGGTGAGTCCCAATCAAATGAGTTTTGTTTTTGGGAGGCACATTACAGATAATATAATGATTGCTCATGAGATTTTGTTTAAGTTCAAAAAGTCTCCTAGGAAGCAAGGATTTCTAGCTTAGAAAATTGATTTTTCTAAAGCTTATGATAAGCTTAGATAGGATTTCATTGAATCTGTGTTGTATGAATCTCCTATTCTTGAGGAGTTGACTAAGGTTATTATGAATTGTGTAAGGTCTACTAGCTTTAATATTGTTTTGAAAGGGGAGCTAACTGAGACTGTTCATGCTAAGAGGGGTATAAGGCAAGGTGATCATTTTTCACCTTATGTGTTTGTGTTATGCATGGAAAAACTAACACACCTGATACAGTCTGCTGTGGAGTATAATTTTTGGAAGCCTGTGAAGCCTTCACAGAATGGTTTTAGAGTTTCTCATATGTTCTTTGCAGATGATCTCTTGATGTCTGAGGCTTCTATTGAGCAAGATAGTTTAGTGAAGAAGTGTTTGGGTTGTGGAGTGGAATTTTGGTTCAGGGATAATTCATTGATTTCATTCATCCCAATTTGGGGTTAATATAGATGTACAATTGGTTTCCTAATAGGAAAGAATATTTACATTCCTATCACATCTATACAACTTTAATCCTAATTAAAAAATAATATTTACTTTCCAACACTTCTCCTCAAGTTGGTGCATAGATGTCAATCATGCTCAACTTGTCAATCCATCTAGCGAATGCATGGTGTGACAACCCTTTAGTGAGTACATCCGTGAACTGCTCTTCAGACGTTACAAAAGGGAAACGTATATTCCTTTTATCAAGGTGATCCCTGATGAAATGTCGATAAATCTCCACATGCTTGGCTCGATCATGCTGTATAGGATTATGAGCAATTTCAATTGCAACGGTATTGTCACAATGTAAGTCCATGGCTTTATAGAGCTTGAATCCTAGCTCCTTCAATACATTTCGAATCCACAGCAGTTCACACACTCCATTTGCCATTCCTTAGTATTCAGTTTCAGCACTAGAACGGGCAATCACATTCTGCTTCTTACTACGCCAGGTTACTAAGCTTCCTTCAATAAATGTGAAGTACCCAGATGTAGATGCCCTATTCATTTTGTCACCAGTCCAATCTGCATCAGAATATCCTGTGACACCAAACTCACCATCCTTGGAAAACAATAGACCTTTTTCAGGTGAAGACTTCAAGTACCTAAGTATTCGCATCACAGCTTCCATATGCTCTTCGCTAAGATCATGCATGAACTGACTGACAACACTCACAGCGTATGCAATATAAGGACGAGTATGTGACAAATAGATTAACCTCCCTACTAATCTTTGATATCTACCTTTGTTTGTTGGAACCTGTTTAGGACACAACTCCAGCTTATAGTTCATCTCAATAGAAGTCTTAGCAGGTTTACAATCCACCATTCCTATTTCAGCAAGAAGATCAAGCACATACTTCCGTTGAGACAAGGTGATTCCCAACTTGGATCTTACAACTTCAATTCCCAAGAAATATTTTAGTAGACCCAAATCCTTCATCTGAAATTCTTGGGATAACCGCTTCTTCAAATCCTCCATCTCAACTGGATCATCACCTGTAATAACCATGTCATCAACATATACAATCAAAGTAGTAATCTTACCACCCTTGCGTTTAATGAACAAGGTATGATCAGAGTTGCTCTGTCGATATCCAAACTTCTTCATTGCTCCAGAACATCTCCCAAACCACGCTCTAGGAGATTGCTTCAATCCATACAGTGACTTCTTCAATCTGCAGACTTTTCCAACATCACATGGCTTACAGATAACACCTGGAAGAATATCCATATACATCTCTTCTTCTAAATCTCCGTTCAGGAAAGCATTCTTCACATTAAATTGATGTAAATGCCAGTCATATCGCGCTGCTAAGGCTATAAGGATGCGTACAGTACTGATCTTTGATACGGGAGCAAACGTCTCCTGATAGTCGACTCCATATCGCTGAGTATATCCTTTTGTAACCAGACGAGATTTATATCGATCAATGCTTCCATCTGCATTTAGCTTCACTGTAAGTACCCATCTACATCCAACAGTCTTATTTCCAGGTGGTGCAAAAATAGTCTCCCATGTTTCATTTTTTTGTAAAGCCTTCAGTTCTTCATTCATGGCCTTCTTCCATTTTGGATCTACCAAAGCATCCTGTACATTACTGGGAATAGATACTGTAGATAATTCACTAACAACAAGTGCATGTGCTCCAGTCAACCTATGGTGAGATACAGAGGCAGTAATATGATTTTTGGCTTTGGCTTCCATAGTTGACTCATATTGCTTCTTTGGAACCCCCCTTGTTTCTCGTTGAGATCTCCTTGGAGTAACCTCTATAGTGTCTGATTCAATATTATCAGTACTTACCTCATGTGAGACGTTCTGGGAAGGTTCTTCAGATGATGGAGTAGAAGTGGGATCTTCAAGAGATTAGACTTCAATTTGTGGCGTTTCAGCTTGAATGCTCGATCCATCAAAAATACCCTTCGATCCATTGAAGGTTCTTCAAGGGTCCATTACTTCTGCAGTCCTCGATGGATTGAGAATTTCATTCGATCCATCGAAGGATGCTCTCGTGTACATCTCTCCTCCAGTCTTCGATGGATCGAGAGTTTCGTTCAACCCATCGAAGAATGCTCTCGGGTTTGTCTCCTGTGTAGGCTTCGATGGATCGAGAGTTTCCTTCGATCCATTGAAAGAGGCTCTCGGGTTTGCACCTAGATTTCCAGCTTCAAAACTTTCAACTTCAAAACTTCTCTCCAAGTTCTCTACTTCTTCAAATTCTGGTAGATTCAGAGAATTTCCTTCAAATACACTTTTCTCCCCTTGAAGGGAAGACTCTAAAACTCCCCCTGAGTAATATGGTTCAGATTCACGAAAGGAAACATTCAATGAAATATGCAGCTTGTTATGGAGCAGGTTATACCAACGATAACTTTTTTGGAAGTCTGCATACCCAACAAAAATACACTTCACAACAAATGGATCAAGCTTGTCTCTCAGTTGTTTGTTGATATGAACATACACAGTACACTCAAAAACTCTTGGCTTCAAATTTGGCAAGGATGTCACATTCAACAACTGATATATAACTTCTAATAAGGATTTTGAAACTCAATGACACGGGAAGGAGTGCGATTGATCAAGTATGCAGCAGAACGAACAACTTCTCCCCACAAGTTCGATTTCACATTCATGCCAAATAGAGAGGCCTGAACAACTTCCATTATCTGTGTATTCTTCCTTTCAGCTAATCCATTTTGTTGAGGAGTATACAGAATTGAAGTCTGGTGTCGGATTCCATGAGAGATAAAAAAAAAGCAGACATCTCACAATTCACATATTCGCCACCATTGTCGAATTTAAATACCCAAATTTGCTGTTGATACTGGGTTGCCACCATCGCATGAAATTCAGCGAATCTGGAATACACTTCATTCTTGTGTTTCATCAAGGAGACCCAAATCATCCTAGTACATTCCTCAATAAAAGTAACAAAATACCTAAAGCTAGAGCGGGTAGGAACTTATGCAGGACCCCAAACATCAAAGTGATTTTTCATAAAAGGGACAAAACATTTGAATAAACTTGGCGAATAAGTACCACGGTGATTCTTGGCAAATTCACATGTTTCACACTGAAATTCTGAGGTATTCACACGTGAAAAAAGTCGAGGTTGAAGCTTCTGTAGATATTGAAAATTCAAATGGCGCAGACGATGGTGTCATAACCACACATCTTCCTTAGCTTTATCCAAACTGATGGTATTATTCGCATGTCCCGATGATTTCAATTGTTGTGCTCCACCGCTTGTCAAATCAAGATAATATAATTTTCCTCTTCGAATGTCATAACTAAGAATTTTTCTAGTCACAAGATCCTGAAAGATACAAAAATCCGGATAGAAAGTGACAGAACATCTAAGCGCTGCAGTTATCTGACTAACAGATAGAAGGTTATAGGCAAGAGAGGGGACAACAAGAACGTAGTCAATTGATAAATTATCAGATATCTTGACAGAACCTTCACCAATAATAGGAGATGGAGAGCTATCAGCAGTAGACACAACATGTTGAGGGGATGGATTAATGGTCTGTACCAGACTGGGGTGTTTGTCATGTGATCAGTTGCACCAGTATCAATGATCCAGGTAGGAGTCGAAGATAATGCGGAGAGGGATGATGCATTACTCTTCACCCCCGAATCAATTATATGAGTAGAGGCAATTGATGATCCACGCGATATCTTCATGTTTCAAACGGTAAGGTTTTTCAAGATTCAAGATTTCAAGGGTTCAAGGGTTTCAATTCAGGGATTTCATGTGTAGCGGAAAAAATAATTCAGTGGTGGTAATTTGGAGTTTCAATTCAATTCAATTCAGGGTTTCAAGGTTCAGGAATTTGGCTCTGATACCAAGTGAAATTTTGGTTCAGGGATAATTCATTGATTTCATTCATCCCAATTTGGGGTTAATATAGATGTACAATTGGTTTCCTAATAAGAAAGAATATTTACATTCCTATCACATCTATACAACTTTAATCCTAATTACAAAATAATATTTACTTTCCAACATGTGGGATTTGAGAAGTCTCTAATGTACATCTCTCGTAATACATGTCTTACTGTGGCTTCTCAAATAAGCTCAATTTGTGGTTCTCCTCTGACTGCTGATCTTGGGAAGTACTTGGGGATTCCTTTGATCCATTCTAGAGTGAATAAACATACATATGCTGGAGTTTTTGACAAGGTGCAGGTTAAGCT
This sequence comes from Geum urbanum, assembly GCA_946800695.1. Lineage (NCBI taxonomy): Eukaryota > Viridiplantae > Streptophyta > Magnoliopsida > Rosales > Rosaceae > Geum > Geum urbanum. The sequence goes on from OX327012.1 coordinate 4,693,686, forward strand.
CTCTGGTTAGAAAAGTAAGGCTCTTAGTATGGCAGGTAGATTGAGTCTTATACAGTCTGTCACTGCCTCTATGCCTATTTATACTATGAGTACAGCTAGACTTCCAGTGGACTTATGCAATAAAATTGACAAGCTGAAAGGGATTTTTTGTGGGGAGATACTATTAATGCTAAGAAGATTCACCTCGTTAATTAGGAGTCTCTGTGTATGCCTAAAGAGGTAGGTGGTCTTGGGATCAAGAGAGTTGCTGATATGAACTAGGCTATGCTAGCTAAGATGAGTTGGAGACTTTTTCAAAATGATAAAGGCTTATGGGCTGAGATATATAGAGAGAAGTATTTGAAGCATGTGAATGTGATTGTTGATGAGTTCATTGATCCTCTTGACTGTTCTGGCACTTGGAGAAGTATTGTGTATGGGATGTCCCTGTTTAAAAGTCAATTATCTTGGAGAGTAAGGAGTGGTCAAACAATAAATTTCTGGTTTGGTCATTGGATGGCTTTCTCTCCTTTGATTAATCATGCCCTTACTGCTGATATTGATTTTGATGCAGTGGTAAGGACTTTTGGAGCGAGGAGCGATGGAATTCTGAGCTGCTGTTAAGTGTTCTTCCTGAATATGTGGTTAGTAGAGTGGTGAGTGTGCATGCCTACTGGTTTTTTCAACTCTGACGATGATGTTCAAATTTGGGGAGCTGCTGCCAATGGAAAATTCTCAGTGAAATCTGCCTATTTATCTAAGTTTGATCTTTCTGAAGTGTCACATAAATGGAAGATGCTATGTAAATCAAAAGTCCATCCTAAGCTAAAGACCTTTCTCTGAGTGTTTTTCCATATAAAACTTCTAAATGTTCAGAGGAAGAGAAGACATTTGACTGATGATGGTTCTTGTACTTATTATAAGTCTGGAAGTATCTTTTGCACTTTTTTAGAGATTGCCCAAGGGCATGGAAGATTTTGGAGGATTTATGCCTGCCTAGGTCAATCGGTTCTTCTTTTTCCCTCAATTGGAGTGATTATTTTTTTGCCAACTCTATTGCTCTAGAGTGGTGAAGGGCATTCCTTGGAATATTCTATTTGTTTATGTTTGCTGGTATATTTGGAACTGGAGGAATAAGTAGATATTTGAGAGCTCCTCTGTGATGCCAGATGGTACTTCTTCTGTGGTTTTGAAAGCTGCTTCTGAATGGAAGGAGTCTCAGGCTAGATTTGGTGGGACTAAGCAATTTGGTACTGTGTTGTATCATTGGATTAAGCCTCCTTTGCACCGTGTGAAGTTGAATATTGATGGTATGAGGAACAATGATGGATTGATTGGAGCAGGAGGAGTCATAAGGGATTCTCTTGGAAATTGGATCTCTGGTTTCCAAGTGAATTTGGGGAAATGTGAAGTTTTGGAGGCTGAAGCTTGGCGTCTGCACTATGGGGTCTAATTTTTGGTTAAGCAGGGAGTGAAGTGTGTGCACATTGAATCTGAGTTATGAGTTAAGACATCATCCTCTAGAATCCTTAATTTCTGGCTGTCAGGCTCTTCTGGAAAGGATGGATCATATGAATTTTGATCATATTGTGGGGAGAGAAACATGACTGGCGATGCTTTAGCCAAAAACAATATTGATCATGGGCTGGGATTGCTAATATTTGAGGTGCCTCGTATTCATGCTTTGAAGAACTGCTTGGATGATTGCGCTGGAGTCTCTTTTCCTGGGCGTTCTAGGACTGATGCTGTTACTTAATCCTTTCGGTTTTTTCTACGTCGTTTTGACCTCCGTTTGTAACAAAAAAAAAAAACTTAAGTGCAGCTGTATGAGTACTAGCAAGTTCCTGGAGATCAATATTAAATGCATCATCCCTATGTTTCCTTCTTCTGCTATGTTACTAACATGATTGATACAGGCTCTATATTGGAAACAAATGATCGAGCTCCGAACATTTACCAACAATCATGTTAGTAACATAACAGAAGGAGGAAACAAATGATGACTTTTTATTGGAAAATACTAGTTTACAAACATTTCTATACATCAATAATATCAGACAAATCGAGCTCCGAACATAGTGAAACTAACTTGAGATGAACCCGAGTTACTCTACTTGATCGATGTGTCTTCTAAATTATTTGATTTATTGTAACATTAATGCACTTTAGACGGACCCTCTCTATTGAGAAAAATTCAATCTCCTTTATAAGTTCATAGGTACTTTGGTGTGTCCTAATTAGGTCTCATCATTTGGCCCTTCGATTTCGAGACTCGTTCTATACCGCCCAACTTTTAGGGTCGAAGCCCAGCCTAACCTTAATCGAGACTAAGTCAGCCCAGCCTCTTTTGAATTATGGTAAGATCTGGGTTATACAATTGAAGCCCAGCCCAGCCTCTCGGCGTATCTCATTTAAGCCTCTTCGGCCTAACCCAGTCTCGGCCTCATAAGCCTCGTTAAGCTCAGATTTTTTTTTAAATAAAGAAAGTAATTAATATATAAATATATTTATATCACTTAAAAGGCCTTGATGCCAAGCCTAATCCAGCCCATTTTAGTCATTTTTATTAGAAAACATAATATAACTTATAATTATTATCATGTTTTTCTTGATACTTTCATTTTCTTCTCTTATTTTTCGCAATGTTCTCTTCACAAAAAAATATATATTCAAAATAAATATCATACATCAATAATAAAAATACATTAAACTTTTTATATACTAATTTTTCTCAATTTAAGCTCATATTGGCCAGACCCGGTCTCTTTAGCCTCATTGGTTTAGCCCTAATGAGCAGGCTAAAGCTTCAAAATTGTGGCATCGGCCCAGCCTATTCCAGCCTCGTTATGGTTGACCGTTGACCAAGTATAATTCAGCACAACTCTAAGCCTTAAATTTAAGGTTGAGGCCGGCCTGGTCTAGCCCATAATGACCCTTATCCTTAACTAAAGGGAAAGATCAAAGATCTTTAAATTGGAAAAGCCACTTACTCAATCAGGAAATCTGTACATGAATCATAGTTGTTGGAGAACCATGAAAGCAATAGAGACATAATCTGGAATAATTATTTTACAAGAGCACAACTGTACAAGCTTACTCATGCTTGTCAAGGTTTTTAGCAAGGTACGTAAAATTGATATTATCGGCGATATTTCGATTTTTTGGAGTTACTTGAAAAATCCTCAAATATATCCCTAAATTTCCCAATTTTTATCGATATTTTTGATATATCTCCTATATTTCTGATATTTTCCGATATTTTCTGAAATTTCTGAAATATCCGTAAACTTTTCACATTTAACATTTAGTTTGGTAAATGTCCAATCTTCACATGCTCAATATCCAATCCACCATTCACGTGACATGTCCAATACATGCAGAATTACATGAGAAAATAATCATTTAATGATTATTCTTCACAATACACACATGATTATGCACAAGAAGATTGAGAAAATAATGTGAATTTTGAACCTCATAGGTCCCCTACGTGGTTTTGAAGTATTTATATATTTGATTTTGTGATGTGTGATGTGTAATATATTGTACAAAAGACGTGATGACCTAGCCTCCCATAAGTTTTAGCCATCAAAAAATAAAAATAGAACTAATCAATTATATTTTAATAATTATCAACACTTAACACGTATTAATTCATATAGTAATATAGCAAATTCATATGTCTTGATGTTTGATCAATATTTTCTTTTCACATGAGATAGATAATTGATTATGTAACAACCTCCAAAAGTTTCATTACAAATTTCAATGTATTTTTATTAGTTTCCGTCATTTTCGTCAGAATTTTCACTGGATTGATATTTCATTGATATTTCCGTTGATATATCCAAATTTTGGAATGTCGATATATCCTCGATATGCGATATTTTACTCCTTGATTTTTAGTGACGTGTTTGTCTTCATATCCTTTATGCTGGTTTAAATAATTGATTAAGAGATCGAAATGCAATCTTACTGTTTCATCTGTTTATAACACAAGGGTTTCTGCAATTAATAAGATTCCTTTTTAGAGATTTAAGATAAGAAGTAGCTAGATTCTTTGTATAATGTTATCTTTAATTTGTGACATCTCCGATCTCTACCCAGACGTCAGTAAGTGATGAAGTTGAAACTACCAAACACGATGCTAGGCATTGCTTATACCCCAAGTATAACTAACTATAATTAATCAAACAATGTTATAAATTACAGAACTTATTTTGTAGAAAGCGAAGAACTGAGAGAAAATATGGAAGAAAGAGATGAAGTATCTATTCATCTCATGAGCCCTTTTTATATAGAGGTAAGGTTTACAGGGATAAGTCTTTAGACTATTGTGATATTTCATGAGTCCCTAACCTAATAATGGACAACCACATAAGAACTAAAATATATTTACAACACTCTCATTTGGATGTTCATCAATAAGATGATGTTGGACTCGCCTAGTGTTGTCTCATTAAAAATCTTGTCAGGTAACAAAAAACCCAGTGAGAAAAATAATCCTGGTCGAAGAAAAAAAGTGCAACGCGCATATGTCCTAGGTAGCACATTTATGAGTGCTCCCCCTCAAAGGATACTCCCCCTAATCACTGCATGCCAAATTTGATAACTCTGATAACCGCCTTAATCCAATGCATTTGCTTAACTTCTGGAAAGTGTACTTTGGTAGAGATTTGGTGAAGAGGTCAGCCAGGTTATTATCAGACCGAATTTGTTGAACAACAATCTCTTTATTCTTCTGAAGTTCTTGAGTATGGAAGAACTTAAGTGCAATGTACTTTGTGTTATCACATTTGATGAACCCTTCTTTAACCTGAGCAATACAAGTTGTATTATCTTCATGTATGGTTGTGGGATAGTCGGTCACCGAAGGAAGATCACAGGTACTCCATATATGGCGAATAACTGATCTTAGCCAAAAACACTTTTTGCCATCTTCATGTAATGCAATTAACTCTGAGTGATTTGATGAAGTCACCATGAGTTTTTGCTTCGTTGATCGCCAAGAGATTGCGGTATCTCCACAAGTGAACAAATATCCTGTCTGTGAATAAGCTTCATGTGTATTAATGCTAAACGTTACATACAGTGCCTAATTTTTTTTTACCTTTTTATTTTTATTTATATTGAATTGCATAGCATGAATTTTGAACATCCTCAAGTAGTCAAGAATAAAAATTCACTACACGAAGATATAATACATCACTACTGTAACTTAAGCTTCCATCACTTTAGTTGAAAGCTCATAAACCATGCATCTTAATCATCTTCAAAGTCCAAATTACAATAAAAGATCATAAAAATCCTAATATCCCTCCACAATTAATAAGAGACAGCCATCCACAAAGAATGTACAAGCAGTTATGATATCTTGTATGTCACAAACTGTGATGTTCAAGTGATTTGGGTTCATCCATGTTCAGGAGGATTTGATAATAGGGCATCCAAGAACCATTTGCACAAATGAAGTAAAAGTATTTATAAATTTATGCAAATCAATTTGCCACATCCATCTACTCAATCCAGTAGTAACAAGTAGCTCCCTTTAAAATCTTACAAAACTCATCCAAACAGAGACCGTACTCCATCATTTCTCAAGCACCAAATGTCGTTCTCACTACGACTACATGTAATTCTTCAATTAATTTCAACCAAAGCAAAGAATATCAATCAAGGTGGTCTAGAGACCCTGCTCAACCAATATATAGTGCCTATGAGCCCGGCGTGGATTGATTGTGTTCAGAGACACGTAAGGTTCATGAAAAGTAAAAGGCACGTACAGACATATAGACATATATACAATTGATACAATGTGCAGGTCATATATACACTGGATTAATTAGTTCTTATGATTTCTTGGATTGCAATGTGCTAGCACTTATTAGAGTAATCCTGCTAGGGATATGGGATTGTTATTTTCCTACATAAGATTTAAACAGAATTAACCAATGCAGCTTGTATATACGGTTGTATACATCGATTGACCTTGTATATAAGAAACCAACCATATGGTTGATCAATGAACTAAACACAATCTCTAGTGCATTTGTTGTGTTCTCCATCCAATCCAATGGCAACAGATACATATCTTTAAACTTTTAGGTCTTTTTTATACTTTGTCCATCAATAAAGTTCCAAGCTTTACACTTCATAAAAACATAGAAATAAAAAATCCAATCAAACCCATTAAAACTAAAGACGAAATTGAAAGAGCAAGTTACCTGAGTCGTCCTCGTCGTTGATGAGGTCGATGGGGAACGTCGTCGTCTCGGCCACCATTGCCGAGAAAGATGCCATTGGATTGAAGGAAGTGTAATTTTGGGTTTGTGTTTCGTCTTGGATTTGATCTTAGGCTTGGGCTAGATTGGGTTTGGGCTTGGGCGTGGGTATGGTCTGGCCCGCTATGGCTGAGTTATATAACCCGTTTGTTCTCGACTTTTTTGCACCAGATTTTAGGCACTCATTGAAGAGAGAAATACAGTTGGAACTGGGAAGTGGGAAACTATGAGATTAAAATTTAGATTTTTCATAGTTGTTTGTTTAGATTGAGCAAGCTGTGGAAAGTCTGTTGACTCTAAGTCAACAACCTTTAAGTATACATTTAATACGGAAAATCAAATCAAAATACCAAGGAACCTTCTAAATTGTTTGTTTGATTAATTAAACTGGTGTATCAGCAGAGCCTAGCGACGTGTTTTTTTCGATAGACCTAGCGAGGTGTTTGGTAGTTTGAGCTTTCATCACTTATTGACGTCTGACTGGAGATTGAGGATGTCACATATTAAAGATAACATATACAATAACCAGAAGAATCTAGCTACTTCTTATCTTAAATCTCTAAAAATAATCTTTAATGCAGAGACCCTTGTGTTATGAACTAAAGAAACAGTAAGATTGCATTTCTCTTAATCAATTGTTTAAACCAAGCCATAAAGGATATGAAGACAAACACGTCACTAAAAGCTTGACATGAGTAAGCCTGTACAGTTTGGACTCTTTGTTGAGAATTATTCCAGATTATTATGTGGTGTAATATGGCTTTCATGGTTCTCCAACAAGTACGATTGATCATGTGCAGATGCCTGATCGAGTAAAATGGCTTTTTCAATTTAAAGATATTTGATCTTTCTCTCCTAAGGGAAACACTAAAAGTAATAAAAAGAGAAATTTGCTTAATAAAAAGGATCCGTCTACGATGCATTAACGTTGCAATACATGGAGTAAATTAGTTGATACATCGTTCAACAAGTAACTGCCTTCATGCTTTGGTAAACTAACTGGGCATTAACTCGAGTTAGTTTCACCATATTCGAAATCATCTTGTGTTATTTTTTTTTAAAGGGGTTACAACTATCTTTAAGCTTTGATTGATGAAATGGTTTGATATTGATTTATAGATATTTTACGATGTAAATTTTTTTTCAATAAAAAGACATCATTTTTTGGGTGGTTTTGTCCAATGTAGAGCCTGTAATTAATCAATGGAAAAAAGAGGAAACAAAGGGATGATCCTTTAATATTGATCTCGAGGAACTTGCTGTCTAGTACTGATACAGCTACACTTAAGTTAACCTCCCAAGTAATTACAATCCTCATTCAGAAGTTGAAGATTTATTCTGGATGATAATGGTAATACTGTAAGAGTAAATTGCTGGCCTGGATTTACGATCCAATTCAAAGACACTAGCTTGCAGCAATCCAACAGCTCTGGTCTTGTGAGATCCACTTTCGAGAGCCCTGGATCATTTTTTTTTGGGTGACACTAGCAACTGAAAATAACAGTACTGCAAAATGAAACCTGGATGCTAGTCAACAGAAGGGAACCACAAAGTTGTGAACAGTACTAACTTTGCCTGTTGCACAAGCTGAAGTGGTAAAATTGCCATGGACATCATCCAAGTTCCACAAGCCCTCCCACAGAAAATTGTCCTCATTGGAGGAAGCTTCAGCTACATGAGACACATTTCCATTAAGCATGGAATAGAAGAAGTCTTGCTCCTCAGTACTTGTGTGATAATGAGGGTATGCACTAGTACTAGTCTCCATGTCATGCTTAGCTTGTGCCGGTTGAGGCATCCATGACGCCGAAATTTTGGTGTCATTTTCATCCAGCAAAGCCACAAACTTTTTCAGGTCTGCTTGATCCATGAGAAGCTGCTGTTGCTGTTTCTGCTGCTGTTGATGATGAAATTGTTGCCTCCGTAAGAGGTGAGTTTTGGCCTTCTCCGCGGCATCATCAGAAGGCACTTTGGCCTTCTTCTTGAAATGGGTCCTCCAGTAGTTCTTGATCTCATTATCAGTCCTCCCAGGCAAGCTTCTTGCAATTGTTGACCACCTGAGTTTGTGTAAAGCAGAAAAAACCAAGTCAGACCAGTTCACTACTACCAGACCAAACATTTTTTTTTCTGAAGAAAAGATAAGAAGAATGTTTACCTGTTCCCCCATCTTGCATGTAGCTCTAGAATTATGCTCTCTTCATGAGGAGTTATCTGCCCCCTCTTAAGGTCTGGCCTCAAATAATTCACCCACCTCAGTCTGCAGCTCTTGCCATTCCTTTTCAGTCCTATGTACACAGAAACCAAGTACTAAAATTTTAAGAAGATGGCATGGCTTAGACATCATACATAGTCATGTCGCAAATTTGATAATAAGGTAAGAATAACTCCTTTTACACTATCTGCAGACTGTCAAAGCTTTCACAGTCTTAAGGGTACTATTCCTATATATGCTAGTTTATCACTAATCCAATGGAAAATACAGAATGTGTAGCTCACTAAAGAGTTAGCTGCAACTTATGTTGGATTGGTATACATGTTGAAGGTGTAGAATTTAGATAGAGTAGAAATATTGCATATGTATACCTGCAAGCCTAGCCAGAGAGTTCCATCTTCCTTCACCATGAAGCCTTACATACTCTATAAGCAATCTATCTTCTTCAGAAGTCCAAGGACCCTTTCTCCAACTCGCTTCTTCTATGGTACTCCAGCCCATATGAGCAGCCATCATCCCACAATACATGAGTGGAACAAGGACAACTTTCCTGTTTTAGCTACCTAGATGCTTTTGCTTAGGTATGCTTAAGCTGTCTTCCAAATTCTATGGCGTTATAGCTAGTAGCGTTTGCTGCATTATATATATAACGTCTGCAGCAGAACCCCTAGTCTGTTCCATCCATCAGTCAATTTACTGTCATTGTCAAATCTATGATCTATCAAGAAAAATACCATCTTCAAATCTGAAATGACCAAAACACTCTGCCACACTTTTTCCACTTTGTAAAAATAATGGTCTGAGATTGTTATGCATGATTTTTGTTGTCTTTTTTATGATCCTATCTGTCCTCATGACCTTTGATGCATGTCTGGTTTACGGTAAGATGATCCAGCTGAGGCTTCAATAATATTTAAGCATGTTAGACAGAAATGACTACAAAAACTTCAGGGTGTTTCTACCGATTTCCGCAAGGGTAATTAGTAGAAGCACGGGTGGGGCTATTTCAGGCTGATCTAGTCTACTGCACATATATCGTCTTTCACCTGTTGTGAAGAACAATACACAAAATGGGCGTTAGGAGCCTTGATGGGGGTGGGTCCGTCTTCAACTCTTCGACGCTCTAGTTAGAATGTATCGAGTGTAATAGTAATGTTGGTCGAATAATGACCTTGCCTTCGTCGTAAATGAAGTGCTTATATTGGTGGTTGAGTATGGTTGTTGATGCCTCCCACCGATGTAGGATTCATATCCATGGTCGCCCCGATACAGATGCTGTTGTATTGGGTGTGTGGATGCTCAGATGGTGCTGATTCTTTGTTTGGAGTTGAAGCCCGTGCTGCTGTCTTGCATATGGCCTGGGTGGTGTTCACCAGTTTAGTGGTTGAGTGTGCAGTAATTACGTGTTACGGAAGTACACACCAACAAGTCCCCCAAGTCCCCAAGTCAAGGGGATCAACTCTTGATTGGGGAGTTGTAGATCTTTTTCCCGATTACGCGCACTTAGCCACTTGGGGAGGGGCCACCGCCCCGTTCCTTCAAGTCCCTTAACTCTTCGATGAAGAGCTGGTCCCAGTTCTCACTGTGTGCCTAGATGCCTGGAGTGTCGTATGTCGTTGCTTGTTTGTAGTTTGCGGACTCTTGCCATTTGCTTCTCCGACTGCTTCAAAACAGACTTGCTCGTTTTGCATCATCAGTAGGGTCCAAAACCCGATGTTGCTGGTTTTGACCATGATAGCGCGAACCTCCTTGCCGTTTGGCTATCAGATGACTCAGAAATAAACTCGCTAGTTTTGGATCATCGAGATGGTCCAAAACCTGATGTTGCTGATTTTAACCAGGATAGTGCAAACATCCTTGCCGTTCGGCTATCGGATGACTCCGAAATGGACTTGCTAGTTTTGGATCATCGAGTTTGTCCAAAACCTGATGTTGCTAGTTTTGACCAGGATAGCGTGAACATCCTTGTCGTTTGGCTATCAGATGACTCTGAAATGGACTTGCTAGTTTCGGATCATCAAGCTGGTCTAAAACCTGATGTTGCATGTTTTGACCTGGATAGCGCGAACATCTTTGACGTTCGGCTATCATATGATTTTGAAACAGACTTGCTAGTTTCAGATCATCGAGCTGGTCCAAAACCTGATGTTGCTGGTTTTGACCTGGATAGCGCGAACATCCTTGCCGTTTGGCTATTGGATGACTCCGAAACAGACATGCTAGTTTCGGAGCCAGATGGTCGAAAACCCTGATGTTGCTGGTTTTGACCTGGATAATGTGAACATCCTTTTCGTTCGACTATCAGATGAATCCAAAACGAACTTGCTAGTTTCGGATCATCGACATGGTCCAAAACCTGATGTTGCTAGTTTTGACCTGGATAGCGTGAACATCTTTGTTGTTCGGCTATCTGATGACTCCGAAACGGAGTTGCTAGTTTCGGATCATCGAGCTGGTCCAAAACCTGATGTTACTGGTTTTGACCTGGATAGTGCGAACATTCTTGCCGTTCGGCTATCGGATGACTCCGAAATGGACTTGCTAGTTTCGGATCATCGAGATGGTCCAAAACCTGATTGTTCTGGTTTTGACCTGGATAGCGCGAACATCCTTGCCATTTGGCTATTGGATGACTCCGAAACAAACTTTTTAGTTTCGGAGCGAGATGGTCCAAAACCTTGATGTTGTTGGTTTTGACCTGGATAATGCGAACATCCTTGTCATTCAGCTATCAGATGACTCCGAAACGGACTTGCTAGTTTCGGATCATCGAGATGGTCCAAAACCTGATGTTGTTAGTTTTGACCTGGATAGCGTGAACATCTTTGTTGTTCGGCTATCAGATGACTCTGAAACAGAGTTGCTAGTTTCGGATCATCGAGCTAGTCTAAAACCTGATGTTGCTGGTTTTGACCTGGATAGTGCGAACATCCTTGCCGTTCGGCTATCTGATGACTCTGAAATGGACTTGCTAGTTTTGGATCATCGAGATGGTCCAAAACCTGTTGTTGCTGGTTTTGACCTGGATTGCGCGAACATCCTTGTCGTTCGGCTATCAGATGACTCTGAAACGGACTTGCTAGTTTCAGATCATCGAGCTGGTCCAAAACCTGATGTTTCTGGTTTTGACCTGGATAGCGTGAACATCCTTGCCGTTTGGCTATTGGATGACTTCGAAACGAACTTGCTAGTTTCGGAGCTAGATGGTCCAAAACTTGATGTTGCTAATTTTGACCTAGATAGGATGTACATCCTTGCCGTTCAGCTATCAGATGACTCCGAAACGAACTTGCTAGTTTCAGATAATCAAGTTGGTCAAAAACCTGATGTTACTGGTTTTGGATAGCGCAAACATCCTTGCCGTTCGGCTATCGGATGATTCCGAAACAGACTCACTAGTTTCGGATCATCGAGCTAGTACAAAACCTGATGTTGCTGGTTTTGACCAAGATAGCGTGAACATCCTTATCGTTCGGCTATCGGATGACTCCAATACGGACTTGTTAGTTTTGGAGTGACCCCTTGGGTTTTAGGTTGAGGTGCCTGTCTATTCGTGTTCTGTCTTTTCAGGTTCGTAACGGTTACTTTCTGCGTGATGTGCCCGTGTGTCAGAGACGTGTATTGGTTACACTCTGCATGTCTGATGCATGTCTCCCAGAAACCTAAATGGTTTGGTAATTAATTTTGGCAGGGAGCGCGTGGGACACATGTCGCCATCCAATGGTGGGAGGCACTTAAAATGGACGAAGCATGTTTGCCCAGGGTTAACTTCCCTGTCTATAAATAGCCCAAGTTTCACCTTATTACTTTTTACACTTTCACTATCTACTGAAACGCTGCCGAAACGCCTTCCCGCAGCAAAATTTTCAAGAACTTGGAGCTACATGACTTGTGAATCTCTTCTTAGTAAAGGTAATCTTGGCTCTTCTCTGATTCGTGTATATACATGTTGGAGTTTTGGTGCGTGATTGGAAGTTTTTTTTTTTGGATTTTGCACTTTCTGCTTTTTCTTCCCGTTTGGATTGATTTTGTCGTTTTCGAGGTTTTTGGTATCCTGCCTATGGTGTTTTTGCTAGTGTTTTGGTAGTGTAAAGCTTTCTTTATGGGTTGGTAGTGTTGTTTTGCTGATTTCAGGGTTAATTGTTGCTAGGTTTCTAGCTTTTCATGATGAACTGCTTCGTGTTCTTGGGTTTTTGGTGTTTTTGATCTGCTTAGGGTGGTGCGAGTTGGTAGATTAGTGTTTGGCTATTAATTTGATGGGCGAGAAAATGGCTTACTGCATGGATACTCCGTTTAGCTTATGCTCCCCTTTCTTTTTCTCTTAGGATTATGAAATTTGTATCGGTATTAAGCGATGAGTCCCCTCTACATACCCCTAGGTCCTATGTAGGGTTTGTTAGCACTACTTACGTCCATAGTGTTTCGGACTCCTCGTCCGATAGAGTGTTGAGAGTATCTCTGCTATCCATTAATGCTGGCGGTGCTTTACGTAGGTTATCTAACCTATCAATGGAGCTTGCCATTCGGTCTAAGAAGCCAACCATCGGTTCAGTGCCTAGCGTCAAGGGGCCGAGCTCAGAGTCCAGTGGGTCACACGATTACATTGTCGCATCTCATGGCGATCGTGTCATGGGTGCTACTCTTCCTTTTTATCTGAAGGGTGGTCCCTTCTTATGGCTTCTTTCGGATGGTCAGGCTGTTTTAGAGCCAGAGGGGTCTCCGTCAATAAAAGAGATCGAGAGATGGTACAAAGATTACCATATCCCCCAAACAGTGAAGTTGAGGGCCCTTCGTGAAGGTGAGTCGTTCACTAGTCGTCCTCATGGTCACGTGTGTGGGAGCGAGTTCCAGCTCAAGGCGAGTTTGAAGCTTCCCATTCACCCGTTCTTCTAATACTCCCTCTCTCTCTTCAACATCACGTTGGGCCATTGTTGTCATATGTTGACGCATGTGCTGATCGCCACGCATAACATATGGAAACTGAGCGGGTTGCGATATCCTACCCGTGCCGAGATCGGGCACTTCTTCCGTTTGAAGTATTCCTTGCGCATGAAGGACAAGGGCATGATGACCCTAGAGCCCTGAACGATGTGGTGGTTGACGGAGCCTCCCCACGTCTTCGACCGCATGGCGTCGGCATCACTGCCTCATCGGGGGGGGGGGGGGGGGGGGGGGAGTTCAATAACCTGACGACTCACAACCGGGATAAGATAGATCGAGTCCCGAAATGGTTTCAACCCCTAGGTTTGATTTTTGTATGTCTGTTTTCCCTACTTTTTTTTGTTCGTGACTTTGTTGCTGATATTTTGCTTTCCGTTTGTAGACCAGCGATCGTACGTTATTACGCGGTTGGATGAGTCAAGGATTGATCACATCAAGTTTGCGTTTGACCCTACTCTGGACGCCAGGGAGCTGATCGAACGTTGTGGTCTCTCTCATCCCCCTGGTATGTTCGTGGCTTCATGTTGTCTTTTCGTGCGTTTGTCTGTGTTGCTCTTGTTCTAACTTGTAATTCTTTTGTAGCCAAAATGACCAAGTCCTGTTCCTCTGCCATGTAAGAGTTTGCACACCAGTGAATGTTGGCCCTGATGGAGAAGGCCAAGCTAGCCCAGATTGCCTTGGATGATAGGAACAACAATTTTTCTCAGGGTGACACCATGTAGCCTGTGATCGAACCTCCTGCCTGTAACCAGTACATTGACCCGATAATGGAGGTTGACGCAGAGGTGGAGTTTATTACTATAACAGTTGTACGCTCGGATATTCCCACCGCGGAGATACCTCTGGACACTCACCGAACAGAGGAGGGCGCCGTGGAGAGGAAGAATCACCTTCGCCGAGAGAAGGAGTTGAGGAGCATCGAGCGGCGTAAGTGGAGGCTCGAAAAGAACAACCATCGTGAGAGTGATGTTCCGGCTCTCGGAGTAAGTCCATTTCTCCCTCGAAGTCGCGGTCTTCAAAGAGCTCCTTCGAGCTTTATCCATGCGCTAGTCCGGTGATCTGGGTCCCCAAGTTGCGGAGGTAGACGTGGGGTATTCTCATCCTGCTAATCGCCCGAAGGTCCAGTCCCGTGAGGGTCTAGCAACCGTGAGTGTTGCTATTGCGGGTGAGACTGCTTTCTCCTCGAAATCCTTGCTTATATCCAAAGCTCTATGGGTGCGGGCATCAAGAGCCTTCAGAAGTGGCTTCATCTTGGGGCGTCACCCAGCGAGAGCCTGGCCCATGCATTCGATATGTGCACCCAGCTCCAACATCAGCTCTTCCTTATTAAGGGCCTTGAAGGGTCGATGTTGCAGACGTCCTTACTATCCAAGGTGAGGGCCAAAAATAAGCAACTGTTGGCCAAGGTCCTAAAGCTGAATCAGGTCCTGACCAAGTCTAATGAGCTAGCCAACCAGAAGATCTCTCATGTGCACAAGCTTAGCTGCAAGGTTTCGGAGCTGAAGATGGACTTGGGCGAGGCTCAGTCTGGTTGTTCGATCCTGGAGGTGGACATGGCTACTCTGAGGGAGTCCAGCGCCCATCGGGTTTCGGAGCTGGAGAAGCAACTTGCAGAGCTTCAAAGGTGTGCCCTGACAAACGAGCTTTGTCAGAAGGTCGAGGAGGTCGTTGTTTCTGCCTTTAAGTCCTCGCCCAAGTTCGAAAAGGTGAAGATTGATGCAGTCGAAACTTTCAAGAGGTCGGAAGAGTTGGTTAACACTGAGGCGAATGCCTACTGTGATGACTTCTCAGCTCTCATGCTCCCCTTTGTCAAGGTGGAAGAGTTTGAGGCATGGCAAGCAGTTGAGGTCGAGAAGCTCAGGTTTTTCGCTGAAAGAGCCTTTGGCCAATCGGGAGGAGCCAATGCTGCAGAAGGAGCCCGTGCCGAACACTGAGGATAGTGGTACTGGCGGGGCTGGGCCGAGCTGATTTTGTTTTATGTTTTCGTTGTTTTTCTTTTCTGCTCTTTATTTTTTGGAATATGATTCGTAACACCTTCGTGTGATTTTTGCATTCTCGGAGTAAGAACCAAGAAGTTTTTTGGCCTAGTATTCCGTTTGGCATGTTTTTGTCTTAACGAGAGGTTCTTTTTTGGAAATTTATCCGAGTATCATCTTTTTGTGTATTCATGTTGTCTTTACACATTCGAATAGTTGATGGGAATAATTCTCCATTCTCATTATGTAAAAAACATGGAACGTATCCTCAAAATAGTTTACGAATGTGAGCTACGAACACACTGGTCATAGGCAAATGTAAATAGATACAACTTAATGGAAATACTTGTGTAGGTGTTGAGTGTTCCAAGGGTAATATAGTCGTCATTCGAACATGTCTTTTGAGTATAACGTGCCTGGGTTAACGACTGCATCGATGATGTATGGGCCTTCCCATGATGGTCGCAAACTCTTTGTCTTCTTTTGGATTGCCTTCATGACCCAGTCCCCCAGTTGGAGTGGCATTTCTCGAACACGTTGGTTGAATAGTCGAGTGATCCTGTACTTATTCGCCGTGTTGTATCTTGTTTCTCTTCGATGAGGTTGTTGTCGAGTCGTAGTCCATCCCCGTTAGTTCTAGGGTCATAGCTTTCGATTCTTGGGCTCTTGTAGGTGATCTCAAGTGGGAGTATTGCTTATGTGTCGAATGTGAGGCTGAACGGGGCTTCTCGTGTCACTATCTTTGTTGATGTTCAGATTGACCATAGTATCTCAGGGATGAGCTCGGGCCATCATCCGTATCAGATGTCTCCTTTTTCGATGTCCTCAATCTTCTTCTTGATAATCTTGTTCGCCGCCTCAACTTGTCCATTCGTCTGAGAGTGTACTGGTGATGCGAATACCAAGTTTGTGCCCTGCCTGCTGCAGAATGCCTTCAGTTCGTCGTCGTGGAATTGAGTTATGTTATCTGCCATAATGTTAAGTGGTGTTCCATAGCGACAGTTGAGGAAATTCCAAAGGAACTTCTTCACATTTTCGGTTGTGATTTTGACCATCGGTTCGGCCTCGATAAACTTGGTATGGTAGTCGATGATCACTATGAGGAATCGATATTGCCCCTTGGATTTTAGGAGCTCCTCGATGATATCAAGTCCCCACTGTGCAAATGGTACTGGGGATGTGAGGATCGATAAGGGCACTTGAGGCGTATGGTTCTTGTGTATGTATAACTGGCATTGGTGGCAAAGTGTGGCAATTACAGTTACGTCATTGTGGATTGTTGGTCAACAGAATCCGCTCCGTAATGCCTTGTAGGCAATGGATCTTGCTCCCACATGATGGCCACATATGCTCAAATGGATTTCCCTTATTATCATGTTTCCTTGCTCTAGTGTAACGCATTTTAGGTTGGCCCACATTTTCCCTTGTCGATATAGGCTATTGAGTCGGATGCTGAAGTGCACCGCTTTCGCTATGATGTTTCTGGCCTGTGCCTTGTCTGTTAGGAGTTCCCCTCTGGTCTTATACTTCATGATCGGGTCCATCCAGCTGGCTACATGCAAATCAATGACAAAGATTTCATCCAATGTCTTTGAGATGCTCAGCGTTTTCAATACCTCCACAACTCGTTATCCTGGCGCTGTATGGACGGGTGTTGTGGCCAATCGGGCGAGTGTGTCTGCTTTCGCGTTCCTTCCTCTGGAGATGTGGGTGATGTTGTAAAATTAAACTTGCTCAATAATGTGTGAATGTACCCGAGATAGGTTGTTATCGTATCACCCTTTGTCTTGAAGTCACCCCAAATTTGGCTAACGACCAAATGTGAGTCATTGAAGATATTGATGTTGGGCGCTTCCGATTTCATGGCCAACTGTAAGCCTACTATGAGGGTTTCGTATTCGGCCTCGTTGTTCGTGGCTTTGAATTCGAACCTGAGTGCATATTCTTCTTGGATTCCCCCTGGTCCTATTAAGATTATTCCTGCCCCACTTGTCTTCTTCATGCACGATCCTTTTACGTAGAGGTTCCATGGGGATTCGGGTTGAGGCAATTCCCTAGTCGGAATGCTTGGCCTTTCGGTTGCTATGCTGTTGTCCTTAAGCGACTCGTTTGTCGCTTCTACTTTCGTGTACTCTGCTATGAAGTCTGGTACGACATGTCCCTTTATTGTTGTTCGGGACTCATGTACATTTGTGAGGACATTGATGCTGTGAGCCTGGAAGTACGACCTCAATCGCCTGGCTACAGTTATGAGTGCAAGTGCCACTTTCTCAGTTGTCGGGTAGCGCGTCTTGGGGTCTGTCATGCCTTTTCCTGTAAAGAAAACAGTTAACTCCAAATCTTTTCCCTCCGAACAAGGGCAGAACTAACAACCATTAGAGAAATAGATAGATATATGTATAATGTTTCTCCTTTCTCCTTCTATAGGGCTGGATAAGAGAGGGATTGAGGCTAGGTAGTGTTTGATGTATAGGAATACTTCCTCGCAATCGGGTGTCCAACTGACGGTCCATTTGTTGGTTATTCTGAGGGCTTTAAAGAATGATGCGCACTTATCAAAGTAACGGGAGATGAAGCGGTTCAGGGATGCTAGCTAGCTTTCCCGTTAGGTTCTGAAGTTCAGCTTTGGTGGTAGGCGGTTTCATGTCTTGTACTTCCTTTACCTGTGTAGTTGAAGCATTGATTCCCTGCTGACTTATGATATATCCGAGGAACTTACTTGTGACGCAGAACGTGCACTTAGCTGGGTTTAACCGCATGTCGTTCTTGATCAGTAGTTCGAGTACGATTTCCAGGTGCTTGGCATGGTCTGCAGCTTTCGTGCTTTTTACAAGTATGTCATCAACGTAGACCTCAACAATCTCGCCCGTTAGGCCATCGAATATGATGTTCAACAATCGCTGGTAAGTGGAGCCCGCATTCTTGAGACTGAATGGCATAACGACGTAACAATAGAGTCCCTTATCCGTTGTGAAGCAGGTGGCCTCTTCATCTTCGAGGTTCATGAAGATTTGGTTGTACCTTGAGTATGCGTCCATCATGGACAGCAGTTCGTGTCCGACAGTATCATCGACCAGTTAGTCAATCCTTGGCAGTGGGAAACTGTCCTTGGGGCAGACCTTATTCAGATTGCTATAGTCCATACACATTCACCATGTCTCGTTGTTCTTCTTGACCATTACCGCGGTGGAGATCCATTTCGGGTAGTCCGCCTTTCGTATGAATCTGATTTTCTTCAGCCTATCGACCTCTGCATGCATGGTGGTATATCGCTCCTGGTCATACGCCCGACGTTTTTTCTTGACGGGTTTTGGTCCCTGGGTTAATGCTTAGCTTGTGGGATATGATGTTGTTCACGATTCCTGGCATGTTTGCGTAAGACCATGCAAACACTTCCTGGAAGTCCGTTAAGATCTAGTTAATTTGCTTGCTATTTCGGGCTCCAGTTGTGCACCGATACGTATTATCCAATTAGGGTATTCGGTCGACAGCTGTATCATTCGCAGCTCGGCTCGTTCAATGGCCGATTGAACGACATTCAATCCATCCCTTGGGTTGTCCTGTTGCTGATCCTTAGGTGAAGTCCCTGCTACTGCTAAGACTTCCATTCGTGTGTTGTCCCTATCTGGGCGGGTGACCTCTATGAAATCATAACCTCAAATTGTGCTAATTTCGAAGTCTGTTGGGAGTTTGGCCAGGAGCATGTGGCTTGCGATGATTGATTTTAGTTTTGAGATTTAGGGTCTCCCGAGGATCATGTTGTACGATGTGTGAATGTCTACGATGATGAAGTTTGTTCTTATCTCATTCTGGGGGGTGCCAAGTGTCTCGATTTCGAATCTCATGTAATTGCTCTTGAGTGCGCATGTTGTTTCTCCAGAAAAATTTGCGATGCTCTCGTGGTCCTGCATCATCTTGCATTTTGGTCGCTTGAGCCCTTCGTATGCCCCCTGAAAGATGATGTTAACAAATGCTTCGTTGTCTATCAGGATCTGCTTGGCGAGGTATTTGTCCACCATTCCGTCGATTATGAATGGCAATGTACTGTTTCGGTTGCCCTCTTCTTTGCTGCTCGAGAAAGTGATTGATGGGCATTCCTTTCTTCCGAATTTGGGGGGATTCCCGGAGTGTACTGTGAACACGTACCTTGTGATGGGTTATCCTCCTTCTTATGGGAATTCGGTTTTTCTTGTGCCTCTTGTTTCTATGCTTGCCACCTGTCGCGTCGTATTCGTCCTTTGCAGGATTATCTTCCATTCTTTGTGCAATCTTTCTATTTCCCTTGTGAGGATTTCGTAGCCGTTGGTGTTGTAGGTGTTGGATTCGTGGTACATGCACCACGTTCCCCTGTTGTTGCACGTGGGTGCGGTTTCGGGTAATCTCGACATGGGTGGTCGAATTTGTCCTTTATTGTGTTCGAGTATCTCTTCATTCGAGGCTTGGGCAATTGAGAAGATTTCGTGACGAGGTGGGAGGTTGTTTTGGGGTTGATTTTTTGGTGCTATTGGTTGGTTGTGGTTCCGGGTGGGTGGGTCATGTCTGCGGTGTTGTGGCTGTTGGTATGGCATACTGTTTCTGTGTTCGTGGTGGTAGTTATTTCCGCATTTTTGGGGGATGAATTAGGGTTGTTTTTTGCTAAAGCGGTGAAGATTTTGCTGGTCAATTGCGTATGGTGGAGGTTTTGGTGGATACTTTTCGGAGGTAGGGTTGTGTTGGATCTGGGTGCCCCATACACTCGGGTTTCTACCGATGCTTTTTGTACAATCATGTCGATGACCTCATTGTACTTCATGTGGTTCTTCTTAACCAGTTTTTCAATGAACAGGGTTGCAGTCAAATTCTCCAACAGTGCCGTTTTGGCAACAATCTTGTCGAGGTTCCTACAGGTGTTCACGAGGGTTCTCCAAAGATTGATGAAGCTTGACAGGCTTTCGATCTCTCCTTGATGAATTTTTAGAAGTATGCTCGCGCTATTATACTTTCCTTGCAGTCGATATCGTTTGAGGAAACACTCAATTAGTCCTTCGAAAGAATGTATCGATGCTGACGACACCTCGTAGAACCAGTTTCGTGCGTCCTCGGTAAGCGTTTCCTGGAACAGGAAGTAGAGGGTTGCGTCTGAGTACCATGTTCCTGCAGTGGTGGATTGGTACTCGTCAATGTGCGTTCTCGGGACTCCCTTCCCATTGAATCAGTTGATCTTCACGGTCTTTGAGTATGAGTCCCTTCCTTATGCTAGGATTACATCCGATAACGGGCTCACTCGGGGCGTGTACATTCCCTTTTATCCTGTGTGAGTGCTTCTTTTGAGCGATGTGATTTGGGCCTCCGGTTCTTCCATTCGGCGTAGCATCATCGCCTCAATTGTCATGGTTGATTCGTTGTCATACTCTTGGATCCTTTTGGGTGGAGGAGGTGGTCTGGGCAGGTGTATGTTTCGGAGTCCCCCATTAGGGTTGATTCTGATGACCCCCCCTGGCGGGTCCCATCTCTTCATTCGGTTCTGGCCCATTCTGTTGGGCTTCCTGGCTCCAGATGAATGCGTCCAGCCTTTCCTCCAACCTCTGCCGGGCTTATCGTTCCTGGTCTCTCTCGGCCCTAGCCGATTGCAGTTCCTGGACGAGGTGGGTTGCTGCCTCGTCCTCCGTCATATCGTGGATGCTGCTGATAGCGTCTCTGGGGTTATCTCTCGTTTTCCAGCTTTCAGGGGTAATCTGGTTGAATGCCATCTTTGCTGTTGGTTTTTGGCTTTTAGATTTTTGTTTTGTTGTGTTTGTACGTGGTTTGAACTTGACGGGTTCCGATTCCCACAGACTACGCCAAATGTTTCTACCGATTTTAGTAAGGATAATTAGTAGTAGCACGGGTGAGGCTATTTCAGGTTGATCTAGTCTATTGCGCGTATATTGTTCTTCATCTGCTGTTAAGAACAATATACAAAACGGACGTTAGCCTTGATGAGCGTGGGCTTGTCTTCCACTCTCTGACACTCTAGTTAGAATGTATCGAGTGTAATAGTAATGTTGGTAGAATAACAGGCGTACCTTGCCTTAGTCGTAAATGATGTGCTTATATTGGTGGTTGAGTATAGTTGGTGATGCCTCCCATCGATGTGGGATTCCTGTCCATGGCCGCCTCGATACGGATGTTGTCGTGTCAGACATGTGGATGCTCGGATGATGTTGATTCTTTGTTCGGAGTTGAAGGCTGTGCTGTTGTCTTGCGTTTGTCCTAGGTGGTGTTGACTGGTTTAGTGGCTGAGTCTGCAGTAATTACGTGTTACGGGAGTACACACCAACAAAGGGCATCCGACACAACATGTGGAGCAGGCTATGGTACCCAAGGGTATGTCATACATTTATTTATCACTTTGAGAATCAAAATTACAATATACATGAGTAAAAATTTAAAACATTTAGGATAATATGACCATAATGACCACATTTTTTAGAATTATTTATAATGTTTACATCTAATTAAATCAAATTTACAATTTTGAGAACAACTAGTTCAAAAATTGTAACTAAGTCTCTAAATAAAATAATTATCTCAAATACAACTAAATAACCCAAAAAATAATTCATATTAATTACTATAATGATTACCAAATTTATTCACAAGTGATAAAATAAAATTATCAAATCCTTAGGTACCTTAGAATGATCCAACGTGTAAAGGTCTATATCGTTGGAATTGTGAAATTTAAATAATTATCTCAAATACAACTAAATAACCCAAAAAATAATTCATATTACTATAATGATTACCAAATTTATTCACAAGTGATAAAATAAAATTATCAAATCCTTAGGTACCTTAGAATGATCCAACATGTAAAGGTCTATATCGTTGGAATTGTGAAATTTAGACGATTGTACAGAATTATATCGTTATATGAAATTTATTTAAAAGAAGATGAAAATGATCCGTTTATTAATTAATTTATATTTTACGTCGTTGTTGAGTTTTGGAATTGTTCATAAATTTCAGCACTCTTATTCGAGCATATAATTCAAGTCACAATTAACTTCGTAAGATCCACAAACTTATGTTACAAGACATCAATTTATCGATGTCAAGACAAAATACTAATTTAGTTGGGGGCATTATAGGAGTTAAAATGCTATTGCTGCATTGTGTGACATAATCACGTACGGTCTTAGCATAGTCTATGGAATTTTAAGCTTAAGAACTAGGTGGGTGGTGGAATTGTTTAACATGGATATTACCAGGGCACCAATTGCCATTAACCAAGTGTTGGATTTGCTTACTTCTTAAGGAGATTGATCCAAGTAGTCACCATAAAACTTGGTTTAAATAACAATTTGGTGATATCATTTTGGGTAGTATAGGATTATAATTCTCAAGGCATTGATGATTTTGGAGCCTACGTCACAAAAGGATGGACACGTGGTACATTTGGTTTATGTTTTTGGGAATTATTGGTTTTGGACCACAACATGACTTGGTTTTTATAGTGCTTTAATTTGTGGGTGTGACTTGGCCAAAATAGAAAGTTCATGGTGGTGAACGAAATTTTGTGATTGATCTGATGTCATGAAATTTGATCGAACAGACTTTCTTAGATAAATTTGTTCGAATTTAAAATCTTCGAGTAAAAATCTTTAAGTAATTTTTAAGCACAATATATTATGTTGAATCGATTAAAAATTGCTATTTTACAATATATTATATAGTAGGTTGAAAGATTTTCAATTGTTTATTTTTTTTATGATTAGACAACAATATCAATGTGATGAGATTTGAACATATGACTTCATGAATCGATTAAAAATCATTATTTCACAATATATTATATAGTACGTTGAAAGTTTTTCAATTTTTTTTGTTTTATTTTTTTGAAATTAAATGACAATATCAGTGTAATGAAATTTGAACATGTGACTTTATTAATCATGATCCATTTTCAGATTTTCTTGTGGTCGAGCAACAATTTTTGCTTCGCCTTTAGCTCCTCTTGAGAGAGAGAGAGAGAATGTGTTCTCCCTTGGTGCTTTGTTGACTATAATGCCATCTAATAAATGTTAATGTTCCATGCCATGCCCGATCCGAGTTCATGGATCAAGGGGGTGCAACTGTGCAAGCCGATGATCAGTCAATGTGATCTACTGCATGCTTTCGTTTCGATCATACAAAGAAAGACAAATCTGATCAAAAATCTCCCGAGTTATTTTTGTCATTTGTTTATCGCAGCCAACGCACCATAACAATAAATTAATTGCATCAAATATTCATGTCTTTCTTAGTCATAATATAATATCATATCAAATTTCCTTCTCTTCTTTAAACACTAATACGTGCTTAGTACGGATAATCAAAAAAGTGATACCATAAAATACAATATTTAATTGCTGCTGTAAATTACATGCAGCTAAGTACGTAAGCTAGAGAGATCGGATTGATTATGAAATAAGTTCCTTATTCTACTACCCTTTGCTTCGCTATATATATTTCTTTAATTTACGGGTGTCGTTTTTGAGCGGATTAGGATAAAATTTAGGGCATGAGGTGGCATGGGATTAGAAACCCTAATTTTTAATTAATCGTGCTTTATCAATCACTTTTGTAGAGAATGGTGTGGCATCATGTACCCTAGCTAGTTTCTAGAAGCATTTCCTCTCTCCCTAATCATATCTCAAAAGCTCAATGAGTTCATGATGATCTGTATACGTACATATATACACAAATGGCATGGGTAGAGTTTATTGTCCTTGTTTATGAATTAATTGATTTTGGTGCATGATCGACATTCTCTGCTGGTTGATTTGGAATTTCGCTATGAAATTGGAACCAAATGACAATAAGGTGGTTAATTTTAATTTCTAGTGTAGCCGAGTTTCTATTTGAGTAAGAGTAGAATAGCACAAATCTTAAACTACCAGAATTAGTATGTTACACAAATCATAATCAGGCTAGGATCTCAGTTATAGCATTATAGGATACAAGATCTTTGTAATCTCTGAATGGTAGTAAAGCAAGATTCATAAGATCGAATATATCTTTTGTAGGTGGCTCAATTTCCGTGCAATATATATCTGTGTATATTACTAAGATTATTTTAGGGTTTTCCTTATAGCTAGCTAGATAGATATTCAATTAAGCAAGCAGAGTATAGTTTAATGAAATCTAGGATATGATATGCATGCGTGCGCATGCTGAGCTTCAGCTAGCTCTATATATATATATATATATATATATATATATTTGAGAACGTCGATCTCTTCCATCCCTTTCTGGTTTTCAAGCTAGTACGTGTGCTACACAACAGTATATAAAGATACGTTCATTCATGCAAGACTTAATCGAAAATGACTAATAATTATCTCTGTGATGTATGAACTAATTAATATACTGTATATATATAAGTACTGATTAATTAAACTAGCTTAAGGTTGAGGCTTTTGTAAAGCAGGTTGCTTTTACTTTGGTTTTGTATGAAGTATATATCTAAATCTCACTACTTTTTGAGAGCAATTAAGCACTTTGTACGTAGCTGGATTTTCACTTGTCTTCTCTTTCTCACAGAAATATGCTGAGGTGTGTGTGACAGAAGACAAAACCTGTATATATATATATCATTTTCCTTAAATTAATTTCTGGTCTTCTTATACTATACCAGTGTAACTCTTTTGATTTTCCTTTTTTTTTTATCTGATGAAACATACATCAATCATGCCAGATAAAGATATAATAAGCATGAGTTTCATTTCTAGGTAAACTTAACTTAAAGTCTTAAACCCTAAAATATATGGGGTTTCCGGTATATTTAGCCATTTTTGTTTACCCAGAAAGGCATCATATATACGAGCGAATGTGCGTAACTGATTTTGAATTAACTAATTCTAAGTATATTTTCGGGTAGGTGAAGCATATTTTGCTGTCAGTTCTTTGGCATCAAATATCTACCAACTTGTATGTACATTTTTATTGGGTCTGTTATTAGTACGTAGTTCAACTTTATTACCTGCCGCTGCAATTTATATTAATAGCTTGCTAGAGTAAAAAAGATCGAGAAATTAGAAATACACACATCTCAATCATGCACGCGCGCGCGGAAATTTCAGGTGTTTAGTGTTGACGTACTTACGCTTTAAGTAATCGCTTTAATTACCTACAATTATATATGATTATATTGCTTGGTCCACAGTCCATTTGATAAACCTAAATTGTTGAACTGAAAAGTACATAAAAAAACACTGCTCTTTATTGACTATATAGTTAACACATCTCATTTTCTCTCTTAATCTGATCATTTTAAGTCTACGTAGCAGATGTAAAGATATATGCTAATTTACGTATTTTGTTGAGCACTTGTTAATACTGGAAACTACCAAGAGCTTCTGATATGTAACGGGGTAGAATTATCTTGATCTCGCTAGTTGTTTCCGCTACCTCTTTACGCTCACTCTGTCAAATTGATTACACTGTTAAGAAGGACAACCACCAACACCATATCAGACAATCAGCCGAAATCTCGAGATAGCTCACACCCTTAAATCCTTTGTAAACTCCGTCATCAGCCACATATCCATAACTTCACTTAGGTTATGGTGTGCGGTGATGAAATGCACACATCACGAGGAGTTAAGGAGATGAACAAGAAAATGATGCGCCATCTATTCCAGAAGAGCGAAACTTATTTAACCAAGTATTTGTACTCAATGTAAATCAAAAACATTTCTTTAAAGTGCTTTACAAAATATTAGATATATATATACATACATATATAAGCCGATTAATATTTACAAAAATTAAAATGACTAAATATCACATATTCACAAAAGCAATAAAAGTTTAATCAAAGTATGGCACACGCATATATTCTAAGGGAATGAAAACTTTGTAAAATTAGTATGTAACTATGTATGATTTCTAACTATAAATCCTGCAATGCAAACGTTAGTCATATGCAAGTATAAACCTAAAATATGAACAAGAATGTATAAAAAGGTAAGCACATATTTACACACAAAAATCACAAACAATTCTCAAATTCCCGGCAACGGCGCAAAAAATTGATGATGCGTTAAAACATGCATTAAATATTAACACAATTAAAATAAGTAAAAACTAATGATACTAAGTGAATAACACAATTATATGTGGAGAGAAATACAGTAAATAATATGCCTAAAATGCGTTGATCACTTACGCGCTTGTGTTTGATTTTCGCAGTTAATCGTCGGTTCCAGCTCTACCCCACCGAACGTCGTCGTTGCCACCATGTAGCGAACAAATTCTCTTAGTGTTTTGGCACGTGTACTTGTTGAATGACTATGCCTTTCTTGGACACAAAAAACTTTCGAGAGCCTCCCATAAGTGATTGGTGTAATACTGCTTTGATTTTGGCTAAGGACGCTTCTTTTTCACGAAGAGTTTCATTGATTGCCTCCCCCCCCCCTATTTTTTTAGGTTATACAGCAAACTCTCGCTTGAACAAGAAGGTGGACACCTACGGTGATCTTGACGACCTTATTGCTAGGTTTGTTGCCAAAGGGGAAAGGGCAAAGGTCATTGACTACGATGTCTGAGAGGAGTAGCAGATTATGTTGACCACCCTGACTGACATTCTGATTCCTCATATGGAGGAGCCAAACCGAGTTGGGAAGGAATATACTGTAGGTTAGAAGAGAAGCTCTGCCCCCACCGAGACTCAGAAGTGTAAGGCTTCCTCCAAGGAATCCCGACTGACCAAGATGGCTAAGAAGTCCTCCAACAGGGAGGAAGGGCGACACATATCGAGGGAGGCCAACACTGTGACTGTAGCCGGATAGTTGGGCAAAGCTAACGTCACTCTACCGTTTGCAATTTTGCTAGATGTGGTTAGCTCTAGCGAGAGTGATGTGGTGCTGCTAGACTCGGGCGTGGACACCCTTACTAATCTAAGCGCAGACGATTTCCCTGCCTCCTCCTCATGGGTGCCTCCGCTCCCTTATTCCGCTGAGATCACCTCCTTGCTTTCGGTGGAAATGATGATGGTGGCGGACATCAAGGATGAAGTTGAAGAGTGCCTTTGGCACATGGCCGCCTCGCTCTGTTGATGTGCCATTAACGGAAATCATTGTCGAGTTGGCCACCGAGCTCCAGAAGATAAGAGCGATCTTGCCCAGAAGAAATAAGAATTGGTGAAGGCCAGCAAGGAGTGGATGAACCTTACCGAGATGTGTAACAAGCTCAGAGTGATTATAACCTAGTTGTTGCCTCCCTCGATGGCTCGAGAAAGCGTGTTACGAAGCCCGATTCTAAACTCAATAAACCCCTTGATGAACTCTAATACAGTAAGGATGAGTGTGATCGGGCAAAGGATCAGGTGAACTCGCTCCTCCACCAGCTATTTGGAGGATAGTCGCGAGCGAGATATGATAGAGGTTGTGGATAAATTCAAGCTTTATGCTGAGTTCAGAAGGCTTATGAAGGATGCATATTTGCAAGGTGTCCAGGAGACAATCGAGCGTTATCAGAAGGAGGATTGTCTCAGCGAGAATTTCACGCCGAAAATCATCGGAAGATCAAAGAGAAGAAGAAGAAGAGGAACGAATGCACGAGAACATTCACAATGGGTTGAGCCCCATCGGGAAAAATCCTTTGACCCCGAGTGTCACTGCACTGGAAGAAAGCTATGCCCGAATAAAGGAGGCACCCTCTTCCCTCGCCGGGGATTTAAGGACCGGATAGACGACACCGAGTCAAAGAGGGTTGATTGAGCGGTCGCGTATGCGAGGAAGTTTTTTTGTGTACTTATTTTGTGTAACCATTTTTTGTTTTCATTGGACAATTAAATTTGCTTTTCATTAATTAGCTTTTCGTCTTCCCAATGTCCGGGACTTTTGTGACTTTGGTCAACACTGTGACCCTTGGTCACGGTCATGACTAGATGTGGCTGTTTTACAAACTCTTTTTTGAATGGAAAGGGAAGATGTTTATCTCTGCAAAAATTTATCTAAGTGTTGTTTCTTTTCGCTTAGCAATGAAAAGTGTGAAGGGAATTCATTTGCTTGCCCCATTTGCACTTGATGTCGAATCTGTAAAGGGAAGTCAAACGTAAAGAGACGTAATTTGTAAAGTAATTTGTGTTTCGACAAGCGAAAGTGGGAAGAATTCTCAGTTTATTGATTGCGCTAAAAGCAATGATAAAAAACGTTTGGCGGTCAGGCTGTTACACAATTTTGTTATTTTGAGTTTCACATTCGAATAGTAATTGTGTAATGTAAAACTTGCTTTATCGGTGACAATATCTGAGGTATTCCGCATTCCATGTTCGCGGTAACCTATTTCCTTCCTTGTCTTTGAGATAGAATGTTTCTGGTCCTACGCTCTCAACTATATCGAACGGGTCTTCCCATTTTGGCTTGAGTCCTTTGGGTTTCGAGATCACTTCCCTCCACACCAGCTCTCCTACCAGTAACTTTCCACGCCATGACTCGGCGGTTGTAATGCCACTTAACCAATTGCTTGTTTGCAAGGAGTTCAACTCGGATTTCATCCTCATGCTCTTCCTGTAAGACATTTACCATTTCCAGTCCTTTGCTATTTAGGTCTTCATCAAATCCTTCAACACGAGGGCTTTGATGCATGATTTCGAGGGGCAATACCAATTTTTCCCTGAAAACTAGGGAAAAGGGTGTTGTGCCCATTGCCGCTAGTGGTGTTAATTATTCTGATGAACCAGAGTACCTTGTAAAGGCATTCTACCCATTTATGCTTGTAGTCTTCCATTCTCTTCTTCAGTCCATCCTTGATATTCTTATTCGCTGCTTCTACCTGACTGTTGGTTTGGGGATGCGCTATTGAAGCGAAAAGCAGGTAAGTCCCCAGGTCACTTGTAAATTGTTTCATTTTGTCGTTGTTGAATTACATTTTGTTGTCCATGATGATCGTGAGTGGTGCTCCGTAGCGGCAATAAATATTTCGCCACAAAAAGTTGATGATCTTCTGAGTAGTAACGAGTACTAGTGGTCCCGCTTCGACATACTTGGTGTGGTAGTCGATGCATACCACTATATATTTGAATTGGCATGTGGATGCCTTGAGTGGGTCGATAAGGACGTGGTCCCATTGAGTAAACGAAATTAGGCTGACAATGATTGACATCGGGGTTGTTAGCGTGTGATTCATGGTAGCGTATTGAGTGCACATGTCACATTTATCCGATATCTTCCTTGTGTCTGTCTGCATCTCCTTATAGTAGAACCTGTAACAAAAAAACTTTTCGATTAGGGTTCGTGGTCCTCCATGGTTCCCGAAACTACTCACATGCATGTCTTCCATGATTTTTCGTCCATCCTCTTGTGATACGCATGAAAGGACCTGACCCCGATTTTTTTGTTTAAACCGAAATTAGGCCATAACGACAACAAAACCTACACAATTTCTTCCATAGTTTCCCTTAAAATTCTAGAACCCCAAAACTTGCAATGAAACCATACTTCTAAAAAAGTCCACAAAAACAAACCGTGGGACACCGATTCCCATCCAGATTTATCAATTCAACCAACTGCTTTACATAACACAATTGTACTGATTCAAAAGGTTACAAGAAATCCAGTGATTTTTTAGAAATATAACTCAAACAGAAGCAAACTAAACATAATATTCAGAGCTACTTCTGATTTACATAATATACAGAACTAGCAAGCTAATCGAGGAACCTACTAGAAGAGATGTGTGACTCGAACACTAGACCTCCGACGATGACGTTCAACCACATGATAGAAATTGTAAACTGGGCAATAGGAAACCGAAAAGCCCAGGGAAATACATATGAAATAATAAAACTATTAGTGTGTGTGGACAAAAATAATGTTTCATTTTAAACTGAAAAATATAATCATTATGCCTTTCACTATACAAGATATAAAAAATAATTCGAGTCTAAAAATATAAACGCCCAGGTCAGAATCCTGGGACTATTGAGTACTATGTGATGTGTAAAGGCTGTGACTTGAGTCAAACAACCTCAAGCCCTAAGATTTCCTTGGTTAGACTCCTAGCCCTCCTAGGTACTAAATAAATCCTTGGGTCAAGTCCCTGGTCCTCTCAGAGCGTCTCGGAAATAAGTCGAGAAGCCAGTGCATCGATGCAACAACTGTAACTATGCCATGTATAAAACAAAACCATAGATGCCTCCATGGAAATGCATAACTGTAATAATGCATAACTGAAAATTGCATAACTGTAGACTTGCAAAAAAAACAGTGAAAATAAAGTGTCTACTCACAGAAAGTGTCCACTCACAGAATACTTCTACCTCTGTGGTCCGGCGGAAGTTTCCTCGCCAAAATCTTGATCACGGTCTCCTAAATAAATAAAAAAATTCATTTAATATCGAAATTCGATAATATGTGTGAAAATCAACTCAGAAACTACCCCAGAAAACTCCTAGTTGATTTTGAAAACAAGATTTCTGGCATACCTAGATTTCTAAAGACTATCTCTTTCTTATGACAATCAAAGACTGCCCTGTGAGCCTCTAAGAAGTCCATCCCCAGAATTACAAGCTTGATCCGCACTTAGTTCCTCTCTCTATCTTTCTCAACATAAACATAGTACTAGTGAGCCCCCCATGGCTCAAGCTCGATCTGCACCTGGTTCCTCTCTCTCTCTCTCTCTCTCTCTCTCTCTCTCTCTCTAACTCCTCCAACCTTAAAGAGTCCCAATCCCAATCGAAAAAATCTCGGCGAGCCTCTCTGATCTCTAAAGACACCATACTCTAGACCTCAGCTTCATATTTGAAATTCAACAAGAATAGCTCACAACCCAAGAAAATCCAACAAGAGTAGCTAACAAGAATTTTTTGCAATTTATATTTGAAATTCTCATGGTCGCGTCATCAGTTTCACATTCAAATATTGTTCTTCAAATTGTCTTTCTTGGCTCATATCATCGAGTTCCTTTATAACTATTCTTGCCCTTTGAGAACTCATCTGATGAGCCATTACCTATAATATTAGCCATGCTCTTCGTCTACTACAATCTTACAAACCCTAATTACCCAGGACGATTCCTAAACAACAAGACCCATAATCTTTCACTTCGAATTTACAGGTACAGATTGCAAAAGAGCCATCTTTTGGATCCAAATTCACTGACTCGAATAGCAAAAGACCCATCTCCTTCATTGAACATGACAACCCAATACATTGTTGAGAAAAATTCTAATGATGATATAGAGGCAGTGCCTCCTCGGCCTTAATTTGTGTCTTTCTGTGAGAAAATGGATGCGATTGAGCTAAGGAAACAAAGGCTGAATGTGGGAGGCTGAGGCACCTAGAGATGCGAAGTTGTAGCAGTGAGGATCACAAGGGACTATGAGGTGGCGATTCAATGGACGTCGAAATGGCTAGCCACGAGGCCAAGCTCTAGAAAGTGGTGTCGCGAGCTTTGATTCTCAATGGTGAGGAACGAAGTGTAGATCAAGTTTGAGCCATGGGGGGTTCACTGCTTCCGTATTTATGTTGAGAGAGATAAGAGAGAAAAAAAAAATTGGGTGCCAAACCATTTTAGGGGTGCCCATAGCAGTTTTGTGCAAGTAGATATGGCTCTAGGCATCACGTAAACATAGTTTTGGGAGTTTAGGCATCACTTTGATACGACGACAAAAGTTCAAACCCTGTGAGAGAATTTTTCAAATTTTTTTTTTAAAATACAAGGGTATTAAAGTCATTTCCTCTTGTTTTCAAACAAACAAAAAATGACATGTCATCAGTGTTAATAGAGTCGTGGTGGAAAAGGGATCCATGCCTCACATAGATATAATTTTGGAAGTTGGGGCATCACTTTGATAGTTTTTAAAGTTCGGGCATCATTTTGATATCACAACGAAAGTTCAGACCTTGTGGGTGAATTTTTTCCTATTTCGATTCAATCCACAGAATTTTGAACGTTAATGGCAATGCATGGCACACATGTAATATGTAGGAAGAAGACATAATCAGGATTAACAACTGTAGCATGCCGTAAACAAGTCAAGATTCAACCTCTCATAAATATGCCCTCATAAGTGTTTCTCTCAAAATTTGTCTAAGGTATTCACTCAAGTGAATTACTTGCCAAATGGACTGAACCATATACTCAACTCTTGTGAGTAATCTCCACAGATCAAAGGCTGCCCATCTTGAAGATCAAAAAGTTCTTTTTCAAAGGTTGTAGTGGGGCTAGGCTTATGAGTTTATAGAATAAAAATATATGGAATTAAAGAATAAATTCGAAAACCTAGTACAGCACCAAAGGTAGAGACTTTTATCAAACGTTACAACCATTGAACATCTCCACCATTGTGTGAATATTGTTGCCAGATTTCATCTTGTTGGGCTTTTACATCATTCTTTTCAGTTAACCTGGGGTATCAAGCTAAACATCACAAAAACAATTTTTGTTTTCAAAGATTAGCTTGATATCCCACACTTATTTCTTTGTATCACCTTCAATTCATAAACTATCACCTTGGTCTTCATGTACCTGTCTCATGTAAAGCTCTACTAAGTCCTAGAACAAAAGTAGAGATATAACTATTTTAAAGTTCAAGATTAAGGTTATGCGAGTGATGACAAAATGGCTATCATGTAGGCTCAAAGTGGTTAACTAAGGGGTGCACATCTTGTGTGCACATCTTCATAAACACATCACCGACTAGTTAAGGGCTCCTAAGACTCAAAATAAAAACTAAAAGACACTTTTTGTGTTGCTTTTCTTGACACTATTTTTTTTTCATATAAGACTCAAAAACAAAAAACAAAAACAAAAAAAGACTCGAAAATACCAAAAACTGACACATAGACCATTCCATGATGAACTGATCGTCGGAAAAGACCTAATAGACTTTGATAGGTCGAGAAAAATTCTTGACGGATCGAACAGAGGCTACGGAAAAAGACTCAAAAACTAAAATATTTTACTTAGACACTAAGGATATGATATAAACCTCATCCCACACTTGAAATTTTCATTTTTCTCAATTTAAAACAAAGCTAAAGCATGCAACACATTTAACAAGTATGGAATGAACACATTACACATCACAAGTACATTAATCATGGAGCAAAATAACAAAGGAGAATGGTTAAGAATGTAAATCTAATTTTCAAGCTTCTCCATCAACATGGGTTGCCTCCCACGCAACGCTAAGTTTAACGTCTTCGGCCAAACGGTATGCACCAGTTTACTCCACTGACGAGGGATCGTGAATGGGGATTTCCTCTACATCCCTCACTTGAGATGTCTCATAGAATTGCTTGAACCTGTGCACATTTTCTTTAAATATGCTTCCATCCTTTGGATTTAACAGTTATACTGCACCATGAGCAAACACATTAAGAATAACAAAATTACCATACCATCTAGACCGAATCTTACTAGGGAACAACTTCAGACGTGAGTTGAATAACAAGACTTTTTGTCCAACAACAAAAACTTGCCCTTAAACATCTTGTCATGGAGCATCTTATTTTTCTCCTTGTAAATTCGACTAGACTCATATGCATTGCTCCGAATCTCATCTAGCTCATTCAGTTGTAGCTTCTTATGAACACTTGCAGCATCAGTGTCAAAGTTAAACTGTTTAATAGCACAATATGCCTTGTGCTCAAGCTCCACCGGAAGATGACATCTTTTTTCATAGACCAACTGATAAGGAGACATTCCAATTGGTGTCTTGTATGCTGTTCTATATGGCCACAATGCCTCATCTAAACGTTGACTCCAATCTTTTCGGGTTGGTCCAATAGTCTTCTCCAAAATTTGCTTGATTTTTCTGTTGGAGACTTTTACTTGCCCGCTCGTCTGTGGATGATAATGTGACGACCCAGAACAGAATCAGCAGTGTGATCAGCTTAGTTCATGAGGTTATCGCGTAGTCGCAGATTTACGACAGTTATTTGAATCGCCGGATTTGTTAACAATTTAATCATTGGCCAAGAATTGGAGCTGGGTCTCTTCCCGAGAGTCGTTGTATGCGTGAATTTGAGTTCGTGGGCGGTTCCGGATCGTTATTTGGACGACCAAGGAATAAGTTATGAATATTTGAAGTTTCGACGGAAACGGATTAAAATGGTGATGCTCTTAGCGACTAAATTACCGAACGAGAATTTGGTTTCGGTTCCTTCATGGAAGTTGTATAGAATTTAATTTCGAGTTTGTGGGAACTTTCGGAGCATTATTTTGAGTTACGAAGATTAAGTTGTGATTATTTCCGGTTGTTGATTATTTAGTCGGTTTAAATATGTGTTGGTTTGAACAGTTGAATTTTTATCCGATTGGTCGATGTGTTTGACTTCGGGTGATAATTGAAGAACATGTCGAGTCGAGTTTGTTGCCGCGAGAATTATCAGAATCGGAGTTACGACGCGAGAGTTACGAATGTTTTAAGTTTGTCGTAAATCTAATTTTGGAAGTTTTCTAAAATAGCAGGTATAAATAGTGGTTGCCATTTTGGGAAAGTCAACACAGTCATTAATTTCATTGACCGGTCAACTCGGCAACGGAGGCGATGCGCGACGCCGTACGGCTCGCCGGCGACGAAGTTCATTCCGGCTACCCCACGGCTTGGGAATAGTCTTGTTCTCTTCGTCTCGAGGTCCCAAACCCAACCCCGGCCACTTTTTCCGGCATGTCTCACGGTGGAGAGAGAAACCATGGACCAAAGTTTGAAGATTTTGGGGTTAATGGTGGATTTCGATTCCGGCCGAGTTGAGCTTAAACAAGTACTAGGTTTTGAAGCTCTCATCTCCATGATTCTAACCATGTAAGTATGGAGTTCTAATTTTGTTTGTGCTTGGAGAATTTTGGATTTGAAAATTTGGTACCAATTCGGTTTTGCATGAAATTGACCTAGTTAGAGTGAGAATTGGCCTTCGATGCAGTTGACAAAGTTGCTCAGTGGATGATTTTGAGTGGAATAGAGGCTGCTCCGCCGGGAAAAGTTCAGTTTGGTGGCGGCGGTCAACGGTCAACAGCGGTCAAAGTTTGACTTTTTGGGATTTTCGACAAGTTGCATGTCATTTCACTCGAAATCGCGCTCCGATCGCAGTGGAGAGGTTCGTTTTTCGAGTTGAGCATCCAAACTTACAGCGAGGTATTGAGGTGTGATTTTCGGATTTCCGACAGTTGTCGACATTGAATTACGTGTTTTCGAGAACGGTGGTTTCTCGTGATTTGTCTTGTATTGTCGAGTTATGACTTTGAGTAATGGACATTGTGATTATTCAGGGGTTTGTGATCGTTTGTTTGGCGAGGGACTTTCCGCCGGATCACGGGTTAACGCGAACTGTGTTACGCTAGTCTGTGAGTGGACAATTTCTTTTCACGAATTGTTTGCGAGTCTTTTATATACATTTTACGAACTTGAGCATGCATATGAGATTTCGGATTACATGAGCATGTGTTTTACGATTATACATATACGGATATGCGTATACGAGTATACATACACGTATATGTTGTTTCATGCATTTGCATCGAACTATTTATGATTTGATTTACACAGAGTACAGTCTCAGTTACGTTGTTGTATCGATACACTTGCCTCTCGGCTGATCCCCGATGGTAGGCCTACCAGGAGGGGTGGTACCCCGACCTGACCGGCGAGGGGCGTTACCCTGGAACCGAGGCCTTTCTGGCTAAGAATCACGTGGAAGTCAGGGACTCCATGATTCTGACTGTACTAGCACGGATGTGTCCATGAGTGACCCCGTTAGATTTTCCATGCATGCTCTGTTTACGAGTTGGAGTCAGTGTCTCCTTGTATACTATTTGATTTGGTTTATTTATACATTCGACTCGCATATGTTTTTATAACATATATATATTATGTGGTGAAAGACATTTATTTTCGTCCACTCACTCTAACGGTTTTCATGTCTTTCCCCTGGGCTTTTCGGTTTCCGTGCCCAGTTTGCAGTTTGGATTCTGGTGTCGCATGTCGTGGTCGGAGGCATAGTACTCGAGCTACCTTGTTTCTTCCAGTAGGTTTATTGTTCTACCTACTGTGGTATACTTATATGTTTATACATCAGAGGTCGCTCTGAGTATTCTGTTGTATATGTTTATACGATTTTATTCCGGATTTCAGTAAAGCACAGATATATTTATTATTTTACTTTACTGTTGATATATTGAGAAATCCGGATGGGATTGGTGCCCACGGTTTGATTTTTGTGGCATAGGATGAAGTGTATTTTCCGTGTGCAGGTAATGGTAATTCCACGTTAGTAACGAAACTCTGCCGAAATTTCTACGGTTTTTGTTGGTTTGTGTTTTCGAAAGGGTTTGATTCCGGTTTAGAGAGCTAAATCGGGGTTGGGTTCTTTCAGATAAGGTGTTGCTACCTTATGCTGAACATTTCTTGAGCAAAGCTACAAAAGACTTTTTGTAGCTTTATTACAATAATGGAAACCTCCATCACTAATGATGTACTTGGGAGTACCAAATCTATCAAACAGTGAGTTTAAGAATTTCAAAAAATAACAGCATCGTTAGTCAGAGTGGTCACTGCCTCCACCCACTTTGAAACATAATCAACAATAAGTATAATGTAAATATTTTGTTAGGAGCTAGGAAAATGACCCATAAAATCAATACCCCACACGTCAAAGAACTTAACAACTAAAATTAAGTGCTGGGGCATCTGATCTCTAGGACCTAAGTTACATGTGAGCTAACATCTAGCACATGATTTATGGAACTTATGTGCATCCTTGAATAGAGTTGGCTAGAAGAAACCACTCTCAAGTACCTTCAACTCTGTCTTTTTCCTAGTAAAGTGGCCTCCACCTACATGTAAGTGAAAGAAAGATAGTATAGATTGAAATTCAGTTTTAGGTACGCACCTTCTTATTAACAAGTCTGGACAATGTTTCCACAGATAAAGATCATCCCACACATAATACTTAGCTGTCTTCCCCAACTTATCCTTCTGAGTGCTACTGTAGTCACTAGGTATTCTTCCTGACACAAGAAAGTTAACAATATCTGCATACTAAGGCTCAGAGGCTCTAAGAGAAAAAAGTTATTCGTTTGGAAAGCTGTCGCATAGAGGCAATAAGTCTTCCTCTGTGTTAGATCCATGAGTGATCTTGCTTAGGTGATCCGCCACCACATTCTCAGTTTCTTTCTTCTCTTTGATCTCAATATCAAACTCTTGAAGTAGTAGCATCCATTGAATCAACCTGGGCATTGCATCCTGTTTAGTCATCAAATATCTCAAAGCAACGTGGTCAGAGAAGATAATTACTTTAGTTCCTAACAAGTAAGACCTAAACTTTTCTCCCCAGCTAAGAGTTCTTTTTCTGTAGTTAAATAGTACATCTATGCATCATTTAAAGTTCTAGAAGCTTAGTAGATGACATGGGGCAACCTAACTAGACGTTGACCCAGAACAACACCAACTGTATAATTAGAAGCATCACATATCAATTCAAAAGGTAAATTCTAATCAGGTGCCTGTATGATAAGTGTAGTTATAAGAAGCTCATTGAGCTTGTTGAAAGCTACGTCTTTTTGGAGCAATGCACATAATGGTCTAGATATCTTGGAAAATCCTTGATAAACCTATGATAAAATCTTTCATGTCCAAGAAAAGATCTCACCTCCTTTATAGTTGAAGAAGGGAGTGAGGTACGCACAATATCAACCTTAACTTTATCGACCCCAATACCTCTAGCAGATACCACATGTCCCAAAACTATACCTAGCTCTACTATAAAGTGACATTTTTCCCAATTCAAAACAAGATTAGTCTCAACACAACGCTTCAAAACCATAGATAAATGATGTAGACATATGTGAAAAGAATCACTAAAAACTGAAAAATTATCCATGAATACCTCAATAATTTTCTCAACCATGTCTAAAGATAAGCTCATCATGCATCTTTGAAACATCCATGGGGCGTTGCACAACCAAAAGGGAATTAATCTATAAGTAAAGGTGCCAAACAGACATGTGAATGTGGTCTTCTCTTGATCATCTTGATGGATGACAATCTTGTTGTAGCCAGAATAACCATCTAAGAAGCAGTTAACAGCATAACCTGCAAGACGCTCCAACATCTGATCATTAAAGGGTAAAGGGGAGTGATCCTTACATGTGGTTGCATTTAGTTTGTGATAGTTAATGCAAACTCTCCATCCGGTTTGTGTTCTTTGTGGCACTAACGCATTCTCATCATTTTTCACAACTGTGGTCCCAGAACGCTTTGGAACAACTTGCACAGGACTCACCCATTTACTGTTAGAAATAGCATATATAATACCAGCGTCCCGGAATTTGATTACTTCCTTCTTCACAACATCCGTCATTGGAGGGTTAATTCTTCATTGAGCTTCCCTTATGGGTTTAGCTCCCTCCTTAAGATATATCCTATGAGTGCACAAAGTAGAACATATGCCCTTGATATCATCTATGGTCCATTCAATTGCTTCTTTGTATTAAGTGAGAACAGTTAGTAATTTCTCTTTCTACATCTGAGTTAGCTTTGAAGAAATAATAGCTAGTAAATAATAACCAGTTTCCAAGAATGCATACTTCGAATGCTCAGGTAACGGTTTAAGTTCAAGTTCAGAGGCTATCTTAATGGAAGACCAAAGAGCTTTATCAGAGACCTGTAGTGGAATGGGTTTAGAATCCCTACCTAATGGCACAAATGGTCTGGACTGTAGTTCAGCAATCTCTTCATAATACTCATCCTCTATGGCCAATTCTGGAAAAGACTCAGTCTACCCTCATCATCCTCACACCCCACACTTGAAGGTTGGTACTCTAGTTTGGCTTCAAGCTCATCCAATTCTTCTTTGATCCAATCAGTTCTGACGGGTCGAAGGTTTTGTTCTACTCATCAAACAATGGCTGCTGGAATGGTTTCAACACAAAATTCTATGGTGGTCTTCAAAGCATCGTATTGGATATATTCTTGTATGAAACTATCAGACATATCAATTGAATAACAATAATATTCACTAGCATTACCCGGATGCTTCATGGCTTCAAAAATATTGAAGCGAATCTTTCTGTCGCCAACCCTCATAAAAATTAATCTTTATGTGGGCTGCCCTCAAGAATGGATGACCCATAATAATTGGAAGCTCAAATGGCATTGGTTTTTTTTCCATCTTCAAGATAAAGAAGTCGGCTAAGGAGATCAAGTCCCCTACATGCACTAAAACATCATCAACAACACCTAATGGGTAGTAACTAGATTTGTCAGCCAATTTAATAGTTACCAATGTGGGTTGCAATTGTTGTGCCAAGTTCAATTTGTTATAAATAGAATAGGGCATCAAATTAATAGACGCACCTAAATCAAATAAAGCACAAGAAAATCTGTTATCACCAACAATGCATGGAACATTAAAACTCCCTGGATCCTCCATCTTGGGGGTAGTTTTCTTTGTAGCACAGCAGAAACTTTCTCGCTCAAAGTTATCGTCATGGTTGGCCTTTATTTCCTCTTAGATATACAAAGTTCTTTGAGAAACTTTGCATATTGTGGAATTTCCTTAAGTACTTTGAGTAGAGGAATATTCACTTGGACCTTTCTAAAAATCTCCAAGATGTCATTGGCCTTGTCCTCCTTCTCATGCTTTTTAAACCTGTTAAGAAAAGGGACGGGAATATTAGTGGAAGAAGAAGGTTTATAGGATACCTTCATGTTTCTTGAAGTGGTCTAAACATTGGCTCCAAGTGCATTTTTGACATTTTGAATCGGGGTTCCTGTAGTGGTCTTCAACAGGTCAAAGGATCACTTTGATCCACATCTGAATCAGCCTTTAACGAGTCAAGACTTTTCTCTCGATGGGTCGAAGACATGCCATTATAAGTTCCTAGACACATCTTCGACGAGTCGAGGATTTCGTTCGACACGTTAAATTATAGCTGCTGTGATTTTCTTGACGGGTTGTCAAATATAATCAGTTCAAGTACCGGTTCATCCAACGTTTGTGACCTCTTTTTAGGCTCTGAAAGTGGCTCTAACACTTTTCCGCTGCTCAACTCCATAGCATGCACATCTCACTCATTCTTAGGATTAAGCTCAGTCTTGCTAAGAAGTGCCCCAACATTTTATTGAATCAATAGTTGTTGCATATGGCTCATCTAGCACTCAAGAAGCTCAATGGATTTCCTATATTGCTAACTTGTGATCTTAACTTCTTGACTGAGAGTGCTTATAGCGGCATTGGTGCCCTCCAAAACTTTCTTATTATCAAACATCATCTGCTGAAGCAATGCTTCTAGACTTGAAGTACTTGTTAATGCTTGAGGTATGGTGGAGCTGGGTATTGCTGCTGAGTTGCTTGCCTCTAACCAAACTGTTGTTCATCCCTTCTAGGTTGTCTTTGTGGAAATCTGGGTGGATTAGGTGGAGGATTTAGCACATTATTACTCTTATAGCTTAGAAGTGGATGATCCTTATTTCCTCCATATTTACTGAACTGTCTTCCGGCAAAACTCACATCCACTTCTTCTCCATCATCTACTCCAAACTTTGGACAATCTTTCGCCAGATGATCTGTAGCTGAACATGAAGTGCATACTACCTGAGCCACATCAACTATCTTCTTCTTATCAACCTTCAAGGCATTGACAATCAAGGCTATGCCATTCTCCATAGAGCTCAGCCTTTTCTCCATGGCTTCATCTATTACAACTGCACTCAAGGATCTTCTACTAGCACCCATAGATCTATCTCTTGACTGAAACTTCCTTGAATTCTCTGCTTGATTTTTCACAATTTCTTTAGCTTCAACTCCAGTCAAATTCCACCAATTACCTTTACTAGCTGAATCAAGTTTCTGCCTATTAAATGAATTAAGTCCTTCATAGAAGAACTCCATCTGAGTGCTGAGGTCAAACTTGTGGTGGGGACATTGTTGAAGTAGACCCTTGAATTGACTTCAGTCTTCATGTAGCTCATCCCCATCCTTCTGCCTAAAAGTACTGATTTGCTTCTTTAGGTTCTTAGTGCAAGATGGATAATAGAATTCCTTCATGAATGCAGCAGCCATCTTTTCCCATGTATCAATCGATTGAGAAACCAATTAGTTGAACAATGCCTTTGTTTGCTCCTTTAAAGAGAATGAGAATAGAATGAGCTTGACAATATCTTCTTCAACATTTTGTGACTTCTGGATTCTGCACAATGTTGCAAACTTGTTAAGATGATCTTGAGGGTCCTCAAAGGGAGTGTCTCTATAGTGTGGTAGGTTCAAGATGAGAGATAGAGGTATTGAATAAGATCCAAAATTCCATAGAAACACAATTGGTGAGTCTACAACGCTTATACCTGGAATAAATGATTCCTTGAGTTTCAGATTGTTGATCATTGGTCATGGTGATGGTGGTGGCGATGAAATATGCTACTTCTCCTCAAACACAGACTCTGTATCTGAATGTTGTTCAACCTCAAAATCCTCTCCACCAATGTTACTTGAGTTTGCCAGTAGTCTC
Organism: Geum urbanum; assembly: GCA_946800695.1. Classification (NCBI taxonomy): domain Eukaryota; kingdom Viridiplantae; phylum Streptophyta; class Magnoliopsida; order Rosales; family Rosaceae; genus Geum; species Geum urbanum. Next base: position 4,735,532 of record OX327012.1, read on the forward strand.
TCTTGTTTCTAGTTTTGTCTTGCTAATCTCTCAATCTATGGATCCAGTAATAATGGTTCAGAGCTTGTAGAGTGGCGAGTACGCATGGATAAATCTCCTACACATATTATAGAATGTAAAAATCAAAAGAAAAAGAAAACTAAATAAAAATAAATAAAAACAAAAGACACAGCTTAAGACTTAGAATTAAGCAATCCCCGGTAACACGACACTGAAATTTGATAAACAAAAAACCACCCTCAAAGATACCCTACTATTATATCGATTATATCAATGTAGTTTAATGGAAAATGGGGGTCATTATTCGTAAAAGATTGGTGAAACCAAAACTCAAGAACACAAGGAACACAAAAAGACGCAAAAGCCAGAAACCTGGCAGACTCGACTATTGGACACAAAGTAATTTTCAAAAAGTATTTACATTTAACTAAAAATCACAAAAATTGAACACCAGACTCTAGGCACAGTTTTGGACTACCACACAAAAGTTGAGGGTATTCAGAGTTGGTTTGGTTGCCGAAATAATTTTCTGAATCTACAGTTACAGTAGAAAAATATAAATTTCAGAAAAGTAAATCGTTGGAGAAATCAAATAGAAATGGATTTTAGGAACCTCTCTCCACCCTAGATGACCTACGATTACCCCAACCCAATCTAAATAACCATTAGATGAATGTTCCCCATGCATGAGCTATGGTTATGTCATCTTGCATATTACACTCTTTTACTACGCATGAAAAAGGGAGTGGTCATCCGCTCTAACTTGATCCCTAATTAGCCGACTTATATATATAGCGGTGTAAGCCTAGAAAACTAGAATCATTAAGTTCTAAAAATATTTGAGGAACAACAAAGCTTCAAGGGTTGATTTGATGGTCACCCTTACATCACTAAGGAATTACTTCACACAGGAGCCTATTTTGTATCTATTGAACATGTGATAATATGCTAGTTATGCACACACTGAAGACACTAGATTCTACAACACGCAACTAAGTTAGCCACTAGAGAAATACATTGTAGAAATCTGAAAGGACCCAACCCCGATTTAACTCCCTAAACCGGAGTCAAACCCCTTCGAAAACACGAACCAACAAAAACTTTTCGAAATTTGGGCAGAGTTTCGTTACTATCGTGGAATTACCATTACCTGCACGCGGAAAATACACTTCATCCTATGCCACAAAAAGCAAACCGTGGGCACCAATCCCATCCGGATTTCTCAATATATCAACAGTAAAGTAAACAATACATATAATATATACTTTACTGAAATCCGGGTAAAATCGTATAACATATTCAATAGGAAAGTCAGAGCGACTTCTAATACATAATCATGTACGCATACCACAGTAGGTAGAATAATAAACTTACTGGATGAAACAAAGTAGCTCGAGTACTATGCCTCCGACCACGATGTGCGACACCAGAGCCTGAACTGCAAACTGGGCACGGAAACCGAAAAGCCCAGGGGAAAGACAATAAACACGTTAGAGTGAGTGGACGAAAATAAATGTCTTTCACCAAGTAATATATATAATAAAAACATATGCGAGTCGAAAGCATAAATAATCAAATGGTACACGAGGGAGACTCTAACTCCTTACGTGTCCGAGTACACGAGAGAGACTCTAACTCCTCACGTATATGGAGCATGCATAAAATCCCACGGGGTCACTCGTGGACACACCCGTGCTAGTACAGTCAGAACCACGGAGTCCCTGACTTCCACGTGATTCTAGTCGAAAATGGCCTCAGGTCAAAGGTCTGCCTCCCCCCGGTAAAGACCTCGGGTCAGGAGTCACAGCCTCCCCTGGAATAAAGCCTACCATCGGGGATCAGCCGAGAGGCAAGTGTATCGATACAACAACGTAACCACGACTGTACTCTGTGTAAACCAAATCATAAACATTTCGATGCAAATGCATGAACAACATATAAGTATATGTATACTCGTATACGTATATCCGTATAAGTATAATCGTATAATCGTAAAACACATGCTCATGTAATCCGAAATCTCATATGCATGCTCAAGTTCATAAAACGTATATCAAGACTCGCAAATAATCCGTGAAAAGAAATGTCCACTCACAGACTGGCGTAACGCGTATCGCGTTAACCCGTGATCTGGCGGGATGTCCCTCGCCAAACAAACGATCACGAACCCCTGAATATTCACAATGTCCAATATTCAAAGTCATAATCCGACAATACAAATCAAACCACGAGAAACCACCGTTCTCGGAAATACACAATTCGAATACGACGAATCGTCGAAAATGCATATATACCACCTCAATACCTCGTTTTACATTCGGACGCTCAACTCGAAAAACGAACCTCCCCACAGCGATCGGAGCGCGATTTCGAGTCAAATGACATGCAACTTGTCGAAAGTCAAAAAGTCAACCCGTTGACCGCCGTCCACGGCGGCGCCGCCACCGGATGTGAAATTTCACGGCGGAACAACCCATATTCCACTCCAAATCGTCCACTGAGCAACTTTTTCAACTGCACCGAAGTCCAATTCTCAATCTAACTAGGTCAATTTCATGAAAAACCGAATGTACACACAAATTTCAAATCCAAAATTCTCCTTCCACAATCAAAATTAGAACTCTAAACTTACATGGTAGCTTGCTAGTGATGAGAGCTTCAAAGCCCACTCAAAGTTGTAGCTCAATTCGGCCAAAAACCATGAACCCGAATTCACCAAGTTTTCTCCAATTTTGGGCCGGAAATTCTTCCACTTCCGGCGAGCCTCGCCGTGCGGGGTGGTTGGGAACAGACTCGGGAGGCCGAGACGCTTCGAACAAGACCCGAGCCAAGGTCTATGGTGGCTGGACGGAGCACGGCGCCGGCGAGGCCGTGGCCACCGTCGCACCACCCCTCCAAGCCCGCGTTGACCAAGTCAACGCCAGTCAACATTAATTGCCACATTTTGACTTTCCTTAAATGGTAACCCTCACTATTTATAGCTTGCCCAAAAAGGAAACTTGTAATTATCCATTTCGACGAACTTTGAATATCCGCAACTTTCTCGTCGTAATTCCGATTCCGTTAATTCTCGCAGCCACAAACTCGTCTCGACATATTCTTCAATAATCACCCGAAGTCAAACACATCGACCAAACGGATAAAAAGTCAACTGTTCCACCAAACACACATTTAAATCGACTAAACAATCCACAATCGGAAATAATCACAACTAAATCTTCGTAACACAAAATCATGCTCCGGAAGTTCCTACGAACTGGAAATTAAATTCTGAACAACTTCCGTGAAGGACCTGAAGCCAAATTCTTGTCCGGTAATTTAGTCGCGAACAAACCTGCCATTTAAATCCGTTTCCGTCAAAACTTCAAATATTCATAACTAATTCCTCGGTCGTCCAAATAACAATCCGGAACCACCCACGAACTCGTAATTACACGTACAACGACTCTCGAGAAGAGACCCAGCTCCAATTCTCGGCCAATAATTTAGTCGTTAACGAGCCTAGCGATTCAAATAACTGCCGACAAACTGCGACTATGCAGTAACTCATCAATCAAGTTGATCATACTGCTGATTCTGGTCCGGGTCGTCACAAATCCACCCCCCTTAGAAAAATTTCGACCTCGAAATTTCCCAGTCTGCCGACTACAAGTAGGAGCACTGCCTCTGCATACCGCTCAACTTGCAAATGACAACCACAACTGAACGATTCTGATAGCTGACTCCACAATAGGGGATAGCTCCGTGCTGAAATCTCTGTACCCACAAATCACAAATCTAAATTGGCTCCACACAATAGCCGAGTGTTCCCGCATAAGGAACAGACAGGGTACACAACACGTAATACATCTGAAACACAGTTCCGCCACACGGAACACATCACACATAAAAGCCAACACTATAGGCGACACCGAACCATATGGCACAACACACACTCGCTTATGATCACATACAGATCAAAACAACATGGCATTTCACAATTCAGTCTACACACATCAACATACTCACACTCATAACAATATAGCTCAAACATCGAACTCAAACAATTATCAACCCATTTCCGCTAATCTGACAGTCTGTGGTAACACATTCCACAAAATCAGAATCAAACGTCAACTCATACTCAAACCAAACTCGCTCCAACACAATGGAGTACAACAACATACCTCAACTCAACATCAAACAACCTCAAAACTATAGTGGTCCACAAACTGGTACTGCAAGCAAACTCAAACCGCTGAAACTGCCGGTCCCGAATCCTCCGGAACTGCAATACCAAGGTCCACAACATGCCCTCCAAGGCCTGAATAATCCTCAAAGATCGCCCACCAATCCGAGGATAAAAACTGATACTAAACCGTAATCTGGTCCACAATGCTCGCTGCAAAGCTCGTCAACACTTGTTATAACTGATTACCTCGATCGACGAACTGGGACACAGGTACACCACGTAGATGGACAACCTCCATCAAACACAGCCATGATAGCCTACTACTGAAATCGTCTCCGAAAGTACAAGGGAACATACTAAATTCGTCAAACGATCCACAAAGGCCTGACAACTGGTATCACAAACCAAAGTGCGTACAAACACACACGATCACCGCAGTAACCGCCATGTCTAACCGGAAATCTCAAATGGCTAACACATCTCGGCACGTCTCTGCCTCCTAGCCATCGCCAGTCGGCAAATATGACATCAGTACACACAAGCTGCTACATTGCTCTTCATGTTGCGTCACGAGTAGTAAACTCGAAGTATCAGACACATTTCCGCACCACTAGCGCCAAAAGCGCGCGAAACCACGAGCCTCAACATCATCACACACTACTCAGCTTCCGTAGTGCATAACCCGGCTAACACGGAAACTCGAGCCATATACACACATATAACACTAAAGCCCTGATTCTCGACTGATCGCATCAACAACAACATCCCAGATGGATAGTCAATGTACAACCTCTAGCCTTTCCCGAACAAGCTTAAAGATACAACCATAGTCGTGAGTCGACCCCATACGTCTACATTGCCTCAAGCCCAAATCTGGCTGAAAATGCAAGTGGATGAAACTCAATGGTCAGTGTACATCCCACACTGCACTGCACACTATAGCAGTAGTATCTCCAACTCTCTGGTGCAAACACAAGGATAGCTACACCAAAATCGTACACAGGATACGTAGCTACATAAAGTCTCCAATGCCTGAAACCATGAGCCACCGCTCTGCTACATAACATCAAAACATAACCAAATCTATACCTCGATGCATCGCCACAACCCACGAACTCATCACGATCATCAGGTAATGTCAAAACTGAAGCAACGGTCAACCATCTTACAGGAGTAAGTAACTCTCCTCGCGTGCATCGAACCACTCGAACTCGACGCTTCTTCGTCAATCCGGAAAGTAGAGTGGCAATCCGAGAATATCCTGCACAAGCCGTCGGTAATAGCCTGCCAAACCCAAGAGAAACTCCTGATCTCTGGTACCATGGTAGGGCAACCCCAAATCAACACGGCTTCAATCTGGTCAGGATCCACGCCAACTCCCTCGGTTAACATCACACAGCCCAAAATCTTCACGTTAATCGATCAAAATTTCCACTGGCTGAACTTCGCAAATAGTTGATCATCTCGCGAAGTCCGTAAAACTGTTCGCAATTGCTTCAGGTACTGGCCCACACTCCCGGAGTACAACAGGACATTGTCAACGAACATGACCACAAACTCGTCCAGAAACCGTCTGAACACCTGGTCCATCGAGTCCACACGATCTACGGGCATTAGTCAACCAAACAGCGTGATCAAGAACTCCTTATACCCGCACCGAGATCCGAAAGTTAACATAACCACATCTGACTCATCAAACCTCAACTAATGGTATCCAGACCCGAAATCAATGTTCAACATGACTGAAGCTTTCGCAAACTGATCAACCAGTCGTCAATCCGAAGCGAAGGATACTCGCACTCCTCTGAAGCAAATCGAGCTTCCGGTAGTCAATGCACCACCTCGTCAAATCATCCAACATCCGTGTAAACAATGCAAAAGCACACCACGCAATTACGCGGGGTCGCATGAAATCTCCTCCAGCAACTCCTGGAGTCGAAACAATAGCTCCACCAGCTCCGCTGGCTCCGAACGACAAAACGTCAGTAAAATGAGTCCAGCGCCTGGTACAAACTCAATGGTGTAGTCGGTCTCCCGAACTGGAGGGATACCTGGGACTCCTCCGGAACACACCGGGAAACTCAGGAACCACCTCAATGTGACTAATGTCGAGCACAGCAACTATAGTATCCACATCATAAACTAAGCAACAACACAACTCGTTTCCTCAAACCGCTCGACCATCACCAAGAAACAGCATCTCAGGAAAATCTGGTCATCGAACATAACCTCCTCCTCGAGGCACTCAAACATCGCCAAATGCGTCGTCAGTAAGTCCATGCTCACAAGCACTCCAAAACCACAATGTCCAGCTATAACAGATCTGCGACTAACCCATATCCTCCAACAAGGATCTCACAACCTCCGGAGGGATACAACACTCTCTAAGACCTCGGAAGTGGAGATGCAGGTACAATCGCCATGCATGTCAAGCAACAGTAACCTCGGAGAAAAGTCTGTCCTCAAACAAGGTTATAGTACGAACTCCAACATGTCCAACTAGTCGCCCACGTCACATGCGACTTGCTGAAGAACTCGTCAAAAGGGTACATTGGTCAGTCCGCAGGAATAACATGAGGATCTCCTCGTAAACTCTGGGCTACCGAACCGCTAGATCAGCTGGCCAAGGCGCTCCCTCGTAACGTGACCCTCCTGGCCACCGAAACAACAACTGAGAGTACTCCACCAACACAAGTCACCGCAATACCTGCTGCGTGAAAGGATCACCCAAACTCATACCACAGGAACAGGTCCGCTACTCTGTGATCTCTGCCATCGTCAAACGGATTCTCTGCTTGATCTGATGGCCCTCAACAATATCAAAAAAAAACCACAGCCTGATGAAGTCACTGATCCCGAAGTATCAGAACTTAACCTCATCAAAAACTCAACTGAATCCACTTTCCTCAAACCATCACATCGAAAATCGCATACATCTTTCCTTCACAATAGCCTCGCCACTGAGTGCAACACACTAAGCTCCTCACGGCTAACTCGAGGCACAACAATCAACATCCCTCTCTGATGCTCAGGTTCAAACTCATCTTGAACCTCGTGCACTGCTTCCTCTGAAGCCACATAACACGTGCAAACGGAAACAAACATGTGGACAATGCATCTCTGCCTCAGGTGGGTAAACACTCTACATTCGAATGCTGGGTAACCTGACAAAACCATTACCGTATAAACAACACTCTGAATGTAGGCCATGGAGTCGCAACCGGAACTCACACAATATAAGCCCACCAAATACAACAATCTGACTCAGGCAACATCACTGCCACAATTCTCAGCTCTGAGGCAATATGTAGACGCTCATACACACACAACCAGGCAAACCGTGCCACACAATTCTCTGAACTCTGAATACACATCTGAATCCACTGTTCTCTGGCAAATCGCGCGTCGATTGATCCTCAACAGGATCCACAACCGAAACGACACGGAAAGCACGTCAGGAGGCATCCTAATGAATACAATATCGTTCACAAAAATTGGAATGTAATCATGGAACTTCAAATATTTGAAAGTATACAACACCCGGAATTTGATGATTATCCGCCGGCCGGTCGGGTCACCATTCCAGACATGCTGTACATTCTCAAATATCCTTAGTAAACACGACTACAGAAGTCTACAGAACCTATAACCTAATGCTCTGATACCAAGCTGAAAGGACCCAACCCCGATTTAACTCCCTAAACCGGAGTCAAACCCCTTCGAAAACACGAACCAACAAAAACTTTTCAAAATTTGGGCAGAGTTTCGTTACTATCGTGGAATTACCATTACCTGCACGCGGAAAATACACTTCATCCTATGCCACAAAAAGCAAACCGTGGGCACCAATCCCATCCGAATTTCTCAATATATCAACAGTAAAGTAAACAATACATATAATATATACTTTACTGAAATCCGGGTAAAATCGTATAACATATTCAATAGGAAACTCAGAGCGACTTCTAATACATAATCATATACGCATACCACAGTAGGTAGAACAATAAACCTACAGGATGAAACAAAGTAGCTCGAGTACTATGCCTCCGACCACGACGTGCGACACCAGAGCCTGAACTGCAAACTGGGCACGGAAACCGAAAAGCCCAGGGGAAAGACAATAAACACGTTAGAGTGAGTGGACGAAAATAAATGTCTTTCACCAAATAATATATATAATAAAAAAATATGCGAGTCGAAAGCATAAATAATCAAATGGTACACGAGGGAGACTCTATCTCCTCACGTGTCCGAGTACACGAGGGAGACTCTAACTCCTCACGTATATGGAGCATGCATAAAATCCCACGGGGTCACTCGTGGACACACCCGTGCTAGTAAAGTCAAAATCACGGAGTCCCTGACTTCCACGTGATTCTAGTCGGAAATGGCCTCAGGTCAAATGTCTGCCTCCCCCCGGTAAAGACCTCGGGTCAGGAGTCACAGCCTCCCCTGGAATAAAGCCTACCATCGGGGATCAGCCGAGAGGCAAGTGTATCGATACAACAACGTAACCACGACTGTACTCTGTGTAAACCAAATCATAAACATTTCGATGCAAATGCATGAACAACATATAAGTATATGTATACTCGTATACGTATATCCATATAAGTATAATCGTATAATCGTAAAACACATGCTCATGTAATCCGAAATCTCATATGCATGCTCAAGTTCATAAAACGTATATCAAGACTCGCAAATAATCCGTGAAAAGAAATGTCCACTCACAGACTGGCGTAACGCGTATCGCGTTAACCCGTGATCTGGCGGGATGTCCCTCGCCAAACAAACGATCACGAACCCCTGAATATTCACAATGTCCAATATTCAAAGTCATAATCCGACAATACAAATCAAACCACGAGAAACCACCGTTCTCGGAAATACACAATTCGAATACGACGAATCGTCGAAAATCCATATATACCACCTTAATACCTCGTTTTACATTCGGACGCTCAACTCGAAAAACGAACCTCCCCACAGCGATCGGAGCGCGATTTCGAGTCAAATGACATGCAACTTGTCGAAAGTCAAAAAGTCAACCCGTTGACCGCCGTCCACGGCAGCGCCGCCACCTGACGTGAAATTTCACGGCGGAACAACCCCTATTCCACTCCAAATCGTCCACTGAGCAACTTTGTCAACTGCACTGAAGTCCAATTCTCACTCTAACTAGGTCAATTTCATGAAAAACCGAATGTACACACAAATTTCAAATCCAAAATTCTCCTTCCACAATCAAAATTAGAACTCCAAACTTACATGGTAGCTTGCTAGTGATGAGAGCTTTAAAGCCAACTCAAAGTTGTAGCTCAATTCGGCCAAAAACCATGAACCCGAATTCACCAAGTTTTCTCCAATTTTGGGCCGGAAATTCTTCCACTTCCGGCGAGCCTCGCCGTGCGGGGTGGTTGGGAACAGACTCGGGAGGCCGAGACGCTTCGAACAAGACCAAAGCCAAGGTCTATGGTGACCGGACGGAGCACGGCGCCGGCGAGGCCGTGGCCACCGTCGCACCACCCCTCCAAGCCCGCGTTGACCAAGTCAACGCCAGTCAACATTAATTGCCACATTTTGACTTTCCTTAAATGGTAACCCTCACTATTTATAGCTTGCCCAAAAAGGAAACTTGTAATTATCCATTTCGACGAACTTTGAATATCCGCAACTTTCTCGTCGTAATTCCGATTCCGTTAATTCTCGCAGCCACAAACTCGTCTCGACATATTCTTCAATAATCACCCGAAGTCAAACACATCGACCAAACGGATAAAAAGTCAACTGTTCCACCAAACACACATTTAAATCGACTAAACAATCCACAATCGGAAATAATCACAACTAAATCTTCGTAACACAAAATCATGCTCCAGAAGTTCCTACGAACTCGAAATTAAATTCTGAACAACTTCCGTGAAGGATCCGAAGCTAAATTCTTGTTCGGTAATTTAGTCGCGAACAAACCTGCCATTTAAATCCGTTTCCGTCAAAACTTCAAATATTCATAACTAATTCCTCGGTCGTCCAAATAACAATCCGAAACCGCCCACGAACTCGTAATTACACGTACAACGACTCTCGAGAAGAGACCCAGCTCTAATTCTCGGCCAATAATTTAGTCGTTAACGAGCCTGGCGATTCAAATAACTGCCGACAAACTGCGACTATGCAGTAACTCATCAATCAAGTTGATCATACTGTTGATTCTGGTCCGGGTCATCACAAAATCATCAATGAAAAAATAGTGAAGTAAAACTCATCCAAATCGTTATTAAAATCACAAGGGGTTTAAAATCGTAAGCATGTCTAGGGCTTCGATCAGCCCCTAAGTAGGGAAATTTAGCTACTCATTGTCGAAAGAATACAATAGCAAAACATGATAAAGAAGGAAGAATAAACCAAAAACCGTAGAATTATCGGATGCTTCCGTTCGACGGGTCGAACAGAGACGACTGGAATACCAAGGTTGCGGCGCTTCTCCTCTTATGTGGCTTCACTCTCTGAAATTTAACAACCCTTTTTTGCTCCTCAAAAGATGCTTATATATTTATAATCTTGACCTACTCCATATCATCTTAGGGTTGAGTCATTACCACATGGACTTTTCACATCATCATTCCTTATTTGAATAGAATTCTCCTTTTATTGCTCCTTTTTGTATTTTTCTCTAATTAACCTGAATAAACAAAAACATAATTAGTTACTGAAAACTTAACAAATAAACTAAGAATTTTTGGAATAATTAAGCACAAGAGAGTTTCATATTTATGCAACTATTAACCACGTGAAAAACTTGAAGGCTGTTCTCGATATTCTTATTAAGAGTGGAATGAGGTTGAATCCAACCAAGTGCATTTTTGGAGTCGAAGCAGCCAAGTTTCTCGGCTACATCGTCAACTAGCGAGGCATAGAGGCCAACCCAGAGAAGATCCAAGCAATCCTAAACACCAAGTCTTTGACAAAACAAAAGGAAAGGCAATCCTCATGGAACCTTTACATGGAGGGATCACGAACGCCAGATTTGGTAGGACCATAAGTCATCATGATGGGCCCGGGAAAAATAAACGCCGAATATACACTCCGGTTCTCATTTCCTGCCTCAAATAATGAAGCAGAATGTGAAGCACATATTGTATGGCTGCAGTTGGCGTCCGAATCTGGAGCCAAGGGTGTAAACATATTCAGCGACTCCTAGATGGTAGTGACCTAGGTCACTGGAGACTTCGAGGCCAAAGGCACTTAGATGTCGGAGTATCTCGAGTATGTAAAATCAATTTTAAAGAAGTTTTCTTTCTATAACATAACCCATATTCCCATGGAGCAGAACGCGAAAGCAGATGCACTAGCGAGACTGGTAACCATCCAAACGTATAAGACAAGAGAGCAAACCATGGTGGAGGTGTAAGGAAAGCCCTACAATTAAAAAAAATGGAAGTATTTACACTGGTACTTAATGCCCCACAACCAGCGAAGGACTGGAGAACAAAGCTGATTGAGTACAAGCACAACGGGACATTGCCGACGGACCACGTCAAGGCGAGAAAACTTATCCGGAGAGCAGCCCATTACCGTCTCCACGAACACATGCAAGTTGTACATGAGCAAGAAAGGATTTACAATGCTCAAATCCGTTGTAATGACCCGAACCAAAATTACGCACAAATTGGCACGAATTAGATTTATCGCGAATTAGTTGCGTTATGTGATTTGTTAACGACTTTTTCACCGACCAAGAATAAGACTTTATTTTCTTTACAGAAGTTGTAAGAGTATTTTATTTCAAGATCGTAGGAATTTTGGGGGAATTTTTCCGATAAGCGAGTTATTTTTTATGATTTTTGGAAGTTTATGTGAGGAAAATATTTAAAAGTAATTTTTTTAGGTCAGTTTAATCTCAACCGTTTTTTCCAGATCATATCAAATCTGAACTGTTGCTCTTATAAGGAGCTTAAGATATAAATAAAGGTATTTTTTGAAAAATAATTCAGAAATTCAGAAAAATCAGAAAACCCGTGACCTGTTTCGCATCCAACCCGACCAGATTTTTGGACCCGCCGGAAAACACCACTATTGTCAGCATTCTTGGTATGGTTTTGAAGCTCTCCTCTCCCTCTTTCGATTCATGTATGTATTGTTGGATTTTGGGATGTTTTAGGGTGGATATTGATTACATTTACTCGTCAGTTTTCGAGTTTAATCGACGGCGACAACCAATTTTTGGTGACGAGGTGGGATAGAATCGGTTGAGTTTCACCCCAGGAATTGAACCGCTATAGTTTGGAGGACCAAGGAGCGACAACGGCATTGAATTTGGCCAGAACTCGATTCAAGCCATTTTAGGGTCATGAGGTTTCAATCATTTTTCTGGCCAAACGACAAAGAGTTAAAGGTAGGCCCAGTTGGAAAAGTTGTAGGGCTTGTTAAGATGTTTTCAACCATGGGTCGAACGCTCCCATTAGAGCTAGTTTTTTTCAGAGGCGCGTGTGACTCAGGTGCCGGCTCATAAGGGCCACGCGTCGCCGTCTGTGGCAGGGCTTTGGCGAGGCAAAAATTCAAAATCCACTGCTTGGTTTTCGGGATAGTTTCTGAGTTGATTTTCGCACATTTATCGAATTTCAGTATTAAATAAATTTTTTATTTATTCAGAAGATTGTGATCGAGATTTTGGCAATGGAACTTCTACTGGACCATAGAGCTAGCAGTATTCTGTGAGTGAACACTTTATTTTTACTATTGTTTTGCGAGTCTACAGTTATACATTTACATTTATATATTTTTCAGTTATGCATTTGTGGTTATGCATTATTACAGTTATGCATTTGCATGGAGGCACCTATGATTTTGTTTTACACATAGCATAGTGACGGTTGTTGCATCGATGCACTTGCTTCTCGACTGATTCCCGAGACGCTATGGTAGGGCCAGGGACTTGACCCGAGAATTTATGTAGTACCCAAATCACAGCTTCCACACATCACATAGTACTTAGGAGTCCTAGGATTCTGACTTGGACGTCTGCATTTTTAGACTCGCATCATTTTTCGTATATTTTATAGTGAAAGGCATAATAGTTATATTTTCTCCATTCACACTAACAGTTTTATTATTTTATATGCATTTCCCTGGGATTTTCGGTTTTCTATTGCCTAGTTTACAGTTTCTTTCCTGTGGTTGCACGTCATTGTCAGAGGCCTAGAGTTCGAGTCACACTTCTCTTCTAGTAGGTTCTTAGATAAGCCTGTTAGTTCTATATATTATGTAAATTAGAAGTCACTCTAAATACTATGTTTAGTTTGCTTCCATTTGAGTTGTATTTCTAAATAATCACCGGATTCCTTGTAACCTTTGAAATCAGTACAATTGTGTTATGTAGAGTAGTTGGTTGATTTGAGAAATCCGAATGGGAATCGGTGACCCACGGTTTATTTTTGTGGACTATTTTAGAAGTGTAGTTTCATTATAGGTTTTGGGTTTCTAGAATTTTAAGGGAAACTGTGGAATCTTTTTTGTAGGTTCTGTTGTCGTTATGGCCTAATTACGGTTTAGGCAACTAAATCAGGATTTCGTCCTTTCAGTTGGTATTAGAGCATTAGGTTATAGACTCTGTAGACTTCCGCAGTTGTGTTACTAAGGACATTTGAGAATTTACAATACTTCCAGAGTGATGGCGCGACCGGTCGGTGGATCCCCATCAATGTTCACGGTGTTGTGTGTTTTTAAATTTTTAAGGTTTCACGACTGTATCTTTCATGTTTTGTTGACTAATGTGATTCTTCATCTATAGGGGATGCCTCATTGACATGGAGCTCGCATTAATAAGGCTGAGGATCATAGTGAGGATCATCGAACGTGAGACTTGCTAGCATGAGTTTTTCAGTTAGACGAGTGTTTTAATCTTGTAGCAAAGGCAAAGATAGCTAGAGCAGCCACATTTTCTGGTTCTACAGATCTTAAAACAGATGAGGCTTGGATAGTCCAGGTTAAGTAAGTATGTGAACATCTACACTTCACTCCAGAGCAGAAGGTTGTAGTAGCTATTTGTTTACTTAAGTTAGATGCTTACTTCTGGCGGGCTAGTACTGAGAGAATTCCTATTGACACCCCATGGCCTACATTCAGAGAATTTTTTATGTGCCGATATTTCAACCGAGCTACCCAGCAGGAAAAGTATGAAGATTTTACCAAGCTAAAGCAAGGTAGTACGTTGGTGATTGAGTATCGAGACAAATTCACTCATTTGTCTTGATTTGCACGTGATATGGTTGCGACTAAAGAATCCAATTGCAGAAGGTTTGAGTTGTGTCTGAATCTGAACATCAAGAGGACCTTAACAACTATGCATCTAGATAACTTTAATGAGTTTGTTTATGAAGCACTTAGAGGTGGGGATGTAGAAAGGGAGAGATAGTTGTAGTTTCAGTCTCTCCACTTTGAGCAAGGTGGACCCAGTCATGGTCCTTCATAGATATTGAGTTCAGGTACATTGGGCTCAGCCTCTTCTTCTGGCAGTGGACCTTATAGATTTTCTGTTGGCACATCTGGTCAGAGTAGGAGCCAAAGATGTAGGAGGAATCAACCCCAAAGGTAACAATTAAATAGGAGTTCTAGTATATTGAGTTACCTCGGCATTCATATAAGACACCAGCTGCACCAAGAGAGTTTCCATTGTGCAATAACTGCAACAGACGTCATTTGGGTCAGTGTCAGCAAGGCACTAAGGGTTGTTTTACTGGTGGTCCGCAGAGGCACTTAGGGTGGTTCATCCGCCCAGAGTTCAGGTGGAGATCAGGGTACCACTTCTGGAGTTCAGGCAGCGCAGTTCACGAGACAAGCAATCAACATAATTGCAATCAGCATGGACGACCAGCTGGACATGCCTAAGTGCATGCCGTGACCCTACGAGAGGGCAGAGCTTCCCCAAAGGTTATCATTGGTAAGATATATGTTTTTGGTTATCCAACCCTTATTTTATTAGACCTTGGGGCTACGTATTCCTTTATGTCGTATAGATTTGCATCTTTTTTTCCACTATACTTGCCTCTCCTCTTTCGCGAATGTGATGAGTATTATATCCATCTAATGAGGTTGTGAGTTTCGGATGAGTGTATAGGAACTGCGAGATATTCATAAAAGGTAATGGGTTATCCGCGGATTTGATGTTGAGAGAGATAAAAAAAATGGGTGTCCAAATCAATTTTGGGGGTGCTCATAGCAATTTTTTGCACGTATATATGGCTCTAAGCATCACGTAAATATAGTTTCGGAAGTTTAGACATCACTTGATTGATTTTGATACGAGGACGAAAGTTTAGACCTTGTAGGTGACTTTTTTCAATTTTTTTTTGAAAAATACAAGGGTATTAAAGACATTTTTTCTTGGTTTAAAAAAAATGACACATCATCAGTGTTAGTAAAGCCGTGACAGAAAATGGTTATAGGCATCACGTAAATATAGTTTCAGAAGTTTGGGTACACTTTGATAGTTTTTAAAGTTCAAGCATCATTTTGATACCATAGCAAAAGTTCAGACCCTGTGGGTGACTTTTTTCCATCGAAATATCATGAGAACTTGGTTTTGCAATGTAGGAAGATTACTGAGACAATGTGTTAAGGACATTAGAGTTTTGTAGTTTATGTACTGTTGAGTCTTTTCAGAGTCCTAGTTTAGTATTTTTCTCGAGGAATAGCAAAAGCTAAGTGTGGGATATTTTGATTGTTGCATAAATATGCAACTCTCTTGTGCTTAATTATTCCAAAAATGCTTACTTTATTTGTTTAGTTTTCAATAATTAATTATGTTTTTGTTTATTCAGGTTAATTGGAGGAAAATACAAAAATGAGCAATAAAAGAAGAATTCTATTCAAATAAGGAATGATGATGTAGAAAGTTCATGTGGCGATGACTGAACCCTAAGATGATGAGGAGTAGGTTAAGGTCATAACTATATAAGCATCTTTTGAGGAGAAAAAGAGGATTATTGAATTTCAGGGAGAGAAGCCATAGAATAGGAGAAGCGCCACAACCTTTGTATTCCAGTCGTCCATGTTCGACCCGTCAAGATATTCTCTTGACCCGTCGAACTGAAGCATCCGAGAATTCTAGGGTTTTTGGTTTATTCTTCATTGTCCATCATGTTTTTCTATTGTATTATTTCGACTATGAGAAGCTAAACTTCTCTAGTTAGGGGTTGATCGAAGCCCTAGACATGCTTATGATTTTGAACCCCTTGTGATTTTAATAACTATTTTGGTGAGTTTTACTTCACTATTTTTTCATTGATTATTTCTACTATGTGTTTCTATGTTGGCCAACTTAGTTGCATATTATAGAATCTAGTATATTGAGTGTGTGCATAACCAACATATTATCGCATGTTCAATAGAGACAAAACAAGCTCCTGTGTGAAGTAATTCCTTAGTGATGTAAGGGTGACCTCCAAATCAACCCTCGAAGTTTTGTTGTTCCTCAAACATTCTTAGAACTTAATGACTCTAGTTTTCTAGGCTTACACCACAATATGTATAAGTCGGTCAATTATGGATCAAGTTAGAGCGGATGACTACTCCCTCTTTCATGCCAAGTAAGAGAGTGTAATATGCAAGATGACTTAACCATGGTTATTTAGATTGGGTTGGGGTAATTGTAGGTTGTCCAGGGTGGAGAGAGATTCCTAACATTTAGCTCTATTTGATTTCTCCAACAATTTACTTTTCTGAAATTTATATTTTTCTGATATAGCTGTAGCTTTGCTTATTTAGTTCGACACCAAAACCCCAATTCTGAATACCCTCAACTTTTGTGTGGTAGTCCACCACTGTGTCTAGAGTCTGGTGTTAAGTTTTCCTGATTTTTAGTTTAATGCAAGTACTATTCGTAAATTAGTTTTTGTCTAGTGGTCGATTCTACCACAAGATCATCCACATAAACTTCCACCATAACTTCATTTAAGGGACCCAACATTTTCATCATGAACCGTTGATATGTTTTGCCGGCATTCTTTATGCCAAACGACATGCCATTATAAAAGTAAAGTCCCTTATCTGTTGTGAAACACGTTGCTTCCGTGTCCACCGGATCCATCTTGATCTGGTTGTACTCGGAGTAGCAATCCATGGTAGATAGCAACTCGTGACCACTTTTTTCATCTACCAGTTGATCTATTTGAGATAGCGGGATCGAGTCCTTAGGGAAATGCTTGTTTACGGTTGTGTAGGCAACGTACATTCTCCACTTCCCCCTGCTTTTCTTGACCATGACAATGTTTGTTTTAGAGCGGTGTTGTTCATTTCGTGTTTCATGCCAGTAGGGTGAACAGTTCTTGATTATCTGTCATAATGTTAGCATATTTGGCATTGAGAACACTCAAGACCTGTTATTCGTATCTGGGTTGGGTCGCCACCTCGCCTCTTGGTTGGTCGCCCCGATTCTTCCGTTGTCACTTGTCGTTTCCATTGTAGCCATTTCGGATGCCATTGCCTCTCCACTGATGGTTGTTTCCCTGGTCCTCATGATTATCGTTGCATTGTGGCTGCACTGGTGCTACCTTCGGATGCACTGACGTCGATACCACGGGTAATGGTGCCTGTTCATTAATAGTTACCGTATTAGAAAATGTGTTTAGCTGTTGCGTTGGTGTTGGGTTTACTCCAAAGGTTTGCAGTTCCAGCTGAGCATGTGATGTCACTTGGTCGAGCAGCTCGTCATATGCGTTTGCGGGATTCTCCTGAAGTTCCCAGGTTAGTAGCCCCAGTTGGAGTACATTTCGGAGGACACAGAAGGCCGACTCACTGGTGATGTCGTGGCAGTTCGCTATCGCCGTGTTCCATCGAGAAATGAAGGATGAAAGGCCCTCTATTGGCTCTTGCCTTATCACTTGTAGCTAGTTGTACGTTATGATGTACTACTTGAGAAATGCCCTAATCAGCTCCATGAAAGACTTGATGGACTTCGGTGGAAGGCTGAAGAGCCAACTTAACGCATCATTAGTTAGGATTTCCATAAATAGGTAGTAGTAAGTTACGTCATTGAAACCTTGACCGATATGCAAGGATGGGTCCGACTTGTCCCTGCACCGCTCTAGCTTGACTTTTTCCAAGGGGTGCCTGCCCTTGGTCATTATCTCTTCCGAAAATAGTTCAACACATACCGCCAGAAGCATATGGTTAAGGAAGCTTTCTTTTTGTTTGGTGAGCTGGCGGATAATATCTTCAACTCCAGGGATCCTAGCTGTTATCTCCATCTCCTGGGTATACAGCTCGAGAGCTACATTCTAATGTCGCTGTGTTTGCAGTTGTTCCACTGGATCCTGAGTCACATCTGCATTTCGGGTCCTAGGTTTCGCTTGAGCCTTACGGGGTCCGGAGGTGGTCCAGCATTCCGTAACCGTCCTGGGCGAAGTGGGGAATGGATGAATACCTCCCTTCTCGCCATGGAT
Organism: Geum urbanum; assembly: GCA_946800695.1. NCBI lineage: Eukaryota > Viridiplantae > Streptophyta > Magnoliopsida > Rosales > Rosaceae > Geum > Geum urbanum. Next base: position 4,754,150 of record OX327012.1, read on the forward strand.
GCACAGCGATGATGCTGGTCCGGTGACTCGGCCGTGTACTCCAAGAGTGACTGCCTTTCCTCCATTGCCCTTAGCCTGGACTCAGTCTACAATACCGTCAGTGCTTAAAGTCCCTTGCACTCTTGAGTTCTATGCACTTGTGCATGATTAGCTCGTATTTGTGTTCCATCTCTCGGGTGCGTCTATTCGCATCCGCCGCAGCTTGTTTCCGGGCTTCTCCAAGGTTCCATCAGTACTCGGGGTGAGATTGAGGATGTCCGCCTAAATGGCCCGTCGTGCACTCGAGGTCAGTCCAAGAGTGAGAAGCGTATCCATGATTCGTCGGTTTTCTCTTGCTGGTAGCTTCGTGGTTGGAATTTTTTTCCTGTGTGGGTTCTTATAGACGGTGCTAATGTTAATATCGAAAACTACCAAGAGCTTCTTATATGTAACGGGGTGGAATTATCTTGATCTCGCTAGTTGCTTCCGCTACCTCTTTACGTTGCTAAGAAGGATAACCGTTAAAGAGAAACTGGGTGTGCCGACCTTTAACCCTACGATACCCAAGTTAGTAATGAGATATAACTTCAACAGACTAATTGCATAAAAGGGTAATGAATGCGTACCATTAATGTCAAACTACTCATGTTTATAAAGGTGGTTGAGGTAGACACCCTCATTACTTCTTCGATGTGGGATCAGTATCCTTACCATTATACTAAATCACTCTCTAACAACTCCTTATTTAGACGCCTGAGCGTAACATGGTCTGACTCAGAGCTTGGTTTGATCATCAAACTTGTTGATTTCTGGATGATCCATGTATTAATGTAGGTGGTGAGATAAATTTATGTCTGCTCATTTCGTTAAGCACGTACCTAATAAAAGCACTAATAGAAGTATATGTACAGCACTGACATTGCACGTCGATCATGCCGGTCCCTAGCTAGCTAGCTAGCCTCAAGAGCTAGGCGACTACGATTCAACGTATCGAAACTTTAGCCATGCCATCAAGAGGCAAGAACTATCTCGATCACCTGGATTAAAAAACATGTGTGGCACAACTCATTATGAAAATAATTCTTTATCGGTGTTTATAAAAAAAAATAAAAAAATTCTTTACCGGTGTTGTACGTACTCCAGCTCTAGCTAGCTATTCCAAGGAACTAATTCGATCACATCACGTATTAAACAGGCTTCTTGCATATGACAAATTAGGGTGGCCGGATAGTGTTAGTGGATATGCATGCTAGCCAGCTGCAGAAGAAACAAATTTAGAAGCAATTATCATCTTTTTTTGACCAGCATGCAAAATATTTAATTAACAGTTGAAATGTATGTCGATCAGAATGGAAGATATTAATCTTCAAGGTAGGTTTAAACTCGATGAATACCAATTAGCAAGCTAGTGCAAGATCTCTTGTAATCCAGCTGTCGAACATTCATGGTTATTTAACCAAATTTGGACTTGCAAGCTCATCAGTTGACTTCAAGTCAACGGAAACCGGGGTTGACCGTAACTATCTTGGCCGGTTAAAAGCACACACTGCAATAATCAAATGATTTAAAAACAGAAAATATCAGATGCATGGATGTGTGTGCAAAATTAAATGAGTCAAACTCAAGGAGTAAAATATCGGATATCGAGGATATATCGACGTTCCAAAATTTGGATATTTCGGCCGAAATATCGATCAAATGAAAATTCTGACGGAAATGACGGAAATTAATAAAATTACATGGAAATTTGTAATGAAACTTTTGGAGGTTGTAACATGATCAATTATCTACCTTATGTGAAAAGAAAATATTGATCTGACATCAAGACATATGAATTTGCTAAATTACTATATGAATTAGTATGTGTTAAGTGCTGATAATTATTAAAATATAATTTATTAGTTATATTTTTATTTTTTGATGGCTAAAACTTATAGGAGGCTAGGCCATCACGCATTTTGTACAATATGTTACACATCACACATCACAAAATCAAATATATAAATACTTCAAAACCACGTAGGGGACCTATGAGGTTCGAAATTCACACTATTTTTTCTCCATCTCCATGTGCATAATCATGTGTGTATTGTGAAGAATAATCATTAAATGATTGTTCTCCCATGTAATTCTGCATGTATTGGACATGTCACGTGAATGGTGGATTGGACATTGAGCATGTGAAGATTGGACATTTATCAAACTAAATGTTAAATGTGAAAAGTTTACGGAAATTTCGAAAATTTCGGGAAATATTGGAAATATCGGGGATATATCGGAAATATCGGAAAGTTTCGAAAAATTTCGGAAAGTTTGGAGATATATTCACGGATTTTTCAGGTAAGTTCAAAAAACCGAAATATTGACGAAATATCGCCGATATTTTCGATTTTACATTCCTTGGTCAAACTCGATCGATTCATATCGTTCTCAATTTTTCCCCCCTCTCCATCGATTAGATCCTGCGCTTGTTCCTAATTTGGACCCCAAAACCATGGCTTTCGGTGTGTTGCTACAATAATATAATGGTGTTTTTTGGGTGTTCCTAGCTACTACAGACCCAGCTAGCTATTACTTCAGTTAAACTTTGTCATAATTGGTTTTTCTTTTCTAAAATGCTCTAGAAAGAGTATCCTGCCCATTTTATAGAGAGGAAATCCTAGGAATTCCTCATCAATTTGAGGAATTTCTCTTCAATAAAAAGTCATATTTCTATTTTTTGTGTAGCGGTGCCAAAAATAAGACTTCCTATTACTATTCATTATTATGTAATTTTTTTTAATCCGATTAATATTTTCGCCTAATAATTAGCCGACACGTGTCATTCCGAATCAAATAATTAGTAGCGGATTTATGATAAGATTTTTGACAAGTAATTTTGAGACACGTGTCATGTCTACGTGTCGATGTTGACAAAATTATTGATTGAAGATATTCAATAAAATTTTCGGTAAGATTACAAACCAATGAGAATGAGCCACGTGTAATGTCTACGCGTCGGTGTCGACAAAATTATTGATGAAGATATTTAGTAAGATTTTCGGTAAGAATTTCAACCAATCGATGGTCGACACGTGTCGTTATCTAAAAAAATCTAGTAATTCAAAATGGCTATAAAAGAAAGAGCTGTGGGAGTGGAAGACTCACACCAACTACACATCACTTATAGTTCTACTCGTATCTAAGCCACTCTAAACACTTCTTTACATTTTGGTTTCATCAAGATGAATCCTATGAGTTTTGGTACTTTTTTTAGTAGGAGGCAACAACAACGCCGGCGAAATGCAGAAATTGCCAATCAATTTGTTATCGACGCTGTGGCGGTTGATGCAGCATTTGATGATGAACCATGACCATGCCGCCCTGCAAATCAACCAAGGATGAGGGAGTCCAGGTACTAAAATCTTATGGAAGATTACTTCATCGAACGCTCAGTCTTCACCGACCACGAATTTTGTCGGCGGTTCTGAATGAATCGAAATATATTCAACTGTATAATGACGGACCTCTGCAATAACGACCCCTTTTTCCATCAAAGATCCGACGCCACTAGAATGGTCAGACTACTTCCCCAACAAAAGATGACTGGTGCTCTTCAGATGTTGGCCTACGGCTCAGCTGCTGATCAGTGTGCTGAAATCACAAGGATGGTGAAATCAACAACTCTGGAGTGTATGAAGAAGTGGTGTACCCAAGTTATAGAGCTTTACGGTACCCGTTACCTTCGCGCTCCAGATCAGACAGACATCACTCGACTTCTAAGAAGGGCTAGACAGCGAGGATTTTCTGGTATGATCGGAAGCATTGATTGCATGCATTAGGAGTGGAAGAACTGCCCAACCGCTTGGTCTGAGGCATACTCAGGGAGGAAGGGTCGTCCAACTATCATCTTAGAGGCAGTGGCCTCATATGACACGTGGATCTGGCACAGTTTCTTCGGGGTACCAGGAGCTCAAAATGATATTAGCTTGCTGTACCAATTAGATGTCTTCGATGCAATGCTTGCTGGAAGAAGACCGGCTGCGACTTATAAAGTGAACGGTATGACATACCGTAACACTTATTACCTTGCTGACGGAATATATCTGAGGTACTCCTCGTTTGTCAAAACGATTTATAATCCTCAAGAGCTTCCACAAAAGATTTTTGCCATGAAGCAAGAGTTGTACCGCAAGGATGTGGAGAAGTTCTTTGGCATCTTACAAGCTCGTTGGGGGATAATTCGTCATGCAGCTCGGTGTTACCGCATTTCGACGTTAAAAAGCACCATGTTGGCTTGCATCATAATGCACAACATGATCGTTGAGGACGAATTCGTGGAGGATGAGTTTGAGGAGTACGAAGAAGAAGATCTCCAAAATCCATATATCGCATTCACAGCTTATGATGGGGTCAGTGGATGAAGGGGGGAACCGGATTCCTTTCAAGCCGGTTGGAAGAGATGGACAAATGAACAACGTTTTAATGAGCGTGTTGTAGATCTCCAATCTGCTTACATCCATGGAGAGCTTCAGAAAGACTTAGTAAAGCATAACTGGTTTCTTGAGACCGGTGAACAACTATAAATTTGTTGTTTTAATTGTTTGTTTGCATTGTTGTGTGTTTGAATTATGTCTTTCTATTAAGTGTGTTTCAATTTTTGTAATGTGTGTGAACTTGATGGAAATAAATAAAGTGCAATTTATTTCTTTAAAAGGGAAACTACATAGTACATAATTTAAATGCTTGGAAATTTAAATTACATAAACGATAATTTAAGTGCTTGAAAAAAATAAAGGGGGTAATTTATGTGCTTGGAAAAAGGGGGCGATAACAATTGGAATGACCTTCTTCGCTAGCTTCTTCTTCAACCCCATCCAATTGACAAAGGATTTCGGCTTTCCTCTTTGTGAAATACCTCTTGGATTTAGGAGTCATGCTCTCGGTATCCATTGACATAATCCGAGTTTCCTCCGCCAAATCCCTCAATTGGATGTCTTTCTTTTGAAGGGCCATATGATTCTTGATTTGTCGCAATCCTATTCAAAGCATCGGCTCTTTCATTTGTAGGCGTTACAACCTTTTTCCCTTTCTTTTTCGCTTCTTTGGCCGCTTTCACTCTCATAGGACGCTCCGGAGAGGAGGGACATTGGTTTCTCATTGGTGTGGCAAATGCATCATCCTCATTTAAGTCGACGGTGGGAGGCATTGAGCTTGCGGGATGTGATAATGAGTAAGGCGGAGTAGATCATAAGTAAGGCGGAGATGTATTAGCTTCGACATGGATGAAGTAAGGATGATTCTTTACCACTTCCCAACAAGGAAAGTCTTTAAACTCTTTCTTCTTTTTTGCCACATAAAATGATTGAGCACATCTCATCTAAAAAAATTAAATGATTACATGGAATGAATAACTTGTAATTCATAAATAACATGCCCTAAATAAAATTAAATAAAATGGACATATATAGCTTATATTAAATAACATGAAACAAATCACTTGTAATTCATAAATATCATGAAATAAATAAAATGTATTTCATAAAATTTAGACAACATAATTTGAAACAATATGGTAAAAATTACAAAAAAAATTGGAGATCAAAAACATTACCTCATCGTGTAAGTTGGAGCCGGAAGATGCATTCCTTCGTGCGAAAGAAAGAGCACTACCCCAAAGTTTCAAATTTGGCTCCAACTTTGCGAAACGAGAGGATAATGCATTTTCGATCCTAGTTTCCGGCATCGATTCACCACAACCTGGCTCCCAATTCTCCTTGAAATCACCATAAACTTTTTCCCACAATTTGTCTACCTTTTGTCGATTTTCGGTGATGGAATCAACACTTAAAACGACAATAAGAGATGCTCAATCGTACATCTTCCGAAATAAGCCAATTTGTTGCCATTTTTTCCCACAAAAAATAAAGGATTTAGAGGAGAGATGGAAAGATGAAAAGAGGGAGAGAGTGAATTTGTTGTGCACAAATTGGTGTGATAAATGAATGAAATGAAGGTAGTATTTATAGAAAAAATGTATGGGTCATTTGCAAATTTTTGGGATTTTTTTTTCAATTTTTTTGGGTTTTATTTTGCAATTATTTCATTTCTGGCTGAAGTGGCCGTTGTATTCAAATCTGAGCCGTCGGATGGCTTAGATCCGTTCGAAATGGACAGCCCAGATCAACTTAGCCGTTGATCTATTCGTTGCCCAGGAGCCGCCACGTGTCGCCCTCCTATTCGCCCGTAACTTTTTTTAACTATTTCGCCCATAACACACGTGCCTGGTAAAAAAAATTAAACGTCAGCCTGACCTCACCCATGTAAGTGGGGCCCACTAGGCGGACGTTCTTTCCTTCTTCCTCAACGGAGGATGTCCCTTCGGTCAACGGTCGGTCTCCCTCCCCTGTTTCCCCCGCTGCACCTCCCTTGCTTGCCGGACGTCCTCTAGCCAGCGAGGCCCACGCCGGATGTCCCCGAATTCCTCCACCACTGCAGCTGCCTGAATGGATCTGTTCAGTTGGATTTTCGCTTGTCGAAAGAACAATTGCATGTTGGGATCAAGGAATAAAAAATTGGATATCGAGAATATATCGACGGTCTAAAATTTGGATATATTGACAAAAATATCGATCCAGTGAAAATTCTGACGGAAAAGACGAAAACTAATAAAAATACATGAAAATTTATAATGAAACTTTTGAAGGTTATTATATGATCAATTATCTACCTTCACTACCAGAAATTGAGACATTACCGGCGACCTCCCGTCGCCGGCCTTGTATTTTTTTTCGCCGGAATTGTCATTCCCGGCGACAAGTCGCCGGCAATGACGTCGCCGGAAATCCCCCGCCGGTGTTAACATTGCCGGCGACGGGAAACGGAGTCGCCGGTAATGTCGGAGACATCACCGGCGACTTGTGTCGCCGGCAATGGTAGCGCCGCCGTGGCCGGAATTTGTGACATTGCCGGCGACTGAGGTCCATGTCGCCGGCAATGTGTGAAAAAATTTTGAAAAAAAAACGCGGTTCTGGATTGGGCCCAATTCCAGAACCTGCATTGAAAGACATAAACCGTACAATCATACAAGTTCAACAGTACACATAAATGTCCAACGTACAGTACAAATAGCAACGACGATACGAAAATTAACTACAACTACAGGTCAGGGTCCAGGAACTTGCGGGTCAGGGTCGAAGTAATCCATGTACTCATTTGAATTCCGGTGGCTTCCTTGGTCTTGCTCTGGCGTTGACTGGTGCGGTGGTGGTGGTGGATAGCTAGGGAACGGAGGGACCGGGACAGGGGGAGGTGTGGGGAAGGGTTGTCCGGTAGTCTGAGCCTTGTACATCGTCCGCATCCATGTGTACATCTGAGCCTGCACCTGTGTCTGCTGCATTTGGTACTCGGCCATCTGCCTCTTTTGCTCCTCCAACTCCCTCTGTGTCCTATGAAGCTCCGCCGCGAGGTTACGACTAGAAGTTGAACTTCTTGACCCGGTAGAGTATTCTGAAGTGTTCTTCAATAGTCCTTCGCCCGCCGTGCCCATTCCCCTACAGTAGTAGGTATTCTTTCCAGTCCCACACGCTTTTGCCATGATCCGAGCCGCTATCGGAGGATTAAGCGGATCGATCTGAGAGGCATACTGGGTGACTTCTTCCTCGGAGCAGTCAGGATGGTTAGTCCGAGCTATACTCATGGTCACTTCTGCGGTCGCCTCCTCCACTCTCGACTAATTGAAAAGGGAAAATGAACAACGTATTAGCTAACAAAATCTATTTCCATCTTGAAAAATAGTTTTATTAACACATGGAGAGGCGAAAGACTTACCGCTTCTTCAGGGCACTGCGGGTAGAACTTCTGATGAATATACACCAACGGGTTCAGCTCTTGTTGTTGTTGCGCCTTAGTCGACCAACCCATGTAGTTGAGTGAACCTGCATGATGGGCCCTGGTGTTTTTCAATCTATTGGCCCGGTTCGTCTTCGAAATCGCCTTGTTTGATAAACATATGAAAAAAATTAGTAACCAACTATTTCAATCTGATACGATACATTATGCTTGAAAGATATATTAAGGATGCATACCCGAGCTTTGGGGTGCTCGAAGTGGGCTATCAGCCACAGCCACTCGTACTCCCTAAACCGGAATTCGCTAGGGGTGGAACCTCGGCCTAGCTCCTTGTATACAGTGTAATGGGAAGAAAGCTCGTTCTTCCACTCTTTATACCTATATTAAAACAAGGAAAAAAAGTTAGAGATATTAAAACACTTGATAAACAAAAATCTAACTCGATATATATTCAAATAAGTCGAAGCACATCACCTCATATGTAGTTGACGCTCTACCCACGTGTGAATAAGAACTTCATCCACGTCAAACCACACCTGCAATATGAATATATAAAAGGTAAAATTATATATTTATTCAGACTTAATTAATAAATGTAAAATTTACGTAATGAAAATACGATTTTACTCACACTGAGTGCATTATGCACTTGCATCTTCACGTAGATAGGCACAGATTCCCAATCTGGCCAAAGCATTGGGACCTTGTCCCGCACGATCGCACCAGCCATGCTGACATATTTGCGCGTGGTGTCGAATGCCTCGATCACCTCGCCATCCTCATTGGCCCTTATGGGCGTTTTCCTTCCGCCGGTGGCCTGCTCAAGTCTCTTCCCGGTGCAGGTGCCTCTAGCCCCTTTCCGTTTTCCAGTCCCATTAACGAAATTGCCTAATAATACAATGTCAACAAATTGATATCATTAATTGAACCTATCGCAAGTCTTAAGTAATAATTAAGTAATCAATTTGATGTTAAATAAAATTTACCTGCATCGTCCGTTTGTTGGTTGGTGCACCTCACACTCCAAAGATACACGGGGTCGAACGGGAGGAAGTTATACGCTTCCTCCACGCTCAGGAACTCCGGCCGTCCTTCAATATAAACAGGCATCCCCCTATCATCGAATTCAGGGATGACAGGAATCTCGTCGGGTAGGAAGAGACCGGACGGCGGAGATAGACGAGGCCTGGACGATGAGGCGCCAGCACCACCATGTGTCTCAGATGATTCCCGTGAAATGGGAGTAGGCACCATCCGAATATGGGGCATTCGGATTGAGGGAGTTTCTGATGCCCCCGTTGACTGTCGCTCGTCTGAGGCTCTGCCACCGGAGGGACGTCTGCTGATTGAGCGTCTAGAGACTGAGGCTCGAGGCTCAACTTCCGGTTGCACGGCTCTTGATCGTGCAGCTTCCTCCTCAGCTCGCGCCTCTAGCAAGGCTCTCGTGCGAGCACTCATCATTGGCCCACTGGGCGTGTTGCTAACTGCGGGCGAGGAGGAAGCTTGACTACTGTTCCCTCCACTATTTCGGGAACCTCTCCGAAGCCAATTAGCCGCAAAACCTCCTGGACATCGTAATAGTCATGGATTCGGTAATTAACCGAAACGGTTTGGAACTGGAACCGTTTGAAACCGGAACTGTTTGGAACCGGAACCGTTTGTAACATAACGGTTCCAGTTACAAACAGTTCCGGTTCCAAACCGTTCCGGTTCCAAACCGTTTCGGTTCTATAGTAAATCGGAACCGGAACGGTTTGGAACCGGAACCGTTTGAAACCGGAACTGTTTGGAACCGGAACCGTTTGTAACATAACGGTTCCAGTTACAAACAGTTCCGGTTCCAAACCGTTTCGGTTCTATAACAAATCGGAACCGGAACGGTTTGGAACCGGAACCGTTTGAAACCGGAACTGTTTGGAACCGGAACTGTTTGTAACATAACGGTTCCAGTTACAAACAGTTCCGGTTCCAAACCGTTCCGGTTGTATACCAAATCGGAACCGGAACGGTTTGGAACCGGAACCGTTAGAAACCGGAACTGTTTATAACCGGAAACATTTGTAACATAACGGTTCCGGTTACAAACAATTCCGGTTTCAAACGGTTCCGGTTCCAAACCGTTCCGGTTTAAAACCGTTCTGGTTCTAAACCGTTCCGATCCCGATTTCCACCTTCATTTATACGATTAATTAACTACTATATCACCTAAATTAAGAACTATACATATTCGATGTGTATATATATATACATCATGCATCTTAATTAAATTTATCCATCACATATTCATCCAAATCACAAACCCTAATTAATTTTCCACATTTATCACACATATATATATCATGCATCTTAATTAGGTTTAATTTCCACATATATATACATCACACATTCATCCAAACCACATTTATACATAATTTTCACATATATATATACATCACTTCATTTTCACATACCTAAATATATATATACATCACATATATATACATTGCATATAAATTTAGAACTTATCACCCTAATTTCCAACTTAGCACCCTAATTAATTTACACATACACATACACATACACATACACATACACATGCAAAAAAATAATTAAAAATTGAGAGAGAGAGAGAGGGAGAGAGAGAGGATCAGACCTGCCATGGATTTCCACCTACAATGCTTTGCCGATCGACTACAATGGTGAGGGGAGGAGAGGAGGGGAGGAGGGGAGGAGGAGATTTTCGGAGGAGGAGAGGAGAGGGGATCGGTGGAGAGGAGGAGAGGGAGAGGAGGAGTAGAGGATAAGGAGGAGGAGTGGGAGAGGAGGAGGAGGAGGTGAACTCATCGGACCGATTTGGGAGGAGGAGAGGGAGAGGAGAGGGAGAGGAGGAGAAATGAAAGGCTCGGGCTATCATGCATCTATCCAGAAAACATTGCCGGCGAGTTTCTTATAACTCGTTGGTAATGTCATTACCAACGACTTCAACTCGTTGGTAATGACATTACCAACGAGTTATAAGCAACTCGTTGGTAATGACATTACCAACGATGAGTTAACTCGTGGGTAATGTCATTACCAACGAGTTGCTTATAACTTGTTGGTAATGTCATTATTTCCCGAAGAATATCCGACAACATTTTCCGTCTACGATTTCCGGCTACATTTTCCGACTACAATTTCGATTATCGATTTCTGTATACGTACGATTAACGACTACATTTTCCGACTACAATTTAGATTAATGATTTCCGTATACGTACGATTAACGACTACGATTTCTGTATACGTACGATTAACGTACGACTACATTTTCCGTCTACGATTTCTGTATACGTACGATTTCCGGCTACATTTTCCGACTACAATTTCGATTATCAATTTCCTTCTACGTACGATTAACGACTACAATTTCCGTCTACAATTTCGACTACATTTTCCGACTACATCATATTTCCGACAACAATTTTCGACTACATCATTAACGTACTAAGGATGATAATCGTAATCATCGTCATCACTTGAGTCTGACTCGGTTTCATAGGTAACCTCTGGCAATATGTGCCTCTCCTCGTCATCTGAATCAGCGTCAACTTCATATGGATTAACATCGAGAAGTTCTGCTCCAGTAATTCGAACCACACTCCCAGGTCTCACATTATTAAGGCGAATCGTAGATGATTCCGGAATGTCAAAAGCGTTCGGCTCTTGGTATGCAGTAACTTCCTCATCATCTACGGTATCACCAAGTGTGGCAGCACTGTATATGTTTCTATGAGCAACATGGTTAACCACCTTCCACGGGACTTTGTTAAGAAGATCGTCCAGGTAAAACACTTGTTTTACTGATGAGGCAAGAACGAAAGGGTCATCTTCATACCAGGTAGTAGCAGTATTCACCGAAAATGTTCCGTACTGATCGGTCCTTATGTTCTCCGGGCTAGTATCAAACCATCTACACTTGAACAAGTGCACTTTCATGCGGTTCCCATAAATTAGTTCAACAACTGAATGAAGGACACCGTAATAGTCAACGCCATCCTGCCCACCATGGACCATCACCCCACAATTCTGTGTTTTCAGTCGGTCGTCTCGATTTTCACATATAAATTTCACGCCATTGACCTGACACATCGAGTAAACTTTTGAAGCAATCGGTTTCATCGCCAGGACCCTCAATTCGTTTGACCACTCTGGGCAACCATCATCTGCTACATGGTTCATCTGAAAACGTCCATATATTAATACGTACAGAAGAAATTATGTCATCTTGAAACCACAAAAGCACGTACATACATACATGCTATATAAAGATATATATAAAAATATACATATACACATATACTTACCCATTGACCAAAGTAGTTTGCAAACGTCTTGTTGTGGTAATCAACATTTCCGGCAATAGCAGGGCAGTGAAGATGATAGTTTTTCCAATATTGTACTTCTTGACAGTTAATCAGTACCGACCAGTGGGCAATGGCTACCTCATTTCCATCCAACTTGTACGACTTTGGCAAGCTTCCATGTACTACCACGTCACTGGAGATGATAGAAAGGTTGAACTGGGGTTCATCTATCGGCATCTGTTGTTGGGGGTCCTCTACATTTTCCAAGTACACTTTGGTGTACGTTACACACTCGTGCGCAACATATGCTTCAGCGATACACCCTTCAGGTGCATATTTATTCTTCACATAGTCCTTGTGGGCTCCCAGTTGTCTACAAGTTAACAAGTGCATGTTAACTTACTTAACCACAAGTCATTACATATAAAAACATAGGCAAACCAAATTTATGAATCATTTGTACCTTTCCATGGGATACATCCAAGTGTAGTGTACGGGACCGGTAAGCAACAATTGTTCGGGAAGATGGATCATCAGGTGCGGCATTATGTCGAAAAAATTTGGGGGAAATATCCTCTCAAGCTTGCACATGATAAAAATGATGTCATCTTGCATCTCCCTGAGGTCTGCTTTTTTAACTTCCCTGGTGCATAACTTCTGAAAGAATCTTGACAAGGCCACCAACGGCTCCACCACCTCTTTGGGCATGTACCCTCGAATGAAAATAGGGAAAAGGCGTTGAAGCAGTACATGGCAGTCATGACTCTTTAATCCGTACATCTTATTGTCCCGGAAGTTAACACACCTGCTTATATTTCCTGCATAGCCATAAGGATACCTGCATATATATAGATAAAGCCATATATATGGACCAATTATATTTCTCGCATATAACCATATATACTCCGCTAAAAATTTAAGGACAAATTCCTACATAGCCATAAGAATATATACCTGACATTACTCAGCCACCGAAAAATTTCATGCTTATGCTTCGGCTTTACGGTGTCGGAGCTTGCGGCATTTTTCTCTTACCATCTCTTAACCACAAATGTTTCCGCACACCCATTGCTTTAAGATCAATGCGTGCCTTAGGGATGTCTTTTGTTTTCCCCTCCAAGTTAAGAACTGTGCCCACCACACTTTCACACACATTCTTCTCTATGTGCATGACATCTAGGTAATGTCTGATAGGCAACCTGGGCCAGTAGGAGAGTTCCCAGAATATGCTCTTGTGTGTCCAAAACTTATACCTTTCGGGCTTGTCTGGAATTGACGCCACTATGTCAGGATGATTGCTCAGCTGGCCAAAATCGTATTCATTCAACACTTCCAAAATTTCTTCCCCTGTCCATCGCCTGGGTGCCACACCTGTTTCAACAGTCCCATCAAACGCGTCTGGATCCTGCCTAAATGGGTGATCATATGGAAGCCAACAACGGTGACGCATCGAGACAATTTTACTGCAATGAGGACTGCAACAATCAACCGTCATGCACTCTGAACAAGCCCTGTAACCCCTGGTAATGTTGCCCGACAACATACCGCGGGCAGGAAAATCACTGATGGTGCCAACAAGCATGGCATGCATCTAGAACATCTCCTTTTTGAACCTATCGTAAGTGGGGTGGCCACACTCACTCAGGTACTTAAGCTCCTCAATCAAAGGCCTCAAATACACATCGAGACACTTTCCTGGATAACCCGGGCCCGGAATTAACAGAGTGAGCATATTGTATTCCTTCTTCATGCACATCCATGGTGGAAGGTTGTACGGTACCAAAATAACTGACCATATACTGTATTGAAGACTCATGTTGCCAAAAGGGTTGAATCCGTCAGATGAGAGCCCTAGCCAAACATTTCGGACCTCTGCTGCAAAATGATCAAACTCCCTGACCATGTGCTTCCAAGCCTCTCCGTCGGAAGGGTGTATAAGGGTGTCATCGTCAGGCAAGTTCCTCTCAGCCCACCATCTCATTGCCTCGGCCGTGAAAGCACACATGAACAACCGCTCCAGCCTATCAATAAGCGGGAAATATCGAAGTATCTTCACAGCTTTCTTGTTGCCTGCAAGAGTCAACTTATACCTTTCTGTAAAACATACCGGGCAGGCTTCAAGGTCTTCGAGATCTTTTCCCCAGAAGAGAATACAATCATATATGCATGCATGAATTTTGATGTAGGAAAGCCCAAGATCTTTCAGGATATGTCGCACCTTATGATGAGTGGTAGGAAGACGATGACCGGGTGGCAGTAGCGAAGCAGTCCACTTCAACCAAGAATCAACAGCTTTGACAGACATTTTGTTCTCCATTTTTAGCTGCATCACTCCCATCACACTTTCAAGAACAGTCTTACTACAACCTTCGTACAACGGAGTCTGTTGCAATGCAATCAGGTTGTTGTACTTGTCCATACCGCTTGTGTTTACATGACCTCCAGGTAATGGTTCGACTGGCTCGATATGGGGGAAACCCTGAACGACGGGAGGGACATTTGGTGCTTCATCAGCAAATACACCGCTCTCATGAGGAAACATATCATTGATTAACATCGATGTTGGATCATAGGATGAACTGCCCCTCTCAGTAAAATGTCCATGATCATAGCGTGGACTGGCCCTCTCACCAAATTGTCCATGATCATGTGGACCCGCTACCGATGTTTCACCGTGATAAATCCAACAAGTGTACTTTTCCCAAAACCCGTATTTACTCAGGTGCCTTTGGACTTTATCAATGGGAAATCGAAATCGATCGCTGAAACACTTACATTCTTTACACGGGCAATAATGAAGTGTAGTGTCTCCACAATTAGCCTTCACAAAATCCACAAAACTCCTAATTCCCTCGTGATATCTGACATCCCATCTTTCGAGGCTCATCCAACTCTTGTCCATCCTGAAAATTCTAACAATTTTACGTATTAATTATATATATACACACATTCACTACTAATAATCGACGTGATCTCTCAATTCAACTCTAATTAAATCAACACATGCATGCATATGTATATATATATATCGATCTAATCTCTGAATTCGATTCAGTACTCGATGATAGTATTCTCCTTTTTTCAATTCAAAACGTATTTGACTGGGTAGGAGGAGGCTCTGTTAAGCCTGGCTCCGATAACAATACGATAATACCAGTCATTGATTCAGACACAAGATTAACTACAAGCTGTTTTCTCGTTTCGGTGACCGTACATCAACAACATTTCATATATATATATATATATATATATATCTCACGAATTGGATTTGATCAACACACAGACATATATATATATATACCACATATACGTATATATACACCTACGTACCTATATATATATATAGCTTCCCGAGTGATCGAGTTTTCGACGCGCGCCTTAATTTTGACAATATACCGAATTAGGGCTGAGAATCCAATACCGAAATCCCGATACCGAACCCGACCCGTCCCGATCCCGTCCCGATCGGGTCGGGATACACCTCTAAAATTATGTCGTCCCGACCCGTCCCGATCCCGAATTAAAATAAACGGGTCGGATCGGGATGGGCCGAATAGATACCGAAAATCCCGACCCGTCCCGAATATCTAAGCCCAGTCCAAATTCTCGAAGCCAAGCCCAAGCCCTAACCTTCCCCAAACCCTCAGCTCACCCTCAGCTCACTCTGAGCTCTCTCAACGCCTCTCTCTCAGGCTTTCAGCTCTCGCCTCTCCAATAACTCAATAAGTCCCATTCCCATTCCCAAGCCCTAACCTTCCCCAAACCCTTCCTCGGCCTCCCCCTCCCTTGTGCCCCCCTTTCGCGCTCCACTTCCCTCTTCCGCCGTCAAAGCTTCCGTCAGTAAACAGGTTTTGTTGATGTTCTTATTTGTATTGATATTGATTCCCACAGGCTGTGCTTCCGTTGGTTGGAAACTTAGCACCCGATTTCGAGGCTGAGGTTGTTTTTGACCAGGAATTCATCAAGGTTATAATCGCGTCTCTGGTAGCTAGTCTGCTCTCAGTCGACTCTCTGCTCTCAGTCGACTCTCTGCTCTCGCGACTCTCTTCTCCCGACTCTCTACTCTCTCTCAGTCGCGTCTCTGCTCTCAGACGCCTCTCTGCTCTCGCCAATCTTCAATGGGAAAACTGGGAGTAAGTTTATGGTTTTCATTGTTAAGGATTACATTTAGATTTCATTGTTCTGGGTTGGGAATATCTTAATTCTTACTGCAAGTTTCATTCTCTTACAGATTAGAAAGAGTAAGAAGAGACTTAGGCCGGAGGAAGCAGCCGAAGCAATCATTACATCTGGACCTGGTACAACTCTGTCTCTCTCTGCTCAGACGACTCCGGTCAGTTCTTCTTCTGGTACAACTCCTTCTCTCTCTAATTCATTGCCCCAAATTAGTGAAGAATCTTCTGATGTTAGTCAAGATACTCGGAATAGTAGGAAACGCAGTTGGGTATGGAAGCATTTTGATGAATATACAGACAGGAAAGTCACTAAGGTGAAGGGTAAGAAAGATATTGTACATGAATCTCAGAGGGCCAAGTGTAGATACTGTCCTAAGGGTCCTTTAGGAGACTATGCTTGTGATTCTTGTAGCAATGGAAATTCAGGGATGCTTAGGCACTTAAAGTTTAACTGCAAGTTTTATCCGGGTAGGAAAGTGAAAGTAGTAGAGAAAAATCAGCCAGTATTTTCTAGTGATAAAAGTAAGGGCAATACGATGAAGATGGTAGCATATAATCCTGATGCAGTGATGCAAGCTTGTGTTGAAATGGTTGTAGTTGATGAACTTCCTTTTAGGTTTGTTGAAAAGCAAGGATTTAGGCACTTTTGTCATGTTGCAGTGCCTTTGTTTAAAGTCCCTTGTAGGAAAACTTTGGTGAAGAACTTTCTGAGTTTGTATGATAAGATGAAGAAGAAGTTGATTTCTGATATTAAATGTCATCGGGTGTGCCTCACTACCGATACTTGGACAAGTGTTCAAAACATGAACTACATGGTGCTAACGGCACACTTTATCGATGATAAGTGGGAAATGCATAAGAGGATAATCAACTTCTGCATTATATCTTCTCACAGCGGGAATTCTATAGGTCTTCTTATCGAGGCGTGTTTGCTTCAGTGGGGAATTAGCAAGGTTCTTACCATCACAGTCGATAATGCTGCAGCAAATAAGTGTGCCATTGATTATGTTAGGTCCAAACTGAACAAAAGAGAAAAACCGGAATCCATATTAGGGGGTCAGCACATGCATGTTAGGTGTACAGCCCATATTTGTAATTTGATAGTTGGAAGTGGGTTAAAAAGGTTGAATAAAGCAGTGTTAGCGATAAGAAACGCAGTGAAGTTTGTGAGATCTTCACCATCAAGGTTGGAAAGCTTTAAGGCATGTGCAGCAAAGGAAGAGATCTCTTGTCAAAGTCTGGTTGTTATGGATGTTCCTACAAGGTGGAATTCAACATTTTTAATGTTGCAAGCTGCCTTGAAGTTCAAAGCAGTCTTTGCAAGAATGGCAGTTGAAGCAGACACTGGTTTTGCAGCCTATTTCAATGAGCCTGACGAAGAGTTCGATGAGGAGGGAAACTTGCTTCCAACCAAAGGCAGGAGGCCTAAAGTAGGACCACCCGAGGAGGAAGAATGGTATAAGGCAAAAGTGTTTGTGCATTTTCTTTTGACGTTTTTCGAAGCTACTCTAAGAGCTAGTGCAAGTAATCGTCCCACTATCCACACCACATTTCATGATGTTTTAGCAATGGAAACTGAGATTGGAAAGCTCCTTGTGCAGCCTGAAATAGCAACACAAACAGAAACTGAGAAGACTTTGTATGAGATGGCCCAACAGATGAAGGCCAAGTTCCTCAAGTACTACGGGACTTATTCTGATTTGAATCCATTGGTATTTGTGGGGCTGATTCTTGATCCTAGGTGTAAGCTCAGACACATAAGTCATCTCTTCACAATAGAAGGCTTTACCAAGCAAGAGGTGGAGACTAAAACGAAGAAGTTGAAGGATGTGTTGATGTCCTTGTATGAAGAATATGCACCAACGTATGCTACTGTAAAGAAGACAGCTGAAAGAAACGTTAGTAGCACATCACAAAGCTCAGGATCAAGTAGTGGCAGCAGAGGTTACATGGCTGACTGGAGCAAGGTTGTTTCTGAGCTTGATGAGGCTGTGGTTGTGCATGAAGTTGACAAATACTTGCTGGATCCTCTTGAGGTCACTAACCCTAATGAGAAGGAAGCATTTGAATTTCCTATTTTGCTATGGTGGAGGATGAATGGACCCAAGTACCCTGTTCTTGCAGCAATAGCCAAAGATGTAATGGCTATTCAAGTTTCAACTGTTGCATCCGAGTCTGCTTTTAGCACCGGAGGCAGAGTCATTGACAGCTTTAGGAGTTCCTTGACTCCTACATCTGTTGAAGCATTGATATGTTTACAAAGCTGGTTGAGGGGTAATGAAATTAGCTGCATACAAGAGGAACCATCCATTACAGACAATGAGTTTTATGAGCAGTGTGAGAGAGGTAATTCATTTTGAATTGTTGATTACTTGATTGTTTGTGGTTTAGTCACTTTAATGCTATCTTATTAATTTATTTTGAAGCATTGATTACAAATCTGTTGAAGCATTGATTGTTAGACACTTAAGACTGGGTACTAATGTTAGATAACTTAGTTTCTAGTGATATGAATTCTGCAAAACTCATGTTAAGAACATCTGTGTTTATAGAATGAAAACAAATAGAACTTACAGGGACTGAATCAATGTGAACCAATGTGAACCAATGCATCAGTGTGAACCAATGTGAACCAATGCATCTGTGTTCAGAAACTGATCTGAACAATGTGAACCAATGCATCAGTTCAGGGACTGAATCAATGTGAACCAATGTGAACCAATGTGAACCAATGTGAACCAATGTGAACCAATGTGAACCAATGCATCAGTTCTGTTGAACTGATGTGCCTTTTGAAGTTACTGCAATATATACACAGATATAACTATGTATTCGAAAACATAGATTGGTCTATGACAGATCCTCATTGAATTCCTATATTGATCATGTACAAGATTCAGAATATACAAAGAAGAATAATGTCATGTTCTTGAGTTGTTCTAACAACTAAATGTCTAAATGAAATTGTTTGTCTTTCAGAGCATGTAAGCACAGCCTCTTCAAGTAACTGTCCTCCTCCAACATTCAAGGGAAAGAAACAAGTTGTTGAAGTTGATGATGAATCAGATGATGAACTTGTTGAAGTCAGTGATGATGACACTGAGCTGGGATCTGAATATGATTCAGAGACAAGTTAATGGTGTTTTATCTGAAGCTATTGTTGTTGCTATGTTCTTGATAAGTTGATATGTTATTATTTATTAAGTTTGCTATGAAGTATGAACTGTTTACTGATGTTTTCGGCTACTGGTTTTGTATTAAGTTTGGCCTTTTGCTACTGGTTTCAGTGGTTTGTATTAAGTTTGGCTACTGGTTTGTATTAAGTTTGGCTACTGGTTTTGTATTAGTTTGCTATATGAGTATGAACTTGTTATTGTGCTATGTTCTTGATTGCAAGCAGTAATTAATGTGCAGGTTTTCAAAAAAAAAAGTAATATGCAGAATGGTCCCGATTGGTCCCGATTGGTCCCGAACCGATCGGGATCGGGATGATTCGGTATTAGGTCGAATCCCGACCCGTCCCGATCCCGATTTTACTTTCGGGATCGGGATCGGGATAGGTCGAATCCCGACCCGTCCCGTACCGATCCCAGCCCTATACCGAATGATCGATTTCAGAGCGTACGTTTTCCTTCTTTCGATTTCTCTGGATTTTTTTCGCTCAAAATGATTGAATGATCGAGCTGCCCCATCCGGCATCTAATATAAGACACATTGCCGGCGACGGAGTAAGTCGCCGGAAATGAAGACATTACCGGCGACTTTACGCCGGAATCTCGCCGGTAATGTTCCAAAACATTACCGGCGACTCCAACCGTCGCCGGCAATGTCTAGGGAGACATTTCCGGCGAAATTCCGGCCGGAAAATCGCCGGAAATGTCTCCCTAGACATTGCCGGCGACGGTTGGAGTCGCCGGTAATGTTGTAAAACATTACCGGCGAGATTCCGGCGACGGGGTAAGTCGCCGGTAATGATGGACATTACCGGCGACTTTTCCGGTCGCCGGCCTTGTTGGCCGGAATCTCGCCGGTAATGACTCCTTTTCTTGTAGTGCTTATGTGAAAAGAAAATATTGATCAAATCATCAAGACATATGAATTTGCTATATTACTATATGAATTAGTATGTGTTAAGTACTGATAATTATTTAAATATAATTTAATACTTCTATTTTTATTTTTTGATGGCTAAAACGGCTAGGCCATCACGTCTTTTAATTTGTATAATATATTACACGTCACACATCACAAAATCAAATCTATATAAATACTTCAAAACCACGCAAAGAACCTATAGGTTCGAAAAGTTTTCGAAAGTTTTTGAAAGTTTCAGAAATTTCGAAAAGATTCGAGAAATTTCATAAATATTGCCGATATATCAGAAATATCGATAAAAATCGAAAAATTTCGAAAATTTAGGAATATAATGGAGGATTTTTTAGGTGATTCAAAAAAACGGAAATATCAGCGGAATATGACTGAAAATATCGATTTTGTATTCCTTGGTTGGGATTGTGTGGCTCGTTATAACTCAAGAATGTGGAGATGGGAGACCCTTGAGTGTATATCCTATATTGACAAAAAACCAAAAATCTTGAGGAATATAAGTGATTAGTTATTAGGATCCTAATAATATCGAGTTCTTTTGAGATAAAATTGTAACTCATTAATTTGTTGACGTTGTTTTCATTCAAAATCAAAGTTTTTATAATAATAAGTAGCGTTGTGTATAGTGTAGTCAGTGTTGTAAAAGTCGAAAAACTCGGCCGATTAGTTGGCGACTAGTCGGTGATTTTTAGAATCCGAATCGATTTTGGCAAGTCAGTCAACGATAAAAAGTGGGTCAGAGTCGATTAAGTCGGTCAAAAGTCAATCAAAGTCAGGTTGACCCGACTAATCGTTCAATTTTTTTAATTTTTATTATTATTTTTTTAATTTTTTGAAATTTTTTATTTTTTTTCTTTATATGCTTGCATAAATCTAATAAGAATGCACAAGTCAAAAAATTGGAAAAAAAATTATCTAGACACACAAGTACTTCAATTCATTTATTTGATTTATGTGTATTGATATTATTTTCTTGTTTAATTTTACATAGGTACTTCTAATTTCCTTAATTCATTTGTGTGGATATTATTAAATTTAATTAAAAAAATAGCAAATCTGACTAATCTCCGACTAGTCGTCGACTATTCGTTTTGTCTCTCGACCGACCCGACTCAGATTAATGACTTTTAGAACATTGTAGTCCCTGGATGTAGAACTTTTTCCAACGTTTAGTGTGGCGTCAACGAGTAAAATTTGGAATCTTATTCATCAAAAATATGAACGTTTTGGCAGGATGTGTTGGATCATAACGCATGATATCTCTCATCAAAAGAAGAAAAACACAATTGACATCAAAATTGACGTAAATTAATAAAACACTTTTGCTGTGAGATTCCTCAACAGACCACGCTTAATTACCAGCTAATCTTTTCTTTGTGTGAAAACAAAAGAACATCTTTGAACGTACTCTTTCTGTTCTGAGCCACTCTTATCTCATTTCCGTCGACATCAAAAACTTTTGGAAGGAAATTAGCCTAACTAAACTAGTGTTGTCATAGATCAATCCCCAAATTCATACGTGCATTTGCCTACTTAATATAGCTTGTGTCTGGCTTTACTTTGAAACACATATATGATATCACAAAAGTAAGTACTAGATATGCACTAAAACTCAATGAAAAGAGTCGTTCGGACTAAGAAGTGATAGCCAGTGAAGTACGTCTGAAGCTAGATATCCACTTTGAATTGAGTACGTGCAGCTGGTTAATTAGTTCATGCTGGTTTGGCCCCCATTTAGCCCTACATATTGGCAGGGGTGTAGCCACATACAACACAGCCGTGTCTAATGACACGGTTGGACTACTGGAATTTCTAATTATTACACAAAATTAATTAGGATGGTTTGATTCTTCTCATATATCTTATATATTAAGAACAATTTTGACACCTTGATGCTTGAAATAAATATTAGTGTGAATTTATATGGGCCACAACGTAATATGGTCTGAATTCTTATATAAAATTATTAATCAAATATTTTGAGCTGTCTTCTTATACGTGGAATAACTCATTAAATTATTTTTCTATTTATGATTAGTGAGCAAATATCATCTATGTATATCAATTCACTTGTTTCTTTAACAAGTAGATTTGTTAATTGTTTCATCGCATACATTCAATTGATTCAAATTGTTGATATTATCGTTGTAGAATGTTTGATCGTTTTTTTTATACAAGGTTAGATGGTATTACAAATGAAATAAGTGTTCTTTTGTGTTTTTTGACAAAAAAAAAGTGTTAATAATTTTAAGGCAAAATAGCATAAATGGTCATTAATCTTTGTCCAAAACGACAGTTGGGTCATTATCGTATGACATATGTCAAAATGGTCACTTCCACTAACGTTTAATTATCAAATTGGTCACTCCTGTTAACTTTTTAGGGGTAAAAATAACTTTTTATCATTAAATTATATTTATTTACAAAAATACCATTACTAAAAGTTTTAAATGGTCATTGATCTTTGCCCAAAACGACACTTTGGTCACTATCGTATGACATATGTCAAAATGATCACTCATCTTCGTTCTCCGTCTATCAATTTAGTCACTCTATTTATTTTAGACGTTAAATACTTGATATGTAAGAGGTACAAATGTCTTTTTATCATTTAATTTTATTTAATTTACAATAATGTCATTATTACAAGTTTTAAAAAATTATTAACTCTCTCTCTCCACCCCACAATTGCCAGCCGATAGAGATTGAACCCAAGCCTGAGAACAACACGAAGGAGCCGTAAACCCTAAACTCTAACGATGAGGACCTACAAACCTCTCTCTTCCTTCACCCTCGCCATCGTCGCCCTTAGATTTTCCACAATCGCAGTCACCTCATGACATCCTATGCCTCCTCGCGGCTAGCCAAATGAAGGAACCTAAGCGTCGCACCATCTCTCCCCCGAGCTCAACGTAGCCACAGCCAGCTCCTCCCGATCTTCTCGACTTCCGCCTTTGCCTTTATCTCACTCTCGTAGGCTTCTCACTCTGCCTCGGAGCATGTGGCTTGAGGTGCTAATAATCCTGGTCAAGGTAGAGATTGATCTATCGGTAATGGATTTCGGTTGCGGTGCTACTACAAATGTCGATCGACGAGCCGTCGCTGGTGGTGGCGAGCCTCGGGGGAGGAGAGATAGAAAGGATAATTTTTTATATTTTTAGATTATTTTTTGTCAAATGAGGATAAAAAGACAAAATTACCCCTGAACATAAATGAAATATTCTTTTTTAACCGACGTTTGAGCTCGAATGACCAATTTGAAAATGAAACTTTAGCGGAAGTGACAATTTTGACATATGTCATGCGATAGTAACTAAAGTGTCGTTTTGGGCAAAGATTAATGACTATTAATGCAATTTTGTCAAGACAAAAAGACAAAAATACCATTGAAAAAAATAGTTTTTTTTTAACGGGCGAATGACCATTTTGATATACTTTCGAAAAAGACGAATGACCATTTTGACATATGTCATACGATAGTTACCAAACTGTCGTTTTGGACAGAGATGAATGACCATTTATGCTATTTTGCGTAATTTTAAAGGTAACTTTAATGCTGACACAGTTCGACAAAATTCTTAACTACGCACATATTGGCGAGGTTTCTAGTTAATAAGCAAAACTTTTGACCCTCGATTGTTAACAATTTAATTTCGATCAAACTAATTTTGGTCAATCATTCAGCCCTTGATTTGTATTTACCCCTAATTGATCATCTTCGTGCAAGCTTGGGTAGGCATACATTTACATCTTAGATTATCTTCGATTGACATCCTTGTATGAGTTTGGTAATCTGTTTAATTAGTATATGGAACACATTTCCATGGAGGATGAAAAGATGGATCATTCATAGAATTGTAGTCGATAGTCTCAGGCTGTATATGTAGTATTTAAGAAATTAATTTATATCATATTTAAAGTACGTGAGAACAAATGAGCTGCAAGATATCGTACTATTGTGCTTGCTATAGGCTTCTTGAATTGAAAACCATTAAGAAGCTAGGTACAACGTACTTGATGTCCTCACTAGCTAGCTAAGCTTAGAACAAGCTCCTCAAATTAAAAAGTCCAAAGATGAAGGAGTTTGGTACATTTCGTTTTCACCACTTTGCAGCATATAAATAGTTAGCATTAATTTTTTTTTTAAAAACAAATTGCCTTTGCTAATTTAACTGTAACTGATCGAGTGCCTATAATGTGTAGCACACAAATGTGTGGGATACTTGTCGCAATCTTAATTGGGTTGAAATTAGATGAATAGTACATGAGAGAAACTAAACTTTAAATTACTCAATTACACATTTATAATCCGCACATTGTACATCGTAGAATCACTCGTAACTGATCGATTGACTACATACATCAGTTGTGTGTTATATATCAAAATGGCTGGTAATGTAAGTCTAATTTCAAAGAAAGCCAATCTGCTTCAAAAACTGAGGTATATATACACTCGGATTAACGAGACTTACGATTAGTGCATGAGAGTTTTCCGATTATTTTGACAACCGAAAGCAATTTGCAAACTGTATAATATAATGAGTGCGGTTGGTATCTTAAATAGTTCATGCTAAGAAACGTGAACCTGCACATTGCAGAGGGACAAAGAGAAAGCGAGATGGTGTGGTTTATCCGTTTCTAATATGTCTATATATGATGTTTGTATGATATGGCGAAGTTATAATGTGAGGCAAATTAACAATACTTTAGTTACTTTGTTCATGAATAAAGTATGTTAACGTTTCTACCTATATACTTTGCAAGTCGGTCCGTTAAGCTCTAATTATTGGATGGAGGAGGACTATGATGTAGCACATTGACTTTAAGGTATATTTTTTTGGCCGAAAAATGAGGAACAGATCATGTTTATTTTAGTTTTTTAAAGAGGCGATAATTTCACTGTAATAAGTAATAGTAATATAAGATTCTATCGAGATTCTGGTCAGATAAAACGAATTTTAACGCATCATTATTGTTCAAACAATTTTTAATTCACAAACTTAGATAGGCAAACTAGAGTAACACAAGGACTAAAAAAATATGGGGCACCGCTTCTTAGTGCATCCACTACCACATTTTGAACCATTGCCGGCGATTTTTAAATCGCCGGCAATGTTTTTTATCATTACCGGCGATATTTGCCGGAAAAATCGCCGGCAATGTCTTTTTTTTTTTAACATTACCGGCGACTTAAATGTAAGTCGCCGGCAATGTTCCGCCGGCAATTAAAAAAAAAAAAGACATTAAAGTAAAGATATTACCGGCGACTTAAAGTAAGTCGCCGGTAATGTTTTTTTTTTTTAATTACCGGCGGGACATTGCCGGCGATTTGCCGGAAAAATCGCCGGTAATGATAAAAAACATTGCCGGCGATTTAAAAATTGCCGGCAATGGTTCAAAATGTGGTAGTGATCTAAGCATCTCATCTACTGGTTAACGCTCTGCTTCAATTCCTTCACATATGTACCAGCTGGTAGAAGAACCAGCTTACTTCTTTGGCGAGATCTTCTTCGTTACCTGTACCGACTTCGGCTTGGACCTGCTCCTTCGATCTTCTGTCTTCTGCTTGTTCCTCCCTCTTTCCTTCATCCCACGAGATTGATTCACCGTATCAAACACCTCATTCTTCATCATTGGCTATCCAAGTTTCACCGAGATAATTATATCTCCACTGCCAGCTACTAGTGCCTCGCTTGAACCTTGTTGTCCCACTAGAATGTTCGGAGTGCCAAGAGCCTCCTCCACATCATAAATGAGAGCTGGATGTCCTAGAAGAGGTGAGACTGATACACCAGTTGCCGCACCAAGAGGTGATACAGTTACGAGTTCAGTGGTCGTTGAAGCAGTAGCAACAGGAGAATGAAGTCCCATTGGAGGAGCTCATCGACCCCCAGGTCCCGACACGAGAATGAAACTCTCATCCTCCATCTGGAAAAAAACAACCTTGTGAGGTGCGCTCTCCCTATAGAGAGGGTTCACCTGAAAAACATTCGGTATGTGTGCTAGAGACACCACTGTCTCCACTATTCACTGATACACAGGCTAAGGGAGATCCCCTTGTTATTGACAGCCGTCAGAAGCCCCCATCATTGAGCTCGTGTTGGGGGTTGGGGACACAGAACCCGTCCCTTTTCCTAAAAATCCCCGTTCCCAACAAGAACAAAAAGCCGCAACAGACGAAGCACCATCACCAGTACTAACCACCCCCGTAAGTGGTAGGGAGGTAGGTTTAGGGCTAGTACCACTGCCCCCCCCCCCCCCCCAAAAAAAACCATCTGTCCCATGTACGAAGAAACCACAATCTGGACAGAAACCCTAGATCGTCTCATAATTAAGTAGACAATCATCTGAGTAATCTTGATCAAATCTGAACCTCTTATAGATCACCAAAGGCTTTCAAAAATTAAAAAAAAACACGAATCCTAATAGTGGCTCGCATATCAAGTGTAAGTGGATCATGTACTAAAAACTCACCAATGTAATTGTCGATTTGTCGGCACCTTTTCAACTAAAAAGCGAGCCAGCCTTAGTCCAGCCAGAAGGGCTTCGTACACGGCCCCGTTATTAGTCCCATTCTACCTTAGTGTCAGGGCCTGCTCCATGTTTGTTCCGTCTAGGTTTTTCAACACCAATCATGCACCTGCACCATTATCTTTTGAGGATCTATCAGTATACATGACCCAATGATCAACCCCTTGCTCAGCAACTTCCTCATATCTTTCTCTTCTTTCTTGCACCTCCGGCTCTGGCATTGTGAACTCAGCCAAAAAATTCGCCGGTGCCTGTCCTTTCATAGTCGTTGGGGGTCTATATTCAATGTCGTGTTATGCGAGTTTAATAGCCCACTTGATGGCCCTACTGGAAGAATCCGAGGTATGCAAAATTATTCTTAACTGGTACTCGGTCATGACAACTATCTTAAAAGCCTCAAAGTAAGGTATGAAATTTCATGATGACATAACGAGCGCCATTATCAATCTCTCCATCTTTGGATAATGAGTCTCTAGGTCAAGAAGAGTTTTAGAAATATAATACACGGGTAGCTGTCCCCCAGTATCTTCTCTGACCATAGCTCCACTCACAGCGACCTCTGAGACTACCAAGTACAGATACAGGTCTTCCCCTAGTACGGGCTTACTCATGATGGGGGGGAGGGAGACCGTGTGATGCTTGAGGGCCTGGAATGCCTTTTCACACTCCCCTATATAGAGTTCCCCCTTGGTCTTCTTGATTACATCAAAGAACGGATTGCATTTGTTTGTTGATCTGCACAATAATCTGCTTAAGGCCGTTAGCTTTCCATTCAGACCCTGGATTTCCTTGACTGTTGATGGAAACTTCCTTCATTTTAACAACCGCGGCTACGTGTTTCGGATTTACTTCTATCCCACACTGAGTTACCAGGTACCCCAGGAATTTTCCTGACCCCATGCCAAATGTGCACTTTTCTGGATTTAGTTTCATCTCATGCTTTCTCAAAAGGCCGAAGCATCCCTTTAAGTCTAACACGTGAGCTTGCCTCTTCTTGCTCTTTACCAGCATGTCGTCCATGTATACTTCCATCGTGTCTCCTATCGAGGGCTTGAATACCTTGTACATCAATCTTTGATATGTTGCTCCTGCGTTCTTTAAAGCAAAGGCATCACCTTATACGCATAGACTCCCTTTTCTATCACGAACATTGTCTTTGGATGATCGCCTTTAGCCATCCTTATCTGTTTGTAGCCACTGTATGCGTCCATAAAGCAATGGAGCTTGTGGCATACCGTGGAGTCTGCCAACTAGTCTATCCTGGGTAAGGGGAAACCGTCCTTGGGGCTTACCTTATTGAGGTCCGTGAAATCAACACAGACCCTGGGTTTCCCCTTCTTCTTTTTGACCAGGACCACATTGGACAACCATTCCGAGTGCGGTACCCCCCCCCCCTAGTGAACCCTGCTGCAAGTAGTTTCTCGACCTCATGTTCGATTATTTTGTTACGTTGTGCTGCAAATGTTCTCTTCTTTTGGACCACAAGTTTTGCCTTTGGATCTACGTGGAGCTGGTGCTCGATAACTGTTCTTTCTATTCCCTGCAGATCCCTCTTTGACCATGCAAACATGTTCTTGTACTCCCTTAAAAGGTCCATCAGGATTTTCCACTCAGTTTCACCTAGTTTAGATCTGATCCTCACACATCAGTCAGCTCTCTCATGATGGAATGGTTCAAGGATCACATCCTCCTCTGCCTTCTCCTTGAAAGGCAGCTCCTGGGGGTTGAGTTCTATATCTAACTCATCCATCGCCTCTTCTTAACCCCCATCTTGTGATTGCTATACCGGAGGGGTTAGGGACACCTGCCCCCATTTTCCTCACTCGTTCCCTTCTGATCACACAGCAAATTTTCTCCATCTACTATAACCTTCCCAGAGCACCTGGAAGATCAGCCGAGATGCCAGATGCAACATACATGAACATAACGTGCATAAAAACATGAAATCATATCATATGAGCCTCCGTGCATAAACATATCATACCATATCATAGTATGTATATATGTGTATCCATAAAGAAAACATAAAAATAGACTCGTTAACGACAGTGAAAAATAAAGTGTTCACCCACCTGGCTAGCTAAAATGTAAGTAGTTGATTACCAAACTCAAAGATCTTAGTCAACATTCCTAAAACCAAACAAGAGCATAATCTTAATTAATGACATGTTAGTATTGTACGACTAATGTGAAAAGGGAGTCGAGGTCAAATGTTCATCAGTACCTCACATCACTATTATGATAAGTGTGAGACTTATCTCACTCCTCGCATTAACAAACCTTGAACTTGATCTTAATCGTCATGCCTCATATACAAAACTCGGTCAAAAATAAGCCTCGACTCGGTACGCGAATCCCGAAAATAGCCAAAAATATTACAAGAGTGATCGACGCGAAACTACTCGAAAAATACCACGGATTGGTCTAGAAAACTTCCCGTGACAAAACTAAGCTTCTTGTCGCTGGAGCTTCGCCACACACGGCGGCGGCCAAAATCTAGCCTGCTCTGATGCATGCAATCCATACATCAATCAAAAGCACACTTCAAGCCCAACAATATTTATCAAAGCCACTAAGCCCAAATCAGAAGGAATTAGCCAAAAATTACCTCGAAAAGTCGAAACCCTCGCAAGAAATTTAATCAACCAATCGGCGTCGACAAGCCACTGTGTGACCCAAAATCAGTCACATTCGACTCCTTACTTGACGGGCTTCAATGCCCCCAAGGTGTTGCTGCCCAGCTCCGGTCAGAGATTCGTCGTCGGCATCGACCGAATTCAAGAAACCCACGAAGTTTCTCTCTCCGATTTTCCTCGATCAAGACAATGCATGGCTAATCACTGGCCTAGGAATGGAAGAGGAGGTCGAGGCAAAGATTTTGACACCAAGACCGACCAATTTGGTGGCCGGTCGGTGGTGCTTCGCCAATGTCAGTTGACGTAGGGAGAGAGAGAGGAGGGAAAAAAAAGAATCGGGTTGAAGGGAAAACTTGGGCATTTCCAACTCTGGTGTATTACCCAAAAGTTTACTTTCTGAGATGAACAGTCCATATCGATTTGATCAAGACCAGACAGTTCATAAGGTTTAACCCATGGTAGATTTCTAAATAATGACATAAATACTTCAAACTTCAAAAATTCATAACAAATAGCTCGGATCTCCGAAAATTCAATAAAAATACACACGAAATTGCAATAATACCCTCTACAACTTCTGTGAAGAAAGCAAGTTCAAGATCATAAACTATAAAAAAAAATTATTTTTAGTTGCGACGAATATCGATAAATGTATCATATAGTTATTAACTCGATAATTAACTTGACTAACGAAGATTAAGTCGCTAATTTGGGTTCAGATCGTTACAACGCTCGATGTAGTTTGACTTGGTATCAAAGCCAAGATTCCTCGTCCATCGTCTGTCTGCCTCTTGTTGATTCAGTAGTTTGTTTACCTCTTCTTAAGAGGTTGATGACCTTCGTCGAGCTAGGGTCGTCAGACAAAACTTAAGAGTTGGAAACTTGAGTTTTACTTTCGGTGGCCGAAATAGTATGGTCAAGAGCTATGCTGGGTTTTCTTCTTCTATCGTTTGGCCTTTGCCACTTTTTTTTTTGTTCGGGTTTGGGTTCGGTAAATACTCGTTACTCTTTATTTTTCTTAGAAATCGGGTCCGGTTGAGTTCGGTTAAAGATGCGGGTTCGGATTATTTTGTCATCCCTAGCTGAAAAGGCAATTTTATGTTGCAAGTTAAATTTACAATTAATGTTACATTATACAAGATTAGAAAACTTGAATCACCACAAAAATAAATATTCCAATCAGTCATTCGAGTCTTTTATTCAAAATTAAATAACATATGCAATTTAGAAAACCTCAAAAATATTAAAAACAATTTAAGAAATTTTAAAATGGACGAAACACAAATATAAAACAAAGTTATTTACGATATAATTTTTTCGATGTACTATTCACTAAACCCATGCCCAAAGTAGGTTGGATTGTGCCAAATGTCCGCGCTACGGAAGATGCTCTACGAACACTTCTGTAATTCAACCGCGCAAAATATTCAAAACACTCAAGGACGGAAGAAATCGTAATGAACCTCTCCTCTGTACTTAAAATTCTTACCCTCGAAACCTCACGTTATTGCTCTTCTGCCACCGCCATCCACCACCCTCCGCCGACGAATTTCCACCACCTTCTCCAGCTCTGCATCACACACCGCTCTGCTACACTCGCCCAACAAGCCCACGCGCGTGTCCTCACTCATGGGCTCCACCAAAACCCATTTCTCGCCACGAAGCTCATCTTTGCTTACGCTCTCTTCCTCAACCCAGCAAAGTCTAAACTCGTTTTCGACTCAATCGAGCTCAAGAATGTGTATCTATGGAATTCAATGATTAGTGGCTACGTTCGTAATTGTGACTATAACAAAGCAATGGCCTTGTTGATTGAAATGTTGTGCTATAGTGTATCTCCGGATGATTATACTTTAGCGACGATGGCGAAGGTTTCTAGCGAAGTTGGGGACTTGCTCGTAGGGAAATGGGTTCACGGCAAGAGTATAAGAATTGGGTTTGGTTTGGATGTTGTTGTTGGTAATTCTTTAATGTCGATGTATGTTAAATGTGGGGAGTTTGGTGAATGCAGGAAGGTGTTCGACGAAATGCCTGAGAGAAATGTTGGGTCTTGGAATGTGTTGATTTCGGGGTGCGCGACTCGTAGCGAGGTTGGTTTTGATGGGCAGTTGTTGGAAGTTGCGAAATGTATGATGGAGAGTGGGTTGAAGCCCAACGGGTTTACTGTTTCGAGTTTGTTGCCTTTGTGTGGAGGTGATTATGGGAAGGAGCTTCATTGTTATATTGTGAAGTATGGATTGGATTTGGATTTTAGGTCTGATGTGCACCTCGGGTGTTGTTTGGTTGATATGTATTGTAGGAGTGGTAGAGCTGATTTGGGGAGGCGGGTTTTTGATCGTATGAAGTGTAGAAATGTGTATGCTTGGACGGCGATGGTCAATGGTTATGTGCAGAATGGGGCGTCCGATGAAGCTTTGAGTCTATTCTGGAAAATGCAGGTGGAAGGTGGAATACAGCTGAATAGGAGTGTCACTTGTAAGTGTCCTCCCAGCTTGTACTTCACGTGCTGGTTTGATTGGTGGGAAACAAGTTCATGGGTTTGCTATTAGGAGTGAGATGACTCATGATGTATCTCTAAGCAATGCCCTTATCGATATGTATTGCAAATGTGGGAGCTTGGATTTTGCAAGGCGAATCTTTGAGGGTGACTCTTTTCGTAAGGATACAATCTCTTGGAGCACAATGATTTCAGGATATGGTCTACATGGAAGGGGTGAGGAAGCCATTGTTTTTTATAATGAGATGCTTCGGCTTGGAATCAAACCGGACATGATAACCATAGTAGGGGTCCTTTCGGCTTGTGGCAGGTCAGGATTGGTAAACGAAGGCCTTTCTGTCTATAGCTCTGCAACAACTGGTTTTGGAATCAAACCAACAGTGGAAATGTGTAGTTGCGTGGTGGATCTGTTAGGTCGATCAGGAGAGGTTGATCGAGCATATAATTTCATCAAAACGATGCCTGTAGAACCAGGTCCAAGTGTTTGGGGGGCTTTAGTTACTGCTTCTGTATTGCAAGGGAACCGTGACATGCAAGATCTTGCATATAAGTTCCTCATTCAGCTAGAACCCGAAAACCCTTCAAATTATATCTCAACGTCGAATTTTTATGCTACGTCTAGAAGGTGGGACGTTGTAGCTGAAACAAGAACAATGATGAAGGACAGAGAGTTGAGGAAGACACCTGGGTGCAGTTGGATCAACATTACTGGTCAGACTCATTCTTTCTATGTTGCTGATAAGGCACATCCTTGTTGTGATTTGATCTATGAGATGTTGGACTACCTGACCTTAGTAATGAAGGTACCCTGTGATTCTCATGACTTTGTAGAATATTCAACTAGATAATAGATCATTTTGTTGGATATATATTCTGCTGATCACACATAATAGTTTGGCATTTCTCATCATGTTGATAAATGAAGTTATGCTAAGATGCTTATCGTATATTCTTGTAAGGCATAGGGGAGCATATGAAGAGTATTTCAAGGCTAATTCACATCATATTTTCTCCATCATGATCGAGAAATATTTTGCATATTAAGCAAGAGAAGGTTACTTTACCTAAAACTAATATAGTTGTCTATTCATTGTCTGGATAACACCTTCTAATCCTCTTTCTGTATGTTTCACTTAATTATGTGTATCCACAACTGTGCCTGCCGGTATGGCGGTTTTGTTTAATTTCCGCACTTGCTGCCATGTGTCATGTGATTTTGCACAGTGAGACGTGAACGTAGAATAACCATGTTCATCTGGTGGTGGAAGAACTAAAAGAAACTCGTTGGCAGATGCATCTGCACATAGTATTCCGGGTGTCCTCTTAGAGATCAGAACGAAAGTTCTGCATGCTTTAGGTTTATGATATTTTTGTGACTGATTACGAGTATTATGATTGTGTGCTACGCAATCTTTGTTCAAGTGCAATGACCTAAGTGAGGTGCTAAGATCCAATCTGCAACCACCAGTGGAGACATTGAGCATGATAGCATACCACCAACATACAGAATTCCAAAGATGAATGTGAAACCTATTTTCAACTAGGTATAATGGAACCCAAAATTTGCTGCTCGACGGAAAAGTTGCATGTCACTTCAGCTTTCTAGAAGTTTTATACCTTCTTGTACTTGATCCGCTTAATATTCTTAACTCTTGAAAAGGAAGTAGGAGGCTGAAGTTCGCTAAGCCTTATCCTTCATTACTACAAGTATATTAGTAGAAAGCTTTCAAACTATAGACATTAGACTAAAGAGTTTCTCCGGGAGAGTATTATTAAGCCTCTGAATGTCGTCTTCTCCTTGCTCTGGGATCAGGGTTCACTATCTCAAGTCTGAACTCACATCGTACATTTCCAAGAGCTCATTATAGATGGCATGTACGTTAGTGGATTTTAAAACAGGCTCTACTACAACTCATTACCTTTTACAAAATTCATCATCATTTACATAAACTGTTACGGCTTTGTCACACAGTATGTTCAAACTGAAAGCTGGTAATCCTGGTATGAAGTCTCTGAGTTATGGAGTGTATGAAGAACATGAGCAGCAGTCAGTCAATCCCAACTTCTCTGGCTTTAAACATAGTAAGCGGCTCCCCTTTATCTCTCAATTTCGGATCATTCTGAGACAATCTTATCTATGCTTGATCATTTCCATCCCCCAGTTCTCCGAAAACTAATTTTGATCTAGCAAGTTTAGTTCTTCACCCCTGTGCCTCAGATTCTCTCCCTCGTCTGTAGATATACTAGGTAGGATGGCCGCGCCGAGGTGCGGATTGACAATGAAATGAGGTTCTAAGTGAGAATTAGAGGCTACAAACTAATATGAAACTCAATAAGTTGTTTCCCAGCACATCTTTGTCATATAATTAATTGACTCAAAACTTTTCTGTAAAAATGTGAAAATGCAATGCAGATCACACAATCTCCAATAACAAAAAAGGATATTCACACATTGGATTAGATGAAGAATTATATTTACATCAGTTTTGTTACAGACCATTTACATAGTTGTGGTACCAAAAATGGTCAGTGAGTAGAGAATAGTTGAATGTCAACGGAAACCAACATCAACATTGCTAAATACAAAGATGAAAAGCATAATATTACAAGTCCTGGAGTTTGATCTGGAGTTTCCAACCTCAAATAAAAGAGTCCTCTTTGGATGACTACAAAAGATACAGTTCAAATCATCTAAGATGCTAGGTCATAAAGTTAGAAAAAATATAGGCCACACAGCTGACATTCAAACATTCTTCTTTCTCTCCTGCTCCTGCATGGTTGATTTTGATGATGATGATGATCCTGCATCACTTTCTGAAGTCAAAATTATGAAGGTCAAATACCATTATTATGAGAAACAAACATATGCCATAAAAGGACCTAAACAGACATGTTACAAACAGAGAACAAACTTTAACCTTGCAGAACAGTTAGTTAACAAAGAAAGTTAAAGACAGGTTGTATTGGTGGTAACCTCTCTGTCTCCTTCTCCCTCCTAGTTGGAACAATGCCAACATGATTCTTCAGTTGTTAGATTCTTCTTACAATGGGGATGGTTTAGAGTAAAAGTGGTTAGTTCTTCAACGCTTGCTGATTGCTCATATACACTCTGGATTTTTAATGATATTTTCACAATCTAGTCGTTGTTCTAGTTGACCTTCACTTCGAACAAATGGCACTGGTCAATTGTGGCATCAAACTCGAATGACAATGTTTGCGCGGTCAAGTAAAATCTTTTGCTGTGATAGTCTTCACAAGCGCAATTGAAAAGCTGTTCAGCTTGTCTAGCCATTATTGTAAAAGTTTCTTGGCCCTCCATTCCTAGTCTTCAACAATCAAGTAGACTTCATACCTGTATGAAAGATGCAAATGAATACAAAAAAGGGAATATAAGAAATCAAAATGAACTAATTATTTTGACAGAATGGATTGTCTAACCTTGGTTTGGAAATCAGAAGTCCATGCACTGCATACACATATTGATTGCCTTCTTCTTTCATGGATAGTTGTTTGTAACAACTTTGTTCTGAGCAACGCCAATATCACCATCCACCATTCTGGTTGAACCTCACAGTGGTAGCAGTGCAGTTGGTTGACTTATTTTAGGGTTTATTAGCATTTTCTAGAGTAGCAAATAAAAAGTAACAACCAAACAAAGAAAGAAACAGGATATACCACATATGTAAAAAGTAAACAGGCAATGAATAAGGAGTATAGATATGCTCATTAAGTTTGTGTACGGTTACTTTTTGAAGATACAATTAAAGTTTCAGCTTTTTCTTTCTGGTTTCCTCCCACATACACAAAAGGAAGATAGATATGCCAATTTTCTTTTTCTGTTTGTTTTACTTTGTTTGTATATAAATAAACTAAGCAAATGAAATTCACATGTAGCCAAGAAAACAAAATTTATTTGTGTTATATAGTTTATACTCAATCTGACTTCCATTTTTTTTTTATTCCTTTCAGGAAACTTAACAGTAGAACACCATGATGCAAACACAACTAAGGTATTGTGGACCTCTATACATCTAAAACCAATGGTAGCAACCATGTCCAAAGTGATGGACATATGCAAGCCTATGAAATTAGAAACAGTATAATTTACATTGGGTATAAACTATGACACAAATACATTTAAAATCAATGGTAACTATCATGTCGAAAGTGATGGACATATGCAAGCCTATGAAAGTAGTTACAAATTTTATGACAGTGTGAAAAGTGTCACGAGCCTCTACTTCATACTTAATATATACTTAATATATAGACACTAAAATCAATCAATTTCCAGCAAAACAACATAAAAATTGTCAAAACAGCAATAACAAATATCGACCACTAAGCACACTCATATTAGAGCCAAACTCACCCATATGAACCATTATATAGGTTCGCAGACAAAAGAATTATTATAGCTACAATTATGATACCATTAACCCAAAATGATATCGAAGCAAAACTCAATTTTTCAAACCTTTTTCCTTCTAGAGCACTCCTAGTCGACGATTCCTTCCACTGATTTCAGCATAAATTAATTGCATCAGCTTGTAACTGGAAGGAAACTGAATCGGAATATTAGTTCTTAAGATTTATCTTGTTCTACATTTTTTTTAGACTGGTTGATTGGTAGCTACCTGATGGTCAATCAATTGGCAGTGGAAATAATTAAACTTTTCAGGACTGTATCTTTTGCCTCTCCATAGTCTATAGCTCAAGTCCTTCCTGAGTCAGTTTCAAAAGATTTGATCGTAAACTTTTTAGAAATTGAGGAAAATTAGGAACAAAATCAGCATAGAATTTTTTAAGTAAATAAGAGTAAAAAATAACATATAGTTCCATATGCATGTGGTACCTGGTGATCCTTAAGGGAGTGCTTCTTCTGTAGAATCAAGTTTCTTGCAGAGTCAATACCAGTTTCAACTATGGTATAGCTATAGTCCTTGCATTATGAGATTCTTGAATATGCAAGCAAACTTCATCCGTGCAAAAATAGAGAGCTGAAAATTATAGATGTGTTATAATCATAATTTAAGCTGATGTATCACTACATATATATAAGACTAATACTAAACTAATATAATAAAAATAATAAATAAAACAATCAGTCTCCATATCTTAGTTTTAAAAAGGCATGTAAGGCATTGTAAAATGCAACACACATTCATATTAATATTGTAGTTACCACCTTGACAAGTAATACTGTCAATGGCCACAAAACAATTTTCTAGTCTCCCAAGGCCCCCTTTCTCCACGTGCACTGCAGCCTCTTCATAGTCTCATTAGATTCAACTAAAAACACAATGCAAAGTTAAACTCTTGTTAGGTTCAGCTAAGTCATCATTCACCAAATATAATAAAAGTTCAGAAGAATACATATTGCACTCACCAGATGCCCTCTATTCTTAGCATATTAAGCACCACAACAGATTACAATCCTTACTAAAAAAGATAAGCTATGACAACTGAAAGAACTTTCAGAACAAAGAGAAAAAAATCAAAACCTGGCTCAGACCACCACCCATGCTGGTATCAAGACCACATCTTTGTCTGGTTCCATATCCAAAGAATTTGTTGTTTACCACTCCACAACCTTTACTGTCTTCAATTCCACATATTTTGGAAGTTTCAATTCCACAGCCTTTCCTGGTTTCAACTCCTCATCCTTTGTTGATTTGAATTCCACATGCATTGCTGGCTTCACCTCAGTATTCTTGAGGGGTTTGACTCCTATTAAAAGCACTAAATTTCACATATCCATTACTACCTAGTCCATAAAAGTTCGAGAAATAATTCAGTATACTTAATGATAAACATGAATAGTTGATAAGGATTACTCGATTTTATCCTTTACTCTTCAATATACCTGCCATCCTATTTAGCAAACTGTGAAGTAAACCATGAGAGAGAGAGAAAACCTAAATCCATCAAATGTTATCGAGACTTACCATGCCAATCGTAAGATCCGCATAAGTTGTCTCATAAGAAACCATGGTGCTTTGGATTAAGCCTGCATCTTTCTTCTGAGAAAGCAAGCACTCGAGAATCCACTCCTTAGGAAAGACATGGCCTTTCTGACAGCTTATGGGTTCAGTGAAGGGCTTCAAAC
Organism: Geum urbanum; assembly: GCA_946800695.1. NCBI lineage: Eukaryota > Viridiplantae > Streptophyta > Magnoliopsida > Rosales > Rosaceae > Geum > Geum urbanum. Next base: position 4,792,339 of record OX327012.1, read on the forward strand.
TGAGGCAGCAAGCTTCAAACGGTTTAATGGAGTCTTGGCCCAGTCTTTCCCCCTGCTTCTTCTTCTCATCGTATGTGAATAAGGCAAGGTCATTGATGTTCTTCGAGTGTCTCTGCAGCATTGGATTAATAAAATATTGGAATAAGATTAATCTGATTTGGTGATCTGAAAATTCGAGGATGGGAGAAAAGGGAACCTCAATCTTTTGAACAATGGAAAAAGTAAACATCGTTCACTCAGTAGTCCGATTTTTTAACGGTATACCTTATCAATCTTAGTACTGCAAGTTACATAATCAGGATAATGAATCTCATAACAAATAGGGAATAATAGCCCTGCCATCTTCATCAAACAATAACCACAATAACTCAAGCAAAAGCACTGGATGTGTTTGCACGTAGCCTAAATTCCTCTTCTCCTTGCTTAAATTTTTTTTGAGCTTTGGTCATTGGTTTACCGGAAGACTTTATAATTGATCATAATTATGCATGCATTTTTTTTTAACTTGCCCTTCATCTTAATCAAGATATATTCATGCTTCGATATCTACCTAGAAAGGATATAACATATATAATATATAGAAGCTTAATTAAGTAGAGACTTAACCAAAATATTGATCAGAATTGGAATATGCTATGTGTTATGGCATATACTAAATGGCAGAATGATATAGGGCTATTAGATGGAGCTTGGAGCTTCTTGAGCATAAGTTACTCTAATCTTCACCACGTGCAATAAGTTACTCTATATCTTCTACCTGCCCAATTTTAAACATGTTAATTACATTTGGTGAAGTTCAACCCCATTTAAGTTTCAAACTTTCCAACCCACAATCACTACAACGCACCAAACCGAATTTTAAAAATGCAAATCCATATAGACGTACAGACTACAAAAACCGCAAAAATTGCAACCTTTAGTTGGTTAGACATACAAAAACCTCAAAGATGAAAGAATTTATAGTAGCATAATTAACCGATGCCATCATAGCTGAAGCACTTGGCTCAATGATTTGGATGGAAAAAGCAATTTCAACGTACAAAGAACAAAAAACACAAAATATCAATAAAGAAGTCAACAAAGATAAGAAAGCAAAAGATCATTATAAGCATTAGCAAATAAAAAAGGATTAGAAAAAAAAAACACAGACCTGATGATAAATCTTCAAGTGTAGTTTACAATCCGCACGAATCTCTTGAATGTGAGAGTGCGTCGAAAGATAATTTGTTCAATTCTTCGTCACTCCAATTCATTTTTACAATCGCCAAACTCGCCATTTATCTCTTGGATGAAAAGCTGACATGCCTGATAAATCAACCAACAGTCCAACAGCATTTTAATCATGACAATTATAATTAGTAAGATCATCAAAAGAAACTCAGAAATTGAAGAATTTGATCACACAAATCCAGTAATCAGAACAACAGAATTAATCAGGGAAGAGATCGATGCATACAACTTTCAGATGTAAGCATCTAAAGAGAAACGCACCAAGCTTTATAACCCCATTAGACGTAAAAACCCCATTTTGATACTAACATAAACCATCACATTCAAACATGTTATCATCTACAACAAATATTCAATACCTCAAACTGAACCTCTAAATTGGAGGTTAATATCTTATTGTATGTTTCCAAAAGCTATGAAATCTTTTTCTCAACATCAATGAATCCACTTTGATTAATGACTCTTGCCATGCGAAGAATCCAAAGTACGATATAGTCAGAGAAACATACCAGCCTGAAGAGCCCAATTCCAAAGAACTCAAAAGCTCCAGATAATCTTCAAATCCAAAGATGCAAATCTCATCTCTGATACTAATCAGAAAGATAACTCATGACATTAATACATCACAATTTCATATTTGACTCAAGAATATAGCTCAAGCAAATCATGAGATCAATCAATCAAAATTTAGCTCGAGCAAATCATTACATTAATCAATTGAAAATTAGATCAAATGAAGCGAGAAAAAGCTGAAATCTTGATGGCATGAAATAAAAAACACACAGCAAAAAGGAGTTGGAGAATGAAATGTAGTATTAACTTACAATCTAAAACCCAGAGTCGATGCGAGAGGGTAGCTTAAGCGCAACAAAACTGTACCCAATCGAAACACAATGAGATTGAGGCGGCGACTGGCTAATAGGGATGTCGAGGTCAGAGTTCATCTGGTTCATCGTCGGCAAGCTAAAGTCGTCCCAACTACAACTGTCTGTCGTGAGGGTCCCACTCCCCTCAGACTCCTCCTCCGTCTGTAGCTCCGACATCGACGATCACAAGAGAGACGAAGAGATGAGGGGATAATTTTTCAGAGAGCCAGAGAGAGAGAAAGGATACGCTCTAAGGTGAGTGAAATGATAGGCCAAGAGGAAGTGGGGCTGAGGTTTCCGATCAATCGAGATCGAGAGAACTACAAGAGAAGCTACAGTGAAAGATGACAGTGATCGAAAAAAAGGGGGGATGATGTTTCAGAGGGCAAAAGAGGGGAAAGGATAAGGAACAAATGAGAGGTTGCGAGGTCGACCAGGCCGCACGCCTCGCATGCTAAATTTTTTGCAAAATGACCAAAAAGGACATATGCAATAGTAAATGCAATAGTTACAGTGGAAACCCACGGTTGTTATATAACAAGAAATACAATGTACCACTGATGAACGGTTGAGGCCTCCTCTTAGCCAAACACTCCTCGTGAAAACGTTCCCGGACCTCAAGAAGTATAGCAAGATACTTGTACACATTTCTTTGTATTGTGGACTTGATACTTTCGCGTTCATCCACCGAGAAAGGGATAACTTCATATAGAATCTTGGCCTGGAACGAACATTGACGGTACAATAAGTTATCGTACTTCAGGATTAAATAAAAGTTGAGCACAGAGTAACAGATAAATTCTGAAAGACCAGATAAGACTTCATAACAGAAAACTCAATGTGGATGAGAGGCTGCTTGTGTCAATATATCTCGAAAGAAAGATCCACTGATCACTCTTTACAGTATCTCTGCTAGTAAAATACATGTTGAATCGTACACTCAACAACTCAAGTCAAAATCCCCAAAAAGATTTAACAAGTATAATTTAACTGGAACATATAGTTGGTCTATACAAGAAGAAAAAATTAAGGCAAAAGCCATATGCTAGAGTTGTTTTGCCAACATTTCAGCAGAACTTCAAGATTTAAAATGTAAACAGCAAATTAGACTAGATACAGGATATTCTTATAGAATGTAAACATACTGAAATGGTCTAAACATACAAATCACAAATTAAAGTCACACTACTACATACATGATACATGTTTAACACATAAGCTAGTGTGGAGGTTTCTATATCTAGCTTCTGAAACAGAAAAAATTACTGAGCTCAGGAATAGGTCATCCTCTGACAGACACAGAATACGGAACAGATCATATTCGCAATTGCACCTACGATTGATAAAAGTATTCACCTGTTTAAAAATAGTATTTGCTCCGGATCCATTACATCCAACTAAAAGCATTTTCTGAAGATTTCTCTCCGGCTCAATGATTTCAGGAATGACAGAAGTTGAAGATTTGAAAGGGACTGGTAGTGACAATAGGGCACAGACAAGCTTTGTTCCAGGCTGAAAGCAAATATTAGTAATAGATTTAAATACACAGTATGAGAATTTAAAAAGGAAAAATGGAAGTATTCTCAGAGATATTACTGTTTCCCATATTGATCCTTTAATATTAGTCATGCCTTCCTCTTGGTATGTGCCATTCTCATATACCCAAAAGTGTGGGTTACCAGCACAGTTAACTCCTACCAGCTGCAATGTTCAAGAGAAGCAGTTAAGTATTTTGCCTCGGTCAGTTGTAACTTACAATGATGACTTTATGTCTCGAGAGCTTAACCTGCAACATCCGAAGTTCAGCTTTGGTGATTTCCCGACCATTAATGAAAACCTGTGTACTTCCATTGCTAGCATTTTGCTTCATGCCGCCCCCGACATGTAGATGGGGAGAGATTACGTCTGAAGGCTTCTGTCCTTCCTGATATATATTTAGTAGAGACATGAATTCTCTAACAAGTGCTATACAATGCAAGTACAGGTTACAAACAACACTCAAAACAAAAAAGTAGGCCATGTTCACCTTTCCCCAAAGTCCACTAACATTGTCATACCAATAGCAACGTCCTGGTTTCAGCTTCTTTGGGGGATTTGGGCAGGTCTGTAGTTTAACCATCTCCTCGGGACTAAGAGGTTCTCCATTCACAGATATAGGATCCGAACCCGAGGGCAGCTGATTAGCTTCACATGACTATTGAACACTTATTCACTGATAACCTGCCATGAATGACTAACACATGACATATATTTAGCTTCAAACTATGTACCTTGTTAGCAGAGCTGAGAATTGGCAAGCAAGGCATGTTACCATCACAGAGCCCATATGAACTAGTTGAAGCCGCTGCCATGCTGGCCTCTGCAATTTCAGCCAAATGGGTATTGATGGCCTCATTGTTTTCATGAGTCGCAGCCAATGCAGCAACTCGTTGAACATTAATATAAGCCTTCACACTTGTTCTAGTCCCACCACTAGTCATAATCGGTCGTCTCAGTAATATATTTATCTTCAAAATCTGAATCAAACCCATCAAAAGATCAATACTTTAACATTCTAACAGTACCTTAAAAATTTGTGGGATCATAACCAATGATACATGCATGCACTCAATTCAACCACAGAAATAAGGTAACCTTTCAAAGTTTGTAGCAGAAAAGATCCTTACCCAGTTGCTGATTCACTACCCTGATCGACTTTCTGAGTACTGAAGCTGATTCAGTTCTCTACATAAAAGCTACAATAGAGATATAAAAGAGTAGAGTAGAGTAGAGTAGAGTAAGTCTAAATAAATTGCAAACATGCATGAGTGTAAGTAGAACTCATAAACAAAGATTAAGAAGCTTACTGAATTATACCAGAGAGAGTTAAGAGAGTGTGAGGAAGAGACTCAGACACAGAGCTCTTCCTTAGTAGATGGGAAAGAAAGACCAAGACTTGGAAATATATGTCGACATTTCAACACGTTTTCTTCGCTTAAAATCGTAATTAATCAACAAACCCATTTGCAATTAATTCTTTGCTTTCACAAAATCAACAAAGCCAAATGATACAAATACTATATGATCAAGAATTTTCTTCCTCATGCATTGCGACGCGTCTGCTAAGTGCTAACAAGTCTTAATTTTACTCGTGCAGTACGACTAGAGTCGCCGGCCAACTGCCGGAATTCTGGTTCCGGCGAGCGGTGGAGAGAGATGGAGTGATCAATAAGCATCGTTAATTCATCGTTAAGCTGTGAAGTCGAAGATGATGAGGCAGATAAAGAAGTGGACTGATTTAGTGACAATGTGACATATAGACGACTGATGGATTTGTTATGGGCCTTGCTCAAGCCCATAAAAGTCCAATTTACATACGACTACTACTGATGTAACCGACATAACGGTCACACTAACAGTCGACCTAACACCTTCCCACATCATAAACTTCTCAAGTCTCAACATAATTCTAAGTTCATATTTCCAACATTAATGGATTGTAATGAGCAGCATTTCTTGAAATATTGTTAGCATTTCCACTGAAACTTCTCAACCAATGTTTGAAACCATTGCTTGAAACGGCTTCAGCCCTTTCCCAAGGGATGTCCCGTGGCAATGGATTCCTGAAGCTGCTCCAATGTTTCTACCACATCACTCGTGTTTGGCCTGAGCTTGGGATCTGTTGATAAGCATCGAAATGCTAGGTCGACTGCTATACAAGCTTTCGCCACAGAGTACTGCCCTTCAACGCGATTATCGATCATTTGGAAAACTCTTTGTTTGTTGTCAAGGTAAGTTTGGGCCCAATCAACTATAAGATGTTTCCCGGCTGGCCGGGTTGTATCCAGAGCTTTTTTTCCAGACAACATTTCGAGCATAACAACTCCAAACCCATACACATCACATTTGGCATTTAAGTTGCCTATAATAGAAGCAAAATGAAATAATAATCAGAAGAAATTTGGGAAGTAAACATAAGTCTAGGTTTTTAGTGTTTGATAATCACTGTCAGTACTAATTTTTAGTGGAGAAAGTTTCTTACCCTAAACATGAGCTGATTTGAAAGTTTGAAACAGACTGTACTGTATATAAATGGCCAAATCAAAAAGAGAAAAAAAGAGATGCCGGCAGAAAGATACCTGTGGCTATATACTCCGGGGCTGCATAACCATATGTTCCCATGACCTCTGTTGAGACATGGCTTTCATCAGTAGATGGACCATCCATGGCCAAACCAAATCCAGAGAGTCTCACATTGTAGGTCTGTTAGTTTTGCAATGAATATACCAAATATGTGAGAATCTACTAGAAATTCCTAGAGAAGTCATAAAACTCAGCAACTAAGTGTTTCACTTACTGAATCTAGCAATATATTAGAACATTTGATGTTTCGGTGGATCACATTTGCCTCTTTATTGTGCAGAAATGCCAACACTTTAGCAGCACCAAGGGCAATCTTCATACGTTGCGTCCACGATAGTGATTGACAACCTGTTCAAACATTCACACCTTAACTTTAAACCATTTATAAATTTGAACGATGTGATTTATCAGGTGGCTAATAATGAGGATCAACTTACTTCTGAAAATATGATTATACAAGCTTCCACACGGCATATATTCGTACACCAAAAGCCGTTCGTCACCCTCAGCACAGTAACCTATCAATTTCACAAGATTTGGGTGTTGCAGCATTCCTAGGTACTTAATTTCTGCCTACAATTCAAGAGACACTACAACGTTAATAAGTTTCTGTTAAAATGTTACTACTAAGTATGTAACATCATTTAAAGTGACCATTTAGCTCTTCTTTCGTCTTGATATATATAGCCCAAGGCATTATGTCATCCTCTTTAGGAGGCTATATTACTTGTATACACTAGTAAATTCTCGTAAGGGGGGCTTTGAGAAAGATCAATGATCAGTCCGTATAAAATCTCAACTGTTTGGTTCTGCCATATATGCATACTCAACTGACCCAAAAAAAAATGATCAAGATGACATTAGGAAAGACGGAAAATGCAAACAAGCTGGTGAGTGATGGAAGAGAAACTGACCAACCATTCCTCATGACCTTGAAAACTTTCTTTTTTAAGCTTCTTCACTGCGATAACCATGCCAGTTCCAGGCTTAGCGGCTCTTAATGAGATTCCATCAACCCAACCCTTGAAGACTTTACCAAAGCTACCTTCACCCAGCCAATTTTCACGATGAAAGTTTCTGGTAGCTCTTTTAAGTTCATTGAAGGAGAAGGTCTTTAACGTAGGGGACAGCAAGATCTCACCCTCTGTCCGAGGAATTGAAGGCATTGAAACTGATGACAACTAATTAGAATTTGGGCGTAGACATTTGACATTATAGCAATAGTACTTATAATGAAAAGAGTACTGAATTTATGATACTTCAAGTTTGGCATTCGTTTGCATTTCGCAGACAAAATCTCATATTACTATAACCAATGATATGGTTCTATTTACTAATTACTTTTGTTGTCCATAGAAAAGGCCAAAGAAGCCAACCTTAAACTCAAAACATACTGACCCAGTAAACGGTGGATGGAGTGTTTACATACCAGTGTGAAACGGACACTCAGCTCCGGATGCAGTCCCATACGAAGTCATGCTCTGCAGTTACAGTTACAGTTACAGTTGCACATTTAATTGGGGAGAAGTCTAACATTTAAAGAAAACCACAAGATGAAAGCTCAGTGAGAATTTCAGAACAATGCTTCTATCAGAGACTCGGCCTATTTTTATTCCAATCCTTCAACAAACTAACACAATCAAACATTTTCTAACAGCTAATTTTCCTAGTTTTACCCAAGAATAACTATATGCAATGCAAAATGGATGTTTGAGTTTGATATGTTTACCTTTGCAGCAGAGCTCAACATTGCCAAGCAAGGATTCTTTCCATCACAGAGATTGATCCCATAAGAAGTCGAAGCCATGTTCGAATCTGGAGTTGGATGATCCACAGAATCAGCAGGAGTAGAATTGCCAGTTACATCTATGTTCGTCTCATCCTCATGCACTGTATTCAATTCCCGTTCCACCTTGAAGCGTTGTGCAATTATGTACCCCTTCACACTTGTCCGAAGCCCACCGCTCATTTTCTCTCTAGCCAAATAACTAATAAACATGTAGGCAATTCCAGTATCAGAAGCTGATACAACCTATATAACTATATGAAGCTCAACACTCATCTACTTTCAGAACCAAGAACTGAATCAAATCAATCAATCAAAAAATTATGTATTAACTGGAATTGAAGAACATACCAAATTCATTATTCATCTACTAGTAAACTCATCAGATCCGCTCAAGTTCTTCACAGATTGTAAACATGCAATAGTATACATATAGTAGTCATACATAAACAAGCTGATAATAAAGGTAAGGAAAACTCACAGACGATGATTATGGAGTTAAGATATCAGCCAGGGAGTCACAAACACACAGTGCTTGGGATTTGGGAAAGCAGAGGAGAAACAGAGAGAGAGCTTGATCAAGTCCAAATCATCGAGGCCTGCAGAACACTTTGACTTCTGGGGGCTCACCTATATTTGTTTTTTCATATCATGATGTAGCACAGCAATTCTTTAACACACTTCCACGTATGCCGAAGACCAGTGTGGTTGCCCGCGCCGAGGCGCGGTTTCTAACAAAGTTAATTGAAAACAACATTAAATAATTCAATGTCGAGTATTTTATAAGTGTCGTATTGTAATTATACAAACTTAGAAGAAGTCAAAAATATTTCAAAATAGAAATTAAATATCATAACAACATGATACAAATAAATAACGTTACATATGAAAATGACAAATGATAGAAGAAGTTTTGAATTACATTGGAAAGCTAAGATGTAATTGAAATTACATCATACAATACTTGAAATCACCTTAGCAGAGATGTATAAACTGAAGATGTCTAACAAAATCGATGACCAAATATACATAAATACATCTATGTCTATATTTAATCACTGTAGGTTTTAGAGTATCCAAATTATTCCTCATTCTTCTACTGTCATTGCTAGATTCGCAACTCAAAAATATTGGGAAAAAAATGATTTCTTCTCCATAACAGATGTCATTTCATTCGGGTAGTAACTCCAACAATCTAATTTTCAAAAACGAACATATGAAATAACAAAGACTTTCAATTAGAAAATGTAAATGAAACAAAGCACACTAACCAACATATCAAAGAACATTAAGATCCATAATTTGATCATTTGCTAGTTTAGTACAAAACTCTTACATATAGAACGTGAATGAGCATGATATCAGAGATGGGTAATAGTTGAGAGTTCTAGATGTTCCTGACCAAATATGAACCTATAATTCATCAAATAACAAATCCAAATTCAGCGAAAAAATGGTATACAATCCAGAATGTCACAAAACAAATTTAAAAGCAGAAACCTTGATTACTCCTGCCTTTGGAATTTCATTTAGATGACTGAGAACGTAAGGATCCCATCATAAAGAGAAGCTTCCTTAAGAAAATGGTGCAATTCTCAGATCATACTTCATAATTTGAAGAACCATCAATCTAACACATATTATTCATGCACATATCTACCTATACCTCTGCCACTTTTAATTTGTGGTGTGTCTTCACTCTACCCAAGACCAAATTGCCTCCATCAATTTGCCATTGCCCCCATGGTTTAGCTGAATGTTATAGAACTCTGTATGAAATAAAAGGGTTTCATTGTCCCTTGTCACCTGAAAACGTAAAACACATGAAACATATGTTGCCATATACATCATTTACTAATGCCTGAAATACTTTTCCTATCCCACATTATCCAACATGAGAGACTTTAAAAGATAAAAATATCACATAAAGAGTAAAAAATTCACATATATTAATATCGAAACAAATGAACTAATCTCACATTAACTACAACCAATAGTGAAATTTGAAGAAGGATCTCAAGTGGCTCAGTTTTTTTGCCATCACAATGAATTTAGCAACATGTCCATCCAATGTCTCAGTAGCTAAAAAACCAAAAAACCATACAGCAAAGTTTCAATCTTCCATTCTTGAACGCAAGTGTCCCAGAATTTATATTATAAATAACCTAATTTTTTTAAATAGAATGAGCAAATACGAAAACCAACCTAATTTCATTTGTTTGGGAACTTGCACTTCATTGTTTGTTCCTGAAAACCCACTTTATTTCCCTCTTCTTAACGTAACGCAACATGTAATTTCAATTTAAGTCCTAAGTATTTATTATAACAATCAAAATCAAAATATCATAAGAATAACTTGAAGAATAATTCTAATCAAGAATAGAAGCAATGTGTGGAGCAGACACCTGGAGTAGTGCAATCCTGTTTTTGGGTTGATTGCAGTTTTGAAAAAAAAAATTCGACTGTGGCTTGAGGAAGAAGACTGCAGTAGAAGACTGCAGCTAAATGAAAAAGTACGTAGTAAAAGGCTAGAACTGAAAGAAAAAGAATGCAGTAGAAGACTGCAATTTAAGAAAGAAAAAGAATATGACTGCATCTCGAGAAAGAAAGAAAATATGACTACAGTTCAAGGAAGAAGAAGAGACTTGAATTGTAAAAGAAGCAGGGAGAGATGAACCGGTGAAAAGAGGACAGAAAGAAAAGAAAAAGAGAAAAAAGAAATCTATCCTCCGTATGTGTTGCTGTTGCAGCAGTGAAAAGAAGAGGCATGGAGGAAAATAAAAAAAATTGAACTGTCCTTAGACAGTCCCGTTTTTTTTCTTTGTTTTTGCACGTATTTAACTAAATAATATTATATCTAACATGTAAAATTAATTAAATCATCGACACAATGTGTCATCTAATAATGCATTATATATTTGTCTTTAGGATCTAATTAATGACACAAACTATATGCACATCTTATCTGATCATGTATTATATATTTTGTAAAACATCTCTGTACACAATATTTTTTGTATAATTATTTGGTTTGTCACAATTATTATTTATCATAATCTTTAGGCTTTTTTTTATGTTACTCTCAATAACGCAACATACAATTGTCCATGAGTAAAGATTGGATCCGACAAATATATTCCAACTTGGTTTAACGATTGTCCTTGACTTTTGTTAATTGTCATTGCATAACAGGGTCTCACAGGAAATTGACGTCTTTTAAATGTAAATGGTCATTTTGTATCACTGGGGATTAGCACGATTCTTGGAATATAAACTTTTTCACCAATATTAGTTCCTGTTAGTATTTTTGCTTCTATAAGTTTATCAAATAAATTTGTTACTATCGATCTTGTGCCGTTACACAAACCACGTATTTGATTTAAATTTCTTAATAACATAATAGGCATACCAATTTTCAAAATAATCTCATGTGTAGGCAATCCACTAAAGTCAAGCTTGTTTAAAAATTCTACAGGATCGGATATAAAGCACTATTATTATTGTTGGATCCTGAACTGAACGAAATTGAATCGGAACTATAATACGTTCTTTTATTCCCAGGTAGTAAATTAATTGCATATTTATTTATTTCATGAACAATTACATTTCTGGGCGTGACAATAGCCCGTTCTCTTAAATAACTGGTATCATTGTATTTACTTTCAAAGTTTGGATAAGTAGCTGTAAAAATTGACTCTTTGGGATCAACTGTTGAATCAGTAAGTAAATCTTTAGGAATATCAATCCAAGATATATCAGGATTGTCTGTGGGGAAAATTGATTATAATTGACCTTCTCCAATTTGTACCATCCACTCTGCAAAATTTTTAATTTCTTCTTTTGCAATGCTTGTTAAACCGACTGTTGATAATCTCATGTTTTCTGTTAAACGGAAAACTTTAAGTGAACGCCATAGATATGAATTATTTAACGTAGCTTCAATGATTTGTTCTTTACTTCCACTTTGTATGACTAGTAAAGTTTGTTTAAAATCTCCACCGAATAAAATAGATTTACCTCCAAATGGTATTTGTTTTTTTTGGATCGTTTGAGTCTTTTGACAAAATATCACGTAGGGTTTTATCCAATGATTCAATACAATATTTATGACACATAGGAGCTTCATCCCAAATGATTCATTCGGTCTTTTCAATTAATTCTGCAAGATGAGTCCTTTTATTTATTGAACATGATAAATCTTTATCTATAATTGGCTTTATTTTAAATTGTGAATATGTGGTTCTGCCTTTTGGAAGTAATAATGAAGCAATACCTGATGATGCGACAGCTAAAACAATTTTTCCTTCGGATTTCAGTTTAGAAATTATAGTATTCCACAAAAAAGTTTTTCCAGTTCCTCCACTGCCATAAACAAAAAATGATTTTGAGTTCTTTTATTAAACAGCTTCTATCACTTCATCGTATATGATTTTCTGACGACTATTTAATTTCATAATGAGATTAGAATGTTCTTGTTTAAGTGTTTCACAATCGTAATCTAGTTCTTCTCTCATTAGCTTGTTGTTGAATTGATGTATGTTTTGTGTTTGTGACATTGGTAATTGATGATTTTCTAATGAAGTTCCAGACATGTTGAATAGTTTTTCAAGTTCGTGTAAAACAATATTTTTCAATTCATGTTCAGGTACTGTAAGATTGGGCATATTAAATTCCAATTGAATTTTGTGTACAATATCATCACACATGTTGATCCAATGCGCATTAAACAAAGCTTGTGGATCTGAGACGTTACAAAAAAGAATAATGGTAACAAATAATTCTCGAATTTGAGAAGAGGTTGCAGGTAATGAAGATTCAACCAGTGCATCAACCCATTCTTTATCATCATCTAACAATCCCAATGCTCGACATGCTTCTCGAAAAGTTGAATATGTAATTCCATTAACTGTTTTTATTTCATCAAAATTGCAACACCCCTTTTGAATATTTAATAGTATTCTCAGGTAATACAATTCACCCACCGTTGGTGGCACATATGCAATTCTACCAATAGTTTGAATCAATTTTTTCTTGGAGTCCAAGCTTTATCTGCCCACACAAATTTAGTTGGAAATTGAGCATAAGTCAATTTTTTTGCTTTATTATAAGTAATATTTGCATCAAACCAAGCAGTAAGCATCGTAGATTCGACATTTAGATTTTCCAAGACTCGTTCAAGTGAACCCCCTTCATCAAAAAACACACTTTGTTCAGAAGGTAAATGGATTTTTAAATATATAACCGCAGGAAATCTAGGATGAATTGAGAATTCAAATAATCGCCATACAGATTCATGGGGAGTTAAATATCGACAATTCAAATAATTTTGGATTTCATCGTTTATATTATCACGAATCAATACTCGAGCCCTACCTGGACCTTTATTTATATATTTGAATAAATATTTTACTAACATAGATTGAGAACACGATTCCACATTTATATGAGCATTGTATCTCAATAATAAATTAGGATTATATGGAACAACAAAATTATTACAAATATGCGTTCCATTTTTAACTATAAACTTTGAATCATCATCGCGTCATCTATATTGAGGAGGTTTAATTGCTTGAAATATAGTGCTAGAATTGTATGGTTTTGGAAAAAAATTTGTACATGTTCCATCTCGCATGCATGGAGACTTTGGATTAAATTGTCCGCAAGGACCATGAATTATAAATTGACTAACGATTTCAAAAAGTTCTGGAGTAACATTTTTATCCGGTAATTCAGCAGAAATAATAGAATCTATATCAATTGCTGTATAACATTTATATGGTTTTTGAAGCCAGATTAATAAATGAGCATGAGGCAACCCTCGTTTCTGAAATTCAATTGTATAAACATGTGCATCAATATATTCAAACGGCTCTCCAGACTTAATATAAGCAACCATATCATCTAATTTTATTTTAAAAATTCTTGAAACAATATCTGGTCTATCTTCTGGTTTGTACCCATATTTTTTTTCAAAATATCTCAAAATTTCTGGCCATTTGACATTGCAAGTGAATGTTATGAATAAGTCTGAGTTGCCATATTGTCTACAAATTGCCATTGCATCATGATAATTATTTATCATATCTCTAGGGCTACCGGTATGAGAACCTGGAAGAAATATTGTTTTTCCTACCTCTGAACTCTGGGTAATTCCATTTGAAACAAAAGTAGAAATTTGATTCCATTTTTCACATCTTAATTTTGGTTGATTATTTCTTATATATTCCAAACGATTCTCTTCAACAGTAGCATATGTATCGACTAAGTATTGTTGAAATAATCTTCCACCTTTTAACAAAGCATTTGAATGATTGATTCTATCATGAATTTGGTAGCAAACAAATTTTACCATCGTAACTTTTCTTTTTTTGTCGTAATTTTTTCCATCAATTGGTTGCAATAACGTATTTATTTTAAATCCATCTTCCCCATATGGAAAAAGCAATGGATACTGTAATGACATTAACTTTGGATGTATTTTTGAGATACGTTTTAGTTCTCCATTATTTGATTGAACAATGATATCTCTGTTTGAATTAAATTCTCCAATATCACCGACTATTAAACCGCCAATTTCTGAAGCAGTTGGTAATTTGTATTGTTTAATATCAGTTGGTTGTCGATCAAGCACAGTCATACAAAAGTCAGGTAATGAACCATTTTCAAAATTATTCTTAACTGTTCGAAATTCTTTTGTTAATTCATTACATTCATCAAGCATTTGCACTAATTTTTCAACAACATCAACTTTGATTTTTTTATTCGCATTATTTGGATCAACAGCATTAATATGATTTGAAATTTCATTAGCAGTGTCGTACACATATAATTGAGCATACTTAGGACATTCACCTCCGGAAGGTTACACAGATCCCATTAAATGATGCACTTGCCCGCATATTTTAAATACATATGGAGCTGTTCCATTATTTATAGTATAATCAATTTTTGCACCCATAGAAGTAAAAGCAAACATTAAATTGTAAACTCGGATATTTTCACGAAATAGTATACTTTCTCGACCGTTGGCAGGATTTAATAATTGTTCAAGAATAATTGGAATATAATTTGTCAATGGAAGTTTAACTTGTCCTTTTTGACAGCAATTTGTATATATGATTTGATTTTTGATTTTTTTTTGGATAGATTCATATGACCAAAAGCAAGCACCACAATAATTGCATGTGTAAGAATCATCCCCAAAGTCATGATAGTTTGCAACCATACCTGCAATAACAATTGTTCAAAATTGTGTTAGAAAAATACATGATTTTGTATTAATCGAAAATAGACAATGGATATATATTTCACCTTGACGGGTTTTTTGATACGATGCCTGACCAAAAAAAGTTGCATGAACACCTACATTTCATCAATTCATATTAAAAAATAATTGTTATTTTGATGAATTTTTTGTGTGAAATATTAAACTACCCTAAAACTAATATATGTATATGATTACCTCTTATAGTATTATTATCATCGTCGTCTGTGCCGTCTCTCATGTCTTCAATAGACACATTATGCGATGTACTTGCACCTTCATATTCAAATATGTAGTGTTAAATACTAAACTTATAATTTATCAAAGATAGAAAATATACTATGATATCATTATGAAAGCAATTTAGCAAGAACTACTTCACAAAATAAATAAATTCCAGCAAGTCCCACTACCTGATATGTATTGATCAACAACATTTTCATCATCTCTAAACAAATCACTTGTTGCTGTGTGATTTTGTGTTGTTGTCTCTGGGATTGTCGAACATTCGCCAGATTGAAAAAGTCATTGTCTTTTGGTCAAATAGTGATTCTGTGATGCACTTCCTGTAGAATACCCTAGCGTTGTTCCTGGTACTGTCCCTTTGTTTACACAGTTATAATTCCTTTTGCGCGGCATACCTAAAAATAAAAATTAAAAATTAAACAAAAAAGATGTGCAACAATGAATATCAATGACAAATAAATATAGATAATTTGCAACAATCACAAACAAAATAATTCCTTAAGTATTATAACATATGAATAAACATGAGAAACCAAAACCAAATTTATCTTTTGACGGTACAACATGTAAAACTAATAACCTAGTCACCACGATTACATATTAGTAATTTAGCATTTATTATTTAAAATCAGCAAATAATTTTTTTCCTGTTCTTTTTAATGATACATTATGCACAAATATACAAAACAACATAAATCACATAATTACATACCTGAATGTTGATGACTAACTGAAAGAAACCACAACAATTCCCAGAGAAACAACAGCACGATGATACAATGTAATATTTTTTGCATATAATTAATCTGTGAATCCTACAAAATATAACAAAAAGATTAAGAGCTAAAACATGTATAATCAGAATAGTTTTACATGCATTATATTCACAAATAACTTGAATAAAAACAGTACAGTAGCAAGAATAAACCACATAGAAATCAAACAATCGAATGATCTAAGCAACAGATAAACACAACCCTTTATAATACAATTAAACTACGAAATATTACATTTCGCCGTATTCAATCTTCTATAAGTTCTACATCCTATATACTCCTTAGAAATGATTATCATAATATATAATTTCAATACATATATATGTACATCATGACATCTACGATAACCTATAAAATTTCAAACTAGAGATACATCTCATGCATACAAAAGAACAATATTCATAATATTAGCGGTAACTGTATACAAAAGAACACAAAAGTTTAATTATATGACCATTCTATAATCAAATCCTAGCTAATAGAACTCAGATTTTGTAATTCCATATATTAAATTGTAATTCCACATTTTTCTTGTTCCTCTCTTTCTCGGCGATCCATTGTTCAAACCAATTTCTTTCACAATCTTATACTTCTCTGTGAATTTATAATATCTAAATATGTCATATTTGTCCAAAATCTAATATCAAGATTACACTAAGCAAGCATGACATAGTTTTGAATTCATGCCTATCATTGAGTAGTCAATTCTAATAATAAAACAAAAGGCTATGTATTATTTTTTGACACACCCTCCATAAATGCTATCGCAGAGAAAAGCTTTAGATACTTGACTAAATAAACAAGATTGGAGTGTAAAGAACTCACAACCTAAGACTATGAAAGGTAAAATGCATATTCCAAATACACGTACCTTACATCAAATCGAACACAGTTTGAATGAGGCACAGAGATATGAAAAACGACGAACACAACAAACAAAGTTAGGCTCTGATTTCAAAATCACACACTTTATCAATCTTAGGCCTACAGCTTTCATTTTAAAAAATATTAAAATAAGTAATCGTAACTTACCTTAGCAAAACTGTACATACAAAGATGAATGATAATCCAATGAACGTTAGATTGAAGAGTTGCCAATTCTAATCAGTTTGAAAACAATTATTATTCTTCTTATTCACATTAACTTTTATATATAACACAACCCTCTAAATCATATTGTAACGACACCCTTAAACTGATAAGACATCGTCTGAACTATCTCACAAATATCGGTGATCAATAAAAATATATGCAAAAGAGGCGCACCTTTTTACGTACAATAGTCTCCACAAACAAAATAGAACCTACAACAAAAATGGGCCATAAAGAGTAACAAAATCAAAATAAAATAAACATTAGCAAGAATATATGCGAGCCTACATTGCAGTGCTAATTTGATATTCAACAATCATGAATCAAACAACTAAGGTAGTGTACGTAGGAAGGAAAATCACATGCCCAGTGCGAGTTTGTGTATTATTTAATACGGAAAATTTCCATTATTGGGCAGACATTTTGGTGGATTTGTAGCTTAAGCATATTTAGGTAAGAACTAAACATGAGGTATGCAAAAGATTTGTAAATTGGTGAATAGTAAATAATACATGCACTTGATTACTGGCCTAGTTTTTTATACCATGAAGCATTACCATTTGAATGGGTGCCTAATTTCTTGTACATGAAGTAATAATAAGGCCAAGATGCAAAAATATATTGTCCACTGCAGTAGTATGAGATGATATATTTCTAATACCGGTGATGGTGTGGGACAATATCATTAAGCCCAATAAATAATAGTCATATTTACCCCAATCAAGATGATATATCTTTGATACCACCGCAACAGATTAGATACACCTGTCCACTGCATTAGCTATGTTGATATAATTTCCATAATATGTTTTGTTCAAATCTCCAAGATATTCTTGGCCTAATTTCTTCACTAATCTATACTATGAATGAAATATTCGCCTCATTCTCTTTGTAAATTTGAATTTCGATATGCGCAATACACTTTATCAAACCATTTCACATGTACTTTCACACCATCATTAGACATCTAACCAGGTATGTGACAATGTCTGTATATAGCTTCATCTTCTCTCACTCATTTTCTTCAAATGAATCTTAATTTATAGAACACCCATCCTCACTGGCTTCAAAGTTGTATATAGTCCTCTCATATCCACTCCATCCCGGTACTTATTTAATATGAATCATCTACATACATAAGACACCTAAAAAAACATCTTAATTATAGAAAGTCCACATGCAAGCTGCAGAGTTCACTCATTTAAATTCAAAATCATTGAAAAACCAAATATGAAGTTCTAGAAACTGTAGCCAAGATTCCTACCGCGCGTGCAGTAAAAGCGTAGATGCCAGAGTACTTAAAATACAGAGAGGATATTTGGTCTTTCACCACTAAAACAGTCATATTGATATAGCAAGGGATAATTGTCATATATCTCGTATAGAATTCTCAGAAGGACAATTAACAGAAGAGAGATAGATAAATTGTGAAGAATGGGTAGAAGACATAATCCCAAATAACCCTCTGTACTTTTTTCGTTGAAAATATGAAGGTTGTTTCTCTATCCCATTTGCAACCACGATCCAACTTAATTAACCCAAAAAAAGCTGAGTATACATGACCAGTTGAGAGGTACAATTATCAGAGAGTACATAAGTTAATTGCAAGCTTGTTAAAGTGTTTGGATAAGTTATATAGGAATTCTCCAAAAAAAAAATATAGTGGATGTGAAAATTGACAGTGGAGGGAATTTTAAATTAAGCATGAATATAGAACAAAGTTCTTATCAGTATGTCACAGAGTACCTATAAATAATGTAAGACTCGCTAGGGTCAAAGCCTCCAAAACATGATAGTTAAGGCCATTTCGATTTCATCCCCTTTCCAGGTTATTCTCAGATAAACTCAACCCAAATATAAGTTAATCAAATTTAGTAGTCATATCCAAAACACAACAATATCCAAATTAACCATAACTTAACTATCATTCAACTGAAATCGAAATGGATCTTACCTTGGTCGGGATTCTTGAGATCTGCGGTGACAAAAGCGACGATGAACTGGATCCACGAAATTGATGAGAGAGACGAAAATTCTTCAAAAACCAATTCAAAAATCAGTAGAAGCACTCAAAATCTACCAAACCCAGAATAGGTAGAATTAGAAACATGTGTTTCTTATAAGAAACCCTCTCCAATGGAACCAATTAAGTAAAATGAAAAAGCAATGCAGGATCAATAGTAACTACACATAAGCACTCTTCTATTTGAAATCTAGACGTACTTTCCAGTGCAACTGAAACAACCACAGTCAGAATCGGTGAAAGCTCCCCACATTAGTAAGAGTAGCCACTTTTACTAAACTAAAAGACATGTCCAGTATATTGTTGCAATAGATGCTTTCAGCTTCAAAGGCAGCCAAATTGAGCTTCAAAGGCCTTGAGCCAAATTGGGCAGCCAACAAAATGATGGGAAACACACAAACACACATATGGCTATTCAAAATTATCAACCATGTCTAAATTCATAAGCTTAAAATAGACTTCTCTTATAAATTATCGAACTTCCGATCATAACTCTTGCATAGCCACAAAAATCACTACCTCCACTCCAAAACTAAACAACAATCTCAATCTTGGTAACTCTGACTCCACTCTCATTTCCTAAACGTGAAATCTACCTAACCATGAGAACTATACATTGTACTAATTCAACATTAAACAAAGAGACGATTATCATAACAACTACAAACAACATATTTTACAGAAAATTTCTAACTTTTGAACCGGGTTCTTCCCTTTCTCAAATTTATGCACCATGGGTAACCAAAAAGCTCCTCCACAATAACTAAATACATTTTTGTTATTTTTATGGGTAGTCCAGATAAATGAGGAGAGCTGATGAATTCAAACCTGCGAGGGAGAAAGGGTTGGTCTTCTAGATTTTCTGACAATCCAAGTACTTCTAAAACCCAAATGAAAGCACTGCAAAATATATTAGAATATTTACACAAAGCAAAGCAGAGAAATCAAATAGACATATTCAAGTGCCACCACCACCAAGCGAAATTGAAAATTAGTCCACCACCACCAACAATCCACTCAAACACATAAGTGAATGGAACATAAACATACAGGTTCAACTAAAGGTGATTGAATCCAATATACCTTTAAATATAGCAGAGCTATACACCGGCTCACAATCAAAAAATGAACTAAAACAAAAAATAAACTAAATCCAGCTTGTACATAATCAGCAAAATACCCCAAACCTCAAATACACAAAAATCTCCAACATCTGAGTGATTTTCTCCGCACCCAATTCACAAACCACAATCCCATATCACAAAAACAATCCAATTTCACAAATCCAACACGAATTTGACAAACCTTAAATACATATTATCTGTCGATGGATGATTGATGTGTTATTCAATGGTACATTTCCAAAACTCGTAAGGATATATGAGTGTTAAATTGATACCAGGTTCACACCAGAAGTTTTTGAGAGGGAAATGGCTAATGAGTAATGCAGTTATTCCCATTATAATCATTATATATTATTTATGATATATCAAAAAGAAGAACAAAACATGCAACTGCCCGACAAAGTAGCTTGCCAAACTTGTGACTACTTAGAAATGCAAACAGCACAAAAACCTTTATCCTCCCCCGTCTCTTATTTTAAGGAACTACAAACATTGCAAATGTACTTGATCATTACAGTTCTTAAATTCTGTAGTCTAGAAAGTGACTTGTATATAAGTTATTAATTCTTATTGCAATATGTAGGCTGATTTCTGGAATGGATGATGCTGTAATAGTTGATGGATTTTTTGACAAATGCAACTGATGTATTGTCCTTGAAAAATCTATATGATAAACCAAAGAGTCTATCCTTGCAGCTTTAAGTGAAGCACTAGTGTGCAGGGTGAAACAACTAGGTAAGGCATTCAATAGACTGATTCATTGAACTTGCACCCAAAAGAATTCTCATGTGCTCATCCACCAATATATAGTGGAGTCTATCAAAGTCATCCAAAGCATCCAATGTTCTATGAAAAACTGCTTTGTGATAGAAAACTGTAATTTATATTATAATCATTATGCCATCCGGGAAAAACCTGGAAATGGAAGATAATTACATGACATGATGTTGACATTGATGAAGATAATCTTTCAGTCAAACAATAGGAGAGACCGATTCCAAACCAAAAATTAACTATCCCAAACCAAAAGCATCAAGTAATAGAATCACAAAATCAATCAAAAGGCAAGAAAGCAAGAGTGAAAACCAATACATAAAAGTTAGACAAAAACCTCAAATCTATCGAAGGAAATAAATGGATCGAAGGAAAACGAAATCAAACTAACCGCGAGATCTCGAGAGAGTTGAGTTATCGATTCAAGATCAATCTAGAGCCAGGGACCTTATCCAAAGAAATGATCGGCGAAAGGTCGAGAGTGAAAGCCCTATGCTGCAGGATGTATGTCCTTATAGTGAATAAAGAGAAGAGGGCTGAAGTACAGGGGATCGATTGACGAAATCAATTAGCTACTCTGTGCTAATCGATTAGAGAACACAACTATTTGAAAGTCTCCCAAGCTAAGTTGAAGGAAAACACATATATAAAGACTATACAGTAACAAAAATCAAAAATTAGCTCTTAGTCTCCCAAGCAAACATTCCAGCAACTACGTACGTATGTAAGATCATCTAATACTAATCTAAACCAACATCGATCTTCCTTGGTTAAAACATAGAAGAGACAAAATCAGAAGTGGCTGGAAGATATATATTTTAGAAACCATGCATGATCTTTACCAATCTCTCTTGTCTCTGGACCGAGTCGGAATGTTCTCAAAGATTATAATTTTGGTCAATTTCTACATCGGTAATATACCACCTAAATTCAATAGTTGAAAACCCATATGACTTAATGCTCTGACATACCATCAGTCAATTTCATTTGATGCAACCAATAGTTGAAAACCCATAATCATGATTTACCCAAACATAAGATGAATTCAGTTTCAAGATGAATTCTCAAAACACACTAATTTGGATGCCAATAGCTTAATATATACAGCAATGGTTCCCAATTTGATTAATAAACACGACTTCCAAACCTAATTAGACAAATTCAGCATTGAGAACTAAGAGAGTGGCTTACCAGGCGAATGAGCTATCTCGCTCGTCGATGTCGAATTCGCAGAAGACGCACCAGAGGCGGTTGTGAGCGGTGTCTTCGTCTCGAAAGGAGGTAGGATTTTTGAGGAAGACGATGACGTCAGAGAGCTTGGATTGGAAGCGAGAGAGGAAAGAGGTAAGGGACTTGGCGTGGCTCGGGAGGTACTTGTGACCGGGACCTTGGTTGTGATTCAGCCAAGAGGAAAGAGGTATGTGTTAGGCTTGAAGATAGTCTGTGAGTGAAATTGCAGTCCAAGATGGAGATAGAGATGCAGAGATGGAGAGGAAAAAGCAAAGTTGACTTTTGATGAGGAGAAGAGTGGGTTTCAGATTGATCGAGAGAGGAAAAGAGAGGCTGTTGAGGAGCTGATTTTTTCAGGACGAAAACACCCCCTTTGAACAGTGAATTGAACAGTGAATGCTCTTTGTTAGATGGTAAATAAATAAATAAATACTGAATCATATACCACTCTACCAGTCCTTCTAATTTTCGGACTCCTTCTACTTACACTTCTCTTCCTGTCCTTCCCAACAACAGGTTCAGTCACCGGTAAATAATGAATCCATCCCAAGGGAAGTAAAGCTGCAAGAAACTGTACCAGAATCCCAAAAGGTAGACTTGAGTAGTCACCTGCCATTACTCCAATCAGAGAAGCCAGTCCAACGCCTAAAAACCCGCTAACTATTGATGAAAAGATCAAGGATGAAGCCAAGAAAGCAGTGAGAGATCCTTCACAACCTTTAGGACATAAAACTGGCAAATAGCACTGAGAAAGGTAAGAGCTTGAACTGTGCAATTGTCTCTGCTAATCCAGAAAAACAAAGAACAAAAACCTCATTTGGAATCCCCAGTCTAAGATTGATCTGTCTTACTAAAACAAAATCGAGAAGAAGGGAAAATGCATACACAAGCTGCACAATACCAACCAACTTCCTCACGGGAACTTGTTTCCAATAACGGTCGTAAAGTACAGTAGTGGAAAGAAGCATCAACTGGCTAATCACCCGAGACATGCCAATGATGGAAGGATCAAGATTTAGACACTGTTTGGTAGAAAAAGATGGAACCTGTGAGAACCGGGACAATGGCAATAGAGGCTACAATCCAAGTAAGCGGACGAGCAATGCTTTCCTCACGAATTTCCATCATTAGATCCGATAACTGTTTCCAAAGACTGTCCAACATTGGTTTCCCTGCAACACTGCTCTCTGACAGTTGTGGCAAACCAAGGGAATCCTCTCTTATTCTAAATGAAATCGCAAGTTGCACGGAAGGCAAAACAGAAAATAGAAGAAACATGGCTCGCAGTGGTGCTTTCAGTAAGAAATATCCAGCTACCAAGTTCCCAAGGATTCCACCAGCAGCTAGTGCCATGAATGCATATGACTGGAGGCCTTTTATCTTGTGTTGTTAGCCAAATTCTGCTACAAGAGCATCCTTTGCTACTTCTGTAATTGATGCTCCGAGATTACTGAGAAGAACACATGCCATAATGGTCGGAAGGGCCTTAGCTGCGACAGGAACCAGTGCTAGTGATCCCCACGAAAGAGCCTGTAAAGCAACTGACAGTTTGAAAAATTCATGAGACTTCCTTCAAGTAATCAATTATGCACATACTTCATAAGTTTAGACTTCACATGGATAGCATCTATATTAACTTTCTATTCCTTTCACATTGATACAGGTTTTAGAGCATAATACGGAATCTAATCACTTTATTTCCATTTTGATTCTGTATCATATACAGATAACTTTTTCCATGCTAAGGAATCTAATCACTTTACTTCCATTTTGTAATGAACATGGGAAATAAGCAAACAGAACCTACAGCTCAAAGAAAAGAAGGAAGAAAGGAATCAAAAGTACAACACACAGCATGAATAACCAAGATGAAGCATTTCAACATTGTGGAGATATATGCATATCTACATTTACAAGTAAAAACATCTTAATAACAGATAAAACTCCAGAAAGTCTCATAATGAATAAAACAAAAAGCATACATGCATAAAATGAAGGAGGATAAGATAAGTGTTTAGTGTTGGATATTCAGTTGCTTGAAGACCAAGTCTGAGAGTTGGAATTTGTTTCTGTTTGCTTCTGTTAAATAAATCTCTGGTTTGTAGGGATAAACATGCTTTGAATTCGTTCTTCCTTTAGAATAGCTAGTTTGAATTCCTCTTACGTACTTTTCTCTTTTCTGGTTGTAAAGGCTTTATAAAAGCCACAACAGTTAATAAATCTCAAGCTTTCACAGCTACATTCTGAGTTTATATCACTAATATCAAACAGTGGTATCAGAGCCCACAAGGGCCTGATTTTGAGAAGTAGAGATAGAGGAAAGAAAAGGAGAGTGTTCGAGTGAAACACATAGAGAAGAGAAAGAAAGGCAGAGAGAGATGGCTGACGGCAACAACTTCCTGAGTATCCCTAAGTTTGATGGGGATTACAATCACTGGTCCATGTTAATGGAGAACTTGCTGCGCTCCAAGGAGTACTGGATCCTGGTGGAGAATGGCTATGAAGAGCCTGAGAATTTGGAGACACTCTCTGGAGCACAGCGCAAAGCATTGGAAGAACAGAAGCTAAAGGACCTGAGAGCAAAGAATTATCTATTCCAGGCAATTGACAAGAACATCTTGAAGACCATCACTCAGAAATCAACCTCCAAACAACTCTGGGACTTGATGAAGAGAAAGTACCAGGGAAACAACAGGGTCCAAAGAGCTCAACTTCAGAAGTTGAGAAGAGATTTCGAGATTCTAGAGATGAAAGCTGGTGAGTGTGTAAATGACTACTTCACTAGAGTCATGATGATTGCCAATGACATGAGAAGTGCAGGAGAATGAATGGAGGATTCGCAGATTGTTGAGAAAATTCTACGCACACTCTCAGACAATTACAACTACATAGTATGCTCAATTGAAGAATCAAAGGACATCGACACCATGTCTGTCGATGAGTTGCAGAGCTCATTATTGGTTCATGAGCAGAAACTTAAGAAGAAAGATGTGGAGGAACAAGCTTTAAAGGTTACAGGGGGAGACGGCTCTGGCACGAAAGAAGAAGAGAGATTTGGTGGCAGAGGTAGAGGACGTGGTGGATTCAGAGGAAGAGGAAGGGGTCGAGGAAGAGCATTCAATAAGGCAATTGTTGAATGTTATCGGTGCCACAAATTGGGACATTTTCAGTATGAGTGTCCCAACTATGCTCACTATGCCGAACACACAGAGCTAGATGAGGATCAAGAGTTGTTGCTTATGTCTTATGTGGAGATGCAAGGAGCTGCACGAGATGAGGTGTGGTTCTTAGACTCAGGATGCAGCAATCATATGAGTAGAGATAAGAAATGGTTCGTCGAGCTCGATCACTCCTTCAAGCAGTCTGTGAAGTTGGGGAACGATTTGTGTTTGGACGTTGTGGGGAAAGGGAACGTCAGAATGGAGGTTGAAGGAAGAACCCAAACTATCACTGAGGTATTTTATGTTCCCGATCTCAAAAACAATCTTCTTAGTATTGGACAGCTTCAGAAGAGAGACTTGGCCATTTTGATTCAGCACAATACTTGTAGTATCTATCATGATAGAAGGGGTTTAATTATGCAAACAACTATGTCTGCAAATCGTATGTTTGTATTGCTTGCCAATGTCCCTACTAAAGCAGCTTCAGGACCAACATTTTTCCAAGCATCATCAGACGAGTCCACAAACTTGTGGCACCAAAGGTTTGGTCACCTCAACATGAAGGGGCTGCGTACATTAGCATACAGGAAGATGGTTAAAGGCTTACCAATTCTGAGAAACAGTCCAAAGATGTGCACCGAGTGTGTAGTAGGAAAGCAGCATCGTGATCCCTTCCCAAAAAAGAGTGTATGGAGAGCCTCAAGGCCTTTGCAACTTGTCCATTCCGACATATGTGGTCCGATCACTCCTGAATCCAACAGCCATAAAAGGTACATCATTACGTTCATTGATGACTATAGTCGTCGAATGTGGATTCATTTGCTGCATGCTAAGTCAGAAGCATTAACTGCATTTAAGAAGTTCAAGATTTTGGTAGAGAAGGAGATAGGAGGGTATATTAGCTGTTTGCGTACTGACAGAGGAGGGGAGTTCACCTCTTCTGAGTTTAACGAGTTTTGTAGTTCAAATGGGTTTGGTCGTCAACTCACTGCGGCTTACTCACCACAACAAAATGGTGTCGCAGAGAGAAGAAACCGAACCCTTATGAACATGGTGAGATGCATGCTTGCTACAAGAGAAGTTCCCAAAGAATATTAGCCAGATGCAGCTATTTGGGCCGTTCATGTGCTCAACCGGTGTCCTACCTCAGTAATACAAGATAAAACACCAGAAGAAGCATGGAGTGGAGTTAAGCCTTCTATGGAGTACTTCAAAGTGTTTGGGTGTATAGGTCATGTCCACATTCTTACCGTCAAGAGAAAGAAGTTGGATGAGAAGAGCTTCAAATGTGTATTTCTCGGTGTTAGTGAGGAATCAAAGGCCTTCAGAATGTACGATCTAGAAGCAAGAAAGATCATTGTTAGCCGAGATGTGGTTTTTGAAGAAAAAGAGAAATGGGACTGGAAGAAAACAGAGCAAGAAAAGCATGTTGATGCTCTTGAATGGGGTGATGATGAGAATAGAGCAGATGAAGGAGAAGAAAATGGAACAAATAGAGAAAATGAGGCAACCGAAGCAAGAAACTCTTCAACCCTAAGGAGGAGAATAAGAAGGCAGCCTGTATGGATGCAAGATTATGTCACCGGCGAGGAACTTTCTGAGGAAGAAGAGGAAGTCGAGCAGCTCACAACGGAGATGCAGCAGCTTGCTATGTTTGCAAGCTATGATCCAAGCACATATGAGGAGGCAGCTAAGAGTGTTGTGTGGATAGAAGCAATGAATCGAGAAATTGAAGCAATTGAGAAGAATGGAACTTGGGATTTAACTGAGCTGCCAAAGGGAGCAAAGAAGATTGGTGTTAAGTGGTTGTTTAAGACTAAACTGAACGAGAAAGGAGAAGTTGATAAGTACAAAGCCAGACTTGTGGCTAAGGGATACACGCAATAAGCCGGAATTGATTATACTGAGGTATTTGCTCCTGTAGCTCGCTGGGATACAATCCGACTTACTCTCGCACTTGCAGCTAGTAAAGGTTGGAAAGTTTTCCAACTTGATGTTAAGAGCGCCTTCTTGCATGGAGAAATCAGTTAGGAGGTGTATGTGGAGCAGCCAAAGGGTTATGAGGTGAAAGGAGAAGAAGAGAAGGTTTACAGATTGAAGAAAGCACTCTATGGGCTCAAACAAGCTCCACGTACTTGGTTTAGCAAAATTGAAGCTTACTTTGTCAAAGAAGGCTTTGAGAGAAGTGAGAGTGATCACACTCTGTTTACAAAGAAGAATAGTGATTGAGGTATTCTGATTGTGTGTCTATATGTTGATGACCTTATATTCACAGGGAACAATGAGCAGTTGGCTCAGCAATTCAAGAGTTCAATGAAGAAGGAGTTTGATATGTCTTATCTCGGATGTATGAGATATTTTCTTGGTGTAGAAGTCACACAAAGCTCAGAAGGTATTTTTATATGTCAACATAAATATGCAAATGAAGTGTTAGAGAGGTTCGGTCTGCAGAACTGCAAGGCTGTAAAGAGTTCAATTGTTCCTGGAGCAAGATTGATCAAAGATGAAGGAGGTTACAAGGTGGATGCAACAACATATAAACAAATGGTGGGCAGTCTCATGTACTTGACTGCTACACGACCAGATCTTATGTTCGTCGTGTGTCTTGTAGCTCGGTTTATGGAGGCTCCTACTGCTTTACATCAACAAGCTGTGAAGAGAGTGTTTCGATATCTAAAAGGGACTACTGAGTTGGGGCTGTTTTATAGAAGAGGAGAGGAGCAGAAGTTAGTTGCCTACACTGACAGTGATTATGCAGGGTGTTTGGATAGCCGAGAAAGAACTTCCGGATATGTTTTCAAGCTGGGAAGTGGTATTGTTGCTTGGAGTTCTAAGAAACAACCTGTGGTGTCACTTTCCACAACTGAGGCTGAGTTTATTGCTGCTGCTTCTTGTGCATGTCAGTGTGTGTGGATGCATCAAGTGCTAAAGAAGCTTGGAGTGAATCAAAGTAAGTGTGTTATTTATTGTGATAATAGTTCTGCCATTAAGCTTTCGAAGAATCCGGTTTTACATGGAAGAAGTAAGCACATAGATGTTCGGTTTCATTTTCTTCGAAACTTGGCAAAGGATGGGGTTGTGGAGCTGGTACATTGTGGCACAAAGGAACAGCTTGTTGATATCTTAACAAAGCCTTTGAAGCTGGATGTGTTCTTAAAGCTGAGAGATGAGCTTGGTGTGCGCAGTAAACTGACTGTTTAATCACAGTTCAGTTTAAGGGAGGATTTGTTGGATATTCAGTTGCTTGAAGACCAAGTCTTTCAGACTTGGAGAGTTGGAATTTGTTTATGTTTGCTTATGTTAAATAAATCCTTGGTTTGTAGGGATAAACATGCTTTGAATTCGTTCTTCCTTTAGAATAGCTAGTTTGAATTCCTCTTACGTACTTTTCTCTTTTCTGGTTGTAAAGGCTTTATAAAAGCCACAACAGTTGTTAATAAATCTCAAGCTTTCACAACTACATTCTAAGTTTATATCACTAATATCAAACATTTAGCAACTAACCTTCAATGGAAACATAAGGAATTCTATGAGCACCACCAATGTAAACAGCATCAGATAGAATCCCATACAAGGGCTTAGCCACCATGGGAAGATTACCAGAATGTTGCACAAATTGCAATATAGAAGGGTGCATATTAAGACTGTGAGCCATATGAAAGTTCAAAGCCATGTTAGATTAAGTTTGTTTCAGTGATTGTATTTCTACAAAACACGTTATGAACATCAGACAATGTTTTTGAAATAAGAATGAATGAAACTTACAGGATGAAGCAGTTCTTGTTGTCATGTTGATCTTCTGCAAATATACACCTTAATTTTCTAAGTAAATGGGACTTGTATCTGATTGTGTGTGTATAATTCAGGGACCAGACAAGGCTATATATAGAGAACAGATCAAACAATCGTTTCCATTTAAGCAACTATTGTGTCTGTTCATTGCAACTTGATTTTCTGAACCAATGCATCAGTTCTCTTGAACTGATATACCTTTCGTTTTTCACTGCAACCTCTTATACACTGCATATCAGTGTTTTAGAACCTTCTTACAGATCGGTTCATGCCAGATTCATATTCTTAAACCTATACTGATCATATACAAGATTCAGAATACAAAAGAAATAATGTCATGTTCTTATAAATTGATTCTAACAATCTCCCACTGAACTCGACATTGTTTCAATTTCTGAATATGTAGAATGACACAATATATAAACTGAAGTGTCGACTGGATTTAAGAATGGTTAATCTATTTCAATATTTATAACAATCTGTAAAAGTTGTGTTAGATTTAAAATATCTTGATGGATTGACAAAACATCAGCATTTCAAAATCATAACAATACTAATACAATTGTATATGAACTACTTAATGCAGTAATAAGTATATTTGAAACTGATTCAATATATACTCCTAAAGTCCTAAAAACTTTGATTCATGATTTGCAAAACTTAAATATATCTTAATTTATACTAAAGACCCTGCAGAATCTTTAAGAAATATAGAATGAATGAACTATTATGATTTTTTTTTATTCATATAGCATGACTTAGTACAATAATACTACAATCATATCTTTATGATGCTGTTAGTTCATATCAGCATCCAAACTTTCTAAGATTCTCATGGCTTTGACATGTTTGACAAAACTTGATATTGGTAAGGCTTTAGTAAAAGGATCAGCTAATTGATCTTTTGTGCCTATCTTGATGACTTCAATCTCATTATCTCTGACACTTTCTCTGACTGAAAAATACTTGACATCTATATTCTTGGAATGAGAGGTTCTTCTATTGTTCTTTGAAAAGAATACTGTTGAAGCATTATCACAATAAATAGTCATAGGCTTCTGGATTGATTCTAACAACCGTAATTTTAAAACAAATTTTCTTAACCACAGACCATGTCCAGTTGCTTCATGTACAGCTATATATTCTGCTTGAAAGGTTGATGTAGCTGTTAAGGTCTGTTTTGCTGTTTTCCATGATATTGCACCTCCAGCAAGCATGAATATATACCCTGAACAAGACTTTAAATCATCAATGTCTTGCTTATATGATGCATCTGCATAACCTTCTATTTTCAACTCTTTATCTTCCATTCTCCTGTAGACCAACATATGGTCTCTTGTCTGTTTTAAATACCTCAACACCTTTTTCCCAGCAATCCAATGTTTATGTCCAGGATTTGATTGATACCTTGATAACATGCTGATAGCAAAAGCTATATCTGGTCTGGTACAGACTTGTGCATACATGAGACTTCCCACAAGCTTAGCATATGGCATATTCTGCATATCTTTCCTTTCCAGCAGATTATTAGGACATTGTCCTTTGTGTAGTTTGTCACCTCTAGACATTGGTGAATCTCCTCCTTTACAGTTCTGCATGTTAAACCTATGCAGTATTTTATCAATGTAGCCCTTTTGTGAGAGTCCTAACATTCTTCTTTTTCTATCTCTGATAATTTCTATCCCCAAAACATAATGAGCCTCACCCATATCTTTCATATCAAACTGATTTGAAAGAAAGTGTTTTGTTTCCTTTAATAAGGAAATGTTGCTGCTAGCCAACATGATATCATCAACATATAGGATCATTAAGATAAAATCACTCCCACTGATTTTCAAGTAGATGCATTCATCTAATTTGTTTTCCAGAAAACCAAAATTAGTGATTACCTTATCAAATTTGAGATACTACTATCTGCTGGCTTGTTTAAGACCATAGATAGATTTTCTGAGTTTGCATACCTTTTCTCCACCTTGTTCATATCCCTTTGGTTGCAACATATAGATTTCTTCTTTCAATTCACCATTTTAAAATGTTGTTTTCACATCCATCTGATGCAGCTCCAGATCATAATGTGCCACTAAGGCCATTAAAATTCTTAATGAATCCTTTGTAGAGACTGGTGAAAAAGTCTCATTGTAATCGACTCCTTCTCTTTGATTATACCCTTTTGCTACTAATCTAGCTTTGAATCTTTCAATCTTTCCATTGGCATCCTTTTTGGTTTTTAACACCCACTTGCAACCTATTGGTTTACAGCCATCTGGTTTTTCTGCAAGCAACCAGACTTAATTTGTTTTTGGACATGCTTTCTAATTCTTCCTCCATGGCTTGCTTCCATTTATCATAGTTTGCTGACTTCATTGCTTGCTGTATTGTACATGGATCTTTCTCCTCATTCAAATGATATTCCAACTCCATTTGGTATATATGGTAATCATCAGAAATTGTAGACTTTCTTTCCCTTGTTGATCTTCTTAAAATGTTCTGATCCTGTTGTATTGGTTCTTGAACTATAGGTTGTTCCAAAACTATTTCTTCTTCATGTTTTTCATTTTCTAATGCTATATCTTCAACAACATTATCAATCTGTTCTGCTATTTGAGGTGGGATGATTTCTAATACAGTAGGTGAAGTTGCATATTCTTCTTCAATCATAACCTATTCTGTATTAGATTCAGGATAATCAAACCATTCTTCAAAACTGTCATTGCTCAAGTTGATCTCTTCACAAGTATCAATATATGTTTTCTGAACAAATTCTTCATCTATAAATACAGCCTTTGGAACTTCAATGATTCTAGTACTTCTTGTTGGACAATAAATTCTGAACCCTTTTGTTTTCTCAGGATAGCCAATAAAATAGCCACTTATAGACTGAGAATCAAATTTAGCTCCATCCTCCCTTTTGTAGATCTTTGCTTCTGTACTGCATCCCTATATATGCAGGTGATTCAAGCTAGGTTTATATCCACACCATAACTCATAAGGTGTGTTTGATACTGCTTTGCTGGGAGTTCTGTTACAAACATAATTTGCCATCTTTAATGCTTCTCCCCATAGAAACTTTGATAGTCCAGAGTTAATGATCATGCTCCTAACCATATTAATCAAGGTTCTATTTCTCCTTTCTAAAACTCCATTTTGCTGTGGAGTGTATGGAGTTGTGTACTGTGCTTTTATACCACAGTCTTGCAAATACAAGGCAAATGGTCCCTTGTGTTGACCCTTCTCTGTATACTTGCCAAAATATTCACCTCCTCGATCTGAACTGACTGTTTTAATAAGGTTTCCAGTTTGTCTTTGAAAGTCAGTTTTAAAATTTTTTAATGTATCCAAAGCTTGTGATTTTTCAGAAATTAAGATGTAACAAAATCTTGAAAAATCATCTATAAAGGTAATGAAATAGTAATTTCCACAAATGGTTTTAACTGGAAAAGGGCCACAGATGTCTGTATGTATTAGTTCTAAGAGTATTTCACTTCTCTTAGTTCCAAATTTTCTAGTTTTGGTCACTTTTCCTTTTAAACAATCCACACAGGTTTTGAAATCTGTAAAATCCAATTCTGGAAGAATTTCTTGCTTAACCAGTATCTTAAGCCTCTCCTTAGATATGTGACCCAATCGTATGCCACAGAAAAGATGAGGTTTCCTGATTATGCTTTCTTTTTATACCAGAATGTTTGTTTATGTTGAAAACTTCTCTTTTTGTTTATGCTTTCTTTCTCAATTTCATCTTAATAAATAAATTGCATCTTTATTTCGTGAAAATTTAAATTACATAAAATGACGAGCCAAACTCAGATTTATTCTTAGTACAATACTATAACTTCTATGGAAAGAGCACGCGACTTGGGTGATAACAATCCGAATATGTTTCATCAGTAGGTTGATCTTGACTAGGTTCTCCTTCATTAAGGATAGCTAATTTCCTCTTTGTAAAATAGTTTTTTGAGATTGGGGTCATTTCCTCCAAATCCATTGTCATGATCCTTGTTTCCTCCTCTTGTTTCTTCAATCGTAACTCTTCATCCGCCCTTGCTTCATTCCGCCTTTGAATTTCTATGTACTCCGCGTAATAATTAAGCTCACTTTCATTATGCGCTATCCTCTTGGATTGCCACGATAATTGGTCACTAGCAATGGTATGCAAAACCTCAACTCGTTGCTCAATAGGAGTCTTACCTTATTTCTTTTGTCGCCTCGCTTCCTTTGCCGCCTTTGTTCCCATTGGTCTAGGCGGACTAGAGGGAGTGGCCACGTGGCTTTGATATGTCTCATTCACTTCTTCGTCATCCAAATTAATGGTTGGAGATGATTCGGCGGCGGAAGGAGTAGGTTGGTAACTACTTGCATATGGAGATGGAGTACTTGGTAGCACCGAAATGAAAGATGGATGATTCTTAATCACTTCCCAACATTCAAAGTGTGTAAACACTTTCTTCTTTTCCTTATAGTAACATGATTGAGCTTGCTTGACCTAATAAAATAATTATATTAGCTATTTCACCATGCTACATATTTTATTCAAATTACATATATAAATTATGCTACAAAAAAAATAATGTATGCTACCAAAAAATAATGTATGCTACATAATTTAATTCATCATTATGCTACAAAAAAATTTATATAATGTATGCTACAAAAAATTATATAATCTAAAATGGATGGTCATTATATAATGTATGCTACAAAAAATTTGGGATAATGCATAGTTTGTATACATTATATAAATTGTATACATTAAACTATATAAATTGTAAACATTAAATTTGTATACATTATATAAGTTTATATAATTTATAAATTTGTATACATAAAATTTGCTACGCATACAAATTTATATAATGTATGCTACATAATTTAAATGATATAATCTATATAATTTAATTCATCATTATGCTACAAAAAATATAAACTTACTTCATCCATTAGCGAAGTGCTACTAGCTATACGTTGCCGTGCCGCGTACAAACATACGCCCCATTTTTGCAAGAGTAGCTTGAACTTATTGTAGTGAGACGCAAGCGCGATTCGGGTCCTCGGCTCTTTTGGAGGATCACCTTGTGTTGGCTTCCAATTTTTCACATAATCCCCATGAATTGTCTCCCACAATTTCTCCATCTTTTGTTTGTTGCCGTCATATTCATCAACGCTATGAAGCACAAAAGAGATACACATTTGTAAATTTTCGGAAGGAAGCCAATGTGTGCCAATTGTTTAGGAAGAAAAGCTTAATGAAATGAGAGAGGAAGGAGAAGTGCAATTTGTTGTGCACAAATTGGTGTGAGTTGAGCAAAAATTGAAGTAGTATTTATAGGCAAATATTTTGGGAGAGTTTGAGAATTTTTGGGATTTTTTTACAATTTTTTCAGTTTATTTCCGTTCTGATTTTTCAGTAGCCGTTGCCTTCAAATTTGAGTCGTTGGATCATACTTTCTGATTTAAAATGGATGGTCCAGATCGATTGGACTGTTGGGTTTGATTTTACCAGCCGATAAGCCACATGTCAGTGGCTGATTGGTCCGTCAAAAATTTTATTTACTTTTTTACTGGCACACGCATGACATAAAAAAAATTACACTCGCCTGGCGTCACCCACGTTTCGTGGGATCCGCCAGGGAGTCAAGCAACCACCAGAGCCAGACTTGCTCGAGCGATTGCCGGAGCAAATCGTCAACGACGACTGCTCGTGCGGCTGCTCGCCGATGCACGCTCCAAAACCCAGACCCCCGAGCAGTTCCGTGCGGCCCCACCTGATGCTCGAGCAAAACCGGTGCTGGTGCTCGCCAGTGCGGTTACTCTAAGTCCGATGGCGCACCTAGTCTCACGCGCGATTGTAGTTCACGCTTTAATGGGAACCGACTCAACCGAGTGTATATTACATTAGAGGAGCCAAGCGGGTGGTGAGTTCTTTGTCTAAAGGCTCAACTTTCGTTTTGGCAGTAAAGCTAACAAGAGAGTATATAAACCCAAAACGACGCCGTCTCAGTTTCGGAGAAGGAAACCGAAATGGAGGAAATTTGGTGACCTATTTGGACTGAAATTTTTTTTATATGACCGTCAGTCCAACTCAGTTTTTTGATGCTCCAATAACTTTTTGCCACTTGTTTTCTTCTTCCGTCTCTTCTTCGAGTTCTGTTCTTTCTTTATCTTTCTCATGGTCTATGGTTGAAAGAAATTTTTCCACGTAACCGTCAGTCCAACTTATATATTTGACGCTCCAATACTTATTTGATACTTGGAAAATTGATCTTCACACTTAACGGAGTCTTCTACTTTTTTTGCACAGTTGCACACTAAATTGTAGGTCAGAAGTCTTCATCAGTAAAAACGACAGATTACATTAAGCAATAACTTTGAATCGAATATGGGGCGATTTGAATTGTCTTTTAAAATGTCTACACCAGTTTTTATGTATGTTGGCTTTACCTTTTTTTTAAAGTATGTATGTGCGTAGTTCAATTTTTCTCCCTATTCACCAACCAATATTTTGGTTGCTTTTGGCGGATTGTGTTCTACTAGGTTGGATCGGATGTCAAACTGTGAAAGCACCATTTGTTACCATTGGACAAATTTCTCCTTTTGTTTTCTTCTTATTCTTTGCCACCATTTCGGGACAAATTAGAAGAGGAATTCCTAATTCTTACACGGATGAGAGTGATCACACCTATCAGTGAAAATTTCTGACACCAATCATTTACGAGTGAGTATTACACCTGACAAGTCATGATGTTAATGTTTGATGCTGATCATGGGGTTCAGTAGTAGCAGCAGCCATTTCAGCTCGACCTTTTACTATTCTTCTGTTGCTTGCGCCTAATAATCTTACTATTTTCGTTGTTAATCTTGCTAATGGTACTTGCTTTGTGCCAGAATTTGTTAAACAGAGAGTTTGGTTTGGTTTCGATTCTTCATATGATTTGCTTATGCCGCTTAACAAGAATCAAGAGTTGAGCTAGATAATCTAAGTAACAAGTATGCATTCTAAATATCAGATGCTGCTGAAGGAGTGAAGGGGCTTCAGAATTCAGACCAAAACTAATTACTCTGATTGGTTTCAGACAATATAGTAATAGCATGATCCAAATCATTTCAGGTATGGTCTATAAATGTCAAGAAATACTTAAACTTCAACTAGGAATTGCAGCTATGATATAAGAAACAGCACAGCAAGCAGGAATATACACTATTTTACCAGAACAAATGTCACAAAAAAAAATTTGTATACATTTACTTCCGGTCAAGAATTCAGTAGAGTACATTATATTGGCTTCTCAAATTCACAACAAACTAGATGACTGGCTATCTATCTAAAAACCACCAATTTGTACAACCTTAAACTCTAAGTGCTTCATCCGAATCAGATATCACAGAAGAAGAATTCTGATGAGGAAACAGTATAGAAGTACATTCCATCGACTTTTCAAATCACAGCCAACTAGTTGATTGGTTATCCAAACCACCAACTTGTACAGCCTAAACTGTAAGCACTTCATCCACAGATATCACATAAGACAGATCTTATGGGAAAGGAGTATAGACCAGATGAGGACTATTTCTGGTCACTATCATCTACAGAATATAGTAAGTGAAGGGTAGTATCTAACAGCTGACAAGCACTGTAACAGATATAGATTTCATCTTCTTTGTAAAGAACTGAAATCTACAAAATATGAGCGCTTTGTCTAAAGGGTAAAGTCTGAAACAAAGAATGAATCAACAATGACTGAATTGGGTAGTTAAGAAGAGAGTCTAAGTGTATGAAACTTAAACCCAGGAGTGATGAGTGGCTCTGCATCTACAAGAGCTTGTAGTAGCAGTCACCTCCACAAAGCAGAAACTGATAGGCTTTGTCACAGTGACACCTGAAGTGAATGACCAGAGAGTCATCCTTCTTTTCCACACTCACAGATTCTGAAAATTCTTTCTCACTGCTATCCTGCAAGGACAACAACAATAGAAAGCAATGTTTAGTTTTATGGATAAGCACTTCATGAGTCACAACTTAAAGAGTCTGATAGTACCAAATACCATGTTAGGGGATTTCTTGACTAAATTTTTCGAAAATGTTTGGTTGAGCACTTCTGAGTCACATCCTAAAGAATTTGAAAGTACCAAATAGCAATTTGGTGCTTTCTTTGACTAAATTTACCGAAAATGTTCAGTTGAGCACTTCACGAATCACATTCTAAGGAATCTGAAAGTAACAAATACTGAATTCGTGGGCTTTCTTTGACTAACTATTCCAAAAATGTTTAGTAAAAGCACTTCATGGTTTTGTATATTGAAGATTCTGATAAAACCCCCAAATAATATAAGTTTCTATCTTGGTATTATATCATTTGAGACCCAAGAAAACATTATTAGCCCAGTTCAACAAAATCTAGAACATTTCAGATTCTTTTTCCAATCTAAACAAAACCCAAGATTCTTAAAACTTAAACCAAACACAGAATCAATTGTAAATGTGAGGGGAAAATTGAATACCTCAGTAGAAGTATCATTGGGAATATCTTGAGTTGCATCAATGTCAGGAATGTCTTGACTGCCCAGTTCCTCATCTTGTTCAAATTCCTCATCACGCATTAGCTGATTGCACCATTCGCTCATCTCTTTCAGCCGACTCTTCATCCGCTTCAGCCTCTGCCAAAAATCAAAACCCACAAAAAATGAATCCCCATTTCAGAAACCCGAGTAAAACAGAGACAAGCTTTATAATCAAAACCCACAAAAATTTCACTGCGGCATTTTCACAAACACTCGGTGGGCTCAAGAATCCGATTACCTTAGAATTGGGAGTGTTGGAGCCATCGTCGACGGACATCTCGTTGGAGGATGAGGAGCGGGAGAAGGTCTTCACCGGAGATGAATTGAGGTCGGAGATGCAGCGGCGGAGGACGTGGTGGTGGTTGTGAGCGAGAGGGAGAGTGAGCTTGGAGTAGCCGAAGGCGAGGAGAGTGGATGAGTCGAGTGGTGGTGGGGACGGTGACGTGTTCATGGTGGCGGTGGGGCTGTCGGAGCTAGTGCCGTAGCCACGGGCGGTGCTGCTCAGCATTTCTTTGATTTCTTTTCTCTGGTTTCTTCAAGACTGAGAGGCATTGATTTTGATTGCAGTGAAGGGAGGCATGTTTATGTGAGAGGAGTTAGCTAGGGGTCCTTGCTGAGGTGGCACAAAAGCGGTTGGCTGCTCTGCGTTCAGTCGGTTCGAATAATAAGAAGCAATATCATTTCGTAAGTATTACTATCGATAAGCCCGTCTAGCTCAGTTGGTAGAGCGCAAGGCTCTTAACCTTGTGGTCGAGGGTTCGAGCCCCTCGGTGGGCGCTTGTTTTTCCTTGTCATGTGGGACGTTCAAACTTCAAAGGTGACATTTTTTTTACCTTGTGAGAAATGAAAGGTCTGACGCATATATCTCTAACCATATAATTGATTACTTAAAGGCAGCAATCTCCGTTGTTGTAGTATCGTACTTTCTAAGTTCGTGGAAATTGGAACTAATCGGTATAGTAGCATGATACTAGGGTTTAGGGTACACTTGCACTATTTAGCTGCTCTTTAGCCTAAATGTCTAAAACCCGGGATTCTACGAGTTCTTTCAGCTTTCTCTTAGCATTTTGCCACGTTGGGCCATTCACTATGAACATATATATAGTTTACACAAAAGCTCTGAGATCAAGGTGCCAAGTCGAAATGTTCTTCCAGTACAGAGTGAACATCTGGTTTGTGGTCAAAATTGGCATATTCCGGTGAGTATGCCTCCCCGTTTCATCGAGCAAGCATGCAAATGCTCCTGCCCGCTTCCCACAAGCCACCTTCCAAGACGGATAATTTTTTTTAAAGCATCCCCAGATTTCTGAAATATCATGAAAAGCAAGATTAGACAGCAGCTCAGAAAGTTTAGCATACGTACAGAGTTCAGGCACCTTATCTCATCAGATCATCTATCTTTTATTTAATACAGGATTAGAAGTCTATCAATGGACCATTTATAGTCAGTTGCACTAATTGTATTCCACATGCATGCACTACACAACATACTACACTGCTCAATCACTTTGCCATGTTACTTATATGCTATACAAATGGTAACAGCTACAACAAGAACATCAGAGGAATTTCAATTTCAAAATAAACACACAAAGTTACTTGCGTCATCTTTAAGGGAATCCCCAACCATCATCACTTCACTAGGTTTCACGTCCCAGGCTGAACATATGTGCAGTCATGGCGATGGATCTGGTATGTAAGGTCGATATTCCCTGCTCGGAGCTGGAGAAAATGACAACTGCAGTAATGATAGCAGAAAGGAAGAAAGTCAAGTCCAGTAATGTAATGTAATTGGTAAGAAATATTGCTAAGCTTGGCTCCAGTAAC
Source organism: Geum urbanum (assembly GCA_946800695.1). Lineage (NCBI taxonomy): Eukaryota > Viridiplantae > Streptophyta > Magnoliopsida > Rosales > Rosaceae > Geum > Geum urbanum. Next base: position 4,832,208 of record OX327012.1, read on the forward strand.
ATTGTTCAGTGGCATAGCTACTATAAATGAGGGGTGTCAAATGACACTCCACAAATTTTGAATTACTATTAATCAAAGACATATTTTTATATAATTATCAAGAATTAAAACAATAAAATCTATCTTGACACCGCCGAATATTCAAAAAAAAAGAATCATAATTTATCTCAACTATTTTGCCATATATTGTTGAATCAATGATTTAATAAAATTTTAACTTTACAACATTTATTATTTGATTGTTAGCTATAATTTATTTTTTATTTTATCGTTTCTTTTAATAAGTCAATTCAAAAATAAAATAGATTTCTATATGATGTTCAAATTATGAATTCACAATTATTATTCTCGTAAATAACTTTGTTGAAAATACAAATAAATACGTCATACATCTTTTATATATAAAAAAATAACATTGTTGAACAAAAATTCTGACTAGGCCACTGAATGTGTTCTGCTAGTGATGTCTATTAGCAGCAGGATGTATCATATGGGAAATGGACGATAATATAGAATACGAACCGAAGGTTCAGGAAATGAGCATCCAGAAGCTGACTGATTATCATGGAATACCCAGGTCAAAGTAGGCTCATTAATGAGCGCAAGTACAACAACCCAAAGCACTTGTAGAATGTTGAATTAAAAAAGGAAACAGATGTATATAAAAAAAATTTAAAAATCATTTCTAACATTCAAAGGAGCGGGATAGTTGGCAAGACGAAGAAGAAGACTGCCTACGCTTTCTCATTGCCCCAGATTGTTCATTTTGTACATTTGGATAAGACTATGTTGAAATGAGGCAACAAGAAAAAGAAAACATGAAGCATGGAACCTTTCCCATATTATTCTACCAACATCGGACAATAAAGGAGGATGCGTGATTTTATTATGTCTATGATTCAAGGCATAGCAATTCTCCCACTCTCAGAGCAACGTAAAACTTGGTGTAAGATAAGTTAGTAGCTCATTTAATTCAAGGAGATTATCTTAAATTAAACTAAAGACATTTTCTTTTGCTACAAAAATTACACTACTGATTGTCCAAATGCTACACTCACCATTTAGACTTACTAGGGAAAAATCCAGCCCTATGTACAGTAACATTTTAATAGCGCACACAAATAATCCTGATGAGCAGAGATAACTGACAGATATTGCTTGAACTGCTTCATTTCCATTAAATAAAAAATGCTTAGTACTTGAATTACATTTGATTATAATCTAATATTGTACAGCCATAATAGATACGTAGCTTCATGGTACATACAATCCTTGTCCACGCTAATCAGTTGTGCATATAAATAAAGACTTACCCTGAACCGCTCATGAAACAAATCAACGGCACTCTTGACATTCCCCCCTCCTGTATTAACAAAACACTACATAAGTCTACATTGCTACTTGCTCGAGTTGAAAATGTTACGGAACACACTCATTATCAATATCTTGCAACCCAAACAACACTTGAACTTTCGAAACAGGCTAGAATCTAGTCCTTATATTAGTTATACACAATAAATGAGAATGACATGTGGGGGTGAGCATGAACCTTAAAATTTTAGAATCTACAAACCCACATAGTTCTGCTGCACCTGCACCACAGTTTATCCAAAAACGTTAATCAAAACACCAATGTGCTTTAATTTTCTGCAATTTATACAACTAAAAGTCTAAAACCAAACAAATGTTGAAAATTGAAAGCATAAATTGAAACCCTAAGAGTGAATTAAACCCTCACCGGGCATGATCTGGAGCTTATCAACTCCGCGGCGCTCGGAATCGGCGATGATCTCGTAAGCTTTCTGCTGCTTATCGGAGCTCCACGTCTCAATGTGGTGCAAGATGTCGATCCCGGAAGGGCTCTCGGCTCTGATTCTAACGTACTCTTTCTCGTCGAGTAGGGTTCTGTACAGTGCGGCGAAGTCGATCACCGGGACCGTTAGGGTACCGTCCATGTCGAACACCACGCCGCGGAGGCGAGTCCTTCTTCTCGGCGGCGACGAAGGTGGACATGGGTAGTTTGGGGGAGAGGTTTGGAATTTATAGGGGTTACTCTCTGTTAGTACTGCATCATTAGTTGTACGATTAACATACTTATCCACTTAAGCAGATTAGCAACACCTACCACACCACATGCAAGACCACCAAGGAGGCTCCAACTTCACTCACCAGACCGGCCACATCCGAGCGCACACGCGCCCGCCAGGCGCACGCTCGAACGTACGGATCACACACCAGCAAGTATACCAGTCCCACATCGAAGAACACCATCGAACTCCAAACTCAACCACCTATATATATCAGGTATTTATTACAGGTAAGATCATCCCATCGAGAGCCAGCTGACTCACTCGATTCACCTACTCGCATATTCGCTTGACTGTTATATCCAATACATCATCTGACTTAGGCATCGGAGCGTTGAAGGCGGGCCACCCCGTCTCGACCCCTGACCGCCTGTTTCGTTGTTGTATTCTTCTAACAGCCGCGCGCGCCCGACCACCTGACAGAAGAGAGGAAGCGCCCGAAGGAAGGAGCCTGCACGCACGTAGAAAGAGGGGAGACCGCCGTCCATCCGAACGGCCCCAGCGCTCGGACGCACCAGGAGGAGGAGGAAGTCCATCGCACGACCAGGAGGAGGAGAAGTGTATTCTTGTTGCTTCTGCCCTGTTACGCCCCCGCGCGTAATTCGGTAGAAACATCTGGCGCCGTCTGTGGGAAACTTACAAATTGCAAACCTCGTATAAACACCAGCAAAATCAAAGGTCCACATGCTCAACCCGGTGACTAACGGCAGCAACACGCCCGATGGGGAGACACCGCCAGACTCACAGGGGCGGAACACACTAGCGACTGACGGGAACGGCGACAAGGGACGCATCAGTAGCCTGGTCTAGGAGTTACGAGAAGCGGTGCTCGAGAGAGCAGAGGAGCGCCAAATCCGCCGGAGGTTGGAGGAATGGCTGGACACACTCATCAGCCAGTAGATGGGGCAACACGAGGAGACCCAGGAGACCACCAGCGAAGAGCGGCATCTGTTCGCCAGAACCAACGCCCAGGCGGCCCGAGCGCCCTCACTTGCGGAGGAATCAGCGCCCCCGACGAACAACGCTCTGATCCTGCAGAGGATGGAAGAGCTGGCGGAGGAAGTCTCACGCTTGCGCAAGGACAAACTGGCCGGTCAGGGCGGGACGTTCGCCCCCCGGGTCAGTCCGTTCTCGGCGCACATACTGGAGAAGGGAAGGGATCCCCATGCAAAGATAACGAAGATCGCTCGGTTCGACGTGAGCGGGGACCCGCGCGCGCACGTAGACGAGTTTCGATCCACCACGGACGGAACCCAGTACTCAGACCCAACCTTGTGTTTCCTGTTTCAGGAAACGCTGGCGGAGGAGGCACGGAGCTGGTTTTACTAGATCCCGCCGGGATCTATCCACTCATTCCTCGAGCTGACAGAGAGCTTCCAGAAGCGCTACAGGCTCCAGGGGAAATACAACACGGGCATCCTCCTCAAGGTCTGCCAGGGGATGGACGGGGGCTTGTCCAGCTACATCAACCGATGGAGGACGCTCGCCAGCACGTGCAGGGACCTTGACAAGCGGGTGGCCAAGGTCGCCCTGATGGATAACCTGCTCGCCACTTCATTCGTAGAGAAATTAGTGAGGAAGGAGCATCTCGACTACGACGAGATCATGGACCTGGTTGTACAGAAGGCATTAGTGGAGACGCGAGTATACAGGTCCGCCTCCGAACCCAGCTCCAGCAGACCAGAAGCAACGAACGCTCAACCACGACAGTTGGCAGACGACAAAAGACCAACCGGGGGCTTCAAGAGGAACCGAGACACGAACAGGCAGAATTACCAAAGGCCTTTCTTCCGCGGACATCAGGGTAACAGCTACAACCAGGCGCGGGGGCAAGACAGCAGGGCGCCCACTTTCCGCCAGCACCACGCTACCGACCAGCAGGACATGAGGTCTTCACGATCGACGGGCAGTCGCCCGAGTACCTACTCCGCCTGCATCGACACCAAATACCGCCACCAAACAACATGACGAAGGCAGGGGTTCCGACCGGCCAACTCCCGGATGTATGGTGCGAATTCCACAACGCCACCACCCACCGTACCAACAGCTGCATTATGCTGAAGAAAGCCCTCGAAGACATGAGGGACGAGCGAACAACCCCTCCCAAGGCAGAAAGACAACAGCGCCAGACGAGCGCCAGGACCCGTGGGACTATCAACACGATATCTGGGGGCAAGCGCAAGAAGGGAATATCATCGCCCGATCGCTCGAGCAGGGACGTGCTGACGATCAGGACGGGGAGAGCGCCCAAGACGGGAAAGAAAGCACCCACCATCAGTTTCACGGCGAGGGACGAGGAGGAGAACCCAACGGACAGCACCCTACCATTCGTGATCGACGCGATCATCGACCAATTCCTTGTGAGGAGGGTGCTAGTAGACAGCGGGGCGTCCGTGAGCATAATCTACTTCGACGCATACACGGCGCTCGGACGACCCGCCAGCAAAATGACGCAGGACCATGAGTGCATCGCCAGCTTCATGGGCGAGACGTCGTATCCAATCAGGAGCGACAACCTACGGGTCGAGATTGGCGCGCCCGACTCCCCGCATAGCGAAATCCGGACGGACTTCATCATCATGGACACTCCCTCCCCCTACAACGCCATACTCGGGAGGCCAGGGATCTGCAAACTAAAATTGATCATCGCATGGCACCTGCTCTTGGGAAGATTCCCAACCAAGCGTGGAATCGGGCACGTTCGGGGATACAATCACGAAGAAACCACGGAGCCTCGGGGCAGGCAGGAGGTTCTCACCTTGGAACCCACGAAACGGAGGGTGCGATCCACGCACGGACGCCGAGGGACCACACCTCAAGTAATCTATTGAACGGGCGAGGAAACGGGCCGCCCGATCGTCCAAACAGGCGCATCCACAAAACCAACCAATCCAACCAGGGGACTGGGAAGCAACCCAACGGAAGAGGGGCCCCCCGCCCGTGGAACGTCCAACGTTTGGGGAAGTACAGCTCGATAACTTATTGTATTAATATTGTACTTCCATTGTGCTCTTTCCATTGGGTTATATTTTCGCGCCCGCCCATCCTTGACCCGCCCGCCCGTGTACTCGGGGGACTCGGAGACTGGGGATAGGCTACTCTCGTAAATATAACACTTGGTCGAAAAACCATAGCCATTCAAAGCAAGGGAATTGGCGCGCGTTGGCGCGAGTCATTCAAAAAGATGCCAAAAAAAAATTAATCAAGGCACACAAACGGAAAGAAAAGAAGTTTCATTCATTCGCCCGATTACAAAAACCTACTCTATTACAAAAGACAGGAAAGGAAAAGCTACTCTACTCCACCCCCGTATCAACATCCAGCTCTTCACCCTCCTCCGACGACGCCACCTCAGCTTCCACCTGCTCGCCCGGACCCACCCGCATGACCACCGGATCCAGCTCCGCCTCAGCAGGTTCCCTAGAAGGCCCCGCCACTCTCTCATACGCAAGAACCTCGGCACCCGCCAGCCTTTCAACCTCAGACTCCAGGAACGCCTCCCGAGCGGCTGCTTCAGCACGAACGCGCCGCAGCACGCCACGCAGACACTCCACCTCAGCCACGGCCTTATCCCGCTCAATCTTGGCCAGGGCTTCACAGGCAGCAGCTTCTTCCGCCTGGGTATTCGCCTCGTCCGCACGAGCGACGTACCATCGCGCCAGGTCATTGGCCTTGTCCCGACTAGCCACCAACCGATCCACCACCTTCCGGTGCTCCAGCGCGTCAGCCCTGAGGCGTGCAAGTTCCGCAATCTCCCGCGAGCGATAGCGGAAGACCTGCTGCATCAGGCGGGTGCACGAGCCAAAGACCGCATCCAGCCCATCAAAAGGGGCATCCTCCACCGGAGGCAGCAGGGACGCAAGCACGGCAGCATCATTCGCCAATGAACGGCGTAGCCCATCCACAACATCATCGCCCGACCCTGGAGCGGGGCAGGGAGGGGAGTCTTCCGCCCGCGCCCGCTTCCGCACCCGTTCCCCGCCTTTTCCTTGCGTGGGAGACTTTGGCGCACCCAAGGACAGGAGCGAGGGATTTGGAGAGCAAAAGTATTGTGGAGGACTTAAAGGTCGACTTGAAACAATCGCCCGACTTGGAGATGGAAGCACCACGCCCACGCGACTCGACGACGAAAGCGCAAGAACAACCTCCCGCCTGTCCACAACACCATCCCGCACGACCTGCTGTTGCTCACACTCCACCCGAGCCTGCGCCTCGAACCCAACAACATCACCTGGTGGCGGCAGAGGAGCATCCACTTGTGGCACCTGGACGGGCAGGGCAGGGGCACCCACGTCACCGACGGGCAGTGGACGTCGGATCTTATCCCCCACACCGGACGGGCCACCATCGTCACCCGCCACCCCTTGAACCTTCGCGACAGCACTCCGCATCCTGAGCAAACGACGCTTGACCGCTTCATCCATGTTCTTCACTGCAAGCGCACGCACGAAAGGTTATCAAACAAACAACACCTCGTCAAATTACTCTATTCCATGCTAGAAACTACAACACACCCGGGCGGCCTGGTGGCACGCCAGCGCCCGTCAGGAATCCGCCAGTATCGAGCATACGACAGGACTGGGGGACTTCTGCTAGTATAGGGTGCGCCAAAGTAGGTTGGGCGCACGGGCGAAAGAGGCAACACTCGGCAGCAAATAGCACAACACCAGAAACATCAAAACCCACCAAGTACCATCCAAAACAGATCAAACCCACCCCACAAGCCCTGTTCTTGAGAGAAACAAACAGCAGCACCCAAAACAAGCCCAAAAATCCAGAAACACACAAAAACCAAAGAAGAGGCAACAAACAAACACCAGGGACGAGGGCCTCACCAGTCCGGGTTGGTAGAATTAGGTGTGCACGTCGAGCAAGTACTCCGGCAACAGAGGACACAAACACAGAAGGCTCAGGGAGGCAAACCGCAAGTTATTTCGACAGAGTTTTTGTAAGTCATGAAAGTGATGAACAAAACAGACCACACCCCTATTTATACTAATCGACCGACGTCAGCCAGCGAACGCCAGCCGTCCATTTTTCGCGTATCCACCGTTGGATCGTGACGCGTGGCCCAACCGGTCCACTCACCTTCCTCAGTAACCATGCCAACCCATCATCTTTCCGCCTTAAATACAAACCCTAGCACGATCCCCCCCCCCAGTTCGACACGTGGCACCCATGCACTACTCCCACGCACCTACGCGCGTGACGCCTGCCCTTCAGACGGCCATGACGACAGCAGCATTTGATGCCTGACCCACACAAGCATTAAAGACGATGGCCAGCATTCATCACAACGGTTCCCAAGGGAAGATCAAACAGGAATGTCATCTCAACCATCTCATCATCGGCGCACCACCAAATCCAAGGCAAGCCACACCGCCCACACAACCGGTGGAAACAGATCACTCGCGCACGCCCAAACAAGGTACACACCACCGCGCCCGAAGGGAACTCCCCTCCGCGCACGTATCGGTAAGAACTGACAGCACGGTTTACGCGGCAACGGGCATGGCGCGTAAAACTAGACAGGCGCCACTGGCGTAGGGTTCCCCCCATATGCGCAACACGTAAGCAATCGACCCACCGGCTCAGCCCTGTCAGGTTGCAGGCGCTGAGACAAACGGACAACGAGTGTGGGGTACGTCCCCACCGTACGCAAAAATACAGGTTGCCTATATGAAAGGCAAGAGGCCCGTCCTCCCCTTGCAGACCCTGGAACCAACAGGCGACGGATATGGGGTACGTCCCATCCGTTCGCACAAGTGCAGGTCGGATTAAGTGGCAGAGGCATGGGGTTCTTCCCCTCTCTTGGTATCCCAAAATCGATAGGCGGCAACAGGCATGGGGCTCGTCCCCTCTCTTGCGCGCGCTATGGGTGGCACGGGCGTGGGGTTCTTCCCCTCCGTATGCCGCCTCATTCCAAAGGCAGAGGCATGGGGTTCTTCCCCTCTCTGGGTATCCCAAAATCGATAGGCGGCAACAGGCATGGGGCTCGTCCCTTCTCTTGCGCACGCTATGGGTGGCACGGGCGTGGGGTTCTTCCCCTCCGTACGCCGCCTCATTCCAAAGGCAGAGGCATGGGGTTCTTCCCCTCTCTGGGTATCCCAAAATCGATAGGCGGCAACAGGCATGGGGCTCGTCCCCTCTCTTGCGCGCGCTATGGGTAGCACGGGCGTGGGGTTCTTCCCCTCCGTGCGGCAGCTCATTCCTAGCAGAGGCATGGGATACGTCCCCTCTCCTGACGAACTAAAATCGGTTTAGGCGGCAACAGGCATGGGATACGTACCCTCTTTGTACGCGCTAAACACGATTGGCGACCACGGGCGTGGGGTTCTTCCCCTCCGTACGCCAACCTAAGCCCTAGTAGGGATGTGAGGTCCGTCCCCCCCCATAGGCCACGGACACGACGCGGGTGTGGGGTGCGCCCTTCCTCGACGATCGCAAAGGTATAAGCCGAATTAGCAGGGCTAAGCTCGATGGGCGACACGGGTGTGGGGTTCTTCCCCTCCGTGGGCGTAACGTTAACGATCGATTCTCCGACTCGGGTTCCGGCCGGGGGATGTGGGGTACGTCCTCTCCTCCAAAGGGCCCGAGACCGATGAGCGTAGACCAGGTGTGGGGTCCGTCCTCTCCGGGCGCGAAATCTTCCCGGGTTAGGCGGCAGAGGCCTCTGCACGCGCTAAGGCCGAAGGGCGGCACGAGTACGTGATCGTGGGCGCCGCAACACTTGTAGGTCGCGGTCCTGATCGTCCCGTTGACGCTACAGCGTACGCAACGGCATCCCCGTTGACGTGCGGCGTGCGCAGTGTATCCCGCGACTGGCGTACGGACAGCATTTTGCATACACACACTTCATACCATACATCCATACATCATACCATATACTCATATACTTATATACTTATATACCTATATACTTATATACCTATATACTTATATACCCATATACTTATATACTTATATACCCATCTATCTATTTACCTATATGTCTGTATATCTGTTACACCACGAATGCTTACAAAATCCCACCCCATCTGACCGGGCCCATAGGTACACCAACAGGCAACACTCCACGGGCGCGCGGGTCCTAACTAGCAGCACCAGTTTGGACGCCGGGCCCAGAATACAGGAACAGGTACACGCGCTCGGACGCCCAGGTCCCCCTCCGTCATGCGAGCCCTTCCTTGCTGGAGAGTTGGGGGACTTGGGGGTCACAGGATCCTGACCACTACTCGATCGGATAAGTATTCCTGTTAATCGCACACCCTTTTTTTCAACTCCCCAGTCAAGAAAGTCTTCTTTGACTTGGGGACTTGGGGGACTTGTTAGTACTGCATCATTAGTTGTACGATTAACATACTTATCCACTTAAGCAGATTAGCAACACCTACCACACCACATGCAAGACCACCAAGGAGGCTCCAACTTCACTCACCAGACCGGCCCCATCCGAGCGCACACGCGCCCGCCAGGCGCACGCTCGAACGTACGGATCACACACCAGCAAGTATACCAGTCCCACATCGAAGAACACCATCGAACTCCAAACTCAACCACCTATATATATCAGGTATTTATTACAGGTAAGATCATCCCATCGAGAGCCAGCTGACTCACTCGATTCACCTACTCGCATATTCGCTTGACTGTTATATCCAATACATCATCTGACTTAGGCATCGGAGCGTTGAAGGCGGGCCACCCCGTCTCGACCCCTGACCGCCTGTTTCGTTGTTGTATTCTTCTAATAGCCGCGCGCGCCCGACCACCTGACAGAAGAGAGGAAGCGCCCGAAGGAAGGAGCCTGCACGCACATAGAAAGAGGGGAGACCGCCCGTCCATCCGAACGGCCCCAACGCTCGGACGCACCAGGAGGAGGAGGAAGTCCATCGCACGACCAGGAGGAGGAGAAGTGTATTCTTGTTGCTTCTGCCCTGTTACGCCCCCGCGCGTAATTCGGTAGAAACACTCTCTGTGTCTGTGATGGAGACAAATGGAAGAGATGGTGTGGTGGAGCTGCTCGATCAGGCTCAGCTAGGCTACTAGACAAGAGCGACTGAGAAATTTGGAGTGGCGAGTCAATAAGAAATTTCGACAATTTCATAATTACTTAATTAGAATTTAGAATGAAATGTCTTCTGTTTTTGATGTACGTTTTGTTATTCTGTTGATGCCTTGGGGCGTTGGACCTTGGGGCATAGTGGCATACAATTGTTCTTGGGCTCTTTCGTCATAATACTCTTCAAATAATACCAAGAGGACAAAGTTGAAATTTAAGGCAAATAATTAAGATGCAGGGTGTTAAAAGTAGGGTGAAAACTTATCTCATCTCATAAAATCGTGATATTAGTAACTGGCTAGAGTAAACAAGAAACTAATAAAACCAGAGCAAACAAGAAACTAATAAAACGAGAATATGTGAACCTAGACGGCGGTTGCCTCGACGGTTTTGGCCAAGAGAGTAAGGGAGTTGGTCAGGCTTTGTGGTCGTAGTGGTTGCTTAGTGGCACTAAGGCGGTGGGTCAAGATGGTGTTCGGCGACTAGGATTTGGCGGTGGCGCTAATTTGACTAGAAAGGTTTTACTTGGATCCGTATTTTGAGCTTAGTTTTTATGAGTCGTCTTTATAGAGTTTGTCTAAGATAATAATTAATTTTTAAATTACGTTTATGTCGTATAATTTTAGATTTTAGTATAGCCGTATAGATATTGTTTAGTGCTCAACTTATATGCATCTTTTTTATTAGGTGATTCATTAGTGTTAGTATACTTATCACAATAATTAAATCACAATAATTGAGTACTTAATTAGGGGTATGTAATTGTTGTCATAGTTCTCCTTAAGACCAAGTAAGCTTAATAATATCGTTTTTGTCTGTTTATTTTTATACTAATCAAGCCCGAGTATTTTTAATAAATCTTCTTCTGTCAAAAATATCGGAATAATATTCACTTTTCTGTCAAAAAAATCGAAATAAAATTGAACTCATTGGCGTGTTGGCATTGTGTTGCTAGTTTTAGGAGCAGAATTAATCAGCAGATGATGAATTCTCTGCATGTAGAGAGGAGACAACTGAGAATGATCGAGCGGAGAAGCCGGCAAGCAACAATCATATATCTGTGGATCGACTAGGGTGGATTTTCATTCTAAGAGGAGGAATCCGTTGTGGTTTCTGAGGAGTTGACTTAATTATCAATCATAAATTTTGTCTTAATTAAATTTCATCTGGGAATCAACTCTTTGGAGATGACTTTGATATAATAAAAACCATTATTAAAAATTTCAAATTATGCAGAGGACGACTGTCACGCTATGGGATTCCTAACCATACAATTTATAGTGATTCTATTCATTATTCAACTGTAAACATTTCATCAAATTGACATAAATCTGACGGCTCTCTAAATCTAATAGGATGTTCCCTTAAAAGATGATAGAACATAATTTTGCTACATCATGCATGACGGGAGAGAGCAAATGGTTTCCAATTAAGCTTGTGGCAATCCTCCTCTTTTTAATTTCATTTCTTGTTAAGAGTCTCAACCCTTTTTGTTGTTCTATTTGGTCTGAGTGATTCTCGATCACATTTCAATTTCTCATGCCATATGGACATACGAAAGGCTTTACGAACTCTCCTGTAATTATCGATGAGCATAACAAGTTATCTTATATAAATTTGAGTATCGGTGCATTATATATATGGGAAAAAATTTCATTGAGAATTTTTACTATCTTTTTAAAAATCATACTTCATAATAATAGTTTGGAAGATCAATCGTTGTATATCTAACTATATATACGTAGATAATTTCTATAAATTTTTATTCAATTTAAAAATCGTTAAGGAGTCGAACAAAATGATATAAATGAACGTTCCAAATTTATCAAATTTGAGTCGTTCATGTTTATAATTGATAAACCATGATTTTGAATCTCTTAACAATTTTCGAGGTTGAAAATTTACAAGAATGATATACTCATATATAGCTAAATATCTAACAGTTAATATATCAAAATTTGATCAAATTAAATTAAAACTTATAAACTATTGTATAGAAGGTATTCACGAAATTCTTATCATAGAAATCCTCAATAAAAAAAGCTCCATGTCCATGTATATACACACAAGTACGTGTAACTTACACGAGAGGGATACCCAAAAAACTCTCTATATATAGTAGGTGTAACGAAAGGGATCCCAAAAAACTAGTTAGAAAAATCGATCGATCGGCCTCTAATTTGATCATCTCCTGCTGTACGGAGATATGTTGAACCGTCGATTACCAAATTTCGTCTTGATTATCAAACACTATTCCAGCGTCGAATCCGCATTTCAAATACATAATCAACTCAATAAACTAATGAAAACCACCCTAGTCCATAGATAGATGATATAATTGGTTGTTACTTTGTTAGTTAAGCACAACGTACATACAGGATTGTTGTTGCTAAACCACACTTAATTATCTAATAAGCCATCGATCTGCTAATCATTGTTTAATGTATCTAGAGAATCTGTATATTGATATCGATCGATCGAGCCATGATCATATAAAGTTAAACAAAGTGGGATGCACATGCATATATATGGCAAAGTAACAAACCAGGCGTTAATTAATTAATTAGAAGAACAGATATTTCTAGTTATAACTTGTAAGTACTGTGGAGTGAGACGAAAAATAAGTTCAAAGAAGTGATAGCTAGAACGTGACAAATGTGGACTGGCTTAAGCTTAAAGATTCATCACGTACTTGATAATGAGTAGATAAGATTCTTAGCACAAGCTCAGTTTACAACCACAAAGTTTTCCAGAGGCTTGGGAAATCTCTAGCTGTTATCTCTTTCGACAAGAGAAAAACCGTGACGACGAAACTAGCTTTTCTATGTTCTTCACATTGATGAAATCATTCTGTTCCATCTGTATGGAACAAAATAAGATAAATTGACATACAAAATAAATAGGTAAATTGCCTCGCATCATTTGAAGAATATTGAAATGCTATCACATGAAAAAAAAGAAAAATAATTTAAAAAGTCACTTAAGTATGTTATGTTTTAAGTTTTGTTCACTATGACAAATATTATTTTGTTCACTTAAGTATTACACTTTTACTCACTTTGTTCACTTCGGATTATACAATTTTTGAGGTTTTGAATTCGAGTTATAATCAGCCAAAGAGACTTATTGGGCATTGTAGCTCTCTTCTTTGTAAGTCTTTTCATACCAAAGTCGAGCCTCATTCAACCCAAGGAGGGACAATCGAAGATTTGAAGTTTTGGATGTTTTTGACTTCAAATGCCAAATTTGACCACTTCCATGATGAATTGGACTTAAGTGTAGTTAAGAAAATTGTTGTTGGGTTGATTTCAAACAAATTTAGCTCCGGTTCGCCGAAAATTAGAGTGGCACCACCAATTTCTCTTGTTCGGAGTGAGTAAAATGAGTAAAAGTGTAAGACTTAAGTGAGCAAAGTGATATTTGTCATACATGAGTGAGTAAAGCTCAAAACGTGTCATATATTCTTGAATGATTTTTTTAGCCATTTTTCCCGAAGAAAATTAAATAAGTAGTGTCCAACATTGTTTCCTTAGTATGTATGAAACTGTATGAATCGAAAGTATTACATGCATTCAGTTTTCCAGCTTGTTTGCATATATTGTTGACTAAATTTTTAATTAAATTGATTGATACCTATTATATTTTGATTAAAATACCTCAATTATATCCAAACTTAGTTGCCCCAAGCAACTTGGTACCCGAACTTACAAAGTGATCAACGTGGTGTATGGACTTTCATTTTGCTATAAAAGTAGGATCTATCAATTTTCCGTCTTAAAAACGTTAATAGTCTGGAGTGGGAGCTTGCTTTGATGATTGGAATAATTTCGAGATTGAAAGAAGAACTGAACTAGTTCACCGCTGTTTTTGGGATTCTGGTTTTGAATTCTCTACTACCTAGAATCCTGTTCATGGCGGCTTAGTGGCTGGTTGGGTTTTAAATATGTATGATTAGATTTGTTGGATAATCTCTAATATGAAACATAAGCTCTTAATTTTCAGACCAAGCCTCAGAAAAATGGTCTTGAAAAATTAAATAGAGGCTATCATTTTGATGAGAAATGCCACTCTCTAGTTAGTTGAGTCAATCAGTCAATTAATTTGATCAGAAGATTGGAATAATTTACATTTTGTCTGGGTAGGCAATTTGATTATTTAATGATGTTGTTTACTGGGTTTAGGCAAGAACATTCATATCCATCTAATATGAAATAAGAAAAATATAAATTGACCATCATGCCCTTAAAATATTGGATGTACGTCAGCAAGTTAACGTTTTTAAAACGGAAAATTGACTAAAATCCTACTTTTATACCAAAATAACGGTCAAAACACCAAATTGATCACTTTGTAAGTACGGGTATCAAATTTCCCAGAACAACTAAGTTCAAACATGATTGAAATAATTTACTTTTTTATTTTTCTAGCTAGTTTGAGTGTTTGACTTTGTGAAGATATACTGTATGGATGAAATTAATGGAATATTAGACTTTGTATGTATGTTTTCACTAGATTAACTATTTTTAGAGCAACTCTAACGGCTTTTTTAAAATAGAGAAAAAACATAACTTTAGAGAATATTGATCATTATTCACTCCAACAGCTTGCCTGTCTCATTTCCCAAAATAAAAAAATACATGAGACAGAACAAAACATTTCTCAAATTTACAACAACCTTCAAAAAATTTAGAGAAGGGGGCTATCATTAATATTTCACAAGGCTCAATGTCTTCTAAACCTCTCTCAAACACATTTTTGCAAGTCTCAATAAATAAATAAAATTATTGTTATAATAAAAAAGATGTGGTTGTAATAAATGTATAAATTTGTAAAATGGGAAAGCGGTTGGAGTTGAAGCATAAATTTTTTGGAAATTTCGACTTTTGCTTTCTCATTTTACAAAAATTATGGGGAAATTGTTGGAGTTGCTCTTTGTAGAGTTTTGGTCCAATAGTCTACTGAAAAAAAAAAGAGTTTTCAATACACAATTTATTTCGTGAGTTAAAATACTTTAAGACACAAAATTCTATGTGAAAAGTCATTTTTTACGAATTTTAGACACACAAAGACGGATTAATTCCGTTCACTTTGCACGCGGGAACATTGCTCATATGACACATAAACTTGAATCTGTGTGATAATATATGCAGACCCCACCACTTGTACGTACCTTATATCTATGTGAAAATATTGATGATATAATCTGTATGGATTGCTCTAATAGTTTTATACATTACCATATATATCTGTTCCAACTACTCCTTACAATACTCACAGATTTCTCTCAACTTTGAGTACACATTTTTGTGCTTAAGTTTTTTTTATTTTATTTACGCATTTTATAAATATTATTCAGTTATATATTTTTATTGAATATTAATATTATTGATTGTGTTGGTATAATTTGGATCTGAGTTCATGTGCAACTTAATTATCTTCATTGCAAAATCAATACGCATTGTGTGCCATTCCTTGAATCACAACATAGTTACATAGTACTCAGATTCGTCTTTCACTTAACTATTTTCATAAGGCTGGTTAATACATAGTTGCACCTTAATGATACAAACTCTAAGTATTGCTTCTCTTGAACCTCCTGACTCCAGCTTCACTTTCCTTGAAATTGAAGAGCTTAATTTTCTTCTTTAATCCCAGCTTCCGTTGAAGCCTTGGTGCCATTACGATGAGCTTACACCTACAAATCCAAAACAATTGAAGTTTTAGTTTATGACACTAATGAGCTCACATTGCAAGGCTCTCAGAGAGAGAGAGAGAGAGAGAGAGAGAGAGAGAGAGAGAGAGAGAGAGAGAGAGAGAGAGAGAGAGAGAAGCCTTGGTGCCATTACGATGAACTTACACCTACAAATCCAAAACAATTGAAATTTTAGCTTATGACACTAATGAGCTCATATTGCAAGGCTCAGAGAGAGAGAGAGAGAGAGTACCCCATTTCTAGATTTGATTTCACAAAATCTTGCACACAAAAGTAATAAATTGTCACAAAAACTCAAAATCACAACTAGAATCAACTGAAAAACAAACAAAATCCGAAGAATCAAAACCTGTGGTGAGCTTGAGGTCCGCAAAGCTTCCCATGGAGGCCGACTCTAGCGGTCGCGAAGCATAGGAGAAGCTCTCCGGAGGTCCTGACCGATTTGGAGGGAGACTTGAATTGATCCAAGCTCCTCATACATAGAGAGTTATGAACTTTGGGTTGAGCTCCAAGAGCAGACGAGAAGATAGTGTTTGAATTAAGAATCTTTCATACTGTTTATATTTTTCAGACCATATATCACGAATTTGACATTTTTATGGATACTTGTCTTAACTTTACCTCGATGTCCCAAATCGCCACTTGCTCTAATGGATATTCGTTCCAATAACAATCCACACAGATTTTAGTGTTGGCATTTCACACAAACATTCGTGGGGTCTTCTCAAACGACACTGATATGTGTCATTATATTCTAGTTTATTTTTAAAGCTCTAATTCACACAGATATCTGTGTGGAATACTTATGAAATTTTCACATATTTTTGTCACAATGAAACCTCGATAATCACCAACCATTAAATCAACTCGTGTTTCACACATTATCGTGTAAAAATTTGACACGAACATGTGTTAGTAAGATAATCCGCACAGATAACTCTACGCAGTAACTTTTCACAAGAATATTTTCGTATCATTTCACATAGAAATTTGTGAATATTAAATATATTGTGAGCACAAAAATCCGTTACAATATCAAGTATAACGGATATTCGTTGGTACATTATTAACATATTTTAATGTAGATCCGGATATACTTATATAGTACGGATATCCATGTCTACTTCTTTTTGGTAGATATATATGTGAGTTTCAAAAAAAATATAGGCTTCAATTCTATATGGATTGCTGTTTTTTTTTCTAGTAATGATGTTTTGTTGAAACTAGACAAAATGCACACACTGTGTAGGAGATGTTTTTGCTCATTCAAAAGATAGGAAGATAAGTAGTTTCGATAGAAACAAAGAGGAGTAATTAAAGAAAACAGAAAGAAAAAAAAGTTACTTCGCTTTAACTGTATTTTTAACCAGGGGATGAAATTGGCATCTCCATTTTTATCCCCCTTGCTAATTTTTGTGTGTATTTTGAATATACTTTTGGGTGAAAAGACGAAGAAGAGAGTATAAGCTTCAACCTAAGCGAAAATGTTATTTTTGGAAAAATATACAAAATGAGGAAACAAACTAATCATAGATAATTTAGGTAACAATGCGTGTCGAATTATACTGATTTTTTTAGAAAGGTGAATTATACTGGATTTGTAAAGTATATCTCCTGAAAATTATTCATTTTCCACTGTATTTTCAATGCATATTTGCAATCATAAAAAATATGTAGTTTGTAAAAAAAAAAGTGTGCCAATTTAAGTTCCCTTTATTATTGTATATTGTACAGAAGCGAAAAATAAGTACCAAACAAAACTCAATTGTGCCGATATTTCTTCCTTTTAATCACTCGAAATTATGTTGTAACAGAAAATGTCACGGTATGAATGTTTGAGCAATAAAACCACTCATTTAAATCCACGTGATAACTCGATCTTTGGATACTTTTATGAGTTTCAATTTCAAATAGCTAAAATCTAGAGTTTCGTTTTCAATAGAAACTTTTTATATTTGTAAAGGGAATGGAATGCTCAAATATCTATCATACTGTGGAGTTAAAATCACACGAGAATTTAATATGAGATATATCACATGTGCGTTTATTTTTTCGTATTTTAAATATGTAAATTTTTAATATATTAAATGGTATATTTGTAAGAGTCACAATCCAGTAGCGCCCACAAGATTATATACATCTAGGATTTGTATATCCTTATGAGATTATGGAATTGTATATCCTTATGGGATTTGTTTATCTTATGTATGATGTATCTAGATTCACATTCCATATGGTATTATGATTATGTAGCATTATCTCAAGTCTATTTTATCGGAGCTTAAGTGAAGTTAAATTCACTAATTATATTTGTGAAAAACCAAAAATGTAAGAATTGAGAAGAGATATTTCAACTTTTTTCTCGATCTCTTAAAATTAAATTCTCTCTTAAATATAAATACGATTTTTAACAAAAAATTCTATTTAACTTATATTATGGGTATTTGTTAGAACATTGAGTTAAAAATTAATCAAATTTAACTTTAAATTTAAATTAAAAAAACTATTA
This sequence comes from Geum urbanum, assembly GCA_946800695.1. NCBI lineage: Eukaryota > Viridiplantae > Streptophyta > Magnoliopsida > Rosales > Rosaceae > Geum > Geum urbanum. The sequence continues at coordinate 4,850,579 of OX327012.1, forward strand.
AAACCTTTAAAAAAATAATAATATTGGAGATGCTCTTGAACAATTTAATAAATCATCGAATATTCAGCTTAACACATATATACGAAATTTAAAAATAGGCATTTTTTTCTATAAAAATATACACATTTATTGATTTATACATACCGTATGATTGGTCTGAAATCTCCCTCAGGGACTTCACGTACAAATTCCCACAAAATTAAAACATTAAACAAATTTGTTTTAGAGAAATCAGAAAAAGGTCGTGGCGCGACTCTTCTGCTCCTTCCTATAAATAAGGAAAACTGCAGCTAGATTCCAAAGAGAGAGTCCAGAGTCCACAATGGCGTCTCTGGAATGCTCGGCTTCCCAGCTGGCCGGTCTCCTCGGCCCAAACAGCACCGCCGCGGCGACTTTCATCTGCGACCACTTCTCCACCGTCGACTCTAAATTCATCGACACCTCCTACGCCGTCGACACCACTTACCTCCTCTTCTCAGCTTACCTCGTCTTCTCCATGCAGCTCGGCTTCGCCATGCTCTGCGCCGGCTCCGTTCGCGCCAAGAACACCATGAACATCATGCTCACTAACGTCCTCGACGCAGCCGCCGGCGGCCTCTTCTACTATCTCTTCGGCTTCGCTTTCGCCTTCGGTGGTCCCTCCAACGGTTTCATCGGCCGTCATTTCTTCGGCTTGAAAGAAGTCCCGAACTCATCGTTTGATTACGCTCATTTTCTCTACCAGTGGGCCTTCGCCATCGCCGCCGCGGGTATCACCAGCGGCTCGATCGCCGAGCGGACTCAGTTCGTGGCCTATTTGATCTACTCTAGCTTCCTTACCGGGTTTGTTTACCCGGTCGTCTCTCACTGGATCTGGTCCGTTGACGGCTGGGCCAGCGCGTTCAACACGGGCAATTTGCTGTTCGGGTCGGGCGTGATTGATTTCGCCGGGTCGGGCGTGGTTCATATGGTTGGAGGTATTGCTGGTCTCTGGGGCGCGTTGATCGAAGGCCCGAGGCTCGGAAGATTCGACCACGCTGGACGCGCCGTCACGCTCCGCGGACACAGCGCGTCATTGGTTGTACTCGGAACTTTTCTACTCTGGTTCGGATGGTACGGTTTTAACCCGGGTTCGTTTAACAAGATCCTCATCCCTTACACGGCGCAGTCTTACTATGGTCAGTGGTCCGCCGTCGGGAGAACCGCCGTCACGACCACCTTAGCCGGATGCACCGCCGCGCTGACGACTCTGTTCGGGAAGCGGATACTATCCGGGCACTGGAACGTCACCGACGTCTGCAACGGCCTACTCGGCGGGTTCGCCGCCATCACCGCCGGCTGCTCCGTCGTGGAACCCTGGGCGGCGATCATCTGTGGCTTCGTCGCCGCCGTCGTATTAGTCTCGTGCAACAAGCTCGCGGAGAAGTTCAAATACGACGACCCATTGGAAGCCGCTCAGCTACACGGCGGGTGCGGCGCGTGGGGGATCATATTCACCGCGCTTTTCGCGAGCGAGAAGTACGTGAATGAAGTGTACCCGATCCCGGGGAATCCGGGTCGGCCCTATGGGCTTTTCATGGGCGGCGGAGGGAAGCTGCTGGGGGCCCACTTGGTCCAGATTCTCGTGATCGTCGGGTTTGTCAGCGCAACCATGGGCCCACTGTTCTTCATTCTCCACAAGCTTAACCTGCTGAGAATCTCGGCCGAGGACGAAATGGCCGGAATGGACATGACCCGGCACGGTGGGTTTGCTTATGTATACCACGATGACGACGACTCGGTCAAACCGGCGGGGATTCAACTCAGGAGAGTAGAGCCCAATACTACTTCCACACCACCCTCCGTTTAAATTTTCAGCGCGCATTATTAATTTTCCTTTTCCTTCTATTTTCTATTTTTGAGTGTTTTAAAACTTTGAAATAGCAAGTGTTGACTATAGATCTGTCATTGTACTTGGACTTGTGCATGCATGTTGAAGATAAGGACTGTGTTTGACTACGTACGGTTACATGTATGCTACGTTCACACATTTGTATTTGTAATATCTATTGTACAGTGTTACGATATGTTTTACTCAAATGTTAGATTTTGTTTTATGATATATTATGTAGATTTTGTTTTGGGTTCCTGGTTGTTTTGATCCAACTGTTTCTTTAATCGAGATTTGAAAATAGCTTCGTAATTGAGATTTGAACTCTATGTGTTGGGATTTAGACTTTACGTGTAGAGTTTAAACCACAGTGAAAATAATTGAGAATTTGAGTATGATCATCTCTGTCAGTGAAGCTAGCACATATACGTACGTTACACAATTTTTTGCCATATCGTTAATATACGTAGTGATGATTGTGTTGTATGGGAATGAGGTTTGTTTGGATTTGGTTAGAAGTCAAAAGAATGGTGGCCAGTGCTACCTGGTCAGAATTTAAGAGTTGAAAAAAAAAATACTACTACTCTTAAGTAAAAAGGTTACTATACAAGCAAAGTGTTAACCCATAATAAGTATAAGTATTTATGTTTGACGAAAATATGATTACTCAGCTAAACTCAGCAGCAGCCATGCACGTTAGCTAATCTTCCCATACCCTTAAATTCTAGTTTAGTCAAATTTTTTGCATAAGTAATTTATTATGTAATTTTGTATAGAAAAAGTTGATTAGATAGAAAGATGAAAAAAAAATTCAAGTAAGAATTTTTCTTCTCCCATTCTTCGCACTGCAGCTTTTTACGACTCAACTCATTTTTTTTGACAATGCATTTTCGAATCTACAACCTCATTTGTTCTTTATCAACATAACTACAAAAAGAATTTTTCGCAAACTCAATAATTATATGTTTGTCTAATTTTTTCATTTTTGGTTTTGATATTGTTTCAATGTCGTTCTACTCTTTTTGAGCCTTTTTCAAATTTAAATTAATGAGTTCATACCGTTTTGTAAGACATACAGTTATAAATTAGAATATAGTTATTACTGAGAAGTAATAAGGTTCACGAAAAAAAATTGTGCAATGCACAATAGAACACCGCAACACTTTGGTTACAATTAGCCTCGGTGAGAAATTAATCCTAACTCCACCATTGGATGGGTTATGGGAAGAAGAGGCGAAAGAGAATGAATGAGAGTGAGTCTTAAAGAGAAGAAAGAATAGATAGGTAGATGATTCATGAATGGATGAACTTACGCCGTACGCGAAACATATTGGATGCATATACTTAATTGAATCTCCACATGAGCCACCAGATCCCTTTGGCTGATCGATGGGAATCTTCTGACTTTACTACTACAAAGGCTGGAATTACAACATTACATATAATGCTGGAATTATGAAAAGATATATTAGCCCTTACACTATAATGCTACAATTCTAACACTCTCCCTCAACCATATGCTAGAGAACTAGCATAATGGTTGGAACAAAGATAACAAACTTGTTGCCACAATGACAAGACAATATCCCAAATCTAACACCCCAAACTCATCGCAAGTATAACTCTATAAACAATGCAACGTGGTGATATATTGATCAAGACCAACCAAACGAAGTGTTGCCACATAGCACATCCTCAACATCCCTCTGCTAGCTCTAGCTACGGTAAGCCACTGTAAGAAGAAGCAGATGCCCATTTTGATACATGAATTTCTCGTTGAGAACGAAATGGTGTTCTTACCTTTGTGTAAACCACTCATCAAGTGACATGTAAGAGATGCAAAGCAACGCGCACAGTAACTAAAGAGCAACCAAATAAGAAAACTCCATTTCTAACCATCTACAGGCAAATAAGCCCATTTACGATAGGATCAAGAATGATGAAGTACACCAACACCAACCATGTGCTCATTGAAATAGTAGCATATCACGTAATGTACATGGTGATAGAGGCAGCTAAACAAGCAAAATGTAACCTGCATGCATGCTAGCATCACAGTAAGCATATTTCATTATGAACAGGTGATGCAAAAATGATGTGATATCCAAACTCCTCAATGATACAACTCATAGGATCAGACTTAGTCATGCACTTGAGACCATCGACAACCACGAGCTGGTGATACAATGTTGCGTTGCACAACTACATGAACAACAAGAAGGACGGAGAACAACATATGCAATCCATGAAAAACTCTAAACTAGTCACTGCCACTGTGTACCTAGATCAACACAATTATGTTATGCTTAAGAATCCTCAATTACCATAACACCTCAACTGCAACAGAATAAGTGTACTCCACTTCCCATTACCACACAGCCTACGACATTCATTTCTTCTACTCCCCCTGCTCTACCAAATGTAGAGAAATATCAGCAGTTCATGTTAGATTCTCAGTTGTATGCATGAACCATCAGATGGTTCCTCAATCTGCACAAATACTTCTCATATGCAATACTTCTTTACCCCAAACAACTTTAGCTCCAGTAAATCGTCTACGTTCCTCGATACAAATATATTTCTAGCAAAACACCATAAACCATGAACAAATGCTTTGCAAGAACTTCACTCTATTTCCACCCAAAAATACAGTAGGTTGATTTTTCTCTTAGACTTCACTCTACGACTCCAATTTCTACCAATTTTTGGGCTATGACAACAATTGTTTCACCATTTTTGGGCGACGACAACAATTTTTTTTTCACTAGTTTTGAGATACAATGACAATATTTTTCACCAATTTTGAGATCATATTTTTCACAAGTTTTAAGATATGAAGACAATGTTTATCACCAATATTAAGCTACAACAATCTACCAAGTAACACACCATTGATACTCAAATTCAAGTCACAAGTAGAGCCTCAGATACGAAAACGACCACAGATTAAAACCAGGATGGTCACTAAGAGTACCAAATATGCTATACCAAAATGAGATGCAGAGGAGCAGTAACAACTGAGTGCAAGGTTGTTGTACTGAATTTTCTACTGGATGAGATCGCTTAATCAAACGAGTCAACTCAACTAAACAACTTAGTCAACTAAAAAACTCACAAATGGACTCATATTGAGTCGAGTTGCTGAGTGTAGCCGAGTCGGCCATCCATTGACGCCGAGTTAAGGACAACGAGAGAGACAACACCAATAGCCACTGTGTCGTCAAGAGTGGTGACTCAATCTGATGTGAGTTGCTGTGTGACGAGTGCGCACTGAATTGTATATTTTGATTGCAAGTTGTCCGTGTCTGCATCATGTCATCGTATAGTTTTTAATAATTGAAATTATCCGCGAAATTCTTATTCAGAAAAATATAGGCCATGCAATTTATCTGCAGGAGAGAATTATGTGAGAACATTTTATCCATCAAATTATAATGAATAGATCAATATTTTTTAACATCGATGAGATTTGAACTCCTGTATGCACAACTAAAACTTGTGCCAATTTGACCACTTATATTTATGCCTCATCATTTGGCCCGCAAGGCCCAACAAGCCTAACCCCGGCTCAGCCTAACTCGAAAAAAGTTCGCAATATGCTTGGTCCGTTGGGACATAGGCCAGACTTGAGTTTAGTGTTTCAAGCCCCGCTCGGACCGTAGGCCTGACCCGTAAGAACCCCGCCCTCTCGGTCCGGCTAGAAAACCTATCTTGTATTTTAATTTATTAAATTTATTAAATTTAATAAATGAATTATAATTTATACTTATATATCAAAAAAATTGCTATAAGATAAAGAAATAAGTTACGACCTTAATGAATAAATTCTTGGATAATTAGATTTGTTGTTAGATTCTCATTTGACTAATTGGTCTTAATGAATAAATTTAATTTTATATAAAGAATTTTTTTATTTATTGTTTTAAAAATGCTATATGATTTTTGAGTTATTGTTTGGATATTGATCTAAGAGCATCCACAATAGTAGTCTTATATTCTAGTCAAATTTATTACAAAGCCAAATATAAGCACCATATTTTGAACTTTTGCTCCAATAGTTCTCTAAGTCAAATTGAAATAAAGCACTAAGAATAGAGGAAAATATTGGAGGGAACAATTTAACTATTAGTTATTTTATCTTTCCATTCTTGTTAAATTTGACAAATTAAGGATTTAACCAAAAGTTATATTTGATTTTAGTACAGGGTATCTATTAGAGTGAGAAAACGCTAGAAATTAGGCCAATTTTTTAACTTCTTTTTTTTGCGACTAATGAGTTTGACTTGTTTTTTATGTAGAGAAAAATTTGAGTTGGCCTGACCCAAAAATTATAAAGATATCCGGCCTGGCCCGTAAGGCCCGGTTTTATAGGCCGGTCTTGTGTACTTAAAGCTCGGTCAACCCCGACCCGTAATTATTTAATTTTCTTAAAAATTCGACTCGGCCTATGGACGTCCGCCCCGACCTATTGATGACCCCTACTTGTATTCAAAGAATATAAAATGATTCAGAGTTCTAATATTGTGCAATCGATCTCTTATATAAAATAACGAAAAATGAGTGATAACAAAATGTTCAAAGGTATGAAAGTAAGTTAAATGAAATGAAATTTTATTAAGTTCGTTGCTAAGCACACTTTTTTTACTCGTGGGTGATGGATAAGGTAGCTTTTTACCATCCACCAAATGGTATTGAGACTGTTTGAATCCAAAATAAACAGTCTTTATTTTTTAGGATTTCGATAGTGTTACTGAGCTGATGTTTGCGGTCCGCATGAAACAATCACTTTTCCTAAGGAGGGAAGGATTCCTTGGCTATCTTATCATCAAAGTGTTAGATTTTGATTGAAAGAGCTAGGAGGTAGGATTTTGAGCAATTAGAGTCATTAAGTGAGTCTAATCTTTGAGAATCTTAGGTTAACTACAATAAGTCATCATATTTCCTATATATATAGAGGAAATCTTCACAGAATCAAGGGGGACATCATACATAGCCTTTGCTCTCGGCAAACAAACATTCTCATCTTGAGAAAACCTTAGCAACCTGCAATCAAAATATTTTCACCCGAAGGAGCATGAATATTCGGCGATCCAAGGAAACATCCCTGTGTTCTCAACACTTGTCAAGGATATTGCTTAGCGAGAGACACAAAAACTATAAGTCCTAAGTCACTTAGGAAAAAAAGAATTCATCGGATGGGGTTGGTGTTTTCCCCGTCCCAATCACTTCTTAGAAGTTTGGTAGCGGCGAGTCTACATTCAACACTCTGCCCCACGAAAGTTGCACACTAGGCATACACACATACACAGTCGAGAAAAGAGACAGTTTGAGACTTCTCAGCACCCTGGGATTTCTGGAGCCAAACAGGGACAATAATCAATCATGCTTTTTTGTATAGCTGTTCTTCCAAGAAATGAATGGTGATATCAAGCCTCTAGCTAATTGTTAATACTCATAGCATATCATTCATATAGTAAAAACTCTCTACAATTATAATGTTGAGCCTACTAAAATTTATTCCTATATGGAGGTTATTCTTAAATAGAGGTTTACTTATAAATTAGTTCACAAATATTAGGAAAGTAATATATTTGTAATTTGAATGAGAAACTTATATAATTAATAAAGGAAACTAGTTTATTTGAATTTTTTCTATTGACAATTTATTTCTTAATCGTTCTACAATAATTTTTTTGTCTATAAATAAATGTATTGTTTTAGTTGTTAGTCAAACATAGTTAAAGTACTTAAGTCATTTCAAGTCAAACATGCCGCCGCGAACACAGTTAACTGAAAAGATACGAATCGAGATGTGTAAGAAGAAAGAATCAAATCTCAGCTGGACGCAAAAAGAACTTGCAAATTGGTTAGAGAAAGATTATAACATTAAAGCTTCTCAAGCAGCAATATCTAAGACACTTAAGCGATCATCCGATGTTCTTCAAGAAGATATGTCATTGAAACCAAATGCAAAACGTGTGAAGATGACAATGTACCCTTTAATGGAGACTGCTCTCTATGAATGGTTAATGTGCAATCAACACCATATCGACATGAGTGGAGATCTATTGAAGGAGAAACACAACTTATTCCTAAAAGCACTTTATCCTGAAGCTACCACATTTGAGTTTTCAAATGGGTGGTTGGGGAAGTTCAAACAACGTCATGCTATTCAATTCTACCAACACTTTGAAGAGAGTGGTTCAATAGACATGGATAAACTTGAAGCTAGCCTGTCACTAATAAGTGAAGAACTAAACAAATGGACTTGGAAGGACATCTACAATATGGATGAAATTGACTTATTAGAGGGTTGAAAGTAAAATAAATAGAGGGTTACATTAGTTATTTGTTGCAATGATGATGATTTCGACAAAGTTTCACTTTGGGTCATAGGCAAGTTTAAGAATCCAAGATGTTTTAAGAACGTCAATTGTGATAATCTTATTTGCAAGTATAGAGCAAATTCAAATGCATGGATGATATTTTTGATTTTTTTGAAGTGGCTCAAGTAGTTTGATAGTCGATTAAATAGGAATGTCTTGATGATTATAGACAATTGCACTGCCCATGAAAAAAAAAGAGAATCTTCTCCAGCTTAAACACACAACTATCTTATTTCTACCACCAAACAACACTTCCAAAATCCAGCCTTGTGATGCAGGTATAATCAGAAATTTCAAAGGTTATTATCGTAAACGATTCAATCGTGAACTTATAAATGAATAGAAGATCGATTCGTGGAACCATCGAAGATAAGCATCCTTGATGGAATTGTCAACGTAGTTGTTGCTTGGTCAATGTATGTGAAGCCAGAGACAATTGCGAATTATTTCAAGCCTTGCAAGATTATGACTATTGATGACATTGATGACTTGCATGCTACAAATGAAGTGGATCAGAAGAATGAAAGATTAATAAGAAAATTGAATGGTTAGATGCAACAACTTCATTACATTAATCCAATGGATATCAATGTATTTCTTCATCATTCTAATGAGCAACAAGTTGTGTACCCTTTAAAGAAAGAGAAAATAATTACCGCGATTAGGCAAGAACAAGAAGAAAATAATCCAGAGGACGAGAATGTAGAACTACCAAAAGTTTCAACTAAAGAAGCCATCGACATTCTAGAGAAGTTGAAAATACTTTGGCTTCAACAACAACATGAATATGCCAACGAGTTACTACAGACCCGCAAACTCAAAGTCGTGATTGCAATAATCAAGCATAAATTATTGTCTCAAACTAGTATAGATAAATATTTTAATTCTTCTTGAATAATATTTTATATATTATTATTGACAATTATTACTATATGAAAGTAATTTTTCTATATATGAGATCAAAAAATCTTATAACTTATTATAATATGAAGGTTATTTCTATTTATAACTAATGTCGAGTTGGAACCAAAATTTTATATCGTTATAAAGAAGTTATTTCTTTATAGAGTATTCTTAAGTCCAATTTTTATTGTATGAACAAAGTCTTGATCTGATTATTGGAACAAAAAGTCCCATCATTGACGTGGGAATAGAAAAGTCCCATTGATTTGTTTAAAACTTAATTTGTAGCTTAAGCTACCATAATTACTAGCAGGCTTTGTCTTATAGGAGTTTTGAGTACTAAGACCAAGGAAAATTAATGCGGGAATGACAGACGAGTATCGCAAACACCTACGTACATAGTCTACGGACTGCACTAAAAGCAACTCTAACAACTTGATTTTTTATTTATTTTAAGAAATATTTTAGTTATTTTATTATAATAGATTTCTTGAAAACATTTTTTATAATAAATAATATGATGAGAGTAAAAATAACATTCTCTACATTTACAGCAATCTCTATATTTTTAGAGAAGAAAACGAGGAAGCATAATAAAATCTAAAAAATGAAGAATCAGTTGGAGTTTAAGCAGAAAATATATTGTAAATTGTGTTTTTTATTTTTTTGTATTAAAGAAATTATAGAAAAATTGTTGAAAATGCTCTGATTTTTTTTTATATAAAAAAGGTTGGAAATTGGAAGTCACCAATTCAGTTCATATGCATGAGTGTTAACAAACAAGTAGACTTTCGCGCATATGCATTATGCATAGTGGCAGAGGTAGGAAGGGGCCAATAGGGACATGGCACCCCCTCACCTTGTACTGGAACAAGAAGTATATATGCAATTAATCCTGGTTTGATAACGAAAAAGTTGAATAGTTGAGCTTTAGTAGCCCCCTTGGTTTTAACTATCACCAATTAAAATCACATTAATTACTCACAACAATAGAGTAATCCTTTTTTGCTATGTCGATCATAAAAAAATTAGGCTTCACAATAAAATAGAAGATAACTTTTTTAAAACACACTTTGCTAGCTTTTATATATTGAGAAAGAAATTGTCGAAAAGTTTAGCATTGATACAGATTATAAATGACTTTCATAATATTCGAGAAAGACGAGTACGTAATATTTTTAAGATTTAGTTTACAATTTTATATATTTTTTGGTATCATCTTATTATTTTGAGAACCATTTTGTTTTTAAATACAATATAAAAAATTAACATTTTTCGGCACCCCTCAAATACTTTTCTGGTTCCGCCACTGATTATGCATTTCTTAATTGTTTACCTTATATGTGAGACTGTATTTCATCTGTAATAGTCTTATGGTGGAAGAGATATGGTTTGCTTAAATCAGTTTTAGTAAGGTATGTTTGAACTGATTTATCTATTCAACACCAATCTCTGAAATAAATTTTGTTGTGAACTGATTAAGAATAGAGTTTGGATTTCACTTATTCATGTTCACATGTGTACAGGGGAGGAGCCAGAGTTTGGATATAGGCTGGAAAAAAAAAAACCATGCATTTAGACGAGTTAGAACCCAGAAACTATTGGACTGTGCACAAAAAACCTACCATCGAACCAACTACAAAATTAATGCATGAGAACAAAGGAAACTAACCTGACTTATCCAATGTGGGGGGAGGGTGGGGGGGCCTGGCTCCTGCTGATTTAATTTGTGTACATCTGCATCATTGTGCATCTAAGATGATCGTGGAGTGGTGTTGCCATTTTGAAACAATGAGTGCGTTGAATCTCCTAGTGCAACCAGGAAAAGTTTTAGAATTGCAGATCAATATTTTAATGTCGAGAATAATTGAGGTTCATGAGATGAGATTATTGCTTATCTACGTGTACTTTTGATCTTGTAAAATGTGGTTTTTAGTGAAAAACTTTTAGGATTCTCTGAGTTAGAGCCCCCATTTGTTTTCTTCTATGAGGTATATATTTTCCGCAAAAATTAACAATTCATTGTGTTATTCTGTGATCGGCTAGCTTTTCATTAAACTTGTGTTGTATTTCTACTATATCAAACATCGTGGTACGTACTGCCCATTCATCCACGCTTCAAATGATTCAAATTATAAAAATAAAAAGGCTTCAAAATCTATGACCAGATCTCTCTCCGAAATTTTTTATGCACCAACACCTATAGTCCTATACGCAGCAGCTTGATAAAAGCTTCCGATCGAGGTCGACGGTGGTCTAGTCAAAATGTTAACGTGAGAATGACTTCAAGTAAATTGCATGGAAACAAATGCCGCTGTTGGTGGCCGGATTGGTCTTTCACGTAATCAACCAGGAAGTGTGTGCGTGTGTGTATATATATATATAGAAGGTCCGCATCTTATCTGTACGGGTTGTGTACGAACACCGTCACTATACTTGAATGGAGTTTATTTATGTAGTAGGTCATATCTATCACTTGTACGTAAAGAGAAGAAGTCAATGCAAACTTCCCAGAGCCACTCGTAGCGGTGGTTGAATGACCAGAAATCATTGTGGTTCACATATGACTAACAAAGAGGCTAAGATGTTACGTTGATATTAATGCCACAGATATTGTAACAACACCAAATCAATGGTGACCAAGGATTTGAGAAACTACAGATTACTATGGTCCGATATGAATAAATCCGGTGTAAAATAGGAAGAAAAAAGAAGTACAAGTTTTATGCAGAATGTCTTCTTCTTCTGATATAGCCCAGAGTGGTAACTTGTAAAAGCAAGGGATACTAATCACTTTCGCCGAGTATAAGAAGGGAAAGATAATCTGTAGCCGGAAATTCCTTGCAATGCTTGCTTGAAGTAGAAAGATGACCATATTGATGGCGAAAGAATAATGCAGCAGCACAGATAGGTAACACACCATTAGTTTCGATAAAAGCTTCTAGAAGAGGTCGACTCTTGGTAAAGTCTAGTGTGCATGCAAGTGTGAAAGACTTGAAGCAAAAGGCACGGTGCTTCTGGTTGGAATGGTCTGAGTGGGAGTGGTTTGTGTTAGAAAATATTTGGACTTAAACACATCTGTGATAAACTTTGGTTATGCAGCAAGAGCTTTTTCAATATGACTCTAATTCCGGTTACCTATCTAGCTGTATATTGCTATTAGGAGTAGGATTCTCACTTTGTTAATACACCTGATTAATACAAAATGTTGTGATGAGTTTAGATCTCTACAATAGACAGACTACAGCAAGTATAGACTCCTTATGGGATGAGTACATATCTATCCCATCATTTCCTATTCTATCACCCACATTTTCACCCATATACTCTCCCTCACTATCATCACTGAGATCATCGTCCCCCCACAATAGATCTGCTTCTATTTGTTCCTTATAATTTGAACCCCAATCCCAAATTTTTTCTCCCTCAAACACAACATCTTTACTCACCACACCTCTCTTACTTTTAGGATCAAACAATCTATAACCCTTTGACTCTTCACCAATACCCAACAGAATGAAAGGAAAGCTTATATCATCAAGTTGACCTCTTTTAGCCTCTGGAATGTGCACATATGCAATGCTGCCCCAAATTCGAAAATGATCGACTGAGAGTTTGATTCCGCTCCAAGCTTCTTCTAGAATGATGTTCTTTACTGCCAAGGTAGGGCAACGATTCAAAAGGTAGAAGGTCCAGTTCACAGCTTCGGTCCAGAAAGGTTTAGAAACCTTTTTGGCAGTGAGCATACAACACACCATGTTCATGACCGTCCTGTTCTTACTTTTTGCAACTCCGTTTTGATGTGGTATGTAGGATGTGGTGAGCTGTCTTTTGATTCCTTCCTCATCACAAAATGCCTTAAACTTTAGAGTAGTGAACTCTCCTCCCATATCTGTCTTCAAACACTTGATAACAACTTTTGCTTCCTTTTTCACCATTTTCTTGAAAGTTTTGAAGCTCTCCAATGCTTCTGACTTTTTAAACAACAAATAGGCCCAAGATTTACGACTGAGGTCCTCAATAAAGCATAGGACATACCTTTTCCCATTGTTTGAAATTGGCTTTATTGGACCACAAATGTTTGCATGTATCAATTCCAGAATCTTGCTTGCGCGCCACTCACTCTTCTTCGGAATTGCATTGCGATGTTATTTGCCGATGAAGCAATCAGTGCATGTGATACTAGAGTTCTCCAAATATGGCAGTCCACATACCATCTTCTTTGTCTGCAAAATCTTCAGTCCTGTGTAGCTCAAGTGACCATATCTCTGATGCCAGAGATAGATGAGATCTGAAGTGGTGTGCATGCACTCTTTGACAATAGGAGCTGTAGTATTTGAACTTTGATTCAACAATATAAACATTTGATTTGCATTCATGTTTGTATGCACAACCAAACCCCTCCTAGGATGATAAATATTGCATGCTCCATTACATAAAAGTATGGTAAGACCTTTCTCTTGTAACTACCCCACACTCAATAAGTTGTTTCTAAGCTCTGGAACATAGTAAACATCTTGAGCATGAAAGCCAACACCATTAAATACCAACTAAATACTGCCTTTTCCAGCTACAACCATTCTAGAGTTGTTTCTACATTTAACAGAATGCTTGCCACCATATACCATATTTAAGAACATACCTTTGTCACCACACATATGGTTCGAGCAGTCTGAATCCAAGAACCACGAATCACTTCTTTTGGAGTCATTCTCTTCCACGTATGCCATTAAGAGCAGTTCTTCTTCCTCCTCCAAATCTGCATAGTTGGCTTCCTTATTCCATTTAGGGTATTCATATTAAAAATGCCCAAAATTATGACATTTGAAACATTCTACTATGGCCCTTGAGAACAGTTGACGTCCTCTTCCTCTTCCTCTACCACGATAGACTCCTCTGCCTCTGCCTCTACTGCTTTCTATTTTGAGAGTTGGATCACCTTCGTCTCTATCAAATTTCTTAAACTTCTGTTCATGAATCACAAGGGAGCTTTGAAGTTCATCAACTGACATTGTATCTGTGTCTTTCGATTCTTCTATAGACACAACCACGTAGGTAAATTTGTCTGTTAGGGTTCGAAAGACCTTCTGCACTATCTGTGAATCAAGCATTGCATCTCTATGGCTTCTCATCTGGTTTGCCACCACCATGACTCTTGCAAAGTACTCCGTGATCGTCTCACCTTCTCTCATATTCAGCACCTCAAATTCTCTTCTTAGAGTGTTGAAGAGATGCTTCTTTACTCGATCATTCCCTCCAAACTTCCTCATCAATGAATCCCACACAATTTTGGACTGGCATCTGTCCAACACTTGTTCGAACACAACCCGATCAATGGCTCTGAAAAGGTAGTGTTTCACCTTGTGATCTTTCATTCTTGCATTCTGCAACTGCTTCTGTTGTGCATCTATCAGCACCGTCCATTGCGGAGGCTCCTCAAATTCATTCTCAATCAAACTCCACAAGCCTTTTGCACGGAGAAGATTCTCCATCAACTCACTCCAATGGTCATAGTGAAGACCATCAAAATGAGGAATTTTTGCAGAAAGCTTCTCCTCACTCATCTCTCGTGTTTCTCTCTTTTCTCTTTTCCTATCTAAGTTGTTACTTAGCTCTCGAATCAGGCCCAGTGGGGGCTCTAATACCAATTTGTTGCAGATAGAGATGTACTGAAACATAAACTCTTACAAATTGATTATACTTGCTTGATTATTGAATGGAAAAAACACTGGCTATATATAGCCTACAAACTATAACAAGAAAGCTAAAAGAAGCTCACGTTCTAAGCCACAAACGACTATATGAGGCTTAATCTAAATCTATCTAAAACCCTACAGACTAGGGCTTCTTCAAAAACTGAACAATTGACTCCAACAGAAACCAGAGAATTAAGGCTAAAGACTCGTACATTTGTGTTTGCCAGCATCTTCTTTTGTATTATTTAACTGAAAACTTGACAAATCTTTCACAATACATATTGCAAATGACCATCATCACAACACTGTCATATTCATCCTACCAAAAACTAGCCAAATCTGAAAATGTTTAACCATTCAATTAGCATTATTTTTTTACTCTGACAGACTATATTTGTTTACAGTAATTTAAATGACCAAACAATTATGCATAGAATTGTGTAAAAAAAGGCTCATCTCCTAACTTGCTTATAGAAGAGAAGATAAAGGGAATGGAATGGGCTCTGCAATCTCGTTCATGAAAAGTCACAACATCTGATCTAACGCAATGAATTAATCTCTCTCTCTCTCTCTCTCTCTCTCTCTCTCTCTCTCTCTCTCTCTGAATCTGACAACAAGATGAAGAATTGAAGAAACAAAATTTTGTAATCCGACAACAACAACAGATATGTATCAAACTTATAGAACCAATGAGCATACAAAAACAACAACAATAATAAATCCACCAGAATCAATCAATCAAAAGATGAGAGAGAGAGAGAGAGAGAGAGAGAGAGAAGCTGGAAAAATTGGGCATCTGACTTTCCGTCCTTAGCAGCCATTCTTTCCGTCCTTCTCGTTTTAATTTTTTTTTTCTTTTTTTTTTTCTATGGGATTTTGTTTTGTTTTGTTTTCAGGACTTAAGGCCCAATATGCCCAAAATGTCCAAACAAGAACCTAATATCAAAATCAAAATGGCCCAACCCAAAGCAAGCTCATTCATCTGGTAAGTAAACTAGAAGATACAAAAACCAAACGGTTAAAATCTGAAATTCGCCGACTTCCATTTCAAATCAAAACAGCAACGACACATCTCTCTCTCTCTCTCTCTCTCTCTCTCTCTCTCTCTCTCTCTCTCTTTCCCACAACAGCACAAAGGTAGTTTTGAATGGAAAGGCTTGGCTACTCTACAGAGGAGAGGAGAGGAGAGGCAAAGCGGGGCGATCGATCATGAAACGAAACCGAGATTTTGGTTTGCAAACGATATCTCTCTCTCTCTCTCTCTCTCTCTCTCTCTCTCTCTCTCTCGATGTGGGTTCTCTCTTTAGCAACGGTATCTCTCTCAATTCTCCTTCCCAAAATTCTGATGATTTAGGGTTTTTGAAATCGATATTTTTGGGGCTACTGAAAATTCAATCTTCTGCATTATTGTCGAGTTAGCCTTTTCGATCTATCATTGAATGCTTTTTGATGAGTCGAGTCAAGTCAAGTTGCCTTTGATTTCATTGATGATGATTGTTGGTTTACTTGATAGAATTGAGTTGGCTTTTATGATTTTCTGGTTTCATTTGAGAAACCTTTTATGAAAATCTGGATCGTTTTGCCTTGGATGAATATCGGTTGACTTTGATGCCTTTTTTGATATTGGTTTCATTTGAAACCTTTGATGAATATGGATGGTTTTGATGATAGAATTCAATCTTCTGCATATCGTTGAGTTGCCCTCTGGTCCCTTTGATGATTCTGGTTCCCTTAACAATCATTGATGATTGTTGGTTTACTTAATAGAATTGGGTTGCCTTTGGATAAATCGGTTAGCTGCTATGATTTTCTGGTTTCATTTGAGAAACCTTTTATGAAAATTTGAAGTTCTGGATCGTTTCAGTGATTTTGTTACAATTGAGTTGCCTTTGATAAATATCGGTTGACTTTGATGCCTTTCTGATACTGGTTTCATTTGAAACCTTTGATGAATATGGATGGTTTTGATGGAATTGAGTTGCCTTCGATGAATCGGTTACCTTTATGATTCTGGTTTCATTTGAAACCTTGGATGAATCCGGATTGTCACAATGTTTTTGATACATTGAGTTGGCTTGGAAAAGAAATCGGTTGCCTTACTGCCCCTCGAATATATGGTTTCATTTGAAACCTATAATGGTCCTGGATAGATTGGATGCTTCGATCAATTAGTTGCATTTGATGCTTTTATGGTTTCATTAGAAAACTTGGATGAATTTGGAGGGTCACAATGTTCTCGATACATTGAGTTGCCTGTGAACAGGAATTGGTTGCCTTACTGCCCCTTCCCGGATTCAATCTTCTGCATATTTTTGGGATTTTTTCTGTGATTAAGGGTTACTAAGATTTGGTTGCCTTTGAATTCAATCTTCTGCTTATAGACCAGTTGGATGCCTCCATGAATTATTTGGAACCTATAATGGCTCTGAGAGAGATTAGATTGTATGCTCTCTGAACTAATGGTCCTGCTCCAAATGTAGTTTTCCAAAATCTCAAAAATCTGGCAGTTTGCAAGCACATTCAGTCTTTTGCACATTTACTTTGGAGAGGTAACAATGATTTGGTCTGATCTCTCTATTCACTTCCCAAGTTCTTTAATGTTCTCTCAATTGGGAAAGTAAAAGTGTATAACAAATGCCTCCCTGGATTCAATCATCTGCATATTTTTGGGAATTCTTCTCTGATTTAGGGTTACCAAGATTTGGTTTCCTTTGAATCCAATCTTCTGCTTATAGACTGGTTCCCTTTGATGCCTCCATGATTCTGGTTTCATTTGAAACCTTTAGATGAATCTGGATCGTTTTGATACCTTTGATACATTCAGTTGCCTATGATCCTTGAAGTATACAATCTTATAATCAAGACATGCTCGCTAGCACAGTCAAATGTAGGATTGGCCTGCTCCAGATGATACTTACTCGGATGTCTTGGTTATGTGGTTCATATCACTGGTACCTCGTCATGACATTGGAACAATCTAACTTTCCGATTAGTTCTATTCTTTACAGGACATATTTGGCTTGTTTATCTAGTTACCATTCTGATAATATGATTATGGATTCTGAGCAGATGATAGGCTTCTTCATTTTTACAGCTGTCCACCTATACAACAAGTAGCTCTTGAACAATGTGATATATGGGTAGACAAGTATGACGTATTGAGAGCTGAGCTTTCAGGAAGAAAATTTTGATAAGGTTAAAAACTAGTATGCAGAAAGGTCTATGTTTCAGATTAATTATGCCCTAAGATGGTTCAAGAAAATTGCACTGTTGCAGATTAATTATTGATGAACCTGCATACTTGGGATGCAGAAAACTCTTTCGTTCTTTAATGTAGCAAAACTCTTGAGTTTGACATGGAAAGCATTTCCTTATTCGCATTTTGTTTCTGCAGGCCAGAAATGGGAGATTGAAAGAGGATGATGCAAGGCAATACTTTCAGCAGCTCATTAATGCCATGGATTAATTCATAGTAGAAGCATTTACCATAGAGATTTAAAGGTTTTAATTGGTTTCATATCTAAGTTCTGAATTTTCATTACTTGTTGAGTGTGTTCAGGGTTAAAAGTTCGGTTTCAGTTTTGACCTACTTTAAGTGCATCTATAGATGATTGTTTAGAGGAATGTTAGGGATCTTGAGCAGGAATGTTAATGAGCGTATGATCTATGTAGTCTAGTACTGTGTCAGTTGGTCAGTTCAGCATTGTGCGTTCAGTGTGTTTCAGTGGGTGTAATGGACTTATCTATTTGAAGCATCATGCATGCTATGCATGTGAAGTAGATAGAAGATACTGTTTGATTAACTTACACAAAGGAAACCTAGACTGAGTGAAAATGAGTGAGTGGGTAGCAATTGTGATTATGTTACTTGTTTAGCCTTAGGATGTCAGTTCTCGAGTGACCTTGTTTAACGTAGAAGTGGCATTGTTGTCGTAGTAAGTAACAAGTCATAGCCAATTATCATTTCCATGGACTGATATGAGAATTTCATGATTTCTGTCAGATATGTTCTATGTACAGTATGATCTGCTTACATCAAATCCAAGGAAGCTCCTGCTAAGGATGTCCTGAAAGATCTTGTGGAAATGTCCCGTGGTATTCAGAATCCCGTATGCGGGCTCTTCTTAAGGAGTTACCTTTCTCAAGTCAGTAGGGCTAAGTTGCCTGATCTTGGGTCAGAGTATGAAGGGTAAAAAATGTGATATTCATTATAGTTGGCTTGTATTTGTGTCAGATGAGATGCTGAGAATGGATTCGTCTTGATTTGTTAATATTCCTTGACTTATGCAGGGATGCAAATCTGAATTTTCAGGTCCATCATGGTTTTCATCTGGTGCAAAGAAACTGATACATGGTATACTTGATCCAAACCCTGTTACAGTGAGGGTATGCCATCTGAATTATTTGTGGCAAATTATTCCTTTAATCCTAGCTATATCATCCCCCGTATTATTGAAAATCCAATAGACCATATTCAGATGAACTGACAGCATACTGTGGCCCTTTGTTACTAAAAATTGGGTCTGAATTAGTGATCTTTTTTTTATCTTATGCAGAGGATTACTATTTCGAAGTTCTCGGAAAATGAATGGTTTAGGAAAGATTACAATCCAGCACAGTTTCAAGAACACAAAGGCAAGACTTAGAACTCAGAAGTCGATTAATCTCTCTCTACCATATAATTTGTTGTCTTCCCTATCCAGAGAATTGTATGAACTTGATAGATTCTCGCTTTTTAAATCAGCTTTCTTCCTTACTTGTAGGAGAATTTTGTAACAGAAAGGAAAGATAAACCAACTTCGATGAATGCTTTTGAGCTTATTTCGAGGTCAAAGAGTTTGAACCTTGAAAACTTATTTGAAAAGCAGATGGTATGTAGCATATATACATTGTCCTTAATTTTTTTCTAGTGCTCATTATCTTTCTGATACGAAATGCTGCTCTTTGATCATTTGGAATTCCATTTGCAAATGAAATCATGAGTAAGATCTATGTACAGATTAATTATGCCCTAAGATGGTTCAAGAAAATTGCACTGTTGCAGATTAATTATTGATGAACCTATATACTTGGGATGCAGAAAACTCTTCCGTGCTTTAATGTAGCAAATGTCTTGCATTTGACATGGAAAGCATTTCCTTATTGACATTTTGTTTCTGCAGGCTAAAATTGGGAAATTGAAAGAGGATGATGCAAGGCGATACTTTCAGCAGCTCATTAATGCGGTGGAATACTGTCATAGTAGAAGCGTTTACCATAGAGATTTGAAGGTTTCAACTGGTTAAATAACTAAGTTCTGAATTTTCATTACTTGTCGAGTGTGTTCAGGGTTAAAAGTTTGGTCTCAGTTTTGACCTACTTTAAGTGCATCTTTTGCAGTATGAGAATCTTCTCTTAGAGTTTGTAGATGTGTTGAGGTCTCAATCTATGATCTTGTTCTTGGTGATGTTATACTCCTTAACATAAGTGATCAGAGATTTGTAATTTCCAGTATTTTTTCTGTGTCATTTGTTCTTCTAATGCTGTCCATTTTTTTATTTATAATTATATCTGATTTTATTCACAGGTGTCCGCTGATGGTGTTTTAATCACTGGTCATTCGCTTACGCAATGAAGTTGTATAATAAGAGCCACCACCACCATGGCCATGATAGCTCAGTCTCCAGCTCCAGCTGGTCAACAATGGCAAAGAGAGGAAGCACAAGATTCACCTTGTTGTTTTTCCTCTTCCTATCTCTCATTGCCTTTGGACTCTTTGTCCCCGTCTTCGCTCTCCTACCTTCTCTCTCCCAAACTCAGAATGACCAGCGAGACCATCCAACGACCAAAAGAGTAAGTCTTTAACATTTTAATGACGCTTCAAATTTATTGGGAATTAAGATTTCAGTGTTGTTAAGTTCTGGGTCAGTTTAATTTTCTTCAAATCAGTTGGAGACTGAGATAAGTAATTTGAACTAGCTAGCTATATAGTAGTAAAGAATTCAGCTAGCTATACAGTAGTAAAGGATACTGTAGTAAAGAATTCAGCTAGCTATACAGTAGTAAAGAATACTGTAGTAAAGAATTCAGCTTTGATCACTAAGTGTTTGGATACTGGGTCTTGATCTCTGACCCATGTGTAGTGAATCACATTCGACTATAGTTCAGGTAGCATATAGTTTAATTTTGAAAGTGAACTTTGTGAGTAATGTTTCAGCTACCCAATAGAGGGATGATAAGAATGATTTATGGTTTGGTGACTAAACTGATGATTTTTATGTGTCATTGATTCATTTAGTTGATTGGTGGTCGCTGTGCTGAGTCCAGATTATGCCAGAAGATTTGAGATTTCAAAAGACAGGTTTTGGAAAGATGGCCAGCCTTTCCGGACCATAGGGCGCGACTTGCATTATTTCCGGGTTCTTCCTGAGGTATACGTCCTCCTTTTTATTTATTTGATCTGTCCAAGTGTTTACAGGGATGAATATATATATCATTGTTCATCAGTGTTGCATGTTTCAAATTTTTTCTTCATAAAATTCAATGACTAAAAAAGCAATTAGTGAGTGGTGCTAGTCTTTTAAATTTCTTTGCTGAGAAGAATTGTGATTTCTATGTAGTGAATGCTTTTCGTATTGTTGTGGTCATGTGGCAGTAATGGGAAGATATATAGGCTATTGAGAGCAAAAGCATTGGGATTAAATACTATTCAAACATATGTTCCCTGGAACTTACATGAACCAACAACCGGTACTTTGAATTTTGAGGGTACTGTGATTTGGTATCATATCTCAAACTTTGCTAGAAGCTGGGTTTATACCCTATGCTTCGACCAGGGCCATATATTTGTGGAGGTCAGTAGTGAGAACCTTCTCTATGACGTTTCCCTACTATGCTTAATTTCTTTTAATGGTGTATGTTAGTTAATTCGATTTGGTACTACTGGACTTATCTAATGTGGGGAGTTTGTGATACTTGGGTTCCAACTGGTGTTGCATACTTTTTATCCGTTAATTGTCGCTTAAGTAGTGGTGATGGTGATGGTGATGGTGATGGTGATGGTGATGGTGATGGCGATGGTGTAATAACTATTATTAAAATACTTGTATTGTAGTTGCCATCAGGCCAGCTCTCAGATTGAGATCATCTGACCCAGCTTTCCTCGAATCGGTACATGTTTGTTATGCACTGTCTTCTTTATAAATATATACCTGTCTACAAATGCAAGTTTTTGTTAAGAGGGATCATATATACTTGTATTCTGGTGATAGGAAATCTTGAATTTCAATTAGGATAGGGCTGCGACCAGTGTTGGTACTCTATAATTCCTGTCATTTATTTTTTTTCTTAATATTGTATCTTCAGGTAACCAGTGTTGGGATTAATACTGAGTGGGGATTACTCATGGCTATCATCTCAGAAGACACTGGTGAAGAAACACTATTGCAGGCATACAGCTGTTATATAAAATGTTTTTTTATTGGGGTACATAGGATGCTATATTGAACTATGTTATGTCTCTTATTAGGTGCGGTTGAATGGGGTTGCTACCTCCATTGGCGTTGTTGGAGTCTCTGTAGCCTTTCTTGTCCTGGTTGTGCTTCTGATCAGGTGAGTTTCTATCTTGGCCAACCTGACCTTCTATATACAATTTTACTGGAGTGCATATATCTTCTATATCCGTAATATCTGTTATGCTATATCCATGTCAGAATTGAGATAGATATGTTTAGAATACGGCATGGATACAAGGATTAGTTGATTTATCTGTAAATGGCATTGGTATATTCAGTCTTTGTCCCGAACTATGTTCTAAAAGTTGTTAATCAGAGTCGGGTCGGCTGAGAGACAAAACAATTAGTCGATGACTGATCGGATAAGTCGGATAAATCATATTTACTATTTTTAATTAAATTTAATAATATCCACACATATTAATAAAAGAAATTAGAAATACTTAGATAAAATTAAACAAGCAAATAATATCAATACACAAAAACCAAAGAAATGAAGTACTTGTGTGTCTAGATAATTTTTTTTTTCCATTTTATTGACTTGGGCATTCTTTTTTTCTCATTAAATTTATGCATGTATATAAAGAAAAAAAATACAAAAAATTAAAACAATAATAATAATAAATTAAAAAAAATTGACCGTAGTCAGGTCAACCTGACTTTGATCGACTTTTTACCGTTGACCGACTTGACAAAACCGGTTCGGATTCTAAAAATCACTGACTAGTCGGCCGACTTTTCCGACTTTTAGAACATTGGTCCTGAACAAGAATTCATTTACACTTGATTTTGTGTGGCATCAAGGACTATGTGTTGCATCTATATTAAACAATTAGTGATCGAAGTTGATACGTCAGGAGGAGGTTTAGGAGCAGTTCTTCAACAAGATGACCACCCGATAGCTTACTTAAGCAAAGTCTTTTCTGGACGGAACTTGGCCTTATCAGTTTACGATAAGGAGATGCTCGCGGTGGTCATGGTTGTCCAAACATGGCGCTCGTATGTGTTAGGCCAGAATTTCAAGATCGTGACAGATCACAAAATGCTGCGTTTCTTCTCGGATCAGCAACTTACAACTCCTACACAACAACGTTAGATGATGAATTTGTTGGGCTACACATTTGGGATCGAGCACCGCGCTGACCGCTTCAATGCCACACCAGACACTCTCTCTCGCCGTCATGAGCTTTGCGTTCTCGTGGGCATTTCTGTTTTGGTCTTCGACTGCCTATCGGAGATTCGACAAGCCTGCGATGCCGACCCAGAAGCTATCGAATTGGTTAAGAAGCTCAGAGAGAATCCCAATTCGGTTAATGATTATACACTCAATCAAGATCAGCTGTTTTATAAAGGAAGGGTGTTTGTTCTGGCTTCGGGTACATGGCGACAGACTCTACTCTAGGAATTTCACTCATCTCCCACAACTGGTCACTCAGGCTACCTCCCCACTTCTAAGATTCAGGTGATCATCTACATTCATTAATCATTAATATGGTTCTAGAACCGTTCAAACTTTTAAGATATATATTCATTAATCATTATGAACCATTTATTATAAATGGTTTATAACAATCTTGAAGATCCTTGTGGAGGGGTGATTAGGCCATTAATTACTTTTAATCAAAAAGCAATATAAGACTGTTGTCAGGGATAACAATGTGTTGTTCTATCCTGATAACAGTTTAACAAACCAAACAAATTGTGTCGTATGTAGATGAAACTAATGACACAATTTTGTTTCTAAATGGCAGAACCCCCTTTCTCTGAGGGATGAAAACTGCCAAATCCTTTCACTATGTAACAACTCTTTTTACAAGACTATAGTTCTGATAATAGCAAGTATCGGTGCTATTCTTTCACTAGACTCGCGCGCTAGATCTAGGAGCTATACTCCATCTTGTTTTTACAGAGATTTACAATAGAAAGATATACAAGTTTCATACATGAATCTAGTTATCGCGCAACTAACTCACTATGACCACTTGAGAAGCTTGCACCTACCAATCCAACCTCATGGTATGCAAGATGTATGCATGAGCATAAAATGGTGTTTTGTGAAGACTTTAATACAAAAAGATCAAACACAAAAGAGCTATATAAATAGACTCAGTTTTAGAGAGAAAATGAACAATGAGGATTTTCCCTACTAAGCAAAATAACAAGCTAAAACCATCAAGGAAGACAAGGGGAGCTTGTGCCTTATATAGGCCAAATGCAATGACCTATGAAGGAAGCCAGCTGCTGCCAGCCAAGTGAATGAAAAGGAGTAATACAACGGGTTTTAATCCCAGCCAAGTAACAAAAACTTGACAGCCACATAAAAGGTGTATTGTACTTCTCTTCAGAAAATATCTTCACATTAAACAGACTCAGTTTTAGAGAGAAAATGAACAATGAGGATTTTCCCTACTAAGCAAAATAACAAGCTAAAACCACCAAGGAAGACAAGGGGATCTTGTGCCTTATATAGGCCAAATGCAATAACCTATGAAGGAAGCCAGCTGCTGCCAGCCAAGTGAATGAAAATGAGTAATAAAACAGGTTTTAATCCCAGCCAAGTAACAAAAACTTGACAGCCACATAAAATGTGTATTGTACTTCTTTTCAGAAAATATCTTCACATTAAGGGATAAGGATGAAGATTAAAGATTAAGTTTGTAAGAAACAAAAACTTATCTTTCTAACAAAGTCACTTGACCAGAGAAGTGTATTAAAAGTGATTTATAACCATTTTGAAGTCGAAAGATATTTTTCAGAATGGAACAAAACGTTCTTGGGGCTTCAGGGATGGAAAACACCTTTGTCATCCTTAGAAAAAAACAATGAAATGTTTATGCATGCTTTTTACCTTTGAGACCATGAGGTTGTCATGATACAAGGTTGATGGTCTCTTTATCTTTAATCTTCTCTTGAATGAGTCTTCTAAACCATGTTTTGTTGAGTAAGAGATATGTCAATAACAATCTACCTTCATTCTCCCCATTTGACGTTCTTACACAAAACATATATTTTCCATTTCATATCTTTGAAGAGTACCTGCATGTAGACTCTTAACCAAGAAGCAAGTGAAAAATACAAGCAGTAGAGATTTGATAAAGAGGACATAAAGTAGTTTTTGATATAATCAAACAAAAGCTCTTGATAATCACTGCTGGTTTTCTCTCCCCCTATTTGTTACAGAATGGCAAAGGGGTTCCATAGATGCATATAGTCCAAAAAGGCATCTTGCAAAAACCAGTGAAGAGCAAATAACTACCACAACATAATAAACAAGAAACAAAGTGCATAGAAACTACAGATATGCAACATCAAGCGTAATCCTCCTCAGGATCATCTTCTTCATCATCATCAGCTGTGTCATCAGACTCTCCTGACTCAAAGTCTTCATCAACCACTTTCTTGGTCTTTGGAGCAGCCTTGTCTTCAGAGACATCATTCATTGCTTCCTCAGAGTCATCATCTACAGGGGCTGCCTTTGAAGTCCCTGAACCATTATCTGGAAAGGAGCCAGCAGTGCCCAAATGTTTGGCAAGCTCACCCAAAATAGCTTCCGTAATCTCACTAAAGCCTTGAGCTAAAAGATCTTTCACGTCTCTCTTGAGAAAAGCATATTCAATGGGTTCTACATAAACTGAGGAGTGACAGGAGGATCTGTTTAGAGTGGCCTTGGTCACAGGGAGTTGGTCTTTGGCATAGATATCATCATCAAAAACCTCTACCTGAGCAGTATTACAAAGCAAGGTGATAACAGTAGGAAAAACCAAGGATCTGCCAGTTTGGGATTGAAATTTGACTGCTGCCTCCCAAATAGATTGAAACATATAGAATTCAATGGGAGGGATAGGATGAGATGAATTGATATAGGACATGAGAAAAGCTTGCTTGAAATACACCTTAGAGGACTGAGTAGTAGGCACAATGAGTGATCTAACAAAGAAGCCTAGAAACTTGTAATATTCAGACATGTATTGGCTGCTAAGGTATTTCCCAAGTGGAGACAGTGTAGGAGAAGAATAGAATTCTTTGGCCAATGACTCAAGAGTGACAGAGGATTTGAAAGCTTTGATTTTATTCAAAACATTCTTCTCTGGAAGGGGTAAAGACATTACTTCCTTAATCTTGGCAGGAGAAATATCAACATCACAGTTTCGAACTCTAACAAATATAGGATCATGGGTGAGAGTTTTGATTTTGTTGGATATTTTGATAGAAAAATTGGCATAGAATTCCCTAACCATTGACAAATTCACTCTAGACACAGAAGCTAAAACTTTAATCCAACCAAATTTCTCAATGAGATCAAAACACTCAGGAGGCAAGTCATCAAATTTGAATGTTCTTTCAAACACAAGGGGGCTAGCCACAGTGACTGACATATAGAGACTTCTTGCATTGGTAGACACAAACCTACTTAAGGGAAGAATATGGACATTGGATACCTGAGGAGACCTATTTTTGGGAGGCAGATCACACTTGGTAGCAGAAGGAGCAAAAGGTTTCTTTGAAGCAGTGGGTTTCTTTGATGAAGAGGGTTTTGAGGAAGCTGTTTTCTGCTTTGGTGGAGAAGAATCCACATGTGCCTTGCCTTTGTCCTTGGAAGGAGGTGGAATGGTATTGACAGATCGTAGAGATCGTCGAGGTGTGGCTTCATTGACATTCATCCGAGGATCAAAGACATAAGCCTTGCCTTTCTTAAACGCAGTCTTCTTGCGAGCCGTTTGCTTGACACGACGGGAACCAGGAGGACGAAATGGGGATGAAGTAAGCCATGATGGATCAGCAGGTTGATCAGTTGGGGATGGAGGAGCATCTTGTGATCCTGGAGTAGCATTGACCACAGGTGACTCATCAAAAGTGGAGGGCCTTTTTGAAACTTTTGCCGCCACGGTTTCTTCAATAACATCCGAAGCTTTACGCTTTTGAGGGCCAACTGGGGGCTCAACAGTGACCGGAGTAGTGGCAGTAGCCGGATTGGGGATTTCCCAACGGTCATCACCCTGTTCTGTCTCAATAGAGAGACTTGGAGGAGTGAGAGTATCTATTGGTGGAGATCGAACGGGGGAGTAAGAGGGATTAGCTCCAGAGGTCTCTTGAAAGCTCGAAGAAGGATTAATGGACGAAGATGAAGGATTGAGACGAGCAGATTGCCTTGGTCCAGAGGAGAGAGGAATATTAGGTCTTTTGGTTCTGGCCATTTTTTCGTGCATGCAACAGAAGATGGGAGTGATCAACAAAACCTTTCTTTTGGGAGAGAATATTAAACAAGCAAGAGAGAGGTATCAGAGTGAGGTGGAGGCTGAGATAGGTACTGCTATGGCAGCGAAGATGGAGATTGGGAACGACGATGAGATGACCGGTGGTAAAAACAAAGGTTTTACTTACACAAGTTATCTTATCAAGTACAATGGGCCATACCCCAATAATCAACTTTTATCTTAGCCCATAGGATATGATGGGTTTGAAACAAGAGTCCAACCCAAAGATTAAATGGTGTCTTTGTTTGGAACCATTAGTTCAAATAGAACTGATTTAGGCTTTATGGGTGTAACTAGGAGAAACTTGGAGAGTTTGCCTTTTGCAAAGTCAAACATGATCATATCAAGACAAGTTTAGCTACAGAACCCGAAATCAAGGGTAAAGGTGTTTGCTTTATATTCAAAGGATTTGACACTCCTCATTTTGTTAATTTTAACAAGTTAAAGCACATTTTACAGCTCATGGCAAGTTCCTTCTTGAAATGCAAAACAAAGTAAGTACTCCCCCTAGGTTAAAGTCACCTACGAAAATATACATATATAAATATATATGAGTACTTAATCAAGCATGTAAGCATAAATGTATATATAACACATATTTTGGGAGATATAACCGTACCCTTTTTTTTGGAGCATGAGTTTATGAATTTAATAAATTTTCTCAAAAGAATTCAAGAAACTTGTTGTTTTGAGAGACCCCTTTTTTCCTTTTTTTTGCTTTCATTTGCATTTGGGGTAACTCAAACATTTGATGCTTTCATTTGCA
Organism: Geum urbanum; assembly: GCA_946800695.1. Lineage (NCBI taxonomy): Eukaryota > Viridiplantae > Streptophyta > Magnoliopsida > Rosales > Rosaceae > Geum > Geum urbanum. The sequence goes on from OX327012.1 coordinate 4,878,927, forward strand.
TATGTTTCAAGTGATGAAATCTGTCTTTATGTCCATCTGAAAAATCGTCCTCTTAGATTTATGTAACAAAGAGGTTATCATTGACTCCCTGAGCGCATTGCTCAAAAGGGCAATATGTATAACAAAGATACTCGGAGGATAACAACTTCAAATCCAGGGGAGGATAGAATGAATTTCAGGGATCCTCAAATGATTGGCACCCATTTATAGATTTTTGTTGGGGCTTGTATTTATATGCATTTGCATTTGCATACCACTCAAATCATAGAGAGACTGACATTTAATTTTTGAACAGATTAATTAACTCATATTATGATTTTGTTCTTTGATATTTTGCATAAAGAAATATCTCCCATTGTGTATATATAAGTTTATGAATACAATTAAACTTCAATATATAGTAAATAAAACGAAATTTTTTTTGTTTTATTAAATTTTTTAAAATATATATATATCATATCAACTTTTAAACTAAGGAGGAGCAAATGCTAATTGTTTCTCGTGCATAGCTGAGAACCACTCATCATCACATAAGGCTTTGACATTTTCAACACTAGGTACAAAACCAAAATGTGATATGATATTCCTTACTTGTCGAGTTTTTGATCTGTGGAGAGACTGGATAGTAAGGGTGATATCTATCCCTGAACTGACATGATCAGTTTCATGTTCATTTTCATCATCATTAGATATGAGATTTTGATCATCAGTGGGAACATCCTTTTCAGCTGAAGGAGATGAGGTAGTGACAACCTGATCAAATGAGGAAGATGTGTGAGTATGAGTAAACTTACCAATTTTATAATCACCACACATACCTTCTGGTTTGCCAGCAAATTTTGGCAAACCCCTTACCATGTCTTGATGAAAAATCTTTGTCTGTCTCCTTTTCAACTTTCTGCACAAAGGTCTGATGTGACCAATAACTCCACAATGATGACAAGTTGGAACAAAACGTTTACAAGGTTTTTCAGATTCCAAATTTTGGCTTTTGACAAAAGCAATAGGTCTTGTGGGTCGTGAGTTTTCACCTTTCTCATAACATATACCAAATTTATTCTTATCAGGTTTGCCAAGACTACATATTTTGGTCAATTTTTCTGAACCTATATTAAACTTTTAAAACTGTTGTTGAGATTCATCTAGAGAATTTTTTAGATCAAGTTTCTCTTCCAACAAGGTGGATACAAGTCCAATTTGAGTGTCCAAGCTCTCTTGAAGATACTTGATATTATTCTCAAGACAGGTTTTTTCAATCTTCCATTTGGCTTTTATGAAAACAATTTTTTCTTGAACTTCAACTTTTGTCTTCTCACTTATTGATAGCTCACTTTGAAGAGTTTCAATTTTAGTGATCATAGACGTAGATGCAGCACACATTTATGTATACGTGCTATCCAAAATATTTTCGGATTCACTATCCTCTTGGGAGTTATCCAAAATAACCGAAGCCATGGAAGCAATTTTTACCTCATCATGTTCTGAATTAGATTTTGATTCACTATCGCTCCATGTAGCTTTAAAAACTTTATGAATTTTGCCTTTCCTGTTTGCACAGTCAACGGCTTTATGCCCCACACCAGTACATTCAAAACATCTTATTTGATCATCCCCTTTTTGTGTAGATTTTGGTTTGAGGGATATATCATTTGAGTCATCATTGCTTCTAGGATTTCTAGAGCTAGAACCTGTTTTAGGATTTCCTGTTTTAGGATTTCTAGCTCTAGGATTTCTAGAGCTAGAACCTATTTTAAAACTTTTTGAAGAGTTTTTGGATGAAAAAGAAGGTTTCCTATTTTTTAGGAACTTTTCAAACTGTTTTGTCATGTATGCACATTCTTCAATAGAGTATGAAACGTTTTGATCAACATCAGATTCTTGCTTAACTGAACTAAGAGCAATGACTTTGTTTCTTCCTGGTTTACTTCTCTTAACTTCATAAGTCTTTAAATTTCCAACAAGCTCATCAAGAGAGTAAGTCTTCATATCATGAAATTCTTCAATAGTGAGTTGTTTAGGAGCAAAATAAGAGCTTACAGATCTTAAAAATTTAGAAACAATAACTTCTGGTTCAAGAGGACTTCCTAAGCCTTGACATTGGTTGGTTATGCTAAGTAATCAACTATGATAGTCATCAATAGATTCTTCTTCTAGCATAAATATTTGTTCAAAATCAAGAGTTAAGCTTTAGAGTTTTTGAGCTCTTATCTTAGAGTTTCCTTCATGAGTAGTCTTCAAAGAATCCTATGCATCTTTAGCCGTTTGACAATGAAGGATTCTTCTTCTTTCTTTTTCTGACAAGGCTGAAAATAAGCTATTAAAGGCCTTAATATTCATTCTTGCTGCAATTTTTTCAGCCTCGGTCCAAAGGGTTTTGGATTTTATCTCAAGTAATTCTGGTTTGTCCAGAGATAGAATCTTTGGTGGAGTGTATCCATCATCAATAGCATCACATTGCTTTCCATCATCCTGCGACATTAGGAAAAAAGACATCATGATTTTTCATTGAAAATAATCATTTCCATCAAAGAATGGTGGAACATTGATGGAAGTAGAGCCTCGAATCATTCTCGTCTCTCAAAGGATCTCACTAATTAATTTAGTGGCCGCTCTGATACCACTTGAAGGTCCTGGTGGAGGGTGATTAGGCCCTTAATTACTTTTAATCAAAAAGCAATATAAGACTGTTGTCAGGGATAGCAAGCTGTTGTTATATCCTGATAACAGTTTAACAAACCAAACAAATTGTGTCGTATGTAGATGAAACTAATAACACAATTTTGTTTCTAAATGATAGAAACCCCTTTCTCTGAGGGATGAAAACTGCCAAATCCTTTCACTATGTAACAACTCTTTTTATAAGACTATAGTTCTGATAATAGCAAGTATTGGTGCTATCCTTTCACTAGACTCGCGCGCTAGATCTAAGAGCTATACTCCATCTTGTTTTTACAGAGATTTACAATAGAAAGATATACAAGTTTCATACATAAATCTAGTTATCGCGCAACTAACTCACTATGACCACTTGAGAAGCTTGCACCTACTAATCCAACCTCATGGTATGCAAGATGTATGCATGAGCATAAAAGGGTGTTTTGTGAAGACTTTAATACAAAAAGATCAAACACAAAAAGAGCTATATAAACAGACTCAGTTTTAGAGAGAAAATGAATAATGACGATTTTCCCTACTAAGCAAAATAACAAGCTAAAACCACCAAGGAAGACAAGGGGAGCTTGTGCCTTATATAGGCCAAATGCAATGACCTATGAAGGAAGCCAGTTGCTGTCAGCCAAGTGAATGAAAATGAGTAATAAAACAGGTTTTAATCCCAGCCAAGTAACAAAAACTTGACAGCCACATAAAGGGTGTATTGTACTTCTCTTCAGAAAATATCTTCACATTAAGGGACAAGGATGAAGATTAAAGATTAAGTACAAAGTCACTTGACCAGAGAAGTGTATTAAAAGTGATTTATAACCATTTTGAAGTCGAAAGATATTTTTCAGAATGGAACAAAACGTTCCAGGGGCTTCAGGGATGGAAAACACATTTGTCATCCTCAGCGAAAACAATGAAATGCATATGCATGCTTTTTACCTTTGAGACCATGAGGTTGTCATGATACAAGGTTGATGGTCTCTTTATCTTTAATCTTCTCTTGAATGAGTCTTCTAAACCATGTTTTGTTGAGTAAGAGATATGTCAATAACAATCTACCTTCAAATCTGTAATTTATAGTTTTCTATTTTTAGTAAACTCATTATGTATATAAACAGAATGTTAGAATGTATTAAGCAATAAGTTAAAAACACGATTCTTATTTTCTTTTTCTCCATTAATTATCATCGTATTCCTTTCTATGCTCTTGAATAAGACTTCTGCAATAAACCTTTTCATTAAGTGGTATCAGAGTAGACTAGATTATGTCGCTGCTTGTGGTTTATGGTCTCGACTTGCAAACAAATCAAGGTTTCGGGTGAAAAACTTCAAGGACCATTAATTTCAGAGAAGGCTCTTTGAAAGAAGAAGAAAACAATGGGAGAACCTGAAGAAACCGATGCCAAGATTGCTTTGTTGACACAACAAATGGAGAACATCACTCTGATGATGGAAAAGTTGGTGGAAGATCTTGCATGCAAGCCGCAAGAGAAGATTCTAGAAAATTCTAGAAGGAAGGCCTCGATGAGAACTAGAACATCTAAAGCTAAGTCAAGGATGAATTTTAGTGAATAGGAAGATTCTGATGAGGAAGAGGAGTCTACGGAGGAGCTTGGTGCAGGTGAAGGCCAAGAGAAGGAATCGGGGACTGATAAAGTTGGCAAGTCCAAAACTTCTATGGACAGTCTTAAAATCAACGTTAAGATCGATATTTCGTAGTATGATGGTATGATTAATACAGAGAAATTGGATAATTGGATTGACCAACTAGAGACTTATTATACTATTTATGAGTATAATAACCGACAGAGGATCAGCTTTGCTACATTAAAGTTGATCAAGCATGCTTTGACATGGTGGAAGGCTTATAACAAGCGTTATAGTATAACGACTATGACGTGGAAAAGTTTAAGCGAACCATAAGAAAGTAATTTTATCCCATGGGCTTCGAAGATGATAGATGGTTCAAGTGGCAGCATCTGAGGCAGAGTTTTGGACAACTAGTACAAGATTATGGAGCCGTGTTTCAAAACCAAGCCATGGTGCTTGACCTAGAACTGGAAGACCATGAACTCCTTATGAAGTTTATCGGGGTCTTTCAAGTGTATATTCGCAAAAAATTGCGAATGTTCAAAGTTGAGGCAACTGTGATTGAATCAAAGAACGAGAAAGTGGACAAAAAGGAGGACAAGGGGACTTCAAGGAAGTATGAAGTTTGGAGTACCGGTAGTAAAAGTAAGGAGCAAAATTCTGTAAAAGGGGACTTCAAGGAAGTATGAAGTTTGGAATTCCCGTAGTAAAAGTAAGGAGCAAAATTCTGTAAAGAAGCGGACAATATGTGAGCATTGCAACAAGTTGGGGCATTCTAAAGAAACCTGTTACATTCTTCATCAAGGGCTTTGGCCTTTGAGAGCGCTCTCCAAGCTCTCCGTTGATGAAGGTCTTCGCTTCCTCTGCTCCTGCAGCTTCTTCATGCCCTCCTCATTTCCACAACCCTTTTTCTCAGGTACCCTTTCTCTCATTCTCTGTTGTTGGGCAGAAACCACAGTTGTGAAATTTGAAGAAAAAGTTTCGGTTTTTTTGTAAAGTTAATACCTTTGGTTATTTCTTGGTTCAGTTTCAGTTAAAGATCAAGTCTTTAGAGTTTTTAATAGGACACTAAATTAGTAAACAACATTTGTGAGTTGAATAGTCACTTAGAAATAATGTTATTGTTTAATTGCTAGACGGTTTGGTGTGTTCTGAAAGATGCTGCTAATTGTGGATTTGTGGTATTATGAAATGGTACGCAACTGTAATGGCGAGGCCGAGGCCGGGGCCGCTGAAGAATTTTGATCATTTATTGGACTCTTTGCAGGTGTTAAAATGGAAGTATCTGCCAGTAGGGGTTCTGGAGGTGCAAGCAAAGTGGCCGCTAATGTGTATAAGGACTAGATATGTTAAGGGACCGATAAGGTTATGGTCGTTTCGAGAGGTCCTCTAATCAATAATGTTCGCTAAGATCACTACAGAGGTTCAATTTCCTATGTGGTTTGGTTTCAGCAAGTCTTTGTAAACTGATCAAGTTCCCTGAAAGATTTAGGCAGCATGTGTTTATTCGGTTTTTTGTTGGAGTGATGGTGGTAATTTCAGTTTCGGTTTCTGTTGGCAGTGCTCCATCTTGTAAGTTTCAGTTTCCTTTTTAGGGTATATAAAGTAATCAGATAGACACAGAAGTTGTGCAAGGGCAGATGATTTATTGTTTATTGTCTTATTTTCTTGCAAAGGGGCTCTTACTGAAGGAAATCTTCTTTTCCTAGAGGCATGGAGGAATATTGATCGTGCATATGTTGATAAAAGTTTCAATGGGCAGAGTTGGTTTCAGTACAGAGAGAATGCACTACGCAGTGACCCAATGAACACCAGAGAAGAGACATGTACTGATTCCATCCTTGTATTCAAACACACCACATAATTTCTGCATATCAAAGTCTTGATACATTAACGTAGCTTGATAGTTTGAATGAATCCATGTTTACCTTTAGAAAGGAAAGTTTACCAGGCGTCAAGAACTTACAAGATTTCCTACTATAGATTTCAGCACATGATAGCGTATTGTACTTGATACATGTTTTGATTTTTTTGATTGATCTGAACTCTAACTTGCAGAAACGTTTTAGCAAACTCTCAAGTCTGCTCCCACTTTGAATATACTACTCGAAATTAACAATTTCAAGGGGTGATCCATTTATATTTGCCTCAAAAGAAGTCACATTTGGTTTTGAAATATGCCATCCCTTTCGTTGGTTGTTTTCTTGCTATTACCTACAATACTGTACACTGTTTATTTGCTAAACTGTATTTAGTTATTTGTCCCAAGATGAGTGAAGTGTGTCCATTACATCACTTCATTTGATTCTGAATACAATGCTTTTGTTCCAGTAATCCTCTCTAAATCTTAATGGTGTGTTTACAATCGGATACAGCAATAAGGAAGATGCTTGCCACATTGGAGGATCCATTCAGTCGGTTTCTGGAACCGGAAAAGCTCAGGAGTCTACAGGTACAAGAAAATTTCTTCACATATTGTGCCTTCTTAATTCTCACACGTCTAGTGTGCATTACATTTTGCTTAAATGGGAAACTGACACAACAATGATAGTTGAATACACAGTCTCAGAATACCTAATTTAGTGAAAACATTTCTTCTATGACATTTCAGTACAGAAATATTGTCCCTAAAGTCTGTTTAAATCTTCTTTGAAGGCAGTCTGGTACTCAAGGCGCTCTTACAGGGGTAGGGCTGTCAATTGGCTACCCTACTAAATTGGAGGGATCGACAGCTGGTCTTGTTGTTATTTCAGCAGCCCCAGGAGGTTCAGCTGATAGAGCTGGCATCTTGTCTGGGGATGTTATTTTGGCAATTGATGGGACAAGTACAGAAACAATGGGCATATATGATGCAGCAGAGCAGTTACAGTGAGTTTCTTTAGCCTTTTAGCCACATAACCTGTCAACTTTCGAGTTTCTTGAACAGTAATAAGTGTAGAGCCACAACATTTTTTCCCACTATGTTTCATGACATGTGTCGGGAACTGTTATAGAGGATCTGAAGGAAGTTCAGTGAAATTAACTATATTCATTTATCATGAACTGTCATAGGGGATCTGAAGGAAGTTCAGTGAAATTAACTGTTCTTAGTGGACCTGAAATAAAGCACTTGGACTTGTTGTAAGTTCAGTTCTAAACTTATCCCTGCAAAAGACTCATCTATTTTCTCCAACTTATGTTTCATTCTACAACTTTCCCCATTATTACTTACACCCTTCACTCATGAAATTGTTATTTTTATATTTTCTGATTCTGGAACTCCTTTTCCACCTTTAACTTTCCAACTATTTAATTGACTTCTTTCTGCCTTCTAGGCGAGAGAAAGTTTCATTGAATTCGGTGAAGTCAAGACTATGTGTAGTGCCACATTCTGGAAAGGATTCTCCTAGGATAGGCTATATCAAGCTAACAACATTCAATCAAAATGCATCTGGTAAGTAACTGGAAGCTGTTAGCGTTAGGTTCTGTCAGTACATATACTGGCATCCAAAGCTGATCAAATGCTTTAACAGTTCAAACACGATATGTGTAATAATTTTTTCTTTTCTTTTCTGTATTACTGTCTGTTTTACTACTCTTTCTAGTTTACTTACAGATTGATCACAATTGCATGCTAAGTGGCAATCCAAATGTTATTGTGATCTTCCTTTCTTTGCGACGTGTTTATGGATAAAGCTAATTTCACCTTACTTAATCCACAAAGCACATTTTCTCTGTTTTACTGGTGGAGGGGGAGAGATGAGATTAATGAAAGTAATGATTTGTTGCTTTCATTAGAAATTGTTGTGTCTGTTCCCATTGATAAGCTCATATTATGAGGGTGAACTTTTGTGGTTTAATATTTTGAAAGTTATTTATAAAAGTAATGATTTGTTGCTTTCATTAAAAGTTGTTGTGTCTGTTCTTATTGATAACCTCACACTATGAGGGTCATCTTTTGTGGTTTAATTTTTGAAAATGTACCCTGTGTAGGTGCTGTCAAGGAAGCAATTAATACTAATGTTAATGCCTTTGTGTTGGACCTCCGTGACAATAGGTGATTATCTTTCAACGTGGCTCTTGTAAACAATGATTTTGTAGGATGTCTGAAAGCTTAAATTTGCTTGATTTTGGTGCAGTGGTGGTCTTTTCCCAGAAGGAATTGAGATTGCCAAAATTTGGTAAGCTAAAAAATCTGGAAACCTGAAATTGCATGCCTCACACTTTTATGTATCAACTGATCAAATTGTATATTTTTTTTTCCGCCTCAGTTAGTCCAATTGGCATTTTTTTCTTTGCTTTGTCTTTAGCTTCGCGTTTTTAATTCTGCCCTGCTTTTCTATGAATTTTGTTTACAACCATTTTGCCCAAGAAGAGGAATAAATATCTGCATCACAAATTCTGTGGTTGAACTATGTCAAATATCAAATTCATATCCAACTTATTATGTCTTCACTTCATCATCAGATTTTTCCTTTCAGATTGGACAAAGGCGTGATAGTATATATTTGTGATAGTCGTGGGGTTCGAGATATATATGACACTGATGGAAGCCAGGCAGTAGCTGTACTGGTACATTTCCTTATTTATTAGATTGTGATGATATTCCCTTTTTACATAGGTAGACATTTCCAAGTGCTTGAGCCTGTCTTTCATTCTCTCTGATAATATTTTCATTTCCAATATTCACTCGTATCAACACCGGAACTTTTATGAACGAATCTATATAGATATAGCTACAGATATTGACGTTCATGCAACATATCTAATTTAGATATCTGGAACTTCTTCAGGTGATTAAAGGCACCGCTAGTGCAAGTGAAATGTTAGCTGGGGCCTTGAAAGAGAATAAATGTGCTGTATTGTTTGGAGAACCCACATTCGGGAAAGGGTAATCTCTTTTGCCTCTAGTTCTCCTCAATGTTCGCATGAATGAAGCCATATTTTCATGACTTGAACTGTCCCATCTTACTGTGTAGCAAGATTCAATCAGTTTTTGAGCTGTCCGATGGTTCTGGCTTGGTTGTTACTGTTGCTCGTTATGAAACGCCTGATCACACAGACATCGATAAGGTCTAGTGTTGAACCTTTATCACTCTCCATCTCTTTCTCACTCTTTCCTGATCATTTTTGTTCTTCTCCATTGTAGGTTGGTGTGATTCCAGACCATCCTTTACCAACCTCCTTTCCAAAAGATGAGGATGCTTTTTGTAAGTGCCTCCAGGACCCTGCCTCTGCTTGTAACAAGGTGGAGCTATTTGCAAGATGACATTAATTGTTTGTGTACATGAAGATAACAGGTCACAGACAATTGTTTATAGATATAGTTCAAAATTCTTCAATATCTAATTTATTTTGGTGTACTGCCACATAATCAATGTGTAGGCAGAACCATCAGAAATGTAATCAAGGTTTGATTCAAGATAACAAAATGTGATAGAAAATACAGCTCATGGAAATCATGTATTCTTGTCTATGCAATCAAACATCTTAATAGCAAATACCAAATTCTACACAGCAATTGTGTTGGAGCCGAGTATATCCAATGGCCTAAAAAGCTGGCCATATCAAATTGTGGCTTAGTAATGCCCTCATCAAATCATCACATGCACAGATCAATTCTGAATCTGATTCATATTTCTTGGCTTCGGTTAGTTTAACAGACAACCGAAGACAGTAGTGCTTCCTCTGTCAATTTTCAGTTTCAGGCTACCGAAGTTGTACTTCAAAGTTGAGATTGTAGTAGCCTTGTATTCTGTATATACTTTATTCACCAAAAAATCTTTGTCCACGAACTCAAGAAAGGAAAAACAGCAATCAACAACCTCAACAGGAGAGGTGTATCATCATTTCTTTCCCTCCGACTCAACTTACTCTTCCCTCTCGGCTTACTTCGAAATTGCCTCTTCTTGGATTCCATTCTTTCAAGATCATCCCATCCACCTAAACTTGATGCATCTTTGCCACTATTATCAACTGAAACATCATTCCCAACTACCCAAGATTGGTAATCCATCTTTCTGTTAGTTTCTTGAGCTTCATCATATGTTTCTTCTTCATCCATTTTAATAGTAGCTCCAGTGGTGGCAGATGGTTTCCTTCTCATCCTGGATTTGCGTTTTCGCCTAGTTTGTGTTCTTCCCCATAACTTCTCAAATGCCAGTGAAAGGGCCGACTGACCCAGGGGAAGTGCTAATGCCATGAGGAAAGCTTTTGGACCCGTAGATAGCAGCAGAGACGTGATGATAAATGGTAATGCCCAACCATAGGATTTGAACACCTGCAGCCAACAAAAAAAACTATTTATAAGGGATGATGGACCTATAAGAAGAAAATGAGCTTATCAGGTACAAAAACCAACCAATATGAGCAATCAGGCATTATAACGAAACATAACTTTATAAGAAAGTATCAAACTTTGACTCGGAGAGTTTCTATCTTCGATAGGGGTGTTTATATTTGTTTCTATGGTGGTCAATTATAAAGTTTTTAGTCTGGAAGCAATGATAACATTTCTTATTCAAGGAGTAAACATGATCTGATCAACAGACAAGAGGTACATGGGGTAAGATACATCTATGAACCCAGATAGTAAACGGCATACGTATTTTGTAAGTCTATAGTCACTAATTATTTGAGTGAAGCAGCATAAGGATAACAAGTATGTAGTAATGTAGAGGGCATAAATTACCAACATAGTTTGTGCATTTTTTATGAAACCAAAATTTCAAGTTATTCTATCCCAACTATCACCTTAAGCATCAATTCTGTGAAAGCAATAGCTAATTACCGCAGCCGTTCACTTTCCAGGATACACAGTAAAGGTGTTTGCTTTCTTCATCAAAACATCCATCCGTTGTAGATGATATGTACTCTAAGTCTCAAACTGAGACAGTCCAAGGACTCGTTATATTCTTCTCAAAAAAAAAAGGACTCATTATATCAGGAGCCATTTCAGTACTACTACCTTAAAATTAGCCGCCGGCAAAGGTACCGCTCTATTAAATTAGCCACCTTAAAATTATATCACATTATTGATAATATCCATCTACAATTTAGGTGTCGCATGTATACAAACCTTTATGCTTCAGAGAAAGGTCATGAATTTCAGGCAATGTTACTCTCCACAATTAATGGGCGCCTTATTTAACTTCTAAACTGTTGATGAAGCAACAAATAGATGTTGCAAAACTTGCAATGTTCAGTAAAAAAACAAAAAAATGAAAGTGAAAAATTAAGAACCTTGAAAATCCAGATACTGTCGATAGCTTCCTCCACGACTCCACCAGAACTCTCCTTCTCCTCGAAGGGCTCATCCGACCACCACCGTCTTTTCTTTTTCTTCTTCCTGTAGTCATAATCTTCTTCTTCTTCTTCTTCCTCTTCTTCATAATCAGTGTCGTCTTGTTTGTCTCTGAAATTGAAGCCGAATGTTTTGGACCGTATGGTTTCGGCATTGGAATCCCAGCGACGGTAGCTAGTAGAGTAAGAGCGAAGTCGTAGATGAGAGGAAGAAGGAAGTAGAAGTGGGTTTGGGAAGAGAGAGTCAGAGTGAGAGTGTTTGGGTCGCCATGGATGAGGAGGCTGTGAGAGGACCAGGAGTGACCTGCTCTCCATTACCATTACCACTCTGACATTCCATCTGCCACGTTGTAGCTATCTTGTCCCCAATTTTAACTCTTTAATTTCCGCCTAAAACACAAAAAAAAAATTAGCATTTTCAGCTTTTTAAACAGAGTTTAACTTTCTTTTGACCAATACTAGAGGGAGCTACACACACTACGTCTGCTGATTTGATCAAATGAGTTTTTTTTACGGTAGCAGTAAAAAATAAAAGAGGATATATTGTGTTCGATGAAATTCGAATATATAAACTTAAGTATCACGATATAAGTTCTTATCATTGAATCTGCAACTCACTGCCTAAAGGGACAAACGCTTTTCAATAAGTTTTCTAGCTATCAAAATAATTGTGTCGAATAACTAAGCACTCTAACTAGTATTCAATGACCCTACATATCGAGATAAAGACGATAAAAAATAAAAATTCAAACTCCAATAAATGTGTAACAAATAGTTTTTGAGATGCCATTGACGTAGTTGTATTTACTATTTAGTAGACAGCCTGAAATGAATATATGCGGCCTAGTGGATCCAGGTACCAGAATCGAATGCAAAACCTACCGACTCCAAAATAATCCGAGGATTTTGTCATATGCCAGAGCAAAGAAGTCACCATCCGAGACGAATGATCGATGCCTTGTTGAAGGAAATGAATAGAAGCTCTTTTGTACAAAAAGGGATATTATGCCAAACAATGACGCCGATAGGGCATAATTTGAGGTCATCACCAAACTTATGGACGTGCGACTTTACTAATGATGTGCCACCGTCTACGTTAAGGAGTTGCTACAACGAAGAGGCCGAGAACTCTCTTCATGTCCTTGCCAGATTTTTTTTTACCAAATATAATATGTGATTATTAAACAAGATTTCTGAGTCGGAGCCGCAAGTCTTGGCGGCGGCACTAGGCGCTGTCAACTTTGCCATCTCGGATGACAAGGAGGAGGAGGAGTGGTATTATATTGTGGTGCATTTGTTCTCTCTTAACCCATTGGAACCGGAAAAACTCTAAGGCTTCAAGATGAGGATGTTAGGTCTTTGGCGTGATGTTTCGGGTTCGGGCAACATCGGGTTTGATCGGATCGTCGAGGATCGATTTGTTTGCAAGTTCCGGGCAAAGGCTGATTAGAAGCGGGCTCTAGAGCATGGCCCCTGGTTCCATCACGAGATCACGGTGGTGGTGGAGAGTTTTAATGGCCTTGCTGTTCGGATTTCCGCATCTAAGTGCAATGCATGGGTCCAAGTCCGACCAGTTACGGGTCGTTTCGCTGGTGGTGTTCTCCAAACCAATTGGCTTAAGAAGATTGGGAATGCCCTGGGAGGCTACCAAACTCATGATAGCCTTCTGGTCACTCATTGTTCGGAAGTGAAGCTCAAGGTGGATCTTGAGTTTCGAAGACCTTTAGTGGTGAGTACTACGTTTAATATTGGTGGTACATACACGGTTGATGTTGTGATGGAGTATGATCGTTTAAAAGATTTTTGTGGAGTTTGTGGTGCTTTTAAGCATGAAGCATTGGGCTATTTAGGTCCAGTGCCAGGAGTCCCGCAAAATATTTTGGGAGGTTTTCTAGCACCTGCCCAAACTAGTGAGCATACCCTTACCCCGGTAGTAGCATAGACCCCTACTTTGGGTGGGCCCACCACTAACAATGAGGTTGTTTTGTAGGTACCTGTGCCAGATTCCCCGACATCAGGTGTTATTACTGATGTCTCACCGTCACATTTCATTGTTTCTGAAGGGGTTGTCGCAATGACTGCATGTGTTACTATCATGTTTGCAGCGGACGATGTGGTGGGTGGAAATTCCACCATCCCATTTCATGTCCCTGGTCCAGAATATGGTGGTGACTGCCTAAGTGAGCACGGAAGCACCAAAAAGTGTTGTGCGACGCCCCAACAATAAGAAGGAAAGATCCAACCTTGGCCCTTAGGAAGGCGGAATGTAGAAGTTGTCCCCCAAGAACTCTACAATCATGTTACCAACGGATATGGATGTTGAAGTCTTGCGTCGGAACGCGGAGCAATAAAGGGGGTTCCAAACTAATTAAGGAGTGGTGCGCCCAAAAGTTTGGCAGTTATTTGTGCTACTCTGGTTTGTTAGTCTAGAGTTTGTTCATCCTCATGTTTATTAGTGTAGGGATACATTGAGATTTCTCTTTATCATGTCAGGTAATTCGGTGGAATCCTGTATTGTTACAATCTTTTTTCTATAGTGGATTATTGATAGACCCCCTATAAAAAAACATGTCGAGAGATAATTCAATCATATAAAAAAGTCTCACCTTTTCTATTAAACAAGACTTACGATTATATGATAGTGTTCGATTATATGATAGACTTCGGATTGCTCTGATGGAGTTGCTTTCGATAAAGGTTTTCCTTTTAGGTTGTTTTGCTGCAGGCTGTTTTGGCTCTATGGTGTTGATGATGAGGCCTTGGCGATGCTGTTTGTGCGACGGAGCACTACAAGAAAAGGACTCATTACCGGCGAGATTCCGGCCAACAAGGCCGGCGACCGGAAAAGTCGCCGGTAATGTCGTCGGAATCTCGCCGGTAATGTTCCAAAACATTACCGGCGACTCCAACCGTCGCCGGCAATGTCTAGGCACACATTTCCGGCGATTTTACGGCCGGAATTTCGCCGGAAATGTGTGCCTAGACATTGCCGGCGACGGTTGGAGTCGCCGGTAATGTTTTGGAACATTACCGGCGAGATTCCGGCGTAAAGTCGCCGGTAATGTCTTCATTTCCGGCGACTTACTCCGTCGCCGGCAATGTGTCTTATATTAGATGCCGGATGGGGCAGCTCGATCATTCAATCATTTTGAGCGAAAAAAATCCAGAGAAATCGAAAGAAGGAAAACGTACGCTCTGAAATCGATCATTCGGTATATTGTCAAAATTAAGGCGCGCGTCGAAAACTCGATCACTCGGGAAGCTATATATATATATAGGTACGTAGGTGTATATATACGTATATGTGGTATATATATATATATATGTTTGTGTGTTGATCAAATCCAATTCGTGAGATATATATATATATATATATATATGAAATGTTGTTGATGTACGGTCACCGAAACGAGAAAACAGCTTGTAGTTAATCTTGTGTCTGAATCAATGACTGGTATTATCGTATTGTTATCGGAGCCAGGCTTAACAGAGCCTCCTCCTACCCAGTCAAATACGTTTTGAATTGAAAAAAGGAGAATACTATCATCGAGTACTGAATCGAATTCAGAGATTAGATCGATATATATATATATATATACATATGCATGCATGTGTTGATTTAATTAGAGTTGAATTGAGAGATCACGTCGATTATTAGTAGTGAATGTGTGTATATATATATAATTAATACGTAAAATTGTTAGAATTTTCAGGATGGACAAGAGTTGGATGAGCCTCGAAAGATGGGATGTCAGATATCACGAGGGAATTAGGAGTTTTGTGGATTTTGTGAAGGCTAATTGTGGAGACACTACACTTCATTATTGCCCGTGTAAAGAATGTAAGTGTTTCAGCGATCGATTTCGATTTCCCATTGATAAAGTCCAGAGGCACCTGAGTAAATACGGGTTTTGGGAAAAGTACACTTGTTGGATTTATCACGGTGAAACATCGGTAGCGGGTCCACATGATCATGGACAATTTGGTGAGAGGGCCAGTCCACGCTATGATCATGGACATTTTGCTGAGAGGGGCAGTTCATCCTATGATCCAACATCGATGTTAATCAATGATATGTTTCCTCATGAGAGCGGTGTATTTCCTGATGAAGCACCAAATGTCCCTCCCGTCGTTGAGGGTTTCCCCCATATCGAGCCAGTCGAACCATTACCTGGAGGTCATGTAAACACAAGCGGTATGGACAAATACAACAACCTGATTGCATTGCAACAGACTCCGTTGTACGACGGTTGTAGTAAGACTGTTCTTGAAAGTGTGATGGGAGTGATGCAGCTAAAAATGGAGAACAAAATGTCTGTCAAAGCTGTTGATTCTTGGTTGAAGTGGACTGCTTCGCTACTGCCACCCGGTCATCGTCTTCCTACCACTCATCATAAGGTGCGACATATCCTGAAAGATCTTGGGCTTTCCTACATCAAAATCCATGCATGCAGATATGATTGTATTCTCTTCTGGGGAAAAGATCTCGCCGACCTTGAAGCATGCCCGGTATGTTTTACAGAAAGGTATAAGTTGACTCCTGCAGGCAACAAGAAAGCTGTGAAGATACTTCGATATTTCCCGCTTATTGATAGGCTGGAGCGGTTGTTCATGTGTGCTTTCACGGCCGAGGCAATGAGATGGTGGGCTGAGAGGAACTTGCCTGACGATGACACCCTTATACACCCTTCCGACGGAGAGGCTTGGAAGCACATGGTCAGGGAGTTTGATCATTTTGCAGCAGAGGTCCGAAATGTTTGGCTAGGGCTCTCATCTGACGGATTCAACCCTTTTGGCAACATGAGTCTTCAATACAGTATATGGCCAGTTATTTTGGTACCGTACAACCTTCCACCATGGATGTGCATGAAGAAGGAATACAATATGCTCACTCTGTTAATTCCGGGCCCGGGTTATCCAGGAAAGTGTCTCGATGTGTATTTGAGGCCTTTGATTGAGGAGCTTAAGTACTTGAGTGAGTGTGGCCACCCCACTTACGATAGGTTCAAAAAGGAGATGTTCCAGATGCATGCCATGCTTGTTGGCACCATCAGTGATTTTCCTGCCCGCGGTATGTTGTCGGGCAACGTTACCAGGGGTTACAGCGCTTGTTCAGAGTGCATGACGGTTGATTGTTGCAGTCCTCATTGTAGTAAAATTGTCTCGATGCGTCACCGTTGTTGGCTTCCATATGATCACCCATTTAGGCAGGATCCAGACGCGTTTGATGGGACTGTTGAAACAGGTGTGGCACCCAGGCGATGGACAGGGGAAGAAATTTTGGAAGTGTTGAATGAATACGATTTTGGCCAGCTGAGCAATCATCCTGACATAGTGGCGTCAATTCCAGACAAGCCCGAAAGGTATAAGTTTTGGACACACAAGAGCATATTCTGGGAACTCTCCTACTGGCCCAGGTTGCCTATCAGACATTACCTAGATGTCATGCACATAGAGAAGAATGTGTGTGAAAGTGTGGTGGGCACAGTTCTTAACTTGGAGGGGAAAACAAAAGACATCCCTAAGGCACGCATTGATCTTAAAGCAATGGGTGTGCGGAAACATTTGTGGTTAAGAGATGGTAAGAGAAAAATGCCGCAAGCTCCGTACACCGTAAAGCCGAAGCATAAGCATGAAATTTTTCGGTGGCTGAGTAATGTCAGGTATATATTCTTATGGCTATGTAGGAATTTGTCCTTAAATTTTTAGCGGAGTATATATGGTTATATGCGAGAAATATAATTGGTCCATATATATGGCTTTATCTATATATATGCAGGTATCCTTATGGCTATACAGGAAATATAAGAAGGTGTGTTAACTTCCGGGACAATAAGATGTACGGATTAAAGAGTCATGACTGCCATGTACTGCTTCAACGCCTTTTCCCTATTTTCATTCGAGGGTACATGCCCAAAGAGGTGGTGGAGCCGTTGGTGGCCTTGTCAAGATTCTTTCAGAAGTTATGCACCAGGGAAGTTAAAAAAGCAGACCTCAGGGAGATGCAAGATGACATCATTTTTATCATGTGCAAGCTTGAGAGGATATTTCCCCCAAATTTTTTCGACATAATGCCGCACCTGATGATCCATCTTCCCGAACAATTGTTGCTTACTGGTCCCGTACACTACACTTGGATGTATCCCATGGAAAGGTACAAATGATTCATAAATTTGGTTTGCCTATGTTTTTATATGTAATGACTTGTGGTTAAGTAAGTTAACATGCACTTGTTAACTTGTAGACAATTGGGAGCCTACAAGGACTATGTGAAGAATAAATATGCACCTGAAGGGTGTATCGCTGAAGCATATGTTGCGCACGAGTGTGTAACGTACACCAAAGTGTACTTGGAAAATGTAGAGGACCCCCAACAACAGATGCCGATAGATGAACCCCAGTTCAACCTTTCTATCATCTCCAGTGACGTGGTAGTACAGGGAAGCTTGCCAAAGTCGTACAAGTTGGATGGAAATGAGGTAGCCATTGCCTATTGGTCGGTACTGATTAACTGTCAAGAAGTACAATATTGGAAAAACTATCATCTTCACTGCCCTGCTATTGCCGGAAATGTTGATTACCACAACAAGACGTTTGCAAACTACTTTGGTCAATGGGTAAGTATATGTGTATATGTATATTTTTATATATATCTTTATATAGCATGTATGTATGTACGTGGTTTTGTGGTTTCAAGATGACATAATTTCTTCTGTACGTATTAATATATGGACGTTTTCAGATGAACCATGTAGCAGATGATGGTTGCCCAGAGTAGTCAAACGAATTGAGGGTCCTGGCGATGAAACCGATTGCTTCAAAAGTTTACTCAATGTGTCAGGTCAATGGCGTGAAATTTATATGTGAAAATCGAGACGACCGACTGAAAACACAGAATTGTGGGGTGATGGTCCATGGTGGGCAGGATGGCGTTGACTATTACGGTGTCCTTCATTCAGCTGTTGAACTAATTTATGGGAACTGCATGAAAGTGCACTTGTTCAAGTGTAGATGGTTTAATACTAGCCCGGAGAACACAAGGACCGATCAGTACGGAACATTTTCGGTGAATACTGCTACTACCTGGTATGAAGATGACCCTTTCGTTCTTGCCTCATCAGTAAAACAAGTGTTTTACCTGGACGATCTTCTTAACAAAGTCCTGTGGAAGGTGGTTAACCATGTTGCTCATAGAAACATATACAGTGCTGCCACACTTGGTGATACCGCAGATGATGAGGAAGTTACTGCATACCAAGAGCCGAACGCTTTTGACATTCCGGAATCATCTACGATTCGCCTTAATAATGTGAGACCTGGGAGTGTGGTTCGAATTACTGGAGCAGAACTTCTCGATGTTAATCCATATGAAGTTGACGCTGATTCAGATGACGAGGAAAGGCACATATTGCCAGAGGTTACCTATGAAACCGAGTCAGACTCAAGTGATGACGATGATTACGATTATCATCCTTAGCTGAGTAATGATGTAGTCGGAAAATGTAGTCGAAATTGTAGACGGAAATTGTAGTCGTTAATCGTACATAGACGGAAATTGATAATCGAAATTGTAGTCGGAAAATGTAGCCGGAAATCGTACGTATACAGAAATCGTAGACGGAAAATGTAGTCGTTAATCGTACGTATACAGAAATCGTAGTCGTTAATCGTACGTATACGGAAATCATTAATCTAAATTGTAGTCGAAAAATGTAGTCGTTAATCGTACGTATACGGAAATTGATAATCGAAATTGTAGTCGGAAAATGTAGCCGGAAATCGTACGCGGTAAATATTGTCAGATATTCTTCGGGAAATAATGACATTACCAACGAGTTATAAGCAACTCGTTGGTAATGACATTACCCACGAGTTAACTCATCGTTGGTAATGTCATTACCAACGAGTTGCTTATAACTCGTTGGTAATGTCATTACCAACGAGTTGAAGTCGTTGGTAATGACATTACCAACGAGTTATAAGAAACTCGCCGGCAATGTTTTCTGGATAGATGCATGATAGCCCGAGCCTTTCATTTCTCCTCCTCTCCCTCTCCTCCTCCTCTCCCTCTCCTCTCCCTCTCCTCCTCCCAAATCGGTCCGGTGAGTTCACCTCCTCCTCCTCCTCTCCCACTCCTCCTCCTTATCCTCTACTCCTCCTCTCCCTCTCCTCCTCTCCACCGATCCCCTCTCCTCTCCTCCTCCGAAAATCTCCTCCTCCCCTCCTCCCCTCCTCTCCTCCCCTCACCATTGTAGTCGATCGGCAAAGCATTGTAGGTGGAAATCCATGGCAGGTCTGATCCTCTCTCTCTCCCTCTCTCTCTCTCTCTCAATTTTTAATTATTTTTTTGCATGTGTATGTGTATGTGTATGTGTATGTGTAAATTAATTAGGGTGCTAAGTCGGAAATTAGGGTGATAAGTTCTAAAATTATATGCAATGTATATATATGTGATGTATATATATATTTAGGTATGTGAAAATGAAGTGATGTATATATATATGTGAAAATTATGTATAAATGTGGTTTGGATGAATGTGTGATGTATATATATGTGGAAATTAAACCTAATTAAGATGCATGATATATATATGTGTGATAAATGTGGAAAATTAATTAGGGTTTGTGATTTGGATGAATATGTGATGGATAAATTTAATTAAGATGCATGATGTATATATATATACACATCGAATATGTATAGTTCTTAATTTAGGTGATATAGTTGTTAATTAATCGTATAAATGAAGGTGGAAATCGGGATCGGAACGGTTTAGAACCAGAACGGTTTTAAACCGGAACGGTTTGGAACCGGAACCGTTTGAAACCGAAACTGTTTGTAACCGGAACCGTTATGTTACAAATGTTTCCGGTTATAAACAGTTCCGGTTTCAAACGGTTCCGGTTCCAAACCGTTCCGGTTCCGATTTGGTATAGAACCGAAACGGTTTGGAACCGGAACTGTTTGTAACTGGAACCGTTATGTTACAAACGGTTCCGGTTCCAAACAGTTCCGGTTTCAAACGGTTCCGGTTCCAAACCGTTCCGGTTCCGATTTGTTATAGAACCGAAACGGTTTGGAACCGGAACGGTTTGGAACCGGAACTGTTTGTAACTGGAACTGTTATGTTACAAACGGTTCCGATTCCAAACAGTTCCGGTTTCAAACGGTTTCGGTTCCAAACAGTTCCGGTTCCGATTTGTTATAGAACCGAAACGGTTTGGAACCGGAACTGTTTGTAACTGGAACCGTTATGTTACAAACGGTTCCGGTTCCAAACAGTTCCGGTTTCAAACGGTTCCGGTTCCAAACCGTTCCGGTTCCGATTTGTTATAGAACCGAAATGGTTTGGAACCGGAACGGTTTGCAACCGGAACTGTTTGTAACTGGAACCGTTATGTTACAAACGGTTCCGGTTCCAAACAGTTCCGGTTTCAAACGGTTCCGGTTCTAAACCGTTTCGGTTAATTACCGAATCCATGACTATTACGATGTCCAGGAGGTTTTGCGGCTAATTGGCTTCGGAGAGGTTCCCGAAATAGTGGAGGGAACAGTAGTCAAGCTTCCTCCTCGCCCGCAGTTAGCAACACGCCCAGTGGGCCAATGATGAGTGCTCGCACGAGAGCCTTGCTAGAGGCGCGAGCTGAGGAGGAAGCTGCACGATCAAGAGCCGTGCAACCGGAAGTTGAGCCTCGAGCCTCAGTCTCTAGACGCTCAATCAGCAGACGTCCCTCCGGTGGCAGAGCCTCAGACGAGCGACAGTCAACGGGGGCATCAGAAACTCCCTCAATCCGAATGCCCCATATTCGGATGGTGCCTACTCCCATTTCACGGGAATCATCTGAGACACATGGTGGTGCTGGCGCCTCATCGTCCAGGCCTCGTCTATCTTCGCCGTCCGGTCTCTTCCTACCCGACGAGATTCCTGTCATCCCTGAATTCGATGATAGGGGGATGCCTGTTTATATTGAAGGACGGCTGGAGTTCCTGAGCGTGGAGGAAGCGTATAACTTCCTCCCGTTCGACCCCGTGTATCTTTGGAGTGTGAGGTGCACCAACCAACAAACGGACGATGCAGGTAAATTTTATTTAACATCAAATTGATTACTTAATTATTACTTAAGACTTGCGATAGGTTCAATTAATGATATCAATTTGTTGACATTGTATTATTAGGCAATTTCGTTAATGGGACTGGAAAACGGAAAGGGGCTAGAGGCACCTGCACCGGGAAGAGACTTGAGCAGGCCACCGGCGGAAGGAAAACGCCCATAAGGGCCAATGAGGATGGCGAGGTGATCGAGGCATTCGACACCACGCGCAAATATGTCAGCATGGCCGGTGCGATCGTGCGGGACAAGGTCCCAATGCTTTGGCCAGATTGGGAATCTGTGCCTACCTACGTGAAGATGCAAGTGCATAATGCACTCAGTGTGAGTAAAATCGTATTTTCATTACGTAAATTTTACATTTATTAATTAAGTCTGAATAAATATATAATTTTACCTTTTATATATTCATATTGCAGGTGTGGTTTAACGTGGATGAAGTTCTTATTCACACGTGGGTAGAGCGTCAACTACATATGAGGTGATGTGCTTCGACTTATTTGAATATATATCGAGTTAGATTTTTGTTTATCAAGTGTTTTAATATCTCTAACTTTTTTTCCTTGTTTTAATATAGGTATAAAGAGTGGAAGAACGAGCTTTCTTCCCATTACACTGTATACAAGGAGCTAGGCCGAGGTTCCACCCCTAGCGAATTCCGGTTTAGGGAGTACGAGTGGCTGTGGCTGATAGCCCACTTCGAGCACCCCAAAGCTCAGGTATGCATCCTTAATATATCTTTCAAGCATAATATATCGTATCAGATTGAAATAGTTGGTTACTAATTTTTTTTCATATGTTTATCAAACAAGGCGATTTCGAAGACGAACCGGGCGAATAGATTGAAAAACACCAGGGCCCATCATGCAGGTTCACTCAACTACATGGGTTGGTCGACTAAGGCGCAGCAATAACAAGAGGTGAACCCGTTGGTGTATATTCATCAGAAGTTCTACCCGCAGTGCCCTGAAGAAGCGGTAAGTCTTTCGCCTCTCCATGTGTTAATAAAACTATTTTTCAAGATGGAAATAGATTTTGTTAGCTAATACGTTGTTCATTTTCCCTTTTCAATTAGTCGAGAGTGGAGGAGGCGACCGCAGAAGTGACCATGAGTATAGCTCGGACTAACCATCCTGACTGCTCCGAGGAAGAAGTCACCCAGTATGCCTCTCAGATCGATCCGCTTGATCCTCCGATAGCGGCTCGGATCATGGCAAAAGCGTGCGGGACTGGAAAGAATACCTACTACTGTAGGGGAATGGGCACGGCGGGCGAAGGACTATTGAAGAACACTTCAGAATACTCTACCGGGTCAAGAAGTTCAACTTCTAGTCGTAACCTCGCGGCGGAGCTTCATAGGACGCAGAGGGAGTTGGAGGAGCAAAAGAGGCAGATGGCCGAGTACCAAATGCAGCAGACACAGGTGCAGGCTCAGATGTACACATGGATGCGGACGATGTACGAGGCTCAGACTACCGGACAACCCTTCCCCACACCTCCCCCGGTCCCGGTCCCGGTCCCTCCGTTCCCTAGCTATCCACCACCACCACCACACCAGTCAACGCCAGAGCAAGACCAAGGAAGCCACCGGAATTCAAATGAGTACATGGATTACTTCGACCCTGACCCGCAAGTTCCTGGACCCTGACCTGTAGTTGTAGTTAATTTTCGTATCGTCGTTGCTATTTGTACTGTACGTTGGACATTTATGTGTACTGTTGAACTTGTATGATTGTACGGTTTATGTCTTTCAATGCAGGTTCTGGAATTGGGCCCAATCCAGAACCGCGTTTTTTTTTCAAAATTTTTTCACACATTGCCGGCGATATGGACCTCAGTCGCCGGCAATGTCACAAATTCCGGCCACGGCGGCGCTATCATTGCCGGCGACGGCGTCGCCGGTAATGTCTTGACATTGCCGGCGACACAAGTCGCCGGTGATGTCTCCGACATTACCGGCGACTCCGTTTCCAGTCGCCGGCAATGTTAACACCGGCAGGGGATTTCCGGCGACGTCATTGCCGGTGACTTGTCGCCGGGAATGACAATTCCGGCGAAAAAAACATACAAGGCCGACGACGGGAGGTCGCCGGTAATGTCTCAATTTCTGGTAGTGGAGTTTTGTGGCAGAGCTTCCAGTGAGCAGCTTAGAGGTGACACTAATCTGTCTTTTTTGGTCTTCTGGTGCGGCTATGGTGGTGGAATTGTGTGTTAGGGCTGGTCTTGTTTGGGATGAGCTTTGTGCCTCATCATATGGGCTTCTCATTTAGGCTGTTTTGTGGGCTAGAGGTTTCCTCGGTCCACCTCTAGGTTTTTAGTTTTTTCTAATTACGTTTGTTCTAGTTTAGGTATTGTTGGCGTCGCTCGCTTATTTGCATCTTTTTTGGATTGTGTGAATCATTAATCTAGACATACCGACCACAATTGTGTGCTTAAGGGTATGTCTTTTCCTATTCTCATATTTTTCTTGATATTTTTAAGACGCAAGTAAGTTTAACTTTTGTTGAGCTTAGTGGATGTAAATAATAGTCTTAGGTCATGGCCTTTGCCAACTCTATTTGTATTATTTAGGCCGAATTTAGTTAGAATCTAGCAATACGTCCGAATTTTTCCGGAGGTGCTCTAAAAAAGAAGAAGATAGTGTTCGTTTACTAATTCAGTCAGGGCATTTCAAACAGATACCCTATTTCAAACTAAAGTTAAAATAGATTTTGTTAAATTTTGTAGTTATATATTGTGACGACCCGAACCAGAATCAGTAGAGTAATCAGCGTAATCCACGAATTATCACGTAATTGCAGTTTTTTGTTAATTATGTGGTTTGGTGGTTTTGTTTACGAGTTGATTATCAGCCGAGAATTTGAGTTGAGTCTCTTCTCGAGAGTTGTAGTTCACGTGATTTCGAGTTCGTGGGCAGTTCCGGATGATTTTTCGATAACCGAGGAATATAATATGATTATTTGAAATTTTGAAATATCGACGAGTTTATCCGTTCGTTTTGAGTTTATCCGAATCGTGATGGTTATCCATTTTGGATCGTCGATCGTCCCGAGGTGCGAGTATAAATATCGGAAATAGTCGTAAATTGTTGAAAAACACTGTTGGAAGTTTGACCAGTGTTGACTTTCACAATTTGGGGCGTTGACCGAGGAGGAAAACAGACCGTTTGGATTCCATCGCCTGACCGGCTGATTCCGGCCATTTCAGGCCACGACCCTTGAAGGTAAAATGTTTTCCTCGTGATTCTAAACAGTTTAAAACTTGGAATTTCTTGATTTGGTTGAGAATTGAGGAAGAAATGTGGAGTTGAAATCCTTGGTTTTTCTGGCCGGTTTGGGTTTCGGTGACGGAGGTGCTCCGGCCACGGTGGTGGCCGGAGAGTTGAGGGATTTCACTCCTGGGGCCACGGCGGTCCTTTTGGGACAGGCCTCGAGGGCTGTCGTGCGCCGTAGGCGGAGGAACGGCGGTGGACAGGTTCGCCGGAGGTGATGGACCACCGTGGCTTTCGAGCTGATTTCCGGCCACGGTGGTGGTTGGATGGTGGTGGTGCTTTGAGGAAAGTTGTTCGTCTTGATGAGATGATCAGTTTGGCAGCTCAGTCGCCGGGAAAACTCTCCGGTTGACGGCGCGGTCAACGCAGGAGCTCCGGCGACCCGTTGACTTTTTGGAATTCGATGTTTTTAATGTCATTTTTCTCGTATTCGTGCCCCGATCGTCGCCTTGAGGTTTTCGAGTTGATTTGGGTATCGGATTTTCAGTTGAGGGTTTTGAGTGGAGATTTCAGGAATTTCGTCTATTATTTTGCTCAGTATTATATGTTTTCGGGAACGGTTGGTTTTCGCGGTGTGGTACAGTGTTGAGAATTGTGATTTTGATCAGATATATATTTTGTGATTATTCAGGGGATCGAGATCGTGCTTCAGGTGAGGGATCTTCCGCCGGGCCACGTGATTAGCGCGAGTGCGCGCTTTGCTAGTCTGTGAGTGGACATTTCTTTTCACGGATTGATTGCGAGTCTTTTATATACGTTTTACGAGCTTGAGCATGCAGTTATGATCATGATTTATATGAGCATGTGTTTTACGATTATACATTTACGAATATACGTATATGAATATGCATACATTTACATTATGTTTTATGCATATGCATGGAAAGTATTTATGATTTGGTTTACACAAAGTACAATCTCAGTTATCAAGGTTGTATCGATACACATAGCTTCTCGACTGATCCCCGAGTACGGTCCGGGGGGGGGACAGATATCCTGACCCGAGGCCTTTCTGGCTTGGAATCACGTGTGGATCTGGGATCCCGTGATTCAGACTGTACTATCGCGAGGGAGTCCATGAGTGACCCCGCGATATTTATGATGCATGCTCTGTACGCGAGTGGAGTCAGCGTCTCCTCGTGTACCATTTGATTTTTATGCATTTACACTCGCATATGTTTTTATAACATATATTATTCGGCGAAAGACATTTATTTTCGTCCACTCACTCTAACGGTTTATATGTCTTTCCCCTGGGCTTTTTCAGTTTCCGTGCCCAGTTTGCAGTTCGGATTCTGGTGTTTCACGTCGTGGTTGGAGGCTAGTTGTTCGAGCTACCTATGTTTTCCAGTAGGTTTCTTGTTCCGCCTACTGATGTACATTTTGTATATGTATATACTAGAGGTCGCTCTGATACGTTTCTGTTATGTGTTTTATACGGATTTTCCCGGATATACTATATATTACAGTTATGTTTACTGTTTAATGTTATTGATATGATATTGAGAAATCCGGATGGGATTGGTGCCCACGGTTTGGCTTTTGTGGCATATGATGAAGTGTTATTTTCTGGGTGCAGGTTATGGCAATTCCGCGTTAGTAGCATTACTCTGCCAAAATTTTCATGGTTTTTGTTGGTTCACGTTTTCAGAAGGGGTTTGATTCCGGTTTAGGAAACTAAATCGGGGTTGGGTCCTTTCATATATAGCTAAAGTGGAGAGAGAATAACTCTTAGTTAAAAAAATTTTCTCTTTTTTTTTTCTCAATTCTAACGTACATTTTTTAATTGACATTATTATAATGTTCAATTGTTAAAATAAAAATTAAATAAACAGAAATTTTTTTTAACTTCTAAAGAATTTGACTTGAAAATTTAACACAATTATTAGAGATGCTGCAGTACCGTAAACATTTTTCATGAAAAAAAACGATACTAAACACGTTTTATATAAAAACAGACCCATTCCCTCTCTCTCTCTTCTTATCTCCTACTTTTTTTCTGAACCACAAAGTAGAAACGATATCCGGAATCGTGAGGGATTTTAACCCGGTGTGGGTAATACAATATTATTCAAAACGGTAAATCCAATTTCCCATCTACAGTAGTTTCCGTAACACAAGCCGGTAACTCTCTCTCCCGCATCTCTCAGAACGCAGCGATATAAAACGACATGTCGTCGGGAGCGCGACCAACCCCACAAAAGGGAAACGCTCCTTGATCCGATTCCCAATACGCGCGGCGATCGGCGGCGATAGCTTCAGCGAGACAGAGAAGACCCCCCCGGAGGAGCCATGAGGCCTACGGCGATGGACTACTTTGGCGACATGGACGATCAAGGCGGATCTACCATGGCTATGGATGTCGATGACGTCGACTCTCTCGAGATCTTCGGTGGCGATGGCGTCATCGGAGAGAACAAGCTCGCCGACCTCGATTTCTTCAATTCCTTCCAAGATGATTTCGACGAGTCCGACATGACCTCATCCGCAGCAACCACTGCCACCGCCAACATGTAATGCCCTCTGATTTGATTTTGCTCTGGTTTTTAGGGTTTGTTTATCTTTGGACGAAGACGAAGTGTTTTGGATTTGAAGTAATTACGAATTAGGATTTTGTGCCAAGTCTTAATGGTGGATGCTTATCTCGAATTGTTATAAAGGGATGTGAATTTTAACTGTTCTGTGAATTATGGATGGTTTTGTTATGGTGTTTGAATGTGCGATGTTTTAATTGTTCTGTGAATTATGGATGGTTTAATATCATAGGTGTTTTTGGGGTTTCTTGAGCACTTTGTGATTGCTATCTTATAATATCAGGACAATTCAGAAAGCAATTTGTTGCGTATTGTTTTGTTTTCCGTTGTCTCCATTGAGAGCTTCGGAATCATTTTCAGTATCATCTCTATTGGTGTTTTGAGATTCGGAAAATGGGACTGGAGAAGTAGGTTTGCATTGTAGTAACCTTGGAGGGAGTCATTTACCATGTGATTATAGCTACTACACTGGAGTGTTGGTCTTATTCAGTCAGAATGATAATGCAAAGCTGTAGCTATTAATTGTTGCTAGTGTCCGTTCATGTAGAATTGGGTTTCTTAGAATGCCGATGAAGGCAAGTTGGTTCTTTTCTGCTGGTGGTCATCCTGTTAATTCTCTCATGCCTGTAGTCCAGTGTTTTTCTTTTTGGGGTCTCCTGGGCTCCACACACACACACACACACACACACATATATATATATATATTGTATTAGGGTGATCAGACTGATGATTCCATTGTTTGTTATACGGTTAAACCTTTGTTTCCTTTTCTTAAGTACCATTCATCTTGTTGGACCATTCGCTTTCTTCAGAAGTACTTACGAATTGCAAAACTGCCAAAACCTGAATTGTAAGCCAGAGAGATTAGTTGTTTCCATTGAGCATGTTGCAACAATGCAATGGTATGTACAGGTTGGTGAGATTCAAGATACACTAGGAATAGGATTCTGGAAGCTAGTAACTAAGTTCCACCTAGTGATGCCATGTTACTAAAATGATGCCTAGTTAAGAGGCAGGACTAGTTCAATAATTTCTCCCTCAAAATTCGTATCTCCTCCAGTAGAATCTTGTGTTATATGTAGAAAAATGCGATTTAATGAAGACCAAAGAGATAATGTTGCAATGTTTGGGATGCCTGATAAATTTGAATATATCTGCTTTCTTATTGTGAAATGGAAATCTTTTGTTGGTTCCTACTGGTCTACTTTAAAGTTCTGTCTATTTGCTCTATGCGCCTGTCATGGCTGCAGGTGTACATTGGTTTGCTTAGGTAATAAACTAATGATAAGCATGAAGCTTGTCATGGTTGCAGGTGTATATTCAATGTCTCAAAAGAAAAGAAGTTTACGATACAGAATACAGATGCAAGTTCTTTCTCGTCCCAAATTCTCTTCATGCTACGAAACACTCAATAAAAACTGAAATCTCGCAACCATTAGTCTGGTGGTGAGACAACTAAAAGCACATCAGTGTTTGCTGTCATTGCTTCTGGGGATGAAAGTTGATTGGAGCAGGAGTTTTGAAAAGCAAGCAAGAACATCTGAGCGGGCATGTTCCAAAGCTGCTCCTGGATAGTAGTAGTATTATCGGAACTTCTGCATGATCGGAAATAAAAAATTGGAGATTTAGTAGTATTATTATACAAAGACATCAAGCATCAAGAATCTCAAGAGAGTATTCTTTCTAGACATTGGGTAATATTTTTATAGTTGGTGCTACTTGACTGGAGACATAGGAACCCTAGTGACTCATTAGTCGACAAAACTCTTCAAATCCATCTTAATCAAAGAACTCTGTAGTCTCTACAAACACGGCGTAACTTCCTCAAATCTGAAATCGATGGGTTTGTGACAACGTTCAGCGTAGCTACTAAGTCACTAGTCAGTGTAATCATAGGCAAATAAAGCTACGTGCATAAATGAACAGTAAAAAGGCAACAACCAACTATTATATGGATAATAGCATCATATATTATACAGTAACAGAAGCGTAACTGAATACCTGATCAGCGTTCTTTTCTACGTACTGTTATTGAGCTCCTGCTCAAGATCTGGACCACAATCATTGACATATATCCCCACTTCCCCCCACTTCCCTTGGTATGCTGAGCGTCCCTGAACAAAAGTTCAATTCGGTGCACTTCCAAATTGAAATTGTTTCCAATAATGGCCAGGCAAAATTATATTTGCCTTGTGCGAAGCTTCTCAGATTTGGTAGAGCCGTAAGATGCAAATATTTTAGCCGAGGGAGCATTCCTTCTTCATTTGTTTCTTCCTCACACTCAACTGTTAGAAATTGACTCTAACATTTCAAAATTTAATTGAAACAATAATAAGGAATATACACAATAGGACTCTACTGCAGTGTTGGCCAAGGCAAATGTCTCATAGCCAAACCAGAGAACTCACATACGTTGCATCTGCAGCAACATTAAGTCTAGGTGATCGGGCTTATCTCCAATTAAGCAATACAGTTTGTATCTACTTCTATGACTTCTTATGGGATGGGTATAATAGAAGTTCAGATCACTATATATAGAGGAGGTGTAGCCCCTATGTTCAATACGTTTTTGCAAAAGGTTCTGCCCCATTCCGAAGCACCAGTATTGAAGCATAGAAGGCTCTCTCTGCTCAGTTCTATTTGAAGCTCCAAGATGTCGAAGATCTTCTCCAACTATGGCTCAGAAGCTAGTATGTTTCCGATCCTTGTTAAGCTTATGTTTTGTGAACATGCTTGTGTTCGTGTGTTTGTGAAGATGATCAGATGTGTGTTGCATCATGTGATTTTAACAAGTGGTATCAGAGCACAGGAATTTCACAAATCATGAATCGATTTTGTTTTTAAAAGTTTTGAACATGGTTTTGTTTTTGGTCGAACACTCAAGTAAAAATAGATTAAGAAATAAAACCTGTTTTGTTAAAAGACCTAAAACTGGTTTTGAAACTTAAGCCCAAAACCCCAAAACCTTTTAAACCCTATAGAAACACAACTTCAGCAAAAGGGGAACATTATTCATTCTGAAAGAAAATGATTTTGGGGCTGCTGGGATGAAAAACTGGGGTTAAGCAAACAAGGTACATGTTCAAAATCTCTTTCAAGCATTAGTTTAATTATTGTTGAAGTTGTGGAATTTGTTGAGGCCAGGTACGTCTTCTCAGAAAAAAACTTTAGGGAACCAAACTTATATTCCGCATTAAGATTTCTGGGATTTGGGCATGAATTGATTGAATTATTTTTTGAGAGTTTGATTGTTGAACGTTTGCGTGGAAGACTCTTCGTTGAATGAGTTTTGTTTGCATGAATGACATATACTATTGCTATGTTTTGGATTGAGTTTGAGTTGTGATATAAATATACACACATCTACGGTATCTCCCTTGTGAAATAAAATATGTATAATTTTCAGAAATCATAGTTTTGGTAAAGATTCGTAAACAAATTATGGTAAAAAAACATTAAATACTTTACTAATTGATGATTATGTTTATACTGAGTTGGTATTTGAATAATTTTTCACAAAGCAAGTGTTCCTTGTTTGGTTCAGTATGAAATATGCTATACAGAAGCAAATCTTGTGTAATGTTTTCAAATTTGCACTTGTTTTGTCTTCCAAAGAAGTGTGAAAGTGTGAGCTTTTAAACATTGCAATAGTACATGTTAAAATCATAAATCTATATGGATTCATTGATAATTTTTCTTGTCCAAAGACATTAATTTTTTCTTGAATGACTGACTTCTACAATTGCAGTGTACTTATACAGACTAACTACAAGATATTTTTATGTCACAAAGATGTTATTTTAAACTTATGGGGAATTTTAAGTTATGGGGAATTTTACAGACTGTTATGACTGACTTCAAATTTGCAAAAACGCTGCAGAGAAACTATATGAGTTTGATAATTGAGTGATAATAGTAAATGAACGCAATTAACCGTAATTATCATACTCAATTGCATTATCATTCAAATCAAACGGAATTATCACTCAATTATCAAACTCATATAGTTTGAAACCTTACACAGACTACATGTATAAAAAAAATCTACTATTATCTATTATAGCATAATAATTGAAACCTAATTCAATAAATAAATAAAATTTACATAAGATTCTCAGACAACGGATAGCTAGTCTTGCATACATTCATGGAAAAAGAATGGTCGGTGACTTGTAAATATTATATGTAGCCCAGTCATAGAAACTTACATTCATCTACATCTAGATCAATCCATATGCATGAGGAAAACATAAATAAACTAACACGAATAACGAAAAAAAAATATGCTCACTAATATGCATATATGAGGCATATACACGGTTTTATGCTATCCTTAAGACATAAACCTCACTAATCTATTCATGTTTGATATTTTTCAAACAGACGGTCTCCAGCAATATTTACTATTCTTTATATAGAAAACCTCATATCTACTACAATGATCAATCCACAACACTTAAACTGATAAGGAAAAAAAATTCAACAAAGGACAATCACTTACAGAAATACGGGTGGATTGGCCCACCTACTGAGCAAGAATACAGCTTGCACAAATAAAAGTGCCTGCAAATAAAAAACAATCCATATCAATAACAAAATAAAAATCAAAAGTATAGGAACAGGACACGATGCTAGCAGATATTGTGCACAATTCTAGCATAACAAAAAACAAGAATGACACTATCATACGTTCCTTATGTTTCTATGTTTTGATCATTTGTTTACAAATATGCTCACCATTTGTTTACATGATGATTAAAATGTTGATCATCATCTACATTTTAAGTGTTGGCTTAACAAATCAAAACCGCATGATCTAAAGTAATTCCAACCCATAAATACTCTACTATTAATACCCATTATATCAACGACACCCCTAGTATATTTTGTTGCATTCAGGATAAAGAAAGAAAGAATAATAACCCTAATAGATTTGGTCTCATCAATAAACAATCACCTACACTAAAACAAAAATAAACCCAGCAAGTATGCCCAAACTTAAAATTCAATAAAAATAAAATAATTATTCAAACATTAAATACCAAACAACTACATATCAATCATCTCAAAACTTTAAGCTCCAAAAACAAATGGGAAAAAAAATCTGAGAGCAAGAACAAGAAAAAAGAACTAAATAATACAAACTAAAAGACAACAAGTCAATATACCTTGTTTAGCAATACCCGACGATCAAAAATCTTAAAAGAGAAAAAGAGACATGAACAAAAACTGCAAAACACAGAGATTTGGCCACTCATAAGAAATATCTTTGGCCACTCATAGATTTGGTATCTTAAGAGTACTCTTTCACAGTCATACCTTTACAGCCCTATTAATTGATAATTAAATTTTATGAACATATTTAGATTCAAAGGGACATGGGTGACATTCACGGAAAATATAGCTTTAGAAATATTCTAGTGTATAACTAATAACATTTATACCAGAAAAATCCATCGTAAATCAAATAGACCACATCATCGTTACCTCAGTTCCCAAGTTATATAAGTAGAGTATATTAAAATTCAGCAAAACCGGAGCAAACCCCACAACTCATAGTCATAAAAATACAAACATAGAGTTATGAATAATATATATAGCTCATACCTTCCAATTGATTTGGTTGTGCTTAAAACTCAAATGGGTTTCACTCTTCCAATTCCCGCGAGCACAAAAGGAAACCCATAAAAACATAAAACTCAAAGCAATTGGATAATCTTTACAGATCAAAACTTATTCATAAACATGGGTCGATAAGGTTAAGAGGTTAAGAGACAATGTAGTATATGGATTCTTCTGAACTAAACATGACTTAACACAGACAATATCAAACTCTTCATTAGATTATGACAATTACAGAAGTAATTGAAACCATAGTTAACATTAAGGTAACTTTAGTCGGATGGATGCGACTAAGTTACTAACACAGACCATATGACTAAAAAGAAATAGTCTAACCCCACAACTACGTACTATAATTTAAGTTTCTTGATTGCTGCTGTGGTTTAATTAGAGTATAGCCATCTGATTATGAGTGATACTATATAAAACAACATTGTTATATCATATCCATTTGGGACTAAAATCATCCATAGTTGCTCCCATTACAAATTGAGGTGCTGGCGCGGTTATCCGTTAAAATAATATGAAAAGCTTATTGACTGTAGTATATGTAGAAATTAAAGTGTAAATCAAAAAATTGAAGAAGCTATATACAAAGATAAGGCATGAAAAATAAACACATAGATTATACAAAAAGAAGGCATAAATAAGGTATAACAATATTGTTGATTATATATTACAGTTCTAATAAAAGTCGAACAGTGTTCTTAAAAGAGACTTGACATTTCCCATATGTAGATAGAGGAGTGTGTGGTGATGATAAGATATACTACCATACTGACTAAACCGAAACACCAAAATGTTCAAAGCGGCGTGAAGGTACTGGGTGAATAAACGAGTTGACAATAGCTATGAAAAGCAGCCAATGATAAACACAGTAGATGTTTATCTCAACACAGTAAGTAAGTGTAAATATAAATAATAGAACAGATTGTTTGGGATACATGGAATACAGGGATGTAGCTATTCTATACATAATTAGATAGCTACATCCCTTATTATGTACATTTAGAACTACTTTATGTTCTAATAATTAAAGAGAAAAAGGTCTCAAAGTTCTAACCCGATGCACCCCATAATGCCATTCACTGTGAAAATGATAGATACACAGGTAAAAAGGTTTTTGCTTTGGAAAACAAACAATAGTGAACATATACGTCCAAGTTGTAGGTATTTATGGTATTTCAATATATATATACTTATTCAGTCCATGTTACCTTGTATTCATATATATAATCTCTTGCTCTTGATTAACAAATCAGATGGCCACCATAATACAATTAAGAAAAATAGTTTGAGCTTAAAGGAAAAAAGTCATATTACATAGGAAAGTATATATAATGAAGAAATTTTCAGTGCATTCCAAAACATGTACCTAAATACATACTGGTGAATACATACTGCTAATTATATTGAAATAGTTAAATATACATACTATTATTCCACGATGATGCCTAATAAGTTAAAGATAACTATCAAAAAAATGTCAACAGATGGTCACTACATCAACATAACCCTTTCTATCTCGGACATTCGGTCTCCGTCATTTGAATATATTTCCCTCCCTCCCTCTCCTACCCGAACCGACTCTCATCGCTGTGAACATCTATAATCAGCCTGTACTCGGCCTCTGACCCTTACAACGCTCTGCTCGGCCTCGGCGACAGTGCAACTTTATGTCTCATACTTTCTTCTACATTCAAAAGTTTGAAGCTTTTTTCGATTTGGATTCAAAAGTTTTAAGCTTTCTCTATGGGATTTTCATGGATCATTATTACTTCAATCCCCGGTTCCCTCACTAATAAGGTTCTTTACCTCAATTGATATGATTACTGTCAAAATGATATGGTCATCTAGCCATTCCCACGCTTCATTTAAATATGTAATACTCATATACAATATATGTTTGCCTACAGTTTACTGCGGTTGGTATGTCCATTAGTTCTATGTGGTAATTTTATTCTATGTTATATAGCCATCAATAACACACTTATGTTTATTTGCTCTACCAGCTTTGATCTATTCTCT
The DNA here is from genome assembly GCA_946800695.1 of Geum urbanum. Lineage (NCBI taxonomy): Eukaryota > Viridiplantae > Streptophyta > Magnoliopsida > Rosales > Rosaceae > Geum > Geum urbanum. The sequence goes on from OX327012.1 coordinate 4,914,027, forward strand.
GCATTTGGATTTGGGTCTGCTTATCTCTAGAGATGACCAAACATGATCCTTTCTATATATATCAAAACTGAAAATCCACCATATCCCACCAGAAACGAAAACCCATCTCTCAAAATCCATAAAAACTGAAAAGGGTACTCTACCTTGGAGACCCTTTTGAATCCGGATGGCGCTGGCAGCGCGTAGGCAGCGGCGATATTGGGCGTGGTGGATGTTCCGGTTGTCAATGGGCCGGAGATTGGAATCGGTGGATGATGGGATCAGCGGAGTCAGTGAGGGGATTCGATCAATGGATATCAGAGAAAGTGAGGAATCGGGAGAGAGAGTGAGTGGAGAAAGATTTGGTTTTGATTAGATTTCTATCGCACGTATCCCACACTCTCAATTCATTTGGACAAAAACACCTCCTTTGAACAGTGACTATTAACAATAAACATTGTATGTTATATAGGAAATTAAAACAATAAGCAGTCGACAGAAGGGGGTTATCACAAGCGAGTTGCTAATAGTCTGAAGATTTAATCAAGGATAAGTAGACAGATTTTGATCAAGTTGTTAGTAGAAAATTGAGTTTTAGTTGGTTTATCCTGCAAGCATCTGACTATTGATGCCTATTGCAGTAATCAGAATTGGAATATTTCCATTCCTCATTTAAATCTCTCAACTATTTTTCTTTTCTTCATTTTTTCTTGAAAGCAATAGATAGTATTTCATTAAAAGGTCGAGATAGGGCCACATAAATACAATGATCACTGTTTAACCAACTAGATAAGATCATTGTAATGTTAGACAACAAGCCCACAAACCAATGATATGCATTACGCACATGACAAACAAAATATCCAAGAACAATATCATTTGTGTTTTGAGCATAGATAAACTAAGACTCTAAATTCTACATTACGATCCAAAGTAGCATTTAAAAGGATAGTTGTGATGCCGAACTACTACTTAAGATGCCAACTCTACTCGACCACCAGAATCCGAGATTCTAAACAAAAAGTGGACTGAACAATCCAAACCAAGTGTAGAACCAAGAACCCAAACCCCAAAAGTTAACTGGCCCAACAAAAACCAAAAATCTAATCTCTTGTGCAGAGCGTAGGAATCGCTCCCCACCTTAAGCAATGCATCATCCGATTGTTGCTCTGATTGCCAGGCTTGAAGTTAAGTCACAAAAGCCAGACACCATCCAACCAACATGGTCAAACACTAGACTCTGCAAAATACTCATGACGACCAACAACAACGTGACAACCCAAAGTTGCAACAAGCGCATATGCCATACCGCACCACCATTTCGTGATCACAGCGATGCACGTATCAATGAGCCCTAGAAGGGCATCGTGCCATCTTCAACAAGGGGTCTAAAGGACCAAGGGCTATAATTTAGCCATATTTTGATCTCTAACAACAAACAAGGGCCAAAAGATCAAAGAAATGGCCAAATATAATCCTTTGGTTAGCCCAGACCAAATTATTGGAGACCACCATTAGATTGAAATAACATATAGGTTGATGAAAAGAGACCAATACAATGACAAATGTCAAGTTATAATTAGTTGATTCAATTGAATTTAAGGGGGGTGTATTGTATTTAGATTTCTTAAGTGTTTTATGTACTTTCAAGGATGTTAAAAGTTCAAGGGTATTCAATCAGGATTTATTAAGACTTTTTAAAAGTTCATAAAAGTCATGAAGTATTCAATTGGATTTCTAGATAGAGATTTTAAGTCCATGAAAATCCTGGGATATTAAAAAACTCTACGATTTCTATGAAATTCTTAAATATTATATTCTTGTAGATTTTACACGCGCTTCAATTATAACTACAAAATCCTAATCCAAATCCAACCTCCAAACAAAAGATTTTCATAATACTTTCATTTTCTCTCCTCTTTTTTTGTTTCAACTTGGATCTTCATCAAATTATTTTGCTTCTTCACTATAAACATTATGAAATGTTCCAAAAAAATTATACTTTATATGATGCATCATAATTAAAGTTGTGAGCTCTTCTTTTGTTATTGGGAGCTAATTGACCTTCTAATAACCACATTCATCGATCATCATTGTTTTTTTTATGTTGTTGTCTTTTTCTTATATTTTTTTTATACAAAATAAAAGCGTCATTTTCTTAGTCATAGCAGAACACAATCATAGCAAACATATCTGGTCACCATTACTATTTAGTTTTTAATTCCTCTTCACAAATTTGATCTTCACAAACATAGAATAAGGAACCCTATAGAATAATATGAACATTTTTGTATTGCTTATTCATTTAAACTTAGGGGTTTGGCATGTTTAGACATGAGTTTTTAACCTGATGATATAAAAATAAAGTTTTTCAAAGTTTTAAAAAATTCTTGGAAAAGTTTTTGAAAATCTATAAAAGATTTTCAAAAATCTAGCTCAAAAAATCCGTAAATTTATGATGTTTTACAAATATTTTAAAAATTCATCACTTGAAAAAAATTCACCCGAATTCAAATACAATACAGCTCCCTAAATGTTTAAAAGAGTTTGATCGCAACATGAAATATGGCATATATATAATCCAAAAAATTAATAATAAATAAAAATTCATAATAATGTATTTTACCATGTCATTACTATATCTAATTTGGAAACTAGCTAAAAATTTAAGTGTAGAAAAATACGCGACAAATTTTCTATCCAAAAATGTTTTTCAGTACGAACCATATTTTTCTCAATCCTCAACAAAACATACACATTAAAAATTAAAATGTTTTCCAAATTAAAATGTTATTTAAATTAAAATTTCTAAAGTAAAATCCTTCGACCAAACATACATCTTAATTTTTTTTCTAAATTAAATTGTTATCATTATAAGATTGAAAACATAGTGTAAATAATAAAATATTCAAAAAGGCTCAAATTTGACCATATCTTGTTGGAGACGGTCACTATTTGTTAATAAAAAAAATAATATTTCTTAGACTATATTATAGCACTGGCACCAATTTGGTTCTCCCTTGCTGAAGATGGCCTCACCCCAGTCAACATTACATGCCAAACAAAGTACCCAACGAGGACAAATCGTTATGTCCTATACACTAAGTTTTGCTTACAACTCTAGCTGTTTATTACTACTTTCATTTCGAAATTGTTGTGAGCCAAACAGAAAGAGTGTCCAGTTAGTTTCCTATACACTGACTCTAGCTTACTACCTTAATTTTGGCATTGTTGTGAGCCCAAACAGAATAAGACCAGGACTCGGGAATCAGCCAATCAGGGTATTCGCCTGGTTACAAATGATAAAAACAAAGAACACTTTTTCTTAAAATGCAGTATAGCACTTGCCTTGTTGAAGGTCCTTTTATAAAAAATTTCGTTGAAGTGTTAATTTGAGGATAGTGGAGAGTGTTTCTATCCTGAATTACCAGTAACGAATTTGGTATAAAAAAATGCAATAAGTAGGAAAACGATAAATAACACACGAATATTTTTCTTTAACGCAGAAACCTTGCACCAGTAAAAAAAATTGCGTACCCCTAACTCTTGAGGGACAAACCTTTCCATTATGTAAAACACATTTCTTTACAAGACAGTAGCTCTCAGGATACAAAGACACTCTCCTTGCTAGTATTCGCACAACTAAAATAAGATCTATTTCTCTTCTCGCCAGAACAAGTGTTTACAAAATCTGTGACAATGAACCTTCTCTTAGAACTTAGTACTCGAATGACTAATTCTCTCAAGAACGCTTTCGATGAGATTGCACCATCACTTTAACCCATGATATGCAATGAGAAAGTATGCAAGTTGAAAATGATTTTTGTGAGCTTTCCTATGGAGATATAAAATCTCAAGAAGGGAAATCTTGTTTTATAAGCCTCTGAGAAGGTGTAGGAGCAAAAAAGATTTTTCATGCAAGTTTAAAGAAAACCAAAACACTCTTTGGAAAACAAGATGAACTCTTAGCAAATGCTAGAGTATGAAATGACTTGAAAGGAGGTGAGCAACATACTAAACTTTCCTAATTCTTTAAGTACTGAATATTTCATAGGGAAATAGTATTTATAGGCAACAAGGAATTTTCGGGGAATTTTTTGGGTTATCGAGCTATTTCTTTTAATTTTTAGAAGTTCGTATGTGAAATTATGTATTTTAAAATATTTTTCTTGGCGGTTTACTTTGGACCGTTGGATCTTGATCAGATCAAACCTCAGCCGTTGATCTGATCAGAAATTTTTGGTATTCATAGTGGAAATACAGAGAAAATCAGAAAAATACGAAGAGTGTACGTACGCGACCCGTATTCCCATTTTGACCCGTTTTGAATTTCGATTTCGACCCACCGGAAAACGCCACGGTTTCTGGCATTCTTGGTATGGATTTGAAGCTCTTTCTCTCCTCTTTCCATTCATGTATATATTGTTTATTTTTGGGTGAGTTTTGTGGTAGTTTTGAGGCCGTGAACCCGTGGGTTTTCGGGTTAGTTCGCCGACGGCATTCCGACCGTTTTCCAGCATGATGGTGGGGTGGGTTCGATTGGGTTTGATCTAAGAATCAAAACCCATTTGGTTTGGGGGGCCGAGGTGCATCACCGGTGACGGAATCGACCGGAGAAGTTTTCTGGCGATTTTCGGCCATCGTGGGTTTTGGGCTCAATTCCGGCCAAACGCTGTGGAATTGGATCTAGGTCCAGTTGGTAAATGTGTTGGGCGCATTAAGATCTTTCCAACGAGTGGTCAAACGCTCCCATCAGAGTAGTTTGGACCCGGAGAGCGTGTGGTTCACGCACCACCGCCAGGGGCCGCCCGCGGCGGAACTCCGGCGAGTCAAAATTTATAATTTTTCCGTGGGGTTTCCGGGATAGTTTCTGAGTTGTTTTTCGTGCGTTTTATCGAATTCTGAAATTAAACGAACTTGTTATTTATTCAAGAAACCGCGAGAGAGATTTTGGCGAGGGAACTTCTGCCAGACCTTCGAGCTAGCCAGATACTGTGAGTGGACATTTTATTTTCACTGATTGACGTGCGAGTCTTAATTATGTATTTTATGATTATGCATTTTATGATTATATGTTGTACGAGTATGCATTTACGATTATGCATGTGCATGGAAACAAATATGATTTGTTTTACACAGAGTACAGTCTCAGAGGTAGTAGTGGCATCGATGCACTGGCATGCTTGGCTAATCCCCGAGATGCTCCGGGGGGACAGAGTTCTGACCAGAGGTCTTTCTGACTATTTAATCACGTGTGGGTTTGAGATTCCGTGATTTAGACTGTACAGTTGCGGATGAGTCCGAGAGAGGGACCCCGCGGTTTTTGGACTCGCATCATGTTTATTTGCTTATATATTGAGAAAGACATGTTATATTTATTACTATCAGTTTAAAAATGAAAGTTTATTTTCGTCCACTTACTCTAACAATTTTTATTATTTATATGTCTTTCTTTGCGCTTTTCGGTTTCCTTCTTGCCTAGTTTGCAGTTTCTATCCCGTGGTTGCGAGTCATCGTCGGAGGCCTAGAGTCCAAGTCATCGTTCTTTTCTAGTAAGTTCTTGGTTTAACCTACTAGCCTTGTATATTTGTAAATTAGAAGTCGCTCTAAGTACTATGTTAGTTTATTTTCTTTGTAATGTTTTTCGAGTACTTATTGGGTTTTGAATTATAAGTGTAAAGAAATACTTTTACTGTTATTCAGTAGTTTGTGAATTTGAGAAATCCGGATGAGAATTGGTGTCCTACGGTTTGGCTTTTGTGAACTATTTGGAAGTGTGTTTTCATTGCAGGTTTTTGATTAACTCATTTTATAAAGTAAACTCTGGCAAAAAAATTTAAAAGGTTGTAGTGTTGTTAGGATCTAATTCTGATTTAGGCAACTGAATCGGGGTTGGGATCTTTCAAATCTGCATCCTCATCATTATGGTGGTCGTGCCGCTCGTCATCGGCATCATCATCATTGGACTCATTGTTAAAGAATATGTAGCGAAGAACTTATCAGTAACTCCCAAATTAGATGATTTTAGGGTACTAAGCATAGCGAGGATGCTCCAAAGGATAAGGTAATTCAGACTCAAGCAAAGACTAGCAAAAATAATTTTTCAATTTTTTTTTGATATAGAGAAACACTTAATTGGGCTAACTCAAGCTTCTGTTTAAAGAGGAACTTAAGCTTAGACCGGTCCACAAACAAATAAGTTTCTCTTAATCATACCACATTTTGATGTATGCATGAACATTGGATGTTGGGACCATTTGTGATACAAAGATAATATAATGCATAATCATGCATTTAATGAATACAACGGTAAGCATATCCCATTACCACTCGGTTTTACCTCGTACAGGCTAATATATATAATTATTTATTTATTTTTTAAAAAAAACTTTACAAACAGAAAATAGAAATTTTCTTTTGAAGAGATGATCAAGTTGCAGAACACACACCGATTGATTGCCTTAAGCTTTCAAAGTGATGATTATCAAGTGGTTTGGTAAAAATGTCTGTCAATTATTTTTCAGTGGGAATAAACACCAGTTCAAGCAAATTTTCTTCAACTAGGCTTCGAGTGAAATGATAACGAATTTCAATGTGTTTGGTGCGTGAGTGTAAAACTTGATTTTTGGAGATGTCTATCGCACTAGTGTTATCAATAAAATAGAGAGAGCTTACCCTGTGGGAAACTATAGTCATGAAGCATGTGCTTCATCCATAGCATTTGCGTATAGCAACTTCTTGCTGCAATGTACTCAGCTTGAGCAGTGGAAATGGATACACAATTTTGTTTCATAATGTGCTATGAAATAAGATTATTTCCCATGAAAAAGCTTCCTCTGGAGGTGCCTTTTCTATCAGTAGCATCTCCTGCCCAATCAAAATCAGAATATCCTGCAATTTCAATGCCAGAATCAAAAGAATAATGAATGACAAAATTAGTTGTCCCAAAGATGTATCGCAAAATGCGTTTGACATCTTTGACATGAGAATCCTTTGGATTGGCTTGATATCGAGCACACACTCCTACACTGTAAGAGATGTCAGGCTTGCTAACAATAAGATATATGAGACTTCCAATCATACGTCTATAATAAGTAGGATCAGTATCGACACCAGTCAGATCAACATTAATTTTGCTTGAAGTTCCCATAGGATTCCGAATAGAAGAAGAGGATTCCATTCCAAATTTTTTTATTAAGTCCAATGCATATTTAGTTTGGGAAATGAAAAGTCAATCTTTTCTTTGTTGCACTTGCAACCCAAGAAAATAGTTCAATTTTTCACATTGGCTTATTTGGAACACCTTTGTCATCATTGTGGTGAACTCTTTTACCAGTTCATCTGAGGTAGATCCAAAAACAATATCATCTAAATAAACCTGTACAAGAATGGCATGTTTAGCAGTGCTCTTGATAAAAAGTGTCAGGTCAATGGAACCTGTGATGTATCCATTTTAATCAAGTAAGAAGATAGTTTGTCATACCATACCTGAGGGGATTGTTTAAGTCCATACATGGCCTTTTTCAGGTGATTTACATGTTCTGGATGTGTAAGACTTGGAAATCCTGGGGTTTTTTCCAGATACACTTCTTCTTTGATGTCACCATAAAGGAAAACACTTTTGACATCCATTTGATAAAGTGTAAATTTTAGATGACAACAAATGGCCAATAAAAGCCTTACTGATTCTAACTTAGCAATTAGCGCAAAGTTTTTATCAAAATCTATACCTTCAATTTGATTATAACTTTGAGCTACTAGTCTGGCTTGGTTTCGGGTAATAGTTTCTAATTCATCAATTTTGTTTTTAAAAACCCATTTGGTTCCAATTACATTCTTATCATTTGGTCTAGGGGTTAATTCTCATACTTCATTTCTTTCAAATTGATTCAACTCTTCCTGCATAGCAATAATCAAGTCAACAACACCCAAGGCTTCTTTGATTTTTTTTTGGTTCAACAAATGATACCCAGCCAAAGACGATAATGGTATCTTTGTTCTTATCAGAGATAGCCAAAAAGGATTTAATAATGGAGAGATCACTTACCAGTCTGTGTACCTTATTTCTAGTTCTCATAGGTTCATGAACTGTTCCTATGATGTCTGAAGATGAATGATCTTTTTGACCGGCTTCTTTCCGAGTCTGTGAAGAGGTTCTTGAAATAATGTCTCATCGATCATATTTCCTTTAGTGTTAGGTTCAGATTCGTGATCAGACATTTGTATGTCGGAATCTGAATTTTGTTCATCTATCGGAGTTTCCACTTCTGATGGAGGGAGTCTCTCAGCATTAACCTGTTCAATAAGAATAGGATGAGTTATATGATGACAAATAGGAGCATCATCAATTGCAACATTTACAGTTTCCATAATTTTGCAAGTTCTCTTATTGTACACACGATAAACCCGGCTATTTGTGGCATATCCAAGAAAACATCCTCGATCGCATTTGGTGAAAGGACCCAACCCTGATTTAGTTTCCTAAACCGGAATCAAACCCCTTATGAAAATACGAACCAACAACACCATAAAAATTTCGGCAGAGTAACGCTACTAACGCGGAATTACCATTACCTGCACCCGGAAAATACACTTCATCCTATGCCACAAAAATCAAACCGTGGGCATCAATCCCATCCGGATTTCTCAATATATAAACAGTAATGTAAAGTAATAAATATAACTATACTTTACAGAAATCCGGGGAAAATCGTATGAAAATATACATCAGAATACTCAGAGCGACTTCTAGTATACATATACAAATAGTAGGCCAAACAAAGAACCTACCATAAAAGAAACATCGCTCGAATACTATGCCTCCAACCACGACGTGCGACACCAGAGTCCGAACTGCAAACTGGGCACGGAAACCGAAAAGCCCAGGGGAAAGGCAAATAAAAACATTAGAGTGAGTGGACGAAAATAAACGTATGCGTTTCACCATTTTATATACATAATCAATATAAAACAATGCGAGTTCAGAAAATATATATGGAGGTTGCCAGACGAATCTCTCAAGCCCGACGGTCAGGTGAATCGCTCAAACCCGACGGTGATAGGCCAGGGGAATCTCTCAACCCCGGCGGCATACAGGGGAATCTCTCAACCCTGCCCAGAGAAATCTCTCAACTCTGGTCCAGAGGAATCTCTCAACTCTGGCGGACTACCGGTGATCAGCCGAGTAGTCGAAGCATCGATGCAGTAATGCCATCACCAATAAATATATATAAAATAATACCTCCGAAAATAATATATAACTCAACATCGTATAAAGTAAATACGGAAAATCACAATAAATCACGAACACGCAAACAACTGTGAAAATAAAAACATGTCCACTCACAGGTGAGCGTAACGCAATTCGCGTTAATCCCGTGATCCGGCGAAAAATTCCTCGCCAAACGAACGATCATGAACCCCTGAATAATCACAAAATCCATTTCTCAAAATCATAACTCAGTACCTCGAAACATATCACGAAAAACAACCGTTCCCGGAAACGTATAATCCAATAACAACGAAATCGTGAAAATCCGATAATCACACCACAATACCTCGCTATAATTTTGGATGCTCAATTCGAAAAACAAACCTCACCACTGCGACCGGGGCGCGATTCCGAGCGAAACGACATGCAACTTGTCGAAAATCCTGAAAAGTCAACCTTGGCCACCGTTGACCACGGCGGCGCCACCCAATCTTGAAATTTCTCGGATGAGCAACACCTATTCCACTCAAAATCATCCAACAAGCAACTTCCATAACTACACCGAAGTCCAATTCTCACTCTAACTAGTTCAATTTCAAGCAAAACCGAATTATCACACAAATTTCAATCCATGAATTCTCCAAGCACAAATCAAATTGGAACTCCATACCTATATGGTTAGATTCGTGGAGAGGAGAGCTTCAAAGCCCACTACATCTTGTAGCTCAAATCGGTCGGAATCAAAATCAACCAAAACCCCAAAATTCCTCCATTTTCAACCGGAAAATTCTCCTCCTCCGGCGTCCCACGCCGTGAGTGGTGGCCGGGAATGGGACGGGGTGGCCGGGACGAGTCGTTTGGGACCAACTTCGAGCTCGGAGGTGGCCGGACGGCATCTCGCCGCCGGCAAGCCGTGGCGTACGTCGAGCTCCTCCTCCTCCCACCGAGTTGACTCGGTCAACCTCCAAAATACCCAGTTTTGACTTTCCTGAAATAGAAGCCCACTTATATACTTTCCCAATTTGGAAACTTCTATAATTACACTTTTCGACAAACTTCAAACACCCGTAACTTTCACGTCGTAAATCCATTTTCATTAATTCTCGCGGCAACAAACTCAACTCGACATGTTCTTTAATTACCACCCAAAGTCAAACACTTCAACAAACCCGATAAAAAGTCAACGGTTCAAACCATCACGTGCTTATCCGATTAAATAATCAACGATCGAAAATATTCATAGCATAATCCTCGTAACTCGGAAAAATCTTCCGGAAGTTCCCATAAACTCGAAATCAAATTCTCAACAACTTTCACGAAGAATTCAAAATCAAATTCTCGCCCGGTAATTTAGTCGCTAACGAAGCTGACATGTAAAACCGATTATCTCGAAACTTCAAATATTCATATTATATTCCTCGGTCGTCAAAATAATGATCCGGAACCGCCTACGAACTCGAAATCACACGTACAACAACTCTCGAGAAGAGACTCAGCTCAAATTCTCGGCCAATAATTAAGTCGTGATCAAGTCTGGCGATTCAATTATCTGTCGGAAATCTGCGATTACGCATAACCTCATGGGCTAAGCTGATTACACTGCTAATTCTATTCCGAGTCGTCACAAATCCACCCCCCTTAAAAAAAAATTCGACCTCGAAATTTCCAAGCCTGCCGACTAAAAGTAGGAGCACTGCCTATACATACAGCTCAATACTCCAGTGACTACCTCAACTGAACAACTCTGTCAACAAACTCCACAATAGGAGATAGCTCCGTGCTGTAATCCATGTACCCACAAATCTCGAATCTGAACTGGCTCCACACAATTGCCAAGTGTTCCTGCATAAGGAACAGATAGGGTACAAAACACGCAACAAATCTGAAATGTAGTTCCATCACACGGAACACAACACACACAAAAGCCAACGCTATGGGCAATGCCGAACTATACGGCACAACACAAATTCGCCTATGATCACACACGGATCAAAATAACGTGGCAATTCACAGCTCAGCCTACTCACATCAACATAACTCAAACATCGAACTCAGGCAATTATTAAGCTGTTTCCGCTAATCCGAAAGTCTGTGGTAGAAAATTTCACAAAATCCGAATCAAACGTCAACTCAAACCAAACTCGCTCCAACACAATGGAGTACAACATCGTTCCTCAAAACGACACCATGCAACGTCAAAATCATAGTGGTCAGAAAACTGATACTGCATGCAATCTCGAATAGTTGAAACTGCTGGTCCCAAATTGCTCGGAACTGCAATACAAAAGACCACGACATGCCCTCCAAATACTGAATAGTCCTCAAAGATCGCCCACCAATCTGAGGATAAGAACCGGTACAAACTTGTAATCTGGTCCCCAATGCTCGCTGCAACGTTTGCCAACACTCTGTTGTAACTGATTATCTCGATCAGTAAACTGGGACATAGGCACATTACGTACATGAACAACCTTCATCAAACACAGCTATGTCTGCCTGCCACTGAAATCTTTTCCGAAAGTACAAGGAAACATACCAAATTCATTAAATGGTCCACAAAGATCCAACAACTGATATTACAAACTGAAGTGCGAACTGGCACACAAAATTTACAGTGACAAGCTCCAACTTCTAATCGGAAATCTCCAATGGCTAATACTTCTCGGCAAGTCTCCACCTTCTAGCCATCGCTTGCTGACAAATGTGGCATCTGCACACACAAGCTGCTACGTTCTTCTACAGGTCGCGTCACGAGTAGTAAACTCAAAATATCAGATACATCTCTGCACCAACAGTGCATAACGCACGTAAAACAATGAGCTTCAACATCATCACACTCGAACTCAGCTCCCGTAGCGCATAACTCGGCTAACACGGAAACTCGAGCCACACACACATGAAACACTGAAGCTCCCGACTTCCATCTGAATGCATCAGCAACAACATCTCAGAAGGATAGTCAAAGTACAATCACTAGCCTTTCCCGAACAGGCTCAAAGGTGCAGCCATAGTCGTTAATCGACCTCATACATCTACACTGCCTCAAGCTCAAATCTGGCTGAAAATGAAAGTAGATGAAACTTATGTGATCAGTGTACATCTAACACTGCGCTGCCCACCGTAGCTATAGTGTCTCCAACTCTCCGATGCTAACATAAAGATAGCTACACCCAAATCATACATAGGATACGTAGCTTCATAAAGTTTCCACTGCCTGAACCCATGAGCCACCGCTCTGCTACACTGCATCAAAACATAACCTAATCCAAATCTCGATGCATCGCCGTAAACCACGAACTCACCACGATCGTCAGGTAAAGTCAAAATCGAAGCAACGGTCAACCATCCTTCAGGAGTAAGTAACTATCCTCGCGTGCATCGAACCATTCGAACTTGACGCCTTCTTCGTCAATCCGAAAGTGGAGTGGCAATCCGGGAAAATCCTGCACAAAGCACCGATAGTAGCCTGCTAAACCCAAGAGACTCCCGATCTCTGGTACAATGGTAGGGCAATCCCTAAATCAACATAGCTTCTATTTGGTCAGAATCCATGCCAACTCCCTCGGATAACATCACACGGCCCAAAATCTTCACACTAATCGATCAAAATTCATACTGGCTGAACTTTGCAAATAGCAGATTATCTCGCGAAGTCTGCAAAACTGCTCACAATTGCTTCAGGTACTGGCCCACACTCCTGGAGTAAATCAGGATGTTGCCGATGAACACGATCACAAACTTGTCCAAAAATCGTCCGAACACCTGGTCCATCAAGTAGGTAAAAATTGCGGGGCATTGGTTAACCAAACAGCGTGACCAAGAACTCGTAATGCCCGCACCGTGATCCGAAAGCTATTCTGGCCACATCTGACTCTCTGATCCACAACTGATGGTATTCGAACTCGAAATCAATCTTCGAAAAGACTGAAGCTCTCGTGAGCTTATCAAACCAATTGCTAATCCGAAGCGGGGAATACTTGCTCTCCTCTGAAGCCTGATTCAGCTTCCGATAGTCAATGCACCACCTCGTCGAACCATCCAACATTAACACAAATAATGCAAGAGCACACCACGCAGATATACTGGGTCGAATGAAATCTCCTCCAGCAACTCTCGAAGTTAAACCTGTAGCTCCATCAGCTCCGCTGGCACCGAACGACAAGATGCCAGTGATATGAGTCCAACGCCCGGTAAAAGCTCAATGGTATAGTCGGTCTCCCGAACTGGAGGAATACCTGGTAACTCCTCCGGAACACACCTGGAAACTCGGGAACCACCTCAACATCGCCAATGTCGGGCACAACAACCGAAGTATCCACCTCATAAGCTAAGCAACAACACAACTCGTTTCCACCATCCGCTCGACCATTACCGCGAAACAGTATCTCGGGAAAAGTCTGGTCGTCGAAACACAACCTCCTTCTCTTGACCATCGAACATAGCCCAAATGTGTCGCCAAAAGTCCACACTCAACATCATAACAAAATCAACGATATCCAGCAATAACAGCTCAGCGGCTAAGCCATATCCTCCAACAAAGATCTCGCAACCTCCGGATGGATACAACACTTTTCAAAACCTCGGAAGTGGAGATGCAAGTATAATAGCCATGGATATCAAACAACAGTAACCTCAGAGAAAATTCTGTCCTCAAACAAGGTCGTGGCATAAACTTCGACATGCCCAACTAGCCGCCCACGTCAATTGCGACTTGCTGATTAACTCGTCCAGAAGGCTGCGTTGCTCACTCCAGAAACAGCATCATGACCTCCTCCTGAACTCTGAGCTGCTGAACCGCTAAAACAGCTGACTGAGGACACTCCCTCGCAACGTGACCCTCCTGGACACCACAATAGTAACTGAGAGTGCTCCACAAACACAAGTCACAGCGACACCTGCTGCGAGAAAGGATCACCAACGATCACTCAAACTCATGCCACAGGAGCAAGTCCGCTACTCTGTGATCTCCATCACCACCAAACGGATCCTCTGCTTGATCTGATGACCCTCAACATAATCGAAAAGGCCACAGCTTGATGAAGTCACTGATTCCGAGGTGTCTGAACTCAACCTCATCAATATATCTCGACTAAGTCCACTTTCCTTAAACCAACACATCGGAAACCGCGTACACCTTTCCTTCTCAATATCCACGCCTCTGAGTGCAGTACACTAAGCTCCTCATGGTTGTCTCGAGGCATATCAATCAAGATCCCTCTGATGCTCAGGTTCAAACTCATCTCGAACCTCGTGCATTGCTTCCTCTGAAGCCACATAACACGTACAAACGGAAACAAACATATGAATGATACATTTACAGTTTCCATAATTTTGCAAGTTCTCTTATTGTACAAACGATAAACCCGGCTATTTGTGGCATATCCAAGAAAACATCCTCGATCGCATTTGGTGAAAGGACCCAACCCCGATTTAGTTTTCTAAACCGGAATCAAACTCTTTCTGAAAACACGAACCAACAAAAACCATAAAAATTTCGGCAGAGTAACACTACTAACGCGGAATTACCATTACCTGCACCCGGAAAATACACTTCATCCTATGCCACAAAAATCAAACCGTGGGCACCAATCCCATCCGGATTTCTCAATATATCAACAGTAATGTAAAGTAATAAATATAACTATACTTTACAGAAATCAGGGGAAAATCGTATGAAAATATACATCAGAATACTCAGAGGGACTTCTAGTATACATATACAAATAGTAGGCCAAACAAATAACCTACCATAAAAGAAACATCGCTCGAATACTATGTCTCCAACCACGACGTGCGACACCAGAGTCCGAACTGCAAACTGGGCACGGAAACTGAAAAGCCCAGGGGAAAGGCAAATAAAAACGTTAGAGTGAGTGGACGAAAATAAATGTATACCTTTCACCAGTTTATATACATAATCAATATAAAACAATGAGAGTTCGGAAAATATATATGGAGGTTGCCAGGCGAATCTCTCAAGCCCGACGGTCAGGTGAATCACTCAAACCCGACGGTGATAGGCCAGGGGAATCTCTCAACCCCGGCGGCATACAGGGGAATCTCTCAACCCTGCCTAGAGGAATCTCTCAACTCTGGTCCAGAGGAATCTCTCAACTCTGGCGGACTACCGGTGATCAGCCGAGTAGCCGAAGCATCGATGCAGTAATGCCATCACCAATAAATATAAAATAATAACTCTGAAAATAATATATAATTCAACATCGTATAAAGTAAATACGGAAAATCACAATAAATCACGAAGTCGCAAACAACTATGAAAATAAAAACGTGTCCACTCACAGGTGAGTGTAACGCAGTTCGCGTTAATCCCGTGATCCGGCGAAAAATTCCTCGCCAAACGAACAATCACGAATCCCTGAATAATCACAAAATCCATTTCTCAAAATCATAACTCAGTACCTTGAATCATATCACGAGAAACAATCGTTCCCGGAAACGTATAATCCAATAACAACGAAATCGTGAAAATCCAATAATCACACCACAATACCTCACTATAATTTCGGATGCTCAATTCGAAAAACAAACCTCACCACTGCGATCGGGGCGCGATTCCGAGCGAAATGACATGCAACTTATCGAAAACCCCGAAAAGTCAACCTTGACCACCGCCGGCGACGGCGGCACCACCCAAACTTGAAATTTCTCGGCGGAGCAACACTTATTCCACTCAAAATCATCCAACAAGCAACTTCCATAACTACACCGAAGTCCAATTCTCACTCTAACTAGTTCAATTTCAAGCAAAACCAAATTATCACACAAATTTCAATCCATGAATTCTCCAAGCACAAATCAAATTGGAACTCCATACCTATATGGTTAGATTCGTGGAGAGGAGAGCTTCAAAGCCCACTACATCTTGTAGCTTAAATCGTCCGGAATCAAAACAACCAAAACCCCAAAATTCTTCCATTTTCAACCGGAAAATTCTCCTCCTCCGGCGTCCCACGCCGTGAGTGGTGGCCGGGAATGGGACGAGGTGGCCGGGACGAGTCGTTTGGGACCAACACCGAGCTCGGAGGTGGCCGGATGGCATCTCGCCGCCGGCGAGCCGTGGCGTACGTCGAGCTCCTCCTCCTCCCACCGAGTTGACTCGGTCAACCTCCAAAATACCCAGTTTTGACTTTCCTGAAATAGAAGCCCACTTATATACTTTCCCAATTTGGAAACTTCTATAATTACACTTTTTGACAAACTTCAAACATCCGTAACTTTCACGTCGTAAATCCGTTTTCAATAATTCTCGCGGCAACAAACTCAACTCGACATGTTCTTCAATTACCACCCAAAGTCAAACACTTCGACAAACCCGATAAAAAGTCAACGGTTCAAACCATCACGTGCTTATCCGATTAAATAATCAACGATCGAAAATATTCATAACATTATCCTCGTAACTCGGAAAAATCTTCCGAAAGTTCCCACAAACTCGAAATCAAATTCTCAACAACTTTCACGAAGAATTCGAAATCAAATTCTCGCCCGGTAATTTAGTCGCTAACGAAGCTGACATATAAAACCGATTATGTCGAAACTTCAAATATTCATATTATATTTCTTGGTCATCCAAATAATGATCCGAAATCGCCTACGAACTCGAAATCACACGTACAAAGACTCTCGAGAAGAGACTCAGCTCAAATTCTCGGCCAATAATTAAGTCGTGATCAAGTCTGGTGATTCAATTATCTGTCGGAAATCTGCGATTACGCATAACCTCATGG
Source organism: Geum urbanum (assembly GCA_946800695.1). Lineage (NCBI taxonomy): Eukaryota > Viridiplantae > Streptophyta > Magnoliopsida > Rosales > Rosaceae > Geum > Geum urbanum. The sequence continues at coordinate 4,930,965 of OX327012.1, forward strand.
ACTAAGCTGATTACACTGCTAATTCTGTTCCGGGTCGTCACATTTGGCTTCAAATTTTGTTAGATATTGGCGATCTTTATAGATGAAACATATGCTTCCGAAAGCCTTAAGACGTGAAATGTTTGGCTTTCTTCCTCTCCAGAATTCATAGGGAGTTTTGTTCGTCCCTGGTCTGAGAATGACTCTGTTCAGAGTATAGCAAGCATTAGCCACAACTTCTTCCCAGAAGGAGTGATGAACATTAGCAAAGTTGAGCATGACTCTTCCCATTTCAACAAGAACCCGATTTTTCATCTCAACGATTCCATTTTTTTAGGGAGTAATGGGAGCAGAAAATTCATGAAACACATCAAACTTATCACAGTAGTCAGTAAAAGATGAATTTTCAAATTCAGTTTCATGATCAGATCTGATTCTTATAATGGCTTTATTTTCAGAAAGTTTTTCATTTGTAATTCTTTTAGCCAGACTAAAAAATTCATCAAACGTTTCTGATTTGTTTGCCAAGAATTTTACCCATGTAAAATGCAAAAAATCATCAATGACCACAAGTGCATAATTTTTTTCAGTTATGCTTTCAGCTTCTACTGGACCAACTAAATCAAGATGAAGTAATTCTAGACATTGAGATGTTGGTTTAGCACTAAGTGGGGAATGTGAAGTACAGGTGACCTTACCAATCTTGCAATCACGACACATACCTTCTGACTTACCTGTGTGTTTAGGAAGTCCTCTCACACAATCCTTGGAGGATAACTTGACTATGTCTTGATGATTGAGGTGACACATTCTTCTGTGCCATAATTTTAGGGTATTGATATAAACTTGTGACCTGAAAAAAATCTCAGAAGAGTATTTTTGGTCAGCAGGAACACAATAACAACAATTTTTAGTTCTTTCTCCTTTCATGAAACTTTTACCTTTTCCATCCAGAATCAGGCGAAAATAAAAGATTCATGTTCGTCAACAATTTGACTAACACTAAGCAAGTTTACTTTTAGTCCTTTAACCAGCAAGACATCTTTGAGATTAGGAAGACCTGATGTATTCACAATTCCACATCCAATTATGTTGGCTTGAGCACCATCACCAAATACAACCTTACATGATGAGTGTGTATCATTCATGGACGAAAAACAGTCCTTGTTCCCAGTCATGTGTTTTGAACATCCATTATTCATGTACCAAGAATCAAAATCTCTTGGAACAAGAGCAGTATAAGCGACATTGCAAAAGGCCATTATGTCACTTTTCTCATTAGATACACTGCCAATTAAGCAAAATTGCCTACGAAATTTTCATCATCAGAATTATTGTCACAAAGATCCCAACGTTTTTTATGGATAGGGTTCAAGTTTGCTTGACCTTTGGGTTTGTTCTTGTTTTTCCTAAAGGATCTTCTTCTTTGGGGAATAGAGGATTTGACCAAAAGACTCTTGGCTATCTTGGAAAGTTCATTAAGGGTTTTCTCAAGAGATGATTGAAAAGAGGTAAGTCTATTCATATATGTATTCTTATTTCTCCCTAGATTTATGCACTTAGGTCGTAAGTGACCAATGATTCCACAATGGTGACAAGTTGGAACAAAAGATCTTTGGGGTTAAAAAGAGGGTACAAAATTCTCTTTTTGACTTTTGACAAACCTGGTTGGTTGCTTGGAGCTTTCGCCAACTTCATATCCTAGCCCTATTTTGTCAGTCTTACCAATGCCACACATTTTGGTTAATTTTTCTGACTCGAGAGAAAATTGTTTAAAAGAAAATTTGACTCTTCCAAAGCAAGTTCAAGATTAGACTTTTCTTTTGTCAAAGAAGAGACAAGATAATTTTAGCAATCTACCTTTTCATGAAGCATCTTAACATGTTCTTCAAGGCACGATTTTTCTTGCTTCCATTTTTTCTTTAAAAGTGAAATTTTTTCTTGAAAGATAAGTTTTGTTTCCTCACACCTTGATAACTCATTTGTGAGTGTTTCAATTTTAGTCCGCATGGAAGCAGATAAAGTACACATATCAAAATATTTTTCATCCACGTTGTCCTCATCTTCTTCATCCTTGAGAGACGCGTCCAAAGCAATCAAAGCAATGAAAGCAATCATTTCATCTTCTTTATAATATGCATCTTCTAACTCGCTATCGCTCCACGTGGCTTTCAAAACCTTATGTGATTTAGACTTTCTATTTGCACAATCTACAGCTTTGTGTCCAAAACTAGGACACTCAAAACACTTTAGGTTATTATCAGACTTTAGAGAGGATTTTGGTTTGAAATTTTTGACATTTGAACTCCCCTTATTTCTAAAATTCTTTGAGTTTAGATTTTGGCTGCTTGACCCCTTAGAAAAATTTCTAGAAAAAGCTTTTCTAATTTTGAGAAATTTTTCAAATTGTTTTGTTAGAAAAACATATTCTTTGGAAGAGATTTCAGTAGGTTCGTTCTCTTCTTCTTCTTCCTGATTTATTGAGCAAAAAGTAATTGTCTTCTCTTTCTTATGATTTAGTTTTCTTGCTTCATAGGTCTTAAGATTTCCAACTAGTTTGTCAAGAGAATATTTAGACATATTGTGTGATTATTCTATTACAATTTGTTTAGGCTCAAAATTGGAAGTGACAGATCTAAGCATCTTTTGAACAATAACTTTTGACTTAATAGGATGACCTAGACCATGACATTGATTAGTAATGTTAAGAAGACGACTATGAAAATCATCAATGGTCTCATCGTCACTCATTCTAATTTGTTCAAATTCGGAGATTAAACATTGAAGTTTTTGATCTCTTACCTTGATATTACCTTCATGAGTAGTGGCGAGTGAGTCCCATGCTGCCTTTGCCATTGGACAATGAAGAATTCTTCTTTGTTCCCTTTCTGAGAGGGCAGAAAACAAGTTGTTTAGAGCTTTTGTGTTCATCTTTGAGTTTGCTTTTTCGGCATCAGTCCATGTGCTTCTTTCCTTGGGGATGCACAATTTATCATCTTCAGCAGATGGGATTGTGGGAGGGCTGTATCCATCCTCGACCATAGTCCATTGCTTTCCATCGTCTTGAGAGATGAGAAATGCCGACATCATGATCTTCCATTGGAAGTTGTCGTTTCCTTCAAAAAATGGAGGAACATTAATAGAAGGTCCTAGGAGGGGAGGGGTGAATAGGCCATTTTATATAAAAAAATCGTTGAAATGTTAATTCGAGGATAGTAGAGAGTGTTTCTATCCTGAATTACCAGTAACGAAGTTGGTCAAAAATGCAATAAGTAGGAAAGCGATAAATAACACATGGATGTTTTTCTTTAACGTAGAAACCCTGCACCAGGAAAAAAAAATTATGTGTCCCTAACTCTTGAGGGACAAACCTTTTTATTATGTAAAACACATTTCTTTACAAGGCAGTAGCTATCAGGATACAAAGACACTCTTCTATCCTTGCTAGTATTCGCACAACTAGACTAAGATCTATCTCTCTTCTCGCCAGAACAAGTATTTACAAAATCTATGGCAATGAAGCTTCTCCTAGAACTTAGTACTCAAACGACTGATTCTCTCAAGAACGCTTCCAATGAAATTGCACCATCACTTCAACCCATAATATGCAATGAGAAAGTATGCAAGTTGAAAATAGTTTTTGTGAGCTTTCCTATGGAGATATAAAATCTCAAGAAGGAAGATCTTGTTTTATAAGCCTCCTAGAAGGTGTAGGAGCAAAAGAGAGTTTTTATGCAAGTTTAAAGAAAACCAAAACACTATTTGGGAAACAAGATGAACTCTTAGCAAATGCTAGAGTATGAAATGACTTGAAAGGAGGTGAGCAACATACTACACTCTCTTAATTCTTCAAGTACCAAATACTTCATAGGGAAGTAGTATTTATAGGCAACAAGGTTGGCAAGTGGAGAACTCAAAAACCAATGTAGGCCATCCATGAAAAAGAAGAATCAATGGCTTCTCTTTAAAAGGACGAAGGGACATTATTTTTTCTTAAGCTTTGTCCAACCGGGACAACAAAGAGAAGTAAGAAAGAAAAAATTTCTCCTTGAATCAAGGGAAAGACATACCAAACATATGTTTTAAAAATATTTTTCATTTCCTTCTTTCCTACGGAATTGTCAAGAGGAGAGTAACAAAACTTGTAAACAAAACAACCAATTGTTTTGTCAAAATGTTTTAGATATATATACAGACAAGTAAGTCATGGTTTTTTATGATGAAAATGTCAGATGAGTAAGTGCATGAATTTTACCTTTATCAATGGTTAACCTGTCTTGAATATAGTCTTGACAAAGGTTATGTGATATTGATCAATTTGCTTGATAATCCATTGCTTGATTATTGACTTGGATGATAATAACCCTTACTTATCTTAATTGATCCATGTTTTTGATTAATTAGAGACATGCCAATATTTACATGTCAATATGTGTCATTAGCATAAATGTTGTATATAAAGAAAAATGAAAGAAAAAAAGGAGGATAAATAGCAAACGGTATATCTTAATATCTTATCCCTATTCTTAGTGTGATAAAAATGGACTCCCCGATAACAGCACTTCTTATCCCTATTCTAAGTGTGATAAAAATGGACTCCCCGACAACAGCACTTCTCATGCTACAAAGTAATCTATCCAAACAATATGATCGGGAGTGTCTGCCTTCTCTTTAGGAAAACATACCACTCATTTTCTCCGAGCTAACAACTTTGACCATAATCTTTCACGCTCGTTACTTCCAGTTTAGAAACTCATTTGTATTTCTCTCTTGGTGATATTTTGGCTTGCGAAAGTGGTAAGTTTTCTCGAGGAAACTCGATTTTGAATTCACTTCTTTGTGTATTAAATCTGGTTCTTATGACTGTAATCTACAAAAAGAGAAGGAAGTTTACCACTGTGTCATACTATATCACTTAGATGATGAGTTCTGGTTTCATATAAACTGGTCTCCCTTTTTTCATTACATTTGGTTTGTTCACAATTATTGGTGATCTACCTTTGTTTGAATTATTCAGTGAGCTTGTTATCAAGTCATTAATACTCCCTTGGCGGAGACCATATCCCCTTTTTTATGGTGGATCTATGTGAGCTTGTCTCAGCATTTACTGGTATGGCATCATCATCGAGTACCATAGAGGAAATTCCCTATGATGATGATGGCATCATTGAGGCTATGTTTTGCAACTTCAAGAGTATAGTGGATTTACTAGATTTGGAGGAAGGCTTAGACTTACTTGGCATCTTGGTTGCAGGCCATGAACCAAACCCAGTTGGTATCAATGCTACATTACAAGGTATGTGGAAAAGGCTGGGTCAAATACGTATCATTCCTGTTAAACGAAATGTATTTGTTATCACCATTGGTTCGGAAAACCTTTCTAAGAAACTTATCATTGACAACCCTTGGAGTGTCAAGGGATTCTATTTTTCGGTTTGGCAATGGCCAAGGCATCAAAATATCAAGGAGATAAATCCTCATAGAGTTACTTTTTGGATTCAAGCACATGGAATACCAAAAGAATATCTTTTTGTGTCCAATGGAAGGAAACTTGGAGGCATGCTTGGATCTACACTGGATGTTGATGACCTAAAGGTTGTGGCACAATGTAGTTTTTTGAGGATGAGTGTGGATTTTGATGCCGAGAAACCACTATCGACTTTCTGTCCACTTCCTCGCAAAGACAGAACTAACACAAACGTTAGATTTAAATATGAGAATGTCAAGAAATTCTGCTATAATTGTGGTCGACTGGGTCATGTGATCCAGGATTGCAATTATCAGGTGAACCCAGTTCTTAGGAAGTTGGGAGTATAAGACCATAACTTGGTGGCGGAACTGCCATAAAAGGCGATGTTTACACATGCCTATTTCCCTACTGAATTCCTCTATGTAAAGAAGACTAAGTTTATTAATCTGGGGTTTTTTCGCTGACTGATGGACTGTTCTGAATGACAAGAATTTAAAAGTATCAATGATATATAGAAACGAACCATCGAAGGAAAAATTTCAGCGGCAAGTGACAAGACTAACACTAGGGTTCTTTCCACATCGATGCATGGGGACGATATCCAAAACGTTCTCAATGGTTCGAATGAAGGGAACGTGCTTCATGGGATCAGGCATGTTGGTGTTGATGTGTGTGTCGAGTTGATTGGACATACCAACATGGGGAGTAATGTTACAATACAAGTATGGAGGCGATTGAGGACTTGGACTCAGACCCACTGATTTTCTCTAGCCCAAAGAGAGATGTGGGAGTCAACGATTCGTTACTTTATTCAAATTACGACCCAGATGTGAATGGAGTGTGGTACCGGAATGGCAGTGTGACACGTGCAATTAATGGGCTGACACTGGCTAATGTCTCATGGGTTGACCCAAAACTTATCTCACCATGGGCTTTCAAAGACAAAGCTGATTTTTACAAAGTGAACCATAAATTTCCATTTTTGGAATTTTGTGAACAGCCAGCAACACCAACTGATCCAGAAACTCTTAGATCTTCTTCTCTACAAATTGTGGAGATGGTTTATATACTAAGGTGATTCCTACATGTTCTAAGAGGAGTCATCAAGCTGTTGGGGTGGAGGATACCAACAACTCCAAGCGGGTTTACTCGGGCCAACAAAATGATGAAAAAACTAGTAATGCTTTACAAAGGAATGTGATGGAAGGAAATGGGAAAGATGTTTCTGATAGAAAGGGAAATATGGTTCGGAAAGGGACGAGTAGTTCCTCTGTGCTACCTGTTTTAAGTAGTAGAGTGAATAAGGGATGGAAGGTGTACAAGCATAGTAAAAAGAAGAAGTTCTTGAGAAGAATAGAAGAAGATGAGAAGCTGAATGAAATGCCTACTAGCACTAGCTCTCGAGCTAGCACTCGAGTAGTTGAGGCTAATATTCTATCAAGCAACGGTATGAAGGACGTTACCAACCTTCAGGGCACTAGTAACTGGCTTACAGCTGCAAGGAATCAATGATTACAATTTCTTGGAATTGTAAAGGACTCAGGAAATCTTTGACAATTCAGATGTTGTGGCAATTAACCCACTCCCACTGTCCTTGTGTGGTGTTCCTCTTAGAAACACATCAGAGAAGTCATTTTGTGGACAAGATTATGAGACGGATGGGGTATTCAAAGGGATATAATGTTGAGCCTGTTGGAAGTGCTGGAGGTCTATCTTTATAGTGGAAACCTAGTTGAATTGCTGATGTGATTGTGTTCTCTACGAACTTCATCGACACAACAATTAACATGGCGGTGAACTTGGTGTGGCATAGTTCACTTGGATTTATGGACCACCATATCAAGAGGAGAAAGAGGCTTTTTAAGCTGAAGGCTCATGGTGATTACGTGTCGTGGGTTTTCATTAGTGACCATAATGATCTCCTGTGGCAATATGAGAAGAGGGGAGGTGAAGTGTGGAATGAAGGAAGATATGGTTTCCTTTGTAAACTTATGGAGGATAATGACTTGATCAACACTGGTTAAAAAGGGACACCATTTACTTAGTGTAGGAAAGAGGATGTATTGTCACTTTGCAGGAATGTTTGGATAGAGGTGTGGCAAGTGAGGAGTGGCTCTTTAAGTGACATGATTCCAAAGTGTAACACCTACCACAGGTTGCTTCCAACCACTGTCCACTCTTACTGGAGATTATTCCTACTTGTGTCAAACATAGGAAATCTTTTAAGATTGAGGCTTATTGGATGGCGAATACTACTTTCATGGAGATTGTTAAAGATTCTTGAATGCTACCAATAACAGAACAAACCAAGCACAATGGGAACTCAATTTGAGAAGATGTAGGGATGCACTACTCAAGTGGAGTCGTGACAATTACCTTAACTTGAGGGGTGATGTGGATGAATACATGGTGGAAATTCAGAAGTATCAACAATTTGAACCGACGATGAAGCTGGAACATCAGCAGGGGGTTATCACGACCAAGTTAGAATGACTCTTGATGATGGAGGAGATATTTTGGCAACAAAGATCGAGAATCAAGTGGTTAAATGCTAGAGATTCTAATTCCCGATTTTTTTACCTCACTACTGTTGGAACTTAAGTCCCACATGGAAGAAGTTAGAAGGGCCTATGCCCTTTACTCTTGTTAAGAAGTAATTGGGTTGAAATCTAGAAGATGGGCTTTCGTAAGTATTTATGGATTTGGGCCTTGGGTTACCAAGGATAAAGCCCAAATATATAATTGTCAAAAGGTGGACCTTGGGCCTTGAGAGGGCTCTTGGGCTATGTTGATTAAAATTCGGTTTTAATTTTTGAAATTAATATTTTTATTTTAATTGTTATTTTTGGATAAATATGATGCTTTTTGGATCAAAACGAGCAAAAGTTGAAATAACAATAAGTTTTGTTAAATCAACCAATGCGACTTTTAACGACGCAATGCTTTGACCCGCTTATATAAGGATGACCTCAGGACGTCATTTTATCATCCAATTCGCAGACTTCATCTTCTTCCCAAAATTTATATTCTAAAAAACATAAAGTAAATTTTCTAGGGTTCAAGTTCGTGGGATAGAACTTGAATCAGATAGTTATATCTTCTAGATAGACGTCCGGAACTACAAGCACAAGTATGAGCGAATTTCTGTCTTAGAACACTGCAAAGCAGGCCTCTATCTGATTAAGTTAGTGATTTTCTATTTCGTTTTATTGTTAATTTTAGTGTTAATTTTGATTTTGTTATTATTATATATAGACTATTTGTAAACAAAATACTGATTGATTTTAACAATTTAAGACATAAATTTTGTCAAGATGGATCAATCAGTGCCTGGTGTGAAACACCATGTGGAGAAACCAGAGAAATTCAAGGGTGCAAATTTCAAACATTGGCAACAGAAGATGATGTTCTATTTAACAACTTTTCAAGTGGCGATTGTCCTCACTGCTGATGCTCCAAAGGCCCTGCCTGAAGAACAAGGAGATGACGTTCCATCTAATGCTCAAAAGGCCTAAAATCAGAGAGCTTTAGATTCCTAGGCTAATAATGAGTTTTTATGTTGGAACTATATTCTCAATGCCTTAGACGATTCCTTGTATGACATATACTGATCATTCAAGACGGCAAGGGATTTGTGGGAGTCTTTGGACAACAAGTACAAGACTGAAGTTGCTTGTTCAAAGAAATTTATCATTGGCAAGTTTCTTAACTTCAAGATGCCAAGTTTTTTGTCAAGCAAGTGGAGGGACTCCAGGCCATTGTTCATAAGTTAAATGAGAAAGGTATGGGATTAAACCCGAATTTTCTTGTTGGTTCTATTATTGAGAAATTGCCTCCTTCATGGAAAGATTTCAAAGCATATCTGAAATATTTTAACCGAGGACATGAGTTTTGAACAATTCTAAAGATTCGAACCCAAGAGGATAACCGAAAGAATGAGAAGGCTGATGCAACTTCTTTGGAGGCAAACGCCAACATGGTCCAAGGAAGTCCTTCAAAGGGCAAGAATGATGTTGCCAAAAATACTCAATCTAGTGCAAAAAGGTCACACTCCCCACAAAATGACAAGATGTTTAAAAAGACAAAATCTGGAGGCTGTTGGGTGTGCGGCAAACCTGGGCATAGACCAAAAGAGTGTCGGTTCAGGAAATATCAAAGTGGTGGAGGTTCTAGAAATTCCAACAACCAAGCAAACCTTGCTGAAAATCAAACTCAATTCATTGGTGTGGTTTCTGAAGCAAATCTGGTTACTAATACAAGTGATTGGTGGATTGATATCGGTGCTACAAGGCATGTAAGCGCTTCAAGGGAGGTATTTTCTTTGTATCAACCAGCCAATGCTGGAGAAGCTTTGTTCATGAAAAATACCACAACCGCAAAGGTTGAAGAAAAATGAAAGGTAATTCTGAAATTCAATTTAGGAAAAGACCTTATACTCATTAATGTTCTAAGCAACAAGGGATTCAAACTAGTATTCAAGTCTGAAAAATTTGTACTCACCAAGGCTGGAGTGTATGTAGGAAATGACTACCTCTATGAAGGGCTAAATAAACTAAATATTGTACCTACTATGGATGTTAATAATAATAATAATAATCATAATAATAATAATAATAATAATAATAATAATAATAATAATAATGCAGCACTAGTGCTGCTTCTATGTACATGGTTGAGTCGTTTTCTTTATGGCATTCTAGATTAGGCCATGTTAATTTTCGTTCTTTACAAAGAATGGTGAATTTAGGCATGTTGCCAAAGTGTTCAATGAATAAAATGACTAAATGTAAAATCTGTATTGAATCAAAGTTTACAAGTAATTCTTACAAATATGTGAAAAAAATCAAATGACGTACTTGATTTAATTCATAATGATTTGTGTGACTTTAAATCAACACCATCTCGTGGAGGAAAGAATTATTATATATATTTCATTGATGATTGCAGTAAATATTGTTATGTTTATTTATACATAGCAAAGATGAAGCTTTGAATTTGTTTAAGACATTAAAGCTGAAGTTGAAAACCAACTTGAGAAATAAATAAAAATTCTAAGGTCTGATAGAGGTGGAGAATACGAATCTAATGACTTTGCTGAATTTTGTTCTTCTCATGGAATTGTGCATCAAACAACAGCCCCAAATACTTCACAACAAAATGGAGTTACTGAACGAAAGAATTGAACATTGAGAAATATCATAAATTCAATATTAAATAGTTTGAGAGCACCAACTAGTTTATGGGGTGAGGCATGTCTTACTGCAAATATGATATTAAATAGAATTTCTCCTAAAACAAGTGATCAATCTTCTTATGAAATTTCGAAAGGACGTTCACCTACTTATAAAACGATGAAAGTGTGGGGTTGTCTTACCAAAGTTCAAGTTCCTCTTCCAAAGAGAACCAAAGTTTGACCAAAAATAATAGATTGCATATATATTGGCCCTCTCAAAAATAGTGCAGCCTATAGATTTTTGGTATACAAATATGATGTTGTTGATATAAACACAAATACTATCTTAGAATTTGCCAAAACAGAATTCTTTGAGGATATATTTCCTTACAAAGATAAGTCTAATATAAGGAAAAGAATATATATATATATATATGTATGTATATAGATAGATTGCCTCAAGTTAAATTAAATAAAAGTACTAAAAATATTGGGGTTAATGAAAATACTTCTACTGTTCAAGAAGAAATTCTTAAACAAAGAAGAAGTAAACAAGGAAATATTACCAAAGATTTTGGACCCGAATTTATGACTTTTGTTCTTGAAGAAGAACCTCAAACCTAAAAGGCTACTACGTAGTCATCTGAAGCACCTTATTGGAAAGAGGTCATCCAAAGTGAAGTCGAATCTATTATGCAAAATAATATGTGGATATTTGTAGATTTATCTCCGGGACATAAACCAATAGGCCATAAATGGATTTCAAAATAAAAACAAGACCTAATGGTGCAATAGAAAAATACATAGCTAGAATAGTAGCTAAAGGGTATCGTCAAAGAATGAGTAGATTTCTTTGATACTTATTCGCCAGTGGCAAGAATGACAAGAATTACGTCCATAAGAACGTTAGTTGCTATAGTGGTTGTTCATAATTTAGAGATACTCCAAATAGATGAAGAAATTTACATGGAACAACCCGAAGGTTTCGTTGTTAAAGGTCAAGAACATAAAGTGTGTAAATTAGTTAAGTCTCTTTATGGACTTAAAGCCCCAAAACATTGGCATGAGAAATTTAATAATACGCTTTTATCTAATGGATTCAAAATAAATGAATGTGAGAAATGCGTTTATGTGAAAGAATATAGAAACGCTTCTTTGTATGCTTATATGTGGACGATATGCTGATTATGGGAACTAGTAGGATATAATTAATCAAACCAAGAAAATGTTGCATTCCAATTTTGATATGAAAGATATGGGAATAGCTGATGTGATTCTTGGCATTCGAATTCAAAGGAATTCGGATGGTTACATACTTACTCAATCCCACTATGTAGAGAAGGTCCTTAGAAAATTTGGATACTACGATAACAAGCCGGTTATTACTCCATTTGATCCCTCTAGTTATTTTAAGAAAAATTAAGGTGATAGTGTGCCTCAATTGGAATATACACAAGTTGTTGGATGCTTGATATACATAATGAATTGTACAAGACCGGATTTGGCATATAGTCTAAGTCAACTTACTAGGTATTCAAGCAATCCTGGAAAAGATCATTGGATTGGTCTAGTACAAGTTTTGAGGTACCTAAAATATACAATAAATTATGGATTGCATTACACCAAATATCCTCCCATATTAGAAGGATATTTTGATGTAAATTGGATTTTCAATAATTCGGAGAGTAAGTCTACAAGTGGGTATGTATTTACATTTGGAAGTGCAACCTTATCTTGGAAATCATCAAAACAAATCATGAATACACGTTCGACGATGGAAGCAGAAGTTTTAACCTTAGACAAAGCCGTCGAAGAAGCGGAATGGCTCAAAAACTTCTTAGAAGGTATTCCGTTGTGGCCTAAGTCTGTCACGACTATTTGCGTACATTGTGATAGTATGGTCACTCTTACTAGAACAAAGAACCAAATCTACAATGGAAAATCGAGGCATATAAGACAACGCCACAAAACAATAAGAGACTTGCTCAAAAATGAAATAATTTCTATTGACTATATAAAATCAAAGAAAAATATAGCAGATCCTTTGACTAAAGGCCTTAATAGAGAGCAAATAATATTTATATCAAGAGGAATGAGCTTAAAGCCAAGACAATGAGTCACTACTTGGCGGAAACTTAACCTAGCAACATTGGAGATCTCATGGTCTACGTTTCATAGGCAAACTAGTTAAGGAAGACTCAAGATGTCTGACACACATATATGTTTTTTCCTAGAGTGAAATAAAGTGTGTTTCTGTTGCTGATTAAAGAGATGAATACTAAATATTCTTAATAATTCTAATAGCTTTAGAAAGTGGGTTGTTAGTCTTGCAATGTCTTGATCGAACACTCTTGTTAGATAATGGAGCGATCTATTCATCATTAGTGTATTGATTTGAGTTGTCATTATGTGTGGTAATTTGGTGTGATACCTGTTGAGATGCTTGTTGCTATGAACTTAATGCCTTCTATAAATTTTCGATCGTTCCATGCTAAGGTGTTTGAAAGTTGTAAGTGTGAGGTCTTTAATTTTATATGTTTGATTACATTGTCGTTTTTCTTTGAAATATGATTAGTATACATGCCCCCATTGTGGTTGATAAGAATCTAATAGTTTTATTACTTCTTATAGATAATATGGCCATTTAAGTGTAAATGTATGCTAGTTGTTATGCCTAGGAGAAAATGTAATAGCGGAATAAAAAGTGAAGTGATGATGCTTATGTACCTCTTGTGCACTTGTGTGTGATGTATGTCTTGATGCAAATTTTTGAGGACTATTTGGTTTTAAAGTGTGAGGTAAGTAGGCTAAGTCGTATCACTCCTTATCCTAAAATTCATAAAAATTTGAAAATTTTGAGAAAATGCAATGCAAAATATGTGTGTTTTGGTGTGTTTGTGTCATGGTAATATTTCTTGATGATGAAATTAAATTTTTGACTAATGAATTGCACTATTTTAAGCATGTGTAAAAAAGTGAAAATAATGCATTTTTAATCGGTTGAAAAGCACATGTCTCTCAAAATGTGTTCATTTGAGGGAAAAAAATTAACATGTTTCAGAGCTATCATTGCTTATGTGAGAATTTGAGCCGAATTATGCATGACTAGCTTGTTTAATGCACTATTTCTATGTGTGATATCAATTGGTTATGTGTGATCTAGAACTCACTTTAAACCGTGCAAAGCAGTTTTTCAAATCATGAGTAGTTTTCAAAGATGATAGAAGCATGAGGATCATCACCATAGTCAAATAGCTTATGAACCTATGATGTATATATTCTTTCGTGAGCCAATTTGAGCCTTTGAAATACTTAGCATTTTCTTTCATGAACACCACAAATACCTACCTAGCTTAAACACTTGTCATACCCCCTAACTCGACAAACTAGCAAACAATGATAAATTCCTATTAGGATGCAGTTTTAGTGTTGTGCTTATTGCAAAGATTGTCAAGAGATAAGTGTAAGGTGGAGGAGGTCTTGTATTGGTCATTTGCTTGTTTAGTTGTTTAATAGTCCAAAAAGAAAAGAAAAAAAAATGGAAAAGAGTACCAAATAAAAGCAAAGATAAAAATAGAAAAGAAAAAATAGTTCTACGAAAAAGTTGTATTTGAAAAAAAAAACAAAGAAATTCCAAAAATAGTGTGTGTTATACATAAAGAAAAACTGTTTTGGGAAGTGGTTTGATTTGAAAAAGGAAAATAGTAGCACCTAGAAGTAGTTTAGAGGAACTTCAACATGTGAATTGTTTGCTAAGTTGCTTGGTCTTTGATTATCATATCTCTTTCTTTCATTTAACTCTCTTCCTTAAAACCCCATTACAACCTAAATAAAAATTCTCCTGATTTGAAACTCTTGTGTGTGGAATTGTTGGAGTATTTGGTTGAAAATCAAGTCTATGAAAAACACATGACCAATTTTATTTTTGAGTGCAAACATTAACCCTCTAAATACTCGAGTGCATCGAGTGATATCTTGTGAGTTAAATGGTTAGGAACATGTTGGTTTGAATACATCTCATTGCATGCATTTGGTTTGACATGTAACATGTTTGGCTTATTATGCATGCATTGATTTCATACTCTAATTGTGCTTAAGTGAAGTTCAATCTATTAGTCATGGTTCTTTGAGAGAAATATTCATCATTCAGGATACTGACATGCTTTTGTGTTTGATCTTGTGTTTCTTTTATGTTTTGAGGACAAGCAAAGCTTAAGTGTGAGATAGTTTGTTATGACCATAATTATGTGCCTAATATGCTCATAAATTATGTTTATTGCTTGTTTTTCATGAATCAAGCTTTGTTCTTATAAAATTTCTCGTTCATGTTAGGAAATAATGATTTAACTCGGAAATGTATTAAAGGAAAACAATTACCACTACTAGAAAAACCCCATTTAGGGGCAATGAGTTTTGAGACCAATATATGTCTCTTTCTTCTATAGAGACTAATGTGTGTCATGCCATTTAAGAAAATATTCAATGATACACTTGTTAGTCCCTAATATATAATTGGTGACCTTCATAAGTCTCAAAAGAAATAAATTTATTGTTTTGTATTTTGTGTTTTGTATTTATACAATGTATGGCAATGTTAACGTTTGTCCCGAGAAACATGTCATTAGTTTTGTCCATCCTTACTTATATTTACTACCTAATACATGTCATTAGTTTTTTTTCTCTACCGCACAAGATAAGGACACGTGAGAAAACCTCTTCAAAACACTTTGTACCTTTGCAAAAGTCCCTTGCTTCTACATAATGGGATAGTTGTGTATCCCAACCCTTTTATCATTATTTTCACTATAAATTTATATACGGTGATATGTGGGTATTGTGTATATGATATACATAAAAGTAAATAGAATGTATAGAATACTTCTTGGTTGGGGACGCATAGACAATCGCCCATTTCACCTAGTGTATTTGGTATTTCTTCTAAGTGGATAAGGACGTTTGAGAGTTTCTTCTTCTTGGGTTAGTTGTGTATAGTAACAATACCTTATACCTTCCTTATGTACTGGGACAGAATAATAAATATACATGTTTTGTAAAGTAACCCATGCCCACTGAATCCCATACAAAGCCACACACACACACACTCTCTCTCTCTCTCTCTCTCTCTCTCTCTCTCTCTCTCTCTCTCTCTCTCTCTCTCTCTCTCTCTCAGATCTCAGATCTCAGATCCTAGTTTCCATCCAACAATATCGAAACACCGGTGACGATAACTAAAGTTGATTGAGTTGATGGTAATTCATATATGTGTTATCCAGATTCTTTTTCTTCTTTGCTTTTAGCTTTTCTGATGAATAATGATTCAAACATGAAGTTTCAGATTTGATTTACATCTGTCAAGCATAGAGCAACGAGATTCGATTTTAAGTTTATAGACGGTGTTCTCAGTGATCGGATGGTCGAGATCTTCATCTTGTACTGGGTCATCTTTCTTCTAGTTTTGTTTTCATCTTGAACGAAAGATCACCGGTTTCGTTTAGCTCTGGCGACTTGAAACTCCACTTTTCCTGTCTTTTGATGGAGGTTTGGTGCTTGAAAACTCCACTTTTCATGTTTTTCAAAGTAAGAATCAATCATCCTAGTTGTTTTCATTTTTAGTTTCTCATGAGATATTGCTATTGCTCAAAAAAGTAGATTCATTATGAAATGATTATTGTGTTTTGGATTCATAAGGGCCGAGATCAATCATGGGGTTGAAGGAAACTTCAAGGAGGCGATCATTTTTCAGCACGCAAAATGAACTATAGGAGGAGGAGTATTACGACAAGCAGCTTCCGAAGAAGAAGCACCGCCTCACTACCAAGCAGGTCTCTAGCCAACACCCTAATTTATTTTCCTTTCTTAAATATATGCTTCAGCCTTGAACTTCACTATCTATCATAAACAATATTTCTTCAAGCTAAGTGATTTCCAAATAGTGTTTTGTATCTTGGTCTAAACGTATATACAAATATATGAACTAGATCAAGTGACTTTGATCGAGTTGAGATAAACATAGATAGATTTTGTGCAGAATCAGAAGAATGGAGATTTTTTAAGGGATTGGAGTGGATGGAAACTTGAAAAAAAAAAAGGAGAACTCAGCTGATCTAGGGGTGAAGAAGTAACTTTACAAAATCTGGTAGGTGGCTCAGAAGCCACCAAGCCAATCCGACTGGTCTATCAAATGTTCCCTTTCACTTTAGTTGTACGATTATGAAGTATTTTTGCATTTTTTTTTTCAAATGGAAAAGGATGGGGACAATTGAGGGTTGCTTGTGTGGGGACCAATATATATCATAAAGGATGTTTGTAACTCATACTTGTATTATTTCGTTAGTGAATACTTTTTCAAGTTATCAATACATGGAAAAATTATAGGAACATTTGCTCTTAGGTTTCTAATAAGGAATGGAAACCCGAACACTAAAAACATATGAGCTAAATGTGCCTGCACAGTCCCTAATGGTGTTTGGAGACCTTTATGTGTTACTTTTGACCCTCTATAGGGACACAAATTTAAATGTCTATGAAGGGAATTTTTCTAGTAGTGTACACACTTATTAGAGAAAACGTTTAAATTTCTGAAGTCATGAGAGAATTTGGAGCAACTTTGAGAAAATGACGAATAGCTTCACCGGAAATCGTAAGAAGTTGCCCGGAACCCGCCGAAATTCACCACAGCCGGTCAGACCACCCTTACCGGCCCAAACACTTTATTTATAGCCTAATGGAGGCCCAATCTACCCAAGTATGCATTCCAATCTGATTTGAAGAGAAGAGCAAGAAGATGGATCACATGATGTCACTTATTTCATACTTTAGCCTTACAAAGCCTAAAATAGTGAATCATGGTTCCCTTGATTCAAAGTCAACATTTAGATCTTCCAACTCCTAATTCATATCATCTAAGGTCTGACATTTGCCCCATATCTCTCCCAAATTCGAGCTCCCCATCACCCACACACACATCATAGACATTTAAATTTTCCCTCTAATTTTAGTTAAAATATTTCCAAGTTTTAGTTAACTTTTTCTCTCTAGTTTTCTCCTCCAAACCTCTCAATATCTCTTCCCTCTCTCCTCTCCTTAATAGGCCGACACAAACTCCTCTCCATTACCAAAAGATAACTAGCTCCTCCTTCAAGGGAAGAACCGAACCTTTCCACCACCATACCATCATTTCGGTCTATTTTGGGTGTTCCTCCTCTCACTTTTGCCTCTATGGTTTGGTTTGGTTCTTAGAGTTTAAAGGAGTGGGAAGTAATCTCTCTTCTCCTTAGATCCTTAGAATCCTATGAGCTACCCTTACCTCCTCTTGAAGTTGGGTGCTAGCTAGAAGTGAAAATGTGAAGCTAGAAGCCTTGCAGTCATTTAGTGAAGCTTTGTCTAAGCACTCTTTGGTTATCTCTTTACTATTTTAGTTCTAAGCATGTATCTAAACTTTGTTCTAGTTATTCTTAGTGAGTATTTACCTTTTGGAAGGCTAGCCAATTTGATGTACATACAATGATGCTTTGAGTCATGAAATTGGATTTGTTTTAGTGTACTACATGCTATTAAATAAGTTTTTTTTGTGTGTGATATGATTATGGTATGTTTTCATGTTTGAGTTTGATTAAATGTTTTCATATTCATGTCTCAGCCCTGACTAAGTTGAGATATGTCTAGTGGAGCTAAAAATGAACCTAAGTGAACTAGTCACTCACCTAAGGAAGATAAGCTTGTAAACATGACTAAGGTTTAAACTTAAAATGTTAAGCTTAAGGTTTGGTTTTCCTTATGCTTGATCATGAATCAAAACGCTTTTGAGGTCCAAGTGACTCTAAGGATTTTTGGTTAAGCTTACATTGAACCAAGAGACTTTGTAGCTATTGTTGATTCTTTCGACTCTTAACCCAGTAGGTGCAAGTTGGGAGGTTTCATTAGAACTCACTCTTAAGTGATCCAAAAGAGGCTTAGGAAGGGAAGTCATCCACAATCTTCACATGTGTGTGCAATCAAACTCATTACACATGAAATACATTAGGAGTCTAGCACCAAAAGTCTAACTCTTAATCTTGTTTTACTTTGTGCTTCATGGATGGACCAAAACCTTCTGGAATCCTAAAAGGCCTATGAATTTCAGCCCATAACCAAGTGCGACCCGAGAGGGCATGATTTGGACATGAAAGGATTTTTTTTCATATGATCCAGAAGACGTTTGAGCATGTAAACCGAACCAAAACTCATAACTTGGACATTGTTCGTACATTGAGTTGGCTAATGGCGATATCTCTAGCCGACCAAATATTTACATTGTTTTGTTTTATTTTATTTTACCTCATGATTGCATTTAGTTAGTTAATCAACCATTCAATCGGACAATCACTCATTGTAATTATACCACCCCTTGCATAGTTAGGTTACCAAAGAACTTAGCTAGGTAAGACACATTTCTATCTTTTCGTTCATTAATTTTGGGTCACATTGCATGTTTAAGTAATGACGTCGTCTAGGACCTAATCGATTTAAGCTTTAAAATTAGAATGGTCAATCCTCGTGGGTTCAACACTTGATTTCAATATATATACTATTACTTGATCCCGTATACTTATGGGTAAGAAAATTTCACTTAGCCCTAGACTAATTAATAGTCAAAATGTGAGGGAACTAAATCTCTTAACAAGAACAGACATGGCTAAGTTCTTTAATAATCTCATAAAGAAATGAGTTGTTGAGGACCAAAGTGAACACAGCCGTAAGAATTGAAATATGTCTAGATATGGTATGTGTGATACTTGTTATCTCGGTTCACTACAAAACGTGAATAGTTCAAGACAATATGTTCACTACTTCACAAAGTAAATCCGATAAGTATTCGCTACAAAAGGTTCAAATCCAAAAGACACCTCTTCCGATGCATACTCTATCTAACTTCTCCGAAATAACGGTAAATTCCTAAATTATCTTATTTTATATTCAAATGTGGGGTATTATTAGAGTTTGAATAGAAAAATGAGGTATTATTGGAACTTGTGGGACTTTAGTCCCACATGAAAGAAGTTAGAAGGGTCTATGCCCTTCATAAGGGTTTACCCTTGTTAAGAAGTAATTGGGTTGAAAGCTAAAAGATGATCGAGTTTTCACAAGGATTTGTGGATTGGGGCCTTGGGTTACCAAGGGAAAATCCCAAATATATAATCGTCAAAAGATGGGCCTTGGGCCTGGGGGTGGCTTTATTGATTAAAATTCGGTTTTAATTTTAATTATTATTTTTGGATAAATATGAAGGGATACGTTTTGAATCAAAACGAGCGACGGTTGAAACAACAATAAGTTTCATTAAATCAACCAACATGACTTTTGACAACGCAATGCTTTGATGCTTATATAAGGACGACCTCAGGTTGTCAATTGATCATCAAATTCGCAGACTTCATTTTCTTCCCAAAATCGATATTCTGAAAAACATAAAGTAAATTTGTCAGGGTTCAAGTTCGTGGACTAGAACTTAAACCAAATAGTTGTATCCTCTAGATAGATGCTCAAAACTACAAGCACAAGTATGGGCAAATTTTTGTCTTAAGACATTGCAAAGCAGATCTCTATCTGATCGAGTTAGTGATTTTCTATTTCATTTTGTTGTTAATTTTAATTTTGATTTTGTTATTATTATTATTATATATAGACTGTTTGTAAACAAAATACTGATTAGTTCTAACAACTACGTACTATCCAAAAGAGACAACATAATCGGATTCTTTCGATTATTAATGGCATTGGTGAAAGAGTGCAAGGTGAAATGGAGGTGAAGGCTGAGTTTGAGAAGCATTTTAAGGAGGTTCATCGATCAAGTGGAGATAGGGATTGGGGAGCAACATTGTGTGGAGTGTCTCCGGTTATTACTAATGATCAAAATGATATGCTTATGTTCTCTTTCTCTATTGATGAGGTTAAAGGTTCTAGAGGGGAGGTGAATAGGCCTTTACCACTTTTTTCGTTCAATTCTGTTCTTGGGATAGCAAGAAATTGTCCTATCCCAAGAAACAGGTTACGAGTAATAAGGAAAGAACAGTAAGAAAAGAATAACACCAGATGTTTTTGGTGACGCAGAAATCCCACAACAGGATCAAAACTGCGTGCCCCTTACTCTTGAGGGACAAACCTTTCCACTAATTTGTAACTCACACAATTACAAGTTTCTGGCACTCTGAGGATACATAACCCTTATGCTATCCCGACTAGTCTACCCACTAGTACAAACAGAGCTACACTACTCTAATCTATGTGCTTACACTTGGAAAGAGAAACAAAAGTATCAAACACAGATTCTTAACTACACTTCAAGTTAGAACCTTCTTGACCACTTCTTGGGTTGGGCATCTCCACACTTTATCTCTATGGAATGCACAATGCAACAATTCATATGAGTTTTGAAAACAGTTTTTATGCTTTAGAAATCCATGTCTATTATGCACATACAGAGCAACCAGAAGACATGGAAGGGGGAGAGAAGAGATAAGAGAAACTACACACGAATGTGCTCTCAAAGAGTGCCAAAACAGAATAACCAAAGCCCCAAGAGTTTTCACTCAACCAACCGATCCAAAACAGCTTGGGACTCCTTATATAGACAAGGTTATTCGGTGGTCAACCACAGCTAAGAGACCACGTGAAACACAGCATACACATGCCTTAATGTAGTCCTACAACTGTCCTAAAGCAAGCCTAAGCATGGAGTGCTACAGACCGACAAGAATAGCAGCAAAGAGGACACAGCAAGCTTAAACAAGTATGGCAAGACAGCTTTTCAGATTTTACCTTAAAGAGCTAAGGTAGTCTAAGCAAGGCAAAAGAGGTCCTATGTGCTTATACCAGAATAGCAATATCAGTTCTCAATGAGGGAGCACGTTACAAGACAACAAAGAGAGGAACCCGAAAAATCAGGACCGAAAACGACTTGTCAGAAGGAAAGAGACAAACTGATTATGTTCAGAAAGCCCATGTGAACACAATGTCAACTTAACATATACGCATGCGTTTGTATCCTGAATCAAGGAGGTTCTAAACTCTAGACAGTCACATACATACAGACTCGGAAATCACCAAGACAACTGAACTCAGATATGCACAGACTAGCAGATGTCAAACAGGCCAACAGGGATATGAGCAACAGTTGCTATCCTAAATGAAAATCATGATATGGGATGCATGAACTACCTGATATCCCAAGGAGATAAGTGAAAGATGCCAACATCTTCAATCTCTTTTCTTGATGATCTTCCAGGCAATTGTGTTTTGACGATTGTCAAGGGATAGCCAATATCCATATGCCTTCAATCTCCCCCTTTGGCATTCCTTGACAAAACACAATCTTCAAAGAGTACCTGCATGAAAGGAGAATGGCACAAACAACACATGCAGCAAAAAGTATCCAAAGTACTTAAACCAAATAGTTCAGTACTCCCCCTGACTGGTTTACCATGATAGAAACACAAGTACCTATCCCAGCCAGGTAGTTCTCCCCATCCAAAAGTACCTGCATAGATTAGCTAGTTCTCCCCCTTTTTGTCTAGGAAAGACAAAGGGTAAAACCACAGATGATATAAAACCGCAGATAAGAGTAACATTGTTTGGAATCAAACCACAAAACCAAACCAAAGATGTTCAAGGAAAACAGACAAAGAGACATAAGAGCAGAAACTAAAAGAGTTCAAAGAGTAGAGAGGAAGAAGCTTCTAAACAGCATAACCGGATGCGTCACCCATAGTTTCGTCATCCTCAGCACCAATCTCCCCAAGGTGGGTAGTTTCACCAGAGTACGATTGTACCTTGGTAGGGAGCTTAATGCCGTCACCCATCCCAGACGGGATACCAGAGTGAGTAAATGAGGCAGCGGAATTGAGACACCTTCTACTCAAGAATTCTTGAACCAAGAGGTTTTTCCTCTTAAACACACAAACTCCACTTTCAAACTTCCTGCATAGTCATGTCAGCAATAAAGAGTAACAGTGTCCTATCCCTAGGAAAGGCACACAAGCATTCAAGAAAGATTCCTCAAAGACAAATAAAAGACGACCATGCACGTATACCTCTAATATCCATTTGGATATTTGGGATACCCTGAATAATAGAAGGTACCGATGTATCTACCAACACATTGATAACTCCCCCTCAAATGGTGCATAAGAAAACACAAAGAGTTTGATTTCAGAAAGATTTACAACCTGTCAGCATGAACCTTGGGATGGAAACAGTCAGTGAAATCCCAGACATCAGGAAAATTTAAGCATGACTCACAAAAATGTGACAACTAATTTTCATATGTCTTGATGGCTCAAATTTTTCACATGAATATATGACTATAAAGTAACATCAATGCCATGTTCTTCACAAATCAATCCTTGGAACCATAAGAATGTGTGTGTGAAAGGTTCATCTAAGGGAGTACAAGTTTAGAGCATCAAATGACATGAGGACATCAAGAGTAACCAAGTGACTTTGTCACAACCATTTGAGAGTTCTGGAAATTCAGCACATCAAGGACTTTGTCCCAACTTGGCCTTTGGCCGTTCTCATTTAAGTTCAAAGCAATTTCTTCATTTTCTTTAACTTTTTCCCAAGAGCTCATCTGAGAAATACGTCCTCATAGGTCCATGTAACAGAGTAGTTATCATTATGTCCTGAGTGCAATGCTCGAAAGAATAATGTGTGTTTCAAGGACACTCGGTGGATAACTAGTCCGAACCCATCGAAGGATAGATAACATCTCAGGGATCCCCACTGGTTCCGGTTAAGGTGCACCCAGCAAAAGACTAGCCCATTCCTTTACTTAATTCATTTAACAATAAGCACCAGAATTTCACAATTGTTCTTCAGTAACTAGTTCAACTCACTCAATTTTCTAGCTTAAACGGTGTACACCCCACAAGAGTAACCTTTGTGCTCAAGAGATCTTTCTAGTTCCAAGAATGATTTAGACCACATGCACTAACATTCTTAAAGGCATAGATGCATATACACAAGAGAAAGATGCAGCAAAAGTCTATCAAGATACATGAAATAAGAACACAACATTTTATCCGAGGTTCAGAAATATTTCCCGGGATATGACCACAGACTCGTATCCCAACATAAACCAACATTTATTTTCAGAAAAATAAAAAGACTTGAAAGATAAATTTAGACCAGTGAGGGAGATATCTCAAGTAATTGTGCATACACCAATAGCCTTCCTAAGATTTTCAAATCTCAGATTGTCCAAGGGCTTAGTGAACAAATCAGCCAATTGTTGTTCAGTTGGAATAAATGTCATTTCAAGTTGTTTGTCTTCAACCAAGTTTCGAATGAAATGATATCTAATCTCTATATGCTTGGTCCTAGAATGCAACACAGGATTTTTTGAAATATTGATAGCAGAAGTGTTATCACAGAATAGGGATAGGATACCTTGCTCAAATCCGTAGTCGCTTAGCATATGCTTCATCCAAAGGAGTTGTGTACAGCAGCTTCCAGCAGCTATATACTCCGCTTGAGCAGTGGACAGTGATACGCAGTTCTGCTTCTTGCTATGCCACGATACTAAGTTGTTCCCAACAAAGAAGCAGCCACCCGAGGTGCTCTTCCTATCTGTGGCATCTCCAGCCCAATCCGAGTCCGAATACCCTGCAATCTCAGTGTTAGTATCCGTTGTATACAGAATTCCAAAAGCACACGTACCTGAAACATATCGAATGATACGTTTGACAGCCTTCACGTGGGATTCCTTGGGATTGGCTTGATACCTAGCACAAACACCCACACTAAAAGAGATATCGGGTCTGCTGGCTGTGAGGTAAAGTAGGCTTCCAATCATGCTTCTGTAGAGGGTTTGATCAGCATTGATGCCCTCCAAATCAGCACTGATTCTGCAAGAAGTTCCCATTGGGTTCCGGATGGGAGAGGCTCCTTCCATCCCAAACTTCTTCACAAGTTCCTTCGCATACTTTTCCTGCGAAATGAACAAACCATCTTTCCTTTGCTGAACTTGTAGTCCAAGGAAGAATTTTAGCTTACCACAAAGACTCATTTCAAATTCTTGCTTCATTAGAGTGACAAACTCCTCAACAAGTTTTTTAGAGGTAGAACCAAACACCACATCATCCACATATATTTGAGCAATAATCATATGATGTGAAACATTCTTAACAAACATGGTCTTATCAATAGAGCCACGCACATACCCATGGTCAATCAAATGTGTAGACAATTTTTCATACCAAGCTCTAGGAGCTTGTTTCAAACCATAAAGGGCTTTGTCTAATCTATAAACATAGTCGGGATGGGAAGAGCTCTGAAATCCCGGAGGCTGTTCAACATACACTTCTTCTTTCAAAACTCCATTTAAAAAGGCACTTTTCACATCCATTTGAAAGAGTTCAAATTTCAGAAAACAAGCAATGGCTAAGAGTAACCTAACGGACTCAAGTCTAGCTACGGGAGCAAAGGTTTCATCAAAGTCTAGGCCTTTAATTTGGGAATAGCCTTGCACAACTAACCTAGCCTTGTTCCTAGTAATGATTCCCTTTTCATCCGTTTTGTTCTTGAAAACCCATTTCGTTCCTATAACATTCTTACTCTTAGGTCTAGGAACTAAGTGCCACACATTGCTTTTCTCAAATTGATTTAGTTCCTCTTGCATAGCCCCAATCCATTCTGAATCCTTTAAAGCATCTTTAACATTCTTAGGCTCAATACTAGAAACAAAACCATAGCAAGCAATTCGATTGATAGCTAACCTATGCAAGGTAAGAAAGCTTTTGAGACTAACAAGATTACTCACAAGCACTTTAGACTTACTTCGGGTCTGCCTTGGTTCATCCACCTTGCCAATCACATCCGAGGGGAGTGATCTTTTTGAACTTGACGTTTCCCAACACGATGTGACTTCTGGATAGTTAGGGTCTGATCTATCCCGGCACCTTCAGTATCAGAATCTGTATCCTGGGATACATCATCAGGTATAGGATTCTGCTCATCAATAGGGGTCTCAGCAGCTTCGGGAGATGTCTCAGTGCTTACATCCTCAACCTGCACATTTCTTGAAGAATGGTTGTGAGAGCATACAAGAGAGTCATTGATGGCTACATTCACCGTTTCTACAACTTTGCAAGTTCTCTTGTTATAGACACGATAAGCACGGCTGTTCAAGGCATAACCTAGAAAGACACCTCTATCACATTTAGCATCGAATTTGGTCAAATACTCACGATCTCTATAGATAAAACAGGGACTACCAAACGCTTTTAGATGTGAGATATTTGGCTTCTTGCCTTTCCAAAGTTCATAAGGAGTTTTGCTAGTACCCGGCCTAAAGATCACACGGTTAAGTGTATAACAAGCATTAAAGATTGCTTCGGCCCAAAACATGTGAGGTAAATCGGCAGAACTTAGCATTACCCTCCCCATCTCAACCAAGACTCTATTTTTCCTCTCAACTATCCCATTTTGTTGTGGTGTGATGGGGGCTGAAAACTCATGGTGTACACCATTTTCCTCACAATACTCACCAAACAAAGAGTTTTCGAACTCGGTTCCATGATCCGACCTAATCCTCAAAATGCATTTGCTTTCAGAAAGCTTTTCATTTGAAACACGTTTTTCTAGTTCTAAAAACTTCCCAAAGGTTTGAGTTTTATCACTTAAGAACACAACCCAAGTAAATCTAGAAAAGTCATCTACCACAACAAGCACATATTTCTTTCTAGCAATACTTTCAGTTTCAACAGGACCTACTAGATCTAAGTGAAGCAATTCAAGCACATTAGAGGTTGGTCTAGCATTTAAGACAGGATGAGAGGTTCGGGATAGCTTACCCATTTTGCAGTCTCCACACATACCTGCTGCTCTCCCGGACAGTTTGGGCAGGCCACGAACTCCATCCTTCGAGGACAACTTCACCACATCTTGATGGTTGAGATGGCACATCCTTCTATGCCACAGATCTAGCAAGCTTTCTTGAGTTGAGGATATGAAGCATATATCAGATTCCAACTTCTTGTTAGCTCGAACACAATAGCAATGATCCCTAGATCTTTCCCCTTTCATCACACATCTTCCTTTCCTATCAAGGACAGTGCATTGAGACCTGTCAAATGTCACAGTCTCATACTCATCGACGATCTGACTCACACTCAGCAGGCAAACTTCTAATCCTACCACCAACAGAACGTTCTTCAAGCCCGGGAGACCAGGAGTGTCAACCATCCCGCTTCCAATGATCTCAGCTTTGGCTCCATCACCGAACATGACATCACCAACAGGGTGGGTATCATCCATGGAGGTGAACCATTTCCGTTCTCCGGTCATATGCTTCGAGAAGCCGCTGTCCATGTACCAAGAATCGGATTTCCTGGTGGAAAGAGCAGTCAAGGCAACGTTGCAAACAGCTACAACATCTCTTGCAGCAGTGGGTGAGGTCTTTACTCTTGAAAGAAAGCAGATGACTTCTTCTTGTTTCTTCTTGACATCAGGGGCTTTGGGAGACATGACCCTTCTGGTATCCCGGATTCTGTGAACAGACTTCCTGACCCAATTTGCAGAAACTGGCTTATTCTTCTTCTTCGGGATGGCAAGAGATTGAGCAATCCTGGTCAGTTTGTTGAGAGACTTCTGAAAGTGAGCGAGCAGATTATTGTTTTGTGAGACCTTGGCAGGTGCAAAGTTTCCTCTCAGCTTGTAACAATATCGGCGAATGTGTCCACTGTTCCCACAGTGAAAGCACCTGATTTGTGAAACTTTCTTGGGCTTTAACACCTTGGAGGTCTCCGGAGCATCAAACATCAACCGAGGTGGTGGCTTTCCTAGCACCGAGCTGGTTCCCTTCACGAACGTAGCCTTTTCTGAGCCCTTGGGTTTGTCACTATCTTCAAACCCCAACCCTTCCTTACTGCCAGCCAACCTTCCCATCCCACAGATTTGGGATAGTTGTTCCGAGCTGATGGAGAACTTGGCAAACTGGTTCTGGGCATCCAGCAGGGCTTCTTCGAGCTTCAGCTTCTCAGTAGTCAGCAAGGATATGGTGGAAGACTGACGGTCCAGCTCTTCTTTGAGAAAGGTCACTTGCTCTTCAAGTTGAGTTTTGGTTGAATTCCATTCAGCTTTCTGGGATAGAAACTCTCCTTGTATCCTGGAATGTGTCTCCTTACTTAATGAAAGCTCATTAGATAGAGCTTCATTTTTAGCAAGCATAGACTTTGAGGCTTTACACAAACGCACATACATATCATGCCCTTCATCATCGGAATCCTTGTCTTCAAGAGACTCATCCAATATGACATGAGAAACAAAAGCAACTTTCTCATCCTCTTCTAAATCGGTTTCAGAAATATCACTTGACTCACTGTCACTCCAGGTTGCTTTTAGAACTTTGTGGGACTTATTTCTCCTGTTAGCACAGTCCACAGCCTTATGTCCTATTCCATTGCATTCAAAGCATTTCATATCTGTTTTCGGGATAGGAGAGGGCCTGTTATCCCGACCTTTCTGTGAGACTTTATTTCTAAATGGCTTAGAACTAGATCCTTTTGAGAAATTCCGATTAGAGTTGAACGTTTTCCTTTTCCTTAAAAATTTCTCAAATTGTTTGGTTAGGAAAGCAAATTCTTCATTGTCATCCTCATCATTTTCATGCAATTTCTCATTGTCAATTTTAACAGAACTTAAGGCAATGGACTTTTCATGCAAGGGTCTTTTCTTAAGAGCCTCATAAGTTTTCAGATTACCAACAAGTTCTTCTAGAGGATAAGTATCAAGGTCATGAGCTTCTTCAATAGCATTCATTTTAGAGTCAAAGAAGGGAGGTAAAGCAGTTAAGAATTTCCTAACAATTTTCTTTGATTCAATAGCCTCTCCTAAGCTACGACATTGATTTGTGATGTTAAGTACACGACCATAAAAATCATCGATAGACTCTTTGTCACTCATGCAAAGACCTTCAAACTCAAAGATAAGACGTTGAAGTTTTTGTTGTTTAACACGAGAGTTACCTTCATGAGTGTTGACAAGCACATCCCATGCCTCCTTAGCAGTAGAGCAATGAATGATCCTTTGACGCTCTGCTTCGGAGACAGCATTGAATAAACAGCTAAGGGCCTTGATGTTAGCTCTAGCCGAATCCTTGTCATCTTTTACCCATTCGGACCTAGGCTTGGAAACCCTTACGGTTGATCCAGCGCCTTCTGGTTTTGTGGGATGTATCCATCCTTCCTCTACACTTTGCCACAGCATACCATCATCTTGGTAGGAGAGGAAGGCACTCATCATGATTTTCCATTGAGAAAAATCATGTCCATCGAAAAAAGGTGGAACATTTATGGAAGAACCTTTTTCCCGATCCATAACTGACCCCTCAGAGGATCTCACTAGCAAAAGCTAGTGGCCGCTCTGATACCACTTAAAGGTCCTAGAGGGGGGGTGAATAGGCCTTTACCACTTTTTTCGTTCAATTCTGTTCTTGGGATAGCAAGATATTGTCCTATCCCAAGAAACAGGTTACGAGTAATAAGGAAAGAACAGTAAGAAAAGAATAACACCAGATGTTTTTGGTGACGCAGAAATCCCACAACAGGATCAAAACTGCGTGCCCCTTACTCTTGAGGGACAAACCTTTCCACTAATTTGTAACTCACACAATTACAAGTTTCTGGCACTCTGAGGATACATAACCCTTATGCTATCCCGACTAGTCTACCCACTAGTACAAACAGAGCTACACTACTCTAATCTATGTGCTTACACTTGGAAAGAGAAACAAAAGTATCAAACACAGATTCTTAACTACACTTCAAGTTAGAACCTTCTTGACCACTTCTTGGGTTGGGCATCTCCACACTTTATCTCTATGGAATGCACAATGCAACAATTCATATGAGTTTTGAAAACAGTTTTTATGCTTTAGAAATCCATGTCTATTATGCACATACAGAGCAACCAGAAGACATGGAAGGGGAAGAGAAGAGATAAGAGAAACTACACACGAATGTGCTCTCAAAGAGTGCCAAAACAGAATAACCAAAGCCCCAAGTGTTTTCACTCAACCAACCGATCCAAAACAGCTTGGGACTCCTTATATAGACAAGGTTATTCGGTGGTCAACCACAGCTAAGAGACCACGTGAAACACAGCATACACATGCCTTAATGTAGTCCTACAACTGTCCTAAAGCAAGCCTAAGCATGGAGTGCTACAGACCGACAAGAATAGCAGCAAAGAGGACACAGCAAGCTTAAACAAGTATGGCAAGACAGCTTTTCAGATTTTACCTTAAAGAGCTAAGGTAGTCTAAGCAAGGCAAAAGAGGTCCTATGTGCTTATACCAGAATAGCAATATCAGTTCTCAATGAGGGAGCGCGTTACAAGACAACAAAGAGAGGAACCAGAAAAATCAGGACCGAAAGCGACTAGTCAGAAGGAAAGAGACAAACCGATTATGTTCAGAAAGCCCATGTGAACACAATGTCAACTTAACATATACGCATGCGTTTGTATCCTGAATCAAGGAGGTTCTAAACTCTAGACAGTCACATACATACAGACTCGGAAATCACCAAGACAACTGAACTCAGATATGCACAGACTAGCAGATGTCAAACAGGCCAACAGGGATATGAGCAACAGTTGCTATCCTAAATGAAAATCATGATATGGGATGCATGAACTACCTGATATCCCAAGGAGATAAGTGAAAGATGCCAACATCTTCAATCTCTTTTCTTGATGATCTTCCAGGCAATTGTGTTTTGACGATTGTCAAGGGATAGCCAATATCCATATGCCTTCAGAGGTTAAAGAAGCAATGACTCAGTTAGGTTCATTAAAAGCACCAGGTCCAGACGGATTCCCTGGTGTGTTCTATCACCGGTATTGGACTGTTGTTAATGAGTTGGTTTGCAACACTGTAGAAGCCTTTATGCATCGGACTCTCTGCATGGAGAAGCTAAATACCGCACACATTGCTTTAATACTAAAAGTTCTTTGTCCTGAGACTACCTCTCACTTCAAGCCTATAAGCTTGTGCAACAATGCTTATAAGATACTTTCTAAGCTCTTGGCTAACCGTTTGAAAGTGTTACTTCCTGAACTAATTACGTCCAACCGAAATGCCTTTGTGCCTGGCAGGTTAATACAAGATCGACAACCTTTCCATTGCTCATGAGGTGTTTCATTATTTGAAGCTTAAGAAAGTGGTCATAAGTGTGAGTTGGGGCTCAAACTTTACATGATCAAGGCATATGATCATGTTGAATGTGATTTCTTGAAGGAAACACTCCTGAGATTTGGCTTTGCTAGTCAATGGGTGGATGTGGTCATGAGCTGTGTAACAACGATTTCCTACTCGGTAGTTTTGAATGGTACTCCTGGAGGGTTTTTCAAACCAAGGCTTAGATTGAGACAAGGAGCTCCCTTATCTCCCTATCTATTCCTACTTATTAGTGAAATGTTCTCATTGAGAGTGTTGAAGGAAGTAAGGCATAGAAGGCTTATTGGTATAAAGTCGGGAAGGAGTTGCTCGTAGTTGTCACACTTGTACTTTGGTGATGATGCACTGTACTTCTTGGAAGCCACATTAATCAACTGAAGAAATTTATCGAACATTCTAGGGGAATATACATTACTTCGGGACAGGGGGTCAATATAGGGAAGTCTAGCCTTCATTTTTCTCCAAACACTCCTCTACAAACGCAACGATTGATGAGTATATTTTTCAAGATTGAGGCTACCACTGATCCGAAGAGGTACCTTGAACTTCTAACTCTTTGGGGTCGATCTAAAAAATAGGGTCTTGCTTTTGTTAAGGAGAAGATTGTTCAAAGAATTGCTGCATGGAAACAAGGTCTTCTATCCCCTGCAGGCAGAGAGACTCTTATCAAGGTCGTGGCTTTGTTCATACCTTCATATCCAATGTCATTGTTACAAGTTCCCATCTTCTTTTTGTGATGAAATAAATGCATTACTATGCAAGTTTTGGTGGGGAGTGAATGAGAATGGGAATGCTATGCATTGGAAAAGTCGACAATATTTGGGGAAACCTAAAGATTGTGGTGGTATGGGCTTTAGGGATTTGGAAACTTTCAACTTGGCTTTGCTTGGAAAGCAAGTGTGGAGATTACTACATGATCCGGAATCTTTGTGGGCTCAGGTGATCAAAGCTCGTTACTATACAAAATGTGATTTTGATGATGTTGTCAAGGGGAGTAGGGCTTCTTGGCGGGGGTCTAGTCTCCTACAGGCTCGTGATACCATTCTCAAGGGCTCCCGGTGGCAGGTAATGAATGGTAAAAGGATCAAGGAGTGGTGTGACTAATGGATTCCTGATCTGGAAGGAGGTATATTGGTCCCGGTTGGTGGAAACAGTTAAGACCTACCATGTTTGGTAGAGGAGCTCATTAATCATAAGAGGAGACAATGGGATTTATCTGCGCTTGAAGGGACTATCTCGGAGGAGGCTAAGACTAAGATACTTGACATTCCAATTCCGGCGTCGAATGGTGTTGACAGACTGTTTTGGCCTAGTAACAAGCGTGGCAACTACTCAGTTAGGTCTGGGTTTCATTGGATTCACAACCGTACTGGATCTAATATTCCGATGAATAGCCACAACTCTCTTATGGGGAACCAGAAACTTTGGAAGTTCTTATGGAACAACGAAACCCTACCAAAGGTCAAGTGTTTCATTTGGAAGTGTTTAAATAGTGCAACTGCTTGTTTCCTCGATTTGTTTCGTAGGAAGCTCAATACGAATCCCACTTGTCGCATCTGTGGTGGTGAGGATGAGTCTATGGAGCATATTTTGCTTCTTTGCCCATGAGTAGAGCTTGTTTGGTTTGGTTGTCCCCTAGGATTGAGGATTTGCAAGCAAAGGATTACTACTTTTGGGGCATGGCTGGAGAAGTTTTTGGACAGGCCTAGCACGAAGAAGGAGAAGAAGGATGCTTTTGTGCTTATTAGTATTTTCTGCTGGGAAGTATGGATGTCCAGGTGTGTTTTTTTGTTTAGAAAGGAAGAAATCTCTCCAAAGATGACGATTGCTCGTGCCATGACACTGTACAAAGAGGTATGTTTGGCGAGGGGTCCTCCCATTAGGGACCGAGCTGTGATTGAGAGGGAGGAACCAAATGTGTCATGGCAGAAGTCTGCTCTTGGTCACTATAAGCTTAACACTGATGTGAGTAGGGACACTACTACTCATATTGCTAAAACTAGGGTGAATATCAGAGATTGGAATGGAAGTTGGATTGCTAATGCTACTGAATTTGTGGGAATTGTGACTGTCAAGGAAGGTGAAGCCATTGCTATATGGAAGGGAATGGTGATGGCGAGAGATTTGGGTATTGAGAAGCTTGAGGTGGAATGTGATGCATGTGCCCATGAGTAGAATTTCTTTAATAGCATTTAATGCTAATTAATCGAAAGAAAATAGAAAAGAGAGAGGAATTAATGTGATCCGCCCCTGGTCACAGTGCAGCCTTCAGCCTTCAGCCTTCAGCCTTCAGCCTTCAGCCTTCAGCCTTCATGTGTTGAGAAATGACAGTTGCCCATGTCCTCCGAGGGAGGAGGAATAGGGGGGTGCACCGGGTGCCCCGTTTTTGTGGTCTTCCTCCTTTCCTTGCTGAACTAGGAGAAGTATGGTTTATACTGTTTAAAGTTATTTCTTTAGTTTGATCTGTTGTATTGAGGCTAGCTGGTTTCTTTGGCTGTGGCCTCGGGTCTCTGACCCATCAACGAAGTAATCTTTCCACCAAAAAAATATATCTTAATAAGGACAAAGCTTTCCCAAAGTCATTTGATCTGTCCAATGACTTCCATAGTCCAGAATGGTTCCCAATGGCCACTAAGTTCCACTGTCCCGAGTCCCTCTACAGCTTTGATTGTCAAGCCCTTAGTATTACATAATTAGCTATTACACTCTGTTTAGTTACATGTGTTTCCTCAAGGAAAGGAATGGGTAAACAGCAAACAAGAGAGGCATCTTTACACTGAACACAGACTGGGCCAAGAAAAGAAAAAATGTCTTGTTTAAGACCGATAACATTACATTCCTAACAATGTTGAATAGAACATGAACCAGCATATACAAACATCGTCCTTGACGTGTTTAGTTCATCTAACTTATGGGTTTTGTTTGTAAATTAAATGCCCTAATGGTGTAGACGACAATACTCTAAAAGAAAACGAAAGCCATAAAGGAAGATTAAAGTTGTATTTTTCATACTGCCTTGAGGACTTCAGATTGTACACGGGTTAACTTCTATAGGTAAATCATACGGTGTGATTCAGCAACAAGCTTCATGAGTACACCATGATCTGATCCTGAAGAACAATACAGGGATTAACACAAGTTTTTCTACCCAGGAAATAAGAGCCATGTAAACAAATATATCTTGAACTAACTCAGATTATTTGTTATGTTTCAGTATATATTCTTTATTCTTCCAAAAGACAGTATGAGTAAGCATGATCTCTAAATTACACCACCCCTAGAGGAGAGCACATGCACTAAACCAAAGCCAATCGCATGATAGAGGAGATGGCATTAATAAAATAGAATAATGGATCATTAAAAGAGAAACGAACCAGCTAAGCTGAGCAGTACGTTCCACAAGTGGATAATGGCGGCTAGTCCCTAGCATTCTAATGCATATGTCGGGACCTAAAAGAATAGAATCAGTGTAAATAAAACCAATGTAATACTAAAAAGCTGTATAATAGATCTCTGCTCTGGCCCCTGGCCCTAAACCATCAGAAATGCACAAGGATACAACAATGACCAGCTTCCACTTATTTTGTTATGTCAGAAGTATTTGATACAAAAAGTGCAGACCATGCAAACTCATGGTCTGAAATAGCATTAGAATTCACATCCAGTTTTTGCTTTTGGTTTTCTAAATCAACATAAACCATTTCCACCAAAACATGTGGACCTCAGTTTGCATTGGCCTCAGTGAATATATTTCTTCCAGGTACAGATTCTCCTGAAAATAATTACTAGGACATTTTCTTTAACCTAGATTTCAGTTTGTGACTGCTTTAGACTTCAAGAAAGTAAAGGAACCAATTTGTAAAACCATGAGTACAGAAGTTCAGGAGACTGACAAGTTAAGCAAGTAATCAAAGGTGTAAAAGAGCAGTATTATACTTTGACATGTCCAGCAACTTTGCACAGAAATAGCCATGTATACATGATGGTGCATATTAATGAGCAGAAAAAAAACAAATGTTACCACCAATTGGATCTGTGTTATACCTCTAGCATGTTTTCATCAAGAAAACTGGATGTAGTATTACTCACGGCATGAGAACTATCATATTGAAGGATCCTTAGCTTTCCTTCCTACATGACATGAAGGAAAACCTTGTAAGTTCCGGAAATTTGTTCAGAAAAGCAAATGAAAACTAGACCGATTCCTAATTGCATACCTTGGTCCCATAGACAAGTCCACCTCCAACAGATGGATGAAAACAAGCTACGTTGACCTCATCCTCTGCACTAGGGAGTATTCTTACAAGTTCCATATCAGAAACTCTATATACCTGAATAATAAAAACAAGCCATTAAATTTACGCATAAATTCACATCGTACCAACGTATCAGCTGCGCACCTATAGTATAGAATAGACAGAAACCAAAGTAAACAACTTCAGAGTTTCTGCATCTCCTGCTTCCATATTCATGGAAGCAACCAGAATAGTCAATTTCCAGCCACCAAAAATCATCCTCTGAAGTGTAGTAAATCCAATAGCAAAAAATAAAAATAAATGTTTGGCACATCCAGCCAATACAAATTGTCGAGAGAAGTACAGGATCTTACCTCCAGAATCGTATAAATAGGCACTGTTGCCTCTCCATCAATGACAATACTCTTCAAAAGTGAACTGTGACGCCGGCCGTAAGCAAGTAAAATGTGTTCTGATGTTGGAGAGAACTGCCATGGTAAATTCAATGAATAACTAAGTTCAACAAGGGCTCTGATGAGATTACAAAGCTTTGTTCGTTTAACAAAAGATTACTGTTTCAATTCATATTAATATAAGAAAACTGTTGGTGTACATGTATTCAGTCCAATTTATCACATAATCTATTTTTATGCTACATACAAGATAGTTAAACCCATACACAACATATTACATAATAACTGAGAGACTATTTAACGTAAACAATCTAAATCATATAGTACTTATGTGTAGCTGACCTGAATAGATGTCAAACAATGGGCCGCTCTTATTGCCCGTGATGCAAGAACCACACCAAACCTAGATAAATTAAAACAATATCAGATGGTACAGCAAAAAAGTTGCACTGGAAATCAGATGAGGTCAGAAAGTAAGCACACACAGTTCTAGTGACATTAAGCCTTACGTTGCCTCCTCGAGGGAATAAATTCGGAGCTCATACACCATATGATGAGCTGAAATTGGGTGTCGCGTTGGGGAAGTTGCTGCCCCAGTGAAGTCATGGTTGGCTTGACCCTGTAGTCCAGGATCAGCTTCCAGATGAGGCAACATACATGCAACGCAGGCAGCTAAAAACCTTCCACAAGGGGAAAAATGGGCTCCCATTTCACTGCAACAAATTCTCCAGTGAGATCCAATCATATAGGTAACCAACTTGCTGATCACTTCATACGAATCACTGATCGAGCTGATATATATCTTTGCATAATGATATAATTCAGAATAGGAAACCAACTCACAAGTAATTCTTCGCAAGAAAACTCATATGCAGGAACTGAAAATTCGAAACAGGCAGTGTCAAGTTCAATAACAGAAAATTACCTACAAAGTACGGCATGGGGGATAGTTAAGTAACATCTTTCTGCATCAAGGGGAGCACATGGATTTTTCACATCGTGTGGCCAAACTCTGAGCTTCACAGTACAGGGCAACTCTTGTGCGGCTGCAGCAGCAAGTGAATTGGCAAGCTCCGATTGGATTCTGCTGACTTGAGGCTCACTTTCCCCATGAGCAATAGTATTCAACCCGGAAAGATCATTAGACCCAACTGTTGGCATCATATGAGTACGTGATGTACGATGCCGTGAACTAGATCTTTCAGTAACCCTAGATTGGTTCACAATGGTTGATATAACTGAAGAAGCTACAGGAGCTGGGCTGTCCATCTCAACATTTGCAGATGGATTTTCATGGGGAGAATCACTTACCAGCCGCATATTTCGTTGGCTAGCTTGGGTCTGACCAATTAGCCACCCTTGCAAGAAAGGAAGTTCCCAATATGTTGAGTCACTGAAAGGCAATATATGGTTACTTCTTCCTTCTGGTTGTACTTCCATAGGTTCTAGAGTACCCACAGCAGGTTGAGAAACTCCAGTTTCCATTTCGCTTGAGAAAGGACTATTTCCTGCGTCTTCTGGCGCTTGGGAAGAGCTATTTGGTTCAATAGGAGACAACAGAAGTTTATACTGCCCTGATGGAGTTGAATATGTCAAAAGCCGCACTGAAGCAGAAGGATCAACTCTCTGTTGCGCACTACTTGAACCAATATCCACATCATTACGGTGCATAGATATCCTCCCACTGTCTCTAGCGAACGAAGGCCAGATAAGTAAAGGTAAGGACATACGAGGTAGTCCATCTACCAAACTAGAACGTTCACTAGAATGAGCATCTGCCAAGTATACTGTAGGTGGGGGGTAGCGCAAGTAACCCAGAGAAGTTGCAAGTGTCATGGATGGATCTGACGAGTCAAGATCATTGACCTATAAAACAGAAAAATGCTAGAGTTAAAAGACAACTATAGAAAAAACAAGATAAAGTGACTACACTGAAATTCACCTCAGCAGTTAAGAGGAATGGAGCGGCATGGGGATGGAAGTGCACAGCCCGAAGCGAACGTCGTGTCTTCAGTACTATGGTTGGTGAAGATGTGTCTCCTCTTGTATTGTAGTGCCATATGTATAACTAGCACAAGATTTCAAAATTAGAGCAATTCATAAAGAAAAAAAAATAAAACTATTATGAAAATTCTCTTACCTTGTGACCAGATGCAACTGCAAGAAGCTCGCCTTGAGCATGGAAAGCTATGGAAGCAATTGGGCGTACTGTTTGAAGAAAAAAGAGCATTAACAATCACACACTATACATATCTCGTCTTTTACGAATTAAGTTTGCAATCATTATGAATGACAATCAAGAAATAATTACAGAAATCACGCGATCCTATACACTCTGCTGTCTTTGAATCCCATAACCTCACTTCATGATCCAAACTTCCACTAGCCAGTATGTCTGGATGCAAAGGATGAAACCTAACCTGCAAAAGAAAAACCAATTCATGATATAAGTCCAGTCACTATGCTCGAGAGTCAGATCTACCAGCGTCTAAATTAGTTAACAACTATAACAACTACACTTAAGTGTAAGCACTCAACAGATTTGATTGATAGCATACTAGTATAACCTCACTTGGAGAGATTTGACATCATAGAGCCTCATTATAGAGAGCTACAACATGCCTTCTATATACTTGTCGCCCCCACTAGGTATTAATGGATCTAAAATGGTTGGTAAGAGATCACGAGCATGACCGCAAGTAGGTAACACATTTCTTGTCTATGAATTCTTAGGTCAAAAAACGAGTGAAATTCAATAAAAACTGGAGAGAACTGAGAATATCTATCTCAAATAACCAGCCTTATTTACATGTTACAAGTCATGAGATCCACGATTATGGATAACAAGAAAGTGTTCTACTATGTTTTACAGTGAATTCACTGTATAGCCCCCAGTACGTATAATTTTGGTAGCAATTACTTAATCTTCGGCTACTGTCTTAAAATAATAGTTCAGAAAATCATAAGGCTGAATCAACAAGCTAGCAACAAATCAAAGTATGGAGATTTTTAGTCTTACCACCCAGGGTGTCCTGCGGTGACCACTCAACACCTTTAAGCAGCTTCCAGTTCGGCAATTAATAATCTTTACAGTATGGTCTCCACTGCAGTTACAGTACAGTAGCATACACAAATTAAAATAACAGATTGGACATTAACCTTTAATCAAACACAAAGATACATACACAGCAGAACTTACTGAGTGGAAGCCAGCGTCTTTCCATCAGGGCTGAATGCTGCTGCAATAGTTGACCGTGGAGGAGGCACAAGGGGACAGTATTTGGCCGATAAATGCTGGAGTGACTCTGCCTCCACCCTGAACAAATTCAATTTCCAACAGAAAAATTCAAACTATTGCAGAACTGTTTTAACAATAGAAGAAAGATAAGTCTGTGCATGAGAACTACAAATAGAAACCATTAAGAACCGAGCCGTTACCATGAGATAAGGCCATTTCCAGCATCTCTAGCCGCTTCACACCTCGGGCCAATGGAATCGGACCGGCTCTTCGAAGCTTTCCCCCACAGCTTCTTTGCCAAATGTTTCGTCTGCGGAGCAACCTCTCTCCGTGCTAACAAACTAAAGACGTTGCCAACACTGCCAATTCACATCAATGACACCGCAAATCAGATTTAACCTCCACAATTCCTCAAATATATCACCACCTAATCAAAATTCAACTCTCTAATACACAAAAATCAGCACCACCTCTACTTCCGAAGAATGAAAACAACTCAACTACAAAAATTTCTAACCAAATTATAGCTCAGTACCTCCTCAATTTCCAACACTTTGTAACCTAGTAGTAACTAATTCGGATCGAACAGTAAAAAAATTGAAATCCAGCCCAATATGCGAAATTGAAATCGGAAATTGAATTATGAGAAAAACAGAAGTCCAATTCAGACCTGTGCTTGCGCGGATTGGGCTGGGGAACTCGTGGCAGCGAGGTAGGAGCATTGGGCTCGTCGGCCCACAACGACGAACCTGCCCTCATGATTTTCCCGGCAAAAAGTCATAATCTCGAACTTTCCGGCATTCTACGGCGGAATTCGGATCGGCGATTGCACAAAGACGACGATTTTACACGCCAAAAAATTAACCTAAGACCGATGGAGTAAGATCGAGGAGAGGAAGGGGTGTGATCCTCTGCGGCCGCGAGCAGGGATTGCGTCGGAGAATCTGAGATCTCGTTGACGAGAATGGAAATTTAGGATGGGAACAACTCGTTCTGTGTGGCCGTGGAATTTGGATTTGGAATTGGAATTTTTTTTTTTTTTCTGGAGGAGGTAGGGAAATTCTTTCCTCTCGGGTTTCTGTGATGAGGCGTGGCAGAGGAGGAGGGACCTAGGCGTTCTAGGGGCCCTTGTGGAGAGTGACTGACGATAATGACCTTGAGGGTTTTAGGTGGGGGAGGGAAGGTGTGTGTGTGGGTGGGTGTTGTTGTCCAACCACTTGAAATTTGTTTGTTTGTTTGTCGTATAGAAGAGGGAAAATGCCATTTGTTCTCTAATCCTTTGATTCAAGAAGCGACCAACAGAGAGGCCACACCCAATTGATCACATAACACCTAATTGATCATATAACACCTAATTGATCAAACACAATACACCAGTGCAGTTTGTATTGCTTTAATAATCTCCAAAACATTGGAGTCATATACCTCAAAATAATAAGGTCTTGAGTGAATATTGATTTCTCTAATAGTGAAAAATTGTTGCATCATATCTCGGAGTTATACCTTAAACAAAGTCTCTAAGACTTAATATGAGGTATAAGACTCAAAATAAACGATGGGTCAGTCAGGGAGAGAAAAACAAATAAGAAGAGAGAAGAACTCATCTTAAAATGAGATATAGGTCATTATGGTTAGAGATGAGAAAATCTTATAATGAATAGTAAATTTTCAAGGTTCCATAATAAGGTACGGAACCTTCATGATTGAAGATTCTTATCTTAAAATGTGTTCAAGTGTTTATTGAAGTAAAAGAAATATTACTACTTATATAAGGATCAAGTTTCATTTTATATAGATAAAAAGAATAAGTTATGAGCTAGAATGGTCTTATTGTTTAAGGACTAGTTTGGGGTATCTTATAAAGCAATTTTAGTAACTTAATTTAAATTTTAAGTTGTTTGAAGTGTTTGTTAAACTAAAACATCTACAATTTAATTCAAAAATAGCATTTAAAAGTTATAAGCTACAACGGCTTATAAAATTTAGAAATATGCAACTTTCATGAGCTATAAGTCACAATTGATTATTTTTATAGTACAACCCTCACAATGTTAAGCTCACACAAACTAGACATTAGACAACAAGTCATCAATGTGAAACAAAACATAACTTTCAAAAATGTTACGTGGTTTGATTTGAATATTGCTAGTGAGCGCAAACATGGATCATATTCAGCCGTAATTTTTGTTGCGATTACAAAAGCTTATTGATAACGGTCTTTGTTTATGGTTCTACGAATTTAAGCTCGGTAAGGTGTGAGCTTGATTGTTTGGGCTAATGTATTTTGGGTTTTATAGCTAGGATTGAGATAATCATAGTCGGCTTGGGTATGTTTATATGGATTAGGCTAGAATACACTCTAAGTCTAAGCACCCAATAGACTTTATTCTTAAAATGACACGTGGCACATTTTCAGCTTTCCGGTTTTTCTACATTTATCAAGTTTAACTAAGTTTATAATAAGCTAGGGTATGAGATAACTCATTTCCCAAAAAATCAAAACTTTCCTCTATCGATCACCAGATGCCACCGTAAATCTCTCTCTCTCTCTCTCTCTCTCTCTCTATATATATATATTACAAAGAATCCTGTGCTTGATTTGTTATGAGTTTTCTAAGAATGAAACTAAGCTATGTATTGAAATAAAGACAGTGATGGAATAGTTAAGATTCCTCACGTATTGATAATGGGGTTTGACTGTTTGAGTGGGCATCATGGGTTTTGAAGCATCAAGTGTTGTTGAAGAATATGGAGTCGTCGATTGTTCAAGTCGACAACTCAAATCGTGATCAGAGTCGTTAAACTCAGATTTATTTCAATCGTCAACCTAGTTTTGTCAGGCAGCCTCAACTCCTACGTCTAGTTCTCCGTACCGATTGAAAATGGTGCATGTTGCCATCGATTTGATCTAGGTGTCCATATCAGAAGATGCTTGGGTGTCCAGATGCGCCGACGAGGGTTAATGATTGTCAGAAGAGTTATCAGAGGTGAAGGGGGTGTTGCGTTGTTTGATGACTGCCACCGGAAGTATAGGAGCTCATCGATGAGAGAGAGAGAGAGAGAGAGAGAGAGAGAGAGAGAGAGAGAGAGAGAGAGAGAGAGAGAGAGAGAGAGAGAGAGAGAGAGGAGAGTACCCTGAGTTGAGCTTATCATAAGCTTACTCAACTTTGAAAGAAAAAAAAAGAACAATAAATATTTTAACACATGTCACCTTTAGAAAATAGACATAGGGTGCTTAATTTTGAGGTGTATTCCAGAATTTTCCTGTTTGTATATATGAAAAAAAGTCGAGTTTATCCTTAGTTTGTTCATGCTTAATATTCGACGATGTATGGTCACTCGGCTCTAATATTTTGTTATGATGTAAGATTTCAAATGACTCACATTATTTAAGCAACATTTTAATTTCTTTCAAAGTTAATCCACACTATCTAAAGACACCAACGTATTAATAATGGGACGACCAATTAGATAGAAACCTTTGATGCCATAGTATCTAACAAGCATATCATGAGCAGTTTGTCATTCCCCACATGAGCAATTTGTCATTCCCCGTCACACTACCTAATTACAAATGCACAATAGCATATAATCCATATGTATACACTTGCCTAACCTTCCATAAAAGGCTAACTTATGGTTATCTAATAGGTTTTTCTCTCTTCACCTAACCCTAGCCGTCTCTTTTCCCATCTAAAAATCCTTGAATTTCAATGAATCCTAGTTCGTTTTCCAACCTAAACACATAATCGGGTTGCTCTTTCTCTCTTATTTTTTTCTTCTTAATCATTTGTTCTATCTCAAGTTTGTTGTAATTGTTTGTATGGCACAGAGTTGGATGAGAATTCCACCTTTGGAGTTTGACATCTCAATTGGAGCAGAAGAGGAGGCCGACGACTTCAGCTTTGTAGTGCTTAGGGTTTTCTCCCTGACAATCTTTTTGGACGTACGGGCCAAATCTCTTAAGAACTGGATGATTCATCTCTGGAAGAGCTTCAAGGGATCGAGTGCAATATCTATATAGAGGGAAACCCAGGATCTCTTTGTAACAAAATTCAAGGAGGAGGCGACATTGAAGAGGGGCATAGAACACAAACCTTGGTTCTTTGAAGATGTTACGATAATGGTGGAGCGATATGATGGCACTGCTCTAGTTGAGTTAATCTTGGCGACTAGGGACAAGGTCAAGGTCATTGATGGTGATCTATGTAGTGAACAATCGACTACAAGATGTTGGGAAACCCTGGGGAACCATCTGGGTAAAGTACATTGACTATGATAAAGAACGTCACCAGGAAAATGAGGAGGTGCGACTGTTTATGGAGGTTGGTCTAAGGTATGCTTTGACTACCCATATGCCGGTGAATTTGGGATTTGGGAGCTAGGGTATGGATGGAATGTGATATTGAGAATTTTGACCCTAAAAGGCTATTGCATGGGATGTGGTAGCTATGATCATCTGAGGGAGGGCTGCCTTATTCAGTGTGTAGAGTTAGCATTCCGGTTGGAAGCAGAATGGGAGAAGGAGGAGGAGGAGCACTTGTGGAGAATGGAGGAAGAGATACCAGTACAATATGGTATTGGTCAGGGAGCAAGCATCTGTAGAGAGGAGGTTGTAGATAACTGGGATATTAGTATTGAGGAGGAACAACTTGAAGGAATGAGGAAGAAGAGGAAGACCGCTAAGACGACGGTGGGACCAAGGTTGAGGATGGATGTTACTTCAATGCGACAACTAATGTTTGTAAATTGGAGTTTGTCTGATGTACTCCGAAGTGAAGCCTCGTCTATTGATGTGTCAATGCAGAAATGAGAGTTGTGGTCCAAAGCAACTATGTAGAGAAGGTGCCTAGCTAATTAACTAAAAAGTGGTACAATTGAATTTTGATAGTTATCAATGTTACTCTGATTTGTTAGTCTAGGGTTGTATATGATTCCCCCAAATATCTAGCATAAGTGTACTATAGGACTTCTCTTTGTCTGACCGGGTAATTCGGTGGAGTTATGTATTCCTATCACTTTTTCCTAATGGATTTTGATTGACCTTCTAAAAAAATGACATTTGCCTAACCTAATCCCTTCACTTCTTTTTTTAAGATGGTTGAAGATATCATTGAAAATGTGATTGTAGTACAGAGTTCCATCAGATTACCCTACCCGATAAAATGAAACCCTTAACGTAATACAATAATGAATCAGTTCAAGCAAATAAACCTAGACTGACAAAGCAGAGTAGCAAGTGAACTATCAAAAAATTCAAAGTGTATCGCTCCTTAGTTGTCTATGTACCATCTCTATTGAGACATATTCTGGCGAACTTCTTCAGCCGTCATCCTGAAGGGAAGGAAAACCGTTTTCCTTTGTGGAGAAACTTTTCTTATGGTGGATGTTATGGGAC
The DNA here is from genome assembly GCA_946800695.1 of Geum urbanum. Taxonomy (NCBI): domain Eukaryota; kingdom Viridiplantae; phylum Streptophyta; class Magnoliopsida; order Rosales; family Rosaceae; genus Geum; species Geum urbanum. The sequence goes on from OX327012.1 coordinate 4,975,086, forward strand.
AAAGCTTAGAGTTGGTTTTCTTGTCTTCTGACCGATGACGCATGCCGCCCTTCCCCCTTGACTAATTAGGAGGCATCTCCCCAGCCAGCTGCAATCTTCCATGGGCAGCATTCATAGGCTCTGTATGTTGCTGATTTATTGGGCTCACTATACCTTTATCTGAGTCCATGTCCGAAGAACCCAATGACGACTCTGTAGGAACAAACCAAGGAGTCAATGCATTGTCTATAGCTGTCATCATAGATGAATTTAAAGCGTCAATGGCAACCACAATGTCCGACTTGGACCTAAAATTGGAATACCCTTCACTCGATAATCATTTACCCTAAATAATACCCCAGCAAGGTACACAAGCAGAAAGCAACTCATGTATTCCTCTTGCATAGCTCTCCATCAATGAGCTTCATCAATTTTATCCACACCATCCTTTCGGACCACTCCTTATCCCCACACACATTGTTTTTTTGTGGAGAAGGATAGTATCTGTCGCAGTCCTAAACCAATCCCAATGCAATCATTTTCTATATTCTCCTACACCGTCGACAGACATCACAGTTCCCAAACTCCCAAAAACAAACTATGAACCCTACTCGATCATTCCGTGATGTGGCACGTAACGATTTCTCCCTCTGACTCCACATACCACCTGGCCATCAACTCCTTCGCTAAAAATTGTGGCTCAGAAATCTATTCCCAATCGCTCTACCACATCCCAGCCTCGGATCCCAAGGATAATCCTACCTGTACGTGTCGACCTTCTACTGAACACCACACTTCACCACGTGTCATTCTCTTCTCGTGGACGGCGGAAGAAAACAAAAAAAGGAGCAACCTCTCTTCCACCGCCACGTGTTGGCCAAACGCGTTGAACCGGTATCCAGTAAGCCGTCGGTGAGTCACGTGCGATACAGCAATATTAGTCGTAGCAGCCGCATAGAGCGGTTGACGCGTAGGGACACGTGTAGGGTAAATAACGGTATGAGTATCCGGAGTGGCGTTTCTGAGTTTGTTATAAATGCAGGAGCTTCACCAAGCCACCCTTTTCCAACTCGAAAATTCTTCTTCATAGTTGAAAAACCCATAAAGCTTTTACTGACAGGGAAAAATCTACTTCTTCTCTTTTCACACACAGAGCAGAACAAGAAGGAAAAGGCAGGCGTTTCTCGATCACATTTTTGTTCGTTAGCTTCGAATTTCTCTCTAGGTTTGAATCTCTGCTTGGATTGGTTTTGATTCGGAAATGGCGTTCAGTATCACACATCAGATAGGAGCACTCGCCGGAACGCCGGTCTCGGTGACGGACCCGAGCACATCCTCCGGCGGAGACTCGACGCCGGCGAGTGTGAACGCGTCGGCGGTGTGGAAGTCTCCGGCGCCGACGAGCCCGAGAATTCAGAAGCCGGATTTGAATTTGAAGGAGAGCGCGGGGATGTTCACGCCGCCGACGAGCCCGACGGCGCGGTCGCCGGTTCTCGGTGCGACCCGACCCGATCTGTCCGCGGCGTGCCAGGCGTTCGCTACAGACGTTGGGGAGGCTGCTGTGTTCGAGCACCAGGATCGCGGCGGACACGACGGTGGGAGTGGCGTGCCGGTGTTTGTGATGATGCCGCTGGATAGCGTGACGATGAATCACACGGTGAATAGGAAGAAGGCGATGAACGCGAGTCTTCAGGCGTTGAAGAGCGCGGGGGTGGAGGGGATCATGTTGGACGTGTGGTGGGGCCTTGTTGAGCGAGACGCGCCCGGCGCGTACAATTGGGGAGGTTACAACGAGCTCCTCCAAATGGCGAAGAAGCACGGCCTCAAAGTTCAGGCCGTCATGTCTTTCCACCAGTGCGGCGGCAACGTCGGCGACTCGTGCACGTCAGTACTTCTCTTCTCATCATTATTGTTTATTTGAATCGTGCACATCATTAATTTGAAAAACATATCGTCAAATTTGAATTCTTATGGTAGGAATTGATAGTTTTGATTGTTGATATTGAAGGTTGTGAAATGTGTTTTTCTGTTGAATGCAGTATTCCTTTACCGAACTGGGTTTTGGAGGAGGTAAACAACGATCAGGACTTTGCATACACTGACCAATGGGGAAAGAGAAATTACGAGTATATTTCGCTTGGTGCCGATACTCTTCCGGTTCTCAAGGGGCGCACGCCGGTGCAATGTTATGCAGACTTCATGTGTTCTTTCAGAGATAACTTCAAGCACCTTCTCGGCAACACCATTGTGGTAATACTTTGGTCTTTTACCTTACTAGTTGAATTCAGAAGGTTTATGCTTGTGATTAAGATATGCTTATGCTAGAGGTAGTGTATGAAATTTAGTGACAGCTCCCTTGGTCCTCTTGACATTGCATACTTGAAACTTAGAAATTTTGTCAATCGAACTGATGTATTAAATGAGTAGTGTCCTCAACTTTGAATTGTATGTCTTTATTGTCTTTGCTGCAATTTGATCCCTGAGCATCCTGATGTGTATCAGTTTCTTAACTTTCTTCACAACAATACTTTTCTGTACATATGTAGTGGTCATGTATTACATATGGTTGAATAATTGGTTTCTGCTGCAGAAGATAGTACTTAGCCTGTGGTGGTATTGTGGTAGCTTTGTTTTTGGTGAATACGACGATAACATATGCTTAATTAGATGTACTCGTTGTCTAGCAACTTCACTTTCCTCCCACCCTAATAACAATGAGGAAAATAATAAGATTTCTATTGATATGATAATAAAAATGTCTCTGAATTTTCTTTATGTTTTACAGATTAGAACTAATACGTCTCTGACTTGTTAACTAATGGTTCTATATTCCTTCAGGAAATCCAAGTTGGAATGGGTCCAGCTGGTGAGCTCCGTTACCCTTCATATCCAGAGGGGGATGGGACATGGACGTTTCCTGGAATTGGTGGCTTCCAATGCTTTGACAAGGTATTTTATCTACTCCGCCTCTTTCATAACCAATGTTTATGTTCTCTTGTACATGACTAATATTGTATGCGAACTCATGCAGTACATGCTCAGTAGCTTAAAAGCGTACTGTGAGTCTGAGGGTAAGCCAGAATGGGGCAGCACAGGACCTACCGATGCTGGTCACTACAATAATTGGCCGGAAGATACCCAGTTCTTCAGAAAGGAAAATGGAGGCTGGAACACTACTTATGGTGAATTCTTTCTTAGTTGGTACTCCCAGATGCTCATTGACCATGGTGAGAGAATACTTACTGCAGCCAAGTCTATCTATGAGGACGAGGGTGTCAAGATCTCAATAAAGGTTGCTGGCATCCACTGGCATTATGGAACTCGGTCTCATGCCCCTGAGCTCACTGCTGGGTACTACAACACACGATTCCGCGATGGTTACCTTCCGATTGCTCAGATGTTAGCCCGCCACGGAGCTATATTGAATTTCACTTGCATTGAGATGCACGATCATGAACAACCACTGGATGCCCAATGCTCCCCCGAGAAGCTTGTTAAGCAAGTAGCCATGGCCACTCAGAAAGCAGGAATCCCACTTGCAGGTGAGAATGCCTTGCCAAGGTATGATGACTATGCACACGAGCAGATCTTGCAAGCATCGGCATTGAACATTGAGGGCAACACGGAGGGCAAACAGATGTGTGCGTTCACATACTTGAGGATGAATCCCCAACTGTTCCAGGCTGATAACTGGAGGCGATTTGTGTCGTTTGTGAAGAAAATGAAGGAAGGAAAGAACACCGAAAAGTGCCGGGAACAGGTGGAGAGGGAAGCCGAGCATTTCGTTCACATTTCTACACCTTTGGTTCAGGAGGTTGCTGTAGCTCTGATGCACTGAAAATGCAGGAATAGTTTAGCTAGTTCGCTTGTACGATACTACCACTTCAAAACTGCTGTCCCATATTGCACCCTCATTATAGGAGGTCACATAAACACAGTGACAGTTGCTCCATTCCCTGGTCCTCATTTCTCCAGAGCCCCCTTTATTTATTCCAGGGCTGTGGAACTTGGGTAATGGAGCGGGAGAGGGTGGTGTACATAAGATGAGCAGATACAATTCCAGGAATGCTTTTCATTTCCTCCTTAGGTACATGAACTGTAACAACATATGTCAAATATGTGTATGCACAAGTCTTTGTATGCTGCACCCTAAACCCTATGCTGCTGTACAACGCCATCAATGAAATAATCTGTTCACTCACTCCACTCCCTATTCTGACTTACCCTTTACGTTTATTACAGGTCTCTGTTTCTGTTTGTTTATTAATTTGTCATTCCCGTCCTGGCTAATTTAGAACTCATCAAGATCTGTGTTTTTCGTACTTAAAATTTTACTAGTATCTCCTACGTTGAGATCCTAATATCATGCTAAGCAACTGCTAAACTGCATATATTGTCTGGCGCGCTTCTAGTTGCAGCATTTGCTGGTATTGTGTTGCTTGCAAGGCTCTGTTGAGTTTTGTTTGGAAAAGGTAGACTCAAAATAAGTTTGTCATTGCAAGTGAGAAATCGCATGCATCGGGTGGGAGGTCCTCCATGTAAGCTAATTGTCACATTCAAGTGGATGATGCTTCTCAGCAAGCTGCTTCATGCAACTCCAAAGCAATCCCTACTTTTACAGGCAAAGCTGAACGAAGCAAAGTGCATATCTTTAACAAGTAGCAAAACTGAAATTTTATTAGGGGTATAAAAGTGGAAGTGTTTTTTTGTTGTTAGTGATAGTTATGGTTTTGTTAAACGATAAACGGATACAGAATAACTGTAAACTTGTAAACTGAAACTGTATCTTTATTCATTGATAGGTGACATTAAATACAGACATTATAATTAATTACAATCAGTATCCTGATAAATCAGGGATTACTAGAATCTCTACTTCTAATCTAATTAAGACAAGACACACATCAAAAGATGGAATATACTTTCCTTAAACACTTCCCCCTGTGTCGCACTCCTAATGTATGATGCATAACTTGTTGCCTCACTAAAAATCTTGCCAAGTAAACAAAAATCTCATGGGCCAAATAAAGACTTTGTCAAAGGAAAAAAGAGTACAATGCATCAACTACAAATGATACTACATGTGGTGTAGACTCCCCCTAATGTCTACAAGAACAACTCCCCTGATTGTAAACTCAATCTCAGAGTTTAGATAAGCATCGCATGCTAATTCGCTTCACATGTTTCACAAATGTAGATTTTTGGAAGTGACTTGGTGAACAAGTCTGCAACATTATTCACAGAACCAATATGGCTGACATGGATATTCAAGAACTGCTGTTGTTGCTGATTGAAGAAGAACTTTGACGAAATGTGTTTTTTGTATTGACACCCTTAATGAAACCTAACCTCATATGTTTAATGTAAGCAGCATTATCATCAAAGATGTAGGTTGATGTTGTCGTAGTAGATGGTAATCCACTAAACCCTCGAATGTGGTGTATTACTGACCTAAGCCAGAAACACTCTTTAACAACTTCATGAAGAGCTATGATTTCAAAATGATTCGAGGAAGTAGCAACATTGGTTTCCTTTGTAGATCTCTAAGAAATCTCCGTATTCCCAATGGTGGAAACATAACCAGTTTGCGAACGTCCTCTATGCAGGTCATAGGGATACCCAGCATCAGCAAATCCTACCAATACATCATTCGTTGTCTCGGAATAAGGGACTACGCTGAAAGAAGGCTTAGCGCCATCTTTCGACGGGTCGAAAGTGTCTCTCAACAGGGACATGCCTTTGACGGGTCGAGAGACTCCAGTTAGTCGAACTAGGGACATGCATTTGACGGGTCGAGACTAGGTTTCAATGGGTCGAAATGTGTAGAGTCAGAAAGTTGCGTTTATACCATTCCATGTACCAGAATATCAAGTTTCTCTCTTGCTTCTTTGTAGGGAAAAAATAAGTCAAGTCAATGGATCTCTTCAAGTACCTGAAGATATGTTTTACTCCATTCCAATGACTTTGCGTAGACACAGATTGAGAAGGCAATGTCTGAGCGTGTGCCCCAAGTTAAATACAACAAAGCTCCAATAACACTAAGATATGAAATTTCAGCTCCCAAAAGTTCCTCATCATCATCTTTCGGACAAAAATGATCTTTTTTGGGTTTTAGACTGCGAACAACCATTGTTGTGCTAAAATGGTGTGCTTTGTCCATATTAAATCGTCTGATTTAGACATAAGCAGACTGGTGAATAAGAATTCCACCAACTCGATGTTTTAGCTCTAAACTGAGACAAAATCGAGTCTTACCAGTGTCTTTCATCTCAAACTCGGATTTCAAGTAGCCAACTGTCTCATAAACACAGACCATTACAAATCCTGAACTTGTTTGTTTAATGCATACACATGGGCATAACTCATCATTCTTATATCCCTTCCCAATTAAGTAGCCACTTAGAATAGTGAACGCCTCAATTTTAACATGAGGACTCCGTGGTTTAGAGTTACTTGAATTAGGTATAACCATGTCATCCAACACTCTCATGTATATCTAGGAATCAAGATCCCCATAGAAATATGTTGTAATCACATCTATAAGCTGCATACTTAATTTTTTGGACACTACTAAACTGATCAAGTAGTGGAAAGTAATGATGTCCATGACCAGAGAATACGTCTCCTCATAATAAATACCAGGGTGTTGAGAAAACCTTGCGCCACAAGTTCTTCTCATTGTGCTTCGGAACTAAGACCCATTTATATCCAATCGGTTTAATATTCGGTGGGCATAACACTATCTTGTCTTTTTCTAAGAGAGTTGTTCAGCCTGGATTGCTACTTTATATTTTGGCCAATCTGTTCTACTTTGACTATCTACGACAGAGTGAGATTCCACTTCATCGTTGTCAATTCCTGAGCGACGGAATAAGTAATTGCATTATCAACTAACATGAAAGAACTATCTATAATAACACTAGTATTTGTTTAATTTGGTGAGATTTCTTTGTTTTCTGACACCGTCATTGACTCTGGAGCGTCACCCAGTGTTGTCAATCTTGACTTTTGGACATAACTATAGTCATAAACAATCATGTGTTGATAATGAATGGATCATTTTGTGCCTCGATGGATTACCTTTGAACCGGCAGCTCATCAGTAGATTTTGACCAACGCTACAACACCACTATAGACAGGTGAAACAGTTCCTTGCCTGGGTGTGGCGTTAACTTGCCTAACTTTAGGGACTTCCAACCTTGCAGGATTGTTTATAGTAGATATATCCGATCTCGTCACTTTCATGATATCAGTAAAGGAGTCAGACATCGAATTTGCTATTTTATGAAGATCAAGAATACTCTGCACTTCTATCTCACTCTGAGATGTGCGGGGATCATGATGAGACGTAGTGTGGTTTGACCACGTCAATTTTGAAAGTTCAACCAGAATAAAACCATTCATATCTCCCCCTAAAGGTGAGAAGTATGTCTAAACAAAGTGATAATTTTCAAATCTAGCAGTAAAGAGATCTCTGTCAAAGGTTCTAAATAGCGAAAAATTGTTGGAGCTTCATAATTGTCTCTAAAGACCCATTTTTATATGCAGTGGAGGCGTAATATGCACATATATCGTGCAACCAAAGATGCGTAGATGTGAAATGTAAGGCTCATATCCAGTTACCAACTGGTACACACTGAATGGTCGGCGTGTTATGAGTCTAAAACGAAGAAGCATAAGTGCATTCAAACTTGCATAACCCCACGCAGAGTCACAAGCTGTAACCGCTTGATTTGTGCTTCTGCAAGACTTTTCGATACATGAACATGGAGAACGAGATGTTCAACATTAATCCCAACTTACATGCAATAATCATCAATTTTTTGTGTGTAAACACTATTGTATTATCCAATCGAATACTTGATTAGGTGGTCCGAGTGATGATCCGAGGTAGGAGTTTAGCAAATTCAGCATTTTCTTGTGGATAGCAAAGTGACGTGTGACTAATATGTCGATCCATCAAACAAAATCATAAAATATTTAAACAGTCCGCATATAAGTATGATTGGTCCACAAATATCTCCTTGGATTCTTTGTAAGGATGAATATTTTCAGTTGTGTCTACATACAACATAAGAAGGTCGTGTCTATAACTTTGCTAATGATCAAGCTTTGAAAAACGAGCAGTGTGTATCAGAGATTTCCACAAAGAAATCTGGTGGGATAATGCATGACGCCTTAACATTATGTCATCGAGATTGTGCTCCACTTGTCTTGGAGACCGAGCCTGGACTGACCCTCCATCTAAACCGATGGTTTTGGGTATTCCCACATGTTTCTTTTCACTAAAGAACAGATGACCATGAGAATTGCTCAATATCTCGATCATCATAATGCCCAAGCTTATATGAGACAGAGTCCTACACAATGTTATGAGTGACTACATTTGATTCAATGATCCAAACTATAGTAAGATATAAACCACTACGAATGCTCATAAACTTCTCCAGAATGTGTTATGGGGGACATTCTACGAAGGTAACACACAAAACTCTTTCCATTCTCACAGTATGTTTCCAAGTGAAAATTCGTTAGCACGAATGTTTGTAAAACTTAGCAAGGTTTGATGTGAGTTCTGATCATGGCAATTTCCAAAAACTGATGTAAAACAACATCAGACACCAGAGAAATGGGAAATATTTTCGGAACCATAATTTTGACAGGTCAAAAAGTATCCTCGACGAGTCAAGATTGTTTGAAAGTACGTCTAGGGTATAAGTCTCGACGGGTTGAGAGAACTCGAATAGGAGTCCAAGGTACTATCTTTGACGGGTTGAAGAAAACATGGCTAAATGTTCGACGGGGTGAAAAACAAGCCAAAAATGATCCAGGGTCTCGACGGGTCGAAATGCTTGGAATCAGAACGTCATTTTTTCTTCTTCTAATTTTTCTTTGTATTTTGGTGTCATAGTGCCACAAAAATAGAGAAAATTGTATTAGTTGCCTACTCAATTACATCAAAAATATCTTATTTCAAAACGACTAATAAATAAAGTCTAAAAAATATGAATAAAGAAGCCAAACATAAACTAAACTTGATTAGATAGCAGAGATAACGACCTAATATATAGACTAATCAAAATTCGGAGTCTTAAGGTTCTCCTTCTTGTCATCTGCTACAATGAGATTGACATCATAGTCTTCTTCCATCTCATGGTCTCCCCCATCAAAGTTAGCCTTTTGTGCTAAGTATTGCTTATGCCTCTTATAGATATTTTAGATTTCCTTACTTGCACGACTTTGTTTGTGCATATGCTCAGTGGAACTACACTTAAAACAAGTGTTTTGTCCAGACGGAGTAGTGTGAAGAATTTTCTTAATGATTGAAACCTGAACCCAATTGATTCTTGTTCGAATTATTGGGGCCGGTGTTCTGGCAGTGCGAAGTCAAATTTTGACTTTGACCTCTACCATGACCTCCTCTCCTACCATGGTTGCTGTAAGGCTTAGAAAGACTTTTCTTCTTGTCCTTACCTGCCTTCCCATCAATGTTGTAATTCTCAGGAGTTTTCTTGGTCCCAGCGGACTTTGAATTATTGTTGAGAATTATCTCATGATATCTCTCCTTTCTAGCTAGGATATTTATGAGATTACTGAATGTTGTGATTCTTTCTTGCTCGTACTCAAGCTGGTACTGATGAGCCAATATACTCATGGAAGAAGAGAAGGTGTTTAAAGACTTCTTGATCATATCCTGATCAGTCTTGTCAACCCCAACAAAACGTACTCATCTCAGATTGAAGTTCAAACATAGCTTGGTTCTATGCATCCACCTTTGTATAATCCAATAACCGGATGGTTTTCCATCTCTCAGTGAATTCTGAAAGTTGTGCGTTATGCACATTGTTGAAGCGTTGCTTCAGATCGTCTCATAAATCCTTGGAATCTGTCCTTTTTAAGTATTGCTTCTTGAGTAGTGGATGTATATGATGCCTCAAAAATATGAGGACTTAAGCTTTAGTTGCTGCACTTGGGGCACCGACATCGTTAGGGTCTTCTAGTAGGTGTAGATGGTGCTGATGAATCCTTTTCTGATAAATGTGTTTTCTACAGCAGAGACTCAATGATGATACTCTATTCCTTTAGCATCAAGGATATCAAACTCTGGCCTATCCGACTCAATAGTCGTAGTCATCTAAAAAAGACAAAGTATATAATTAGTAATGATCGAAAACTACGATCACTAATATCAAGTTTAGGGAATAAGAACTAAGATGTATAGTCACAATAATCGATGCTCGATAAACGGTGGCTTTATACCACACCTAGAAACTGTGACAATCATAATCAATCACGTATATCGATTTTCCTTTGTTTTCTTTATACCGTGATAATCACAAACTGTTATATTCACTTATAATCGTGATTCCCCATGAACCGTCACTAATTAAACTTTATGAATAAAAGGTGATGAAATCCCCTTTGCTCGGCATATAATTCCACAATATAATTCAAAGCAAAAATCAAGTATTATTGGTGTGTCCCAACCTCGTCGTATTGCAGTGCATGAAACTACTAAGCGTGTGGCAGATGAGCTTGGTGTAGAAGTGGGTAAATCCGTAGGGTATGAAGTTAGATTTGACAAAAAGATTAGTGAAACCACCTCTGTTAAGTTCATGACAGACGGAATATTGCTAAAAGAACTCCAGGTTATACTGATGGTCTTTACTCTTTTTTCGACATAGTATTAGAAATGTAGCTTTATATAACAAGTTTTCATTTTTTATAGTCTAGTTCATAAGATCTTTATCTCTCGTGTTTCTGTAGGATGATATCATGTTGAGGAGGTACTCTGTCATTATTCGTGATGAGGTTCATGAGCGTAGCGTGTGCACAGATGTACTCATTGTAATGCTTTCAAAAGTTGTCGCACTTCGTCGGGTAAATCTCAATAATGTTGCAAATTGCTAGAGGCCTAGTGCTCATATTAATACAGATTTCTAACCCATTATTGTAATCAATTGCATGTCATGGCAGGAAGAATATGTAAAGCACTCGCAGTTAGGAAAATCTGTAGACCGTGAGAAACTTGTTTTCCCATTGAAGCCTGTGCTCATGAGCGCTACAATGCCAAAGAAAGACTTCAGTTCTTATATGGAGCTGTTTGGTGATCCGCCACGAGATATAAATGTTTCATCTAGACAATTCAAAGTGGATACTAAGTTCTCGAAGGAAAACTCCAGATGATTATATGGACAAAGCATATAAAAAAGTCTTGAAGATTCACGAGACTATGCCGCATGGAGGCATACTCGTCTTTGTCACCAGGCACCGGGTCTTTGGAAGTGGAGCAACTGTGTCAAAAGCTACGAATTGCTTCCGAAGAGCTGGCTATGAGAAGAAAAAATCGGAGTTTGATTCATGATGGTGAGTTTGGTTCTTCGTTTGATACAACAACAGAGAATAATGGTGATTCATTACGAGAAACCCTAGAAATGGATGGTGAAGAAATCGACATGGCATCACTTAAGGCCTCTTTTGAAGCACTGACCGGCAAATCTTCCTATTCTACTTCAGCTTGCAAAGAACCTATCTCGTTCAATCAATCCAAGAAGAATCTTAGCTTGCATGTGCTTCCTCTCTATGCAGCGTTGCCCGCGGAAGCTCAGAGATGTGTGTTTAAAGAAATAGAGAAGGGAAAGCGGCTTGTTGTTGTGGCCGCCAATGTTGCCGAAACCTCTATAACTATACCTGGAATAAGATATGTTGTAGATACCGGGAAAGTGAAATCAAAGGAATATAATTATTCAAATGGGAGTGAGAAATATGTAGTAGGGTGGATTAGTAAGGCGTCGGCTACTCAACGTAAAGGAAGAGCTGGAAGAACAGGACCTGGCCACTGTTTTTGCCTTTATTCATCGGCAGTGTTTGATAATGAATTTGTTGATTCCTCACCACCTGAAATATCAACAGTCCCTCTTGATGATATTATCCTTTGCTTGAAGTCCATGACCATTAAGGTCAGTATCAAAAAATTATTATGTCTTTTTTTTTCTTCCGGTTATATCAGTTTTAACGATGTTCTCGCAGTTTTTAGACCATGTTGAATCGATCTATTAGCACGGTTAGCTATACATGTCAATGTTTTGAAATGTGTCACATTTTGCACGGTTGAGGCTCGCCTCGGTGTGAGGCTTTGAATTTGATGAAGATGATGAATTTGAAGCTTGAAGTTGATTTAATGTTTATGTTTATATTCGAGACTTCAATGTTTATGTTTGAGCACTGAAACATGTCATTTCACGACTATTACGTATGTGAAGCTATCGACAAAGCGTGTCGCATCCGTGTTTACGTTTTAAAACATTGATACATGTGGAATGTGTGTTTGTTTCTTCATTTTATGTATTTATTGCTCTTCAAGCTAGCCTGACCATTTTTTCCGGTGTGTCCCAGTTGTCGACTTTTCAGTTTCCGACTAGGCCTACAAAGGAAGCTCTTGATGTAGGAGAGAAGTGCTTGAAGGTCCTCGGAGCTCTTAGTCAGGATGGGATAGTGACACCTCTAGGGAAGGCCATGGCTTATTACCCCATCAGTCCTCGCCACTCCAAGATGCTCTTAACGGTCATCCAAATCTTGAATAATGACCATAGCAATGTTCGAGCTAATCTAGTACTAGCCTATGCCGTTGCATCATCTGCTGCTTTGAGTTCGCAACATATATGCGTCGGATCATCTAACGAACGGTTTCGTAGCCTTCGTAGCAGTGAGGCCTTGTTCAGAGCGAATGCTCTTCGGCACTACGAGCTTTCAAACTCCAAGAATCGATCGAGTTTCTGCGAGGAGAATGATCTAAACTTAGACACCATGCAAGAGATATCTAAGCTCAAGCAACAACTACTCAAACTTATCTATTACAAAGGTGGCGAGTTTTCTTATAAACATGGTAGCTTGCATGAGGTTGAACATGCTTGGGCTGATGCAAACTTTCTTACTTTGAAAAAGAAAGAGGAAGACCTATTGTGCCGAGCTATCTGTTCTGGTTGGGCAGATAGAGTTGCTAAGCGCATTACAGGAAGCATAGGACATGGAGTACAGTGGTATCAAGCCTGCATGATCAAAGAGACTATCCACCTGAACTTGCATTCCTCTAATATTGAAATCGCTCCTGAATATTTGGTGTACAATGAGTTGATAGAGACTACAAAACTATACATGCACGGCGTTACTTGTGTCGAGCCAGAATGGCTTGTCGAGTGTAGTGAGCTACTGACATTTCCAGAGGGCACGAAACCTTGGTATGATTTTGAACGTGACAAAATAGTTTACAAAGTCCGTCCGTCCTACGGTGATCATAATTGGAAGCTTTCAGTCCCAGAACAAGTAAATCCTCATCAAGTTCTTGCCTCGAAAGATGCGGTGCTAGTTTTCGTTTTCGCTTTGCTTGACGGCGATGTCTTGGGTTGCCTGAGACGTTTTCGCGAGTTTTTGGTAGATCGTCGTACTTGTAGTGCTGATTTGAAGTTTGAGGCAGCAGGGATACGGACTGGGAGTCTCGTATTGAAGATGGTGGAGAGAAAGATCCACAGCTTTTCTAGGTTAAGAGAGGTGTGGGAGAGAAATCCCTACGAACTGTTGCCGGAAATAAGGAACTGTTTTCAGAAGAGTTTCCATGACGAGTTTATGAAGCTTTGGGAAGAAATGATCCGCGAAGCCAAAAGAGGGCAGTGAAAACTGTGACTTAGAGCTCAAGTAATCAACGTTACAATAAGTATTATCTTATGTACGTGGCAAACTAAATGTCTTTCTACTATTGTAATTCTGGTTTGTTAACTCTAATCCGACTAATCGTATAGATAGATAATACAATACGTACAAATCACAAAGTTTCCGATATAAAGTTAGCCACTGGTTATCCAAGAAGCACCGTACGGTCGTGCATGTCATGTGATATATATGATGGTTTCAAAGTCAGCAACAACAGATCACGTGTACGTACGTAGACTTGCATGGTTGAGCTAGTTAAGGTTCTCTAAGAGAGTTCGATAAATTTCTGTTTCTGTTTATTTAGTACGTACAATACCAATTAGTCATGTCAAACAAACGTCACGTAATACAATCAATGTATGCAGGGCGGAGGATTTTGAATATAGGGGACTGTATTATGCAGCGCATATGGTAAATTTTTGTAAGTTTACAATCATATAAATGTGCAAAAAGTTACAAATTCTGCAACAATATATATATATATATATATATATATATAAACACACACACTTATTAGCTTTAAATGTCTTCCAGAATTTAAAGGAATTAAGAAATTAAATAGTAGTAAAATTTAGGGACCTAAAATTATGCCAAAAGTGAAAGGAAAGAAAAATATTAAATTTGCAATGGAGGGTAAGAATTTGAATTGAAAAAAAAGAGACAAGATAGAGCTGGAATGGAAAGAGAGAAGTAGAGAACTGAAAAAAATGCCAAGGGATATGGAGAATCGAAATCATGGTCAAAACCTCCCACATCAACTCAATTGTGGAGTCTAGCCAACTGACCCATGATGTATTAGATTAATTTTGTGGTACAAAATTTTTACATGACTATGATTTCTAATTGGGTTGCAGCCCTAGTAGCCTACTGTTACACCCCCAACTTTGAAGGAAGCCTGCGAGGGTATCCGGAGGCCTCTTCATGGCATGTCTTGCCCCATGTTGAGGAGAGCAGTGTGTTTTGCGAAAGAGGAAGCAAGACAAGGGCGACACTGGAGATGGGCACAGGACCGGAGCATATATTTGCGGACTGGGGTGTGCAGCCAGACACATTGGCAGAGGCAGACTGGAGTGGAAGACCAGTAGCTTCGAAGGTGACTTACTTGGTTGTTCTGTACCAAGTGAGTGAATGCAAGTGCAAAGGTGGGATTGCAGGTTGCATTAAAGCATAACTGGAATGTTGTGTCAAGGTGACGGCTTGACAAGCATTGCAAAGTCTTCATGGACGTGGCACTTGAAGGCAGGTTACGAGATAAGGAAGTTACCATTCTGAGTATATAAGTGGCAGTTGCGACGAGGAAGTTACAAGGAGCTTATGTGGTAGGAAGTTACCTTGCGGTTTTCTTTTCTTATCTTGTAATAGCAGTTTAAGGTAGTTACTTTGTGTTTATCCTAAACTTAGTGGGTCGAGCGGTTACTCGATCTTATCCTATTGGAAGTTTTGGGGATGTCAACTGTTAGAGTCATGGTGACTCTATAAATACAGCTAAAATGTGTGAGTATTCGGCGGAGAAGAAGTCCGATGTGAATTACCACATAAATTCCTTTGTTAGAGTGAGTAATAGAGGTTGAGAATTTCCCGTAACTTTGTGTGTGTTTTCAGTTGACTATAATCCCCTACCTTAGTGTATGGGCGTTAGGATAGTAAAACACTTTTGTGCGTGGGACACACTTGAGTGTTAGTGTAAATCGGCATTGGTAGTCTGCTTGCTATCGTGCTAAGGGAGTGTGCATACAATCAGCCTAGTCCGAAGGCCAAGGGTGGGTTGAGTGTGAGGAGGTTGTGAGCCTTGCCAACAAGCAGTAGTGTGTTGTGTTGAGGGCAGCGCGCAACGACACTAGGCAGTCCCCAAGAACAATACGAGTCCACTGTGAAAACTAAGCGCGTGTTGACGCTGCGACCGTGAACCTCGCTACAACTTGTCCGCAGCACAAGTTGGGTTCTACGGTGGGTTGGTTGGCTTTGACGACGTGACTGCCAGGGAGCCATCGCGGGAGTCGGGAGTGTAGCAAAATCCAGGCACGCAACTACGGTCCCATGACAGTGTGGTATCAGAGCTTCGGCTCGATACTAAAGTGCGAGGTAGCACTTATTGCTGGAGAAGAGTGTAAGCGGGTTCTTGCACTTACGCGAGTGTGGAGCGTAGCATCTACGGAAACCATTTGAGGTGGGGATGACTTCTCAGCAATGTAAACACAACTTCTGAGCAGCAAACCAGACGATCGTGACGGCGATGTTTGGGAAGGGCACTTGTCTAAAGTGTGGCTTGCGTCCTGGGTGGAGCATGTTGTTGTAGATAATCAGAGTTGTGAGTAGCGAGATCCGGCTCTAGATGATCAAAAGGCGGAGATGTCGATTGGTACAAGTGCGGAGATGCCTACAACGGACAATAGACACAAAAGGGTGATGCGTCCGGAAAGCGACAACGAGACAGATCGCTGCATGGAGTTGGTCGAGGGAGGCGACTAACGAAGCTGTTAGAATGGAGCAACTCATGAGGAACATGGTGTTAATGTGGGAGGCATGCGAACACGGAGTGCAAGAGGCGCTTTTTAAAAGGTGGAGACGTATATCTTATGTGGCATTGGTGGTTGCGACGAATGCAAGGACGGTATGATCAAAGGCAGACCTTGGTTTAGTGTTGCGTGCCATCAAATCAAAACGGACGAGCCAAGCGGCGGAGTGCTTACTCGGAAGGTCGAAGATCCGGAAGCCAGCAACATTCATGGTGATGAAAAGTGCCAAGGAGGGTTGTGAACTTCTTATCTTAACACTGAGTATTACTCTTAATTACTCATGTGTTGTGTAGGATGAGACAGTGTGTCGATCCTATTTGCGGCAGCTGTAATAATTGGGATCATGAAGTTTCTAAGTTTCGAGTAAATTGATTTGTTTCGCAGAATATTTTTTTCTTTCTTTTTTTGTTGTTGTGTGTTTGACTATTTGGTCGTCACAAGCCTATGTAAACGCTTCTTCGGAGTGTTTGACTTTTTTTATTGTGTTTGACTATGTGATATGTTCAGGCTATATATACTGGAACAAAGTGCACACGAACATTATGCATATCTGTTTACGGCAAACAAAAATTACAAAGATTTATGGACTTTGAACTACTTATAGAAACCACTCTCCTTACTCAGACCTGATTTCTCTTCAGTTCACATGCAATAAAATATCAACCCTTATAAAAAAAGTGGGATTAAGTTTGACGAGTTAAATTACTATGTTTGAGCTTTGGAGTTTGAACTGTACAGCTAGGTATGGGTCGTCAATGAGTCAAGATTTTTTGTTATGTCTCTAAAATATATGAGGTAAGTATACCATTGATAAATTTATTTCCCTTTATCGATCAATATATGTATTTGTGATGTATTAATTATTTATAGATGAGTGATATGCTGTCTAATTCAATTTTGGTACAGATCTAGAAACAAGCAATTATGTTTGGGAAAGCTTGTTTACAATTTGTCTTTCTGTCATTGGTATGTTTGAGATGATCTACTATGGTCAATGCCGAGAGTAAGGAGATGATCATACATGTTAGTAAGTATTGCAATTATTACCATTAAGAGAAAAATGATTAATTTTGCGGTTAGATTTTAGCTATTATTTGCGATTGTTGCCAATAAGAGAAATATGAAAGCTGATTAAGAGAAACATGATTAATTTAGTGCTTCAATAGCAGAGTCTCGTTACTAAGGGTAGGATTCGGGCCAAACGGTTCGGTTTTTCATTTTTTACCAGAAAAACCGTGACTATTCTTGGTTCGGTTCGGTTCGGTTTTTCATTTTTTACCAGAAAAACCGTGACTATTCGGTTTGGTTTGGTTCGGATTTTTTTTCAAATTATTTTGGTTTCTTTCGATTTTTTACATGATGTATAAAAACTATTTTTAAAAAAATACAACCAAAAAATTGTCTCTAAAAGACCTTATATTGTATCGTGAAACATTTTGATTCATTTTATGAGAGAATTTGATAAGGATTGTGCATAAATAAATTAGGATTTTAGGAGTTTAAGGTTTTTAGTTTGCATATATTTATATAATATATTACAAAATACACAAAATGATGTCATTTTTTTGAATACTTCGGTTTGGTTCAGTTTTTGTAAATCAAAAACCAAAACCAAAACCAAACCAAATATTTCAGTTTTTTTCGGTTTCGGTTTTTTCCTGTTCGATTTGTATTGGGTTCAATTTTTTTTCGGTCGCGGCTCGGTTTCGGCTCAGTTTTTTTTTTCTTTCAATTTTCGATTTCAATGTCCCAGCACTACTCGTTACTGAATTAAAATGTAATGATAACGATTTTCTAATTTTTTTCGTTAATATATAAGAAGTACACTATAAAATAAAATAAAATGAAACATTTTTTTCATACTAAACAATTTATTCTTTTCTATCAATACATAATGAAGTGTGGTATAATTTTTTATATAATATATCAATACATATTTTTTTATAAAATTTGTGTGACTTTGTGGACTTCGGTTTGTGCTAAATTTTAGTGATGGGAAATACTTCAAAAGCTGAAAACTTTGTTAAACATATGATATACACCCACCTCCTTTTCTTTTAAGGAGCAAATTTACATAGGAAAAAAAATGAGCTTTTCTTAAAAGAAAAATATTACCAATACGCTTATGTTTACCTAAAATGAAGGAGGGATATGAGGTTACGTGAAGTATGCTGCTAGATGCTTTCAGTATGAACTGTCAGTACGTTATGGTTGATGTCCACAACTTGTTAAGAAGTCTGTAATTATTGATCAAGTAATAAATATAGAAACTGAGCTCGTCCTAGAATTAGAAATTGAACTTGTCCATCATCAGTGGCAACAGTAAGAGATCGATGATATTGACGTACTGTCGACAGTTCATGCATGTCACATAATCTCGTATTGGGTAAACATAACCAAATGAAAATCACAGGGTGAAGAAAGAATTCCTATTTGAGCTTTTAATTTCAAAGTAAGACTATTTAAATTTTGTATGGGAGGTTTCATGTAAAGAATGAAAATATAAGGTAATAAAGGATTATCTTGGCGGATCCCACGAGACGGTCAAAATCATCCCTCAGTCTGCCCATTTAATGCCAGAGAAAAGGTGGCAGAAGATATGCAATTCATAATAAGATTGATTCTATGGTCAGCGAAGCCAAACTTTTTAAGACAAGCCTTAATAAAATCCCAACTAAAATAATCTTAAGTTTTTTTTAATCAAGTTTTTGGGCAACTGAGCTGGTTTTTCCTTTCTTTCGATTAAAGTTCGCAAATAATTCATGCACAATTAAGATATTGTCAAAAATAGATCTTCCACCGAGACACCATAATTTTAGTAATAACTTTATATGCCACATTGCAAAGACTAATTGGTCAAAAATGGTTAACGGTGACAGGGTCATCCACTTTTGGGATTAGAACAATGTTCGTGTGATTAAGAGTTCCAAGGTCACAATTGGAAGAGAAGAAGTGTTTAACCAAATTACACAAATGGTTCTGGATGAAGGTCCAATTCTTTTGGAAGAAAATGGCCGGTAAACCGTCTGGTGTAGGGGCCTTCAAATGCCCAATTCCGAACAGGGCTTCCTTTACTTCATCATCAACAATTTCGCGTAAAAGTGACCGATTGTCTACATGAGTAATAAAATTATCAACTAACTGTAAGAATTGATCAAGACTGTGGTCACTACAAATATGGCCTGCCGTAAATCTTTGTTGGAAAGAAGAGATTAAGGATTTTATAATGAGATGTTGTTCAAAAAGCCAGAGACCATTCTCGTCATATAATTTCGTAATGGAATTCCGTTTCTTCTTAATAATTGCTTTTGTTTGAAAGTCTTTAGTGTTTTCATCTCCCAAATTCAACCAATCTTCCCTAGCTCTTTGAGCCCAAAAAAACCTCTTGTTGAAGGTAAAGATCAGCTAATTCATTTTTCAGACATTGATCCTGGAACAGATTATCTTCCGTGAAACTAGTAGTCAGATTCTCTTGAACACTTAAGAGCTTGGCATGTACAGCTTGTATATTAGTAAAGAGATTCCCAAAATAGTTCTTGTTCCATTTAGTCGACAAGAATTGGAATCTAGAAGTACAAGATGTAAAATTTCGGACTGGGTTAAAAAGTATATCATTATTCCAGACTTTATGCATAAGCATATTGAAATTAGGGAAATGCATCCACATTGCCTCAAACTTGTAAGATTTATTTCTTGTATTGCTAACAGAATTGTCAAAAGAAAGGCCTATATGACCATGATCAGAACCATGTATAGGCAGTTTTTTCCAAAGTATAAAGAGAAAAAGATCTCAGCCAAGAAGAATTCACAGTTGCTCTATCTAAACGTTCATAGATCCTGAAATCTCCATGTTGGTTATTACACCAAGTAAAAGGATTGCCAGAGGTTTGTAAAGAAATTAGAGCAGCAGCATTCAAAAAGTTCTGAAACACATTCATATAGTTATTTCCAATCCTACTTCCTCCTTTTTTTTCCAGTAAATTGAGAATGTTGTTGAAGTTTCCCATAACTTGTTAGAGTATGAGAAACTTGTAAAGAGTTTTGTGAAAGGTCAATCTATTGAATGAAAGTGCTTAAGGCTTTATACCAGCCATTACAATTCGGAAATGGAAAACATTCTACAGCCACTACCTCACAACCAACAATCATGGTTGTTTGCTAATAACCTGGTCACATCTCATGACCACTACTACTTCAACAAGAAAGAGCAACAGATGCTCCTGGATACCAGGAGCTTATTCTATTCCTAACAAATCCTCCCCTAAACTGAACTTCACAGATAATGATTCAGTTTACATACTTCATGCTTTGTACTCCTAGTAGACTTCGTAGCTTCAAGAAGGATTCCAGTTTCAATGGTTTAGTCATGATGTCAGCCACTTGCTCACTTGTACTACAATGAATCAACTCCACAGCTCATTCCTTGACTAGGTCACGAAGGAAATGAAACCTTACGTCGATGTGTTTGGTTCTTCCATGAAGCACTGGATTTTTGGACAATTTAATAGATGAACTATTGTCACAACAAATCTTAACGCACTTACATGTAGAGAAGCCCAGACACTTGAGTACTTTCTTCATCCAGATGCTTTGACAGGCACATGCCACAGTAGCTACATATTCTTCCTCAGTACTAGAGAGAGTCACCACAGGTTGTTTTCTTGAGCTCCAGGCTACAGCACCTCCACTCAAGAGAAATACATATCCAGATGTGCTCCTTCTGTCTTCAGTGTCACCAGCATAATCACTATCAGTATAGGCCTTTAAGTCTTCTTCTAAACCACCTTTATAGAGCACACCCAAGTTGATTGTACCCTTTACATATCTGAGAACTCTCTTTGCTGCTGCCATATGAGATTCCTTTGGATCTGCCATATACCTGCTTATTAGACACACAACAAACATGATGTCTGGTCGTGTAGCAGTTAGGTACATTAGACTTCCAACAAGCTGTTTGAACAGAGTTGCATCTACACTTGCTCCACCACACTCTTTCACCAATTTCGTTCCTGGTACAATGGGATTCTTTATTGGATTGCAGCCCTCCATTCCAAATCTTCTCAAGACTTCTCCAGCAAACTTTCTTTGGCATAGATGTATTCCTTCACCAATTTGCTGCTCTTCAACTCCTAGGAAATATTTCATTTTTCCTAAGTCACTCATGTCAAACTCCAACTTCATTGATTCCTTGAACTTCTTGCATAGCTTCAAGTCATTTCCTGTAAAGATTAGATCATCCACATAGAGACTAACAATTAAGAAGCTACCTCCATCTTCATTTTTGAGGAACAGTGTGTGTTCATGGCTGCACTTCTCAAAACCTTCCTTCATAAAGTATCCTTCAATTCTGCTGTACCAAGCTCTTGGAGCTTGTTTTAGACCATACAGAGCTTTGTTGAGTTTTAGAACTTTATCTTCTTCTCCAGTACGAGCATACCCTTCTGGTTGTTCCACATACACTGTCTCCTCCAACTCTCCATGAAGGAAAGCGCTTTTAACATCCAACTGGAAGACACTCCACCCTTTCTGTGCAGCAAGAGCTAGAATCAGTCTGATGGTGTCCTATCGTGCCACAGGTGCAAAGACCTCACAGTAATCTATGTCATACCTTTTAGCATACCCCTTGACCACCAGTTATGCCTTGCACTTGTCTACTTCTCCCCTTTCATTCAATTTGGTCTTGAATACCCATTTAACTCCAATTTTGTTCATCCCTTTTAGCAAGGTTACCAGTTCCCATGTCTTGTTTCTTTCTATAGCTTCAATTTTTGAGTCCATTGCTCTTCTCCACTTCTCTTTCTTTGCTGCTTCCTCGAAGCTTGTTGGATCATTGTGCACCATGAGACAGACTGTGTTTGCCTCCCCAAAGTCACTAGACAGCACAGCTCCACTGACATAATCTCCCATCCATCCAGGTGCTCTTCTGATTCTTCTTTCTGGTGTAACAGCAACATCACCTTCATTCTATAGCTCTTCTCCATCCTGATCATCTTCTTGTGTCTGTTCCTCCAGGCTTTCATTCACTTCTTCCTCTCCATAGTCACTTATTTCCCCATCATCACTGTCTGCCCAAGTAAATGTATCATGATCTACTTCATCATCACTTCTACCCCAGTCCCAGCTCTCATCCTTTTCAAACACAACATCTCTGCTAACAATCACCTTTTTTGTTATAGGATCATAGAGTCGATAAGCCTTGGACTCTTCACTAACCCCAAGAAGAATGCATTTGTGACTCTTATCATCTAACTTAGTCCTCTTCCTGTTAGAAACGTGAACATTAGCAACACATCCAAAAACCCTGAAATACTCAACATTGGGTTTTTCCTCACTCCAGCATTCTTCTGGAGTCTTTCATTTTACTGCCACGGTTAGACTTCTGTTCAGCACGTGTAAACCCCATCTTACTGCTTCTGGCTAAAATAGCTTAGGCATTTGCTTTTCTGTCAGTAAGCATCGAACCATGTTTAGTATAGTTCGATTCTTACGTTCTGTCACTCCGTTTTGCTGTGGTGTATAAGCAGCAGTGAGTTGTCTGTTGATGCCTTGATCTACACAAAATGCATTGAACTCCTTTGATGTGAACTCACCTCCTCTGTCTGTCCTCAAACAACATATGCTACATCCTGATTCCTTTTCAACGTGATTTTTAAACACTTTGAACATAGAAAATGTTTCGCTTTTCTCAGCTAAGAAGTAAATCCAGGCTTTTTTGCTAGTCATCAATAAAGCATAACAGATACCTCTTATGACTGCTCGAGGTTGGTGTGATTGGACCACATAGATCTGCATGAACCAGTTGAAGTTTCTTGGAAGCTCTCCACTGACTTTTCTTTGGTATAGTTGCTCTGTGTTGCTTTCCTTTATGACAAATGGTGCATGCTATCTTCAAGTTTTTGAGTTGAGGAAGCCCTTTTACAAGTTGCTTGTTCTCCAAGGTTTTGAGGGCTTTGTTGCCCACATGACCATATCTTCGATGCCACAAGTTTGATAGTTTGTCTTCACTTGCCATCAGACATTTTGCTGGATAAGGAAACATATGAGCTACTAGAACAAACATTTTGTTTACAGTCATGAGAGTTTGCATGATCAGTCCTCTCATGGGGTGATATATCTTGCAGGTTCCTTCCTTGATCACAACCGCAAGTCCTCGTTCTTGAAGTTGACCTATACTTAGTAGGTTATTGTTGAGTTTTGGGACATAGAATACATCACTTACCACTTGAGTCAAGCCTTCGATCTTGAGCCTGACATTCCCTTTTCCCATTACTGGCATCCTAGCATCATTCCCCAGCTTCACTGAGTGCCTGAATTGCTCATCCATTTCTATGAACCACTTTCTGTTTCCTGACATGTGATTAGAGCATCCCGAGTCAAGAAACCAAACACTCTCTCTTTCTGCACCTTTGTCTTCTGTAAGTGCCATCAATATGAGCTCCTCTTCTTCATTTAGTTTTGCATAATTGGCACTTTTCTCCCAACTAGGGCATTCATACTGAAAGTGCCCTAGTTTGTGGCACTTGTAGCATTCTACTGTGGCTCTGTTGAAGCTTTGCCTTCCTCTTCCTCGTCCTCCCCTTACAGCTCCTCGTCCTCTTCCTCTTCCTCTTCCAGCTCTATCTTCATGAGTAACCTTAATGACTTGCTCCTCCTCCACTTGGCCCTTCATTCGTTGTTCATGCACTAGAAGACTGCTCTGGAGTTCATCGATAGTCATCGTGGTCATGTTGTTGGATTCCTCGATTGAACAGACCACGTAGTTGAACTTTGACACCATAGATCGTAGCACCTTTTCAGTAACGTCTCCTTCACTCATATTTTCTCCATGAGCCTTCATCTTATTGGCTATGGACAGAACACGAGCAAAGTAAGCATTAACGGGCTCTCCCTCCTTCATTTGTAGCACCTCGAATTCACAGCATAGTGATTGAAGTTGTGCTCGTTTAACCCTTGTTGAACCTTGAAACTTTTGCTTCATGGAGTCCCAGATTGCCTTTGATGAGCTTCTGTCCAGGATAGTCTCCAGTACTTCTCTTTCGTTCGCCTGAAAGAGAAGATTCTTTGCCTTCAGATCCTTCAGTCTATCAGCTTCATACGTCTTCTCTTGAGTATCAGTAGGTGGAACTCTCTGTTCTACCACTGATGCAAAGGTTTTGGATGCCCCTGCTATGTCCACCATAACTCCACGATCTACAACATCCCAGTACTCCTTTGATCGAAGCAGATTCTCCATCAATTCAACCCAGTGCTCATAATGCCCAACAAACTTGGGTACGTAGCTGGTACTGCTCCCTTCTGCCATTTAGGAGATTTACTCTCAACATTCTCTGTACCTTTCTCTCTTTCTTTCTCACGATCAGGCCTGATTAGGAGCTCTGATACCAATTGTTAGAGTATGAGAAACTTGTAAAGAGTTTTGTGAAAGGTCAATCTATTGAATGAAAGTGCTTAAGGCTTTATACCAGCCATTACAATTCAGAAATGGAAAACATTCTACAACCACTACCTCACAACCAACAATCGTGGTTGTTTGCTAATAACCCGGTCACATCTCATGACCACTACTACTTCAACAAGAAAGAGCAACAGATGCTCCTGGATACCAGGAGCTTATTCTATTCCTAACATAACTAACCAAGCAAGATCCTGTCTAGGTCTAATTCTAAGCATGTCTTCCCAAATAACAAATTGTAAGCTTTTGTTGGGAAACATATATAAACATGTAAGAAAATAAGAAGATTTAGAAGAAACATTGGTCCAAAAATCATGGATAAACCTTAGCTGAGAATAGACAATATTAACAAGAACTTTCTCTTGAATCCACAACAAAATCAAACCACCACATTGGCCTATGGAAGGTACAATAAAGGATTCTGAGAATAGTAATTTAGACACCAAAAAGCTACTTTGATCAAAGTCCATCCTAGTATCAAGCAAGCACAAAATGTCCATCCTAATTAAAGAAACATAGAATAAGGTTTGAGCTAAGAATCCAGGCCGTGAACAACCACGGCAGTTCCAAGTTACAATCTTCATATGTTCAGAGGAATAATCAGATTGTCAAGCAAATTCAAAACATTATTCTTACCAATGGTCTCACAAAACAGAGAATACAAATTGAAAGAAATTGCAAAGTCAAAAATAAAGACGAACACGATGGAGAGAGTACAAAATCAATTACCTAGATTGAAGGCGATTGTATATGATGCGGGGAGTAGCTCAGCAGCACTGGTAAAATTCAATTATTTCTGGTCCGGATCAAGGAACGATCGAGTCGAATGCTCACACTCGGCTCCGCTTCAATTTGAGACGCGGCAAATCGGAGTTGGGTCGGACTAGATCGGTCAAGTCTGGAGATCGGTGGTCCTCCGATCTGGGCCGAAAAGGATCAGTCGATGGTGTGTCAAGCAGTCTGGGTCGAGCGAGAGTCGATATCGCTGGGCGTCGCTGAGAGATTTTCTTGTTATACAAGGAAAAAGAAAGAAATGTTATGGTTACCCTTAGTTTGATAAGGAGATTATCAAGTGAATTGCTCACAATATTATATATTGATCACATCCTCTTTGAGAAATCAAGTAATTATAGTCTAGTGTTATAGAATTACTAGTTAAATTAAGAGTATAGGTAAGTTTAACACTAGACTATAAGAAATCAAGTAAATTGTATATAAGAATTATTAGTTAAATTATGAGTATAGGTAATTTGAATGGAACTAGGTAAGAAATATATTGTAAATAGGTCAACTATGAACAATAATATATAGTGTAAGTAAATTAAGCGGCCGCAATTGACATATATATTCTCAATTAATTAATCTATATATATGCAGGTAAACAATTTCTATATACATGTGTGTTAATTTGTGTAGGTAGATTAGGCAATCGATGTAGAATCTAATAGTGTTCGTAGTTAACCGGTCTATTCTCAATTTAATTCTTATATATAAGTAAGTAAAATAAAGGGAGAAAAAAAAAATATTACCATTTTTTTAAAGTGATGACTTAACAAAATTTGAAATTAGCTAGGTTAAAGGATATATATACAGGTATCTCAAAAATTTGCATATTAACTCATCCACAATGAAATGAAAATTTGTCTGTATGACAACTTTCGGGGTATAATTGTTGTACTTGCATCTTCATCTTCACGTACCACAGTCACAGTATGTCAGTTCCAATTAGTTTTTAATTGGTGCAAGTAGAATCTACTTTTGTATAAAGAGAAAATGATTAGGAAGCTTACTCAAATATGACACGTTCTAAACTTTGTTCACTCGAGTATGACAAATATCACTTTACTCACTATCGAATTACATTTGTACTCACCTTTGCTCACTCCGGATTCTGCAAAATTTGAGGTTTTGAATTCGAGTTATAATCGGCCAAGGAAACCTATTAGGCATTGTAGATCTCTTCCTTGTAAGCCTTTTCATACCAAGATCGAGTCTCAATTCAACCCGAGGAAGGAGAATAGAAGATTTGAAAATTTAGGTGTTCTTGACTTCAAAGGTTAATTTGACAACTTCCATGATGAATTGGACTTTGGTGTAGTTGAGAAAAATGTTTTTGGGTTGATTTCGCACAAATTGAGCTCCACCAATTAGAGTGACGCCGTCAATTGGAGTGGCGTCGCCAATTTCTCTGGTTTGGAGTGATCAAAGTGAGTAAAAGTATAATTCAATAGTGAGCAAAATGATATTTTCCATATATGAGTGAACAAAGTTTAAAATGTGTCATACTTGAGTGACTTTCCTAGTCATTTTTCGTTTGTATAAATATGGTGTACTGGAATTGGAAAAATCTCGGGACGGAGTTTTTATCTTGCTTTGCTTGCTGCTAGGCCATAGAAATCTAATTGAAGGCAATATTTGTTGGGATGTAGTGTTTGATTACTCTGATGATAAATGAACCATGTATGTGGCTCAATCATGCCTACTCAAATACAATTTGAGCTCATCCACATCATGTCCACATCTCTTAAATACTACTGTAATTATTGAGCTCGTCACATCCATCTAGTAATTAATAGTAATTCAACTCGGCCGCATCAATCTGGTTATAGCAATTGAGCTCGTCCCACATGAAGAATGGCAAAGTAAGAGATAAGATATTGACCTCATATATAACTGACAGTTCAAACACACTTCATCCCACATTTTTTTTATTAAGGTTGATATTTCATTGCATGTGAAGAGAAATCAGGTCTGAGTAAGGAGAGTGGGTTTCAACATAAAATTGTATGCAGTCATCAATATAAAATTTATTATTTAATTTGGTGTTTTTTTACTTAAATTTTTTATTACGTTTTTCATTAATCGATTAAATTTCTTAATTGCCGGAAATGTAAGCCGCCACAGGAATGAGACTTGAACCGGAGCTTGAATTTTTCAGAGCTAGTGATATTGTCGAAGACGCTGTCGAACCTCGTGAACTAAACGTCGAAGCTGACCTCGTCGGACTTCCTCCAACTGTCGAAACTGACCTCGTCGGACCTCCTCCCACTGCCGAAACTGACCTCGCCGGAGCGGCGGGTGCGTGGGGTGGGGGTGTGTCCAAACGCACTCCAAACAACCACACACCCTCATTCTCTCTACCCATCGCCATTATCTCTTCATTGTCTCTGTTTTTTTGCTCTGAGACTGTGTTTCCTTCTGATATGATTGATGCGTAACTGTGTGATATCTTATTGGTATATAATATAAGCACACGAACATTATGCATATCTGTTTGCGGCAAAAAAAATTATCAAAGATTTTATGGACTTTGAACTACTTATAAAAACCACTCTTCTTACTCAAATAGTAGTGGTTTGGTTTGTCTTCGTTTATCAAACCTGAGGCAAATTCAAAACTTAATGTTCATGTAAATTTTATGCAGTCAAAATATTATCAACATAAAATTTATTATTTATTTTGATATTTTTTTATTTTGATTTGTTATTACGTTTTTTATTAATCAGTTAAACTTCTTAATAAATAAAAATCATCAGAACAACCGTCAAAGTGGCCGTGGTCGAGGGATCTGTTACTTTTCTTATAGCAAAGTAAAAAATAAATAAAAAATTATGTGAACAAGTGTGCCTGTTTTGTGAAATCTCTATACTCCCTAAGCTTATACTGAGTTGACCTCTTTGACCAATTTTGAAAGCAAAGGGTCAATGTTTTTAAACACAATACCTACTAACGCCCTATAATCGTAATATACATAGATAATTCTAAATGCTTGGAGGATGAGCTACGTGTTTTTTTTTTTGGCTTGTTTTTTAAGCCATGGTTTGAAAATTTGTTTTCGGTCTTTAATCCAATTTCACAGTGGGCAATTTGTTCAATCCAAAACAACCTAACTTGGTTAACTGGGTAAGCGAAGCAAACTTCTCTCTACCCTCTCTTGATTCTAGCTAGCTTCTATATATATAATGGGATACTTAGAAGAGAGCAAGGGGAGAGCACATACAATACCGTACGTTTGACTACGAAAGATGTGGAGAGCAAATGTGGAGGAGCTGCGGATTCTTGAGGAGGTTTTTGCAACCAACCCGAAACCAAGCACAGCTCAGTTGACACCTTCTCTGTTGCGACCTCCTCTTCTGCATCAATATTATCGATTAAGAGAATATTAAGGGAAAAGAAGAACATTATACGTACGGTAGGTTGAAGTTTACATATCTCCCTTTTCCTTTTGCACTCCTCTCTCCTCTGCTCTATAAACCATTTATCAATGTCTCCCACATTGTTGATATGGCCATATTTTCTCATCTGGTTGAACAAAGAAATTAACCTTGTGCGCCATAGTTGGGTATTTCACCTCCCCGCCCCATTTTCTGGTCTGCAAACATCTGGTGCAGGATTCTCCCCTGTTCACTATATATTAGGCTCCCATTTCTTAACCCTCCGCCCTTCTGCCATGATACATCTTCACAATATCACTAGCCCTTGAGTCTCTTCTAGAGAGGAGAGATCCAGCACTTCCTTTTATAGGCATGAGTGTGAGTAGCCAGAGTAGGTACCGTCTCTTTCGTGAATTGCACGCATTTTAATCACTGTCAATTGATGTAACCCTTCAACTTTAATTAGAGATGATCTACTATGGTCAGTACGAGTACCGAGAGCAGAGAGAGATCATCGTGAGTATTGCAATTATTACCAATAAGAGAAAAATGATTAATTTCGTGGCTAAATTTTAGCTATTATT
This sequence comes from Geum urbanum, assembly GCA_946800695.1. Lineage (NCBI taxonomy): Eukaryota > Viridiplantae > Streptophyta > Magnoliopsida > Rosales > Rosaceae > Geum > Geum urbanum. The sequence goes on from OX327012.1 coordinate 5,004,478, forward strand.
TACAATTGTTGCCAATAAGCACTATCAAAAAAGTTCACTTAGCCGACACAGGCATATAGGGATCGTCGGCGTACTGCCAGCTACCCGACAGTATTTAACTCCGCCGGTCTACATAAACATTGCGTCGTCTGATTGTCAGTTAGCCGACACACATTGTTTGCGTCGTTGAACTGATACCATTCAACGACGGTAACAAACTAGCGTCGGTTAACTTATCTGTACATCGACATATAACAGTTTGTGTCGTTTAACTGGGTATTTCAACGATGGTTTATGTTTTGCATCGTGGAACTTAGTATTTCAACAACGCTTAACGTTGCATCGTTGTAGTTGTAGTTCACCGACACATCGACAGTTGCTAAACGACACAAAATTCCGTCGGCTAAGATTTGTTCAATTATTAGTTCAGATTTCCTATCCGAATCGCAATATATACAACTAACTAGCTCTATCCTCTCCCAATACCAAATAGTAAGTACTCCCTCTCTTATCTAAAAAGCTATTCTGAGCCCACTAGCTAGCTAGGCTGGCCACATTAATTAATTTATCGATCGATCATAAGAAGTTCCATCAAGGTACGTACGTAGTTTACCTATGCATGTATCTCCTAGCTTAGCGGTGAAGGTACGTATACAATGATTGATTAATTAACTAAGTTTATGAATTTTTTAAAGTACGTATACGGTGATCGATGGAGTTATCCGGCGACGATATATATATATATATATAGACACACACACACCTGTGTTGAAGAGATGAGATCAGAGAGAGCCTATATAGATGTGTTATATATTAATTAATTATATATAATTAATTACTACATTAATTAATTACTAAGTGAAGTTTATGTACGTGAAAATTATGCATATATATTGCTTTCTAGCTAGCTAGTTAAGAAGATTTTGCCTCAATTAATTAATTTCACATATATATATAATGCATGACGTAATATATATTTTATATTCTATTCTTTGTTAATTATGTAATTATATATATATGGTTTATTAGATAATTTTTATGTTTTTATTTTTAATTTACACAGAAATATGGATAAGAGTTGAATACATTTGTCGAATAGAAGTGATACGAGGTATATGGAAGAAATTTATGAGTTTGTGAAATTTGCGTTGGAACACAGTCAAGGAAAGAAGCGTTACAAGTGTTCATGCATAAAATGTCTTAACAACCAGTATGCCACCATTGAAGTTATGTCTCAACATTTGTATTTGCACGGTATGATGTGGAGTTACACTACATGGAGTGAGCACGATGAAGAAGTAGGCAACAACTCAGCTTTCCACCTCGGATCTGGGTACAGTTCTCAGGGTGCCTCATCCAGTAATATTGTCGCCGCTTCTTCGAACCCCGAAATGGATACAGTGCATAATGCTTTTCCGGTATTCAGTCATGTTACACACCAACACGAAGAAGTCGAAGGTTATGATATTCCGAATTACGACAACACAGTCCCAACTGCTAATTCATTTCCAGACATTGATACTGCTGATATGGATACGTACAACAACATGCTCCTTCAAGCCCAGACTCTGGTGTATGATGGTTATAAAATGAATGTCTGGCGAGCCTTAATGACCGAAATGAGATACAAAGTGAAGCACAAGATCTCCGATGAAGGTTTCAACGATATCCAGCAACATATTTGTGACTTGCTACCTCTGGGTCACAACCTTCCTAACACTCATTACAAGGTTAAAAAGGTCTTGAAGTCCCTCGGTCTATAGTACGAGCAAATTTAGGTGTGCAAGAACGACTGTGTGTTATTTTACAAGGAGTATGCAAAAGTGTATTATTGTCCTGTGTACAACGAGTCCAGGTGGCAGACATCATATAAAAGGAGTTCCAAGAAGAAGGTTGTCGTGAAGGTGCTTTGCTATTTTCTGTTGACACCTAGACTACAACATTTGTACATGTCTCTAAAGACAGCTCATGCGATGAGATGACACGCGGAACGACAGAGAGTAGATGACAATGTGCTCAGACATCCAACTAATGGGGATGCCTTTAAACATTTTGACAGGGAATTTGAAGACTTCGCAGCAAAGGTTCGAAATGTTAGACTCAGACTTTCAACGGACGGATTCAATCCTTGGGGTAACAATAGCGATGCCGTCAGTACTTGGACATTCATTCTGATGTCGTACAACCTGCCCCATGTGGATGTGTATGAACAAGGAATTTAATTTCCTTACTCTACTCATCCCAGGTTCTAAATCATCTGGAAAGTGCCTAGATGTGTACCTTCAGCCATTGATTGACGAGTTGAAATCATTGTGGACAAATGGAGTCGCAACTTATGACAAGTTCAGTAACACGATGTTCATGATGCGAGCAGCTGTAATGTGTACCATCAACGATTTTTTCGTGTATGGGATGTTGGCATCTTGCACAACTAAAGGCTACAAAGACTATCTTGTCTGCTTGGACGACGTGAACACTAGTTATCACGTGAGAAATGTGTGTTACTTGGGTCACCGTAGATGGCTCTGTCGTGATCACCATTGGCTATTCGATAATGATGATTTTCGACGAGACAGTTGAGGAAATGCCCCAACCCAGACAGTGGTCAGGAGAAGAGATTTTTCAGAGGTTAATCAACTTCGATTTTAGTGTTTTGAGCAATAACGACGATGTGAAGAATAATAATCTTAACCCTCCACATGAGCTTAAATACTGGCACCACATGAGTATTTTCTTCGAACTACCTTACTGGTCGAGGTTGAAACTCAAGAACAATCTCGATGTCATGCACATAGAAAAGAATGTGTGCGACAGCGTGGTTGGGACGATTTTGGGTATTAAGTTCAAGACAAAAGATACTCCAAAAGCGCGAAAAGATCTTGAAGATATGGGTTTGCGCTGTAGATTATGGTTAACGAGGGATAGAAATCGTACGTACAACAAGATGCTTGATATACCTTACACGGTGAAGCCTAGACAGAGGGATGATGTATTCAGTTGGTTTAAAAGTGTTCGGTATCCATCTAAGTATGCAGTGAATATATCTCGATGTGTTAATGTTGGGGATCACAAGTTCTATGGGCTAAAGACTCATGATTGTCATGTCATATTTCAATGACTGATTCCAGTGGTAATTCAGCCGTATCTGCCAAAAGACGTCCATGAACCAATAATTGCATTATGCAGATGGTGACAGACGTTATGCGCCAGAGAGTTGAAGAATACGGATGTTGTAGACTTACAACAAGAAATCGTCCTCATCCTTTGCAAATTAGAGAGGATCTTCTCACCTGCTTTTTTTGACATCATGATTCACCTTATGGTCCACCTTTCCGAACAAGTGCTGCTTACTGGTCTTGTCCACTATACTTGGATGTATCCTTAAGAAATGTATAATTTTGACATGTAACTAATTAAATTTGTTAAACATGGCTTTCATCATTTATATGTAATAAATTACATGCGCTCTATTCAAAATGTGAAATAACTTTTTTCTCATATTGTTGTAGACTACTTGAACAGTACAAAGGATTTGTCAAAAATAAATCAGCCCCTAATGGCTCTATAGCTGAAACATACTTAATGCATGAGTGTGTAACATACTGCGATATGCACCTCCAAGATCCTGTTGAGAGCGCCGCCTCCAATACACATCGATCGATAAATCTTTCAGTGGTCACAGATGTGATACAACTATTTAGAGGAGTACTTCAAGACAATTTAACTAGCCAAGAACTTGATGAAGCTCATTGGGTAGTGTTGCGAGATTGTGACGAGGTTGGCCACTTCATTATACGGTACAGGGAGATGGTGCAGAGGAAGGAACCAGAAAAGAGTGATCAATGGGTTGAAAGACGAATTAAGAGGAGGTTCCCTAATTATTTCCAAGAATGGGTATGTTAAAACCTCAGTCCTCATGTTTTTTGCTTACTCTAATAATTTGACGTAGACAAATTTGGATGTTGATTATATAATGTTTCTCCCTTCGTAGTAAATTTTCCTAATTTGTGCATACATGTAGGTTTATGGTTATTTTTAGTTTTAGGGGAAGCTATGTCAATTTTTTTTGTAAGAATTTATCAATTAGACAGACATTTGTATATCATGATTTGGCATTTTGCAGACGGTGAGACTACACCAAAATAATGACGACTCTGGGTGGTGGACATATGAAAAGCACACTTTGGCCTATAAGTCGGTCGACTACCATATTTATCCAGGATGTTGGGTGAATGGCGTAAAGTTTCATTCAGTCCACCGAGATGAAGGAAGAACAACACAAAACAGTGAGATTGCAGTTGGCAAAGATAATGCTGTATATTACAAGGTTCTTCTTTGTGTCGTTCAACTGCTATATGGGAATGACATTGAAGTTTTTCTATTCAAGTGTAAATGGATTAAGCGTACAAATGAACATCTTGGACTTTTATCAGTCGATACAAACTCAAGTGGGTGGGAAGATGAGTCATTCACTCTGGCAACCTTAGCCAGGCAGGTGTTCTATTTGGATGATCCTAAATTGGGTGCATGAAGATTGAAAAATAGTATGTAATATGTCATACTGAGGAATATAGAGTGTCACAACACTTGAAGGGAATAATGTGGATGCATATCAAGAGCCTAGTACTTCTGTCATCCCCAGCACAGCGAAACTAATTTGACCTAACGAAAACGTGCCCATGCTTGATGGCGACAATGAGCTTACTGATGCGGAGATCGAAGCTGTGGACAATCCTTATGTCAATGAAGAGGAGATGGTGGACGAAGATTCCATCGTAAATGATGATGATGGAGATTATGATTCTGAGATCAAGCACGCGATCAAGATGAAGAGGAAGACGTTGATGATGAATCAAAATATGATGATGATAGTGATTGACATATACAATATATATGCCAATATATTAGATTATATTAGCACGGTAAATTATGAATCAATCCAAAAACGTATTTGATCATATATTGATCATGATCCATCATTCGATGTATGGGACGGGAGGCCGATATATCGCGCGCGTGCGTTAAATTAATTATTAATTTGTTGAAATTTTTATAATAATTTAGAGTAACTACATGTGTTATATATATCTTACTCATTATCGATTTCAAAAAAAATAAATGAAAGAATTGGTAATTAATAACTCTTCGCTGACGGTAAGAAGCAATATGCGTCGTTGAAGTGTCACCAATACGACGCATTACAGTGTACAACGTTGAGTAAGAAACAAACCCCAAACCCTAAGACCTCTAAACCCCAAACCCTAAGTTCTTAAATGACACAAACAAATTATGCGTCGTTGAAGTAGTAAATACCCTAAACCCCAAACCCTTTCCCTTAAACCATCTTTCTGTTAATCGACGAAAACATATGTGTCCGTTGATGTAATCCCAATTTTTGGCGGGTCAAATCCACCCGCCAAATTTTTTTTGGCCCATTTAAAACTTGTTACACGATGCAAAAAAGTGATTGTGTCATTGAAGAATAAAAATTGGGCAGGTCAAGTCCACCGCCAAATTTTTCGGCCTAATTTGAATCGTTGTTACCCAATGCTTTAAGCCTTTTGCGTTGAGTAACTCCTTCTTATAATCTGGGGAAAAAATTGATCCCAAATTCATTTGGTACTCGATCCTTAATTAATCCCTAATCTCTCTCTCCCCGATTCCGGTCTCTCTCCGCCTTCGATGCCACATAAAGACAACCTCCACTAGCCCCTCCGCCTAGCCTAAATTTCCTAGCCCCCCTGCGCCTCCGTCTAGCACCCTCTGCTTCCGCCGTCGTTGAACTTGCCTCCGTCTCCATCGAGAAACATCGTTGAGGTCTCTCTCTCTGTCTCTCTCTTTCTCTCTCTCTAGGATGCGGCTTTTGAATATGTGTTGATGATGGTAACCTTGTTTTGGATTTGATGTTGTACACGTTAAATTGCTGTGTTGATGATTAAGTTGTTGTGTTGATGGTTAGTGATGTTAAGATGATTGCTACTATTGATGTTAAGAAATTTTCTACTGTGGATATTTTGCTTCCCAATTTGATGTTAATAGATGATGCTATTATATTGTTGAAGCTAATGTTGAATTAGGATGGTTATACTCTCAATGTCTTGATGATGTATAATGTATAATGATGCTAATTATAGGTACAAGATGCCACCGAGACTCAAGAGAAATATCAATATGGCATCGATATCCCGACTACTAGGTTGGGATCAGGATGATGGTTCCCAACCGTCGGATGACCTCTCGTCTGAAGTGATTTTGGGCGCTCCCGATGACGACGCAATGGCTGACCCCGAGATGGAGGGTGATGAGTCTGATGATGGGGTGCCTTATGTATCTGCTCGACGAATGTACATTAGGGACCCCTCACTTCCACCCCTGAAACGCACTGGAGGAACCTGCAATGGAAGAATCCTCGAGCAAAATTTGAAGGCAACGGGGTAACCGATGCCTCTTGTTATCAATGAGTTTAATGGACTTCCTAAAGGAAGACGTGCGGTGAGTTTGACATCACATATGATCGGAGCTCACCTACCAGGAGGGGGGGGATGTGTAAAGATGTCAGCTCCGAGATGGGATGACCTTGAACAGCCGGCGGCATGAGCCTGTTACAAGTCCTTGGGGTATTTTTTTGATTTAAACTTGGATAGAGTTTTTAATTTTATTGAGTTTCAATTCGTATCTGATTACAAATTATAGACTGTTCTAACATCAGTAACGTTTTGTTTTGTTAGTTGCACATCAACATCGAACGTAGTGAGGTGATGATTATGTACACCAATGATACCGCCCACAAAATTTACAAGGACTGGAAGTGGCAACTCCACAAGGCTTACAAAAAAAAACCCAACAAGGAACCTAAGGAGTTAAAATATAGGAAGGATGAGTGGGACTGGGCCGTATCGCACTTTGAGACTTCTGCTTTCAAGGTTCGTAGTTCAAGTTAATTTCCAGTCTATACCGATATTTTTTACCTAATTAATAGGCCTTTAAATAATGATGAAAAAGATCGATTTGACTAACTGTAAAAATATTTTACATTGTTGTGAAGCAGGCCGAATCAGAGAGGAACGCGAGGAATCGTTCGAAGAAGACCTTCCACCACGCCAATGGGTGTATCCCGACGGTCATGCTCGCCGACAGTTCAATGATCAGGGTTCAAAATGACCCTGGGTGGAGGCAGAGGAGGCTTCTTACATGAGGGCCGGACAACCCGAACATCCTGGGACTCAGTACGCTGTACGCAAATATTTTTCCTAAATTAAGTGAATTCAAAGAATTTGGATCATGATTAATTAGGACATCAATTTTGGTTTAGTTAGCTAAATAAAAACATGTGTTGAAGTTAATTTTTAGACTTGACTATATATTTAGATTAATTTGTAATGTGAAACAAGTATTACATGAGGCTGTTATTGACTATGTAAATGAGCTTGAGGTTATGGGTTTTCTCCATTTTTAGGGGATACTATGCCAATTTTTTATTTTGGAAATTCATATTATATTCATGTTACTTTTCAGGAGGAGGTGATACAGACAACCTAAGACCAATTTGTCGAGATCTGTTCGCAGACCCCAGACATCCCGGTTGCTGATATTCCACCTATATTGAAGAATGCGAGCATAGAATGTGCAGCTACGCACTTAGACCTTCGACCTGGGAAGGAAACACACGGGCTCGGTCAGGGCGTCCACCGAGATTTGGGTAAGACGTCCCGATGTTCGACAAATGTGGCGGTCTTTCAATCAGCACTGGATGACGCAGCATCGGCCTGAGCGGAGTGTGAATCGGCTAAGGAGTCGGCAGCAGCATCGACAGCAGCCTTGGCAACTCGGGTTGAGGAGTTAGGTCGACTGTTGGAGGTGATGTCCTAGAAGCTGCTGGACCAACAACAGTGTGCAGCTGGCTCCCCTCCTCATACTCGGCACGATGATGATGCCGGTTCTGGTTCGGGGCAGGGAATCAGCGGGATTCTAACTCCTCCTATTTTTGGCGGTTAGCTCGGATTGTGTACATATTTAGTTTAGAACATTTCGATTGGTTTTTGTGTACATTTTTTTGGCGTTTAGCTCGGATTACAATTGTACGTGTACATGTAGTTTAGTACTTTTGATCAGTTTTTTGTGTACATTTCTATCAGAATTTTGTGTACATTTTCGATTAAAATTTTGTGTACATTTTCTATCGGATCGATCCCTCGATCAATTCAATATATAAATATATTATTTTTAAATAAATTTAGTAGTTTATAATTATATACTATTTTTTTATTAAACTGAAAAAATACTATAATGACGCAAAAAAGCCTCTGCGTCGTTGTAGTAAGTGTTAAACGACACAATATTTGCGTCGTTGAAAGTGACTACAACGACGCAAAAATGCATATGCGTCATTGTATAAAGTGTTAAACGACACAATATTTGCGTCGATGAAGAATATGCTTAAACGACACAACATTTGTGTCGGGGTATCATGCTGCAGCGACACTTTTTTTTGCGTCGGTCAGCCTCATCATTTGCGTCTGTTGGACGACGCTAATATATTGTGTCGTTGTAGTGTGAACTACAACGACAACGTATTTATTTTGTGTCGGTTAAGTACTTCCCCGATGGCAGTACCTCGACGGATCTAAGCCGATGTCATTAATATCGAGGAAGTACTTAGCCTACATAAAATCCTTCGTAGCCGACGATATTGGTGTGTCGGCTAAGTGAACTTTTCTGATAGTGAAGAGAAAGATAAAAGATGATTAAGAGAAAGATGATTAATTTAGTGCTTCACTGTCACGTTACTGAATTAGAATGTAATAATAATAAATTCTATTTGTTTTTCTTAAGTACACTATAAAATAAAAGAACGAAACATTTTTTCATACTAAACGATTTATTCTTTTCTTTTAATATATAATGAAGTGCGATAAAATAATTTTTTTTTTCAATAAACAGTTATAAAATCTTCTAGACGCAATGCCCGCCCTACCAAGCGTGTTGGCAACATCATAAAGCTCCATATAGCGCTCATGACAACGCTGAAAATGTTGAGTTTGTAAAAATATGTTCTCGAAGAACGTACCGTGAAGATCCCACTCATGCCCCCAAAACCAATCATGATCGGCACGAATTGTATTTGGCCATGATTTTGTGATCAAGTCGTTTCTCATAATGGAATGAGCAATTCATCTATACATGTTAAAAAATAAACATATTAATGGAATGAGCAATTCATCCAGCTCTCCCACCTTCCTCCTCTTGTTTCGAAATCATTTCATCACATTCGTTACTTTTAAAATTATGTACCACACTTGAGCTGATAGGCCAGTGATCTAGGTAGAAAATCCAAAGATGTGATGGGTGTGGATGTGCTCATGTTATTTATAGTTCTGCGTTCCTTTGGTTTCAGTTGTGGAAATATAATGAAAATTTGTGTGGCCTCGTGAACTTCGGTTTGTGCTAGATTTTAGTGATGGGAAATACTTCAGAAGCTGGAAACTTTGTTAAACTAATGATATACACCCACTCTTTTTCTTTTAAGGAGCGTATTTACATAGAAAAAAAATTAGTTTTTCTTAAAAGAAAAACATTACCAATACGCTTATGTTTACCAAAAATGAAGGAGGAATATGAGGTTACGTGACATGCATGGAACAAAGTATGCTGTCAGATGCTTTCAATATGAACTGTCAGTACGTTATGATTGATATCATGTCCACATCTTGTTAAGAAGTCTGTAATTATTGATCGAGTAATAAATATAGAAATTGAGCTCGTTCTAGAATTAGCAATTGAACTCGTCCATCATCAGTGGCAACGGTAAGAGATCGATGATGTTGACATACTGTCGACAGTTCATGCATGTCACGTAATCTCGTATTGGGTAAACATAACCTAACTGGTATGTTTTTCTTTTAAGAAAGACTAAATTTTTGTGGAGTTTTGTGTTACTTATTCAACACAGGAAGTACGTGGTCCATATTTCTTTACTGGTTATTTGGTATTGACAAAGGATGTATCTGGTAACTACGAAATGCATCTTAGTTTTGTACTGACGTTAATGGTTAAGATCTCCATCCTGACGCTGTTTAATATGATAATATGATAATTTACATCCTAGCACGGAGAGCCTTTGTATACTATATATTTTGTCACTTTCAATGTCAATAGCTCATTACACTCGACGATCCATTCTGGTTCGACACAAGTAACGCGCCCTGCATGCATAGTTTTGTAGTCTCTACCAACTCATCGTACACCAAATATTCAGGAGCGATTTCAATACCAGAGGACTGCGAGTTCAGGTGGACAGTCTCTTTGATCATGCAGGCTTGATACCATGTTACTGCATGTACGTACCGTGCTTCATTTAATGCGCTTAGCAACTCTATCGGCCCAACTTGTTTCTACCCAATTTTATAAGGGACCTTAACATAAGAGCGGATGTGGTCTATTTTGGGCATGACCTGGTCTTTCGCGCGTATGTCGTCATTTACCTGTTGTTAAGAATAATACACTAAACGGGCGTTAGGAGTCTTGATGAGGTATTCCTGCCTTCGACTCTCCGATGCTCTAGTTAGAATGTATGGAGTGTAACAGTAGTATTGGTAAAGTAACGGGCGTACCTTGTATCCATCATAAATGTGTTGCTTATATTGGTGTTTGAGTATGGAGTATTTTGTTGTTCTTCGATGTGGGATCCTGTCTTTTGTACATGGCCTCTCTTGGTACTTTTCGTTTGCCGTATTGAACGCTTGGACGTTCGGATGGTGTTGTTTCCTTGTTTAAAGTTGAAACTTGTATTGCTGCCTTGCGTTTGGTCTAAGCTGTGTTGACCTGTTTTCAGTGACTAAGTTTGCGGTAATTGTGTGTTAAGAGATCACACACTAACAAGACCCCTAAGTCCCCAAGTCAAGGGAATCAGCTCTTGATTGGGGAGTTGTAAAGCTTTTTTCCGATTACGCACACGTTGTCACTTGAGGAGGGGTCCACGCCCCGATACCCCCAAGTCCCCCAACTCTCTGATGAAGAGCTGGTTCGAGGTCGGATGTCGAATGTTTGTTGCTGCGCAGTTTATCTGTTTGGACTCCGAAACTTGATGTTGCTGTTTGGAGCCGCTTTCGTGGCGACAAGTGATGTTGGTACTCGTGCCACGATAGTGTGAACGTTGTTGCTGTTCGACTATCGGGGTGGACTCCGAAACTTGATGTTGCTGTTTGGAGCCGCATTCGTGGCAACAAGTGATGTAGCTACTCATGCCACGATAGTGCGAACGTTGTTGTTGTTCGACTATCGGGGTGGACTTCGAAACTTGATGTTGCTGTTTGGAGCCGCTTTTGTGGCGATAAGTGATGTTGCTACTTGTGCCACGATAGTGCGAACATTGTTGCTGTTTGACTATCGGGATGGACTCTGAAACTTGATGTTGCTGTTTGGAGCCGCTTTCGTGGCGACAAGTGATGTTACTACTCGTGCCACGATAGTTCGAAAGTTGTTGCTGTTCGACTATCGGGATGGACTCCGAAACTTGATGTTGCTGTTTGGAGCCACTTTCGTGGTGACAAGTGATGTTGCCACTCATGCCACGATAGTACGAACGTTGTTGCTGTTCGACTATAGGGGTGGACTCTGAAACTTGATGTTGCTGTTTAGAGCCGCTTTTGAGGCAACAAGTGATGTTGCTACTCGTGCCACGATAGTGCGAACATTGTTGCTGTTCGACTATCGAGGTGGACTCCGAAACTTGATGTTGCTATTTTTGGAGTGGGCCCCCTCTGTCTTTTCACATTCTGACCTTTCAACTTTATAACAGTTTCCTGTCGTTTGACATGCTCGTGTGTCAGAGGCGTTTTGACAGTTGTTTGCTGCATGTGTGACGCGTGGCGCACGAAATTCAGAGCGGTAGGGTAATTAATTTTGGCGAGAGTGTGTGGGACACGTGTCGTAATCCTGCGGTAAGAAGCGCTGAAAATAAACGGTAGGCGTTCGCCTAGGGTTAGTTTTGTTGCCTATATAAAGCTTGGCTTTCACTTTCACTTTTTTACACTTGCGCTTCTCAACTGAAACTCTGCCGAAATGCCTTCTCGAAGCTTTTGTGATCACTTTGCAGTTTTTAGTCTCGTGAATCTTCCTCTCGTCTTGTAAAGGTAATTTCTTGTTCATGTTGCTTCGAAAACGTGTGATTCGTGTTGTCTTGGTGCGTTTGCACTTGTTACTGTTTTACGGTAATTTTCTGGGTTTTTGTGGTATGTTTCTTATGGTTTTTGCTAGTGTAAAGTACTTTTGGCTTTGTAGGTACTGTGTTTCTATGTTTTTGTGCTTAAAGCAAAGGAATTTCTGGGTTTTTGTTGCTTTCTGGGTTTGTTACGAAAAACAGTCTTGTTCTTAAGGTTTTTGCTGCTTTTGGGGCTTTTGATCTGTTTTTGGGTATTGCGAAATGGTGGAATCTGTTTGTGCTGTTTGAAGAACTGGGTTTATGACATACTTCGCGCGTTCGCCGTTTGGCTTATCCTCTCGTTTTCTTTTCTCATAGGATCATGGAATTTGTAGCCGTTTCAAGCGATGAGTCTCGTCTGCAAACCCCTAGGTTCCGTATATGGTTACATGGTCCTGCCAATAGTGTTTCGGACTCCTTGTCCGATAGCGTACTGTGCATCTCCCTCTTGTCCGTTAACGCTAGTGGTGCTTTGCGTAGGTCATCCATCCCAAACATGGAGCAGAGCGGGTCGATGGTTGTGCGGTCTGATCATCAAGGTGCCTCCGTGGTGCCGAGTGGTGAAGTGTCGAGCTCTTCTTTCGGGGGTTGGTAAGGTTACGTCATCCTACCTCATGGTGGCTGAACGTCAGGGGCTGCTCTCCCCAAACTCCCTTGAGGCGGGCCCGTGCTGTGGCATCTTGCGGATGGGCAGGCGGTTCAAGAGCCGGAGGGGTCTCCGTCCATCCGTGAGATTGAACGGTGGTACCGGGACTACCACATTCCCTGAACGGTGAAGCTGAGGGCTCTTCGTCAAGGCGAATCATTCACGCATCCCCCTCGTGGTTACATCTATGTGAGCCAGTTCCAGCTTAAGGATAGGTTGAAGCTTCAACTCCACCCGTTCTTCCAATACACGCTCGCCCTCTTCAACATCACGTTAGGCCAGTGTGATCCTACGTTGACGAGCGTGCTGATCGCATTTCATAATATATGGAAGCTCAGTGGGTTGCAGTTCCCCACTCGTGCGGAGATTGGGCATTTCTTCCATTTGAAGTACTCCCTACGTATGAAGGACAAGGGTATGATAACGGTGGAGCTGAAAGGACCCGATCCCGAATTAGTTGCCTAAACCGAAATCAAACCCCTTCGAAAACGTGACCTTAAAAAAAAATTTCACCAGAGTTTACTTTGAAATACGTGAATCATTATTAGAACCTGCAAAGAAACACACTTCGAATATTCCACAAAAACCAAACCGTGCGGCTCCGTTCCCCATTCGGATTTCTCAACACACATATATATATAATAAACCAAAGGGTTTACAAGAAATCCAGAAACATTCAGGAGTAAACTCAACTGAAAACATAACAAAAGTATTCAGAGCGACGCCTATATACATCATATACAATTAGTAGGTCGAACTGAGAACCTATACAAACTGAAGTGTGACATGAACTCTACGCCTCCACCGTCGATGTGCAACTCTGGAACCCAAACTGCAAACTGGGCAAAGGAAACAGAAAAGCCCAGGGGAAGACAAATGAAATCGTTAGAGTGAGTGGACGAAAATAATAATATGTTTTTCCCATATATATGCTCATAAAAACATAATGCGAGTCAATGCATATGAAAATGCCGACCAGGTACATTTTCTCTGATACATAAATATGCACGTAAAATCCTGCAGGGTCACTCATGGACTCTTCCGCATAGTACAGTATAATCACGGGATCCCTGACCTACACGTGATTAATATAAGTCTCAAAGACCTTGGGTCTGGATATCTGTCCCCCTGGAGCATCTCGAGGATCAGCCGAGAAGCTAAAGCATCGATGCATACCTCTATATCTGAGACTGTACTCTGTGTAAATCAAATCATAAATCCTTTCCATGCACATGCATAATCGTAAAGTGCATAATCATAAATGCATAACGTAAATGCATAATCATAAATGTATACTCATAAAATGTATAAAGCAAGACTCGCAAATCAACTGTGAAAATAAAATGTCCACTCACAGTACGAAGCTAACTCTGAGGTCCGACGGAAGATCCTTCGCCAAACACTCGATCCCGATCACCTGAATAACAGGGATACGATCAATATATATTGAAACACAACATACGGAGCTAATACATCAAGAACCCCGCGTTCTCGAAAAGCGTATCGTTTGAAGTATCGACGAGGATAACAAAATTTCCAAAATACACCCAATTAACCCTCATCCTGAAATCGAACACTCAAATCAACTCAAAAACTTCGCGACTACTATTGGGGCGCAATTACAAGCAAAACGGTATAAAAATCTCCAAAAACTCAAAAAGTCAACCCTTGCCGGAGCTCCGCCGTTGACCGCCGCCGGCGGCAGCGGCACAGCGTCAATGGTGAAATTCTCCGGTGGGGAAAGCCCAGAACTCATCTACTCCTCAAGCCCAACAACTTTTCCTTCTACCATTAGCCTCAATTCCTCCCACACCGGCCGGAATTGAGCTCGAAAGCTCGCCGCAAAACTCCTCTCCGGTCACCACCACGGAGACCACCAAACCTCATCCTTACCCAAAATTAATCACCCAAAACTTATCTAGGGGATGAGGGGAACCTTTCCCCCATCATCCACGATGCCAAAGCTTGCCGGAGCACTGCCCCCAATGACGGCGAAATTCCAAGTTTTTGCCGAGCTCGTTCTCCCTCAAAACTCCATAAATTCACACAAAATCAAGTTCAAAACAATAGGAAATCATGAGAGGATTCTAACCATACCCAAATCTTGGCCAGAAACGACAGGTCGGACGGCGGTAGTTCGCGGTTCGCTGGAGCTCCGGTCAACAGTGGTCAACGCCGGTCAAACTGCCCAAATGCGACTTTTCGATAATTTTACAACTCTTCCGATATTTATACGTGCGACCCAAGATGATCAACGGTCCAAAACGAATCGAAACCAATACGGATACACACGACTAAATCCAACGGTCGGAAATATTTATAACTTATTCCATGTAACTCGAAATAATCCTCCGGAAACTTCCACAAGCTCGAAATCATGTACACTATAACTCTCGTGAAGGAACTCATACTAAATTCTCGCCCGATAATTTAGTCGTAAGCAAATCTGCCATATCGACTAATTACGATAAACTGCGATTATTCGTGAAACTCGCGAATCAAGCCAATTAACATACCATTCCGATTTGGGTCGTTACAAATCTACCCCCCAACAAAAATTTCACCCTCGAAATTTACATACCTGCTAACTGAAGAGGTAGGGATACTGCTCACGCATGTGCTGCTCGGTCTCCTAAGTAGCCTCTTCGACTGAATGGTTCTGCCATAATACTTTCACAAGAGGAATAGCTCTATGCCGGAACTCCTGGACTTTCCGATCAAGTATCTGAACTGGTTCCTCCACATAGGTCAAGTCCTCCCGTAAAGGAAGCCGATACGGTGTCAACACATGAGATGGATCGGAAATGTATTTCCGCAACATAGACACATGGAATACATCATGTACCCTGGCCATCTCAGAAGGTAATGCCAACCTGTAAGCTATAGCACCGACTCGCTCCGTGATCTCGTATGGGCTAGCATATCGCGGACGAAGTTTACCGCGCTTCCCGAAACGAACAACACCCTTCTAAGGAGAAAGTTTCAGGAAAACCCAATCACCAACCTCAAACTTGAGATCCTTTCGTCGCACGTCAGCATAACTCTTCTATCGATCCTGTGCAGCCCTCAATCTGTCCCGAATGATCTTAACATCTTCCATGGTACTCTTTACCAAATAAGGGCCAAGAAGCCATTTCTCGCCAACTTCACTCCAACACAATGGAGTTCGACATTGTTTGCCGTACAACGTCTCGTAAGGTGCCATACCAATGCTAGCCTAGTAGCTGTTGTTGTACGCAAACTCAATCAAATGAAGTTGCTGATCCCAATTCCCTTTAAACTGTAACACATAAGATCGCAACATATCCTCCAGAGTCTAAATAGTTCTCTCCGACTGACCATCTGTCTAAGGATGAAAAGCTGTGCTGAAATGTAGTCTAGTCCCCATTGCCTTCTGCAATGCCCGCCAAAATTCAGAAGTGAACTGACTATCCCAATCAGAAACTATAGACACAGGTACACCATGCAATCTCACAACCTCTTTCAAGTACAGCTTCGCCAATCTACTCACGGGAAGCTTTCTTGGAAGTGCAAGGAAATGAGCTAACTTCTTAAGGCGATCCACAATCACCCAAATGCCAGTACTACCACAAGATGTACGAGGTAACTGATACACAAAATCCATGGTGATATGCTCTCATTTCCACACTGGAATCTCCAAAGGTTGTAGTTTGCCTGCCAGTTTCTGATGTTTTGCATTCACTTGCTAACAAATCAGGCATCTGCTCACGTACATTGTTATTTCCCTCTTCATGTTTCGCCACCAATAATGAGCTTTAAGTGTCCGGAACATCTTTGTACTACCCGAATGCATAGCATATGCAGAACAATGGGCTTCATCGAGTATTTCCTTCTCCAATCCTCATCTCTGGGCACACATAATCTCCCCCTGAACATTAAAGTGCCATCACTCCTCATCCAAAACTCTGTCAGTACATTATTCCGAATCAAATTCTTCTTGCTCAACAGATAGGCATTTGAATCTTGAGCTTCACGAACTTGATCAAGTAACACCGAACGAACTTGGAAACTGGCTAACAATGCTCCATCTTCATTCCACTCTAACTCTACTCTCGTTGCTCGCAACTCTGTCAAAAGTGACACTCTAGTAACACGTATATGGAATAGAGAAGCACCATGTTTCCGATTAAGAGCATCAGCAACCATATTAGCTTTCCCTGGATGATACTCGAAAGTGCAGTCGTAATCCTTAATCAACTCCATCCATCTCCGCTGCCTCATATTTAAATATGGCTGCGTATGCAAGTAGGTAAGACTCTTGTGATCGATGTAGATCTTGTACTGTGCCTCGTACAAGTAATGTCTCCAACTCTTCAATGCTAACACGATGGCAGCTAACTCTAGATCATGAGTAGGATAGTTAACTTCATGTGGTTTCAACTGTCTCGAACCATATGCCACCACTTTCCCATGCTGCATCAAAACACAACCCAGACCTAACTTCGAAGCATCACTACACCACAAAATCACCGCTATCGTCAGGTAAGGTCAACACCGGTGCAGTAGTCAACGTATCCTTCAAAGTCAAGTAGCTTTCCTTGCAAGCATCAGACCATTCAAACTTGACTCCTTTCTTTGTCAAACGGATAAGCGGTGTCACTATCCGTGAAAAATCCTGCACGAATCTGCGATAATAGCCTGCTAAGCCCAAGAAACTTCGTATCTCCGCCACGTTAGTAGGTCTACTCCAATTCAGCACTGCATCAATCTTATATGGATCCACGCTGACTCCCTCAGCTGATATCACGTGGCCCAAAAACTTCACCTGATCCAGCCAAAACTCACACTTGCTAAACTTGGCGTACAACTGAGCATTTCGTAAAGTCTGCAAAACTCATGCAAATGCTTCTTGTGCTGCCCCACATTCCGAGAGTATATCAGGATGTCGTCGATGAACATAATGACGAATTTCTCCAGATAACGCTTGAAAATCCGATTCATCAGGTCCATGAAAGCAGCTGGCGCATTGGTCAACCCAAACGGCATAACAAGGAACTCATAGTGCCCGTAACGTGACCGAAACGCCGTCTTGTCCACATCGGAATCCCGAATCCGTAGCTGATGGTATCCAGACTTGAGATCAATCTTCGAAAAGACTGAAGCTCTCTTCAGCTGATCGAACAAATCATCAATTCGTGGAAGCGGATACTTGTTCTTCACCATAACTTGATTCAACTTTCGATAATCAATGCATAGCCTCATCGAACCATCCTTCTTCCTCACAAACAACACTGGAGCACCCCAAGGTGAAGCACTAGGTCGAATGAAGCCTTTCTCAATCAACTCCTGAAGTTGAATCTGTAGCTCCCTCAACTCCACTGGTGCCATACGATAAGGTGTCTGCGAAATAGGTCCAGTATCCGGAAGTAACTCGATGGTGAAGTCAATCTCCCTAACTGGAGGAACACCGGGTAAGTCCTCGGGAAACACATCTGGATACTCGCAAACCACCGTAATATCACCAATGTCCGATACACGAACACTCGTATCAATCACATGTGTAAGGTAAGTCTCACAACCCTTCCTCATCATCCGATCAGCCTTCATTACTGAAATCAAACAAGGCAAAGTAGTATTCTTTTCACCCCGAAACAAGATTTCTGGCATGCCTGGACTCCTGAAAACAACCTTCTTCTTGTGACAGTCAAGAACAACCCAATGATTCTCCAGGAAATCCATGCCCAAAATCACACCAAAATCCACAATATCCTGCAGCATCAAATCCGCGACTAACCCATAACCTTCAATAAAAATCTCACAATCTCTATATATCTACTCGACACACACTACCTCACCAGATGGATACAACACTCACCACATACTAGGGAGTGGAGATGCAAGTACAGTAGCCAATGATGCTAATCTATATGACATGAATGAATGCGTTGCCCCTGGATCTAGTAAAGTAAGAACTGGATGACCAAAAATGTACAACGTACCGATGATAACCTCTGGGGAAGCTCTGCCCTCACGTAGATACATGGCATGAACCCGTGCCTGTCTAGTTAGTCGTCCATGCTGGCCGTAATTCTGCTGACCACCCTGTTCAGAAGGATGTGTTGCACGCTCACCAGAATCAGTACCCTGATCTCGTCTAGTACCCTGATTCGCAACATCACCAAAAGTGCTAAGCTGAGGACACTTCCTCGCAAAGTGACCCACCTGGCCACAACGATAACAAGTAGAGGTGCCATACTGACACTGACCAAAGTGATATCTGTGGAAATTGTTGCACAATGGAGATTCCCTCGGTGTAGTAGGTGTGCCAAAGGAAGGTCGAGGATAACTCGATCCACTGGAACTCCCACTCGATTGCTGCCTCTGCGGTCGACCCCTCCTCCATCTATAACTCTGCCTAGGAGTTCTAGTAGGATATTTGTGAGATCCACTACCCGAAGATGATGCTGATCCAGAAGTACCTGAACTTAACCTCTTCGAAGCACCCTAACTAGGTCCACCCTCTTCAAAGTGACGTATCTGAAACCGCATTTGTCTCTCCCTCTCAATGTCCCCGCCTCTGAGTGCAACACTAACAAACTCATCAAAGTCATCTCGAGGCATAGTGGTCAAAGTCCCCTTAATATTCAGATTCAGGCCTATCTCAAACATCCTGCACTTTGCTTCCTCAGATGCCACCATATCACGTGCAAACCGAGACAAACGGGTGAACTTATCCCGATACTCAAGCACTGACATATTTCCCTGCCTCAGATTGGTAAACTCCTCATATTTCCGCTGCTGAGTAGCTGGATTGAAATATAGTCGCATGAACAAATCTCTGAACAGAGTAAAAGTAGGCGTCTGACTCAAGCAAACCCACTGCTGCTACAGTTTTCTATTCAGGAGTAAAATGCATGCGTTCATAAACACGCTCAACCTGAACCACCCAAGCTTCACACACCTCAGGATCAGGGGAACCAGAGAAAGCAGTTGCTCCCGCTGTCCTAGCCTTAGCTACAGGGTCAAAACGCTCTTCCAAACGCAATGCTCGCATAAGCAAGTCACACGTACGTTGATCCTCATTAGGATCCCCAGTCAGTTCAGCATGGACTCCACGTCGAGGAGGCATCATAAAGATGAGCAGACATTAGTGACATGGCACAAGGAACATAATCGTGAAACTTTAGACATTTGAAAGCATACAACACTCTGGAGCATTGATGATTATCCGCTGCAGTCGGGTCATCGCTCTTAATATGCTATACATTCTCAAATACCCTTAGTAACACAACTACAAGAGTCTACAGAACCTAAAACCTAATGCTCTGATACCAAACTGAAAGAACCCGATCTCGATTTAGTTGCCTAAACCGAAATCAAACCCTTCGAAAACGTGACCTTAAAAAAAAATTTCGCCAGAGTTTACTTTGAAATACGTGAACCATTATTAGAACCTGCAAAGAAACACATTTTGAATATTCCACAAAAACCAAACCGTGGGGCTCCGTTCCCCATCCGGATTTCTCAATATATATATATATATATATGTTGATCCTGAGGTCTGGCGGAAGATCCTTCGCCAAACACTCGATCCTGATCACCTGAATAACAGGGATACAATCAATATATATTGAAACACAACATACGAAGCTAATACGTTGAGAACCCCGCGTTCTCGAAAAGCGTATCGCTCGAAATATCGACTAGGATAACAAAATTTCCAAAATACACCCAATTAACCCTCGTCCCGAAATTGAACACTCAAATCAACTCAAAAACCTCACGACTATGATCGGGGTGCAATTATGAGCAAAACGGTATAAAAATCTCCAAAATCTCAAAAAGTCAACCCTCGCAAGGGCTCCGCCGTTGACCGCCGCCGCCGGCAGCGGCGCGGTGTCAACAGTGAAATTCTCCGGCGGAGAAAGCCCAGAACTCATCTACTCCTCAAGCCCAACAACTATTCCTTCTACCATTAGCCTCAATTCCTACCACACCGGCCGGAATTGAGCTCGAAAGCTCGCCGCAAAACTCCTCTCCGGTCACCACCACGGCGACCACCAAACCTCATCCTTACCCAAAATTAATCACCCAGAACTTATCTAGGGGATGAGGGGAACCTTTCCCCCATCATCCACGACGCCAAAGCTCTTCGGAGCACTGCCCCCGACAGCGGCGAAATTCCAAGTTTTTGCCGAGCTCATTCTCCATCAAAACTCCATCAATTTTCACACAAAATCAAGTGCAAAACAATAGGAAATCATGAGAGGATTCTAACCATACCCAAATCTTGGCCAGAAGTGGCCAGAAACGGCGGGTCGGACGGCGGTAGTTTGCGGTCAAACTACCCAAATGCAAATTTTCGATATTTTTACGACTCTTCCGATATTTATACGCGTGACCCAAGACGATCAACGGTCCAAAACGAATCGAAACCAAAACGGATAAACATGACTAAATCTAACGGTCAGAAATATTCATAACTTATTCCACGTAACTCGAAATAATCCTCCGAAAACTTCCACAAGCTCAAAATCATGTACACTATAACTCTCGTGAAGGAACTCATACCAAATTCTCGCCCGATAATTTAGTCGTAAACAAATCTGCCATATCAACTAATTACGATAAATTGCGATTATTCGTGAAACTCGCGAATCAAGCCAATTAACATACCATTCCGATTCGGGTCGTTACAGGAGCCCCGAATGAAGTGATAGTTAGCGGAGCCTCCTTCCTCCTCGACTACCTGGCGCCGGTAATATTGTCTTGTCGGGGGGTGGGAGTTCGACAATCCCGATGGTGCGCTATCGCGTGGGCGCGATCAGATACATCGAGTCCCCGAGTTTTTTCAGTCCTTAGGTGTGGTGTTGTGTTGCCAGCTATCGGCGTTTGTCTACTCATTTCATTTCGTATTCGTGGTTACTAATGCCGTGTTTTTTTGTAGATCAACGATCGTACCCCCTCACCCGTTTGGAGGAAAGACGTTTGGCTAGAATCAAGTTCGCCTTTGATCCCCATCCGGATGCAAGGAATTTCTGGGCGGCCAACCACTGGGAGTTGTTTGAACATTATGGTCTTTTATGCCCTCCTGGTATATTCAGGACCTATCTATTTTGTGCGTTTGCTTGTGCCGTTTGTGTGGCTTTAGGACTGCCGTATGCTGGTGCTAATGGAGAGGGCCAGGCAGGCCCGTATGGTAGTGGAGGATGGTAATGGCCATCTTGTCCAGGGCGATACTTCCCAGCTCGAGCTCCACGCTCTGGATTGCAACCAGTATCTCGATCCGGATCCCGAGGTCGATGAAGAAGCGGAAGCCGTGGGCGCAGTTGTCGGGGCTCCAGCTGTTCGGGCCACTACTCCCGTAGACCGGGTTGAAGAAGCTACTCTCGACACCCGTCAAGGGGAAAAGGGCGAGCAAGCCCGAAAGGATTGCCTCCGTCGGGACAAGGAGGTGCGGAGTAAGGAGCGTTGCGAGCGCCGAATCGATCGCGGCGACAAACGCCAAAGTCAAGGTCGACCGCGCTCTGCCTCTCGGAGCAAGTCCCACTCATCGGCCAACACGGGCTCCTCCAAGAGTTCGTTTGAGCTCTCTCCCCTCCGTCAGCCTGGATATATGGGGGTGTGCCAACCAGGGTCTTCGGTAATGAGGTCGGATGATCAAGGGGAGTCCAGCCGTCCACTCAAACGCTCAAGGGGTCCGTCCACTGAGGCCTCGTTGGGCATTACCGTTGCTGTGGTGGGTGAAACAACACTGTCCTCCGAGTTCTTCGCTCGCATCCAGAGCTCTATGGGTGCGGGCATAGAGTTATTGCAGAAGTGGCGTCAGCTCGGTGTTTTGTTCTTGCGTCTGCGTATGTTTGCTGAATGAGCTATATACGACTCTTTTTGGAAATATATTTAAGTACCTTTGTTTCGCTTACATTGTGTCTGGATGCGTTTGATTTACATTAACTTTCATTATCATTGGCTAAAAAAAAATGCGCGAATGTACTCATACAAAAAATTACACAATAGATGTACGTGCGTCAGTGCCAATCAAACTCAGGTAGAAGAAAAACTTAGTGGAAATACTTCCTCAAGTGCTGTGTTCCAGGGGTTGCCTAGCCTTTTTCCAAACATGTCTTTGATGTAAAACGTGCCTGGGCTTATGGTTGCGTCGATGACGTAAGGACTTTCCCATGATAGGCGTAAACTCTTTGGCTTCGTTTAGATTGCCTTCATGACCTAGTCCCCCAGTTGGAGTGGGCGCTCCCGAACACGTTGGTTGAATAGGCAAGCGACTCACTTCTTGTTCGCGGTGTTGTGGAGATGTGTCGTATTCCGTTTCTCTTCGAAGAGGTCATACGCGTTGTCAAATCGTATCACTTCTCCGTTTGTGGTGGGATCATAGCTTTCGATTCTTGGGCTTCTGTATGTGAGTTCGAGTGGTAGTATGACCTCCGTTCCGAATGTGAGGCTCAACAGGGTTTCTCCAGTTGCTGCCATTGCGTTCGTTCGGATTGACCATAGTATTTTGGGGAGGAGTGTGGGCCATCATCCGTACTAGATGTCTCCTTTCTCGATGAGTTCGATCTTCTTCTTGATTCCCTCCTTGATGATCTTGTTGGCTACTTCTACCTGTCTATTTGTCTGGGGGTGTGCTGGTGATGTAAATACCAGGTTAGTGCCTTGCTTTCTGCAGAATGCTTTGAGCTCGTCGTTGTGGAATTGCGGCCCGTTATCGGTGATGATGTTGAGTGGGGTGCTAATACGGCTTTTTACACCCTCAAAGATATCCCTATTATTATGCAATATTTATCAATGTATTAGTATGGCAAATAGGGGTCATTACCCGCTGAAGATTGATGAAACTAAGTGCTAGACGCAAACAAACACTAAAATCGGTTTCCTGACAACCTCGACCTACATACACTAATATAATTAATTACCTAAATTAGACTCAACTACAAATTACGAAAATAATACTGAACATACTAGACACAGTGACAGACTACTACATAAAATTTCAATATATTTGGAGTTGATTTCCTATACTAAAAAAATTAAAAAAATAGATTATGTTAGTATTTATGTTTGATTCCAGACCCCAGGTGGCGGACTACCGCCTAGGTGAGGTCTCTGGAATATTGTTTTGAAACTTCACAATCCCCAGGTGGCGGATTACCGCCTAGGTGAGGATCTTGTGATGTTCTTGAGTTGTTCTTGAGTTAATCTAAATTAATTTATTCATTTATTTAAGTATTTAAATTCTTTCTTTAGTTAAAGTTTCTGGTTTTAGATTCTTTATTCTGTTCTTCCTATTTTTTGAGTCTATTCACCAAACCAAACAGTAAGGCCGACGTCCAAACAGTAAGGCCCAAGGAGAGGCGTGAGCGGAGCGGCGTGAGCGGAGAGGTGAGTACCTTAGCATTTAGATTGCCAGACTTAAGTTTCTTCTGCCTAGAACCTTTTTCTAAGTTAAGCCTTCAATTCACTTAATAAAATGAGTAGACTATTTAGATCCAACTCAGTCACCTCTAGTTCATCCAGATCTTCCCTTAGTGCAATCCCCAACATAGTAAACGAGGAACAAGTTGAAATCCAGTCACATAGTAACATTGATAGAGATGATTGGAATATTCCAAGAGTTCCTAGCAATGAAATTTATAAGAAAAAATGGTCAATCACTTCGTTTAGAAGTGAACATCATGTTAAAACAGTTGAACAAATTTATGCTGTAAGTTCACAGCACGAAACTTGTCAATTGTTCAGCCCTGAGTCAATTAGAAAACATAAAAAAGATGGCCATAACTTCCTTCATATCGGCTTAGTCCAGATAGGAGTAAAACCTTTAACAAGAAAAGGTTTAAACGCCTCAGTCCTTCTCTGTCTCCGTGATGCTCGGTTTACCGACTTCACTGACAGTACCCTTGGTATAATCGAGTCAAGTTTATTCAATGGTCCAATACACTTCGACTGTTATCCAGATTTTACAGTCAGTCTGAGTGACCCTCACGTCCTCAAAACCCTAACGTTAAATATTAAAACCTCAGGATACAATATCCTTGATGGATCAAAACCTTTAGCCCTGATCTACAGGGTCCATTATAAAGTCACTGGTACGAACATTAACTTTCAAGCCATTAGTAAAAGCCCCAAAGATCAAACTCTTTTGATCCAAAGCAGTCATGAAAATGCCAATGTCCGTGTTCCTCACGCAATCAAATGGTCAGATGTCCAGCTCCCTTCGGAATGGGCTCTCACCAATGAAAACCAGCCCATAAATATCCAACATAGCCAAAGTGATTTAAACTGTATCCACCAATTCAATGATGGCACAGTAAGGATCAACTTTAGAAATAATCCCAGATTTCATGAACAAGGACAATCTTCCAGGCACTCCTTTGCTGGTTCCAGTACTGCTGAAACTATGTCAAGGAGAGATTGTGACCTAGATAAAGAAATAAAGAACATTAGGATAAAAGAATTAGAAGAAGAATTGAAAAAATTAAAAATCAAAAGCACAAAAACTACTTCTCAAGCCACCTATCCTAGTTATGTTAATCATCAAAGAGACTCTGATGATGAACAAACTTCTCCTACAGCAACAGATTTCGAGGTTGTCAACCCCGTTAATCCTCAGTTAAATGTTCTCCACAAATCTTTCACAATCAATTACCCTAAGTTAGACCATCATCTTCAGTCTGAAGAAAATGTTCCTAGAAGAAATGCCTACAGAAACCAATACCCTACAAAAGAACAAAGATTAGAACTTTTTCAGCAATGGAAAAACTTCATGCTCAAAACAGAGTCCGAAATATTCTTTCTAGATTTCATTGACCAATTCAATGAAAAGAACATCCATACCCTATCCAAAGCAAAATGGAAAACAGCTCAAAATACTCTAATCTCTTCCAGTCACCCCCCACCTGAAACTATAATACTTGACCACTGCCAGTCACCCATAACTGCCTCCCCTTTCAAATTACCTTCTACAGACAACCAAGATTCCAAGAAAACAACAGAACAAATTAATTATACAAACCAAAGTTTAATTACCATAGGAAACCAATTAGACAAAATAGAAACAATGGTTGACAATGTCCTAGATACAATCCAACCTTCTAAGAAACAAGAGTCACCTTTAGTCCATTTCAGAGATCTAAGTAAACCTACCCATAAACCCATCTCTACTATCCAAAAAATAGAACAAATGCTAAAAGAAACAAAGCCAGAGTCCAGTACAATTACTGTCATCCATACTACTGATTCCTCTGATGATAACTCTAGTACAATCTCTAAAGTAAACCAGAAATTTGAAGAACTCCAGATAAACAGATTAGGCCATCTGACCAGAAAACCCTTCAAAAATTGGAAAGAAAGACCCTTGCCAATAGATATCCAACCAAGTAGTAACGCCACCACAAATCAATTCTCTGTGTCAGCTGACAAAACTTACGAATGGAATATTGATAATCTTTCCGAACAGGAAATTCTCAATAAACTCCACCATATGTCAATGACGGCCAATAGTTATGTAACTGCCTACAATTATTCCCAACCTGAAATCGTCGACATCCTTTCTTCAGGTTTCACAGGAATGCTTCATTCCTGGTGGGAAAAACACCTTACAACAGATTCCAAAGAGTCAATCAAACATGCAGTTATGCATGATGAAGATGGATCCCCAATCTTCGATACAAATGTCGGAATGGGAATCTCTGATGCAGTTAACACTCTGTTTTATACCATAATTCAACACTTCATTGGTACACCTAGTCACATTACCTCTAAGATTCATGATCAACTTAGCAACCTTAGATGTCCAACACTTAGTGACTTCAACTGGTACAAAAATGTGTTTGTCTCCAGGGTAATGCTTAGAGATGATAGTAACCAACCTTTTTGGAAAGAAAAATTCATCAATGGTCTCCCTAATCTTTTTGCCCACAAAATAAGACATGTTTTGAGTAACGAATTAGGACAAATAGATTACGATTCCTACACCTATGGCCAAATTATTACAGTAATCCAAAAAGAAGGACTTAAAATGTGCATCGACTCTAAAATCAACTCTGCTGCTAAAACAGATAAAAAATTAGCAAAGTACGAATTAGGTAATTTTTGTGAACAATACGGTCTCCCTTCTCTACCCCCTTCAAGGAGAAAATCAAAACACATTGAAACTAATCACTACAGAAGACCCTTCACCAAAAACAGATTCACTCCAAAAAACCATTTTGAGCCAAATAAGTTTTATTCAAAAAATAAGTTCCAGTCCAAAAAACCTTTTCATCCTCATAGTAAAAATACTGCGAAAGGCAATTGCTTTAAATGCAATAAGCCAGGACACTTTGCCAATAAATGTCCTTTGAAAAACACAATTAACCAATTGAATTTAAGTCAAGAAGATAGAGACAAACTCATTAACCTTCTAGAAATACGGAACACAGACTCCGAAGATAACTACTCCTCAGAACCAAATGACAGTAACTTGTCAAAATCCTCTTCTGATTTTTCCAGTAATTCTTCCCCCCTTATTACTTTTGGTTGCAAAGATGCTTCTCAATGTAATAATAATTGTTGTACCAAAACCATTAATGTACTTACCAAACAAGAAGAACAAGAAGAACTCCTAATAGATCTAATTAGTAAAATTCATGATCCCGATTTAAAAGTCGATTACCTTACAAAATTAAGGAAACTGTTAACCCAAGAAAAAGAAATTAGTATTCCTCAACCTAAAATCTGCCTGACTTCTACCTTCCAGAAATTCTAGAGTAAAAAGAAAGACATAACAATACAAGACCTCCAACAAGAAATAAAGATCATTAAAAATCAGATTCAAGGCCTCAACCATACCCACCAACAACTAATTCATGAACATGAAGAGATCAAACAAGAATTAAATGTCATCAAAATAGATAATCAATTCCGTCACCTTGACGACAATATAGTTCCAAAAAGTCCAGAAGAAACTTCCCAGGACGCCACCATTAATACCATTAGACAAATTCACCTTAAAAAATGGTACATCTCGATAAATATCAAAATCAAAGACTTCTCCTTAACAGCAGAAGCTCTCGTTGATTCAGGAGCAGATCTGAACTGTATTCAAGAAGGTCTAATACCTTCTAAATATTTCGAAAAAACAAAAGAGTCACTCCGTTCAGCCAACGGCTCCAAAATGAACATGAGATACGAACTCCCCAAAACTCATGTCTGCCAAAGTAATGTTTGTTACAAAACTTCTTTTGTCCTAGTCAAAGACCTAACTGACAAAGTCATTTTAGGACTTCCTTTCCTCACCTTAATTTATCCCTTCACCACAGAATACAATGGAATAGTCACTTATCCCTTTAAAGAACCAGTCAAATTCCCTTTTCTCAATAACCCAGAAATTCATTCTCTAAAGACTTTCCAAGAGAATTCCATTTCCAAAACAATCAATTCTATCCAAGCCAAAACTAGACAAATTTCCTTCCTTAAAGAAGAAATTAACTTCAAAAGGATAGATAGCCATTTAAAGGACACCACTTTACAAAGCAGGATAAAAACCTTCGAAAATAAAATTATCACTGAGCTTTGTTCTGACATCCCTACAGCCTTTTGGCACAGAAAAAGACATATAGTCACCTTACCTTACATCAAAAATTTTGATGAAAGGCAAATCCCTACTAAGGCCAGACCCATCCAAATGAACCATGAAGTCATGGAATTTTGCAAAAATGAAATCATGGATCTTCTTAACAAGAAGATCATTAGACCCAGTAAATCTCCTTGGTCCTGTCCAGCCTTTTATGTTCAGAAAAATGCTGAATTAGAAAGAGGGACACCTCGTTTAGTCATAAATTACAAACCTCTCAATAACGTTCTAGAATGGATACGTTACCCCATACCTAACAAAAGAGACCTCATTAACAGATTAAACCATTCAGTTATCTTTTCAAAATTTGACATGAAATCTGGCTTCTGGCAAATCCAGATTGATGAATGTGACAAATACAAAATAGCTTTTGTCAGACCATTTGGTCATTATGAATGGAACGTAATGCCCTTCGGTTTAAAAAATGCTCCTAGTGAATTCCAAAACATCATGAATGATATTTTCAATGACTACAGCCATTTTTGCATTGTCTATATTGATGATGTTCTTATATTTTCTCAATCAATAGAACAACACTGGAAGCATTTACATCAATTCTTCACAATCACCAAAAATAATGGCCTAGTAGTCTCTGCGTCAAAAATCAAACTCTTTCAAACTAATATTAGATTTCTAGGCTTTAATATTCATCACCTCCAAATCCAACCAATAGACAGAGTTATCCAATTTGCAGACAAGTTCCCTGATGTGATTCTAGAGAAAACTCAGTTGCAAAGATTTCTAGGATCCCTGAATTACATTGCAGATTTTTACCAGAATCTTAGAAAACGTTGCAAACCTTTGTTTGAAAGATTACAATCCAATCCACCCCCTTGGTCTTCCATACATACTTCCTTAGTCAAGGAAATTAAGTGTCAT
Source organism: Geum urbanum (assembly GCA_946800695.1). Lineage (NCBI taxonomy): Eukaryota > Viridiplantae > Streptophyta > Magnoliopsida > Rosales > Rosaceae > Geum > Geum urbanum. The sequence continues at coordinate 5,033,770 of OX327012.1, forward strand.
GTAAAAACCCTACCATGTCTTGGTATTCCCCTTAGTGATTCTTTTAAAATAGTTGAGACCGATGCCTCTGAAATTGGTTATGGTGGCATCCTAAAACAACAAATTTACCCTGGTCATCCTGAACAAATAGTAAGATTTCATTCTGGTACCTGGAACCAATCCCAAAAAAATTATAGTACAATCAAAAAGGAAATTTTATCAGTTGTTTTATGTATTAGTAAATTCCAAGATGATTTATTAAATCAAAAATTTTTAATTCGCGTTGATTGCAAAAGTGCCAAAGATGTTTTAGAAAAAGACGTTCAAAATATTGCCAGTAAACAAATTTTTGCCAGGTGGCAAGCTATTTTAAGCATATTTGATTTTGAAATTGCATTCATAAAAGGATCTGATAATCATATCCCTGATTTCCTTACCAGAGAATTCCTCCAAGGCTCTAGTCATCATGACAACCAGAAAGCTCCGCAGCTCAGTCAAATCAGAACCGGAATCCCCTCCGGCACAATCAGTCAAGTTAGAAACACCAGATAGCATAATGATACCGGGCATTCCTCATCCTGTCCCAACCCTGTCCATGACTCCAAATCAATTAGTAAACTTCAATCCTATCCTAAATCCTCTCTTAAATCCCCAGAGTCTAGTCCGTCCCAATTTCCAGTCAGTTCTAGTCAACCAGTATGATCCCTATAAATGTGATCCCCCTAGTCAAATCCATTTCCCAAAAACTTCCCCTTACCATTTGCAAGTTAGTAAAAACCTTTTTTACGTTGAACCTCCTCATAGTCATCTGAAAAATCCAATGTCCCTAATACGTGAATATTTTCCCCCGAATTTTCATTTTGCCCCAACCCATCCTGCTTACTCCTTATCTTTCTACAAAGATATCCTAGTCAAATCTGGCTCAATCTCCATCAGAGCCATCTATGATCAAAGAAACACCACCAAAATCCTTTATCATTCCCTTTATATACTGAAGATTGACTCTCTGACAAGCTGGGGTGATCAACCTTACAATCTTCACACCTGTCAAGACATATCCTACAGTTACAACGATTATATCACTGCTTGGTCAACAATCTTTCTACACCAGACGGAAGACTTCAGTCACTCATGGTTTATCAACTTCGATAAAAATTTCAAAAGAAATCTTCCCATGTGGTTCCTCAGATGGTGGGCATCTCATGGTTTCCCCTACGACTTCCTACCTCAGCAAGCCAAGCATGCTGTGACCCGCTTCCAAACAGTCATGAATTTTAGTAAATATGATCAGAACTTTCCAGCTACTCTACATTTCATGGCTAAGTACAAGTTGCCATGGATATTTAAATGGCACTATGAACTCAGCAACAACATTGTTTCCAGACAATATCTAGTCAAATGGTGGGACAAGTTCAACCTGGACAGAGTCCTATCCCAGTTCAATGAAGAATTCCCAGTTATGGCTCCCCAGTCTAGTAAAATCAAGCTTGAAGAATCTCCAGTCACTCATCCTCATCTCAGTCAGATCCAGACACCAACAAATAGTCAACTATCTCTACTAATGCCTTTGCCACCACCTTCTTCTTCCAGACATCAAGACCAAATTAAATCAAGACCCTCATCCGAGAGTAAAGATTCCGCCAGAATTAAAGGAAAGTCATCTTCTCAAAGCAAAGAAAAGTCACCTGCCCAAAGCAAAGAAAAAGATAAATCTTCCACGAAGAGTAAAGCAAAATCTTCCAGATCTGCAGAGTTAAAGGCTCTTGTCGATACCCTTCAGAAGCAAGGCGCCCTCGTTGATGCCCTTCTTCGACAATCCAGTAAAGACAGCACCTCAAGCTCAGAACAAAATTCAGTCAATAACGAAGACCTTGGTTCATCTCAGTCCTCGTCATCCTCTCCTAGTCATTCGCACCCACCAGCAAAATGGTTCCAAGATAGTCAGGACCCATATGAATAAATACAGCTCTTATCCTCAGTCAATTACAGGCATTGGGTGCCGAAAGTTACTATTCATAAAGTGACTTTTTACTATTCATCTTGTAGTAAAAGATTCTCCCGAGATTTACGGCGCCACAGTGAAAAGCAAACAGTAAAAAGCAAGATGCCCTCCGGATTTTATGGCGCCACAGTAAAAAGCAGTCAAACAGTAAAAAATCTACAGTACAGCATTTTTTCTATATAAGGAGCATCCCTCCTTCATTCAAACCAGGCTCGGTTACACTCTCCACTCTCCTCCCAGAGACTTCCTTCTCCCCTCTCCCAGTTCCACTCTCAGTTCAAACAAGCCTCTAGATTTATTAGAGCTCTCATGTGTTGAGACTAGTCAGCTCTATTCTATAGTTCATAGTTTCCTATTCCCAAAATAGTAAATCTTCATGCATTGAGCCCCAGTGCTCCTATTTTGTAAGTTTTACATTTCAACTATGTAACTTTGTTTTATTTAATACAATGTAACATATATATATATATATATATATATATACTCGTGAGGTTATTAACCTAAGTGTGGCATTCTGTATTTTGTAATTCGTTTTCCTCAAGGATTAATAAAACTGTCTCTCCTCTGCTTGTGGATGTAGTTAATATATTGTTAGTGAACCACATAAATCTGTATTCTTTCTTATATTCATTATAACATAGGATCTGAGCCTCAACGAAATGCTCGACCCGGGATCGAGCCATGACGGGTATGGATACGGCGCACATGATGTCCTTAATCAAAGAAGGATCGAACATGTGGACAATGTCACCAAAAGAGTTATTGGTTGGAGGGTCGGCGATGATGACAGAACGTGCTCTGGCGTCCTTGGGGAGCTTAGCTTGGTCGAGGGAGGTGACTTCTACGATGGCACCGCCGCAGAGCATCTGGGCTGGGGATTCTAGCATCAGAGCAAATTCTTTTAAATTTGTGAATTAAGTAAGAAAGTTTTTTTTTTGAGAAAATAAGAAAATTGTTAAATATATTGATTGTGCATATATTATCAAACAAGTGCTGTGGTGTGGTGGTTAAGATTTTGGTCTCAATTTAGAGATGAGGTTCAGGGTTTGAACCTCGTCTCTCTTAGTGTTGTGGTTTTTCCAATTTTAATGAGAGTGTGGGCATTTTGGTATTTTCAACACAAAGTTAAACAAAAAATGTGTCATGTCATCAAGTAAATGTTGAAACAACGAAAAAATGGATGGAAGAACCTTATTGATAGTATTTCGGAAGTTTGGATACCATATTGATAGTTTTGAGAGTTTAAGTACCCACTACGAGAAAAAGCAACTTAGACAACGAAACATTGTTTCGTCGTTTGAGTGGACTTTAGACGACGTAAATAAATTGCGTCGTCTTAAATATTTTTCTGTCGTCTAAGGTCATTCTTAGACGATGGAAATGAGGTTTCGTCATCCAAGTGAGGACTGAGACAACGCACTGACACGACGTCGTCTAAGTAGTCACTTAGACGATGATGTGTCAGTGCGTCTGTAACGACCCGAACTTTGAGTATATGATTATCGACATGAGATGTGATTATCGCGAGTTGATTGTACATATGTGGTTTGTTAACAACTATATTATCGGGCAAGAATTTTGTTTGAGTTTCTTCGCGGAAATTGTAGAGGATTTGATTTTGAGCTCGTAGGAGGTTTCGGAGGATTTTTCGGATAATCAGGGAATAAAAAATGAATATTTGAAATTGTAGTCGAGTTAGTCGTATTTATCCGATTTTGTTGGAGTTATCCGAGTCGTGAGTTTGGTCGGTTCGCGGCGTATAAATATCGAATAGTCGTAAAAATCAGAAAATCACACATTTGGACCGAGTTGACCGAGTTTGACCGAGTTGACCCTTTTTGCTCCACCGACTCGTTTCGTTGCCGCAGTCCGACCCATCAATTTCGGCCACCTCCGGCCGTGTTCTTAGTATGGTTAGAAAGCTCTCTTGATTTCCTATTGATTGATGTATTCATTTGTGAGATTTGGTTGAGATTTGAGGGAGTTCGAACTTGTTGAAATTCATGGATTTCGCCGAAAACGGGTGGCGGTTTCCGGCGAGTTTAGGTGTCGGGTTAGTTGGGGGTTAGGTTCCCCTCAACCCCTTGATACTTTCTGGGTTGTTTATTTGGGACAAGGGGGTGTATGGTGGTGGCCGTGGTGGTGACCGGAGAGGGAGAAACCGGCGAGATTTTTCGAGGGAAATTCCGGCCACGGTAGTGGTTATTTGGAGTTGTGGTTTTGGGGGTTTGGTTGGGCTTGAGGAGAGGAATGTTTTGAGGTAAGGTTCGCCGGAGTTGGTCACCATTGGCGCCACGTCGGCGGCGGTCAACGGCGGAGCTCCGGCGAGGGGTTGACTTTTGGGGGTTTTCGGAGATTTTTATGTCGTTTTGTTCGTAATCACACCCCGATCATAGTCGTGAAGTTTTCAAGTTGATTTGAGTAAGTTAATTTGGGACAAGGGTTGTTTGGGTGTATTTTGAGAATTTTGTTAACCTCGTCGATATTTCAAGCGATACGTTTTTCGAGAATGTGGGGTTCTTAACGTATTGCTCCGTATATTGAAATTGAATGTGTATTGATCGTATCTCTGTTATTCATGTGATCGTGATCTAGTGTTTGGCGAGGGATCTTCTGCCGGGCCTCAGAGCTATCTGTTATCTGTGAGTGGACATTTTATCCTACGTTGATTTTCATACTTTGATTTTCACAGTGGATTTGCGAGTCTATGAATATGCTTTACGATTATGCATTTACGAGTATGCATTTATGATTATGCATTTTATGAGCATGCATTGGTTTAGAGGCACATTTGATTTGTTTTTACACTGAGTATGGATATTTGATGCATCGATGCTATGGCCTCTCGACTGATCCTCGAGATGCTCCGAGAAGGTTACGTCTATATGAGCACCTGACCCGTGATTCACAGTACCCGAGAGAGTTATGTCTTTATGAGCACTTGACCTGGGCTTGTTTGTTTTGACTTGCATGATTTTATGTGCATTTATTATGAAAAGCATGTGGATTTATTTATGCGGCATATTATGATTTACATCCACTCACTCTAGCAGTTTTATTATTTATATGATTTTCTCTGAGTTTTTCGGTTTTCGTCGCCCAGATTGCAATATCTTTCCCGTGGTTGCACGTCATCGTAAGAGGCCTAGAGTTCGAGTCACACTTTCCCTCTAGTAGGTTCCTAATGTAACCTGCTAGTCTTGTATATTTTGTAATTAGAAGTCGCTCTGAATACTTATATAGTGTTGTTCAGTTTGAGTTATACTCTTGAATATTTTCTGGATTTCTTGTAAACCATGAGTTTTATCATATATATGGATTTTGAGAAATCTGGATGGACAATGGTGGTCCACAGTGTGTCTAAAAATTTATCTGTGAAGTGTAATCTTCTTGCAGGTTTTTGGTTTGTACATTTTATAAAGTAAACTCTGGAAATTTTTTTGTAAGTTATGGTGTCGATAAGGCCTAATTTTGGTTTAGGCAACTAAATCGGGATCGGGTCCTTTCAGCATCGTCTCATCCCTCACTTGGACAATGAAAATTACACACAGTCCGTCGTCTAAGTGACTACTTAGACGACGCACCGACGCTTCGTCGTCTAAGTTGTCACTTAGACAACAAAGCCTCATTTCCGTCCTCTAAGTAAACACAATTATATATTGTGCCAGATTCTTTTCCTCTTCGCTCGCTCGGGCTATCTCATTCTCATTCTCTCTCGATCAGTCTCTCCTCACACATACAACCAACACTATCTCCGGCTCCGACCATCGATTCACCATATTGGTGAAGCCTAGGTACGTTCGTAGTTAATTTCCGACAATCTTAACATTTATATATATATATAATTAATTATACATTTGATTGATTGCATTGTTAGTAGGTCTAATATTTATAATTAAGCTAGGTAATTAATTTATATATATTAGTTAATTAATTAGGATGCATAGATGTTTAAAAATTTGATTAATATTAGTTAAAACGTACATGCATGTTAGATTAAAGTAATTGATGTATAGTATATTCACTGTTAATTAATAAAGGTAAATAATACATATTTTAATTAATTATACGTTAATAAAGTAGTTAAAAATATGTATATAGAATAGTTTAATAATTAATTGAAAATATGTATATATAATAGTTGACTAATATGATAATTATTAAATTTTGTAGAAGTATGGACAAGAGTTGGATAAAGTTGCGGAATAGAAGTGATGTCCGGTATATGGACGGAATAAGAGAATTTGTGAATTTTGTGATGGAACATGGTCAGGGAAAGAAGCGTTTTAGGTGTCAATGCAAACAATGTCTTAACTATCAGTATGTGGAGGTTAATGTTATGATGCAGCACCTGTACTAAAATGGTATGATGTGGAGTTACACTACATGGAGTGAGCATGGTGAAGCGGTAGACTTCAGCTCAGGGTACAGTTACCATGGTGCCTCATCCAGCGGTAGTGGTGTCGGCCCCCCTGCTTAGAACCCAACTGCATATTTGGTCCATGATGCATTTCCGCGATTTAGTCATGGTGGACACCAACACCAAGAGGGAGGTTACGATACCACTCATAGGCATGATGATACATTCCCCACTGCTACCTTGGCCGCTGACACTATTGAGATAGATAAGTACAACAGGATGCTACTTGAAGCTCAGACTCCCGTGTACCCTGGATGTCGAGAGAATGTGTTGCAATATGTGATGAAGCAAATGCAGATAAAAGTGAAGAACAAAATGTCAGTCAGTTCTTTTGATGAAACTCATAAGCAAATATGTAAGTTGCTTCCTGATGATCACAATCTTCCGAATCCCATTATAAAGTTAGAAAGATCTTAAGTAGCATCGGTCTAAAGTACAGGATAATTGATGCCTACCCAAATGATTGTGTGCTGTTTTACACAGAGTATGCAAATTTGGACTATTATTTCGTATGTCGGCAGTGCAGATATGTGGATGACGGGAATATGAGGAGTTTGATATTTTCCATTGATTCCCAGATTGTAGCGTCTGTACATATCTCTATATACAGCAGATGCGATGCGATGGTACACAGAAAAGTGAATTAGGAGACTTTACAGCAGAGGTTTGAAATGTTAGACTCGGACTATCTACAGACGGATTCAATCCTTAGGGTAGTAATAGCTCTGTCGTCAGCACTTGGCCAGTATTCTGATGTCGTACAACCTGCCTCTGTGGATGGCCATGAACAAGGAATTTAATTTCCTTACTCTGCTAATTCCAGATCCTAAATCTTCGGGGAAGTGCTTAGATGTCTACCTCAGACCTTTGATCGACGAGCTAAAATTGTTGTGGAAAAATGGAGTCCCAACTTATGACAAATATACTGACACGATATTCATGATGAAGGCAACTGTAATGTGGTCTTTCCAGCATATGGGGTGTTGGCAGCCTGCACAAAAAAAAGATACAATAGATGTCCTATATGTTTGGATGACGTGAACTCTAGTTGGCACATGGGGAATGTGTGTTACCTGGGTCACCATATATGGCTTCCTCACGATCACCCGTGATGACATGTTGAAGCTCATTTCGACGGGACGGTAGAGAATAATCATAAACTCTATCGTTGGTCTGGCGAATAGATTTTAGAGAGGTTGAGCAGCTTTGATTTTGGTGTGTTGACGAATGACAAAGATGTAAAGAAACTCAATCTAATACCTCCACAGGATCTCAGCTATTGGCATCACAAGAGTATATTATTTGAACTCCCTTACTGGTCAAAGTTGAAGCTGAGGAACAACTTGGATGTGATGCACATAGAAAAGAATGTGTGGGACAGCGTGGTGGGAATAATTCTCGGTATTAAGTTCAAGACGAAAGATACTCCCAAAGCATGCAAAGATCTGTAATCTATGAATCTACGTCGTCGCTTGTGGTTGATGAGAGATAGAAGATGAGTGTACAACAAGATGTCAGATGCACCTTACACGGTGAAACCGACATTTAGAGGTTCTGTATTCCATTGCTTTAAGAGTGTTCGTTATCTAGCTATGTATGCAGCTACTATAATTGGAGCAGTGGACAAGGTGAAACACAAGTTTGTTGGTCTAAAGACACATGACAATCACGTTATGCGGCAACGTCTGATTTCAGTGGTAAATCGACCATATTTACCTCGTGACGTCGTATAACCAATTGTGTAGATGGTGGCAAAGTTTATGCACCAGAGAGTTAAAGAAGTTAGATGTGGTGGAACTGCAACAACAAATTGTGCATATCATTTGTAAACTAGAGAGGATTTTCCCCCTGCTTTCTTTGACATCATGATTCACCTAATGATCCACCTACCCGAGCATGTACTCATTTCTGGTACGGTCTAATACACTTGGATGTATCCTCAAGAAATGTATGTACAACTAATTAATTATACATGTTTTCTGATCCATTATTTTTTCCACTCGAGATTACTATATGTACTTATTCTACAATTAATTAATTGAACATTTGATGTTATAGAGAGCTTGGACAGTATAAAGGATTCATGAAAAATAGGTCGGCCCCGGATGACTCCATAGTAGAGACATACCTAATGCATGAGTGTGTTACTTACTGTAACAGGTACCTCAAGGATCCACCGCCTATGATCCAAGTGGCCGTATCAATCTTTTTGTCGTCACAAATATCGTATGACCGTTTAGAGGAGTATTAAAGGAATCGTTAACATGAGAAGAACTTATTGAGGCGTATTAGGTAGTGTTGTAAGACTGTGACGAAGTCGAGCCTTACATGAAGACGTACATGGAGAACCTTCAGGCGTTAAATCCGGACGAGAGTTCGGCGTGGTTTGAAAAAGTGGTTAAGAAGAAGTTCCCCGATTATTTCTTTCAATGGGTATGTATGTTTACTTATTTAATTATATACATGTTCGTATAAATTAAACTCTTTAATTATATACTCTTCCCATTTTTACAGATGATTGATCTACAAAAATCATATAACCGCGGGGGGGGGGGGGGGGGGGGGGGGGGTTGTCATGGCCAAAGCACTTGCTAGCAGGGAAGCCGGTTAGACACTATATTTACCCCGAATATTTTGTGAATGGTGTAAAGTTGTATTCATTGGCCTGAGATGAAGGAAGAAGAACACAAAACAGAGGGGTCGCGGTTGGGGATCACGATGATATATATTATGGGGCTCTTGTATATGTTGTTTAGCTATATTACATGAATGATGTCAACGTTTTCCTATTCAAGTGCAAATGGTTCAAGCGTACAAAGGAAGACCTGAGCCTTTTATCAGTTGATACCAACTCAAGCTAGTATGAGGATGAGCATTTCGCTTTTTCCACCTTAGTTAGACATGTGTTCTATCTTGATGATCCGAAAGCTGGTGAAGGGTGGAAAATAGTGAATTATATCTCTCATCGAGGAATATGGAATACCACGATAGTTGAAGGGACGCCAGCGACTGAAGATGCTGACCCGTAAAGAGACATTACTACATATCAAGAGCCTAATATTTCTGTTATCTGCTTTGACATAATGAAAATGGTTCAAACTGGTGAACGCTTACCCATTCCTAATGGCTCTATGGATCTAACTCAAGATGAGATTATAGATCTAGAGAATGATGACAGTGAAGATGAAGCGCAGGATGACGACGAGGATTCAGGATATTCGTCTGACGACATTGAGTATGATGATGAGGAGGAGCAATCGGATAATAGTGGTGAGGAGGATGATGCCGATTATGACGAGGAGTACAATATAAAGACGAGGGATACGAATTGGTAATTAATTATTGTAATTAAACTTTTTCGAGGTAATGATCATTAATTATATTATGACGAGGAGTACAATTATTCTGAACTTTTTTTGAACGAGGAGTACAATAATTAATTAATTAATTATAATTCTGAACTTTTTCGCATAATTAACTTCAAATTAATTAAAGAGGTTGCTTCGACCTGTAAAAGGTGAAGATCTTAGATGACGGAATCTGGACGACCAAGTGTCACATTTTTCCTAAACCCCAAAACCTAGACGAGGGAACGACTTTTCGTAGTCCAAGGTAAACACAATTATACAAACCTAAACCCTAAACCCTTTACCTTAGACGACGAAAACGTGTCATTTCATCATCTAAGTAAACCATAAACCCTTTACCTTAGACGACGAAATGACATGTTTTTGTCGTCTAAATACTCACTTAAATGAAGAAAATGTGAACACTTCGTCGTCTAAGTCATGTTATCGTAATTTCACCTCTAAGAGAATGACCATGCAGACCATGTCCCAATGCATATTCTTTTAGTCGAGAGCATAGAGTAAAGAATTCTTGGAGTGTGAGCGTCGACGGTTCAAAATAGGAGTTACGGATTTTCGTGTATCCACGTTTTCATTTTATTAAAATTTTCGATTTTACGGTTGACTGTGCCGATGAAACCCTAAACGAACTTACTATTTACTAAAAATTATTCTACTTATATTTTGTTTTATGATGAATATATCCAACGGTTGTTTTGTCCAAATTTAATTTCATTAATATTGATGTGCAGTGAGCATATACTTAATAATACTTAAGTTATACACATTAATAGATACTTAACAAGTTTGAAGACGTAAATTAATTCATTGTTTTAAATCCCACTTTTTATATATACGATTCTTTAATCGATATTTTATTACCAAAAAAATTGAAAGACAAGTCGGAAACTTCCTTACGAATTATTTTTAAATATTACTTTTGAGAAATTGTACTTAGACGACGAAGGAGGAAGCCATTTTTGTCGTCCAAGTAAGCACCTGGACTACAGAACCGGCCTCCTCCGTCATCTAAGTCCAAATTTTGAGCTGTCCAAATTTAACCGCCATTTATTTTGGGAACCGCTCAAAATGCTTTAGACGACGGAGGAGGCCATTTTCATCATCTAAGTGTTAACCAGGACGACAGAAACGGTCTCCTCCATCGTCTAAGTCTAAATTTTGAGCGGTCAACATTCACCCGCCAATTAATTTGGGGTTAAACCTGAGATGCACTTAGACGACGAACCCTACGTTTGCGTCGTCTAAGTGGCCACCTGGACGACGTTATTGGGCCCTTCGCCGTCTAGGTGAAACTGTATATTTTGGAATCTCAGTTTCATGATCTCTCTCTCTCTCTCTCTCTCTCTCTCTCTCACACACACACACACACACACACACACACACACACACACACACACACACACACACACACACACACACACACACACACACACACACACACACACACACACACACACACACACACACACACACACACACACACACACACACACACACACACACACACACACACACACACACACACACACACAAATATCTCTCTCTCTAAAACTCCTTCCTCCGGCAAGGATCCACCATCTCCCTCTGACGTCTACCTCTGGCATCCACCTCCTCCGCCGGCTCCCACCTCCCTCCAACTCCTCCCACTGCTTCCAGCGCCTCCCACCGCCGGCACCACCACGGTAAAATTCAAAATTTTAAAATTTTACGAACGTACGTATAATTTTGTTTTAATATGTATTTAGATATAATAATATATTTATGTATAATAATGCGTATTTACATATAATATGGTGTATACTAATGTGTATAAATATTATAATAATGTTTATTTAGGGAAATATTACAAATTGGTAAAAATTAATAAATTGGTAAAAAATGGTAAATAATGTGTTTAAGTAAAATTTGTTTATTAATGTGTATTTAGGTAAATATTATAAATTGGTAAAAAAATAATATGTATTTAGGTAAAATTTGTTGAATAATGTGTATTTAGGTAAATATTATAAATTGGTAAAAAAAATGGTAAATATTGTAAATTGGTAAAAAAAAAATACAAAAAAGATAAATAGTAAAAATAGTAAAAATTAAATTAGTAAATATAAAAAAATGGTAAATATCAAAACATGGTAAAACCAAATGGTAAATTGTTAAAAAAGGTAAAAATTACAAATAGTAAACGTTAAAAAATGGTAAATATTAAAAATGGTAAATATTAAAAAATGGTAAATTTTGTGGTAAATATGAAAAATAGTAAATATTGTAAAATAGTTATAATGGTAAAATAGGTTTAATAATTAAATTTTACAACTCCTAGGTTAAAATGCCCGAAGATGCCCGACCCTGACACTTGGCAGACCAAGTGGGTTGGCGACACTTGGAGGACACCGTTGCGGCTCCTCCGGACCCTTCAGCTGGTCCCTCGACTGCGGTGACTGGGAAAATTCCTAATGTCCCACTTATAGAGAGCGATGACGGTGACATCCCTTCAGCCCGATCGTTGATGTCAGAAGCTGCCCAAGAGTCGGCCTCCGAGTCTATTCTCTACAGCACGTGGGGCAAAGTCAAGAGGGCCCTGTCAGACCCTCAGCCGAAAAAGACCCGAGGACTCGGAAAGGGAGGAAAATCTAAGAAGTTGTTCAAGGCGATGGGGCAACATATCCAGTTGTCGTACGACGATTTCACTGATAGCCCTCCCACCTCGCAGCTAGCTAGTCTTTCATCGCACAACATCGGAGCAATTATTCGCAACAACATCCGTATGGTTACGCGTAGCTGGAAGGAGTTGCCGGACTTGGAGAAGGGGAAGGTGTTTAGAGAACTCTTGGTAATAATTTTAAATTTATTTTTTAATAACCAATAAAAATCGTAATTTCATAATATATACGATTTTAATTTTTTATTCTTTTTTTGTAGGTACAGTATGATGTGGATGACACACCGGGGATGCTTAGGCACATCGACACCACCGCCAACTCCATCTACCGTGATTGGAAGTACATACTTCACAAGTACTACCTCCAATTCGGTCGCTCGCCTATCCCCGTAGAGCTGCGTGTGGATAGGGAAGATGAGTGAGAGTAGTTGGTCAACCATTTCAAAGAAGAATCGTATCAGGTTCGTCTTTTTTTATTTAAATTGAGGAAATCGAATAATTTATTTTTTAGTCATTTATTAGTCTTTTAATGATTTATGTTGTCGAACAGACGAAATCGGACGCAAACAAGGCCAATCAGGAGAAGAATGATAAACATCATACCTCCGGCTCCAAGCAGATGATACAAATTGCCAAGGAGCACAGAGATAAAGGCTCTAAACACCCTTATCTGGGTGTTAGTCGTGACAACCCGAACCAGAAATGGTATTTAATCGGCTTAATTCGCGAGTTTCACGTATAATCATAGTTTGTCGTAATTAATCAATTTGGCGGTCTTGTTTGCGACTAAATTATCGGGCGAGAATTTGATATAAGTTCCTTCATGAGAGTTGTAGAGTTTATGATTTCGAGTTCGCAGGAGTTTTCCGAGGATTTTTCCGATGTCCGATGAATATGTTATGAATATTTCCGACCGTTGGATTTATCGTGTTTATCCGTTTGGTTTCGATCCGTTTTCGACCGTTGATCGTTTTAATTGCGAGTATAAATATCGAAATAGTCGTAAAATTGTCGAAAAGTCACATTTGGGCCGAGTTGACCAAAATTGGACCGTTGACCAAGTTTGACCAGCGTTGACCGAAGGATTTTGGCACCGCCGTTGACCACCGATCAACTTTTTGATTCCAGCCATTTCAGACCTCAGGGCTTGGTATGGTTAGCTTCCGCTCGTGATTTCCTATTGTTTCGAACTTGGTTTGAGTTGATTTGGTTGAGTTTTGAGGGAGAACCAACTTGTTAAAGTTTCAAATTTTTGCCGGAATCGGGTAGGCTTTTTCGGCCACTTTTTGGGTTGATGGGGTTGGGGGTTTTGCTCCCCTCCACCCATAGATGCTTTTGGGTGAAATAATTTTGTATTTGGAGGCCGTTTGAAGCTCGCCGGAATAGGTCACCGGAATTAATGGAGGTTTGAATTTTCGAGCTTGATTCCGGCCGGTGGGTTTCGAATTGGAGTTTGGTGTAGAAGGAAAAGTTGCTGGGCTTGAGAAGTAGATGTGATCTGGAAATTTTCACTGGATTTGGCCACCATTGACGCCGCGCCGCCGTCGGCGGTGGCGGTCAAGGGCTGAGCTCCGGCAAGTTGACTTTTTGGAATTTTTGGAAGTTTTATACCATTTTGCTTGTAATCGCGCCCCGATCGTAGTCTTGAGGTTATTGAGTTGATTTGGGTGGTGGATTTTGTGTTGAGGGATAAGTGGAGTATTTATAGGATTTTCGACGATTTCGTTGATATTCGAGTTATATTTTTCCGGAAATTGTTGGTTTCCGAGGTGTGGTTCAGAGTTTTGAATTGTGATTTTGATCGGTGGTATTTGTGATTATTCAGGAGATCGGGATCATACGGTTGGCGAGGGAACTTCCGCCAGATCACGGGATTAGCGCGTTTTCGCATTGTGCTTGTCTATGAGTGGACATTTCTTTTCACTGTTGGTTGCGAGTCTTTTATATACGTTTTATGAGCATGAGCATGCAGTTGTGATTATGAATTATACGAGCATGTGTTTTATGATTATGTATTTACGAATATGCTTTTATAATTATGCATTACGAGTATGCTTTTACATTACGTTTTATGCATTTGCATGGAAACTTTTATGATTTGGTTTACACAGAGTACAGTCTCAGTAGTAGTTATATCGATACACTTAGCATCCTGGCTGATCCCTGAGTATGTTTGCCGGGGGGGAGGGGGGGGGACTGTTACCCTGACCCGAGGTCTTTACCAGGGGGGGTGGAGCAGATACCCTGACTCGAGGCCCTTTCTGGCTGGAATCACGTGAGGATCAGGGATCCCGTTATTCAGACTGTACTAGCGTGGATGTGTCCATGAGTGACCCCGCGGGATTTCCGATGCATGCTCTGTAGTGCGAGGAGTTAGAGTCTCCCTCGTGTACCATATGATTTTTATGCATATAGACTCGCATATGTTTTATAACATATATATTATTCGGCGAAAGACATTTATTTTCGTCCACTCACTCTAACAGTTTATATGTCTTTCCCTGGGCGCTTTATTTTTAATGCCCAGATTGCAGTTTGGATTCAGGTGTCGCACGTCAAGGTTAGAGGCTTAGTATTCGAGCCACTTTTCCCTTCTCAGTAGGTTTCTAGTTTGGCCTACTGTTGTGTATATATGTATATACAAAAGGTCGCTCTGAGAACTATTATGTTTATATTTTCACATGATTTTTCCCGGATTTCTGTAAAGCTATAGTATGTTTATTGCTTTACGTTATGATATGTTTTTGAGAAATCCGGATGGGATTGGTGCCCACGGTTTGACTTTTGTGGCATGGGATGAAGTGTATTTTCCGCTGCAGCAGGTTAATGGTAACTACGCGATTTAGTGGAACTCTGCCAAAATTTTTATGATTTTTTTTTTAAAGTTCATATTTTCAGAAGGGGTTTGATTTCGATTTAGGCAAGTAAATCGGGGTCGGATCCTTTCATTAGCATTACCGCTTACGTGACGTCTGTACTCGACAATGAAGTGAGTCAAAGCGGCGTAAGTGTCGTATATATTTCATTTCAATTAACGTAATTAATATTTATTATTTATTAAACTCTCATACAAATTTATAATTATTTAATTTTCATTATTATTTTCAGACGAGAGTGCTAGAACTGGTGTGCATGAGGAATTGGCCAACACGCAGCTTGCACACCAGGATATGCCGCCGGAAGACCTACCTCCTCTATTGAGGGAGAGCCAAATTGCAATCAACGATGTGCTATACGGCAGTCGAGCTGGCAAGGATGTTAGGGGATTAGGACGCAAGGTGCAGCGAGATTTATCTAACTCATCTATGGCACGCTTGACGAAGAACAGTGGTCAGGATGCGGCTGTCCAAGCATCCCTTGAGGAGGCTCGACTCGCACGGGCGGAAATGTTATCCATGCGTCAGATGCTTGATGAGCAACAAGTGCAGATAGCCAACATTCTTACCCTCATGCAAGACAGGGTTCCACAAGATTGTCGTCCTGCTCCGACCCCACACGCCGACGATGATGACATGGCCGGAGGCGGGGGACTCGGCGGCGCGTCTACTCTTGCCGTATTTACTTAGTTTGTACGTAGTTTTTAATATATATATTTTTTTCGAATGATATCGATGTATGTAATTTTTTAAAATTATTTTAATATTTAAATTAAATTTATTATTTTAATTAATTTAATAATATTTTACTTTAAATTCAAATTTGAAGAATTTTTTTAAAAAAAAAAAAATTAAATTAAATTCACTTAGACTACAAAATATATTATTTCGTAGTCTAAGTGATGACTTAGACTACGAAACAGTATATTTCGTAGTCTAAGTAAATTCTTAGACTAAGAAACAATTTGATGCCTAAGTCAATTCTTAGACTCAGAAACAATTTCGTAGTCTAAGTCATCACTTAGACTACGAAACAATTTCGTGGTCTAAGGAATGACTTAGACTAAGAAACAATTTCGTAGTCTGAGTTGTACTTGGACGACGAAAATGTTATTTGCATTGTCTAAGTCTTCACTTGGACAACGGATCAATTGCGTCGTCTAAGCCTTCACTTAGACAACGAAATGCTATCTTTTCGTCATCTAAGTACTTAGATTACGGCACTTGAATGGCGGACTTTAGACGACGAAAAATTGAACCTAGACGACGAAATAGCTTCGTCGTCTGAGTATTTTTTTTCCTGTAGTGACCATATTGACATGCCCTTGAGAGTTCAAGTACCATACGCTCATTTTTTTCCTTTATTTTTAGTGAAGAGCAATTTAGAGATACAAAGTTTTTGAAATTTATTAGTTATATAAAATTATTGAAAGTATATTATGGCAGATACTACAATATTTATCAGTATATTGCAATTTAGGACAACATCTGGCGATTTCTTCTTTCACAGAAATGGCAGATACTACAGGTTTCAAACTCATGGTGGTGCCCAAACAAGTTCATCCAACAGTGCCTTACAAGGCACCTATAGTGGACACCAAGAGAACATCTTGTGAGGAAAAATCCAGGCAGAGGATGCACCAAGGAGAGGGGAGCCGACCAAAAGGAGTACACAAGAGGAAGAAATGGCAGATACTACAGGTTTCAAACTCATGGTGGTGCCCAGACAAGTTCATCCAACAGTGCCTTACAAGGCACCTATAGTGGACACCAAGAGAACATCTTGTGAGGAAAAATCCAGGCAGACGATGCACTAAGGAGAGGGAAGCCGACCAAAAAGAGTACACAGATGGAATCCCCCCAAAAGAAGCTAGTTAGCTTGTGATCCTGAAGGGCTCCTGAAGATTCAACAAGAGAAGGAAGCTCAGAGGCTTTCGCTTATGTAGGCGAAGTGATATAGTTAGATAGGGAATGGGGCCTAGATTTTTTACTTTTTACTCTACTTCTAGCACGTTTAACTATGTTAAAGTATTAATTTAAATTAGTTATAGTGTAGATTATATAGGAAGTTCTTTTGACCAGGTTGGTGAACCGGTGAACTTTCTGTAATCTACCAATTTCATCAATAGACTACCATCACCATTTCGTCAAAAAATAAATAAATTGAAATTATATTATTATAAGCCATAAGCAATACTCATAGTTCATCAAATTCATTGGTATGTCATGGCCATTAAGAAGCTAGATATCGAGATATCGACACATTACCTCATAGAGTACTCATGGTGGTCATCAATATTGATTGAGTACGTGGACCTCATAGTGCTCGATATTCGATATCATGCATGGAGTGAGCACTAGCTAGAATCACTAATCACTATTGGAGGAGAGAGACAAGGCGACAAAAAAGAGTGGTCGCCCAAGAAGGTTTCTGGTCACCTAGACGGGAGGTGATCATGCCTTGATCGCTTAAGCGTCGTCGTGTTAGATTAGTCCCTTCAAGCTTGGGGGGACGAAGGATAATAAGGCTTCGTCGCTTCAATAATCTGAAGCGACAAAGATTGTAATAGTGTGGCAAAGATGATAATTGTCGCTCATTCCCTTGAGTGACCAACATTGGTCAAATTAGGGCGACCAAGGGCAGCTATAAGAAGCGACGAAGATTGACCAATCTTCGTCGCTTCAGTTTCAAATGAGACGACGAATATAGGTCAATAGTTGTCGCTTCATGTGTAACTGAAGCGACGAAGATAGGTCAATTTTCGTCGCTCCATTGGGTGACAGAAAAAAAAATTAATTAAATATTAACATACCAAGTTACGACAGTACACAATTTGAACGGACAATATGTGATAAACGAACTCATTCAATACATGTCTTCATCAATACACAAAAATAAACCACAAATTAAAACGTACGCAGTTTGATGCCTATACAAACTCTAACTACTATTGTTCACAAAGTAGACTCATGGTCGGGGATGGCATTGCAGTTGGATTACGTGCCAAGAGTGGGTGCAGGAACTGGAGCTTGTTGACTTCCAGCTTGGATCGATAGCATGAGGGCCTCCATTTGTTGCACCCTTTGGGCGAGAGCATTATAATCCTCTCTGGATTTGCGTGCCTCATCTTTGGCTTCAGCGACCTCCCTTTTCAGGGATTAGGTTTCCTCTAAATTGCTGGTCACCCGAGCTCTTCCTCTGGGTTTGGGGTCGCGCGTGACTATGCGCCCCACCCCTGTCACGTCGAACAAGAACAAATAAATATGTTTGAATAGTACACGAAAAGCGAGCAAACACGTAAATAGAGATAAACGACCACAAGTTTTATAGTATTACCTCTTATAGAGGTCTCGGGCCTTGACTCATCTCTTCCTCTATGATATTTATTTGTGTATCAAGAGGAAGATGATGGTCTCGGGAAACCACATCGCCATCATCGTCACCCGCTGCACTATCTTGCTGCGATAAGACTTCGTCGAGCCTTCACTTCACTGCCGCCTGCTCAATTAAAATATATTAATTAAATAATATTAAAATGTGGTAAACAAAAATAATTGTAATAACGTAATGTAACATATTTTCGCTCACCACTTTCTCAGCCACATTCTTGTCCGGCTGGTATACGTCGATCCAAGTCTGGACGGTCGGCGCTTTATGACCCTCCTTCTCCAACACCTCGCTCCGGTATGAGAGTACGAGGGAGGCCGAATGGTGGTTGAGCTGCTGCTCCTTGTTCTTGTTTCTGTTTCTTCGATTTCGTTCGCACAGTTTCTGCCAAACCAAATAATCATTTAAAAATATGAATATATAAACATGTAAATTTAAAATCGTTGCGAAGAACTATGCGGATTGTTTATGAAGCTTACCAGGTAATCAGGGTCTTCGAAGTAGCTTTTTAACCACGTCATTTCTTCTTCCCTCCCTAGGAACTCGGCAGTAGTCTCCTGTCTGACGTGGAGGTAATGCTGATGACAATCATACTTCCAATCCTTGTAGATTGTTTGCGCCGTCGCGTCAATAAAGTTCCACATCTCCACATCGGTCGCTAGGATGTCATAGTTCGTTTAGCACAAAAATTTATAATGTGTTAATTAAAATTTATAATTACATAAACCGTAAATTAACAAACTAAGCTAAGCGCAGTAAGTATACCTCAATACCGGTATTGACGACGTCGCGGTGCACATCGCTAAGTGACTAAAAGCTAGGCGCAAGCATGGGAACTTTGCCGCGTATGATGCTACCAATGTCTTGGGACATCAGACTTCTAAACTTTCTCGTTACAGGCCCCTGATGCCTCGTAGAGTATTCCACCTTCAGTCGCTTATTGTTGTTCAGCCGAACGAGGTACTCAGTCTTTGTCCCGACAACGACCCCACACTGCATCGTCGTCACGTTTCCGGTTTCCATGTCCACCATGTCTGCTCAAACCGACATTACTAATAGTTATAGATTAACCAATCGAAAACAGTAGTCAACAAACTAAAAATGAAAAGAAGTGGACCTGACCTGGGAGTTTGGTCTTCTTGCAACGAATGCTGAGGGCGGGAGGGCGCTCTGAGGCGGTAATGGCGCCAGTGGTTTCCGCACCGCTGTTTTCCGCCGCCGGAATAGTGTCCTCAAGCGGTGGGGTGGGCGTGAAATGCTCCTCACGAGGCTGCGGCATTGCGGTGCCGAATTGTGCCGTGGGGCCGCCGGAGACGGAAGGACTCGCTACCGCCGCCGCCGCCGCTACAACACGCTCGAGCGCCGCTCTCCTCATCTGTTGACTACTACTCCCGGGAGCCATTATGTAATTTCCAACATAAGTATGTACGAGGTAGTTAGTATTTCTAATTAAACATTTCGAAACAAGACGAAGCATCCTGTTATATTCACATATTTTTTGCATAGTACATCATTAGAGATATCATACTGAAGAATTATGCAGATGTAAGTAAAAGAGTTCCTAAAATGTATATATATAGAGAGACATAAATCAATAACAGATTAGGTAACATATCTAATTCAAGGCTTTGAATTTACCCAGTTTGCAACTTTTGAGAGCCAAGTCTAAAGCTTGTATAAACTTGAAACCCACTCTCTTTTAAATCAAGTTTTCGATCAAGCTTTTGTAGCATCGATCATTCCAAGGAAAACTAAAGTTTCTTGATAAACAGTTGAAGTCATATATTTCGGAGGAAAGCATCAATGTCCAAGTTTGACAAATGCAAATAAATCAACACAAAAATTGTAAACCTACTGCAAAACTCTTAAATTATAGTATGTGTTAGAGACGTGATACGTCAATTTATCTAATATTACAAGTTCATGTTTATGGGAGTATCATCCTAAAAACCAAACCCAGAAAACAATATTATAAATTTAGCACACAGTATCAAATTGTCCACATTTCGGCATGGTCACAAGAATAACCATTGATTAGCAAACGAAAGTGAATTCAGATTTCTTTCATCCAAGTGCCCAATCTCATTGCAGCAATCATATCCCAAATCATCTTTGGCAATTAATACCAAGGTGAAAGAAGGCCAGTAATATGAAGAGCAGATAAACATACATGTTGCAACTCATTTGATCTTATAATTACAAATCAAATCATATAAAATAGAAAACATAAACAATAAACAAATTTCTTGCTTTCCAACGGCTAGCTATATATATATATATCCATCTTTAAGAAACCATAAAGAAAAAGTCTCTTGCTTTCCAACAAGAGACCAAGGGGACCTTAAAAACCAGAGTATCATTAGTATGAATTATTCATGGCAACACTTCCTTGGACCTTACTGTTTATGTTAATTTCCTCTCTGTAAGTCAACTTTACAACCCAACACTCTCAATCTCACATGCATGCTCTATCATCACAGTAAATTAATTTCCATATTGAATTGCATGAGCTTAGATAGTTTATGTTTCAGATCACGCGGTTTGTGGGATCAAATTTGCCCCTCACCTCACCTCACCTCACCTCCCCTCCCACCATCAAAAACCGCGTTAACCACAATCGAAAGTTCCATCAAGATTTCAAGAACAACTCTTTAGTAGTTTGCTCACCTCGTCACTTTCTCATCTCATAAGCAATAGCACACTGAAAACTCAAGCGAGTAGACATTGAACACCAAATCAGCAGACAAATATACGATTAGACTAATTTGTTGTCAATAGCCATTCATAAAATACATACCTGCTAGTGAAGGAGGTTGGAGTTGAAGTGACCGCCGCCGGAGTTGAAGTGACCGCCGCTCGAATTTTCACACTGCCGGATTTTGGTCTCGGGTTTAGGGACACCGAGGTAGATGGGCTTCGGGGAGGGTTGGATTAGGATTTAGGGGAGGGCAATTAGGGTTAATGGGAGGGGATTTAGGCGTTAGGGATTCGATGATGAGATTTGGGGGCAGAGGTGGAGGAGAAACGAAGAAGAAAGAAAAAGTGAACTGGCCCTGGAATTATAATCATGACGAGGTGACGAAGATTGGTTTCTTTGTCGCTCCATATGGCTGAAGCGACGAATATTGGTTTCCTCGTCGCTCCATATGACTGAAGCGACGAAGAAAGATTATTGGTCGCCTGAAACATCAGTCGCGACAAATATTTATTCTTGGTCGCCTCGTACCATTTGAAGCGACGAACTTTAGGGATTTAGGCTTTAGGGATTCGATGATGAGATTTGGGGGCGGAGGTGGAGGAGAAACGAAGAAAAAAGATAAAGTGAAGAAGAAAGAAAAAGTGAACTGGCCCTGGAATTATAATCATGACAAGGCGACGAAGATTGGTTTCTTCGTCGCTCCATATGGGTGAAGCAACGAATACTGGTTTCTTCGTCGCTCCATATGACTGAAGCAACGAAGAAAGATTATTGGTCGCCTGGAACATCAGTCGCGACAAATATTTATTCTTGGTCGCCTCGTACCATTTGAAGCGACGAACTTTGATATCTTGGTCGCCTCATTTTGTGTTATTTTTTTCAAATTCTAAACCTAGAAATAATGTTTTCAAATACATAATGAATGCGTTAAAACAAATACAAATTTAACTTTCAAATTCATGATAATATTAGTTTAGTCTTCGTCTTCGTCTTCGTCTTCGTCTTCGTCTTCGTCCTCATCCTCGTCCTCGTCCTCGTCTTCATCTTCGTCTTCGTCCTCGTCCTCGTTAGATTCGTCTTCGTCTTCGTCTCCTTCTTCATCCAAAAGTAGTTGAAGATCTTGGTAAAATTGTATCACCGTGGGAGTGTCCTCTTGGTAAGGCTCAAATATATGATCTCCTGTACGCGACATGTTTTCATCTATGGGAAGTACGTCAGCACTGTAGACATTGCTGTGAGACATTTCTTGTACTACCTTCCAAGTACCACCGGCCTTTGGATCGTCCATGTAGAATACTTGTTTTGCTTTGGTTGCAATAATGAAGGGTGAACTCTCATAGTAACTATTGTTTGTATCCACTGATATTAGTCCATGATCTATTATAACGGTGTCAAGATCGTCTTCGTCGTCGGAGTTGTGCCATGTGCACTTAAACAACACCACTGGCATACGACCTGCATATAATACTTCGACTACGTAGTTAACATGGCCATAAAACTTGGATGAACCCATCTTTATCATTACACCGCTGTTTTGAGTCACCGTTCTTTGATCCCTATCAAACGAGGAGAACTTAACACTGTTCAAATAACACGACTTATAAACCCGGAATTGCTGTGGTCGTTGGACTAATGACTTTATTCCTGCAACCAAGCTCTGGTCCAAGTTTTTATACTTAAGAGACATCTGAGAGATAAGTGTTAGATAAGTGAAAAATAAGTGTTATAAACCATCAAAGAACCTTACAACAATTAATAGTTGGTTGTACCCATGTTAAGAACCATCGAAGAAAACTCCTCCGACGACGAAGCTCGTCGAAATCTTCACCATTTTTAGCCTTGAACCTTCTGAGATGTTCTTCTAGGTAAGGTTTAACTTCGTCTGTTTCCACCAAGACTTGCTAGTGAGCCTCAGCAGTCTCTGCCTCAGTCAACCTGAACTGACAACGAGTCTCGATAATATCTGGCCTTACTAAGAGTGAAACACAACTGATATTCCACTCTGAGGATGTGTCGATATCCTCGTGGTCTTTATGTCTGAGATAAGAGTTACAATACATCACCGACTCATGTACCAGGTACCGTTCAGCAATACTACCTTCCGGGTAACGTGTATTCCTCATTGACTTTTTATATTTTCCTAATTGTCTGCAAAAACACATAGAGGGTTAGTACAATATTATCCTAATTGCCTACATATTACATAACTAACATAATATTAGCAATGAAAAATATTTTACCTTTCAATTGGATACATCCATATATAGTGTACTGGGCCTGTAAGGAACACTTGTTTGGGCAGATGAACCATGAGATGAACCATAGATGTAAAAAAATGTGGAGGAAAAATGAGCTCCAAATTGTAGAGAATCATCACTATCTCAGTTTCTATGTCACGCACAACCTCTTTCTTAAGCTCCTTACTACATAGTTGACGAAACCAATTTGACAGTGCTATCAATGGCTTCACAACGTTTTCTGGCAGGAACCCTCTGATAACCACTGGAAGAAGACGTTGAAGCAATTTATGGCAATCATGTGTCTTCAATCCATAAAACTGTGACGGGGAACTCACTTTCACCTTACTTCTCAAACTACCTGCATAACCAAGAGGATACTTAACATCCCTGAACCACTGGAACACATCTTCTAGAGTATCCTTTTTAACTAAAAAGGGTGCATGAGGAACCTTCGCCCTCCCCTCGTCACCCTCTCTTTGCCACTGGTTTTTTCGCACATTCCTCTTCTTCAAAGCAGCGCGAGTTTTTGGACCATCCTTAGACTTCTTATCAATCGCAAAAATGGTTCCAAGGATGTTGTCACACACATTTTTTTCAATGTACATGGCATCTAAGCAATGTCTGATCTTCAATGATGACCAATAAGGCAGCTTCCAAAATATGCTTTCGTGAGTCCAACGTTGTCTGTTATTCGAATTGTACGGCACCTTCAAGTCGTCATATTGGCTAAGAATAGGGTAAGCATGTGACCTAACATCCTCCAAAATTTCACCTCCACTCTTCTGATAGGGTCTTTCGCCAAACTCCACCATCATGTTAAATGCCTTACTCAATCGCCAAGGGTGGTCTTGGTGGAGCAATTTCCGATGACCTTCATAAACTATCCTCCCACATATATGCTCTGAGGTCAGCTCATCTAGACAAATTCGGCATGCCTTGAACCCTTCACCGTTGACCCTGCAAGCATCCCTAAACCAGGAAAGTCTTTGATAGTCCACATCACCGCTGCCTTCATCAAGAATACCTCATTGTCTACTCGATCAAAAGTATGGACTCCAACGACCCATAAATGTATTAGCTCCTCGATCATTGGCTCAATGAGTACACTAAGGCACTTTCAGGGAGATTTAGGGCCTGGCATCGACATTGATTTAGGGCCTGGCATCAACATTGATTTAGCTCCTCGATCATTAGCATGTTATATTCCTTCTTCATGCACATTGGCGGTAGTAGATTGTACGACATCACAACAACGGGCCATGTACTATGCAAAGTTCCCATTGTTCCGAATGGATTGAAACCGTCTGTTGCAACTCCAAGGCGCACATTTCTGCAGTCCCGTGCGAAACCTGGAAAAGTTCTGTCAAAATGTTGAAACGCTTCTCCATCAGCTGGGTGGCTGAGGCTACCAGCCACGCATATCCGCTCCCCGAGCCATCGCATATGCTTGGCAGTGTGTGGGGACATAAACAAACGTTTCAACCTTGGTGTTAGAGGGAAGTTACGAATCATTTTTTTGGGAATTTCATCCGTATATAGCTTATATCTTTCAGAATTACACACTTGACAAATCCTCTCATTTACAAGTGCCCCCCTGAACAACACACAGTTGAACTCACACGTGTCAATTCTTTCGTAGTGAAAGATCACTCAAGTTTTTTTTAATTCTCGAGTATGAATAGGGGAATGTGTGCCATTTAGGAAGAAGTTTATTAATGTAAATACATAAAGAGTCAACACTTGTGTCCGACCATCCATTTTCATTTTTCATTTCCATTGCATCTAATATGGCACTAAAAACAGTTTCCTCACTGCCTTCATATAATGGGGTATGTGACTCCTTCAATAATCTATCGTACTTTTCATAATCATCATCTACCATGTCATTGAAGTTCATGCCAGAATTATCTTCCATAAATTGTTGGGGTGCATCTACATGGTATCCAAAATAATACGGATATGCATCATGTAGAATCTTCAACTGCGGGTTCACTGAATGACCGACACCACTAGAAGGACCGAGTTTGTCTTGAAGCCGCTGTCTTCGTTGACTGAGCATTGCCGGTTCACTAGAAACTTCCCCGTGAAGGTGCCAGACAGTATAATCTGGACTCAAACCACTGTGTGACAAGTGATGATACATGGCATCCATAGTAACCTTGAACGAACCGTTCTTACAACGTTTGCACGGGCAGAAGTGATAATCGGCTCCGTTACTATGTCGCCGGGCAAAATTCATAAACTCGAATATGCCTGTGATGTACCTTGGATCAGCATAAGGATATGTGATCCAAGTTTTGTCTGGGTATCCTTCCATGTTTCCTGTCAACATAAACAATCAATATGAACAAAGTTACCACGTCACAGTTACGATTCAACCAAAACCTGCCCCCACACTTCTTCGCCTTATGCCTCCGGGTTGGGTCCTATCCCTTTCAGGGGAACACGACATTTGTCAACCCTCTTGCACCCATGCGTTTCAGCTCCAGTTTAGGAAAATTTTGGCAGCATCTCCCTACAGTTCCCCGAGTGCATACATATCTAAACAACCTAATTTGCACTCGGGGAACATTGAAAGGAGACACTGTCGAAACCATATCCCAAAACTGAAACTGTAACCACATGAATAGCAAAAGGATCAACAAAGTCATGTTCACCTAAAGTGTCCAAAAATGGGACAATTCGAGAATCAACAACTCACCTCGATCAACTAGATGAGTTGTTGGTTCTCAAACGAGAGTTTTAAGTTGATAAACACCACAATTACATTTAACCATACACTCAATTTCATGATTAACCCTAATAACACCACTAATTGAGACCAATACACCTAATCTACACTAATCATCAAAAATTTCACTAAATTTAACTAAAGTTCAAACATTATTCATGAACCCATAACATGATTTATCACAATTCAATGATTCAAATACTAAAACTACAACATAAGACCAAATTCAATTTAACTTCAAAAATTTCACATAAACTTCATTTTCACTTCTAAATTAACATGTATTATGGTCATAAAGAGGGTTAAAGAGATACAAATCAAACTAACCTTACTTAAGAATTAAATGAATGGCAAGAACAACTTTCTTTCTCAATTTCCTCAAATTTCTCCTAAAATCGCACAAGAACAGCTCCAGAACGCGAATGAACTATTTTCCAAAAATTTCAACTTTATGAAGGGTTAGACTTTTAGAAAGAGAGCAGATTCAGTTTAAAAAAATTGGGGCGACGAAGATTGATCAATTTTCATCGCCTCAGATCTCTTGGAGGCGACCAAGAATATCTTCGTCGCTTCAGATGTAAAAAGTGGTCGCCTCAGGAGATTCAAGCGACGAAGAACAATCTTTGTTGCCTAAGTGAAGTTGAAGCGACGTAAGTCATTTCTGAGGCTACAATTTCATTCTTCGTCGCCTCATTTAGATTGGAACGACAAAGGAACTTACCTTCGTCACTTGGAAGCTCTCCTCCGGTAGTGAATTAAGTAAATTAAGCTACCATGCTGATGCTCGCATATTCATATACATACGTACTGATATACACACTCTATTGAGGTTCGTAGTGAACTAATTAATGACTTTCATATTTAGCTGGCTTAATGATTTTATGTAAAGCCACTGCGAGTTGGCCGGCCGACAAGATCGAGACGATATGCCCGATTCATCGATGGTGCATGATCCATTTTCTTTTCAAAACCAAAGAATTATCATTTAAATAAATTTGTCCATGATTCATGAAGCTGTTACGTACGTACGTACATATGAAAAAGGAAGAGATCGCTAGAAGGGAACTAGGGAAGCCATTACAATTGATGAAAGTTGAACTAAGGTTGTCTTAGCATACTGGAAGGCTAGGATTTTTCTCTTTAGCTTTGTGAATTCGACTCCAAGTTCGCTGGCTAGCTAGCTCTCCAACATGAAACAAGATCAAGCATGTAGCTAGGCGAGGAGAACTGTACGTAAGCATGCATGACAATTTGTATTTTTGGGTCCAAATACATATATATAGGTAAACGTGTTGGTTCTCATGTTTCTAGCTAGATGACCAATTAGTACGTACGTGCAAATTAAGCTCAATGAAATTGAGAGTGAGCTCAGGTAGAAAAGTACGTATTAATTTCCTTCTACGAGCTGGATTTGATGGAATAAATGTACCTTTGTTATTCATGAATGAAAATATAGTTCTGCCGAATATCTTCTTTTCAGGTTTGTCTTCGTCGGAAAATCTTCAGTGCACCAGGTGCACTTGTACTAGTCATCATATGTCATGCACATGTATTAACAGAAAAGTTAACACATTTACATTAAATATTACTTAATATGATTTGACCAAAATTTTTACCACAATAAAAGTATATATAATATAATACTCCCTCTCTCTCTCCATTTTGCATACTCGTCTATATTTTTTTTTAGCTTATATTACCTTAGAAAAATTTAGTTCTTAGTTTAGCTCAGTGTCATTAAAAAGTATTAATACTATATCGTTATGGGTATATAGATGGTCCTCATTTAATACCAAATTTTTATTTTTCATTATCAATAATTCAATCATCAAACGGTATGAAATTAAGTATTAGTAATTAATCTTTTAATTGGCTATATATAAGCGTATATGTTTCGATACTAACAATGGATGTAAATTAAATTTGTTATTGAAATCGTATTATTTTATTCCACATATTCGATTCCGTACCTATCACTATGTCACATAGTATGTAATTTATATCCATATCGGTATTGTCAAATGTGTCAACAATATTTTTTACAATGCCTACTATTGTGGTTTACATTTTTTTTACTTACAAACTACTGTAATTAAGGTTAATTTTTTTAAATAACATAGGGTTAATATATTTGTGTATAAAACATTCACTATGTTATATTTAAATACTCAAATTTATGTCATATATTTTAATTTTAATTTTAATTTTACAAAATGTATTAAATTTTCATATCACACTATTGTCGAATTGATTACATAGAAATGTATATATATTGCATTTTGGTCAATGTGAATACTATAAAATTTATATTAAGGAATTAAGTAACATTCATCCTTGATTTAACATAAATTGATGTGATAAATCAAACATATATTTTCGCTAAAGAACCAAACATATTTTAGATATTTGAATTTAGTTTATATCAACTTAATTAATAAGCCCATCAGTTAAAATTCATATTATGATACTCTTTTTTTCTAGAGACGTATTGAAAAATTCGGATGAATATAGACACTACAAGAAATTTGCACTTAGACCACGGAACCTTTAAGGTTCCGTCGTCTAAGTTGAACTTGGACGACGGAATGGGTTTTTCCGTCGTCCAAGTGTCAACTCGGACGACGGACCGACATGCCATCATCTGAGTTGCCACTTGGACGACAGAGATTTTCTCCTTCGTCCATGTGACCACTTGGACGACGGAGAAGTACTTAGTCCGTCGTCTAAGTGAAGAATTATATAAACCATGCCGATCACTCTCTCCCTCTCCGCTCTCTCGTCTCAACTTCATCTCTTGATCATTCAATTCTATCTCTTGATCCATCAGAATCTCCGATCGATCGATCGTAGCTCACGCGTACGTATATGGCGCATGCAAGAGTTGTAGCTAGGTAGCACTATATTCGAGCATCGATTCGTCATATATCAGATCGGAGAAGGCTAGGTACGTACGTACGTAGTTAATTTCCTAACACCATTTAATGTTTATATATATATATATAATTAATTGTATGTTTGATTAATTGCATTGTTAATTATTAGTACGTACGTGATCTAATATATATTTATAATTAAGTTAGGTACGTAATTGATTATATTTATATATATTAGTTAATTAATATTGACTAGTACGTAGTACGTATATATATGCATGGATGTTTAAAAATTTGGTTAATATTTAGTTAAAACGTACATGTATGTTAGACATATTAAAGTAATTAATTTATGTAGATCGAGTACATATATTCACCAACAATTAATAAAAGTAATTATTGAAGGTAATTAATTAATAATTTAATTTAATATATTAAGGTAGTTGAAAATTGATGTATATATATAATAGTGTCATATATAATTACTAGCTTGCAAACCTGTATATATATATAATAGTACGTTGACTAATATGATAACTAATTAATTATTAAAATTCGTAGAAGTATGGACAAGAATTGGATGAAGTTGCAGAATAGAAGTGATGTCCGGTATATGGATGGAATTAGCGAATTTGTGAATTTTGCGATAGAACATGGTCAGGGAAAGAAGCGTTTTAGGTGTCCGTGTCAAAAATGTCTTAACTGTCAATATATGGAGGTTAATGTTATGGTACAACACCTGTACGAAAATGGTATGATGTGGAGTTACACTACGTGGAGCGAGCATGGTGAAGCAGTAGACTTCAACTCAGAGTACACTTACCATGGTGCCTCATCTAGTGGCAGTGGTGTCGGGCCCCCTGCTTGGAACCCAACTGCAGATTTAGTTCATGATGCGTTTCCGGGATTTAGTCATGGTGGACACCACCACCAAGAGGGAGGTTACAATACCACTCATGAGCATGATGACACATTCCCCGCTGCTAGCTTGGCCACTGACACTAGTGAGATGGATAAGTACAACAGGATGCTACTTAAAGCGCAGACCCCGGTGTACCCCGGATGTCGAGAGAATGTGTTGCAATATATGATGGAGCAAATGAAGATAAAAGTGAAGCACAAAATGTCAGTAAGTGCTTTTGACGAAATTTAAGAGCAAATATGTAAGTTCCTTCCTGATGATCACAATCTTCCTAAATCCCATTATAAGGTTAGAAATATCTTGAGCAGCCTCGGCCTAAAGTACAGGATAATTGATGTATGTCCAAATGATGTGTGCTGTTTTACAAAGAGTACAAAGATTTGGACTATTGTCCCGTATGTGGGCAGTGCAGATATGAGCTGAATAGGAAGAGTTCGAAAAAGAGAATTCCTGTGAAGGTTCTTCGATATTTTCCCTTGATTCCCAGATTGCAGCGTCTATACATGTCTCTATACACAGCATGGGCGATGCGATGGTACGCAGAAAAGCAAATAAATGACGATGTTCTGAGACACGCCGCGGATGGGGAGGCTTTCAAACATTTCGACAGAGAATTTGGAGACTTTGCTGCAGATGTTAGAAATGTTAGACTCAGACTATCTACAGACGGATTCAATCCTTGGGGTAGTAATAGCTCCGCCGTCAGCACTTGGCCAGTTATTCTGATGCCGTACAACCTGCCTCCGTAGATGTGCATGAACAAGGAATTTAAATTCCTTACTCTGCTAATTCCAGGTCCTAAATCTCCGAGGAAGTGCTTAGATGTCTACCTCAGACCTTTGATCGACGAGCTAAAACTGTTATGGCAAAATGGAGTCCCAACTTATGACAAATTCACTGACACGATGTTTACGATGAGGACCGCGGTAATGTGGACGATCAGCGATTTTCCAGCGTATAAGATGTTGGCAGCCTGCAGGACGAAAGGATATAATGGATGTCCTATATGTTTGGACGACGTCAACTCTAGTTGGTACGCGGGGAAGATGTGTTACTTGGGTCACCGTAGATGGCTTCCTCACGACCACCCGTGGCGACAGGATAAATCTCATTTCGACGGGATGGTAGAGAACAATCATAAACCCTGTAGTTGGTCGGGCAAAGAGATTTTAGAGAGGTTGAGCTATTTCGACTTTGGTGTGTTGACCAATGATAAGGATGTACAGAAATGCAATCCAATACCTCCACATGATCTCAGTTATTGGCATCACAAGAGTATATTCTTTGAACTCCCTTGCTGGTCGAAGTTGAAGCTGAGGAACAACTTGGATGTGATGCACATAGAAAAGAATGTGTGTGACAGCGTGGTGGGAACAATTCTCGGTATTAAGTTCAAGACTAAAGATACTCCCAAAACACGCAAAGATATGGAATCTATGAATCTACGTCGTCCCTTGTGGTTGAGGAGGGATAGGAGTGGAGTGTACAATAAGATGCCAGCTGCACCTTACACAGTGAAGCCGACACTTAGACGTTCTATATTTCACTGGTTTAAGAGCGTTCGTTGTCCGGCTACGTATGCAGCTACTATAATTGGAGCAGTGGACGAGGTGCAACACAAGTTTGTCGGTCTAAAGACACATGACTATCACGTGATGCTGCAACGTCTGATTCCAGTGGTAATTCGACCATATTTACCTCGTGACGTTGTAGAACTAATAATGGCATTGTGTAGATGGTGGAAGAGGTTATGTGCCAGAGAATTAAACAAGTCAGATCTGGTGGAACTGTAACAACAAATTGTGCACATCATTTGCAAACTAGAGAGTATTTTTCCCCCGCTTTCTTTGACATCATGATTCACCTAATGATCCACTGCCCGAGTAGGTGCTAATTTCTAGTCCGGTCCAGTACACTTGGATGTATCCTCAAGAAAGGTACGTACAACTAATTAATTATACCGGTTTTTCTATTTCTTAATTTCTTCCACTAGAGATTACTAGCTATATGTACTTATTCTTATTCTACAATGTATTAATTGAATGTTTGATTTTGTAGACAGCTTGGACAATATAAAGGATTCGTCAAAACAGGTCGGCTTCGGATGGCTCCATAGCCGAGACATACCTAATGCATGAGTGTGTTACTTACTACAGCAGCTACCTCAAAGATCCACCACCTCCCACTGCCTCGGATCCCAGTGCCCACACCAATCTTTCTGTCGTCACAAATGTCGTACGACCGTTTAGAGGAGTAATAAAGGAATCGTTCACAAGAGAATAACTTATCGAGGCGCATTGGGTAGTGTTGCGAGACTGTGACGAAGTCGAGCCGTACATGATGTCATATAGGGAGAGGATTCGGGCGTTAAATCTGGACAAGAGTTCGGTGTGGTTTGAGAAAATGGTTAAGAAGAAGTTCCCCAATTATTTCTTCCAATGGGTACGTACGTATGTATGTCTCGATATTTAGTGTATATATATATACACATATTGATCATGTTTGTAGAAAGTAAACTCTTTAATTTTCCCATTTTCCTAGATGATTGATCTACAAAAATCCGAAAACCACGGTGGGTGGTGGTCCTGGCCAAAGCACTTGCTAGCAGGGAAGCCGATTAAACACTATATTTACCCTGGATGTTTTGTGAACGGTGTAAAGTTCCATTCATTGACCCGAGATGAAGGAAGAAGAACACAAAACAGTGGGGTAGCAGTTGGGAAAGACAATGATCTATATTACGGGGCTATTGTATATGTAGTTCAGCTTTGTTATGGGAATGATGTCAATGTTTTCCTATTCAAGTGCAAATGGTTCAAGCGTACAAAGGAAGACCTGAGACTTTTATCAGTCGATACAAACTCAAGCTGGTATGAGGATGAGCCTTTCGCTCTCGCCACCTTAGTTAGGCAGGTGTTCTATCTCGATGATCCGAAAGCCGGTGAAGGGTGGAAAATAATGAACCATATCTCTCATCGAGGAATATGGAATACTACGACAACTGAAGGGACACCGGCGACTGAAGATGCTAATGAATCGGAAAGAGACATTCCTTCCTATTAAGAGCCTAATATTTCTGTCATCCGCTCCGACATAATGGATCTGGTTCAAGCTGATGAACGCTTACCCATGCATGATGGTTGTACGGATCTAACTGAAGATAAGATTATTGATGCAATTAATGAGGTAGATGAAGAAGAGGCGCAGGATGAGGACGAGGACGAGGACTCAGGATATTCGTCGGACGATGTTGAGTATGATGAGGAGGATGAGCAATCGGATAACGGGGATGAGTATGATGACAATTATGACAAAAAGTACAATATAACGACGAGGATATTAATTGGTAACCGATTAATTATTGTAAATAATTTAATGATGATGTAATTAATTTATTAATTATATATATTTTGAGGAGGAGTATGTACAACTATTAATTTTGTACTTAATTTAAATATTTAATAATTAGTTAAATAACGCGGTCGCTTTGACCGAAATTAAAATTAATTAATCAAATTCCTCCGGAGGATTAGATCGATATCAAGAATAAAATTATTTCCGGCCACGTACGATGAAACCCTAACACGGGGACATAAGAACGACTTCTCGTAAACTATACGTACTAAGATAATAAACACAACAGTATACCCTAAACCCTAAGGACTAACCCTAAAAATAAGGGACTATTCACTCAGTTGCGTCGTCCAAGTATTAAAATTAATTAATTATTCGATCCGGATCGGAGGATCGAGGATCGGATCGATTGATAATTGTTTCGATCGAATTGAATCAGATCAATTAATTTTTACGTCGATCAACTATTAAAACGGGGACAAAAAAAACCCTAAGGCCCCAACTTGAAAATTCAGGATTTTTCACTTGGACGACGCAAATACAAGTTTAACCCTAAACCCTAAACTTGTATTTGCGTCGTCCAAGTGAAGTCTAACCCTAAACCCTAAACACCAAGGCCCTAACCCCTAAGTTCTTGGGTTTTCACTTGGACGACTCAAACCTCCATCTCCGTCGTCCAAGTGAAGATTTCGTAATTTTATCTAAGACAACAACCATCTAAACCATCTCCTATTGCCTATTCTTTTCGTCAAGACTATAGAGCAAACAATTTTTGGAGTGTGAGCGTTGACAGTTCCAAAATAGGAGTTACGGATTTTCGTGTATCCACGTTTCTGATTTGTAAAAGTTTTAGTTTTGCGGTTGACTGAGCCGATGAAACCCTTAACGAACTTACTATTTTGTGAAAATTATTCTACTTATATATTGTCTTAAGGCGAATGTATCCAACGGTTGTATTATCCAAATTCAATTTCGTTAATATCGATATGCAATGAGCCTATACTTACTAACACTTAAGTTACACAGATTAGTACATCCTTATAACAAGTGTAAAGACGTACGATTATTTGTCGTCTTAAATTCAATTGTTTATATATACGATTCTTTAATCGATATTTTCCGACTATTTCATTCGAATGACAAATCGAAAAATTCTTTGCGAATTATTTTTTAAAATTAATTTTACGGAAATTTCACCTGGACGACGGAGATGGCCATCTCCGTCGTCCAGGTTGAAAAGGCTTGGCGGTTCATTTTCAACCGCCAATTATTTTTGGGGACGGTTCAAATTTCATCTGGACGACGGAGACACCCATTTCCGTCGTCTAAGTGAATTTGAAACGCTGCCCAAAATAAAGGCGGTTCATTCACACCCGCCAAATTAATTGGCGCGGTTTCCAAAAATTGAAACAGTTAACTTAGACGACGGAAACGGCCTTTTCTGTCGTCTAAGTGAAACTCTATATAAGGGAGGCTTGGCCTCCTCTTTTCCTCATCCCATTCTCAATCAAATTCCTCCTCTCTCTCTCTCTCTCTCTCTCTCTCTCTCTCTCTCTCTCTCTCTCTCTCTCTCTCTCTCTCTCTCTCTCTCTCTCTCTCTCTCTCTCTCTCTCTCTCTCTTTCTGGCCTCCCTCCTCCGGCGACGAAAAATCCGGCGATCTTCCTCTCTCCGGCGGCAAAACAACTCCGTCGACTTTCCGGCCAATTTCCGGCGACTTCCGGCGACTTTTCAGTAATTTTTTGATCGAATTTTAACATAATTTTACTTAAATTAATAAATTTTTAAATTTGTAAATTATTTAGTAACAATAATAGATTAATTAGTAATAATTGGTAATAATAATTAATATTAGTTAATAAATGCATCTAATTGAATTTTGTAATTAAATATTGTAATTAAATATTTTTGTAATTAAATGCATGCAATTAAATATTATAATTAATTTCATGTAAAAAAATTGTAATTAAATATTATTGTAATTAATATTATAATTGGTAAATATTATTGCATGTAATTATAATTTGTAAATATTGTTTTAATAATGTATGTTAATTTGTAGTAAATATGGTAAATTAGTGAATTATTTATTAAAAATAATAAATTGGTAATTATGGAAATTTTGTCGTAAATTGGTAGTCTTTGATTTAAATTTAGTACATATATAAGTTTGGTTTATTAAGTCGCACTCTTTGGAATAGATGGCGCTTTATTTCCTAGCTTATCTCCTTAACCCCTCGTGATGTGTGGACTTCATCACCGCACACCATAACCTAAGTGAAGTTATGGACACGAGGTTAAGGGCGGAGTTTGCAAAGGACTTGAGGGAGTGTAAATTTTCGAAAGATTAGCTGAATATCGGACATGGTGTTTAGAAACAGGTTATGACTGGTGACAAGTTTTGGATCTAAGAAAGACTAACACCAATAGAGTATATACCATTGATTTGGTTAGCCTCGGGGTGTTTTGTCGAAATTAGTCCTGCCTCTCGCGTTGTCTCTATCCCTAACTGGCCATGTTTTTTGATTGAACCAAGGCTGATTGATTGAAAATTTATGCTTTATCGCGCGGGTCGCACGTCCATTGAACGACCTAAACACCAAGCTAGTGTACTCTTTTTAAATCTTAGGCGCACTCAATACTTAAATAATTATCGTAAATTTTTATATATAATTGTTATGGTAATAATATTTTAAAATGTCCTAGATTAAAATGGCCCAGTCGGGAAAGAAACAGGCATAAAGGAGGCCGAAGATGCTCTACTGCGACGCTTAGCTGAGCAAGTCGGTTGAGAGTTAGAGGAGGACAACGACGCGCCTCCTCTGAACCCTTCAACTGGTCCTTCGACAGCGCCAACCGGAGAAATTCCCGATGCCCCATCTATCCCGACCGGCGATGATGACGCCCGTTCCGGTCCGATGTCCAAGGCAGAAAGTGCTCAGGCGTCATCGACCTCCTCTGAGTCTATCCTCTACAGCGCGCGGCGCAAGGTCAGGAGGCCTCCGACAGACCCTCAACCCAAAAGGACTCGCGGTCTAGTCAAAAGCGAAAAATCGGAGAAATTGTTCAAGGCGACCGGCCAAAAGATCCAGTTGCCGTACGACCAATTCACCGATGGCCCTCCCACATCTCAGCTAGCTAGTATGTCCGCGCATAACATCGGGTCAATCCTTCGCAACAGGGTTCGTATGATTGCCCCTACTTGGAAGGAGTTGCCTGATGAAAAGAAGGCGAAAGTGTTTAAAGAACTTTCAGTACATAATACGTACAATTTTAAATTTATTTTTTAAAAACTAATAAAATCGTAATTTCATAATATATACGATTATAACTTTTTATTCATTTTTTATATGAACAATATGAGGTGGATCCCACACCGGAGATGCTTAGGCACATCAACCAAATCGCCAACGCCATCTACCGTGATTGGAAGTATAAACTTCATAAGTACTATGACGATATCGGTCTCGTGCCTACCCCCGTAGAGCTGGGTGGGGATAGAGAAGATGAGTGGGAGTGATTAGTTAACCACTTCCAAGGAGAAGAATATAAGGTGCCTATTTTTTTATTTAAATCTATTAAAAAAATTGAATTATTTTTATTTTAGTTACTTATTAATTTTTTAATTATTTTTTTTGTGCAACGTACAGAAATTCTCCAACATCAACAAGACCAACCGGGGGAAGAAGGACAAACAGCATACTTCCGGATCCAAGCAGCTGATCCAAATAGCCAAGGAGCACAGTGATAAGGGCTCCAAACACCCTTATTTGGATACTAGCGTCAGAGTTTACGTGACGCCTGGGCTCGCCAATGAAACGAGTCAATATGGCGTAAGTGCCCTATATATTTCTTCTTAATTAGCGTAATTATTATTTAATTATTATTTATTAAACTGTCGTACAAATTTATAATTATTTATTTATTATTATTATTATTTTCAGGCGAGGTTGGTAGAACGGGCGCAGGAGGAATAAGCCAACACGCAGCTTGCACACCCGAATTTGCTGCCGGAAGACTTGCCTCCTCTATCGATGGAGAGCCAAATTGCAATCGCCGATGAAGTATACGGTCGTCGAGCTGGCAAGGAGGTTAGGGGGATGGGACGCAAGGTGGTGCGAGATTTGTCCTCCGACTCATCTATGGGATCTTCGGCAGGGAAATGTGCTCGGAATGCGTCGGTCCAAGCAGCCCTTGAGGAGGCTCGACTCGCACGGGGGGAAACGCTATCTGTGCGGCCGGAAACACAATCTATGCTTCAGAGGCTTGATGAGCAACAAATGCAGATAGCGCAGCTCATCGCCCTCATGCAAGATCAAGTTCAACAACAGTGTCAACCTCCTTCGAACCCTTACCCCGACAACGACGACGACATAGCTGGAGGCGGGGGACTCGGCGGCACGTCTGCTCCTCCTGTATTTTAGTAGTTTGTAGCTACGTAGTTTAATTTATCATTTCTTATTTTTGATTCCGTACGATTTAATTTCATGTATTTACAAATTTTAATTATTTAAATAATAATTTAGTATTTTAATTAATTTATGAATATTTATTTATTTAAATGAGAATTTAGTATTTTAATTGAATTATTAATATTTTACTGTAATTAAAATTTAATTAAAAAAATTTAATAATCACTTAGACGACAGATAATTCAATCTCCGTCGTCTAAGTGAATACTTAGACCGCGAAATTTTTTGCGCGGTCTAAGTATTGACTTAGACGACGAAGAATTCAATCTCCGTCGTCTAAGTACCCAGACAACGGCAGTTGGAGGACGGAACCTAGACCACGGAGGTTCCGTCGTCTAGGTACTTAGACGACAGAAAAATGCACTTAGACGACTGAAACGCTCCGCGGTCTAAATGCGTTTTTCTTGTAGTGAGATTACAATAGAATAATGTCGAAATAGTACAAATAGAGTTGGAAAAAGTTAAAACCTATCACTACTCTTTACATGCACTGGGCCCAACAGTTGCCGAGCTTACTTACGTCTTAAGAAGATCACGAAAAATATATGAAAAAAAATGCATACTCCTAAGCACTCGATTGTGGTAGGTATACCCAAACCAATAATTCACGCAATCCAAGAAAAACGCAAATAAGTTGGTGGTGCCAACAACACCAAGGTAGCATCCTAAACAAAAAAGATGTTATTGTAATTAGATAAACTAAAAACCTATAATTGATTTAGGATCAAAACAACCCTAACCTAACTAGAGGCCTAAAACAGACAGCCCAATGATTAGGCCCAACAGTTTTCTCTCCACCACTACCGAGCACACAGCCGCTCCGGAGATCCACCTCAATCTACCCTCCAAGTACGTCACTGTGACAACATAACCCACCATTATGTGGCCAACAACATTGCCATAGTGACTGCCTAACACAACCTAACAAAAATACCACTCACCATGAGCAGATCAGACCACAACCAATGAACCAACACAGAACTAATGTCGAGAGCAACACCGATCCGCTGCGTAGCGTCCAATACACCCACGACTCAATAGCACTGCAAAAAGAAACATGTAAAACCAAAACCTCTGACCAAACTTATTGAAACCATCCAAGAATCAACTTCCGCCCGGCAACAAGCCGTGCGACGAAGACCAAGTCTAAGCCTGGCTACCGTTGGACGAGACATAATTGCAAATAAGAAGCAGTAGCGGCTGCAATTTAGGGTTTCATAGAGAAACAAAAACTTAATTATCTTAACTCGTACTATGATACTTGAATGATACTTGAAGCTTGGAAATTGAAGCTTGTTAAAAAATATTGAAAATTGATCTTTGAAGGATTTGTTACTCGTTAGTTTTTTAGAAGAATAATTTTGATATAGTTAGTATATATAGTTGTTGTTTTGATCTAGACAAAAAAGGCACATAAATATGGGAATCAATTCTTTGGTACAATTTATATATCATGATATGCCAAGAGTATATATGTAATGCAACATTTTTTGTTTTCATCATCGATAGTTTAAAACCACATAAGTATCATGGAGAAAATAATTTGCTAATTAATCATTTAGTTTGGTGTTTAGGGTTTTAGAATTCGAAAATATAGGGTTTGAGATTTATTGTTTCGGGTTTAGAGTGTAAGATTTGGGGTTTAGAGTTTGGAATTTGAGGCTTAAGGTTTAGGGTTTAGGGCTTGAAGTTTGGGGTTTAGAGATTATGGGATATAAGGTGTATTATCTTAATAATAATAATAAAATAATTTAATTAATGATATTTATTGTTTACCTCGATTAACATTTATTATGATTGACTAATTTTTTTTATCTCTATTTAATACTTAATGGTGTTAATATTGGTGTTAGTGCCATTTAAAATTAGATCAAATGAATGGCTGAGATTTCTTTATACATGAACGGTGCAAGTGCACCCAGTGCACTGAAGATACTCTCTGTCTTCATGGCCTGCTCCTATCTAGTTATGGCAGGATTAATTACTCCTAGTCATCCTAGGGAACATAATTGGTCTCATCCATCTCTACATGGATACATAATTCGCCTTATTGTTATCGTCTTTTAGCGCTTTTCGTACATGTGCTTGGCGCACATGTCGATATTGTTACCTGTTTTTGGCGCTTCTCTACACGTGCGCAAATTTTTTTTAGGAAAAAATTCACTCATGGTGCATGAATTTTTCGAGTTAAGTCAAAAAGGTGTCCGAACTCTAAAAACTATCAAAATAGTACACAAACTCTCAAAACGTTATAAGTGTGGTTGCTCACATTTATTTTCGTCACTTCTCCGTCTGTTTTAATGATGTGTAATTTTTTAGAAAAAAAAAAGATTTAAAAGACCTTTATGTCCTTCAATTATTTTTTTTGAAAAAAATTCTTGAAGTCTCTCTCTCTACAATGCACTACCGCACTGGAACTGGCCTCTGACGAGCTCGACTCAGGTCTGTCCGACGTCGACCCGAGCTCCGACCTGGCCATCTTCACTTCTTGTGGCTCCAAGCCATCAATACTACCATCCCCGAATTCTGCCTCGGAGCCGCTAAGGAGAAGACGTCAAAACTCCGATCTTCAAAGAACTCCATTTTCGAGACCGTCGTTGATCGTCTCCGATATCGTCCATTTCCAGCCATTCGACGACTCCATTTTCGACATCAGTCTGGACTGGTCGACCCGACCTGACCCCCCGATTTCGCCCGCGAAGTCTGCTAGACCCCCCCGGCGATGTTCTTCGTGGCCCACGTCCTCGCGATGGTTGACCAGAGAAAGAGGAGATGGGATTCGCGCTGGAACAGAGTGACGCGTTGCCCGTCGTCGAAATCCACGGCCGGAAATCCCCGGATTTCGATGAGTGAATCCCTGGAAAAACAGTAGCAGCACGAAAATGGTGTCGTTTATGAGGGACAGAGGTGAAGTTGAGAGAGAACATTGCCTAGGGTGCCCAAATCAATCTTAGGATGCTCAAAGCAGTTATTTGGATGTCCATAGTAATTAGTAGGGTGTTCACTGTTCGCGACACGACATCGCCGGCGCCGCTCTCTCTCGACTATAAAGGATCTCATCCTTGCGGCTACCTCGAACGACAATCCCTGGCTTGCTTTGTGATTATGCTTCTAATGCAAATTCAATTAGGGGCCCAAAAATATAATTTTAGGAGTCATGAAATTTCCCTCCAAATTCCAAAGTAGCATACAAAATCAAACCAACCTTTTGAAATTCTCCCATGTATTAAATTTCAGGGACACTCATCAAACCCTACAACATTCATTATAAATTAACAATCTATGCCTAGTAAGATCAACTCCAACGACTTCCTCATTATAGAGAAAAAATAAATTTTAAAGAATATTTTACACTTTTACATTCCAACAAGTTCCTCATCCTATTCTTTAAAATAGAGAAATGGATGAGAGAGAATAACTCATTCCCTAAATTTACAGCAACCTGCAAAATTTTGAAGAAGATGATACTATTAATATTTTGCACCTTTTTGCAAGTCTCAATATCTCCCAAAGTTCTCCGAACTACTTGTTTGCAATTTTTAATTTACAATTATTATAATAAATAAGAATGAAGTTGTAATAAATGTCTAAATATATAAAATAAGGAAACTGTTAGCATTGAAACATGAAATTTTTTAAAATTTTGACTTTTACTTCTCTATTTTACGAAAATTATAAAAAATTTGTTGAGGTTTCTCTAAGTAAATACATCGCTTTGTATTTGGACTAGAGATAATACCAAGATTTATTTATGTTCTCTCTTTTTTCTTACAATTTCCTAAACAAAGATACGAAAAGTCCGAGTAAACTTAGTTCACTTAAGTCTTACTCTTTTTAAGGTCAATATGGTCAAGTAGAGACAGACTGACAGAGAGTGAGTGAGTCAGACCAGCCAATTGCTTAGAAGAACTTCCCTTGTAAGTTTGAAGCTTTTTCACTATTCACTGATTTCACTTCTTCTTTTGCAAGTGCTTCTTTTTTGAAATCACTCTGTGCTTTTGATCAAAAGGCTTTAACTTCAAAAGTGCGTTTTGGGTTGAGATAATGTTACAACAAATGCATAGAATAGATTCTTTGGAGCATGTAGTGATCATCATCCTAGTTTAGATGCTTAGCCCTCTCTCTTTTCTTTGCTCAAACTTCAAAGCTCTCCTCTCATCTTTCTCTTCGGTATGTTTGGTCACTGTTTACTTCTGTATAATCTAGTCTGCAAGTAGCTGATCACAAAAAGCTAGAGACTTTACTTTTGTGTTTGGTTATTTTTTATCATAGCTTTCCTCTCCCATGGTGATATGATTGATCTAATCTATTAAATATTGCATGCAGTAAAGTGAAGAAGTTTCATGTTACGGACACAAGGTTAAAGTGTGAGGATCATGATGGGAGAAGAAGGTTCAGAAAGCTTTGCTGAAACTGTGCTCTCTTGGTCTCTTGAGGACATCTGTAATGAAAACCTTTACAAAGACCAGGTACATGATCAATTTTTGGTTTTTAAGCTTGATTGTCTAAGGTGAATTCAATTGATGAGATTTACTTGACGGTATATTTTTTCTTTAGAAGCATGCATGATGAGACCAAAATTATGATTTCGTTGCGTTTCAATTATTCTACATTGATCATTTGGGACATCATGATGCAGTTGCTATAATGATTTGTGTTTTTTTGGCTTCTAAGGACTAATGGAATGTACTTTTAGGCTTTTAGCTCATGATGTACTTATGAATCTTTATCCTTTATGTGGAATAGAATTGCGAACAAGCTCAACCTTTTCGGGCTTATGCATATTCATTAATGGACGATACTCGAGAACAATTGCATTCCAGCATGGAAAATGTGCACACAGCACCTTTCGGTCAAGTAATTTATCTTGAAGAGTCAGAGCCATGTGAGGATATAAAGTTATATAATGTTGAAACTGATTCATGGAGAAACATTGGTTTCAGTTTGGAGTTGTACAAAACCAGGCCCGGAGATGTCTTTGTTCTAGCAGATGCTAAGCTCGATTCAATATCTGATTTACAAAAGGCGGGGAAATGGTGGTCATTTGTTTTGGTCGTTGAGGTCATAACAGATAAGAAAGAGGATGGTAGAATTCGTCGTTCTTTTAAAGTCAGGGTACCTCGTCATTTTGAAGTCAATGTTGGCATTGAAACATCACTGTTTGTGGTCTTCTTGGCGAACTTAACTCCTAACTGGAGAATATGGAAAGCAATGGACATGAGCACAACTTCTACATGGAAGGTACATTTTTCAATTTTAAGCATGTGCATGGTTTTGTTTTTCCATTTCGGACTTTGAATATTTGTTTTCTATCCTACTGTGATAGGTTCTATTCAGTGTTAACTTTATGAAATCGTTCAAAGTGCTGGAGTTCCAAAAGAAGATTTCAGTGCTGAATCTTGTACTGAAGCTTTCCAGTGGTTGGAGACCAAAAAAGCGCAATGTCGATACAATTTGTAAACGCTCTTCAATGATCTTGAAGCATTTTGAGGTTGATGGTTGTTATGTTGTTTTAACAATCGACATTGAAAAAGACTTCAGATATATCCAAGTGTTGAAGATCTGGGATGTATTACCTGATCTAATGGAAGTTCAAAACATGGCAGATCGATTGGACTGCATTTTCAGTGGATACACTCATGGCTTTATCAATCTGTGTAGAGATAAATGTCTCAACCGGTATG
Source organism: Geum urbanum (assembly GCA_946800695.1). Classification (NCBI taxonomy): domain Eukaryota; kingdom Viridiplantae; phylum Streptophyta; class Magnoliopsida; order Rosales; family Rosaceae; genus Geum; species Geum urbanum. Next base: position 5,077,431 of record OX327012.1, read on the forward strand.
TAGGCGACTAGTTTTTATTCTAGTATTGCATAAATGTGTAATTGATGTTTCCTAAACTTAAACCTTGTTAAATTTATATAAGTATTTATCTACTAAGTTTTGTCTTAGTATAAATAGATATGCTTACTCATGTTTTGTCTGTTCTGACCCATTGACCAGTGATTTGGAAGTTCCTGCTAGCTGGCCACTCTCTTTGGATGTTTTCCGATATAAAGAACTAAGCATCAACAAAACCCCGAGCATTTCTGCTGGTGACTTTGAAGGGTATGTTGAAACTTCAAAGGTTGATGAAAGCTTACTGCTTATGAAGTTTTACTCCCTAGCATCTGGGGCAGTCAACTTCCTTTTGTCTGACAAAGAGGGAAAAGAAGTGGATCTCCCTTTCGTATTGACTGATCAAGAAATGGAGACCGTCCTTTACAATAAAAGTATGTTTATACTGGGACGGTCAGGCACTGGGAAGACAACAGTTGTCACGACAAAGTTATATCGTAAAGAACATGAGCACTGTATGGCTAATGGAGGAGTTGAAAAAAGTACATTCTGGCCTGGTAAGAAATACGAGGCTGGACAGAGCTCTTCTTCTTCAGTAACGGAAGGGAAAATGCTACGCCAGCTTTTTGTGACCATGAGTCCTAAACTATGTTTCGCAGTAAGGCAGCAGTTTCTACACTTACGAAGGTGAGTAGATTATTTGGCCTAAAAAAGATATGCTACCTTTTAAACTTGTTGTCCGGTTTCACCCAATCCGCAGATGGTACTGAAGCCATTTGATCAAGTGCGCCACATTGATTCTTGATTATACCATTCCATATTCTACAGAACTGTGTACGTTCTTCATATATTATCTGTATAGATGTAATGCCTATTTATGTTTATTGGTTTGACAGGTAGATAATAGCATTTCTCCGTTTATAATAGCATGCTTTAAGTCCTAGTTGAAATTCTAATTTGGTACTCTCCAGTAATAATTTTTCAACTCTAACTTTGAGCTTCTTAAGTAACATGGATGAAATTCTAATTTAATGATTTACTGTCTGCAGTTTTGCTTGTGGCGAAAACAGTATGGTTGATTCGGATGAACTTGATGATGAGGAAGATCAATTTAGGGATATCCCAGATTCATTTTGTGATGTTCCTCCAAAATGTTATCCTCTATTCATAACATTCCACAAGTTTTTGTTGATGCTTGATGGAAGTTTGAGTAAGTCATACTTTGAGCGTTTTGTTGAGTTCACAAAACTTCCTGGCTATCAACAGCGAAGATCAAGGAGAGTTCTGTTGCAGAATTTTCTCACTTCAAAAGAGGTCACATATGATAGGTTTAGCTCGTCATATTGGCCACATTTTGATGACCAGTTAAGAAAGAAGCTTGATGCTGCGAGAGTCTATACGGAGATTATCTCTCATATTAAAGGAGGTCTTAGAGCTTTGGAAATAGGTGATGGAAAACTCTGTCATTCGGATTATGTGCAACTGTCAGAGGGCCGAGCTTCCAGTTTAAGTCAGTCAATGCGAGAAAAGATATATGATATATTTCAGGTATATGAGAAAATGAAGATGAGGAATGGTGAATTTGATATCGCTGATTTTGTTAATGGCATTCACCATCAGCTCAAGCGTGAAAGATATACGGGGGATGAAATTGATTTTGTGTACATTGACGAGGTCCAGGATCTTGCTATGAGCCAAATTGCACTGTTTAAACATATCAGCAGCAATGTTGAAGAGGGTTTTGTTTTCTCGGGAGACACAGCGCAGACTATAGCAAAGGGCATTGATTTTAGATTTGAAGACATACGGCATCTGTTTTACAAGATGTTTTTATTGGAATCGAAGAGCCAAGAACACGATGAAAGGAGATTAAAAGGACAAATGGGAGATATATTTCAGTTGACTCAAAACTTTCGGAGCCATGATGGTATACTGAAATTGTTGCAAAGCATTATTGAACTGCTTTATAGCTTTTTTCCCCAAAATATTGATGAGTTGAAGCCTGAAACAAGTATGATATATGGGGAAGCTCCAACTCTACTGTATTCTGAAGATGATGATGATCTTTTTGTCAAAATTTTTGGAAGTAGTGAAACTATAACAGGAGCTTTGAGTGGCTTTGGTGCGAATCAGGTGATTTTGGTTCGTGATGATAAAATTCGGAACAAAGTCTTTGACTCCATTGGGAAGCAATCTTTGGTTCTTACTATAATGGAGTGCAAGGGTCTAGAGTTTCAGGTAATATATACTTGTATAGTTTAGTTAACTTTGCAGAATTACTACCATTAATTACTAATAATTACGTGTTTATTTATGTAGGATGTACTCTTGTACAATTTTTTTGGATCATCACCCCTTACAAATGAATGGAGGGTGCTCTATGATTTCATGAAAGAGCAAGATTTGCTGGACTCCACTTTAGTCGAGCGCTTTCCAAGTTTTGATGATGGCAAACACAGCATGTTATGCTCTGAACTGAAGCATTTGTATGTAGCAGTCTCACGAACAAAACAAAGATTGTGGATATATGAGAATCGTGATGAATTTTCCAACCCACTTTTTGAGTATTGGAAAAAGAAATGTCTTGTACAAGTCAGAGAGCTTGACGATTATCTTGTACAAGCTATGCAAGTTGCAAGCACATCAGAAGATTGGAGGTCACGTGGAATTAAGGTTTGCTTAATCATATTGTTGATATTATTAGACTTTTGATCATCATGTACTGGAATTCATCAGGATGATCATTAACTATACATCCCCTATTTCATCTTGTACGTTGCAGCTATATCATGAGCGTAACTACAAAATGGCCAATATGTGCTTTGAAAAAGCTGGTGATACATTTTGGGAAAGACGGTCTGAAGCAGCTGATCTTAAAGTTAAGGCAGAGCTTATGCGGACCTCTAGTCCTCGGGAGGCTAATGCATTCCTTAGGGAAGCTGCTTTAATTTTTGAATCCATAGGCCAGTATGTTTCCGCTGCTAGATGTTTTTATGAGCTGCGTGAGTATGAACAAGCAGGTACGATGTCAATATTGCCATGCTTCATATGACTGAAATGGAAATTTTGTTGTCAGCCCTTAAAAGACTTGAATTTTCACATACGGGTTTGTCAGTTTAATTGATTGTTTATTGATGCAGGTAGAATCTATTTGTATAAATGTGGTGATGAACTGAAAAAAGAAGCCGGGAAGTGCTTCTATCTTGCTGCGAACTTTGTGCTTGCTGCACATGCTTATGCGAAGGGAAGTTGTTTCATTCAGTGTCTTTCTTCTTGTTTACGAGGACAGCTATTTGAAAAAGGTTTGGAATACATCACATGCTGGAGAAAACATGCTAGGGAAGAGTATGATCTGGCCAGAAAAGGACAAGAGTCTTCTGAAATTGAATTAGAATTTCTCGAGAGCTGTGCTATTCACTATTATGAAGGCGAGATTGACAGATCAAGGTTTCAAGCTCTTAAAGATGAAATGTTATGCACTCAAAAGGATTTAAACTCTCATATTTCTTCGAGTACTTCAAAATATTTGTGGGAAGAAAAACTGCCTGGTGATCTAAAAAAGCCTTCAAAGCAGATTTCCATGGATTCACTGGTCTACTTCTGGAATTCTTGGAAGCATAAAGTTGTGTACTTGATTGAATATCTTGAATCCATAGATCATAACAATTACATGAGTCATGGTGACTTCTTTCTCAATTATTTAGGCGTCTGGAGGCACGATCATGATGCTCTTAATGCAGAATATCTTTCACTCATATCGGATACTAACTGGGTGAGAAGTATTGACAAGAGATCTTTCAGAAGAAATGAGGAGTTGGTCTCCATCAATGTTCACCAGTTTATCTCGGATGCTCAGAGTTATTGGAGATCAGAGATGTTTACTCTTGGCATTAGAGTTTTGGAGAAGCTTGAGATGCTTTACAACTTTGTGATCCATACTTCTGATTCGTTGCTATGCCAAAGTCGGTCTCTTATCCTTATATTTGAGGCCGCGAAAAATCTTCTGGAGTCAAAATTTCTGAATCTGGCACAGCATCAGGCCGAGACACTCCACAAATTTGTTAAGTTGTCAACTGAGAATTTTGTTTCCTACATTTTTCCTCTAGATTGGAGATTGTCATTGGGAGAGAATATGATTTCTCTTAGGCGATCTTATTCTTGTCAGAAGGTGCTGAATCAGCTCATAGTTGAATACATCAGCTCAAAGACCAAGCTGTCTTCTGGCCAACTTGTTCGCATTGCCATGATTATTCTTGGATCATGTAAGCTGGATAATGAATTGTATGGCAAGCTTGCAAACATTCCAGACTGGGATTCTTTGTGGATGAAGTTCACAAGGGATCTATGTGGTAATGTGTCTAGAAGACAATGGATAAATGTGTCTCTTTTGCGGAGCTTTTATGAAGCGTTGTATGATACTTACTCAGAAAGTTTTAGTTTGTTTCATGACATTCCACTTGAGGGCTGCTTGTATCTTGTCGAGCGGCTTCTGATTTGGGTATCATGTTTTCGAGGTTATGCAATCACCACAAGATCTTGTTTTGTTGAGTGGCTGCTTTACCAAGAGGAGAATGCCAAACTAACAAGCTGTATGATCAATGATGTTCAGAAATCATTTAAAGACATCCTAAAGTTTTTGGCTGATGTGATTCGTACCTTTCTCTTTGAAAAGAATCTTATGATGAGATGGATTAAAAAGTCTACTGGCGGAACTTGGAAGAAGGAATATTCGCTACTAATACAGAGATTAGTCGCTGGATTATGTATGCTCTATCTGAATTTTGGGATGTGCTATGATACGCTATTGGATCTCTCGGGGAGGAAATATGTCACGGACCATCTTCCAAATGAGTTTCTTTGTGCCCTTAAGGAAATTGCATTTGTCGAGCATCCTATTAGTAGACATGCTCAAGTGCTTGCTCGAGCTTTCAAGAATATTGGCAATCCTTTGGTAGTTGCAAGTTTTGGGATTGATTGTTCGAGGTTCTCCTGCTCAGATGTCATTTTCATCAACATGAAGGCTAACATGTGCATGGCTGATATCCTAAGAAGTTTGTTCTCAGAACACCGTATTGTTCAACCTTCACAACAACAAACTCACACCACTGAAAAGTTTCGGCATTGGAACAGAAACAACTTCCCACTGGGTTTTGTTCCCTTGTGGGAAATATTTAGTGGTCTGAAATTGGTGACAAAGGAAAGAGACAAGTGGAATTTAGTTTCAGATGCCTCAAACATTAAGGTAACAATCAGCAGTTTCTATTATACTTCACCGTAGTTAATTACCTCACCTCACAATGTATCAACTTTTTCATTTGATTTTCAGTTGGATGTGGAGAAGATTATTCGCCTTTTGGCTGCTGTATGGTCTAGTCTTGACCGGCAACAAGATTTTTCTACAGAAGTGCTCAGCATGCTTGATGTACTGATGCAACTTTATGCCGCATTAGACGGAAGGTCAGTTATAAACAATTTGATGTTTAACAAACGTCTACATTTCCAATTGTTTGGGATTTTCACTTATATATACCTTTTGTCTCAGTGAACAAGAACTTGCCAACAAAATGGCCAGGGTTGCAGAAATTTCCAGGACCTTGTCAAGGCGTGTGCAAAGATTTTTGAAGCTAGTTGTGGAGCACAATGCAATTGTCACTCGGAAGGCAGTTGAATCTGTTGTCAAGTCCGGCAACAACTGCGAGGCAAGAAGTGGTGACGGTAAAGCTGAGGATAATCACCAGCTGATGCTACGAGCTAGCTAGCTCTCATGGTACAAAACCAAACTGTAGCTTCTTTTGTCTGTTTGGCACATAAATGAGACGGACTAGCTAATGCTTTTGTGTAACCCTGAAAATTGATTAAACATAACCTAGCCTTCGAATTCGTTCTCGTTCTCAAACATGTAGCTAGGCGATGAGAACAGTACGTAAGCATGCATAGCAATTTGTATTGTTTGGTCCAATTACATATTTCTAGCTAGATGGCCTATTAGTACATTAAGCTCAATGAAATTGAGAGTGAGCTCATGTAGAGAGGTATTAATTTCCTTCTATGAGCTAGAATCGATGGAATAAAATTAACAATGAATATAGTCCGAAAATAACTAGGGTTTGTATACTAGCTAGGAGGGAATCCCACTCCAACTTGGAAACCGTCATTAGATATATGCCTATTTAGCTTCGATCATGAAATATCATCATTAGTTTATCTCTCTCGCTCATCGATCTTCTTAATTTTCTTATTCTCGATCAAGAAATTAAACAACAACAATGTTCAGTGACTACTGGGAAGTGGTAGCCGACGCTTTGTGCGACCCATATTTTCTAGGGGTTATCGAATCGGAAAATACCTCCCAGGCACCAAGTTCTTGATCGATTTCCAGGCCACGATCAGACGCGTCACCTCCTTCGATCTTCGATGTTGAACGAATTGAAAACTCGGAAGACGTCATCAGCCGCACCAGCGTGACCAAGGCCTCACTTGAATTAAACTCTGCCGAAGACTCGTCGGAAACATCGGCTAACGACGTCGTCTCCGACATGCTCAAACGGCTTAAGGTGCCGATGAAGGAACGTCCCTGGATGGTGAAACGAGTAATGTACAAAGCCAGGGAGATGGAGAAAGAAAATTATAGTTCTGATGATAAGAGAACGGCATTGCATATGTTGGTGAAGATTGATATAATTGTTGAGGATGATGATGGTGAGGACAAAGATGAGGATGGTATCGAAGTGTGTTGCCTTATAAATTCGCATCCTTACGCTGAGAGTTCCATGGTAGAGGAGCTGCAGAGAACTGGTGTTTGCCCTAGGTGTGAGGATGAACGGAACCTAATGGTAGCAAAGTTTAAGATGCATTTTTAAGTTGAACCATGTAGTCAAATTAAAATGAATATTGCATGTTAATTTCTTCATCATACATAACATGTTTTAGTGGAGGATTGAACGATTTGAATCGGTTAATTTGCCAAAAGAAACATACAGTATATAGCACGTACTGCAAAATCTCTGAAATAATGGACAAATCTTGCGTCGCAATTGATATGCTAGATATCCTAATCGTAATAGGAAACATCATCTGCGCTAGATCTTTCGGATCTTTATTTTAATATTTTTTTATTTGGGATTTTAAACTTTTTATGGGCTTAAGATATTTAGCTAGGGTTTCCCAGCCGTCCCAAGCCTTCTCTCTCTCTCTCTCTCTGTCATGGCAGAGACAGAGATGAAGCGGCGGCGGGATTCCATAGACGACGGAAGGAGCAGGAATAGCAGAAAGAAGCCAAAACTCAACAAGAGAGAGAGGCATTCCGAACTCGCTGCGAAAATAGATCCAGCGCCAAAACCCTAGAACCTTCGACGACGAAGAAGTTGTCGTACTCGGCCATAATGATGATCTCTACGAGTACGAAGAGGCGGTGCCAGAGGAAGAGTCCAGAAAGAACCGCCGCTTCGACCCGGTGGTTAACCTTAACTATGAACTCCCTCAAGATTTTGAGGTCAGTCTATACTAGCTAGCTATTTATCTTAAGTCGAAAAGAGAGAGAAAAAAACATGAATGTGTTATGTGTGTGATGCAGGATGAAAATGTGTCTTCAGATGATGAAGACTACGAGGCCTGGAAGGGTAGAGAGGACGAGGGAAGGAGCATCAGAGTAGTCCCCGTTGAGACTACTCAAGGTAAGAAAATGCTTTAAATATGAAAATGTTAACGAATGTGCATATATTGAAGTTTGTAATGTGTCTTTGTTAGAGATGAAGAAAAAGAGGAAGAGAAACATTGAAGTTGTATCCGAGGCGTATCTTGAATCTGAGTATAATCCTACGCATGGTGAAGAAGTGATTATCATCAGTGACCTTATGGACTCTCTCCAAGGTAAAGCTGGTTATAGCAAACTTAGAAAGAGGCTACGTACTCTGGACAAGAATTCTGCAGCCATTCCTGTTCCACTTAGGAAACCTATGCAAGATAGAGTGGAGAAGAGTGCAGCATATGACGAAACAAAGGAAGTGTTGACAAGGTAGGAGCTAATCATTAAGATGAATAGGGAGGTGCCTACTAAATATTTTGATGATGATAGAAAACTAGGGCCTTCATCTGTGGGAACAATAGCATCTCATTTTGAACCTACAACTGAATTTGAGAAAACAATTGATTCATTAACGAATGGTGAAGAGGTTATAGATGCTCACAGAAATGATGGCTCAAGGCTCCTTAAATTGAACAAGGTAAGTTTTCTTCTTCTTTGTTACAAAAGTGGGTGCTTTTTGTTTGATATGCATGACAGTATGGTTTCAATGGTGTCATTATAATTGGATGACAATGAGAGTGTGATAATTGATTTGTGTACACTTTATATCACCTTTTTTGTTAAATAATATGCAGTCTGAATTGTCTGATGCTCTCTGACTATCAAATACTGGTGTCTCACAAATTTAATCTGCATGTGGTTTCATACCTGGTGGTAGGTTTCTGTAAAAGATGAAAAGGAGCGCCAGAATCGGATAGCCAAAAAGCGCAGCCTATTTTTCCGTCATGAATTGAAGTCAAAACGCATCAAAAAAATCAAATCCAAAACACATCAGAGGTTGATGAAGAGAGATAAATTAAAGGGGAGTTCCTTTCAATTGGATCCAGAAGATGCTAAAGAACTTGCCATGAAGCAAGACTATGAACGAGCCAAGGTAATTGCTTTTCTCCATGTTACTTGTACAAGGTCATATCTTATAACTTCTACAAGCTTAAAACAGGTTTAAATCCTATTTGCTATTGATTTGATACAGGAACGGATGACTCTGAGGCACAAAAGCAGCTCCAAGTGGACTAATCGCATCAAACTGCACGGTGTAGATGTCCAAGACGATGGTACTCGAGCTGCTATAGCTGAACAGCAGCACCTGCATGCTCAGCTGACAAAGAAAATGAGCTCTATGAAAGATAGTGACACCATTAGCGATGATGTTAGTGATGACGATGACGATGACGATGACGAGGGTAAGGTGTTACAAAAAGCAAAGGAGAAGACACTTAAACTGTTAGATGAAAATGACAAAGTGCCAACCACAGGGTTGCTTAGCTTACCTTTCATGGTAAGTCTTTAGTGACACTTATAACCAACATATATTTTTATGTTACATGATGTTAATATGTATCGTTGATTTATTTTCTGGTATAGAAACGAGCATCTAACAAAAAGAGTGAGGCAGCCGCTGAAGAAGCTAGACTTGCTGTTGAACAGTATGAGTCGTGGTCTACGCAATTGGGTGATTCAGTGGTAAAAAAATCTGAAATTAGGCCGTCCAAGTGGTAGAATGGTCTTCAATGGAAAGGAGGCTCCTGAATCAAGTAAGAATAAATCAGGTGATTATGATAGGTCAGATAATTATTACGGCGATAGTGACAGTGAAAAGGACATGGAACACAGAAGTAATGATTCAATGAATTGAAGGGTGTCAACACTTCTCCCGTTTTACTTCATGATGATTGTGCAAAGCATAAGGTGATATAGTTCAATCTTTACCTGTCTTTCGACGAAGACCTCTATATTTCTCCATGAGCCTGAATCCTCTTTCTTTCTTTTTTTGGTTTGCAGAAGTTCATTGTTAGTGCTAAAGATCCAGCTCCCAAGACAACAACACATGAAGTTTCTATTCTTGGTTTGTGCTCAAAACGGAAGGTAATTTTTAGTTTGCACTTTGTAGTACAGTTTCCAGTATAATGATTCAAGACCCTTTAATAATATTTTTTTATGCATTTGCCTTTGTTTTGGTACTTGACAAAACTTATGAGCATCAAGTAATTGTGTACGTACAGATGAAAAATGGAAATTATGCCAATGACAATGACAAAAGTCATCAGGAGTTGTGCTTGATCAGAATGCGCAACAAGTATGACCTAGCCTTCTTCCTATATATCTACAGTTTACAGCTTTATTCTTTGATTGATGGACTGCACTTAACTTTTCAATATGTTTCTGCTACAGGAACCTGTGAATGATTTGGATGAGGATGAGGACAGTGATGAAGATAGTGAGGGACAGTTGGTAGATGAAGTTCCTTCTTATGAACTTCCTTCCCAAGAGGAGCTAATTCGGCGAACTGGCTTTGCATCAGATAATGTGGAGGATGAGTTCCAGAAAAAGAAAGAGGAAAATTTGAACAAGGATAAACCTGAACCTGAAAAGATTGGTTGGGGGGGTCCTTGGCCTAACCCTAAGAAAAGGAAAGGAACACAATCTGATCATATCTGGAAAATTCAAGAAGCCCTTAAACAGCGTCAGGATGGAGATCTCAAATATGTCATTATCTCTGAGAAACCGCCAAATAAGAAGGTTAGTTAGTCTGCATAACACCACCTACGTACTTTGATCAAAATAGGTACAAGTTCACGAAACTACTTTGTTAGGTCTTTATTTGCGTTCTTGCCTTTTGTATTTGAACTTGGCAGGCTCAGAAACTTTTTACACATTCGTTGCCCTACCCTTTCACGTCGAAAGAAGTTTATGAACAGAGCATCCGCATGCCCCTGGGTCCTGAATTCAATCCTGCAAGTACCATTGGAGCTCTTAATCGGCCTGAAGTAAGTTCATTCCTTTTTTTAACACATTAACCATCTCTTTAGCTCTACTACATTTTGGTAACTTTGTGAATCACCTGGACTGGTTCGTAACTTTGTGAATCACCCGGACTGGTGTACATATGCTATTGGTTGTGCTCGTTGCATGTTTTAACTTTGAGTGCATTTGCAGGTGGTGAAGAAATGTGGTGTCATTATAAAACCGATCGAGTCTGTGGAGGTTATGAAAAATTTAGTGGGGGACAAAAAGGATGGTGGGCAGAAACACAAGAACAAGAACAAGAACAACAAGTACAAGAAGAGAAAATAATTATGGCACTTGAGTTGTGTTTACGGGAGCAGATAGCTCGTGTCAAAACTTGTTCGGTTCCTAGTTTTGAATGAGATGAAGAGTGTGTGTTCATACTTCATAAACTAGGTTTATAAATTATAACTCACTTTTGTATGATTTATTGAGATGATGAGTCGAAGAAAGAACTGGAACTGTTCCCTTTTGTTTTTGTATATTTCTTCCTGTTTAGAATGAAAGTTCAGCAAGCAGATTCTTGTTCAAGAGATTCTTGATTGGAAAACATCACCATATATATGTTAATCAACTTTCAGGGTTACACAAAAGCATTAGTCTGTCTCATATATGTGCCAAACAGAAAATTGTCAAAACAAGCTACAGTTTGGTTCTGTACCATGAGAGCTAGTTAGCTAGCTAGTACCATCAGCTTGTGGGGAGGCTATGTGACTTTCATCGGCTTTACAGTCACCAATTCCTGCCTCACAGTTGTTGCCAGACTCGACAACAGATTCAAGTCCCTTCCGAGTGACCATTGCATTGTACTCCAAAAATAGCTTGCTGAAAATGGGCTCAATCTTCTCCGACCAAAAGAATCTTTGCATTCGCCATTGCAAGGTCCTGGCAACTTCTGCAACCGTAGCCATTTTGTTGGCTACTTCTTCCTCACTGAGTGCAAAAAATATTATAATCGAGTACCAAAACCTTTGTTAATCACGCATTGACCTTGATATCTAATAAAAAGACACGAAAGCTAGTAAGAAACATCCAAAATGTTTGTAACTTACCTTCCGTCTAGTGCGGCATAAAGTTGCATCAATACATCAAGCATGCTAAGCACTTCTCTTGAAAAATATTGTTTCTTGTTAAGACTGGACCATCCAGCAGCCAAAAGGCGAATAATCTTCTCCACATCCAACTGAAAATCAAGGGAAAAAGTCGATACATTGTGAGTTTAACTACGATGAAGTATAACAGAAACTGCCGATTATTAATTACCTTAATTTCTGAGGCATCTGAAAATAAATTCCACTCGTCATTCCTTTGTTACCAAATTCAGACCACTAAATATTTCCCACAAGGGAACAAATTAATTCCATGGAGAAGTCGTTTCTGTTCCAATGCTGATACTGTTCAGTAGTGTGAGCTTGTTTTTGTGAAGGTTGAGCAATAAGGTGTTCTGAGAGCATACTTCTTAGGATATCAGCCATGCACATGTCAGCCTTCATGTCGATGAAAATGGCATCGGAACAGATGAACTTTGAACACTCAATACCTAAATCTAGTTTAGATCTAGGGTGTTGCGGAAATTAAGTTTTTCAACCTAATCTCTAAATTGAAGATGTTAGAAAATTTATCTCGATTGGTGTTATGCTCGGTATTACCGCAGTTATAGTTTGTTGACGAATTTTGGAGGAGATGCTTGCAGGTGTTGCATGGGAGGCTGATGTGCAACTTTTCTGGCGACGTTGGACGACGAACAATGGTGATGACGACATCGGTGGAGAAGATGATTGGCGGTGATGGCTAGTGTTTAGGGTTTTAGGGTATTTTCTTTTCTCTGTGGTGATGGTTGGCTATCAACTCAGAGCGTGCTGATAACGTGTTGAAGGATAATCGGATACACAATAACTGTAGACTGAAACTGTATATTTATTCATTGATAGATGACCTTAAATACATGCATTACAATAAATTACAATCAGTATCCCGATATATTAGGGATTGCTAGAATCTCTATTTCTAATCTAATTAGGACAAGACACACACTAGAAGATCAAGAATATACTTAAACAGGTTCTAAATAACGCTAGGTGGTCCTATACGATGAGAGTATATTCGAGGGCCTATGCAGAGTCTAGGCAGCCTAAAAGAGCTCTAGGCACCGCCTATACCTCCAATGTTGCTCACCTTGTAGCACATAGGCAGCATTCTAGACTTTTTTTAGAACCTTCCTTATGCCTCATAGACCTTCCTTACGCCGAGACCAATGTGGCTTGACTCTTGATCGATGCAATAATGTGCCCTTTTGTGCTAATATTTGATGCTTATATATTTATTCTTTTATTATGTATTCAGCAATATTAATTATATTTATTGTTTTATTAGGTTTTTTGAAGAAATAAAGAAAAATAAAACAAAATAGGGATTCTTAATGCAACAAGAAGAAAAGAATAAGAAGTCACGTGCAAATAATGAAGCTTTAACTAATAAGAACTTGAATAAGATTAATCAAGGAGTATATAAACCCATCTTAGGGTTTTGGTGAAGGCGAATCAACAAATTGGGAGGAAGAATAACTCGGGAAGAAGAGCAAGGAGCCACGAGAGGAGCTTTCGAGACTGGTCTTCGACCCATCGAATTGTTGACGGGATTTCTCCATATTTTATTTGCTTTTGATTTTCTTTATTATGATTTCTTGTAGTTTAGCTTCATTGTCTATGAAGAACTAATTACTTAGTGAGGGGCTGATCTAAGTCCTAGATTTGTTTTGGTTTTGAATCCCTTTGTGATATATATAATTTTGGATGAGAATTTGTTCACTATTTCATCATTGATGATTTCTATCATATGTTTCTTTGAGTGCACGCTTAGATGCATATGTTAGAGTCTATGGTCTTAATTATGTATGCGAGTGTTAACATCGGTATATATTCTAGAGAGGCAAAAACAACACTATCAGTTGTGTGAAGATTTTCCTAGGTCATGTAAAAGCACTTACCAATTGCTTTAGAAGCCTTGTTGTTCTCAAACACTCTACGAATCTTAATGAACGTAGTTGGTTAGTCTTAGATTACCATCAGAAGGTTGGAAAATGGGGATCAAGTGGAGGCGGTTTACCAACCCCGAAATATGTCAAGTAAGAGAGTGTAATACAATTAGTTGTCCTAGCGATTTTGGGCTAATTGTGGGAAGAAGTCATCCATTGTTGTGTTGATTAGGGTTGGGGTAGATCGAAACTGTCTAGGGTGGAGATAAGTTCTTATATCATCTTCTATTGTTGGTTCACTTTTTACTTTTCAGTATTTACTTTTATATTTTTTGTAGTTAAATTAATTTCGTCACTTAAATCACCTTTGAAAATTTCATAAATTTACGTAGTTGTCTGCCATGTTGTCTATATTGAGTATGTGTTTTCTTATAATTTTAGGTCGAGTCTAGATAATTTAATAAATTTACTCGTCGTCGGTAGGTCGAGTATGCCAAATTTGTGGTATTAGTGTTTCGAGTCATTTAAAGCATCTAATGTCATCAGTCCTCCGCGGGAATGATCCATACTTGCCTTTGCTACAATTGACAATCTTAGGAGTAGAGTAGGGACTTATCTTTGATAGGTAGTTTCCTACCTAAAATTTTGGTACTGTGTCGCCAGGGATTGATTAACTCTAATTTCTTTAACTCGTTGTTTGCATTTAAATTTTGTACATTATGTATTCTAACTTTGTGGTGTGTTCTATATGTTTTATGACAGACCACTCAACTAAGGAATGTGTGTATTTGCAATATCAAAGTTATTCTACCATGCAAAGTAACTACTTCGCACCTCCTTACACTCAAACTTTGGATGATAACTCTAGCTATGGCTATGCATTGTGTCCCGTCTTGATCGACTGCAGATAGATCAGATCACTATGAACTCTAGACTTGAGGGGTTGAAAACTTCTGTGCAATGATTGATGGATGATGTAGCCAAGCGCACACATATGTTGAGCAGGAGGATGTAGCACTAGAGTTAAGTGAGGACTTGATTTTTTCTTAACATTATGACTTAGTTCTTGATATGGATGGGTCATTAGTAGAAGAGGAACTCAACGATCAACACAGTGACACTGAGCTTTATGATAAAGGGTTCCATGTGCTGGATGTGACTATGGTGCCTCAAGAAGAGGAAGAGTATGAAAGTGAGGAGGTGGAAACTGTCTTTAAAGAGGAATACCATCATGGGGAATATCTCCAATATTGATGGGGTGATGCTACTTTGAAGAAAGTGCTCAGATCAAGTAAGCCAGAATTTACAAACAAAAGCCAATCGAGCAAGAATTAGACAAGCTCAAAACTCTTCTAGAATATAGGTCTGTGAAGCTGACTACTAAGGCTGAAATTAAAATAGAAGAAGGGGATGTTTTCTTTGATGATGATGAGATGGAAGAATTCCTTATGGAGGAGTCTATCGAAATTCCTTTTATTAAGAACTTGCTGCCACTATATGAACAACCACATGAGCTATCAATGCCAAAATTAAGTTCCACACTTTTTTGTGTGCAGGAATAAAACACTTGAGTTTGATGATTCACCTACAAAACCCTCTTGTTTCCTAGAGCATATTGAGATGGTGATACCTGATCATTATATGTCAAACAAGGAGATCCTTTATACCTTGTTTGTTGGACTAAAAAAGAGAATGCTTTGGAAAAAGAGGAAGAAAAGAAGAAAGCACTTGGGGTATTGTGAATTGAGGATTCTAAAGGCGCCCAAGTTTCTTGACAGAGCTCATCTAGCAACGCTATTAAGGCCAATCACTTGATCGATCCAAGACCACAACTACCTGATGATTTTGAGGATGTCTGGCTGAAGACATTAAATTTAGTGCTGAGAGGGAACCCATGTTGATGGAGAAGCGTGGCTTCCATATTTGCTTTCTTATCCCTTGTTCTTTATGTTTTTCTCTTATTCCTTATCCTGTACTTTATTTTTTCTCCACATAGTATGTTTTGTATGTGATATATATTCTTTGTCATACTTGTTTAATATATTGCATGGTTTGGTTCAAGTTTTTCATTGAGGACAATGAAATTTTCAAGTGTGGGGTAGGGCTATATCATATACTTAGCGTCTAGATATAGATTTTCTTTAAATTTTACGTTTTTGGGTGTTAAATCAAAATTGTGCAATATGATGCTTTGTGTGATTTATCTGACATGGTTAGAGGTCTTGGAAAATTCTGAACATTTTAGGGAGTTCTTATATATGTGTCTAGTTTATGCTCATAAAATTTTAGGTAATTCCGATGTGCAATTAGTTATGTATAAATTATGCAAGTGGGTATGTTCAATTTTTCCGATTTTCAAGTTTTTTTGAGTCTCCCAGGGAATGTACTTCAACCCGTCGAGATAATTCACTCGACCTAAAAGGAGCATTGTTTCAAAAAGAGTCATTCGACCCATTGAGGGTTTTTTAATCGAGTCCAGGGTGTACGCTTCGACCCGTTGAGACAATCTCTCAACCTGTCGAAGCTTAGTATCAATTTTTGATGTTTTTCTTTGTTTTCTTGTGTCTTTTTGAGTCTTTTATGAAAACCAAAATACCAAAAAAAGGAGTCAAGGAAAGAAAAATAAAAAGAGTCTTTTAGTTTTTGCTTTGAGTCTTAGGAGCCTTTACTATGATGTGTTTATATCTTCCGAAGTTATGACTAAGAGTGAAACATGTGACTAAATTATTCAAGTTTCTTTGGTTAATCTTGATATATGGTGCATGTGCTAATGTGTAGTGGATGTAGAAACAAGTTAGTATGGTATAGATCTATGAGCATGCTTACACATTGTTGAGATTCATTTAACTTGTGAGCGATTGAGCCTAAATGTGATATATATGCTTTCTTCGTGTGTGTCAATTACTTGCCGCAGATTAAGTTAATAGACTATTGAGATTACTAGAACTTGCTCTTGTATTTTTCAAAGCTTATAGTCAGTTTATGTCTTGATTGAGGAAGTTATAAAGGCACTTATGATCTACCACCATTACCATATGTAGTATGTGTCCCATATGTTGTGTACACAAGTTGTGCACCCCATATTTAACCATTTTGAGTTTACATGTTTAAACTTTTTGTCATCACCTACATAATCCTAACCTTGAACATTAGTATACTTATATGTCTACCTTTGTTCTTGAACTTAGCAGAGCTATACATGATACATGTGCATGAAGATCAAGGTAAAAGGTTGTGAAGATGATGCGAATGAATAAATGTGGGGTATCAAGTTAGTCGTGTTGTATCAAAGCCGAATGAATGCAAAAAAAAAAATTCGGCAAGAAAGTAAAAAATTACTTTGTGGTGTGCTAGCTTGATACCCTAGGTTAACTATTGATGAAAAGAATGACATAAATGCCCAACAAGATGAAATCTGGTCATAATGGTGATACATATGAAGTAAATTCAATGGGGAAGAGGTTCCATGGTTGTAAAAGTTCAAGGAAGTCTCTTTACATTGATGGCTCTACTAGGTTTTAGAACTTGCTTTGAATTCCATATCTTTTTGTTCTATAAACCCATGAGCCTAACCCTATTACAACCATTGAAGCCTTTTTGATGTTTGAGATGGCACATTTTGATCTGTGGAGACTACTCACAAGAGTTGAACATATGGTTCTATCTATTTGGTAAATATTTGAATTGAGCGTTTAACCTTAAACACATATGAGTGAAACAAATTTGAGAACATATCTATGTGAGGTTGAATCTTGCCTTGTTTATTTGCATGCTACAACTTTACATTCATCATGATTATTTCTGTGTCCTACATGTTACATGTGTGCCATACATTGGAATTAACCTTCGAAATTCTTTGGATTGAATTTTGAAATCATGTGATCTTGGTGTTGCAAGTGTAGGAAGGTTGATGATGCAACATGTTAAGGGTGTTAGAGTTTTGTTTTTAGTGTTGAGTCTTTTTAGAGTCTTAGTTTAGTGTTTTGCTCGAGCACTAGCAAAAGATAAGTATCGGTTCTTGATGGGTGCAATAATGTGCATATTTGTGCTAATAATTTATTCTTTTGTTATTTATTCAGTAATATTAATTAAATTTATTGTTTTAGTAAATTTTTTTTGGAGAAATAAAGAAAAACGAAACAAAAGAGGATTCCTAATGCGACAAGAAGAGAAGAATAAGGAGTCATATGCAAATAAAGAAGCTTAAACCAATAAGGACTTGAAGAAGATCAATCAAGGAGTATATATATAAACTCATCTTAGGATTTTGGTGAAGGCGAATCAACATTGGGAGGAAGAATAATTCGGAAAGAAGAGCAAGGAGCCGCGAGAGGAGCATCAGTCGCTCAATCTTGACTTGTCGAGATTGGCCTTCGACCCATTGAATTATTGCTGGGATTTCTTCATCTTTTATTTAGTTTTACTTTTCTTTATTATGATTGTCGGTAGTTTAGCTTCTTTGTCTATAAAGAGCTAATTACTTAGTTATGGACTGATCGAAGTCCTAGATTTGTTTCAGTTTTGAACCCTTGTGATTTATATAATTTTGGATGAGAATTTTTTTACTACTTCATCATTGATGATTTCTATTATATGTTTCTTTGAGTGCACGCTTAGATGCATGTGTTAGGATTTATGGTCTTGATTATGTATGCCAGTATTAACATTGGTATATATTCTAGAGAGGCAAAAACAACACTATCAGTTGTGTGAAGATTTTTCTAGGTCATGTAAAAGCACTTACCAATAACTTTAGAAGCCTTGTTGTTTCTCAAGCATTCTACGAATTTTAATGACCGTAGTTGGTTAGTCTTAGATTACCATCATAAGATTACCAATTGGGGATCAAGTGGAGACAGTTTACCAACCCTGAAACATAACAAGTACGAGAGTGTAATACAGTTAGTGTCCTAACGATTTTGGAGTAATTGTGAGAATAAGTCATCCATTGTTGTGTAAATTAGGGTTGAAATAGATCAAAACTATCTAGGGTGGTGAGATAAATTCTTAGATCATCTTCCATTGTTGGTTCACTTTTTACTTTTCTATTTTGTTTAATTAATTTCCTCACTTAAATCACCTTTGAAAATTTCATAAATTTACGTGCCATGCTGTCTCTGTTGAATCTGTTTTTTTTTGTAATTTAAAGTCAAATCTAGATAATTTAATAAATTAATTCTTTGTCTATTAGTCGAGTCTGATCTGCTAGATTTCTGGTATTAGTGTTTCGAGTGGTTTAAAATATTTAGTCTCATGAGTCATCTGCGAGAATGATCCCTACTTGCCTTTGCTACAATCGATAATCTTACGTGTAGAGTAGAGACTTATTTTTATAAGTAATTTTCTTCCAATCAACTCCGACCCACTTTGTCAACTAGACAATGTAACCAACAAACCATAGTACGTACAATTTTGACAAATAATAAAATATATAAGTTTACTTTAATTAGTTCATCGTGAGATTTGTTTGGCGATATGGTAATCATCATGTCATCACTTCGCAATGTCATCACTTCACAACGGGATTAGATGAAAAATTGCCAGAGTACGGTTAATATATAATTATATATTGTAAAAGTAAATGATAATAAATTCAACTTTGAAACTTGATGATGTTTGGGGCAATGTAAAACAAAAACTTGTCCTTATTTGTTGAAGTTTTAGGCAGCGATGTTACTCTGAAAATATTAGAATTACGCAAGAGCTATATTTGATTATTCTTTTTTCGAAACCAGTACCTTGAATTCTCCTTCTCAACTTCACTGCTTCAAATACTCCAGCCCGGATACCCCATTCATGGACTCTTTCTTGTAGTAGTTAGCCATATATTCTTTCACAGTTGTTTTCTGGTAAATTTTGTTTTCTGGTAAATTTCTGGCACATAAATTTTTGAAGATTTTGTCTGTTGAAATATGTCTGAAGAAGCATGCCACAGATACTCTAGGACCTTCCTTCTTGGACACTATTCTGTGGTTGACGCTTATGGACTTCTTGTTTGAGATTAGCTGCATCAACATACACAAAGAGTTGTGCAAGTCAATCATAAGGCTAACAAACATATGCACGCAAGAAATAGAGTTGAACACAACATATTGATGGATCAGAAATAAACAACCGCTATGAAGATATAAGATATAGAGAGAGCTTGCCTGCAAGAAATCACCAATATTCACTACCAAAGCTTCGGGTATAGGCGGAACATCTACCCACTTGTTTTGGCATTGAACTTGGAGTCAACCAATATGGTTCTGAAGTAGGATGGTGATGAAGTCGGCATCAAAATGTTTGCCAGTGCCAGTGGTGAGTTCCGGCTCAGGGCATGGGGGATAGTAGTGACCGAGAATTAAATAGCCTTTTGCACAATCCAAGTTTTTGAGGTGGTCAGGTTTGAGTCCAATAGCCTCGGATAGCAATTCCAAGTAACTTGACACCCAACTTGAAAACATGCATGCCGAGTGTACATTGATATATCTCTACAAATCAGTTTAAAGACACGTACTAGCTTGTTATATAACTTGCAAGTAAATCCTTGATTCAAGATCACTCTTATATCTTTGTTGTAGAGATCAAAATGTACGTTGTCCTATATATGGATGATCATACAAAAAAAAATCGATTTAGCTTTGACATGTACATACATCAAATGACTGCTAAATTAATCCCTCAGTATAGCAGCCATAAATTAATATCTTTTTGAGCATTAATATAGAAAACACAAGAATTTAGAAGATTGTTGCTACAAAAACGAATCTCGAACCTGCAAACCACAGGCAATTCTTGAGGGGCAAGAGGCTACGGAGTCATGTGAAAAAACAAACTGTCTCTCCAATTAACAGAATCGGACTCAAAGCGATTAAAGCTACTAAAGAACTTGATTTTCTTGGATGCATCCAATGGATCCTTACAGTAATACTCAGCCTTCACCTCCGTGGGCAGCTCGTGAAACAGACGCATCCCAGCCACCATCCCTTCCAAGACACTCTTTGGTATCCCATGGTTCACCACCTGGAAGAACCCCACGCTCTCTGCAGCCCTCCGGACTCCGTCGACTACGTCAGCATGCATGTCGACGACGTCACCGAGGTCGATGACTGGGATAGTGAAATGACGACCTAGGGTTGGTTGAATGGTGTTGTCTTCCTGCTGCGGCCTTGTGAAAATTGATGGGACTTTGGTGATTCCGCCATCGACCATGTCTTTGACACCGGCTTTAGATTCGTCGAAGGCTTTCACCTGTTGGAGACGACGTTCCACTTGGTCGTCCGCGGCGGCGTTTGATTTCCCCCCGGTAAACATTCTCACTGACTAAGACTAACTGTAAATCTGTAAGGCCCAGAATTCAGAATTATATTGTTGTTTTTCTCTCAAGTTGTGCTAGCTCTGAAGGCTTTGGACATGCGCATCCACCTGGTTTAAGTACAAATTGTAATGTGATGTGAGTTGGACACCTGGTTACATGCAAAAATGGACGGTACTCATATAGGCAAAGAATCGGGTATTAATAAATGAATTCATTTACAAATTCAAATTCGATTTACATATTCAGATTTTTCGAAATCTAATCGAAATGAATAATCGCCCGTGCAATACGTTCAAAATAAACAGTTTTTATTTTTTAGGATTTTGTTAGTGTTATTGGGTTGACGCTCTGCGGTCCGTGCGGTAGAAATGACTTTTCCTATGGAGGAAATGATTCTCTAGCGATGTTATGATCAAGTCTTAGTTTTTGATTAAAAGAGCTAAGATGCGAGGTCTAAAGCAATTAGAGTTCTTAAGTGAGTCTGATTGTTAGTCTTAGGTTAACTACAACAAGGCATAAGTATTTTCCTATATATATAAGAAATCTTTAGAGAATCGAGGCGTCAACACCATAGATAGCATTTGCTCAGAGTAAACACGTACTTCTCATATCGAGAAAACCGTAGCAACCTGCGATTTGAAGATCTTCACCTGAAGAAGCGTGAATATCCAACAGTTCAAGGAAACAACCTTGTGTTCTCAACACTCGTTAAGAAGATTGCTCTGCCTTGCACCGAAAGAGCAGTGAGGTATCGATTTCTGTGGCTTAGCAAGAGACACGAAAACCATAAAATCTTAAGTCACTTAGGTAAAAAGAATTTATTGGACGGGGCTGGTGCTCTCCCCGTCTCAATCACTTCTCAGAAATTCAGAAGCGGTGAACCAACATTCAACGTTCTGCCCCACGACAGTGGCACGCTAGACATATATACACACACACGGTTGAGAACAGAGACAGTATGAGACTTCTCAGCACTGACAAGGCGGATTAACACCTCTCAAAGATACCCTATTCACAACCTGGATATATCAATGTAGTAAAATAAATAGGGGTTATCGAACACAAGGAATTGGTGAAACTAAATCCTAACAAACTACTGTGCTGACAGACTCGACTACAGAACACTAATGGTCATCGAACCTAAGCTAGACAGAGTCAAATGCAGCGAAATTTTGACACAATAAACTAGACACAGTGGCGGACTACCACACAAAATTTGAGGGTATTCGGAGTTGATTTGGTTACCGAAATAAATCAGCGAAGTTACAGCTAATGCAGAAAATAAATGCTGAAAGTAAATATGCTAATGAATGCAATTGAGTTTAAACTATATGATTAAAGAGTTAAGAGGAATGCAATCCACCACCGTCATTCCATCTATCTAACACATACTTAATCTAATGCACATATCCAATGAATGAAAGTTCCCAGGAAGAGTTGATCGTTACAACCACATCCTATTACCTAATCCTTATGCATATGCAGGTTTGTCATGGACCTCCCCTACATCTATCCCTCTATTGAACCCATAGTCATGGACCCCAAGGTTTACAAAGAAGAAAGCATTAAGTTCTAGAAAAGGTTTGAGAAGCTACAAGGGTTCACGAGTACACTATGGGCGTGTCTCGCTAGACCTATGGATTTCAATCTCCCAACGGTAAAATCGGTGTATCACTATAGAGAATCCGGTGGAAGAAATTATCTTCAGTCGCCCGTATCTCATGAAACTAGAATCCTAGCATGCATACTAAGTTGCGCACCAAAGCAAACATACAAGAATTCATACGGTGATCATTCAGAGAAAGAAACCTCATTCATAGAATATGCAAAACTAGATTAAAGTGTATGTATTAAAAAGACTTCATGTACGGGGCTTCAAGCAGCCCCTTAACAAAGGAAAATTAGCTACTCATAGTCATAAATAAAAACATCAAAGAATTCATGAAAGATAAATAAAAGATGGAGGAAGAAGAACTCTTGACGACGTCGAGATCAAACTTCGCTTGAATCCTCTGTTTTGTCTCTCCAGCCGTACGTCTTTTGTTCTTTTTTTTTCCAGCGTACGTAACTTCAGCCCCCCACTTGCTATATATATATATGTCTTGAAGCTAGGTTAATTAACCTAGTTGATATGGACCACATGCATGATTCCTTCTCCAAGTCCAAGTCCAAGTCCAAGTTGCCATCGAACTTCCTCTTTGCTTTCTATTTAATTTCTCTCACCAACTTCGCTGGCACCAACGTACGTAGTCACCTCGCCAAGCCATATATGATTGCAGTCATTAAACCCATCGAACTTGCATATATTCCCTCGCCAGACAGTTCCTCGATAAGAAACTTCCAAAACATATTATTTAATCTCCTTTTCTCCATTAATCTCCAAAACACCTAAAAACAAATAAACATAATTAATTCACTCAATTAATAACAATAAACTAAATATATGGAACAAATTAAATACCAAATAGATGCATAAATATGCAACTATCAAGCACCCTGGGATTTCTGGAGTCAAACATATTTAGCACGCCCAGTGGGACGGTTTTTCATGTGTCTACGCAAAATAGGGGAACCTTACAAAAGGGCAAACCCTCAGTGTCGCAAACATCCTCAACCGGCTTACCGGGAGCACGACTCTGCTGAGTGTCGCCCATTCTCCGTGAATGCAGTAGAGCTAGTTTTCGGAACCGCATGTCGCTTAATAATGGCATTTGAGTTCTTTTCTGAAGATGAAATTAGGGGCTTGACGTACAAAAACTACCTATCGTACGCTGCCAAGTGTGACCAATACTAGGCGGAACAACTTGCTTTCATCGACCGACGACTAGCCGATCAAGCGGTTATACTCGCCACTAATGGCGAAAAGACTGAGCTATGAATGCTGAAGTGGTCGCCTTAATGGCTGAATTTACCAAGGGCCTGGAGGAGCAAGCGACCCACAGGGTTCAGCTCGCGACCCTGGTCGAGAGCCAAGACAAAATGCGTTCCGAGCTCTTACAAGCATTGGAGATCGCACAGGCGCAGAAAAAATGTGGGCTACGCTCGATTTATTCAAGAGAACAGATGGTGACATTAGACAACTTTCTAAGTCCATGTCAGACTTCACGCACGCTCATTGACATGCATATAAGTTCCCAGTCGCCTGGCATGAGCAGTTTGATAGGTTCATGAGTCAGTGCAACATTCAGGTCGCCAAGCAACACCAACCGTATGAAACTCCTTTCCCAGTATTGGAGAAGAGCATTAATGCCGCTTGGCAGTGGCTTAAGAACTACAAGCCAATTAGCTTTCAAACCTTCAATGGAGATGGAGGCGAGAGTGCATCTACTAACTTGGCTCGCTTTACTTTACAACTTGGACCTTGGGGAGAGGATCCATAACTCAAATTGAGGGTCTTCAGTTCCTCCTTGTCAGGTTCAGCTCTGATCTGGTATACTGACTTAGATCCGAGATAAATAACAGAGTGGCCGGCTATGGAGACGTTGTTCATCAATCACTTTATAATGACAATGCCAGAAACAATCATAAGCAAACTGGTGGCCATGTCTCCGGCTCCTTCTGAGAGTCTTACATCGCTTTAGATCATAATACAATTTGTGCAAGACTCCTCTGGTAAAGGATGTTGTCATAGATATGGCGATCAATGGCTTGGAAGACCATTATTACCACCTATTCCTCATAAGCAAGCACCTTTCTTTGAATGAGTTCATCGCCACAGTGATGAAAGCTCATAATACCATGCAAGAGAGGGACAATAGGTGTAACGCCTTTAAGGAGACATACACGCCCAGGTCACCATATGAACTAGAAAGAAACAAGCCAACTACTGTGGCTTATATTGAAGACTCCATTGAAAAAGGCTATGATTTTGAGGACGAGCACGTTCACGCCGTCTAGCTAACCTCCAATATAGTGTTAAAACCTCGGAAGTTGCAGTAAATTAAGCAAGGGACTAGCGAAACCTCTCAATAATGGCATTTATTAAGCTAGAGTTTGAGATATATACCTATGATGCCAACTTGGCTCATGAGATATTGGATGAGCTGATCATTCAGTGGGCAACAAAGTGGGACTTCGGACCCATCCCTAGTATGGAGCAATTGATGGGGAAAAAGTACTGCAAGTTTCACGGCATATTGAACCATTCAACTGAGGACTGTGTCAAGCACAAGGATCAGATCCAAAAGTGGATCAACGAAGGCAAAAAACTGTTTCATTGGTAGACTCCCAACCATTCCCAAATCCGCAAGTCAATATGGTTGAGCTACAAGGGGTACCAGCGAGGCACGAGGCAGAAAAAGGTGATTGAAAGTCAAGAGAACTCAAAAGGGATTAGCTGCCAAGGGTACCTAGACCGCCTAGGTAATATACATTCTAGCAAGATCGAATGAATGAGATCCTTGACGAGCTGATTATGGAAGACCTTATCAACTACAGGCTTGTGAAAAGGCTTAAGGATCTAGCGTTTATGGGAACAGGTGATTATTTCTGTAGGTATCATAACAAGTTCGGGCACACCACTTCTTCATACATCGGGTTAAAGAACACTGTCCAAAGTTTACTTGACCATTGGGTAATCGGCTTCGGTAAGGAGGAGCGCTTAAGCAATTACTCCCGACCTTTGCCACAATTCCACAAGAAACTCAAGCAAGTGCTTCCAGCGCCAAAGCCTGAGCCGGTAAAGAAAGCGACATATTACTTATAATGTATCGCCGGTGGCTAAGATTCTAGATTATCTAATTCAAGCGAGAATCGTTGAAGTGCCATTCAGACCCTCGCCAAACCTAACAACTTTGGGAGGTCTCCCTTACTACCGTTTTCATCATGCATGGACCCATTTGATTGAGCAATGCATCAGTTTGGGATTTCAGATTCAGCAACAGATTGACGAAGGTGAGATTGCTATTGAGCAGCAAGGTGAGCAAGCGGCCCAGGATGCTAATGTTGGTGAGGGCCTTGTCATGGGCATGGTAGATGTGCAATGGAACAACCCCAACAAAAAGAAACACACGGTGAACCTTCAAAATAGTGGAGAGACGACTAAGGTGGTGTAACCGGCACCATCCGTAAAGGGCAAAGAAAAGGTTGACCCGAAGGCAGAGTCGCTAGTAACATTGTTCGCTACAAAGTCCATTGCAGTTTGAAGATATCATATGAAGAGCTGATGGAAGCAGTCAAGGTGTGCCCAAAGTTGGTCTCCCTACCTAAGCATTACCAATTTACTGGTCTGTGAGAGCTGAACCCGAGAGACTCACAAGTGTATAAGCAGATGCGAGCAGCAGAGAAGTTTTTTAAAACTGGCAACAGAGAAATCAAGAATGAATGAGCAACTCGCCAAACCTTACATTTCCCTAGCATTAAGGAACATTACCAAGGAGAATGTATGGTATGTCAAAGAAAAGGGGAAAACAATTGAGGTAACCCCCAGTAGATGAAGAAATTTGCAACGTCGATTTGGAGAAGCCAAAAGAGTGTTGGAAGCTCTGGATGTGGGCCTCATCAAGCCAGAATAACTGACTTATACACCCAAGCAGCTGCAAACGCGGCTGAATGCTTTGGAAACAAACCCTATTGTGGTCTTTGGCAAAACATCTCACGAGCCAAGGTCGGGGCAGCTAGACCTAGCGTGTTTTCTAGGAACCCTGACTTACTCTCAAGGGTTCAAGCTCTAGAACCTATCCATGAGGTTCAGCAGGCTTATAGGAAGCCTAGAAGCAACAAGCAGGCAATTAATGTCAACCAAAACCCAAATCATGTTGAGCTTAAAAGTCTTTACCTAGCAACTAAATTGAATGAGGTACAGATTTCTTCAAGTGAAACAAGGGGACTTAGGTGGAAGCCAAATCCATTAGTGGAAAAGGAGCACAAGGAAGCTATGACCCAAAACAAGACAACTACTTCATTGGCAAGCCAAAGAAATAGCTTGTTCTCTCTAGCGAGTGTCGAACCTACACTTGAGGTTTTGTTTGAAGATCAACTCATAGTTGCTATGGATTCAATACTCCCCATCGACCATGACATGGCCGAAGATAAACCACGGGTGGAAGAAACGGTGCTAAAGATAGAGGAAGTCGAGGACGAGGAGCTGGTAGAGTACAACGAGGATGAAAAGCCAAAGACGTATGTATCTGACAAAGAGTTTGACGTGAACATGGTTTTTATTTGATGTAACATTCCGTCCCGAGAATTTTTCGTTCTAATATTTGTTTAAGGTTAATCGAGGAAGGTAGTTAGTTTTTACCATCGATAATTATCGATGGCCTTTCTATAAGAATTTTATTTATTTCATTTTTTGAGAAAGTTCTTTGAGTAAAGTCGTAGAGTTTATCGAGATGAGTTCGTGGCCATGTCAAGTATTAAAATCAGAGTTATGGTCTACGAAAGTTTTGCACAATTTTATGAATTTAAATTAGTCGCAACTCACACCTATAAATAGGACTTTCCGCAAATAAAAAGTCAGACTTTCCATTTGTGGTTACGAACCCATTGACCCACGTTGGCCAGCTCTTGCGATGAAAATCACCGGCGAGCTCTGGTCGGCGGCGCAACGGATTCTGGCCACCAAATTAGGAGTTCTTGATATCAAAGTGATCGGTTTGATCCCCTCTCCCTTTTCCCTAAGCTCTATGTCGCCAATTTGGATGGATAACGCTGAAATTTCGAGGTGAAGCTCTGGGAAAACCTAGGTTTTAGGCCAATGAGTTTTCCGGCGAGTTGGCCATCGAAAATGGTATAGTTTGGTTCCTCTTTCTCTCCTATATGTGTTGTGCCATTGGGTTGTTTGGTTGTAGGAGCTATTTGCCAAAATCAAATCGATTCAAATTCGTACGATTCGGCCTCCGCCGTGAGCGGCGGTTGGCGACATTCTGGCCCATCGAGGTTAGAGGGGTTTTGCTCCCCTCATCCCCACAAGTCTTTTGGTGCTAGCCTCGAGTCACTCCGTGGCTCGATGGCGGAGATTGGCACCGGAAAGAATTTTGGGCCGTGGGTTTTAGGGCTCGATTCTGGCCAAACTAGCTGGAATTGGGTATATGTCATTTAGGAGAAATCGTTGGGCTTAAAGAGATCTTTAAATTGATAGGTTATCCTCTATCGCCGGCGGTGGTGGCCGGTGGTGGCACGTGGGCAGCACGCGCCGCTATCCTTCGCAACGCGTCTGGCCGGAAAAAAAAAAAAGCTTCCAAATTGTGTCAAGTTTTATATCGTTGTATTAGTTTTGACGCTGCGAGTTTATTGGTGAGGATATTAATTGCATTGGACATAATTTGATGTGGACTTAGAATTAATCGGATATTAATTAAACAATTTTACGATAATATTGATTGGTTGAGTCAATCGTTGATTCGACCTCGAGCCGCGTAATGTTTGAGGAATGTGTTGCCATACTAAAAACGATTCAAAAAATTTGAATTTGGAAGTAGATTAAAGCACCTCATTAGTTTGGAAAGCACGTTATTTGAGAATGCGAGGTTCTCGACGATAGTGCTCGTCGGTGAACGAGCTAAGCTATTCATTTTGATTTTTGATGATTAGTTATTAAGTATTAATCGTTGTTTCAGGATGACATGTTCACGGCCAGTGACAGATGCATAGTAGCGCCAAATGACGTGCTTTAGCTTGATGGAAATCACAGCACAGTACTGGAAGTGAACTCTTTTATTTTCACAGTCAATAACGAAATTATTTTTCAGCATTTGAGTATTACAGTATATTTTACGGTATGTTACAGAGCATTTAAATTTGGAGGTTTATTTTGTGATAACATTAGTTAGTTGCATCGATGTACTGACTGCTCAACTGATCACCGGATAGTCCGGTCAGGGGAGGTTAGGGCAAACACCTCGTCTGACCCATCACCTATATTTTTCATACAAATAGTCGACTCAGGTTAGGTGGCCTGGGCGATCACCTCCATTTGTATTTCAGTTATACTATTTTGAACTCGCATTATTTCACAAAATAAGTGGAAAGACATGTTAATTTAGTTTTATCAATTTACGTACATCGTACGATTATGTTGTTTTGTCCACTCACTCTAACGTTTTATGTTATTATGCCTTTCCTTGGGCCCTTTGTTTAGTCCAGATTGCAGGTTAGTCAGTTGAAGTCTTAACCGTTCAAAGTGGGAGGCTTGATAGTCCACAACTTCCGTCTTCTCAATGTAGGTTCTTAGTTGAAGTGCAGGGTTACTCGTGTTAGGGTAGCTGGTACCGATTAGGCGGTGCTAGATACTCTAATACGGGTCCCGCAAGACTTATTCTGGATTACTATGATAATCTGGGGTGGGTCTTGTCAATTGGTATCAGAGGATTAGGTTTCATGATCCTATCGTTTATCATGTACTCTTAGTGATTCTTAGAGTGCGATGGTCCGACTGTAGAGGATCCCATCATATGCTTTGGGGTATATGGATCACTAATGGTATAAGATAATCTTTAAGGTGTGTTTCAGGTGATAGTGAGTCTCTTCGGTCTCTAGTGTCATGCCTCATGGACGTGATCGACGACTTCAACAAAGCCTACCGTCAGAAGTTTACGAGATGATTTTGAAATATCTTCCTTACGCCCTATTCTTAAGATTTCCACATCATAGTGAGCCGCGAGGTTATTTTGGG
Source organism: Geum urbanum (assembly GCA_946800695.1). NCBI lineage: Eukaryota > Viridiplantae > Streptophyta > Magnoliopsida > Rosales > Rosaceae > Geum > Geum urbanum. The sequence goes on from OX327012.1 coordinate 5,106,904, forward strand.
CAGTAATCATGTTAGTTTTCCAACTCCCTGCATTTGGGGTTGTCATAAGGGATTATGTGTGATGGTGTTAGCTCACGAGTTAGTGAGATCATTGATAGCCTTCCTGGAAACTTCTGTGTAGGTCATTAGGATGACCTTGTTGCGAGATTAGGTGTTTTCAATTCTTGGCTGAGGAGCCGTTATAGTATGATATGTCGATAGCCTTAGTGTGTTGGCTTGTAAGTTGGATGCGTATAAGCAGCACTAGTAAAGATAAGTGATCTTGAGTTAGATTTTCCCATTTTTGGGGACTATGAAGAGGTTGTCTCCATCATACGTGTCATAGAAGGGCAGTGTCAAATGGTCAGCACTGTGTACTTCTACTTGAATTGATGATGGAGGCATTATGATAATTCAGTGCCTAGAGATTCGTTAGTTATTGATCTATAATGTTTACTCAAATGCTACTCGAGTACATGACAATGCTTCCTGGGGAGACTTTCGATGTCGTCAATGTTGAGCGAATCCTAGAGATTTAATACATTGACGCAGTACATTATTTATTATTGTTCTACAAAAACCCTTAGCGTGTTATATGCAGCTTCTCGATTCTTTTTCGAGTACGATAATGAGTACTCACATTTGTTTCAATTCGATGATTCCTCGTTGTTTAAGGTGTATTTGAGCTATATTTTTTTAGGCCTCATGCACGAGAAGGAGGAGTTAAGTAGTAAGTTAAGGGAGTTTTCTTCTTGAGTACTTGCGCCGTAGCTCTGGAGGAGCGTGGTAGCATTTCGTAGCTATACATAAGATCTTTATTACTTAATTGGGTGATAGTAACTCTCTTTCCAATACTAGTTTTTTTTGTTCTATTTTCAAGTTTATTTTACTGGAGGGAATCATAGGTATGTGTACTAGTGTAGTTATATTGCTTATGTGGAAAACTCCAAGATGTAGAGTTTCTTGGAAATAGTTTTGATGATCAAGAGGCCCTCGTTGGGTATGCCTTTGGGTAATCGTACATCGAGGTAGTGATTCATGCTGTTTTGGTATGTTGATACTGCGGGTAATGTGAACATTCATTCTGTCAGAGAAAGGTGTGGTCCCTTAGTTGTGGACGAGACGAATAAAGTATCAAGGATATGGAATAATTGTGAAATTGAAAATGAAGTTTATAGTAGAGGTCAAATTGATCCTCTGATATTTTTTGGGATCATGTGTTTTATCGAGAGTACGTTTTCTTGAGCCATATGTTTACTCTTTGGCTCGACCTTTGCCACTTTGACCTAACCCGACCATTTGACTCGATATTATCTATTATAGCCGGTCACCATTGTTGTTGTTTATGGTGAACCTTCCATCTCTTGATTCGTGTTTCATTTGATTTTGTTACATGTTGTTACCCAAGGAAATTAAATAGATATATCTCCGGGAAGTACTAATGACATATTCATTCGTGCTTCGACCAGTCGTGGACCTCGGGGGTTAAGAGTAACTATTTCTTGGTATGGTATGTAGTGACAATTGTGTATCTATTAAGGCGGTTATTTTTGTTGCTTCTTGGGTAAGCAACCTTTGTCAGCTAAGCAATGGGAACTCGTTGTCCCTTATCGGGGATTGTGGCATCAATTTGGAACTTCACGTTTTACCATGTTTGACGATGTCTTTAGCCAGACTTAATATAGCCGTGAGTGTATACTTACTTCATTATAGGTGTTTGATCTATTTACTGAACGTTATTACATAGAGTGGGAAGGTAGTAGTTGACTTGCTTTGTTTCTCATTTAACTACAGTAAGGAGTTTGATAAGATCAGGATTGTAGTCGCCTTGACTTTCAACAAATTCTAAGTTGATGACAGCGATTTAGATTCATCCACTCACGTGTGAGCTTATTTATTCAGCTATGTTTTCCTAGAAATGACATTAGATTTTGGCTTTAACATATTTTCATTACATGAGTTGATCATCACTTATTAATATCACTAATAGCGTGGAACAACCAATTCAAGAATATATTTGATTAAACCCCACTGTAGTCAACTCGTTGTGTGAGAAGTTTCAAATTGACATTAGTATTGGAGATTTAAATCTCTTCCTGAATTTGTCGTGTTCATTTTATGTCATGAACACGCTTACCTCTATAAAGATGTTTCAAGAGATGTGCAACTAGTTCAGAAATATAATTATCTCTGTTATGAATCACAGAAGTTCACGAGGGTGAAGACGTTAATATCAAGATTCTAGATCAGACTTATGCATTTTACGCTTGTACAATTAAGAACCACTAAGCTTGATAACCAGCATGGATTTGTGTATATCGCAAGAATGTGCAGAGATAAGAGAAATATAAGTATGAATTAATTTAGGATATATTGCACACACTCCGGGTTCTTGCTAGACTAGATGGAGGAGCATCATGCAGATGAATAAGCGATCATCACTCACAGAAGTATTTATGTGAATGACACATGAAAATGCCAGTTATTGATTCGTGTGCGACGAAAATGTAGTTTATTTCTATAGGAAACAAAATTTTATCAGTGATTCTGCAAGGAATTGTACCGTTCCTTGGACTTCACAACAATCTGATCCTCTTATTAGTTATCGTTGGGTAAGCATCCAATGTTAAAGCAATCATGAATATTTATGGTAGTAAAGCGAGGTAAGTGCAGTGATTCAGTTATTCAATTGGACAATAGATCTGGGTAAATAAATTAACACCTCAGTGTTTACCACTTCGAGTGGGCAAAAATACTAGGCATATATATTTATGTGTAAGCTGAAGCCTATGTCTATTTTTCAATGAATCTTTCAGCATTGGACAGTATTAGATACGTTTTTATTTGAGCTCTGTATGTGTGAGCTATAGATGCTTAGATATGGGTGCGATGTTCGTTATGCAGATTGTAGTACGTGAGTCATGAGACTGGTGATATGAGTTTCGGGACTCAAGTTACGCACCAACAATACTTTTTCATCGCCGAGAGATTCATAGCTAATATGATTAGTCAGACTTTAGAGGAAATGCAAAGTTTTTATCTCCAAATTAGAGTGAGATTGGAGATCACAGTATGACTCTTTGTAGTCCGCTCGTAGTTTTGGGCATATTTGAGGCAAATCTCAGTGATTTCTTATGAGCCTCGCTACATTATAGTTATTAATTTTGATATTTGTGTTAGTCCAGTTAGTGTATTGAACAAAATTTATTTGATTTGTTGAGATATTTGGTGTTATGATCATTGTAATTCATATACCAGAAAAAGTCACTTAGGCGACGAAACAGTTCCGTCGCCTAAGTATTGTCGTGTAAGTACCGTAGTTTAGGTACTTAGACGACGACATCTCCAATTTGCGTCGTCTAAGTTATACTTAGATGACGCATATTATTGTGTCATCTAAGGCATACTAAAACGACGGATTAAGAACCGTCATCTAAGTCCCACTTAGACGACACATTTTTTCGTGGTCTAAGTATAGCCTTAAACGACACAAGTTTCCGGCGTCTAGGTGATCTTACTTAGACGACCGAATCAAATTTGCCGTCGTCTAGGTGACAGTACTCAGACGACGAAATCAATGATTCCGTCGTCTAAGTAGTAAATATCTTTTTTTATAAATATAATAAATCTAATATATTAAATTAATAAATGAATTTAAAATAAAATAACTAATAATAATCAAAAATATATTAAATATTAAATTCGTACAAAATTAATAAAATATTGTTTGATTACGATCAAGATCACAAAAGTACATAAAAAAATCTAGTTAGCGACAGTAGAAGGCGTATGGGCCCCGCCGATCCCACCCCCGCTCGGATCATCGTCGTCGGGTCCTGGAGGATACTGAGAGCCAAACGGGTGACACATAACATTGGGATCTAGGCCTAGCTTAATCGACATGATGCATATTAATTGATCCATATGATCCATCCGAGCTTGAGCTGCTTGACTCTCCTCCCGAGCCTTACGAGCGTCCTCCTGAGCCCTACGAGCGTCCTCCTGGGAAGCTAAGGCGTTGTCGTTAGCCACTTGAGCTTGCTTCTGGAAAACTTGTATTTGCTTTCGTCCCGCTGCATTCAAGCGCCAACTCCCGGATGATGTGGGTTGGCTCATATCTCGCTCGACTCTCCGTCCAAGACCACAAACCTCTTTACCAGGTTGACGGTCGAAGACTGCATCTGCCACTTCTATCTGAGACTCTGTCGAAAGAGTAGGCAGCTCCTCAAGCGTGATCCCTGAACTCTGGGATTGCATATCCGCAATTCTCTCGTCTGCCAATTGTTGCAACCTCTCCTAAAATGAACATGAACAATATCTATATGAATATCCCCCAAAAAATTGACATTATTTCCCCTAAAAATTGAGAAAACCAAAATCCTGCACGAAAACCAAAACACTTCTAATAACATCAAAACTAAATCTCATTCACATTTCTCAAGTTCACCATATGTATCCCACATGCACCTATGTACCACACATGCATATAATCAATTACCTATGTATCACACAAATAATATCCTCATTTATCAAGTTTATCTCTTTATGCACAAGTGAAGAAGCAACAATAAAATTAAATATTATTACTTTGGGAAAAAATGTTACTTACGGTGTGTTGAGTGCCGAGATGTTCAGTCTGCTCAGGCCTATTGTAAGCAGAAATGCTGCTTACTATGAGCGGGTATTTCAAACCCTTTTGCAAGTGCTCATGCACCATGTTGAGCATTTTGCAGGAGCCCGATCCGTGGTGCAACAGTTTCTTCTCTCGATTAGCTCTATTCCTCTGTGATTGCACCTGTTACACAACAATTTAAATTATTACGTAATTAATCATTATTCAACAAAAAATTTCTCCAAAAAATGACACGAATGTGGAGGAATATGAATTACAAACCTTATACGGTTCGGACTTAAAGTGGGCTTTCAACCACTCCCACTCATCTTCCCTTCCCTTTTTGAACTCCTTCGGAGTCTTTCCGGGGTTTGCCTTGTACGTCTTGTGCAATGCGCACTTCCAATCCTTGAAGATCTGGTGAGCGGTTTTGTTGATGTAGTCCACCATCTTCGGAGTATGTTCATAATTAAAATTGTTCTAACAAAAAAAATTTAAACAATTAGAAACAGTAAACACTAGAATTTGTTATCAATTATGAAAAAAAACTATAATATTAAATATTTTTTTACCGTGAGTCCACAGAACACGTTCATTTTGTCCTCGTCGGAGAGCTCTTCCCAAGTAGGGGCTATCATACGTACATGAGAACGTACGTAGTTTCTGATTTTGTGAGCTATCAAACTAGTCAGCCTCCTTCCTTCAGGACATCGGGTGAATGCATTTAAAGGCACATCGGTCCTCCGTCTTGTCGATGTCTTTGCTACGCTCTCGGCTTTGCTTCTATTGTAAATTCCCCGAATGCGTTTAGGGGGTGGAAGTGAGAGGTCCCTCCTGTTTCGCCGTCTCGCACTAACGACAGCTGAATCTTCATCGGATGATTGGGGCGCCTGTGACGTCCACCCTGAACCGCCCTGATTAGCTGCAACGTCGTTAATATGAGGAGCTTGCGGAATCTCCCTTTCATGCGCCGGACTCGTACCTGACTCATTGGGGGCTTGATTCCCCTAACCCATCTGTCGTAAGACAGATTGATGCCACGATTTTTTGTCTTTTGTTGTGTGCCTTTTCGGCATCTTATATTTCTATATATTAACACATTTATATTTATTTCACATATAATTATAAACATAAATAAAATAAAACATATATAAATATATATATATATTAACACATATAAGTTAACATATCTATATATTAATTAACACGTGAATTCAATATACGTACATATCCATATATACCAATTATCCAATATATTATACACATGCATATAAATTATCCAATTATGAAATTATCCAATTATACATATCTAAATATATCAATTATCCAATATTATACGTACATATCCAAATATATACACAAATATACAAATACACACAATACATATATACACAGTAATATACATAGTATATATATATATTACGTATATACATAGTATTATACATAATATATATATGGCCAGCTGGAATATGTACATGCATGCATAAATATCGATCGAGAGGGAGAGAGACGTACCGGAGAGGGATCAGTGAGGGAGAGGGAGACCGGAGAGGTACGGTGGGGTGTTGGAGAGGGAGAGAAGGACCCGATTGATCGAAATCGCCGCCGGTGAGGGACACGGGACCGGTGAGGGGGCGGCGCCGTTGAGGAGGAAGAGAGAGAGGGAGAGAGAGAAACCGGTCCATTTTCTTATACCCAGTTTTTCACTTAGACGACGCAATCATATGGTTCCATCGTCTAAGTGTCCACTTAGACGACGGAACCATATTATTGCGTTGTCTAAGTGGTTTTTGAAAGCCACCTAAAAAAATGGGCGGTTAATTATCACCGCCATTATTTTTGGCTTAGACGACGCAATCACATGGTTCCGTCGTCTATGTGGTTTTTGAAAGCCACCCAAAAAAATGGGCGATTACTTATCACCCGCCATTATTTTTGGCTTAGACGATGGAACCATATGATTCCATTGTCTAGGATAGTGTTTTTAAATTACTCGCCAAATTTATCGACATCTAGGATATCACCAAATTCGATTGGTCTTCAATTTGTCCATAATTAAATTAATTATTTAATCGATTATCGACGTATATATACGCGCGCATGTCGAAAATTTGCATTAATGAATTAATAATATATATCGGTTTTATATATTCAACATGCATATATATACATGCATGAATCAAAATTACAAATGCACCGAACTCAGTGGATCAATTAATCACTTTCGTCATCATAGTCTTCATCAACATCTTCCTCTTCACTACTCTCAATTGATGGTTGGTCCTCATCATCATAGTCTCTATCATTATCATCATATCTGAGGTCATCTTCATCCTCCAGCTCCTCATCTTCAGATGCATTATCAATCGTAAGGTCCGTGATCTCATTTTCAGTAAGATCTGTTTCCCGAGCAGGCATGAGTAAGCGTTTGTTAAGGCGAATGAGTTCCCCTGTGTCTGGGATGAAAAAAGTATCAAATTCTTGATATGCACTGACATTATCCCGTTGAGTATGAATCAGTGACGACCCTTTGAGTGTTGTGGCACTCCATATTTCTCGGTGAGACATATGGTTTACTATTTTTCAACCTGCATCAGTTTTTGGATCATCCAGATAGAACACCTGCCTAGCTAATGTGGCAAGAGCAAAAGGCTCATCCTCATACCAGCTTGAGTTTGTATCAACTGATAAAAGGCCTAGATCTTCCTTTGTACGCTTGAACCATTTACACTTGAATAAAAAAACGTTGATACAATTCCCATATAGTAGCTGAACGACATTGACAAGAACTCCGTAATATACATCGTCGCCTTGTCCGACCGCGATCCCACTATTTTGTGTTCTTCTTCCTTCATCTTAGTCCACCGAATGAAACTTTACACCATTAACAAAATATCCGGGGTAAATATAGTGTTGAATCGGCTTACAGGCCAATATGTGCTTTTCCCATGACCACCACCTATTGTGGTTAGAGGATTTCTATAGATCATCCATCTGCAAAAAATGTGAACGTACAAGATGTAATTAAGAATATATATATATATATATATCTACCAAAAATTTGATATAGTTTTCCTTAAAACTAAAGGAAACCACGAATAAACCTGCATCCAAAATCTGACGAAAACACTACAAATCCATAAATTAAACACCAAATCAAATAACAAATTACTTAACTAATTAATCCCTAGTCCAGTTCCAGATATATATATATATATATATCAACATCAAATTTTAAAAAGGAAGTACAAAGCCTATGTGCATGGTTTAATAATTTAAACATACATACCCATTGGAGGAAATAATCAGGGAACTTCTTCTTAAGCATTTTTTCAACCCAGTTAGGACTCTTGTCCGGTTTGACTGTCTGAATTTTAGTTCTGTAACTTTGCATGTAACCAGTAACATCGTCACAGTCTCGCAACACTACCGAATGTGCTTTAATAAGTTCCTCATGACTTAATCTTTTGGTTAATACTCCTTTAAACGGTCGTACAAGATCTGTGACGACTGAAAGATTGTAGGTAACAGGTGTATTGGAGGCGGTCTGGACCAGATCATTAAAGTACTTGTTGTAGTAAGTAATAAACTCACGCATTAGGTATGTTTCCACGATGGAGCCATCCGGGGCAGACCTGTTTTTGACAAATCCTTTATACTGTCCGAGTTGTCTACAAAATAGGCATTATATTATTAATTCGCATCGATCTTTGTAAGAAAAGAGATATATAAATGATTGAAAATGTGTTTAAAAAAATTCAGTACTACTCCATATTTTACCTTTTCTGAGGATACATCCATGTGTACTGGACCAGACCAGAAAGCAGGACTTGTTCGGGAAGATGAACCATGAGGTGAATAATGATGTTGAAGAAAGCAGGGAGGAAAATCCTCTCGAATTTGCAGAATGTGGGCAATTTCGTATTGAAGTTCGACTACATCTGACTTCTTCAACTCCTTGGTGCATATCCTCTGCCACCATCTGCACAATGCAACTATTGGTTTGACGACGTCTTTAGGCAAATAAGGTCGAATCACCACTGAAATCAAACGTTGCAGCATAACGTGTTAGTCATGAGTCTTTAAACCAATGAACTTGTGTTCCCCTATTTTGACATAGTCATATATGTTGGATGCATAATTAGACGGATACCGAACACGCTGAAACCAGTTGAATACAACATCCCTCATTATCGGCTTCACTGTGTAAGGTGTAGTGAGCATCTTGTTGTAAACACCTCTTCTATACCTCTTTAACCACAAGGGACGGCATATATTCATAGATTCCAGATCATTTTGCGCTTTGGAAGTATCCTTAGTCTGGAACTTAATATAGAGAATGGTTCCTACCACGTTGTCGCACACATTCTTCTCTATGTGCATGACATCTAGGTTGTTCCTTAACTTCAATTTTGACCAATAAGGCAGTTCAAAGAAAATACTCACGTGGTGCCAATATGCCAGATATTGTGGAGGGTGTGGATTAAGTTTCTTCACATCATCATCATTGGTCAACACACCAAAATTGAAGCTATTTAACCTCTCAAAAATCTCTTCACCGGACCACTGTAAGGGTTTAAGACCATTCTCTACTGTCCCATCGAAACAGTCTTTATCCTGTTGCCACTGGTGATCATGAGGAAGCCATCTATGGTGACCCAAGTAACACACCTTCCCTGCGTGCCAACTAGAGTTGACGTCGTCTAAGCAGATAAGACAAGCATTGTATCCTCTGGTTGTGCAAGATGCCAACATCCCATATGCGGGAAAATCGTTGATGGTCTACATTATCGCGACCCTCATCAAGAACATTGTGTTACTGAACTTGTCATATGTTGGAACTCTAGTTTCCCACAACAGTTTCAGCTCGTCAATCAATGGTCTGACGTACACATCTAACCACTTTCCAGGAGACTTAGGCCCTGGAATTAGCAGAGTAAGGAAATTAAATTCCTTGTTCATACACATCCAGGGAGGCAGTTGTACGACATGAGGATAACTGTCTAAGCATTGTACGTGCCATCGTTAAAAGGATTGAACCCTTCTGTAGAAAGTCCTAGTCTGACATTTTGAATCTTCGCTGCAGAGTCTGGAAATTCCTTGTCGAAATATTTAAAAGCCTCCACATCTGCTACGTGTCTGAGCACATCATCATCTATTCTCTTTTTCGTGTACCATCTCATCGGCTATGCTATATATAGAGACATGAACAAACACTATAGTCTGGGAATCAACAGAAAATATCGAAGCACCTTCACATGAATCTTCTTCTTCGAACTCCTCCTATCAGGGTACTTCCATCTAGAGTGGTTGCAAGCAGAACAATAGTCCAACTCTGCATACTCCTTATAAAATAGCACACAATCGTTTCTGCAGTCGTGGATTTGCTCGTACTTCAGACTGAGTTTGCTTAAGACACTTTTTACCTTGTAATGGGAATCTGGAACCTTGTGATTGTTAGGAAGCAAATCAAATATGTGTTTCTGGATTTCATCAAAACCTGTATCCGATATTTTGTGCTTCTTTGTACTCTATTTCGGTAATTATGGCATGCAACACAGTCTGTGGACATCCATCGTACACCGGGGTTCAGGATTCAAGTAGCATGCTATTGTACCTATCAAATTCAGTTGTGTCAATTTCCGGGAATACGACAAGGACTGGGTCAACATTAAGAGTATCAGATCCTCCTCATTCGTGTTGTTGTCTACCATGTCGACTGAATTCCGAAAAAGCATCATGGACCAAATCCACAGTGGGGTTCCAAGAAGGGGTGTCATTACCACTGGATGAGGCACCCTGGTAACTGTACCTTGAGCTAAAGTCTGGGCCTGAGCTAAAGTCCACTACTTCACCGTGCTCACTCCATGTAGTGTAACTCCATATCATACCGTGCTCATATAAGTGATGAGCCATAACATGAGACTCCATAAACTGATGGTTAAGACATTTTCTGCACGGACACCTTAAACGCTTCTTTCCTTGACCATGTTGCATCGCAAACGTTACAAACTCTCTGATTCAGTCCATATACCTCTCATCACTTCTATTTGCCAACTGTATCCAACTCTTGTCCATATTCCTGTGTAAGTAAACGAAACTTTAAAATTATTGAATAAACCATTGTTAGAAGTTAACAAAAAATTGTTATTCAATTCATACAATTTCTAATTAATTAACAACTAATTAATTAATTTATCTCTGATTAACATTATTTACTTATGAGATTAATATATCGATCAACACAGATGTATATATATATATGCATTTCAAGCGCAATATTGTTCATCAATAATTAGTTAGCTACACACAATTAATTAAACAAAATAGCTAGCTAGCTAGGTTCACATTATGGAATAATATATATATATATATGCAAACAAATTAAAACCGTCGGAATGATTGATTCACGGATCAGAATTATTAGTACTGATCAAATTGAATATACGTACATACCTTAATTCGTCGATAATTATTAGCCGACCGGTCGACGTAGTCGTTGATCGAAATGAAGTGATCGAGCTACCTAGAGGTAGGCTAGCTAGGCTTATATATATTATTTTATTTGAGAGAGCTAGCTAGAGAGATTGATGAAGAGAGCTAGATGAAGAATTCGAAGATGAGAATTGAAAGAATGACGAAGAGATGAATAAGAAGCTGATTGATATATATAATTGGACTTTTTTACTTAGAAGACGCAAGTATTAATTTTTCATCGTCTAAGACATATCTTAGATGATACAATTAAGTAGATTCGTCGTCTAAGTGATTTCTTATACAACGCCTAAAAATGGTGTCGATCTGTCGTCTAAGACTTCACTTAAATGACGCAAGTATATATGTCGTCTAAGTGGAGTCTTAGACGACGCAAATCCATTGCGTCATCTAACACAACACTTAGACGATGACATATAGACTTGCATCGTCTAAGACTCTACTTAGACGACGCAAATACATTACTCGTCGTCTAAGTATTGTCTTGGACGACGTAATGGATTTGCTTCATCTAAGAGACTTTTTCTGGTAGTGATAATTTTATTGATTTTGTTTTTCTAGAAAGTTCTTTGGGGAAAGTCGTAGAGTTTATCGAGACGAGTTCGTGGTCATGATAAATGTTAAAATCAGAGTTACGATGAAGAAGTTATGGTCAGCGAAAGTTTTATACGATTTTACTAATTTAAATTAGTCGCAACTCACACCTATAAATAGGACTTTCCAAAAATAGAAAGTCAGACTTTCCATTTTTGGTTATGGACCCGTTCACTCACGTTGACCGGCTCTGGCGACGAAAAATCACCGGCAATCTTAGATCGGCGGCAGAACGGATTTCGGCCACCAAATTAGAAGTTCTTGATATCAAAGTGATCAGCTTGATCCCCTCTTCCTTTTCCCTAACCTCTACATCGCCGATTTGGATGGATAATGCCAGAATTTTGAGGTGAAGTTATGGGAAAACCTAGGTTTTAGGCCGATGAGCTTTCTGGCGAGTTGGCGTCGAAAATGGTATGGTTCGGTTCCTCTCTCTCTCTCTCTTCTATGTGTTGTGCTATTAGGTTGTTTGGTTGCAGGAGCTATTTGCCAGAATCAAATTGATTCCGATTCTTATGATTTGCCCTCCGCTGTGGCGATAGTTGGCAGCGTTCTGGGCTGTCAAGGTTAGAGGGGTTTTTCTCCCCTCATCCTCACAAGTCTTTTAGTGCTAGCCTCGAGTCACTCTGTGGCTCGACGGCGAAGATCGGCGCCGGAGAGATTTTCGGGCCGTGGGTTTTTAGGCTTGATCCAGGCCAAACAAGCTGAAATTGGGTATAGGTCCTTTAGAAGAAAACATTGGGATTGGAGATATCTTCAATTTGATAGGTTATCCTCCGTTGCCGGCGGTGGTGCGTGGGTGGGATGCGCTGCCGTTTGTGGCGGCGCGGCTGGCCAAAAAAAAAGCTTTCGAATTGTGTCAAGTTTTATATCGTTAGATTCGTTTCGACACTGCGAGTTTATTGGTGAGGACATTAAATGCATTGGACATAGTTTGGTATGGACTTAGAAATAATTGGATATTAATTAAACGATTTTACGATAATATTGATTGGTTGAGTTAATAGTTGATTCGACCTTGAACCGCATAATGTTTGAGGATTGTGTTGCAATATTAAAAAGAATTCAAGAATTTGAGTTTGGAATTAGATTAAAGCACGTCATTAGTTCAAAAAGTTCGTTATTCGAGAATGTGAGGTTCTTGATGATAATGCTCGTCGGTGAACGAGCTAAGATATTCATTTTTGATTTTTGACGATTAGTTATTAAGTAATAATCATTGTTTCAGGATGACATGTTCGAAGCCAGTGACTGATGCATAGTATTGCCAACTGACGTACTTTGGCTTGATGGAAATCACGACACAGTTTGTGAGTCAACCATTTTATTTTCACAGTCAACAACGAGTTCATTTTTCAGCATTTCCGTATTACAGTATATTTTACGTTATGTTACAGAGCATTTAAATTTGGAGATTTATTTTGTGATGGCATTAATTAGTTGCATCGATGCACTGACTGTTCGCCTAATCACCGGATAGTCTGGTCAAGGAAGGTTAGGGCAAACACCTAATCTGATTGGTCATGGGAGGTTAGAACAAACACCTTGTTTGACCCATCACCTATATTTTTCATATAGATAGTCGACTCAGGTTGGGTTGCCTTGGCGGTCACCTCCATTTGTGTTTTAGTTATACTATTTTGAACTCACATTATTTCACGAAAATAAGAGGAAATGTATGTTAATTCTTTTTTATCGATTTATGCATATCATATGATTATGTTGTTTTGTCCACTTACTCTAACGTTTTATATTTTTATGCCTTTCCCTGGGTCATTTGTTTTAATTGCTCAGATTACAGGTTTTTTGGTTAAAGTCGTAACTGCCCAAAATGCGAGGCTTGATAGTCCATAGCTTCTTTCATCTCAGTGTAGGTTCACAGTTGAAGTGCAAGGTTACTCATGTTAGGGTAGCTGGTACCGATTAGACGGTGCTAGATACTCTAATACAGATCCCGGAAGACTTATCCTGGATTACTATGGTAATTCCGGGTTGGTCTTGTCATCTTACCCGCCAAGTTTGTAGGTTCATCAGCTGGATTAGTGGGCCCAGTGCCTTTCGTCACTAGAGAAGTCGTGGTAGACCAGCCAGACGTAGTGAACAGCTTGGAAATGATGGCTCACGACGAGGATAAAGGGGAGCAACAACTCCTTGCCATATAGTCAGAAATCTATCTATCGTTGAGACGAGCCTACATGATGTTCAGGAAGCCAACATTAAATATGGCCATGCACATGAGACCCATCTACATCACCGCCAAGGTTCAAGGGGTGCAACTCAACAAAATACTTGTAGATTCGGGAGCAGCAGTCAATATCATTACTAGGTATTCTTAAGTCTGTCATCCACGAGACAGCTCTTAACATCCATAACATTCAAGGCAGTATATCCAAGACTTTCAAGGTAGCATATCCATTTTTATTCATGTGCAAGTTGGACCAGCAGCTGGGACACACACATTCTTTGTGACAGAGTGCACTGCACCGTACAATGGAATATTAGGTCGAAAATAGATACACTGCAGTTACTGTGTACCATCGTCGCTTCATCAATAAATGGTGTTGTGGAATATGGAGACAGGTGAAGCGGAGGTGATTGATGCAGACCCTTATCCTTATTCTATGTCAGCAAACACTTTGGATGCTAGCTACTACAATGGAGATCTAAGGCCACTGAAGGTGTGTGGCATCGATGAGAAGGGCCGCCCCGTGGGGGTGACGACCTCTCAGTTAGATCAATGGGGGATCATGCAGGTAGGAAAGGACATTCACCGCCTGTATTCCATTGAGCTATCCTTCAAATCACCTTAATGATAGAGCCTTTATCAAGGATAGAGGCGAAGACTTGTTTTTCTCTCCATGATTGCCTACACTATTATTTGATGGAGAAATAGGTGTACGGGCATATTCTAATTGTTGTAGCATTAGAATATGTGGATGACGACGTACTACACAAATCGAAAGAGAAGGAGATTATTCAATTGGCCCCAACAGCCTTAGATGACCCTCCACCTAAAGTTAAGTATCCCGTGGAGAAAATTAACCTCTAGAACACTGATGAGCCAATGTCAATGGCTATTAGCTTTGTAGAAAAATATGAGGATATGCTAAGACTGTCACCAAACTTGGTGATTCACAATCTTCCTATCATAGAGGGCAAAAAACCCGTGAAGCAAGAGATGCGTCGAATGAACATGAAGACGCCAATTTTGGTCAAAGAAGAGATCGAGAAGACGTTTAAGTCTAGCATCAACAGAGTAGCCAAATACAATGAGTGACTATCAAATGTCATCCCTATCAAGAAAAAGAACGGGAAGATGAGGGTTTGCGTCGACTACCGCGACATCAATAATGCTACACAGAAAGATGCATACCCCATACCAATAGCAGACTTATTGGTTGACTTAGTCGCTTGCCATGAGATGTTGTTGTTCATGGACGACACAACGGGGTATCACCAGATTTCGGTGGCGGAAGCTGATAAACATAAGATAGCATTCCGGTGTCCTGGTTTCACTGGCATTTTTAGTATGTGGACATGCCATTTGGCCTCAAGAATGCAGGGGCAACCTATCAACAGGCTATGAATTTAATCTTCCATGACCTCATAGGTAAAATCATGAAAGTTTGCATTGATGATGTCGTAGTCAAGACCAAACGGCGAACAGTCCACATATACGACTTGAGGAAAGTGTTCGACTGAATGAGGCTTCACCAGTTAAAGATAAACCTTGCCAAGTGTGGATTCGGTGTTTAGGCAGGAGACTTCCTTGGTTTTCTAGTTCACCAGCGAGGAATTGAAGTCCCGACAATAAGAAAAAAAACGGTGCTCAATGCTAGACTGCCAAGAAATAAGAACGAGCCTCAACGTTTGCTAGACAAGATCAATTTTCTGAGACGGTTCATTGCTAATGAGATAGGAAATGTTCAACCATTTTCGCCACTACTTAAGCTTCAAAATCATAAAGACTTTGCGTGAGAACCTGTCCATCAAGAGGTTTTAGACGCTATTGAGGTGTATCTCGCCAACCTGCTAGTATTGGTCTCGCCAAGGCCTATGATACCCCTCAAGCTATATATCTCAGCCACTGAAAATTATATTGGAAGCTTGTTGGAATAGGACGATACCACAAGCACCGAGCGCACCATTTTCTACCTCAACTGCACGCTAAAATATTGTGAAATGAGGTACTCGCCCATGGAGAAGTTATGCCTCACCTTGTACTTTTTAGGATGCAAATTAAGATATTACATGTTGTCGTTTACTACGTGCGTCATTGCTCAAACGGACTTGGTAAAATACATGCTTTCACGGCCTATACTTCGGGGTCGGATAGGGAAGTGGATTCTAGCATGCTCTAAATTTTTGTTGTAGTATGTTCCATAAAAGGTAGTCAAGTGTCAGGAAGTGGCTGATTTTCTTGCTCATCATCCTATATTAGAGGTTCACGAAATCAAGGAATTGGAATTAGCTCAAATTTTGCTCACTCGTTGGTTTTTGTATTTTGATGGTTCAAGCATTAGTACCATGGCTGGGGTAGGAATAACCTTGGTTAACCCGGACGGCGGCACTTTTTCCTATTCTTTTAGGTTGGACTTTCACTGCACTAATAACCAGGTTGAGTATGAAGCACTTATTATCGGCTTGGAAATTTAGTTAGACTTGGAAGTCACCGAAGTCCACATTCATGGCGACTCATTACTCATAATCTGGCAAATGGAAACCAAGTATAAGGCTTGTGCAGTGTTAGAACCATACGCTAAAAGAACAACAGATCTGTTGGAGTTATTCACAATGGTCACATTAGAGCACATCCCTAGCCTAGCTCACCACGAGCGTTAGTTTTCAAGATGGCGTTCGCGAGGGTATATTGAAGGTCGAGCGATGAACCTTGCCTTCCTTCATGGTTAGGAAAGAGGAGAACAATGAATGGTATATGGCAACACTCGATCACATTGATACTGATTGGTGACAACCCCTTATTTCCTACCTTTAAGACCATAATGCGACAGCTAACAAGCGCATTTATTTCCTGACTCCCAATTATGTCCTCCGGAATGATAAGTTGTTTAGGCGAGGAGAGGAAGGTATACTACTTTGGTGTGTCTATGGACAGGATGCTAAACAATTAATGCGAGAGGTACACCTAGGGGAAGCCGGGGCACATCAAGCGAGTCCCAAAATGCGCTGGTTATTGCGGCGCCATGGTTTCTATTGGCATACAATCCTTAAAGATTGTATCACTTTTGCCAAAGGTTATGAGGATTGCCAAGCTCACGAACCTATCATGCATCTGCCCAACATCCCCATGCAACTAATCATAAAGTCATGGCATGCGCGACGTTGGATGTTAAACTTGATTGGGATGATCCATCTCCATTCATCCAAGGGGCACAAGTTCATCATTGTGGCTATGGATTTCTTCACCAAATGGGTGGAAGCTAGGCCTCTAAAAGTGGCCTTGGCACGTACCCATTCGCCAATTTTTATTTGAAGATATTATTTGCAAATTTGGTATTTTAGAGCTAGTGCTTCGTTTCGGACAGATGGGCAGCGTTTATGTCTGGTGAAGTTGATACACTCATGAAGGATTTGGGAATTCACTTCCTTAATTTCACTCCTTATTATGCCCAGTCCAACGACCAAGCAAATGCCGGTAACAAGCTCATCTTGCAAATTCTTAGGCGAATGCTCACTAGTAATGCTCGGTTATGGCATGCTGAATTGTTTAATACACTTTGGCCATATCGGACGAGTAAACGTAACCTAACCGTGATGACTCCTTATGCTTTGATGTTTGGGTATGCTGTAGTCCTGCCTATGGATCTTAACATCTAGACGCTTCGAATTATGGAGCAACATGAATTGATTGGGGAAGACTACGTCCAAGCAATGTGGCAGGAGCATTAAGACTTAGAGCACTTTTGTGCCGAGAAACATAAAGTGTCTCGTTCATATGACAAGTGTACAAGGGGCAAGAGCTTTGCAGAGGGTGAGTTAGTCTAGAAAACGGTTTTACCCATTGGCGAGAAGCTTGAAGGATGAGGCAAGTGGTCCGCCAAGTGGGAAGGACTATATATAATAGATCGCATCCATGAACGTGGAGCCATTCACCTGCACGATAAAGATGGTACAATCAACACGAACCCCATCAATGAGCGTTTTCTTAAGAAGTACATCACTTGAATGTGAGAGATCGATGACTCACCAAGATTAGCATAATAGAGTTTGCTCATGCTTGCTCGCCAGCCTTCTAGAGGCTTATTTCTTGCTCGTTTGATCAAACTCAAGAAGCATCCCATATACTATATCGTTCTCTGGCCAGCATCTGTGGCAAAAATACTAAAAACACGAAAGTTTTTAAGTTTTTTACTAAGTCTTAGCCAATTCATGTGGCCGAATACTTTGAAATTTTTGTTTTATTTTACTTTGTTTGTATTAAGAAGACAATGCATGTGGCTAATGTTATTAATAATACAAACTTTATTTGTCAAACTTTTGCTAAAGTGTTCTGTCTATAAGCGGTGGCAGACTTAGTAAGCAATGCAAAACAACAAAGCAGGTGCATGGAATCGAGGTTTATTAAAGATCAAAATTATTACAAAGGCTT
Organism: Geum urbanum; assembly: GCA_946800695.1. Lineage (NCBI taxonomy): Eukaryota > Viridiplantae > Streptophyta > Magnoliopsida > Rosales > Rosaceae > Geum > Geum urbanum. The sequence continues at coordinate 5,125,194 of OX327012.1, forward strand.
TGCAGCCTTGAGATCTGGTACCATGAAAAGTAAAATAGGCTAACAAGCCAAGAATGAAGGTCTGCTAAAAGAACAATAAATAGACAATAAGAAGCAAAAAGAGCAGGCTGGAACAACATACCAAAGACCTTTAAGCGAAACAGAGAGCAGAAGACAACCTCTTGGTCTTTCATCATTGGCGTTAATGAGGCAGCTTCAAGCTTGGTGTCTACCCAAGGAGGACCCGGCTGTTGTCAACTTCTCGCTAACCACTTCCCGAGATCCATCATCTACATAAATGTGGAGTGGTAGGACAACAACTCTGTGCTCTTCCTATAAGATAAGCTTGAGCACTAGCAGCCTCAAGCTCTCTTAAAAGGCAAATGCAGAGCTGTTGCTAGCGAGGCAAAAGACAGAAAGTCCTCCCCGATGTATAAACTCGGCTACCCCCAAAAGTCTAAGGACAGCTTTACCAAGGTTAAACCTGGGCGTAGATATTGCTATCTAGTCTAAGTTTGGGCGTGGATATCACTATCTGGAGCTTGAGTAATGGAGGGTGATATCTGGAGGAAAGGCATTTAGGAAGAACCAGAGCAGTTGGCTTGGAAAAGGCATTTTGGCTTTGCTATGATGAGGGCTTGATGCTTTGCAGTGTTACTAAGAGTTGTATTTATAGGGGTCTAACCCTAGATGTTCCTCCTGAATGCAAATACACCCAAAGTTTATCAATTTAGTGCACTCATTAATGGCGTTGATATTTTTACACCGAGATTCTAATATGCTTTTATCACGGTTCATCTTTTCAGAGAAAAGTTGTTAAATGTCATTTATTCCTTGACGATTGGGGAAGAGGCGTGGTTCTTGAAATCGGAGAGACGTGATTAGAGTTGATTACACATTTTTCAATTTCATTTTTCAATTTCGAATTCAGAGTGTAATGGTTGGAATGTGTGATGACCCGGACCAGAATCAGCAGTATGATCAGCTATATATGTGAGTTACTGCGTAGTCGCAGATTTTCGATAGTTATTCGAATCGCCGAACTTGTTAACGACTAAATTATTAGCCGAGAATTTGAGCTGAGTCTCTTCTCGAGAGTCGGTGTACGTGTGATTACGAGTTTGTGGGCGGTTCCGGATCGTTATTTGGACGACCGAGGAATTAGTTATGAATATTTGAAGTTTCGACGGAAACGGATTATATTGGCGAGCTACTTAACGACAAAATTACCGGTCGAGAATTTGGTTTCGGTTTCTTCATGGAAGTTGTTCAGAATTTAATTTCGAGTTTGTGAGAACTTCTGGAGCATGATTTTGAGTTACGGAGATTTAGTTGCGAATATTTCCGATTATTGATTGTTTAGTCGATTTAATGTGTGTTGGTTTGAATGGTTGACTTTTTATCTATTTGGCTGATGTGTTTGACTTCGAGTGATATTGGAAGAACATGTCGAGACGAGTTCGTGGCCGCGAGATTTATTGGAATCGGAATTACGACGAGAAAGTTACGCGTGTTTAAAGTTCGTCGAAATGGATAAGTATGAGTTTCCTTATTGGGAAAGTCTATATATGGCAGTTTCCCCTTTGGGAAAGTCAAGACTTCAATTAATGGTGGTTGACCAGTTTGACTCTGTTTGACCGATCTGAAATGGAGGAGGTGCGACGGCGGTTCGGCCTCGCCGGCGGCAAGCGTGATCCGGCCACCTCACGGCTTGATTCCTACCCCATTCACTTCGTCTTGCTGTCACGAGTCTATCCCCGGCCTTATTTTCCGGCGTGGCTCACGGAGGAGGGAGAATTTCCGGCGAGAAAATGGAGGAATTTTGGGTGATTCGGGTTACTCGATTTTGGCCGATTCGAACTACAATTTGTAGTGGGCTTTGAAGCTCGCCTCTCAAGGATTCTAACCATGTAAGTATGAAGCTTTAATTCGATTTGTGGAAGGAGAATTTTGGGTTTGAATTTTGTGTACCAATTCGGTTTTGCTTGAAATTGGATGTGTTAGAGTGAGAATTGGCCTTCGTTGCAGTTGACAAAGTTGCTCAGTAGACGATTTTGAGTGGAATAGGGGTTGCTCCACCGTGAAATTCTCCGGTCAGCGGTGGCGCCGCCGTGGGCGGCGGTCAACGGTCAAAGTTTGACTTTTTCGGACTTTCGACAAGGTGCATGTCATTTGACTCGAAATCGCGCTCCGATCGCAGTGGGGAGGTTCGTTTTTTGAGTTGAGCGTCCGAACGTAAAGCGAGGTATTGAGGTGTTATATACGGATTTTCGACGATTCGTCGACTTTGAATTACATGTTTCCGAGAACGGCGGTTTCTCGTGATTTGTTTTGTTTTGTCGAGATATGACTTTGAATATTGGACATTGTGAATATTCAGGTGTTCGTGATCGTTCGTTTGGCGAGGGACATTCCGCCGGATCACGGGTTAACGCGATACGCGTTACGCCAGTCTGTGAGTGGACAATTTCTTTTCACAGGAATTCTTGCGAGTCTTTTATATGATTTACGATCTTGAGCATGCGTATTGAGATTTCGGATTACATGAGCATATGTTTTACGATTATACTTATACGAATATACGTATACGAGTATACATACACTTATATATTGTTTCATGCATTTGCATCGAACTGTTTATGATTTGGTTTACACAGAGTACAGTCTTGGTTAAGTTGTTGTATCGATACACTAGCCTCTCGGCCGATCCCCAATGGTAGGCATCCCAGGCGGGGCGTTATATTCATTTTTAGAGGCCTATATATATATATTCATATATATATATATATATTCATATATAGCTTAATATAAGTTAGTGTGCGATCAAGTACAAAATGGGGCATACTAACTTAGAGCCCCAACATAATTAATAAGTATTAAGCTACAAAAGAAAATCCCAAGTCTACATGCGGATTGTCTTGCATTTGAGCTCCACCTTAAGATGTTCATACTTGGCCCATGCTTTTGAGAATGCTTATAAGAATGAAGCGACTTCTCTTTCGGCGTCTCTAAGGTCATCGATGCGGTCGCACGAGTAGGGATGAACTCGGTACGCATGGCGGCTACTTCTGCCTGAAGCTTGGTTAGCTCTGCTTCCATTTCAACCAGAGCATTATTCTGGTCAGTGACGGTCTTGAAGAAGTCTTGGAGATGGCAATGGTTGGAGTATACGAGTTGTGCTCGTTCTCTCTTTTCTTCGGTATGTTGCCCAAGGTGACGGGACAAGTAATATTTGTGGGCTTGCAACTTTTGGAGTTGCTTGAGATCATGCTCATATTGGGATAACATAGGGACAAGTTCGTTGGGAGAAATTTTTAGCAAATCTTCGACCTCACCCACCATCACTTCCAGGATGTCAGGATCATCAAGGTTGACCCCAAAGAGGTTCCGAATGGTGTTTTTGGCGAGAGAAATCTCTTTCGGATCAGGAACCATCACCATAAATTTTGTAAATAACTCCTCGAGTTCACTGGTCTGAGCATAAGCAGCCGTGGTACTAGTGTTGGGCATGGATCTGCTTGAAGCTTGATGGCATGGAAGCCGAATGCATACGAATCCTCATTGCCCACATCGCGGGCATTGATAACATCTTTTATAGAAGCTACAAGGTTGTTGCGCTCAGTGATTGATGGCACTTGAATGCTGGTTGGAGTGCTAGTTAGCAGCGGAGAGGGCTCGAATCTATTTTCCTCTTCTGAAGGTCTTTCCAAAGTTTTCGTCGGGCTGGATTGGTTTGGAGTTAAGAAAAAGGCAGGCCCCATACTCTACTAGGAAAAAAATGGGGTTTGTCAAAAGAAGGTCTAGGCAATAGAAATAAGGAATTCAGGTTTCTCAATAGATAAGTGTACATACCTCTTGCTCGCCAGGGACGTTCTGAGTAGGCGGAGTCGGTATGTTTGGCGAGTGGCTCGCTAGAGGTTCTTGTTGCTCAACATCCACGTTTGTGTGCTAACCAACAATGAGACATGTTGGTTTTTCCATCTGGCTAGGCTCAGAGATGGTTTCTTTTTTAAGGCTCGCAGCCGGTGAAGTTTGCTCTTCACTGGGATAAAATATGGCATGCTAGCTGAAATGAGCGTTTGCAAAGGTGCAAGGGATTGTTTGCTCGCTAATGACAATGGTCTCGCTTTCAAATCTCGTAGTGTGGGAAGTCTCATCCACCGTTTCTTGTGCATCTATATCAACGGCCCCTTTACAGGGTGTGTTGAATGAAGGACTAGCCTCAGGTTGAGTCTTCTTAAGGTTCACAGCTTGCAGATATAAGCCAGTTGAAAGAGGTGCAAGGAGTGACCAGAGTTGAAACTTTATGAAAACTAGTATGGGAGAGTTACCTCGCATGTTGGGTTATTCTTGAATGGAATGGACATTCCCTTCCATTGATTAGCCTAGTTAAGGGGTTGTTATTCCTGTCCGTGTTCAAGTTCTGCTTCGTCATCTGCCCCGAATTGCCGGCCAGGTCGGACGAAAGGGGTAGAGGTTGAGCAGTTTTGAAGGTGACGGCTACGTTTAACCCATCGAAGGTCGTTGTTGATGACACCTTGAGGGGAGGGAGTTCGAGCTTGCTTGCGAGTAGCCTGGGCAATGCATAGAGAAGGAACATTAAAGAATTTTGCACATAGATTTAATCTCAAGTGCAAAATGGACAGTGACTTACAGAATTGTCAGGTTCAGCTTCCTCGTTCTTATTATCGTCTATCTCGTGGTCAGAGTCTGAGGAGACAACTCATTTGGCATGGCGAAAGAGTTGCCTACTGTGTAAAGCACCTACGTTAGAGCTGCTTATGAGGTTACATTTTCTTGAGCGATGTGCCTGAGAAGGTTCATATTCATAATGATAAAAAACCAATATCAGTGGCGAGAATAGAAAGTCCAAAGATTGGGATGCTTACCGTGGGCCAAGGCGTTGATGAGTTAGGACCGTCCAGTGTATTGTACCGAAGAGCTTGTTGGTCGTGCGGGGATGTGAAGAAGCTGGGGAAGTCCTTGAAGATTGTTACAAAGAAGGTCATGGGTTGCACTATGCAAATCCTATCCCAGAACTGGGATTTCCATGACCGGTAATACTTTGTCACACCGAAGAATAGTGTGAGAGGGACGTCAAAATCTTCGTCTGGAATCCGCACGATGAGAAAACCAAAGTGAGGGTCTTCCATGTCACTCGCCAGTGGGTGTGTAGTTGCTTGCCAAGTGTTATAGAGGTTGACAGAATTGACCAGAGGCATAGGGGTATCTTAGGTCAGCCCAAGTTGTATGGTGAAGTGGTTTAGAGTGTATAGCTCATAGTAGAGTCTATTGACATCAGAAACTCACAGATATGCATAAGTGTGGTTCTGGATGAAAATTATCCTCATCGGGTCATCTTGTTCAGGCGAGGGAAGGAAGCTAGATGCCAGGTCCTTAGGGAAGCGACGTAGAATGACTAATTCGGGGGTGTCTGAGGGAAACCGAGTAAGCAAGCAGAGAGTGACGAAGCTGTTTTGGTAGGTCAACGGGTCGTCGTGCAAAGGAAGAGTGAGTGTCTTTCCAAGGAGCACTCCATCTTCAAACAGTTGCACCTCCGGGAGGAGGAACACTGAGAAATAGACTTGCAACTAGAGGTCTACCATCCATAGGGGGCCAGGAAATTCATACCCCATGGATTCCAAAGAAATCCATCTCAAGCTGCGGTAGATGCAAGCGAGGATGGGTTGAGCGAGTCTAGTTTTTTTTACCTTCAAACAGGGCTTCGACAAGTTTGGTATAGCTTTTGTTAAGCTGGAGGCTGCACTGAATACATATTTGGATAACCAATATTCAAGGAAGGCAATACCTCCCTGAGGGCTGGTGTTGTTTTTGAAGTGAGAGACCCAAGCGGAGTTAGAGCTGGGGCAAATTGGGCTAGCAGTTTCCAGGATAGAGTATGAGTCACCTTGCTTCCATGGTGAGTCGGTTATTGGAACTCCGAAGATAGCCACTAGGTCGAGCAAAGTGATGCTCATGTCTCTACAAGAGAGGCGAAATCAATTGTAGATAGCGTTCCAAAAGCACATGGTGGTGGCGAACGGTACTCGACTACCTCCCTTAGGTAAAGAGAAGCACAAGTATAGAAAGTGAGAAATGCTGACCATGTTCCAGTGATCTTGGTCATGTGCTTTGCGGGCTTCGTACCAAATTTTTTATTTTGTAGAGGTCAACGACCATTTCCCTAATTTGTAGGTCCTTTCTATGTGGTTCCACCCAATCGGTGCAGCCTTTTTCTCCTTGGAAGACTAGAACGGAACGACACATTTCATAATGGAGAGTTTCGAAGAGCGCTTGGTTGAACGACGTCTGGATGAACGGACCCAGTCGTCCAGTAGCGCTGTCAAACAAGATCAAGGTGATAGTGGGACCGGGTTTTTTCGATTTATGATGGAGCGTATGGTGTTTGCAAAAGAGTCAGCAACCTCTTTGGAGATATGAGACCGTGGGTTTTCATGTCAACAAGGCATGGTGGCAATCGGAAAACTGATCGGAGGAAGGAGAAAGCTTCGAAAGGAAGTTTAGACGATTGGAGAGACTGAAGGCAGAAGAGTGTTTCGAATAATGGGCTACTGACAAATTGTGCACGTTTAAATAACATCATATCATTAGGGCGCAACTTTTCAAAAATAGTGAAGTGAAGTGGCATCGCAAACGGAAAGTTACCATTTGACCCCGAACGGCGTGTCACATTTTTACAAACCTCTTCGATTGCATCTGAGCCTTATCTCGAGACTTGAGGGACAATGTTTGGGCCCAAAATAAACAGTCTTTATTTTTTAGGGTTTTGTTAGTGTTACTGGGCCGACGCTCTGCGGCTCATGCGGTAGAAATGATTTTTCCTATGGAGGAAATGATTCCCTAGCAATCTTATCATTAAGTCTTAGTTTTTGATTGAAAGAGCTAGGATGCGGGGTCTCAAGCAATTAGAGTCTTTAAGTGAGTCAGATCATTAGAGTCTTAGATTAACTACAACAAGGCATAAGTATTTTCCTATATATAGAGGAAATCTTTACAGAATCAAGGCGTCAACACCAGCATTTGCTCCCGGCAAACACTTCTCATCTCGAGAAAACCCAAGCAACCTGCGATTGGAAGATCTTCACCCGAAGGAGCATGAATATCTAACAGTTCAAGAAAGCAACTTTGTGTTCTCAACACTCATCAAGGAGATTGCTCTGCCTTGCACCGAAGGAGCTGTGAGGTATCGATTTATGTGGCTAAGCAAGAGACACGAAAACTATCATGTCCTAAGTCACTTAAGCAAAAAGAATTTATCGGACGGAGTTGGTGTTCTCCCCATCTCAATCACTTTTTAGAAGTTCAGTAACGACGAATCAACGTTTTGCCCCACAACAGTGACACACCAGGCATATACACACGATCGAGAAAAGAAATAATTTGAGACTTCTCAACACCTTAAAATTTCTGGAGCCAAACACATACCCTATTAACCAGTTTCTCAATCTGACTTTTAACATATTTGGATTTCTAAAGACCTCATTCAAATAATTCCTCGCGATTTCTTTCCTTTAATTTACAGTCAATGATTTATTATCAACCAATTCCACAATAATGTGTTATGGAAATGCATTGGATTTCTCAAGGTGAGGAGTTCTTTCCTCTCTTAGTGCATTGATGGAAGGAATAATTAAAGACTTGTTTTCTATCTAACTCATGTTTAAACTTTTTTATGTGCATCGCAAGCAGGAGTTGTAATGGAGTTGAAATGGAGTAGATGTTAACGAATGATCTACTCTATTACAATTTTTTTTTCTCCCTTTTATACTATTCTAATCGTGTCATCCCACTAAACTTAACCATAATACTAATGCATGTACACATGCATAAGATGTGAAAAAAAATTATCATCGTATATATATAGGAAATTTCATTTCTTTTTTTGTTTATATTGCGGTCAACATGCATACGTACACTTGTTGAGTGCAATTTTTTCCTTTCATTTACCAAATTTTAGAAACAACATTTTAAAAGTTATTATACTTATAAAAAGATTGAAAAAAAAAATAAGAAACTGAAAAAAAAAAAGGTAGACGTTTACGGGAATGAAGTACGGGATGGGAGAAGTTATCATGAAAAGTTGGAAGTTATTTTCAACTTCTTCCCTTTTTTGTTTTTAAATGATTTTTTTTCCTTCCAAAATTACAACTTTACCCTTTTAAATTAAAAATTATCTAAACTGTTTTGATAGTTAAAAGTTTAAAAAGTTTAAAAAATTCAGTTTTAGTTGACAATAAGAGTTTCCTTAATAAATAGTACTAATCTTTCTATACGCATATAAGTACGTGTGAAAGTCGTCGCATTCGCACGTGCGATCTGTTGATATATATCTATCTTCACAAAATGAACATATTCACAAAAAGAATGACGAAAGAAAACATTTACGGAAAACAATTAAGTTAAACCCATAAAATTACTTTGTAAGATCCAAACAAATACAACAATCCAATTCAAACTTAATTACAAAAAGAAACCTATGTCCGAATTAACAACTGCAAAAATGCTAACATTAATATAATCCATGGTAAAGTATAAAAACCTCTACACGATACAACTGCACGTCTTTCACCATTAATTCAACAACCATATTTGTTCTTCCCTTTTAAGAACAGAACAGATATCGTTGGCCAGGGCCAGTATTTAGATCACAGAAAGCCATCAAGCAGATACGTCTTCAGCGGCATCAATCCAAAATAATATCACACTTGCAACAAAACTCAAAAAATGATATCAATATTCTTAGGTTCAACATTGTCACAGCATCCTACAATTTGTAACCAAACGGTCCCAAATAATAGAGAAGCTGCAAAGTCGATGCCAAGTAATTATGGTTCCATTACAGCACCGATCTAATTTTTTAAAGCCTGAGACACCAATTAAGTGACAAAACTAAATTACTAAAATCAAAATCAGAGTTACTAAAACTTAATGTCCACATTTTAGGTATACTTGAATGAATTGGAGCACTGAACACCTACCTGTAGAAGACAAATAGGTAGGAAAATGTATGCCTCTTCCTTTTACTTTGATATTCAAAGAGCCTCACTAATAACTTTTTCTTGAATGACATATCTTTGTTTGATCAAAAATCATCACGGTCAAGTTCACGACTATCGATAGACTTCTAGTTCAAAATGTCTTTATGATGACGTAGGCGTGCCAACTCGTGGCCTGCTGGCCAAGTGAGGTTTTGATGTATTGCGCTGATCTGGCTCTTCAAGCAATTGATGGATGAGGTAGGAACCCTCTCAGTCGTTGGTCTGAATGTCTTGTACGAAAGAACTTAACTAAGACTCTAATCTTGGTTCTCGATCTCGTCCAAGCTCTGGGTGAACTCAAAAGTGCGCGTGACCAACGATAAATCAACCGAATTGATGTACTCGCAAATTACGGTAAAGGCAAAGGTGAAATGGACTCGGTCGTCAAATCTTTGTGAAGTGATGTGAGTGTGAACAACGAATCATATTGACCCAATCCAGACTAACCAAAAGAGACCGATGAGTTTGAAACTAAGTTAACCAACTACTCTTAGGTACAAGGAATTGAAGTGCAAGGACTAAAAAATATAAAATAAATTGCAAGAACGTAAAGAACAAGAATGTAAATGGCAAAAATTGAACATATATTATCAAAATAAAAGATGCACAAGGTAAAGTACCTATGGATGCGAAAGCTAGAAAATTTGTAAGTATGTTTGTGTATTTGGTGCATGACCCCTTACAATATGCTATAAAAGTTCTATATATACAACTAGTACAAAACCCTAGTCTAAGAGCATCTCCAACAATGTCACTTAAAATTTTCCTATTTTGTTCCAAAATATAGCTCAAACCTATTTTAGCTAAACATTTGTAAAAATTTACTCCAACAATATTACTCATAATTTAGCTAAATATGAATAAATACTTTGTTTTGATAGGTTAATAAAAATAATTAACATTTATTAACTTAGAAATTGATTACATTTACAACTTTTTAGGAAACAATTAATTACAATGTTGACTTTTACAGCACCTAAAATTCAAGCTTTAGGTATGGGGATAGGGGATGAAAACATGAAATATAAGGAATCTCTAAAATAGCTAATGTGATAGGGGATCTCTTAGAGCTGATTTTAAAGCAAATACCTCATATTATAGATAAAATTGACTTTTAGGGGATCTGCTGGAGTTGCTCTAACAGACTCGCGCATCCAGCCAATGAATCCCAATAGGACTTCAACTCCTTGATTTCAATTGAGGAAACCCTTCCTTATTTCGAACACCACCTTGATACACTCCTTTTTGGACTCGGCCATTCCTTGATTTGATGATGACCCATCCATTAAAACTTGATCTGACTAGTTATCAGAATCTTTGCATTGAAAGCTTTCCTTATCAGAACCATTGCACTCATATAAGTGGACTTGAATCCAACTCATTCTTGGTCGAAGCCTAAAAAGTGACCCGACCAACACACATTTGATCTCGGCTCATTTTCGTAGCCCGACACTTGTACGTCGGTCATCTGGATCCATCATGTCCAAGTGATAAATTTATAATTATTTTAGACGTCTCACTTAGCCCACATGAGAAAATATTAGTTTTGCTGGTCACTAAATGGGTCATAATTGATCGTGACATCGTCCAACCTCGACCATTAACACTTCATCAGTCGTCAAGTTATTACATTTAATTATTGACCAACAGAAAATGGTTCAGTTGACGACACAACTGGTAGTTGTAAAATCGGGTACAAATAACCTTAAACCTCATTATTGAACCCTTGCACCTGATTGACCTAAAATCAAACTTCCAAATTTTTCCTAAAAAAACAAAAACAGGAAGGTAAAAGGGAGGGGAGAATTTAACAAAATTGATGCAAATGTTTTACCTTCCATTGGCCTTCTGCGAAATCTCCCAATGGAGAAAGTTTTTGGCTCCGAAGTTGTCGGAGCAGTTCAATGTTGTCAACACCTGTCACGTCCCAAATTTTGGTCTACAAATTATCATTAATAAACTAAAACTCAGAACGTGAAACTCACTCTAAATACCTGGATTCTTTTTTTTCTCTACAACCCGAAACCAATTAATGTGAATAAAGACTCAAATACTTGAATCATATATTACATTCCATATGTTTACAAATTCAAATCGATATGTTGACAAATACATTACACAGTGAAAACAAAATAAAAAAATACAAAGTTTATAACAAATCACCACCACAACAATACTAAGAAGCTTCTACTCGGCTGCGAGTCATAATTAACCTGCAAGATTAACTCCTACACCATTGAATAGTGCACCGGGTTGAAAATAACAAATCCGGTAAGCTTTTACAAGCCCATATGAGTAACTCAATTAAACGCATCACTTAACATTTAAATTCTACTACATGCTTAAATATAATCCGAATTAAATTCAAATTTCATTTTGAGACATCAGAAAACCATAATTTCAAGTTTAAGTTAATCTCCTGCATGAAAATTTAGTTCATAAGATTTCCTTAAACAAAATGGCTCACTAAAATCAATATCACATAGCATCTCAAACTCATGACTCTTGCATCAAAATCCAAACACAAAGAATCACAACATCTTTCTTTCTCTCACTGATCACAACACAACTCCACAACAACATCAAAACTCACGACAATTAAAACAAGATAACTGAACCATGCACTTAAGGACCATAAAAGAAGAAAGTACTCAAGACTTCTTTTAAACAACAACAACGTTCATATGGCAGACAGACTAGAACTCCAATTGATCGGATCTCCCGACTTCATAACCGCCATCACTTGTGACCTAACAACCCGAACACAAGTAATCGACACTCATGACCTCACAGCCCGGAATATGAGTGACAACGTCTCAACAACTACACTCGTAACCTTACATCACGGAAACGAGTAACACCACCTCAGTTGACAACACTCATGACCTCACAACACGGAACATAAGTGACAAACAACTCAAACTACACTTGTAACCTCACATCACAGATACAAATAACAACATATCAACGACTCTTAACAACACCTCAAAATTACACTCGTAACCTTACATCACAGATACGAATGTTAACACCTCAACCGACTCTAGCAACCACACATTACAGCTACTAGCGACACACCTCAAATCAATCACACCAAGACATCCAAAAATAGAAACAAAAGATCCATCGCATTTTAGACATCACACCAAATCATTTACCAATCATAATAATTTCATCTTAAAACAAAATGGTTTTAACTTACCTATGAACCATAGACAATCAAGTTCATAATTTTAAATACAAAAACTTTAATTTTCCTTTCGATAACTATTATTTTCAACAACAAAAACACACGCTCCAGCGAATAAATCAAGTGAACTTCATTCACAATATAAACACACTGAGATTACTCACCTCAAATCTGGCTGCGCCTTCTCACGCACACCAAATAGACAATTTCAGCAATTCAACGAAACTCGTCTCGTAAATCACCTAAACAATTATAGTTCTTACTTAGTAACAATGTTCAAATTCCCAAACTATATACAGCATAGTGAGTTACCCGATGTTCATTCACCAAAAACTCCAAGATTCATCACTGACACAAATTCGTGAATTCCAAAAATCTACTGCCAATCTATCAAGACTATCTCACATATTAAGTAATTAGTCTTAATCTCTAATAATGTCAGCCCGTAACCCTTTCAATTGAAGCAAAATTAACAAGATGTAACCATTCTTGCACAGCAACAACCACCTAATTAACCTTTTTCCACTCTAAACTTACGTAACTAAAGCAATTTTCTTAATGAATCAAATCAAATTCAATTCAATTATCATCAACCTCGACATAATTCACTATCCAAAAACCCATCCTCATAGAAAAACACAAAATCACCCAAAACAATAGCAATGATTTACCTGCCGAGCAGAACCCACCGAAGAAACCAAAGCCGTTCCTTTGATTAGTTCTTGCGCCTCATACACACCTCCTCCATCGACTAGTCAAGTCGTCTACAACTACCACTCACAGCCACAGCCCCGTTGTGGTCACTCTCACCACACACAGTTTTTTTCTTTTTCTTTCTCAACTCTCCCTCACTCTTGTGCCGCCCTCACCTCGCTCAAACTCTCCCTCGTTCTATTTTTTTTTCTTCTCTTCGTTCTGTTTCTTCTTCTCGCCGACACCTTATCAAAGAAAATTAGGTCAAGTATCTAACACCTAAAATGGGTAGAGCCCCCAAACTAACATTCACAAGCCGAAAAATTGCTTATATGATCACCCATTTTTGTCAAGATAGTCACTTTAGTACCGGATGTTTGACATATATCAAAATGATCACCCAACTTTGATCTCCGTTTATCAAAATGGTCACTCCGTCTATTTTAGACGTTATACACTTGACATTTGATGGGTAAAAATTTCTTTCTATCCTTTAATTTTATATATTTACAATAATGCATGATGCTTACCCATTTTTATGAAAAAATCAATGATAACCCATCATAGTTCTCTTGAATTACCTTTAGCATTAACACGGACATAAATTGACAACTAAAGAAATATGTAAAAGAAATAGATATGAAGTCTAAAATGTAAAAAAAAAATTTGGTTAAATTGCAACTCATGGAGGAATCGATTCAATCAGTGAATTCTGAAAGTGAAGTTCAATTTTCCTCTTCCTCTTTCTGTGTTCATTTTTTTCTAGTACAAATTAAGAAACTGAGAGAGAGGCTAAAGAGTGATGATGGCATACATTTATTTTTTGCAAATGAAGATTCCCAACTATTAAATGAACAACAACAAAATCAGTCTTACCCATTAGGTCAATCAGAGCTGATTTAGATTGTCTCCTCTTCATGCAAATCAGTCTATTTAGCTTTGCACTAAATAAAGAAGAAAATAGAGATTGGAATTCATTCGAATTCAAAGCTAAAATCAAAGTAGAAAAAAGTTTAACTGATGAGTACTCACATATGTTTTTCTGAAACCTGCGGCTGCTAGAGAAGAAGCAGATGTCGTTGAAGAGATCGAAGTCGCTTATGTCCCGCCGCTGCATGTTGAAGAGGTCGAAGTCGCTTCCTTGGATGGGTCCGCTTTAAACAGAATTGGCAAGAAGAGGAATTGTCGTAGGGGAGAATGAAACCTCTTTTGTCTTAAATGATATTGCAATATGAAGAATCAATGCTTACCCATCATTCAATGAGATTGAGAGAGGAGGAGAAGAATGAGAGAAAATTCTCGTAGAGGATCGCAAATGCATAAATGTAGATTAACTCCTCAAGATATCTACAGAAGTGGGATAACTGCTCAATTGCTCCTACCCCAGTATACATATATGTGGCGTGTCTTGGCACTTCTAACATATTTACCCTCAATTTTTTAATTTTTGCCATTGTGGACTTATGTTTTGGGAAGGGTAATTGATAGGTTTCTGAATGTTTTACCATCAGTTACTGTCAAAGCCATCTCTTGTTTAATTAATAGAGACTAGGGACAACACACACCGTATGGGTGGTGATATAGCAGGGTGATATTTTTTTCGTGTATAAATAACTGCTTTGAGCAGTTTTTTCTACAGTAATTGTTTTTCCTTTTACTTTGTTTTTTTATTATATATTTCTATTTCTATTTTATTATTTACCAATTTATCCCTATTTAATTAACTAAATTCGAACATAAAAGGAAAAACAGTAAAAAAAGAAGAAGACGATAGTATGTGCTATGAAATTCAAAGTAACTAAGAGCATCCCTAATAGAAACCTTAGTTTAAAAATAAAATTATAATTTGACTAAATATTTATAAAAATTGACTCCAACAAATGGCCTATTTAAAAGCTAAATATAATTTGTAGCCAAATCTCTAGTTATATTTATCAAAGAATTTAACTCAGTGTTTTCATCTCCCACCTTCACTATTTAGTTTTTTTTCTTATTTTTTAATTTTCATAACATTTAAAATAGAAATATTGTTGGAGTAAACTATACTAGCAGGTGCACACACACAATATGAGTGTAATTTAATTAAAATAATTAAATTAAATTTTAAGTAGTTTTTAAAACATAAAATTTTTAAATTATTAATTTGCATTTTTTTCTTTCTTTTTTCAAAAGTTGGGCACGTAGGCTAAAAATAGGATAGGAAGAGAAAAAGAAGAAAACTGCATCGAGAGAGAGGATAAAAACAGAAAAAAGTTCCTTTTAAAAAAACAAATAAAATTATGGAGAATTATCAAAATCCAAAATCAGATTTAATTTAAAAAAAAAACTTATGACACCAAGGTAGAAAATGTCAAACTTATGATACATTTTTTTTTCAAAAAAATCCAGCTGACGTCATTTTCTCCAAAAAAAACCCAATAAGTTATAAAACCTATTTTTTAAACCAATTTTGTCATTCTTTCCTAATTAGAATTCTCTCTGTCATCTTTAAGAGAGAGCTGCGAAGCAGCTCTCTCTGCCCTCCTCATTTTTTTTAGGAAAAGAGAATCTCTCTCTCTCGCGGTCGCAATCACGATCTCGTCGCAACAAAAACTCTGTTCGATCTCGCCGTCTTACGAAATTGAAAATTTCAAGCGCCGTAAGTTTTAACACCCTGTCTCTCTCTCTCTCTCACTCGTTATCGTTGTATATAAATTGATGATTTCATATGTTAAATTCGGTTGTACATCCAATTTCACTATGTTTTTATATATGATAGATGATTTGAATTGATATTGCATGAAACTGTTTCCGTTCATAGTTGTATTAATCGATTTCATGATAGTATTAATTATTTTGCTCCTCAAACTATAGACATTGCAATTTTAAAAATCTACTTAATTAGGTCTGGAAATGATTTTGGTTCTAAAGATGTGTTTGGATATCTGTTAATGTATATGTCTGACTATTTGTTAAAGTATCTGTCTAAGTATTTGTCTGTCTATTTATTCTGTTAGATGTATCAGACCTAACTGTTAGTTAACCAAAGCATTTACATGCATTTATTCAACTATTTAATAACTTTTAAATATTTTCTCTACAGTATATTCAATGAAAACAACACCATCTCCAATCATTGTGAAATATATTCACGGTCGAGAAGGTGTGATGGATATTTTAAGTGCTGATATCACATTTATTGACATAATGGACATTGTCCGTCAACGATTCAAATTACTCAACAACTCAATCTTGACATACAAATACTGTATCCCACCAAAAGATGAACACATTTTTCTGGAAACTGATCATAACGTGATTTTGATGATGCTTTCTCTTCAAATACTCAATTCAAAATATATTGAGATTAGAATCACTAACTTGAATGAGGTAGAGCATCCAAAACTTATTTGAATATTTGTTTGCATATCAGGTTGAGTATCTGTTTGCATATTTTGTCAAGCTAAACATGTATACTTTTCCTCTTTCCAGCAAACTGCAACTATTAGTTCCAACCAATCAGTTTGTAGCACACAGAATGAAAACTCAGAGCAGGATGTGCAGATGGATGGCTACATGGAAATAAGTAATGTTGCTGATGTTGATTTTGGATGCTTTCGAGAATAGGAGACAAATGATTACATGACAAAACCATGGGCTAAACTGATACAAGAAAAAGGGTAGAAATTCTTAGGTGGTGTGACTGAATTCAGGCTGAAACTCAGAAAGTACTCAATTGAAAGTGGATTAAAGTTTATATATGAGAAGAATGAGTTGACACATGTAAGTGTACATTGTAAATACAAATGCCGCGATAAATGTAAATGATCTGTGAAGGCAAAACTATATCGGGTGAATGTATCATTTTACACTACTGAAATCAACAATAAGCATACATGCAAAGAAAATGTCCGAAAAAAAACCAGTGAGATGATGAGATCTTCTTTTGTTAGGTATGAGACCTTTTTCTAACATCACTAGCTGTTGAAATATCTGCCTAAAGAGTTCTTCCTTCCTTTTGTGTCAATTCTTATCTATACTTGAAACTTATCATTTATTCAATACTTAGCTCAATCGTTAAGGAAAAACTTCTCGCTAATCCTAATAAGGGAGCCAAAGCCTTACAGACAGAAATCAGAGAGAGTTTTGGCTTGAAAGTCCCTTATAAGATGGTGTGGTATTGCATGAAAACAAAGATGAAACATACACAAATATTCTCTGCTTCAACAGTTGGATAGTGCTCTCGTAAGAAGAAGAAGAAGAAGAAGAAGAAGAAGAAGAAGAAGAAGAAGAAGAAGAAGAAGCCAGCACATCATATTATGAAGATTGAACATACTTTACTCTCTTTCTAGATGATCTTCTATGCCTTCTTTCAGATTCACTATCGATCTGAATCTGAGAGTGCTCTATTGTGTTTTCCCATTAAATATAGAATAACTACAAATGATCAATATAGAGATAGTTAGAGATATATCCAAAACAAATATCCAATAGGTAGAGGCATAACACAATAAAAATCAAGTAAGCAAAAGGAAAGGATATCAAGATAGAGACTTAAACAAATACCTAGACAGATACTTAAACATATACATAAACAGATACCTAGATAGATACTTAAACTGATATCCATAAAAAAAAGCATTCTATCATAAACACAACAACAACAACTACTACAACAACCAAAAAGCCTTTCGAACACACCGCATCAGATAACATCTACAAAAAATCATGAAAAAAGTGCAAAAATATCAAAAATCAAACTGAAAACCCTAGAAAATGGCAACAACAACAACAACATTTCAAAATTCAAAAAGCATAGATAGAACCACGAAAAGGAATGTGCAAACTACTTAGAAACAACAAAAATGAACAACCTCGGGTTTTCGAACAGAGATTACTTACGCAGCAACGGCGAGGAAGACCGAGAAAACAACGGAGAGAATGAACTCAATGGCGAGGACGCGAACACGATGGCGGTGATAACGAACACGATGGCGGCGATTTCAAAATGCAGAGAGAAAACGAGTAACAGATCTGAAAACCAACAGTGAAAACGTGTAAAGGTAGTAGGCGGGATAAAGAGAGTGGCAAATAACATAAATATAACAAAAACTCTAGTATGTTACATACTTAAAAACAGAATGTGTCTTTTTGGAATTGAAACCTTACGGTGAATTTTTTAGGAAAGATAAAGTCTAAACTATTTTTTTTCATTTTCCCACAAAATTATTTGTTAATTACATAAATAACCTTAAACTATTTTACTGTATTTATTGAAAAAGGGTATAAAAAGAAACAAACCCACTTCCCATAATAATAGTAAGGAGCTGATATTGAGACTCCCTTTCTCCCTCAAATTTAATATTAGGACTCCCTTTTCTATTATAATTGACTTTTAGAGAATATATTATTGTTGTTCCTCTTTTACCCTCCTTTCTTTCTCTTGCTTTTCTCCAACGTCTTTAGTTCCCGAAACCCAGATATGAAACAGATTGTTTGGTATCCTCTTTTAATTTTTTTTCTCAATTATGAAACAAACACAATATGAAACAAGTAATGATTTATCAAACCTATCATTTTACATATAATAGAAACGATCCAAAATAATTGAAGGCTGCCCCAAATCAAAGAGCAATGACTTTTACCAAAACAATGTCAGTATATATAGTTTTAAGATAAATATAACTTTTGTTTAAGGAGATTTATTCTCTGAAACTTCTAGTATGTGTCTTGTCCTAATGAGATACAATTTAGTATAAATAGAGATACAGAGAATTCATGTTTTATAGAGACAGTTATTGTAACAGATTGTATCAGCCTATATATAAGATATTCTATCAATGAAAGAGTTACAGTTTTTAGTTATCATATTTTCCTCTTCAACACGTTATCAATACGAGATTCTAACCTAAATTTTTGTGCCAAAACCTAAACACTTTTCTCATCCTAAAATTCGAGATTGACCACTTCAATCTCATAGCCTGTGCACATCCATCAACTTCAACAGAAGATTGTGAACAGCTCAAGATGAACTAGAAGGAGATCTTCATATGCAAGGAAATCCCTACATGTCTAGTTTCCAGAACATCCTTCAGATTGAAATTCAGACGTGTCTACAGAAAATTATGGCCGATTGAGTGAACAAAGGTCAGTCTGCCCGAAAAGAAGAAAAGAAGAAGAAAAAGCCTAATTCTTCAATTGCCGGAGCACGTCATCGGATTTCTTTTTGTGATCTTCAAATTTTTACTTTAAAGCTTTCATACCGAGTATAACTCCCTCGAGGTAAATTTTCTAAATCGTCAATCTATAGATCTAGGAATAAAACTTACTTCCTGCAAAACCCTAGATCTTAGGATTGTGCTATTTTGATATTGTGATTATTGAATATCTGTGCCCTAGTTCCTATGGACCTATATCCATAGAGTATAAGTGACGGTCCTGGGGGAGTCACGGTTTAGTAAAATAAAAATAAAATAAAATAAAAGGAAATCGATATTATGTGATGGTTCATCACGGTTTTTGGGTGTGGTTTTGAGCCACCGTTTATTGATAATAGTTATTTTGTGACCAAACATCATTGATCACGGTTTTTATTCCCTAAAATTAATATTAGTGATCGTGGTTTTTCTATCGGTAAACTAATTACATCTCTTGTCTCTCTTGTAAATTCGATCGTGGCCTGAATTTGATATCTTTGATCTTCAAGAAGCAGAATACCATTCGAACGCATTTCTCTTTATGAATTTGATAGATACAATTCAACCACCACCACCATCTAGTACTGAGCCACCAACTCCAGCTCGCAATCCTCAAGCTCTTATTTTTTTGAGGCGACATATATATCCAGTTCTAAAGAAACAATATTTGTTAAAGAATGACCCCGCAGTTTTGTGAGTTATTTTACAAGATAGGTTCAATAATGTGCATAATGCACAACTTCCTGAACTGAGAGAAAAATGTGATTCAATCCAATTATTGGATTATCTAAGTATTAATGCTTTTAATCAAGCTATGTTGGAGCTACAATCAGAGTTGAGTGTTTATAGCATTGTAAAGACCGATCAGGCTATGATCGAGAAGTCTTTAAGCACCTTTCATACCTCCATGGAAAACCTTGCGCACCAATATCTCATGGATTTTGCGCAAGGATGACTTAGATTATTCAATGATCTCATGAATGTGTTGGCCAAGAAAGAGTGGTTTCATGAGATTCTTCTCATCAAGAATGCTCGGCCAGCTGGTACTAAAAAAATATACCCATGAGTCGTACAACACTGGTGGGAATGCACGTAGGGATATGAGGAACACTCGTTCCAAGCCTTACAAGAACCATGGTGGAAGAGGAGAATGTGGCAAAGTTAGTGGTAAAGGATATAGTTGGAAGTTGACTTGGACTCACCATGACAATAGCCATAACTCCAACAAGAATCATTCCGGCCCTGGAATGGAAGAAATTCTTTCAATTATGCTTCAAATTCACGCTTGTCATCTTACTATAGATGTGGTTCTACCAAGCACATGCATAAACAATGTTATGCACCCAAGGATATTCAAAATGCCTATAAGAAGTGCAAGCAATATCTGGCATATAAGACTTAACTTCATTGAAGTCTATGAGATAGAAGATTACTGTGACGCAAATCTTATAAGAGAAAAAAAAAATACGAAAGCAAGTCTGGAGACTGTGGTTTTTGAGTAGTCTATGTATTAAGCTGATGTTTTTGCTATATAATTAAGTTTTGTTTTCCTTTTGACTTAGTTTCAGACATGTTTTGAGACTTTGTTTTAGTCGGTTTTGGAATAAGACATCTTTGTTTTGATCGTTCATCTTTGATGTAATTTTTAAAAGTTGGCGAATAATAGAATTTTCTCTATATTTCGGTATATGAAGTGTTGAGAATGTTATTTTTATACCAATTCAGTTTATGGTTTGATGTTTACATTAACATATCACATAATGACACAATGATATAGTAAAAACGAGACACAGAGGAGAGGATGTTATTTTAAACTCGGGGAGCCTTCGATCCATTGAGGGATTGTTCCTCGATCTATCAAAGCACTCCCACGGGTCGGTTTTTGACATTTTTGATCCATCAAAAATGTGTACTTTGATCCATTGAAGGCTATCATCGGGTCCTTATGTTGCATTTTTCGATCCATTGAGAAATTTTCTCGATCCATCGAAGAAGTGTCACGGGTCAGTTCTTCAATCCATTAAATAAATTTCTTCTATCCATCGAAAAATCAAGTTTTATTTTGGGTTTCTTTGATCCATCGAGGTTTTGGACTTCGATTCATCGAAGGTATCCCATGAGTAGGTTTTAAGAAGTTTTTTATCCATCGAAGGTTCTACCCGGATTGTGGTATTTTTAGATGTGTTTTACATCGGTTTTATTGAAAAAGGATAAGAAAATTTTTGACCAACCTAGAATTCTGCACCAGATGTGGTTTTACATCGGTTCTTTTCATGCCATGGGACTTAATATACAAGGGTAATTATGACCAATCAGATGTTGTTATACATCGGTTATTTTTTGGTATTATCATACCATAGCAGCACTCTATAAGGGTTACACCCTTTGAAATCTTTAAGTATTCACTTAAAGTGTTTGCCATGTCTTAGGTTCAAAGACGGATTGATTGACATTGTTTTGTCAATATATAACGGCGAGATTGAGTGTTATACGCGCCTAAAAGGGCCATTCAAACCTTACTCAGTTTTGAAAACATTTGTGCTAAAGGTTTTTACTTGGAATAATATTGTGAGAATGGAAAAAAGTTTTTTTGTTCAATCTCCATAGAATGTTGCCTACGGTGCAATCTAGAGAGGTTTACGAGGATTTGTAGTGTTTATATCTTACTATGGTTAGGATCATTGAATCCAATGCAGTCACTTATATTTCTATGTGTGACTTGACCTCATATAAGCTTTTGCATTATGATGATTAAGATATTGAGAAATTCTCATGGTCATCAGTTATTCAGAGCGAAGAAGCACATAAGAATATCTAAAACCATCGGTTTAGATAGGGGAATTGAGATTACTCCACTCGATTCAGGCTCAGTCTCCAAGACGAGTGCAACACAATCCCGGCAAAGTACCGTTGTGGCGTCGTGCGTTATCCCACTAGATTCACATGTTGCAATCTCTGATACATATTGCTCGTTTTGCAAAGGTTTTTTTATGTCTATAATGATGTTTACATGCATGACAGTCTTTTGTTGTAGACACAACTTCCATTCCTCCATAGATTCCAAGAATATATTTGTGGATCAATCAACCAGTAAGCAGACTGTTTATATTTAGTTTTGATTTCTGCATCGACGCATAGGTCACACTCTTTTTTGCAATCCACTTGGTATGCTGTATTTTCAAAACTCCTAGTACATATTATTATGCTTTGAGCTCACCACATGAACAACTCAATCAGGTCATTTAGATTGGTTTAATACAAGAATGTTTACATCGAAATATTTTGTTAATTATTGCATCTTGATTGGAATTGTTGTTGAATATCCCGGTTTCCCATGTTCATTCATAGAACAGTTTTGCAGAGACACAAATCAAGCAGTTAAGGCTTGTAGCCAGAGCAATGGTAATGTATACTAATTTACCGGTGCCTGCTTGGGGATATGCAATATTACATACAATGATGCTTATTCGCTTGATACCCATAAATATTCAACCATTTAGTGCATACCAATTGGTAACTGGATATGAGTCTGATATCTCACACCTACACATCTCTGGTTGCATGGTATATATATGTGCCTATTACGCTTCCACTGCGTACAAAAATGGGTCATTAGTGACGAATATGCATTTATGTTGGTTATAATTCTTTAATGATTGTTCGCTATTAAGAACCTTTGACAGGAGATCTCTTTTCTGCTAGTTTTGCAGATAGTCACTGTTATGAGACATACGTGCCGCCGTTAGGGGGAGATAGGAATGGTTCCATTCTAGATAAACGTCAGAAATTGACGTGGTATATCCCCCTTATGTCTCATCATGATCCCCACACATCTCAGTATGAGATTCAAGTGCAATGTATTCTTGATCTTCAGAAAGTAGCACACCATGTGTCTGAATTCTTTACTGATATCATGAAAGTGGCGAGATCAATTATATATGCTGCAAATCCTACAAGGTTGAAAGTCCCTGACATTGGACAAGTTAACGCATGACTCAGGCAAGATAGTGTTTCTCCTGCCTATATTAGGGGTGTAACATCAATCAAAATCCACTGATGAGTTGCCGGTGAAAAGGAAAGCCATCAAGGCACAACCGTTCATCATCAACACATGTGATTATTTCTGACTGCAATTGTGTCTAAAAGTCGACATTGACAAATACTGGGGGACACTCAGAGTCAATGACGATGTCAGTAAACAAATAAATCTCATCAAGTTAAACAAATGTTAGCGGTATTATGAATGGTTCTTCCAAGTTCGTTGATGATGCATTACTTATTTCGTTGCTCAAGAATTGATGATGATAAAGTGGAACATTGCTCTGTTGCGGATTGTCAATGGTTAACATAGAGTAGATTGACTGATATGAAAAGTTGCAATCTAGGCTAAACTAGACTCTCTTACAAATGACAAGTTTTCGGTATGATAGTGTTATGACCACCGAATGATAAGCCGGTTACACACAAAACGAGTCTCTATTTAGAAGCATAATGAGAAGAACTTATGGCGAAAGAATCTTCTCAACGCCCTGGTATTGATTATGAGGAGATATATTCTCCGGTCATGGACATAATTACTTTCCGCTACCTTATTAGTTTGGTAGTGTCCAAAATATTCAGTATGCAGCTTATAGATGTGGTTATATATCTCTACGAGGATCTTAATTTAGAGATATACATGAGAGTGCCAGGTTGGCATGGTTTTACCCGATTCAAGTAACTATAAACCACAGAGTGCTCATGTAATTAGATTGAGACGTTTACTATATGGATTGAAACAATTCGGTAGGATGTGGTATATACATCTTAGTAACTACTTGATTGGGAAGGCTAGGGATAGAAGAATGAAAATTTATGCCCATGCGTGTTCACTGGATGAACAAGTTGTTTGAGATGATAGACCTTGGTAGGACTCGATTTTGTCTTTGTTTAGAGACGGTACATCGAGTTGGTTGAATTCTTATTCACCAGTTTTCTTATGTTTAAATCAGGCAATAAACAAAGCACACCTTATTAACACACCAATGGTTGTTTGCAGTCTGAAACCCAAAAGGATCCGTTTCATCGGGATGATGATGGTAAAGATCTTTTGAAGCTGAGATTTCAAATCTTAGTGCGGTTTGGAGCTTGTTTGAATTTAGCTCAATACACTCATCCAGACATTGCCTTCTAGGTATGCGCCTCAGCAAAGTCATTGGAATAGAGTAAAGTACATCTTCAGGTACTTGAAGTGATCCATTGACTTGGGCTTATTCTTCTATTATAAAGAAAACAGAGAGAAACGTGAAATTTCCAAGAAAGGGATGGTTAAATCGCAGCATATAGATTCCAGGGCCTTCGATCCATTAAAGGAATTGGCCTTCGATCCATTGAATGATGCTCCCTGGACGGACCAGAGTACTACCTTCGATCCATTGAAGAATTTGTTCAATCCATCAAACGATGGACCTGTTATGAGTAGTTTTACTGCAATCCCCTATTTCGAAACACCGGTTGATGTGTTGGTCGGTTTTGTTAATGTTGGGTACCTCTCTGACCCATATAAAGGACATTCACACACTAGTTGTGTATTCAATATGGGAACATGACGATTTCTTGGAGAATAACATAGTAAACCCTTGTTGCTACTTCCTCGAACTATTCTAAAATTAAAGCTTTGTATGAAGTTGTTGATGCGTGTGTCTGGTTTAAGACAGTAACACACCACATTCGAGGGTCTAGTGGATTACTATCTACTACGACATCACAAACTTGTATCTTTGAGGATAATACGGTTTGCATTGAACAAATGAAATTGGGTTACATTAAGGGTGTCATACTTAATTTATTTCGCCAAAGTACTCCTACAATCAGCAATAGCAGAAGTTATTGATTATCCATGTGAACTAGGTTGGTTCGGCGGATAATGATGCAGACTTGTTTACTAAGTCATTACCTAAATCTACATTTGTGAGACATGTGAGACGCATTGGTATGCGCAGGTTATCTGAACTCTGTGACTAAGTTTATAGTCAGGGGGAGTTACAATTGTGTAGACATCAGGGAGAGTCTACGTCATATGTAGTAGCTCTTGTAGTTGATGCGTTGTACTTTTTTTCCTTAGACCAAACTTTTGTTTTATCCATGAGGTTTTAATTTGCTTGACAAGATTTTTAGTGAGGTAACAAATCATGCATCATTCTTTAGGCCATCGACATAAGGGATGAGTGTTTAAGGAGATTTATTCTCCGTAACTTCCGGTGTGTATTGTCCTAATTAGATATAGTTTAGTATAGATAGAGATACAAAGAATCCATGTTTTATAGGGACAGTTATTGTAAC
This sequence comes from Geum urbanum, assembly GCA_946800695.1. Taxonomy (NCBI): domain Eukaryota; kingdom Viridiplantae; phylum Streptophyta; class Magnoliopsida; order Rosales; family Rosaceae; genus Geum; species Geum urbanum. The sequence goes on from OX327012.1 coordinate 5,150,612, forward strand.
AGATTGTCCTAATTGTATCAACCTATATATGACATTCTATCAATGAAAGAGTTACAATTTTCAGTTCAATTTTTACATTTGTGCATACTGATGCTGTTGGGGAGGCTCTAACTGTTGAAGTATGGAAAATACCAAACGCGCCCCCCCCCCCCGTTAGTTAACTTTGGTAAAGCCCTATCCGACCTAGTTCGGTAACTTCACAAAATAAAGACGTTGCACACGATAGTAGAGAGACGCTGATGACTTCCCAAGGTGCTGAATTAAAAAACAAAAGCTTTCCTATTTCCTACTTGCTACTACTTCCTTCTGGGATCTTCCGATCAATCGATCATCTCCAACTTCTAAACCAATCCCGTCCACATCTACACAAATACCCTCACCCTTTCACCAAAATTACACACCTGCCACTCTTTCTGCAACTCATCCATGGCGGCTTCTTCTCGTCAAACACACCACCGCTATAATCTCCAGCTCCACCGCTGTGTATCCTCCTCCTCCTCTTCTTCTTCTTCCCCTAAAGTCCAAACCCTCCAAGCTCCGAACTTTTCACGGCAGTTGTTCGCCGGAAAGTTAAAGGTTTCTACTTTCAGAGAAACCCGGAAGGGTAGAGATGGAATTTCATCATTTCGCTGCTCTTGCCAAGGTGGTTTGGTTGAAGAAGGAAGCCAAAGGCCGCCTTTTGATATCAATTTGGCTGTGATTCTTGCCGATTTCGCATTTGAGGCCTATTATAGCCTGTTAGTATTGCATCCTTAGTTGTCCGATTAAATATACTTATCCACTTAAGCAGGTAATCGACACCTACCCAACCACCCGAAAAACCACCAGGAAGGCTACAACTCCGCTCACAAGACCGACCCCATCCGAGCGCGCACGCGCTCGACAAGCGCATATCCGAATGTGCAGATCACACTAGCAGGACCAGACCAGTCCCACATCGAAGAACACCATCAAACACCAAACTCAACCACCTATACATGTAAGGTATTTATTACAGGTAAGAGCATTCATTCAACCCCACCAAACACTATTTACTCGCACGTTCAGTTGACTGTTATATCCAATACATCTTCTAACTTAGGCATCGGAGCATTGAAGGCAGGCCATCCTGTCTCGACCACCTGACCGTCTATTTGTCGTTGTATTCTTCTAACAGCCGAACCCGAACACGCGCACCCGAACATCCGAAGACCCGAAGAGAGAGGAAGCACCCGACCATACATCTGAACAGCCCGAGCGTTCGGACGAATGAGAAGGAAGACTACTCGTACTTGCTTCTGCTAGATTGCGTCTCGCGTAATCCGGTAGAAACATAGCCCACCTGTAATCTCTTCAAATTTTATCTCTGAATTTTTTCTTTTAATTTTGGGTTCATTATGAATTATTTGTTTCTTGAAGGCAATGAAAAGCTATTTACTTTTGCTCAGACTCTCTGTAGCTACTATAGGACTGTGAATTTACAGACAGTATTGGAAAGAATAATCGAAATTACACAAAAAGTGGAAAGGAACAGTGATAAATGATTTATGCAGTAGAAAATAACTACTCACTTGGAGGAGTGTATTATCTTTTTCCCTCAGACAAGAAAACATTTGAACTTTGATATATCTGTGACAAGGTGTTTTGGATTTATTGCGAGCAGTTTACTTTCATGCATATCTGATGGGGTAGATTTGTTTTTCCAGGATAATGTTGGAAGGCATGAAGTTGATGCTGCAGACTGTAAGACGGTGTATCTTTCAGAGTATGCAATCGTTTTCCTTATCTAGAGACTTACAGAATTCAATTAGTTGTACACATTGATGTATCCAACTATAATCTGACACTTTAAGTTAAATGAGATGAGGTAATTTGCGCCCAACTCATAACTGATTTGAGTTTCTGGGAGAAAGAAGTAGTAGTGAAGTACATATATTCTGGAACTTGTAGACATCATATGGCTTGATACAAAATGCTTTATTTGAATGCAGGTCGTTTGTGCGTGAGATCTATGATGGCCAATTATTTGTTAAGCTGAAAAAAGGTGTTGATCTTCCTGCCATGGATCCATGGGTTGGTTATCCTTCTCGACCCTTTATGCAATTATATGACTGGTTAAATTCCATGAGTAGTTATGTGACTTTTACACTTTACATATGCCTGTATTTGATGCTTTGTAATATCTCTCTGCTCTCTTCTTTTAGCGTTTGCTGATATGTGTCAAAAGTGTGGTGGCTTGTAGGGGACAAGTGATCCATATGTGGTTATGCAATTAGATGGTCAGCTTGTCAAAAGCAAGACTAAATTGGGGTAAGCTTTCTGTTTTCAGTAATGACCATACAATAATGCAGCCTAATATTGTTTGCTGATACTAAACCTTGTCACTTTGTATAGGAAAAATATTATATAGATCATGGAAAAATTAGATTTGTCATCCATATTGCATGTTTTTCTGCATGAGAAAAATCATCTGATCCCTACCAATTCTGTGGAACCATAAAGCTTCGACATATTCTTTATTTCATTCATAAGTGGTTTCCATCCAACTGATTAGTTGGTGGCAGAACAAAAGAGCCAACATGGAATGAGGAGTTCAGTTTTAATATCAAGCAGTCTCCAACCAAAAATCTTCAGGTGAACATGCATTCATAATCTATACTAGTTTACTTTATTGAACAACACTTTTTCTTACTGTTTTCTTCACTAATACTTTAAGAATCGAGGACATGCTGCAAATCAATTACTGGACTTGCTCATAAAATTAGCCATCTTAAGTACACAACACAATCTTGCAGGCATGGGGCAGTTTTATCTGTCTTAGTGAGATGAAAGTGCGATATCTTTTAATGGAAGTCAAGTGTATGTGCTGTAGTGATTCTCCTCTTTTATTTTTCATAGGGAATCACACATTCTTCCTTTTAGCTCTCTTTTATAGTTAATCAAATAATTTTCTCTAGAAGTTTCCTTTACTTGAATTAAAGATCTATTATCATCAAACCTTTAGGTAATCCATATTGAGCTATATTGAGCAATATGTCTTATAAAGTATATATAGTGCTTTTCTCAGATGACTTAAAGTCAGAATTATGACTAGTTATCTGCATTTATCATAGTTGTTGGCATTGTTGTTATTATCACTATACCCATATCCTATTACACTATGGTACCAATACTGTTAGTATTATCATTTAGAAAAAAGAGATTTAAGCTTTTATCTGTGAAATGGTTTATTGTTTAATAACTGCTGTAGTAGTGTTCTTCTAATATTCTAAAGGCATCACATTTTAGGTTGCAGCTTGGGATGCAAATCTTGTAACTCCACATAAGTGCATGGGGAATGCAAACATCAGTCTGGAATGCCTCTGTGAGGGTAATACTGGACTCATTGACTTGTATGGTCTCCATGTTTTGAAATGAAAAATATCTTGCCATCGTGCTTGCAGGATCTCAAGTAGAAATATTACTAGTAATGGAAACAGATCAACTAAGGGTGTGCTTCAATTTTTTCCTTTCAAACAAATATCATGTTTACTTTTCTAGGGAATATTCATGAAGTACTGGTGGAATTGGAAGGAATGGGAGGTGGTGGAAAATTACAACTAGAGGCAAGTCTCCTATGGAAATTGAATCTTTATAAAAAGTGGATTGTTTGGTAGAGAGGAAAAATCTTGCAATTGTGTTCTGCTCGAAGAATGTTCCTTTTGTTTTGTTTTTGTCTTTGAAAGGGAATGTACCCTTTTCAGATGTGAGAATTAGATGGTAATATTTCAAATTTGCCAATACAAGCCTAAACATGAGAACTTCCACTAATGCCAACAGAGTTTCTTTCCAGAATAGTTTCCCAAGTGTTATTGCTTCTCTGCCTGTGATTAGAATCTTGGTAAATTATATGTCTGTTTATTGGGAACTTGCTCATATAAAGATTTTTCTTTTTCACTATTGATAGTGCCATGCTACTATCCAGTTAACATAAGTTTTACATAATTTCTGCGGTAATAGTTTTGGCTCAAGTCTTGAACTTTTCTATATCTACAGCTTAAGGTTCCACTTAAGTGATAATTGGTGGTGTTTAACTTTCAGGTCAGATATGAAACCTTTGATGGAATAGACAAGGGAAAGAAGTGGTGGATGATGGTTCCCTTGGTTTCTGAATTTCTCCGGAATAAGGGTTTTGAGCCTGCTCTGAAAAAGTTTGTTGGCTCTGATACTGTACAAGCACGTCAATTTGTGGAATATGCTTTTGGGAAGTTGAAGTCGTTCAATAATAATGCATATCTCTGGAGGAATCTGATTTCAAGTAATTATGAAAATGACAACGAAGGCGATGGGAAAAAAAATCAAATAACTCTGCTGTTGTGTCAGGCCTACCTTCCCAGATGGAGGGTGTGGCAGAGGGTTCTTTAGATGATTCAGACAGCAGTCAAATGAGCAATTTAGAGGTGTCCAACACAGATAATGCTGGTCTGAAGAATCAAAATGCCCCTGCACCTTTGGAAAATCTTCATGATGAAATGCAATCAGATAAAGATTTTTGGAAGAGCTTTGCTAATACGATCAATCAAAATGTTGCAGGGAAATTTGGACTCCCAGTTCCAGAAAAATTAAAGTGGGATGGGTTTGATCTATTAGACAGAGTTGGTTTGCAGTCACAAAAGTTAGCAGATGCAACTTATGTTGAATCAGGGCTTGCAACTCCAGAGGTCTTAGATGTTGATAATGACAGAACAAAAGGCCCACCTGCCAGTAGTTTGATGCAAACTTCATTTCCAGATATAAAGTAAGCCACAAGAGATCTATTAAAGCAAACTGATTCTGTTTTAGGAATCCTGATGGTTCTAACTGCAACAGTATCTCAACCAAAGAAGGGAGAAAATCTTGTTGGGGGGAGTGAAACGGAAGAAGGGGATGCCACACGGGATGTCTTGACATATTCCACAACTGAGAAGGTTGTGAACTCACAGGGAGTGGAAGAGATGAAAGCACTATTTTCAACAGCTGAAACTGCAATGGAGGCTTGGGCGATGCTTGCTACTTCTCTAGGACATCCAAGCTTCATAAAGTCTGAATTTGAGAAACTATGTTTTTTAGATAATGAGACCACAGACTCTCAGGTAATTAGTTTTCTTTCAGAGGACCAATGAAATTTCTTTCCTTGTTATGAATAAGATGCACAAAGTAAAAAAAAAATGGTTGAAGCTGTGTCACAGAATGCCTGTGATTTAGTTTTTATAACTACATTAAGTATATTGTGGTTGACCATATTAAGAGGGAAACTGTAGGTTGCAATTTGGCGTGATTCTGCATGGAAAAGATTAGTAATCGCTTTCAGGGGTACAGAACAGGTAGTTTATATATTTTCTTTGTTCTATGAAACTTGCTTTTGTATATTTTGGTTAAAAATGTCTACACCCTGACTGTCTCAGGTGAAATGGAAGGACTTGAGAACAGATTTGATGCTAGCTCCTAGTGGGTAATATCTATTTGCATATTAAGTTATAATTCATGGGATTGGCCACAGTGGTGATTTTTGTTGTTGTTCATGATTTGAATTCAGTTATAATGTAAAATCCCATTGATTAAGATTTCTAAATGGGGCAGTTGGATTATGGAATGGGTCTGCTATCCTATCCAGATTAGTACTGGAAATTATTTTCTAAGTGTTTCTATCGGATTACGCGGGACGTAATCTAGCAGAAGCAAGTACGAGTAATCTCCTTCTTCTTGTTCGTCCGAACGTTGGGGCTGTTCGGATGGTCGGGCGCTTCTTCTTCCTTCGGGTGTGCGGGTATGCATGCTCGGGTATGGCTGTTAGAAGAATACAACAACAAACAGACAGTCAGGGTTCGAGACAGGGGTGGCCTGCCTTCAACGCTCCGATGCCTAAGTTAGAAGATGTATTGGATATAACAGTCAAGCGAGCGTGCATAGAAGTAGTTTGGAGTGTTTAGTGTTTTGATTCAGAGATGTTGAGATGATCTTACCTGTAATAAATACCTTACATATATAGGTGGTTGAGTCTGGTGCTCACTTGTGCTCCTCGATGTGGGACTGATCTCCTTCTGTTGTTGTATGATCCGCACATTCGGATGTGCGCCCCACAGGCGCGTGCGCGCTCGGATGGGGTCGGTCTTGTGAGTGAAGTTGTAGCTTTCCTGATGGTCTTTCGGGTGGTCTAGTAGGTGTTGATTGCCTGCTTAAGTGGATAAGTATATTTAATCGGACAACTAATGATGCTATACTAACAAGTCCCCTAAGTCCCCAAGTCAAAGAGACCTTTCTTGACTGGGGAGTTGAAAAAGGGTTCGTGCGATTAACAAGAATACTTATCCGATTGAGCAGTGGTGTATGATCCTGTAACCCCCAAGTCCCCCAACTCTCCGGTCAAGGAAGGGCTCGTATGTCGGAGTGGGTACCTGCGCGTTTGATCATGTACCTGTTCCTGTATTCTGGGCCCGGCCTCCAAACGGATCTTGCTATTTGGAGCCGCGCGCCCGTGGAGTTTTGCCTGGTAAACATAAATAGGTGCAACATAGATATATGGGTATGCAAATGTGTGAATGTATGGTATGATGCGTGAATGTATGCGAATGTTTGTTGTACGCCAACGTTGGGATGCCGCTGCGTACGTCGCACGTCAACGGGGATGCCGTTGCGTACGCTGTAGCGTCAACGGTGGGATCAAGACCGCGACGTACAATTGCTGTGGCGCGCACGGAGGGACGAACGTGTACCCGTGCCGCCCGTCGGTCTTAGCGCGCGCAGAGGCCTCTGCCACCTAAACCGGGTTGCTTTCGCGCACGGAGAGAGCGGACCCCATGCCTGGAACGCTCATCGGTCTTAGTGCGCACAAGGAGGGGATGGACCCCGAGCCCTTGCTGCCTAAGTCGGCGAGTCGATCGTTAACGTTACGCACACGGAGGGGAAGAACCCCACGCCCGTGCCGTCCATCGGCTTAGTGTGCGCAAAGAGGAGTCGGCCCCATGCCTCTGCCACCACAGCCGGCTTGTATTTCGCGCACGGAGAGGACGGACCCCACACCTGGAACGCTCATCGGTCTCAGAGCGCGCAAGGAGAGGACGGACCCCACACCCTTGCCGGCCGAGTTGGCGAGTCGATCGTTTACGTTGCGCGTACGGAGAGGACATACCCCACACCCGTACCGCCCATCGATCTTAGCGCGCGCAAAGAGGGGACGAACCCCATGCCTATGCCGCCTAATCCGGCTTGCTAGTTCTTACCGGCACACGCACGGAGGGGAGGTGCCCCACGCCCGTGGCGGTGATCTCTGCGATTAACGTTTGCGGGAGTTCATCGTTCGTTGGCCGTGCGGGTGGTGTATGCGCCAGTTCGAATGGCGGGAGACGTGGCGTGTCTTGCCTTGGGTGGGGTGATTTTGTCTGACGAGGTGCTTGAGGTGACATTCCTTTTGACTTCTCCTTGGGAACCATTGTGTATTAAATGCTAGCCGTCGTAATTAATGCTGGCGTGCCCTGGGCGTTAAATGCTGATGACGTAGTAACTGCTTGAAGCTCATACGTCAGGCGCGTGGGCGCATGAGGTGGTGCATGGGTGACACGTGTCGAGTTATGGGAGACTGTGCTAGGGTTTGAAACCGAGGCGGGAAGCTGAAGGGGAGTGCGGTTACTTAGGCGGGCAGGTGAACCGCCTCGGGGCTACGTGCCGCAATTTGACGGTGGACACGCGAAAATGGATGGCTGGCGTTCATTGGCGTGCACCGTGCGATCAGTATAAAAAGGGGCTCTGGTGTCGTCTTCCTTATCACTTTCACAACTTACCGAAATGCTGCAGAAATTACCTTGCACACTGTTCTTCTCTGATCTCTGTGTTCTTTGCTCCTTGCCGGAATCCTTCATCGACGTTCATCCTTCAACCTACAATCTTCATTTGGTGAGGCTCTTTGACTTGTTTTGCTGTTTTCCGTTTTGTTTTTGCCCTGTATTTGGTTTTTCTGGTTTCTGTGTGTTTTTCTCCTCCACGGTTTCTGGGTTTTTTTTGGCCTTTTCTGGGTTTACATCTCAAGAACAAAGCGTGTTCTTGAGGTGTGCCAGGTTTGATCTTGTTTGGGATAGGATTTTTGGGTTTTTGGTGTTTCTGGTAGTTTGCTTTTTTTGCTAAGTGTGGGTGTCGCGTGCGTGCGTCTAGGAATGAAGCCAATAGAGATATCGAGCGGGCAATCGCGTGAGCGGGTGTACATACCGGGGGCGGGGTGGGTTAGTTGTGGTTCGGACACGAGCGGGTCAAGTACATCGGCGTACGAGTCCGTGATGAGTGTCACGCCTCTGCGGTTCATCCCTAACGCTTCTCCTGTGGTGCAGCCAATGGATCCTCAACAAGCGCACGCTGCCGTAGGGTTAGGGGAATCGTCCGGGTCGTCGAGTGGGTCCTTGTCGTCCGGGTCGTGGGGTGACGAGGCCGCGCGATTAAATCAGCCCGTGACCCAGTTTTTAGAGGGCGGGCGTGTTCACTGGGTGCTCCCCGATGGAGTGCCAGTGCAAGAGCCCGAGCGGGCGCCGAGCGTCAAGGAGATGGCGCGGTGGGCGAGGGATTACCACATTCCTTTGTTCGTCAGGTTGAAGATACCGAGGAGGGGAGAGACGTTCACCCGACCGCCCGCTGGTCATGTGTGCGTCAGCGAGTTCCACCTGAAGGCGGGGATAAAGCTGCATCTTCACCCGTTCTTCCTATACATCCTGGTGCTTCTCAGGATCTCCCTTGGTCAGTGTGGGCCTACACTGACCCGAACACTGGTGGCGTTCTTCAACATCTTCCGTTCGAGCGGGTTGGACCATCCCACACGGGCGGAATTCCTCAATTTCTTCCGTTTGAAGTACTCCTCCCGCCGGCGCGACTCGGGCACCTTCACCGTGGAGCTGATCGATCCTCCCACTTCCTCCACCAGCTGGCGTACGATCAACTGCCAGGTCGGAGGTGACTGGGAGTTTGGCGCGCACGCTCCTGAGATCGCGGCCAACGCCCACCGTGTCCACCAAGTCCCCCAGCGCTTCCACTGGTTGGACACGCACGAGTATCCCCTGACGCCCGAGGTGGAAAACAGGATTGCTCGTTTGAAGTTTGTCTTCGACCCCAGGCCCGAGGTGAGGCACTTCTGGGCAGCGTGTCACTGGGACCTGATCGAGAAGAACCACCTGGCTTGTACACCTGGTCTGTCGGGTGGTGTTTATCTGCAACGTACGTGTAGTGTAGTTTGATCGACTGTTGCTGACCTGTGTGTTCTTTCTGTTTTGCAGTGAAAATGTCTAAGTCCAACGCGAGTGATCGGGATGCTGAGCACGTGCGCCAGCTGAACATGCTGCTGGAGGGAGCGGACACTGTGCGCCGTGTTGTGGTGGACAGCTCGGGCGGGATGCGTGTTGGGGATGAAGTTTAGCTCACCGTGTGTGCGCCGGCTGTGAACGCGCACGCCTCCCCCATTCGCCAGTGGTCAACGGGCGCTGGCCCATCTATTTCCGCTGCTACTAACGTCGAGCAGGCAGCGTCCATTCCCCCTCCTCCTCCTCACTCAGCCAATCGGGGCTCAAGCAGGGCTGAGCGGGACCACCGCCACCACGAGAAGGAGCAACGGCAGGTGGAGCGCGATCAGCGCCGGGTCGAGCAACAGGACCGGCGCGAGGCCTCCCAAGGTTCGGGGTCGCGCCGCTCGTCTCATAATGGTGCAGATCTCTCTCCCGGTGCCCCGGCCGGTGAAGATGAGCCCCCGCAAAAGCGCCCAAGGAATGAAGACGCTTCTCCTGTCCCCACACCTAGGTCAAATGCTGATATTGTTGATGCTGTGCGTCGTACGCTGGTGGATGGTGCCGCCTCGCTGGGGCCCCTGCTGTAGCCGCTGGATAATGCCGCCCCCGACGGGCTGGACGCGGCGTTCATAGCATGCGCCCGGCTGCAGCACCAGCTCTTCCGTGTACGCTCGCGGGAGAACATGGAACTTGAACGCCTCAGGGCCGATGCGCTGAAGCACCGGAAGGTAGTGGAAAGGATGGTGGCCAGCCTGGATAAGGCCAATGACTTGGCCCAGCGGTACACCGCCCGTGCAGAGGAGGCAACTGCCCGGTCCGCTGAAGCTGCTGCTCGTGAGGCTCTGGCGAGGACTGAGCGCGACAAGGCGGTGGCTGAGGTGGAGCGGATGCGTTCTGAGCTGGGGCGCGTTCGTACTGAAGCAGCCGCCCGGGAGGCGTTGTCGGAGTCCCGGATGAAGGAGGTGGATTGCGTTGCGCGCATGGATGTTGTAGCGACGTTCAAGGAGTCTGACGAGCTCCGCGAACTAGTGAGGGCTGAAATGGATGAGCAGGTGGCCGCCTTCCGTGAAGTGGTGACTCCCTTCATCAGGTTGAAGGAGTACCGGGCGTTCGTGCGGTCTGAAACAGCGAGGCTGACGGGCGCTCAGGCTCCGGGGCCTGAGGAAGAGGTGGGGCCTTCCGGGGAGGTTACTGAGGCAGGGTCGGACCCGGTGCTGGTGCAGTTGGACCCGTCCGAGCAGGTGGAGCCGGGGTCATCGGAGGAGGCGGAGGAGCTGGAGGTCAACACGGGGGCGTACTGTAGGATTTTTCTTGTCTTTTTTTTTGTAATAGAGTAGGTTTTTGTACTCGGGCCTTGTGCTCTTGATCAATGAAGTCTCTTTTCTTTCCGTGCGTGTGCCTTGTCTTGTTTTGTTTTGTGTTTTTTTTTTGCATCTTTTGAATGACTCGCGCGAACGTGCGCTTTCCCTTTTGCTTTTGGATGGAATTTAACCGTTACATCCGTTCGAACAGCCTATCCCCAGTCCCCCGAGTATTGGGCGGGCAGGGTAAGGACAAACGAATGCAACAATATCATAACTTTAAAAATGAAAATGTACAACATAACAAAATTTAATGAAAGTACTTCCTCAAATGTTGGATGTTCCATGGGTGCCGTAGTCGTTGACCCTGCATGTCTCTAAGGTAGAAGGTGATGGCGCTTATCACCTCATCAACGACGTACGGGCCTTCCCATAACTGGCGGAGTGCCTTAACCTTTTGCTGGATTGCCTTCATCACCCAGTCCCCCAGTTGGATTGGTCGAGCCCGAATATGTTGGTTGAACAATCGGGCGATCCTCTGCTTGTTCGCGGCGTTGTGGAGATGCGCCGTGTCCCTCCGTTCTTCCAGCAAGTCGTTGTTGAGGCGTAGCCCCTCGCTCTTCGTGCGTGGATCGTACCCCTCGATCCGTGGGCTCCGGTGAGTGATCTCCAAGGGTAGCATAGCTTCCGTTCCGAACGTCAGGCTGAACGGGGTTTCGCCCGTGGCTATACTGGCGGTTGTTCGGATGGACCATACAATCTATGGGATGACCTCGGGCCAGCGCCCGTATCCCGCATCCCCGGGTTCGATATCTTCAATCTTCTTCTTGATGCCCGTTTTGATGATCTTGTTCACGGCTTCCACTTGCCCGTTCGTCTGAGGGTGCGCTGGTGATGCGAAGATGAGGTCCGTTCCTTGCCGTTTACAGAAGGCTGTGAGTCGAGGGTTGTTGAACTGTGGCCCGTTGTCTGTTATGATGCTGATCGGTGTCCCGTAGCGACAGAAGAGGAAATGCCAGAGGAAGCACTTGACCTTTTCAGTCGTGATCTTCGCTATTGGTTGGGCCTCGATGAACTTGGTGTGGTAGTCAATGATGACGATCAGGTACCTGTACTGTCCCTTCGACTTTGGAAGCTCTCCGATCAGATCCAGTCCCCACTGTGCGAACGGTATGGGCGACAGGAGGATGGACAGTGGGACAGCGAGCGTGTGGTGGTGGTGCGCATGCTGCTGGCACTGGTGGCATTTGATCGTTAGCGTTGTAGCGTCCGCGTGGATGGTGGGCCACCAGAATCCATACCGAAGGGCTTTGTGTGCAATCGATCTGGTGCTCGCATGATGGCTGCACGTGCCCGAGTGGATTTCCTTCAGGATCGAGTTGCCCTTCGTTGGAGTGACGCATTTGAAGCTCGCCCAAGTCCTCCCTTGTCGATACAACACTCCGTTCCGTACGCTGAAATTGGCCGCTCGTGCGACGATGGTTCTGGCCCCTCACTTGTCTTCTGGTAGCTCTCCCCTTGTCTTGTAAGCGATGAGCACGTCCATGTAGCTGTGCTTGTGCGGTTCGATTGCCAGGACCTGCTCTGCTCCCGAGATGTTCGGCCGTCGCAGCACTTCGACGATCCGCTGCCCAGGTCCCGTGTGCACGGGTGCCGTGGCCAATCGGGCGAGCCTATCCGCCTTTGCGTTGAACCCTTTGTGTATATGGTTGATGTTGACGTACTTGAATCCATTGATCAGTGCCTTCACGTACTTCAGATAGGCGATCATGGATTCCTCCTTCGCTTGGAATTCTCCTCTGACCTGGCTCACCACCAACTGTGAGTCGTTGAATACATTGAGTTCGGGCGCCTCCGAGTTTTTAGCCAGTTGTAGGCCCGCAATGAGCGCCTCGTACTCGGCCTCGTTGTTGGTTGTTTTGAATTCGAACTTGAGGGCGTACTCCGCGTTTACCCCTCCTGGCCCGGTCAGGATGATTTTGGCTCCGCTCACCTTCTTTGTGCACGAACCATCGACGTAGAGGTTCCACTCCGACAATGGTCCTTCCCTGACCTCCGATTTGTCGGATGCCTCCACCGTCGGGCCGTCGGATGCGCCGACCGGCGTCGCCTCTGCCTCCGTGTACTCGGCGATGAAGTACGCCACTGCCTGTCCCTTGATTGTCGTTCGGGGTTTATACTGAAGGTCGAATTCACTGAGCTCGACTGGCCACTTCGCCAGGCGGCCACTGTGGTCGGGCGATTGGAGGATCTGACGCAGGGGTACGTTCGTGAGAACATGGATGCTGTGCGCTTGGAAGTATGGCCTCAACTGTCGGGCAGCAGTGACGAGCGCGAGCGCCATCTTCTCGATCGTCGGGTATCGGGTTTCAACCCCCGTCATGCCTTTTCCTGAGAAGAAAACGGGCAACTCCGTGCAGTCCTCCCTGCGGACGAGGGCAGAACTGACGGCTGTGAGCGAGGCAGCCAGGTAGATGTAAAGTATTTCCCCTCGGATGGGTCTGGAGAGGAGCAGGATGGACGTCAAGTACTCCTTGATCTGAAGGAAATACGCTTCGCATTTGGGCGTCCATGCAACATCTCGCTTGTTCGTTGTTCGGAGAGCCTTGAAGAATGGGGCACATCTGTCTGAGTATCGAGAAATGAACAGGTTCAATGATGCGAGCTTGCCCGTGAGGCTCTGCAGGTCCGCTTTCTTGACGGGCGGCTTCATGTCGATGATCGCTTTTACCTTAGCGGGTGCGGCTTCAATTCCCCGCTGGCTGACGATATACCGAAGGAATTTGCTGTTGGTGACTCCGAACGTGCATTTGGCCGGGTTCAACCTCATGCTGTTCCTGATGAGGACGTCGAGCACAGTCCCCAAATTCTGGACGTGGTCGACCGCCTGGACGCTTTTCACCAAGATGTCGTCCACGTACACTTCCACAATGTTGCCAATCAGGCCATGGAACATCGCTTTCATGAGCCTCTGGTACGTGGAGCCAGCGTTCTTCAACCCAAATGGCATAACGACGTAGCAATACAGGCCTTTGTCCGTGACAAACGTCGTTGCCTCCTGGTCTTCGGGGTCCATGAAAATCTGGTTGTAGCCCGAATATGCGTCCATCATGGACAGGAGCTCGTGCCCAGCTGTCGCGTCTACCAGCTGGTCGATCCTCGGTAGAGGGAAGCTGTCCTTGGGGCACGCCTTGTTGAGGTCGCTGTAGTCGATGCACATCCTCCATTTCTTGCTGCTCTTCAGCACCATTACAGCATTGGAAATCCACTTCGGATACTCCACCTTGCGGATGAACCCGATGCCCAGCAGTCGGTCCACTTCCTCGTGCATCGCCGCATAGTGTTTCGCCTTATACGCTCGTCGTTTCTGCTTTACCGCCCGTGCGCCGACGCCGATGCTCAGCTTGTGGGATATGATGCTTGTGTTGATCTCAGGCATGTCCTTGTACGACCATGCGAACACCTCCTGCTTCTTCTTCAGCAGCGCGATCAGCCGCTCGGCTATCACGGGAGCCAATGATGCTCCAATATGGACCGTCCTTTCCGGGTGTTCGGAGGACAGCTGAATCGTCCTCAGCTCTTCGCGCTCGGGGATGGGCGACACTACCATCAGCCCGTCACGCGGGTCGTCTGGCACTTCCGTTCTTGGTGCAGGCTCCAAGGCGAGGACCTCCTGCCTGTCCCGGGGTTTCGCGGCTTCTTCATAGTTGTATCCCCAAACGTATCCGACCCCGTGCTCGGTTGTGAACCGTCCCAAGAGCATGTGTCCCGCAATGATCATCTTCAGCTTATTGATCCCCGGCTTCCCGAGAATGGCGTTGTATGGGGAGGGGGTGTCCATGACAATGAAGTCTGTCCGGACCTCGCTGTGCGGGGAGTCGGACGCACCGATCCCGACCCGGATACTGTCACTCCCAATTGGGTACGACGTCTCGCCCGTGAAACTGGCGACGCACTCATGATCCTGCGTCATCTTGTGCGCGGGCCTGCCGAGCGCCATGTACGCGTCCAAGTAGATCACGTTCACGGACGTCCCGTTGTCCACCAGCACCCTCTTCATGAGGAATCAGTCAATGATCGCATTGATCACGAACGGCAGGGTGCTGTCCTTCGGGCTTCCTTCCTCGTCCTCCGTTGTGAAGCTAATGGCGGGCGCCTCCCTCTTTCTTGCCTTATGCGTCCGCCCTGCCCCGATCGTTAACACTTCCCTGCTCGGACGATCGGGCGACATGGTTCCCTCCTTTCGTTTCCCCCCGGATATCGTGCTAATAGTCCCCCTGGTTTTGATATTTGTTCCGCGTGGTCGTTCCTCTGCATCAGGAGTGGCGATATGACCTTCCCTCTGCATGTCCTGGAGGACTTTCTTCAGCATGATGCAGTCGTTGGTGTGGTGGGTGGCGGCGTTGTGGTACTCGCACCAGATGATCGGGATTCGGCCGACCGGGGCCGTCGCCTTTGACATGTTGCTAGGCGGTGGAATCTGGTGTCGGTATTAGCGGAGCAGATGTGTGTTCGACTGTTGGTTGATTGCGTATACCTCCTGGCCTCCCGGTCGGTATCGTGGTGTTGGCGGTAAACGGGCTTCCTGTGGCGCTGGTCCCCTCGCCTGGTTGTAGCGGTTGTTGTGGTTGTTGCGGGAGGATGGTCTCCGGTGATTCTGTTCTTGTGCGTCTCGGCCCCTCTTGTAGCCTTCGGTTGGCTCTTCGTCACCTGCTAACTGTCGTGGTTGGGCGCTGGCCTTCTCCGGTATGTTGATGCTAGACTCGGAGGTGGACCCATACACTCGCGTTTCCACCAACGCCTTCTGTATAATCAGGTCCATAATCTCGTCGTAGTCGAGATATTTCTTCCTCACCAGCTTCTCTACGAACGGCGTGGCGAGCATGTTGTCCATTAGGGCCACCTTGGCCACTCGCTTGTCGAGGTCCCTGCATGTGCTCGCAAGCGTCCTCCACGGGTTAATGTAGCTGGACAAGCTCTCGTCCCTCCCCTGGCGGACCTTGAGGAGGATGCCCGTGGTGTTGTACTTGCCCTAGAGCCTGTATCGCTTTTGGAAGCTCTCCGCCAGCTCGAGGAATGAATGGATGGAGCCTGGCGGAATCTCGTAGAACCAGCTCCTGGCTTCCTCGGTCAGTGTTTCCTGGAACAGGAAACACAGGGTCGGGTCCGAATACCTGGTCCCGTCCGTGGTGGATCAGAACTCGTCGATGTGAGTGCGGGGGTCCTTGCTCCCGTCGAACCGGGTGATCTTCATCGTCTTTGCGTGGAGGTCTCTTCCCCTCTCCAGTATGTGCGCTGAGAACGGGCTGACCCGAGGGGTGAACGTCCCACCCTGCCCGGCAAGCTTGTCCTTCCGTAGGCGCGATACCTCTTCCGCCAATTCCTCCATCCTTTGGAGGATCCGGGTGTTGTCCGTCAGGGGCGGCGACTCCTCTCCTGGTGTGGGCGAGCGGGCTGCCCGAGCGTTAACCCCGCCGAACGGATGTAGCTCTTCGTCGGTGGTTTCTTGGGTCCGTTCGCGTTGCCCCCATGGCTGGCCGACGAGCGCGTCCAGTCGTTCCTCCAGCCTCTGCCAGATCTGGCGCTCCTGCTCCCTATCGAACGCTGCCTCTCGCAGCTCTCGGAGCAGGCCGTCGACACGGTCCTCGCTGCTGCTCATTCCCGGTTCTACTACTTGCCGCGCCAGTGCGCTCAAGGGTCTTTCCTTGAATGGTGTGCTGCTGACGTTAGTCTCCTGGATAGGCATGTGGGCTTCTGGTTAGTGGTGTTTATACGAGGTTTACAATTTGTAAGCTTCCTACAGACGGCGCCAACTGTTTCTACCGGATTACGCCGGACGCAATCTAGCAGAAGCAAGTACGAGTAATCTCCTTCTTCTTGTTCGTCCGAATGTTGGGGCTGTTTGGATGGTCGGGCGCTTCTTCTTCCTTTGGGTGTGCGGGTACGCGTGCTCGGGTATGGCTGTTAGAATAATACAACAACAAACAGACAGTCAGGGGTCGAGACAGGGGTGGCCTGCCTTCAATGCTCCGATGTCTAAGTTAGAAGATGTATTGGATATAACAGTCAAGCGAGCGTGCATAGAAGTAGGTTTGAGTGTTTAGTGTTTTGATTCAGAGATGTTGAGATGATCTTACCTGTAATAAATACCTTACATATATAGGTGGTTGAGTCTGGTGCTCACTTGTGCTCCTCGATGTGGGACTGATCTCCTTCTGTTGTTGTATGATCCGCACATTCGGATGTGCGCCCCACGGGCGCGTGCGCGTTCGGATGTGGTCGGTCTTGTGAATGAAGTTGTAGCATTCCTGATGGTCTTTCGGGTGGTCTGGTAGGTGTTGATTGCCTGCTTAAGTGGATAAGTATATTTAATCGGACAACTAATTATGCTATACTAACACTAAGCTCAAATCCATTTGAAGCCGGATCATTCAACATGCAGGTTTGACCTTTGAAATCGTGATGTATGGGGAAATAGTTTACTTTGTGTGCTAAGAAAAAAATATAGTTAAAAATCTGAATTCAGACCACTGTTCTTAAGGTTAAAGGACAATGAATGAGCTGATTGCGGTGCAACTCTTTCTGTTATATCACTTATATGTATATGGCCTTCATGTCATCATCCAAATAATTATGCATATGGCACTCACTTTATCTGGATTGTCAAGTTCTTCTCCAGTGATTAAAATTATCTTAATGTAATGGACTTCTCAGCGCATACGAACATATATAAACCCTGAAGTACTTCTCAAGCTGTTTACTTTTGTAATTAAAATTTTAATTTTCTTTTGATCTTGTAGGCGAAATCCTGAAAGGATAGGAGGAGACTTCAAGCAAGAAGTTCAAGTAAGCAGCTCATTTATGCATATGCTGAAGAGATTTGACAAAACCCATTCTCATTTTATCTTGGCAATTGATAAGTGATAACCAAATATTGTAGGTTCATAGTGGCTTCTTAGGCGCATATGATTCTGTCAGAATAAGGATTATTTCTCTCATTAAATTGGCAATTGGTTATATGTACGTTTTTCTTATGCTTATTAACTTCATCTTTTACCTCGAGCCTGTAGCTAGATTCTATGGTACATAGGATGCTGAAAACTAATCTAAAATAATATTCCAGAAAAAGTTTGATGGTCATTCGTTTGTGGTAAAATCATTTGGAAGAGAAAAAAAGTTTTAGAATGATTAGATGTAAAGTTTTATTACTCCATGTGGTTTTCCAAGCATGGATCAAATTTATTCTAAAAGTTTGATGGAACTCAACTGTTGGATCTCCAATTATTTGTTACCGTTTAGTATTGGGTATACTTTTAGGTGAAAGGTTATCATGTAGGATATATATTTAAAAGTCACTAGGGTAGCAACTACAGTATTGTTATTCTTTTTATAGAATGTATGTAATCCTATGTCAACTGGATTAATAAAATTCTGAACAATTGCAATAAATTGGTACGACTCTTGTTATCTTCTTGTTTTGACAGGATTGAGCATACTTAGTAGTAGCTCTAGTCTTTATGGGATTAAAGGATATATCTTTTTGTATGTGGGACACTGCATTCGGGTAGATTTTGGTGTGGATATTGTATTTGCTTCAGAAACTGTATCAATCAATTATTAAAACAAAAGTTACTGTTTCTTTGTGACAGCGTTGATCTCACTGAGCCGCTGCACAAATGGCACGTGTATGTAACTGGCCATAGTCTTCTTCTGTTGAAGTATAATGGGTAACATAATACTTGCAAAACATAATCTTGATTGGCAATTTGGCATGATAGATTGGGTATTCGACAAATCATGGGAGTGATATTCAAGGCTCTGTACTCTGGGTAGTGTTTATTGTTAGAATATCTTATATATTTTTTTAAATGAGCTATGGATATCTCCTATGAAGGTTGCATACTGAGGTTCATATAGTCCAAGGTTTATCCAAGAAAAGGGCAGCTCATTTTAATTTTGGATATCGAGAACGAGGGAAGCTGAAAACAGCTTCGATCAAGGGAAGAAGATAGATCGATATAGTGACTGAGAATATGACAAGTCAGACATGGTTTGATTGGGTGAATTCTCTAGTTAGTCTCTTGAAATATAGTCTTTTCAACCTAACGGCAGGAATTTAAAATCCTTAACTGGCACTCACCAATATGAGCCCTTACTAGAGAAGCTTCCCATGAACTATCATTCTCTTAATAGGATTTTATAATAATAAAGGTGCACACAGATGTAATTGTCTGAGTACACATGTGATTTTCAATTTCAAGTACTTTCAAACTCGGTAGAGCGCCAGGTGCTCAATTTGACATATTTCTACGACTACGAGTTCATCACAACAGATGACACTAAGTTCCTTGAAGTTTTTTTTAATATATATGATTGTTGAATATAAAGTTGATATCTCCTTTCTTTGTTTACTAGGAATGGAGTGATTGCTATTGTTTGTATAGCATCATTAGTTGTCCGATTAAGTATACTTATCCACTTAAGCAGGTAATCAACACCTACCCGACCACCCGAAAGACCACCAGGAAGGCTACAACTCTGCTCACAAGACCGACCCCATCCGAGCGTGCACGCGCCCGTGGGGCGCACATCCGAATGTGCGGATCACACATCAACAAAACCAGACCAATCCCACATCGAAGAACACCATTATGCACCAAGCTCAACCACCTATATATATAAGGTATTTATTACAGGTAACGACATTCTGATCCAAGCATTAAACACTCCAACCTACTCTTCCACGCACGTTCGCTTGACTGTTATATCCAATACATCTTCTAACTTAGGCATCGGAGCGTTGAAGGCAGGCCACCCTGTCTCGATCCTTGACTGTCTGTTTGTCGTTGTATTCTTCTAACAGCCATACCCGAACACGCGTACCCGCACACCCGAAGAGAGAAGAAGCGTCCGACCGTCCGAACAGCCCGAACGTTCGGACGAACAACAGGAAGGAGACCACTCGTACTTGCTTCTGCTAGATTACGTCTCGCGTAATTCGGTAGAAACAGGTATAACCATGTATAACTTTGGATCTCCAAGGGTTGGTAACAAACGATTTGCTGACATTTATAATGAGGTAAAGGTTCTCTCCTTTTAAATTTGCTTCATAGTGTCCTGTTAAAAATTTGGAAGCATTAGAGGTACCATGGAGTCAGATCAGCTTTATTTATTTGGGAATATTTTGCAGAAAGTCATAGATAGTTGGAGGGTTGTAAATCACAGAGACATTATACCGACTGTTCCCCGCTTGATGGGTTACTGCCATGTAGCTCAACCTGTTTATCTAGCAACAGGAGACCTCAGGAATGCCTTGGTGAGTTACTTAATTTTATTTAGTGTGCTGACCTACTCCAGGAATTTTAACTTCATAATACTTGTATCGTTCATGTGGTATTTGGTATGGAAGGAGGTAGCAGCCTCACCATATCTATAGCTATTCTGCTAGTAGAGCTTTACTTTCCCTGCTCCTCATCAGCCCAACCGATAGATAAATTTTGAATGAGTGTCTTACCATATTTTCTATCCAGGAAAATATGGAAAATTCTGATGGATACCAAGCTGATGTGATTGGGGAGTACATGCCAGACGTACTTGTCAGTGAATTCGTACGTGTCTCTTCATTTGTTCCTCTTCATTTGGTAGCATGTTTACTTATGAATGTCACCCATGTCAGGATGCCAAAAGTATGTAAGAAATTTATACTACCACCGTTCCAGTATGGATGATAAAATATTTCAATCAAGATTAACTGGTCCCTTGCTGTGTTCATGATGCAACACTCAAATTGCACCTATCAAACATATTATTCCAAATATGAGTATTCAAAGTTTAGAAATTTGTTCCCTTGAAAGCATTTCATTTTAAATCACCAGGAGTCCATGGCTATATTTCTTATTCATGATTTGAGACTAATCACTAGGGTAAGAAAGAGTTAGTGCTCCTGCCATAAAATTGTATTCTTGTCAGCTATTTGGGTATACAATCAGCATTTCGATGTCATAAATGTATACAGCTTTGGTATCCGGATGATGCTTTTCTGGATTTATTTACACCTAGTTTGTTTTCCTGCAGATGAAGGGTGAGAAAGAACTAATACAGAAAATATTACAGACTGAGATGAATATATTCCGTTCAATTAGAGATGGAACTACACTAATGCAACATATGGAAGATGTTTACCACATCACGTTGCTAGAGGTACTTATATCTAGTTGAACTCATAGCTATTGCTTGTCTTATCAAGTACATTTGGTGGTTTTCTAAATGTAATATATATCATTTGTTAATCTAGTCTATGTTGTTAACCCAACATTTTTTCTCTCTTTCCAGAATGTAAGATCAAATTACCAACCTGTAGCCAAGTCGTTGTCCGGTAATGAAGACAATAATTTAACAAGGAGCTAAGCATGGCATCTACTCAGTCTGATATGCAAAATGTTTACATGCAACACTCATAAATTGTAATTAGCAATTTTTTTCAGGGATTCTCCCTGCATAAGGCCCATGTGAGGTGCCATAAGTTTCTCCATACTATACATCTGTAATTATATAGTTTTCTTCAGTTCATGTTCACAATTTTTAGGTGATATAGGGCGATAGAAATTGAGAATGACAAGTAGCAAATTAATTGCTCTTGATTATGAAAACTAATTACCTTTTATATGGTTTGTGTTTTTTCATAGCGAATGTATGTGTACAAGTGTGTATTATCATGTATGAAATTTCCTGGGAAGACTGCCGTTGTCGGTGAGTTGCAGTGAGTTTCGAAACGAGGAACAGATGGTTTTGAAGAAAACAAGCTCCAGTGCTCCCCCTAGATAATCGGCATATATATGCGAAGAAGTTGTCTTTTAGTTATAACCCTTTTGATTTGTTCTCTTTACTGGCAGCTGCAGATTTAGGAGGCTAGTAAGAAGTTGCTGGTCACTAGGCGATAAGGCCCGTCGATCAGTAAGGCTGTGGACAAAGTTGACAGCAGAGTATTCTCTGAGGTGCCTCATCTTTTT
This sequence comes from Geum urbanum, assembly GCA_946800695.1. NCBI lineage: Eukaryota > Viridiplantae > Streptophyta > Magnoliopsida > Rosales > Rosaceae > Geum > Geum urbanum. Next base: position 5,172,176 of record OX327012.1, read on the forward strand.
TGTACTACATTTAAGTTTCACCAGTTCGGGGCCCAGCTATTTATCCTGCATCACATGCAATTTAGAAGCTTGGAATTTCAGTCTTTTTTAGAAGCCTAGATTCTCAATACCAAAGCTTCCCCAAAATGGAGCCTTCCCTGTGCATTGTTTCGTTATTCTTTTGTTCCAGCTGCAATTTCCCTTCTTTAAGACATGCATTCATGCTTTCGTTGTCCAAATTCTATGAGGACAAAATCCCCTGCAGCAGCCTCTGAGAGGCTTCATCATTTTCGTATCAAATTAAATGTCACCAAAATTGTGGCCCGGCCATCTATTATCATTTGCTTTCGGTGAGAATCTGTTATACATCAAAATGATCAAATACATTAAGGAGTCCAGTATCTCCCACTAATTTATTAGTGCCTGAGGCTTAAACTTCTTTCCAAAAGGTTAGAGATTTGAGAATTCCTCAACTTCATATTGCAGTCTTCTTTGTTTGGCTAATCTCAGACACTAGTTGTCAAATGAGATTTTGTTTGATTAATGCACTAAATGCTGGTCATCATACATCTGGGACTAAAAGTTCATTGTGCTGCTAATATCTAATGCATTTTCCTAGGCTTGTTTTTCACAAGCTGTGAATCTCTAGAGACATTCTTGGAGACCCGCTGTACTGTCTTCTTGCAGCTCATAATCCTCAAGCTCTGCCTCAATATGTTGATTTCTCGGTCCCTCTTGCACTGCTCATTCTCCATCGAAACTATCTTCGAGTTGAGGCGTGCAATGACCTCTTCTTTGGCTTTCAGCTCTCTTTTCAGCTCTTCCACAATGATGTCTTCTTCTGCTCTCCAGTACAGTCCATCTTCTACAGCAAATGACAATTCTCAGTTACATTAAAAAGTCATATGATTTATGATCATCCAGGCAAGAAAATCACACCAGTGTACCTAATGATAAGAAAATATAAGGAATATTTGTTCTGGATAATTGTTCAGCTTCAGATGAACCAAGGAAACTGAGAAATAACAACCTACTGCTAAAATCTGGAGAGGTTACACAAAGTCATGGATTGATTTACTTTCATCTCAAGCAGTATCTTTAACAAAATCACTAACATCTCACATCATCAACCCAATTTCTTGAAAACCTAATTATTGCAGAAGTAATTTAAGATAGATAGATAGAGAGAGAGAGAGAGAGAGAGAGAGAGAGAGAGAGAGAGAGAGAGAGAGAGAGAGAGAGAGAGAGTATTACCACAATGAGTCCTCTGGATGAGTTCATCAAGCTCCATCTTGATAGCCAGATAAAGCTGCTTCCACTTCTCTACAGTCTCATCTCTCCTAGCCCTCTCCACCCTCATTTGCTCAATCAACATATTAGTAGTAGTAGCTTCATTATTCACACCATTACTCTTGTTCTGCTCATCAACCACCCGTCCTCTAATGGTCTCCTCTTTCTCTTCCACCAACTTCCTCAACATCTTCACTTCCTCCCTCATCTTCTTCTTCTCCTGCTTCCACTCAGCCCCCTTGAAAACATAGACCATCATGTCCCTCTCATATGATGCACTCTCTTTTCTTCTCTCACTCATTTCCTCTTGGGTATTCACCTTTCTTCTGCATTCTTTCTCACTTGAACCACTCCTCTTCTTATCCTTGCTCTCAATCCCACCCATCTTTTGAAGCTCACTGTGCACTCTTCACTGAATTCTCTTGCCGATTAAGAAGAGCCTACATGACATAAATTCTGGCCAGGGGCTCCTCCTCTCTATAACTTAATGAAGAAGCTCCTCCTCTCTATTTTATAGTGAACTGGCGAGGCTCCTCTCTCTCTCTCTCTCTCTCTCTCTCTCTCTCTCTCTCTCTCTCTCTCTCAATCTTAGTCACTCTCTCACCATGTTAATGAGGCTCGTGAAGAAGACTTGTGTCTATAGGTTATTTTGTTTTATTTTGCATAATGTAATGGGCAAAGCAAATGTAGGGCTGGGCATGGGACGGGATTGAGGTCATCCCACGTCTCGTCCCGGTTGTTACATGCGGGACGGGATCGGGACGGGCCTTGCATTTTGAGAGTAAATCCCGTCGGGCCCAATCCCACATGGGACGGGACGGGACGGGCTGAAAGGACCCAACCCCGATTTAGCTCCCTAAATCGGAATCAAACCCTTTCGACAACACGAACCAACAAAAACTTTTCGAAATTTGGGCAGAGTTTCGCTACTAATGTAGAATTACCATTACCTGCACGCGGAAAATACACTTCATCCTATGCCACAAAAAGCAAACCGTGGGCACCAATCCCATCCGGATTTCTCAATATATCAACAGTAAAGTAAAGTAGTAAATATATATGCACTTTACTGAAATCCAGTGTAAAATCGTATAACGTATTCAATAGGAAGCTCAGAGCGACATCTAATACATAATCATATACGCATACCACAGTAGGTAGAACAATAAACCTACTGGATGAAACAAAGTAGCTCGAGTACTATGCCTCCGACCACGACGTGCGACACCAGAGCCTGAACTGCAAACTGGGCACGGAAACCGAAAAGCCCAGGTGAAAGACAATAAACACGTTAGAGTGAGTGGACGAAAATAAATGTCTTTCACCAGTTGTTATATATATATAAAATAACATATGCGAGTCCAGATAAATAAAATAACAAGTACACGAGGTAAAACTCATATTCCTCCAGTGTACTGAGCATGCAAGTATAAATCCCACGGGGTCACTCACGGACACACACCGTGCTAGTACAGTCCGAATCACGAGGTCCTTGGTCCCCGTGATTTTAAGCCGGAAATGGCCTCGGTTCCGGGGAAACGCCCCTCACCGGTCAGGTAGGGATGACGACGCCCCTCCTGGATGGCCTACCATCAGGGATCAACCGAGAGGCAAAGTGTATCGATACAACAACGTAACCAAGACTGTACTCTGTGAAAACCAAATCACAAACAATTCGATGCGAATGCATGAAACAATATTAAAGTGTATGCATATTCATATACGTATATCCGTATAAACATAATCGTATAATCATAAACACATGCTCATATAATCCATAATCTCAATATGCATGCTCAAATTCGAAAATCATAAAAAAGACTCGCAATCATTTCCGTGAAAAGAAATTGTCCACTCACAGACTAGCGTAACGCGTTTCGCGTTAACCCGTGATCCGGCGGAAAGTCCATCGCCAAACGAACGATCACGAACCCCTGAATATTCACAATGTCCAATATTCAAAATCATAATCCGACAATACAAATCAAACCACGAGAAACCACCGTTCTCGGAAACACGAAATCCAAAGTCGACGAATCGTCGAAAATCCGTATATGTATACCACAATACCTCGCTTTACGTTCGGACGCTCAACTCGAAAAACGAACCTCCCCACAGCGATCGGGGCGCGATTTCAAGTCAAATGACATGCGACTTGTCGAAAGTCAAAAAGTCAACTCTGACCGTTGACCGCCGCCGTTGACCGCCGTCCACGGCGGCGCCACTGTTGACCGGAGAATTTCACGGCGGAGCTACTCCAATTCCACTCAAAATCGTCCACTGAGCAACTTCCATAACTGCACCGAAGTCCAATTCTCACTCTAACTAGGTCAATTTCATGATAAACCGAATGAACACACAAATTTCAAATCCAAAATTCTCAATCCACAAATCAAATTAGAACACCATGTTTATATGGTTGGAATCACCTTGAAGAGGGCTACAAAACCCAGTCCATGTTTGAGCTCAACTCGGCCGGAATCAAAATCCACCATTAACTCAAATTCTTGCAAACTTTGAACCGGGAAACCTCTCTTCTCCGGCAACCTCGACGTGAAAGGAGGCCGGAGAGAGGAAGAGGAAGGCGAGACGCACCCTTGGACTCTCCCCCGTGGCCGGAGATGGCCGGACGGCGTCATGCCGACAACCACCGTGGCACCGTCGCATTTACTCTCCCACAGCTCGGTCAACCCGAGTTGACCGGGTCAACCCACTTAATGAAAGTGTTGACTTGCCTGTTAAGGGAACCTTCTATTAATATACATGCCCAATTTGGAAACCTTCCCAATAAGGAAATCAACAAACACGTATTTCGGCAAACTTCAATTATTCGTAACTCCTTCGTCGTAACTCCGATTCCAATAATTCTCGCGGCCACAAACTCGTCTCGACGTACTCTTCAATATTCACCCAAAGTCAAACACATCAGCCAAACGGATAAAAAGTCAACCCTTTGAACCAACACACATTAAATCGACTACTTAATCAACAAACGGAAATAATCACAACTTAAACTCCGTAACACAAAATCATGCTCCGGAAGTTCCCACGAACTCGAAATTAAATTCTGAACAACTTTCGTGAAGAAGCCGAAACCAAATTCTCGTCCAGTAATTTAGTCGTTAAATAGCTCACCATTTAAATCTGAACTTCAAATATTCATAACTAATTCATTGGCCGTCCAAATAACAATCCGGAACCGCCCACGAACTCGTAATCATATATAGAACGACTCTCGAGAAGAGACCCAGCTCCAATTCTCGGCCAATAATTAAGTCGTTAACAAGCTCGGCGATTCCAACAACCGTCGGATATCAGTGACTACGGGGTAACTCACGTACATAGCTGATCATACTGCTGATTCTGGTTCGAGTCGTCACACGGGCCCAATCCCACCACAAAATTGGAAACAAAAAAGAAGAAAAATTTGCTTACATTCATAAATCACAACATGTATCTATGATTTAATTACAATTACACAACTTGCTTACATTCATAAGTCACAATCCATAACCTAATAATATCAAACATAACAAGAATAACATCCATAATCTGTTACACAAGTTCACATATCATAAGTTTAACAAGAAAAGAAGAAAATTAAAACATAGCAATACAAGATTAAAAATATAGCAATACAAGATTAAAAATATAGCAATACAAAATTAAAATCACGGTCAAGATCAATTTAAATTTATATATGGGACGGGACGGGCCTAACGGGATGAGAAATTTCAGTCCCGCGTCCCGTCCCGTTATTTTTCTGATGGGACGGGACGGGACGGGATGAACATTTTTAATTTCAAATCCCGCCGGGATCGGGACGGGATCGGGACGAGATCGGGACGGGACCGGAATTTGCGAGATTTGTACCCAGCCCTAGGCAAATGTGACATGCAGTGTGCCCTATAATTGTCTTTTATTCCAAGTCACAATATCACATGCAGTTTTTCTTGATTAGGAGAAGCGTCCATTATGAGGTTAATTATAATCACAGATCCTATTAGTAGTCAAATGACAGCTGCTTCCATCGAGCTCCTTAAGGGCTACAACATTTTAACATATTGGCTATTGCAATAGCTAGCTACATTAGAGCATCTGCACCGGCGAGCAGCCGGGCAGACGGTGATCGAGCAGGTGGTGGGGCACCGGCGGTTTGCTCGAGCAAACCGGTTTTCCTCCTCGCACCGGTCAGCTGGTGCTCGCCCAGTCAACGGCGAGCTGCTGCTCGTCCAAACGCTCGAGCTAATCTTGCTCCGGCGTCTGCTCGACCGCCTGGCGGGCCCCACGCCACGTGGGTGACGTCAGGCGCGTTGAGTTTTTTTTTAAAGCTGGCGCATGTAACACACGCGTCCAGTAAAAAGTTAAAAAAAAAATACGGACCAATCAGCTCAAGCCACGTGGCTTACCGAGCTGTAGAATCAGAAACCAACGGTAACTCAATCCAGGCCATCCATTTTGAACAAGGAAACCTCATCCAACGGTCTGATTTTAAACCTAACGGCTACTGTACGGTACTGTAGCATCAGACTGATTTCCTACGGAAATAAATCCAAACAATACCTAAAAAAATTCCAAAAAATCACAAACTCTCCCAAATATGAACACACGTGTCGCATCAGACTGATTTCCTACGGCAATTGTAAATAATCCGATCGTCAAATATGAACACACGTGTCGCATCATAATTGGTCGAAAATCTTACCGGAAATCTGGTTCAATTATTTTGTCGACGACGCTATCTCGCAGTGACACGTGTCGCATCGTAATTGGTCGAAAATCTTACCGGATATCTAGTCTAATTATTTTACCAACAATGACACATGGCGGTGACACGTGTCAATTTTTAATTAGTCGGAAATCTTACCGGAAATCTTGTATAATTATTACCGATCAAGACACGTGTCACATTATTATTGGTGGTAAATCTATCCGGTAATTCATTTTTATACATTTCACTACATGACAAAACTGATTTGCTTGAAGCAAATAGTGAATGGGTGTGTGCAAAACTTGATTTGCTTGAGCAAATCTTGGATACATTTTGCTTGAAGCAAGATTTGCTCTTGCTCTGCTTTTTGTTCTGATCATGGGTGCGGATGCTCTTAGCCTCCAAATTATGCAATCAATTTTGTTGACACTGCCATTCCACCTATTTTTGAGTTGGATCATTCCTAAATCGTTCGAGTTTTTCTTTTAATCGATGCGATCACTGCGCGGTGCATAACATTATTTCTTGCATATCAGAGCCCTGTTTGCAAGAGGTTTTAGATTCTAATAAACCTGCAATGTGTTCTACACTGTGGTAGCAAAACATGTTTGCTTGCCCATCTGAAGGGTTCATAATGTTCCTGAGCTGGTGGGCTAGCAAGCTGCCACTCCTGTCCAAATATGTATGTCAAAAAGACAATATTATTTGAGGTAGCAAGTCTATTATTAGCCAATAATCGAATTGGTAATGGTCTTATAAATATATATTTTGGACTGCAGATTCGATTTTCATTTTCCTCAGGCATATAATTGTAGCCGAATAATGATGAAAAATAAGCCAGTAATAGTAACTTTTTCTGGATAGAGATCACTTCATTGTGTCAAGTCCTAAAAATTATACAGCTTTTTGAACAATAATGCACTTGTCTTCAACGGAAAACAGTAATGCACTCGATCAATTATACTACTTGATGATCTCCTTTTTGGGAAACTCACAAATCCACCATCTTCAGATAAATTTTGGTCACCTTTACCTTCAAGTTACTATTAGCAAGGTGGTTCATACCAAACTATATCTAGCTTGATATTTGCAAAAGAGGTTAGATGATCACAACATGGTTGGTGTGAAGATTGTAACTTGTAAGGAAGAGAGGGTACGTAATTGGCATTCGTTTCGACACTCACAGTTCAAAATAAAACTGCTCTTTATTTAACTTGTATGATCGCGTGGCTTCTCTTTTTTGTTATTCTTTCGATGGTGACAACGAGTACGTTGTTAAGTACTTTGTTGTTGCTAGCAAGAACCGCCGACAGCCCCGCCAACTTTTGTCTATGAGCCCTCCTTAATTAGTACTGATTAGCTAAGAGGGAAAGTGGAAATGGTTGGTGGTGATAGGAAGAGTGGTTTTAACACTTCTCATCTCGGCATCAACTCAATGAAATATGACACTGTGTGACCAAAAATGGTCAAAAGAGCGCACAAATATTAAGTTCCTCCAATTTGTAGGTGTGAGAGTTACTATTACAACAAAACACACGTTAATGTAGGTGATATGGGAATATGCTCAACACCCAAAAGAACAAAGTACATTTATGATTTCTCATTTCTCCTTCTTTGGATTCCCTGTAAGGAAGGGAATTGGGAGTTGGAGTTGCATGGGGGATTTATGAGACTGCAACACAAAAATGGCACATGCACATCACTCCTACCCTTGTAAATACACTAGTAGGTGCCTTCATCTTCTCTTCATTACTTCGGCGATTTGCTATAACTATATATGTGCTTAGTGTTTCTATCCCCAGACTTCGATAGACGTCGTGTATGGCAGTGCAGATCCAGCATTTTAGAGTTTAGGGGAGCCAAAATGAGATAAGTTCGATCTTGTATAAGGAAAACAAGAATGTTGTTGTAAATATTATATATTTGTGGATGTCTATGTAAATATTAAATATTTGTGTACTTATTATGTAAACTCTACCTCTATATATAAAGGCCCAATGAGATGAATAAAACAACAATACTCTACACTTTCTCCTTCTCCATCTCTGTGTTTTCTCTATTCTCTCCATGTCTTCTCTCCTCAGGTTATAACATGTTATTAATAGTTTCGCTCTCTCACTTGATGATGATCAAAGAGTTTTTGGTGCAACATTTATGCTTTGACCAATACTTGATCTATGAATCAATTTTATTTTTTAGAGTCTATTTAAAGAGCGTAAATCAAGAAGAAATTAAGCTATTGTTTCTCTTATATTGAACCTATTCAGCTTTTCCATTTTGCTATTATCAAATTTCTTGATTATGCTTACGTGTTTTGTCATTCAACATGATAATCATGTTTGCAACTTGTATCGATCTCGCAAATATAGAGAGAATTTATAGGGCATGATGAGCCATCAGTTATTCATGTTGATATGCCTCCATTGTTTGCGCGCACCAATCATCATCCTGATATATTATTAATATGCTATATGCCTCTCATCAGCATAAACCCTTGTGAAATAGGTAATAAGTTAGCTCATCATTTATTTGTTATATTAATATATATTAATTGCAACTTGTTTTGTATAAATTACCATCAAATTTAATATTTATTGATCGATGGAATCATTTGAGGTTAAGGAAAATCTTCAAGTGATAGATTAGGGTCTGAAGATCCCAATCGTTAATAAAATCTAGACCTGAAGATCTATATATGATTATATATGAGGGCCTGAAGTTCCTCAAAGTTCAATTGGTTATTCGAACTCGAAGTTTCGAGTGTAAAATCATTATGAGCCTGAGGTTTCAAATGCCAATTTGTAGAATGTGTAGTTCTAAAAGTGAAACTCAGACTTGAAAATTCTAGTGAATGGTTATATTATAACCAAATATTGAGACCTAAAGTTCTCGCAATTAGTTCGATTACAAGGACTAGAAGATCCTCCAAATTATAAAATTGAATGTACAAAATCTATGCTTCTTAATCTCACAAGGACTTAAAGTTCCTCGATTCAATTTGATTATGGGAATTCTATGTATATGGATATATAATTTAAATGACCTTTAGAACCAGAAGTTTAAGGTTGAATAATCGAAACCATAGGGTTTTCGACTATGTATTCAAGATAAACTACAAGTATTTGAGCAGACCTGAAGTTATGTCTATTTTCTTCAATAACGAAACTAGAAGTTCCCATGTTTATTTCTTATGCTTAATTTTATTCCAATTCTCTTATTTTTATTACATGTATTTATTTATTTTCATTATGATTAATGTTATTTTGTTTAGATGGACCAGAAGTCCTCATTATTTAAACTCGAAACTAGAGTGCATTTTGGCCTGAAGTTCAAAATGTTTATATGAACTTGGATCTATTTACCTAAAATTTTGGGTACATTGCTATAAAAGTAGGCGATTAAGGCTTTGGTTTTTCTTGATATTTTTTCATTTTTGACTATGATTCTTATAAAAATTAATGTAACAATACCCCAAGAGGTGTATTGATAGCTTCGGAAGAGCTTGTATCATGTTACCTATGTAACATATTTTTGGCAAAAATGGGTGCATATTTCTCTACATCCAATATATACATGAACGTATTAGTAGTTCATTGGATCTACTATAATGTGTAAGATCCCAAAATCTCCAATGATATCATTGTTTGAGTATAAATTATAATGCTCGCTAGCTAATAAGCGATTTGGTTTGTATACTATTATTTACGCATATCTTTTGCGACTTGTCACTTTAAATTGGTGTGTGATATATCCATTATGCATGTACTTTTATTTGATTTAAAGAAAAAGTCTCAATCAACTATGCGCAAATTGTAAGTGACAATTATTTGACCAGGTTTGGGCTCCCTACCCACCAACAATTATAAGGAATATGATATCCTTACACGCATGTTTTTGCAAATGGTCAATACAATAGTCTTCCCATTGTTAGGGGGGAGAATAAACTAATGGAACGACATAAAGTTATGAAATATTTTCACTCGGTCCAAACTTTCTACTCTCAAAGTTGAGATTTTACAAGTCCTACCATGTCTAGAGTAGACGTTGAGTGTATGATCCACATTCTTAAATTAATTCCTCTATCAAGATAATTTTCCTAGAGTGAGACAATATATGTCGTAGAGTGTAGCACGGATATCCGATAATAATGAGGTCATTAAAGTCAATGCATGTATATGTGAATGTGTGACATTAAAATTTGATGATCATTGATATACTACTTATGCTAGCTAGCGAAAGATCATTATGGACAATATACATACCATGTTTCATACTAAATGTCGACAAAATTATATTATTGGTCATATTAAGAAGAGACGATTCCAATACTCAACGAAAGGTGATGAGATTCTTGGACCTTATTAATCACTGAGATTACAAAAGGAATTCTATTGAAGTATTTTGATATCACTACGACACAATCTCTTTGGTAGAAATATGATATTATCAATGATATTTCCTTAAGTAACAACTTTTCTATAAGTACCGTGTCGATATTGACGAGAAACTTATGGCAGGTTGTGAGGGTATCTTATGTATTTGTAAAGCACATAAGAAAGTCTCAAATATCGTGTCAATGTTTATTTACAATCCTTAGAGGATTCATATTGTCTAAAAGGCAATTCCATGAATTATTTAAAGAGCTTTAAGCTCACTCATGAAAACATCGTCTAAACCTCATACATACTCATTTATAGTCAAGAATACTTGATCAAAATGCCTCGGTGAGTAATATGACTAGACTATGAAATTGATTTCAAATTGTGATAATGTTGCAACAGATTCTAACTTTTCGCGAAGTTATGAATTAATTAGAGCTCCTGAAAAGCATATATGAATCTATCGATACATATAAATATTGATACTTGTGGCTAGATTATCCTTGTTAAATTTGTATACTACATGTTTCTTATTTATTTATGTTTCTACATTTTGCTAATGTCTTAAATGTTACAAATTACAGCAACACTTAAGATAAGTGATTACTGAAATATTTGTAGTTTTGTCGTACTACTTTTAACTTAATTATTTTGCAGGATTCAAAGTTAATGATGAGCCCCATATGCAAGGTATGTACCTTAAGCTTACAATGATCATGGGAAGATTCTCATCAGAGGGAGCATCTTGAAGTATGTTATCTAAGACATAAGTGTGTTGTACTATTTTCCTTCGATCAGGATTATTGTTCTCCCACTGGATTTTTGTTACCTGACAAGGTTTTAAACAAGGTGATCATTCAATCTTCAGTGGCATTGTTACCAAGTTCTCCTCCATTGCAGGTGATCATTTTGCTCAATCCCCTGCGCTACTGGTGTCACCAAGTTCTCCACCACTTTAGGTGATTCTTGTTGTTCAATTCCTTGAGCTACTGGTGTCACCAAGCCCTCCAACATTGCAGGTGATTCTTTTTGCTCAATCCCATGATCTGCTGATGTGAGGAACACATAAGGACTTAAATTATCAAAAGACGGTGCCTCTAGTAATCGGAGCCTCATCATTTGATGTTGAAACACTTATCACAGAACAAACAACTTTCAGTCAACTATCAGTTTTAATAGTTATATGCAGTGAATCGACAGGGAAAATCCACAGTGAACCAAATAAACTAAAGACAGTTTAACCACAGTGACCTACAGGAAATCCAATTAGCTAAAGACAGTTAATACATTTTTTCATCTTTTGCTACCATGTAAATTGCAACAACTGCAAACACATTTAGCAAAAATAAAAACGAATTCAAACTTGAGAGAGTAAAATGAGAATCAAGAGAATAAAACTAGCTAGAAATTGTCATTGTTGAACAAAAAACAAAAGTGTGGCCATGTTTGGCCATGTTATTGAGTGTGTATCAGAACCCTGCCGTTATTTTGTGTGGCCATGTTTTCTGCTTTCAGTGTGTATCAGAACATATGACAGGTGATGAGAGTATGTGCGCTGCTACTAAATGTGAGGAACGAGTTGGTCCTGGTGCCATTTTCTCAAAATCTACTCTAAGAAGATGCCTATCGTCTAAGGATCTTCATGGTGGTCAGTTGTCTGAGAAACCACCAGCGGTGGAAAACACTTCGCCTAAAATTAGAGCTGTTATTGAGCTATTACAGTCACAATGCAAGGTCCCATATTTGGAGCACCATGATTTAGCAGAATGCAGCAGAAAGTCTTCACTTATAGCTGAAAACCAAGATAGTAGCTATTCAAGCATCAATGTGGTGAAGCGCACAACTGTAGTTTCAAACTCACCTAATGATGGGCCAATTAAAACAATAATTTTCTCCCAGTTGACCAAGATGTTGGATTTGGTCGAGAATGCATTGAAGGAGAACTGTATACATGTTCAGTACAAAAGGCTTGATGGAACGATGACTCTGGCATTAAGAGACGGGGCGTCAAAGAGTTCAACACTGATCCTGAGGTTTTGGTCCTTTTTATCTTGATGATAGTATTTTTAATTTAGGAAAAATTATTTAAAAATTCAAAATCAGATTTAATTTTAAAAAACACTACAAGAAAACAGCACTTAGGACCACGGAAACGTAATTGTTCCGTGGTCCAAGTGACACTTGGACGACGGAGAAGTCTCCGTCGTCCAAGTACAACCTGGACGACGGAGAATACCTTCTCCGTCCTCCAGGTGATCACCTGTACAACGGACCGACACGCCGTGGTCCGAGTAACTTCCACTTAGACGACGTACCGACACCTCCGTCGTCTAAGTGAAGCATTATATAAGCCCGATGCCAAACTCTCTTCATTCCATCCGATCTCTTCATTCCATTCGAAGAAGAATTGAAGGAGAAGGGAGAAGGAGAAGGATCGGAGAAGGGAGAAGGCCGAGAAGGATCAGGCCGATAAGGGATCTTCGCTGACTAGCTAGCTAGCTTAATTAACAGATATCGAGAAGGCCAGCAGGTACGTATCAGTTAAAATTTGCTTAATATATATTTAGTGAAAACGTACGTACATACATGCATGGATGTTAGCTATATATACAGATTAAATTACGTACGTACGTAATTGATGGATCGATGTAGATCGAGTACGTATAATTAAGCGTAAATTAATGGACTAATATATATATATATATGTAATAATTAATCAATTATAATATTTTGTAGCAGTATGGACAAGAGTTGGATGAAGTTGAAGAATAGATGTGATGTCCGGTATATGGATGGAATTAGCGAATTTGTGAATTTTGCGATAGAACATGGTCAGAGAAAGAAACGTTTCAGGTGTCCGTGTCAGAAATGTCTTAATTGTCAGTATGCGGAGGTTAATGTTATGGTGCAACACCTGTACGAAAATGGTATGATGTGGAGTTACACTACATGGAGCGAGCATGGTGAAGAAGTAGAGTTCAGCGGAGCAGACTTCAGCTCAGGGTACAGTTACCATGGTGCCTCATCCAGCGGGAGTGGTGGCGGACCCCCAGCTTGCAACCCAACTGCAGATTTGGTCCATGATGCGTTTCCGGGATGTAGTCATGGTGGACACCAACACCAAGACGGAGGTTATAGTACCACTAATGAGCATGATGACACATTCCCCGATGCTAGCTTGGCCACTGACACCAGTGAGATGGATAAGTAAAACCGGATGCTACTTGAAGCGCAGACCCCGGTGTTCCCTGGATGTCGAGAGAATGTGTTGCAATATGTGATGGAGAAAATGAAGATAAAAGTGAAGCACAAAATGTCAGTGAGTGCTTTGACGAAATTCAGGAGCAAATATGTAAGTTGCTTCCTGATGATCACAATCTTCCTAAATCTCATTATAAGGTTAGAAATATCTTGAGCAGCCTCGGCCTAAAGTACAGGATAATTGACACATGTCCGAATGATTGTGTGCTATTTTACAAAGAGTATAAAGATTTGGACTATTGTCCCGTATGTGGCCAGTGCAGATTCCAGGTGAATAGGAAGAGTTCGAAAAAGAGAATTCCTGTGAAAGTTGTTCGATATTTTCCCTTGATTCCCAGATTGCAGTGCCTGTACATGTCTGTACACACAGCAGAGACGATGCGATGGTACGCAGAAAAGCGAATAGATGACGATGTCCTGCGACACGCCGCAGATGGGGAGGGTTTCAAACATTTCGACAGAGAATTTGGAGACTTTGCTGCAGAGGTTAGAAATGTTAGACTCGGCCTATCTACAGACGGATTCAATCATTGGGGAAGTAATAGCTCCGCCGTCAGCACTTGGCAAGTTATTCTGATGTCGTACAACTTGCCTCCGTGGATGTGCATGAACAAGGAATTTAATTTCCTTACTGTACTAATTTCAGGTCCTAAATCTCCAGGGAAGTGCTTAGATGTCTACCTCAAACCTTTGATCGACGAGCTGAAACTGTTGTGGGAAAATGGAGTCCCAACTTATGACAAATTCACTGACATGATGTTCACGACGAGGGCTGCCGTAATGTGGACGATCAGCGATTTTCCAGCGTATGGGATGTTGGCAGCCTGCAGGACAAAAGGATATAATGGATGTCATATATGTTTGGACGACGTGAACTCTAGTTGGCACGCGGGGAAGGTGTGTTACTTGGGTCACTGTAGATGGCTTCCTCACGACCACCCGTGGCGACAGGATGAACCTCATTTCGACGGGACGGTAGAGAACAATCCTAAACTCCGTAGTTGGTCGGGCGAAGAGATTTTAGAGAGGTTGAGCTATTTCGACTTTGGTGTGTTGAGCAATGACGCGGATGTAAAGAAATGAAATCCACTTCCTCCACATGATCTGAGCTATTGGGATCACAAGAGTATATTCTTTGAACTCCTTTACTGGTCGAGTTGAAGCTGAGGAACAACTTGGACGCGATGCACATAGAAAAGAATGTGTGCGATAGCGTGGTGGGAACAATTCTCGGTATTAAGTTCAAGACTAAAGATACTCCCAAAGCGCGCAAAGATTTGGAATCAATGAATCTACGTCGTCCCTTGTGGTTGAGGAGGGATAGGAAAGGAGTGTACAACAAGATGCCAGCTGCACCTTACACAGTGAAGTCGACGCTTAGACGTTCTGTATTTCACTGGTTTAAGGGCGTTCGTTATCCGGCTATGTATGCAGCTACTATAACTGGAGCAGTGGACGAGGTGCAACACAAGTTTGTGGGTCTAAAGACACATGACTATCACGTTATGCTGCAACGTCTGATTCCAGTGGTAATTCGACCATACTTGCCTCGTGACATCGTAGAACCAATTGTGGCATTGTGCAGGTGGTGGCAGAGGTTATGCGCCAGAGAATTAAAGAAGTCAGATGTGGTGGAATTGTAACAACAAATTGTGCACATCATTTGCAAACTAGAGAGGATTTTTCCCCCTGCTTTCTTTAACATCATGATTCACCTAATGATCCACCTGCCCGAGCAGGTGCTCATTTCTGGTCTGGTCCAGTACATTTGGATGTATCCTCAAGAAAGGTACGTACAACTAATTAATTTGTTCCACTGGAGATTACTAGCTAGCTATATGTACTTATTCTTATTGTACGTTTGATTTTATAGACAGCTTGGACAGTATAAGTCATTCGTCAAAAACAGGTCGGCCCCGGATGGCTCCATAGCAGAGACATACCTAATGCATGAGTGTGTTACTTACTGCAATAGGTACCTCAAAGATCCACCACCTCCCACTGCCTCCGATCGCAGTGTCCGCATCAATCTTTCTGTCGTCACCAATGTCGTCCGACCGTTTAGAGGAGTATTAAAGGAATCGTTAACACGGGAAGAACTTATTGAGGCACATTGGGTAGTGTTGCGAGACTGTGACGAAGTTGAGCCGTACATGATGTCATACAGGGAGAGGCTTCAGGCGTTAAATCAAAACAAGAGTTCGGCGTGGATTGAGAAAATGGTTAAGAAGAAGTTTCCTGATTATTTCTTCCAATGGGTACGTACGTACCTCTCGGTATTTAATTAGTAATTTATATACGTACATATCAATCATGTTTGGAGAAAGTCCAAATTAAATCCTTATATTAATTTGCCCTTTTTTGCAGATGATTGATCTGCAAAAATCTGAAAACCACGGGGGGTGGTGGTCATGGCCAAAGCACTTGCTAGCAGGGAAGCCGGTTAAACACTATATTTATCCCGGATGTTTTGTGAACGGTGTAAAGTTCCATTCATTGGCCCGAGACGAAGGAAGAAGAACACAAAACAGTGGGGTAACGGTTAGGAAAGACAATGATCTATATTACGGGGCTATTGTATATGTGGTTCAGCTATGTTACGGGAATGATGTGAACGTTTTCCTATTCAAGTGCAGATGGTTCAAGCGTACAAAGGAAGACCTGGGACTATTATCAGTCGATATAAACTCTAGCTGGTATGAGGATGAGCCTTTCGCTCTCGCCACCTTAGTTCGGAAGGTGTTCTATTTCGACGATCCGAAAGCCGGTGAAGGGTGGAAAATAGTGAACCATATCTCTCAGCGAGGAATATTGAATACAGAGACAATTGAAGGGACACCGACGACGACTGAAGATGCTGCTGAACCAGAAAGAGACATTCCTGCCTATCAAGAGCCTAATATTTCTGTCATCCGCTCCAATATAATGGACCTGGTTCAAGATGGTTGTACAGATCTAACTGAAGATGAGATTATCGATGAGGTAGATGAAGAAGACGAGCAGGAAGAGGACGCGGACGAGGACTCAGGTTATTCGTCGGACGATGTTGAGTACGATGACGAGGATGAGCCGTCGTCTAACGGGGATGAGGACGATGACGATTATGACGAAGAGTACGGTCATACGATGAGGATTATTAATTGGTAATTAATTATTGTAATTATTGCAATATATGATCGATGCAGGTTTACGGTAATTAATTAATCTGAATTATATATCCTGGACAACGGAGAAATTAATTGCAGGTTGTCGCCTTTAGGTATTTTGGCTATCTCCCTAAATCCTCGACCCTAAATCTAGCAAATCGGATCAATCGATCATTTATTTAATTTTTTTTTTGATTCAAAATAATTGAACGGACACCTGAATTCAGGGTCTATACACCTGGACGACGGAGATGAGATATTTCGTCGACGTTTATATTATTAGGTCCCCCGCCATTTTCACCTTTGGCGCCCCGCCAAATCTCAATCTCATATAAAACCCTAAATCCTGGACCCTAAATCTAGCAGATCGAATCAATTGATCAATTTTTTAATTATATTTTTGAATCAGAATAATTGAACGGACACACAAATGACCAGGGACGACCTAAACCGTAAACCCTAAGGCCCTAACCCCTGAATTCCGGGTTTAGAACTTGGACGACGGAGAAGGTCATTCTCCGTCGTCCAAGTGTGTACCTGAACGACGGAGAATGACCTTCTCCGTCGTTCAAGTATTAAACCCTATACCCTATACCCTAAGGACCCCTAACCCCTGAATTCAGGGTCTATACACCTGGACGACGGAGATGAGATTTTCCGTCGTCCAGGTTAGTACATGGACGACGGATAATATCATATCCGTCGTCCAGGTGATTACCTGGATGACGGAAAAGCTCATATCCGTCGTCCATGTGCAGATATCGTAAATTTTTCTAAGACAACGACCATCTAGACCTTCTTCCAATGCATATTCTCTTCGTCAAGACTTTAGAGTAAACAATTCTTAGTGTGTGAGCTTCGACGGTTCGAAAATCGGAGTTGCGAAATGCCTTGTATCCACGTTTCCGGTTTGTTAAATTCTCGGTTTTGCGGTTGACTGTGCCGATGAAACCCTTCCCGAACTTATTTTTTTATGGTCCTTTGAAGACAATTATATATTATGTTACGACGAACATATCCAATGGTTGTTTTGTCCAAATTCAATTTCGTTAATACTCTGCTGCAAATGAGCCTCTACTCATGAACACTTAAGTCGTAAGGATTAGTCGATACTTAACAACTTTCAAAACGAAAAATTATTCGTCGGTTCAAATTTAACTGTTCATATATACGATGTGTTCATCGATATTGGACGACTATTTCACTCGAATGACAGATCGCTAAATTCCTAGCGAATTATTTTTTAAATTTTTTTTTAACGTAATTTGAACCTGGACGACGGAGAATGACCATCTCCGTCGTCCAGGTTCAAATTACCATGGCGGTTCGAATTTATTTTTTTATATATTTTTTCCATGTAATTTTCACTTGGACGACGGAGATGGTCATTCTCCGTCGTCCAAGTCCAAAATTATGGCGGTTCAATTTACCGCTTCCATTTTTGGGACCGCTTGAATTTTCACTTAGATGAATTCTCCGTTGTCTAAGTCCAAAATCATGGCGGTTCAAAACGTCCCGCCGATTAATTGGCGCCGCTTGAAATTTTTTGAAACCGCCACTTAGACGACGGAAAACACTGTTTCCGTCGTCCAAGTGAACTTAGACGACGGAGAATAGTGCTCCGTCGTCTAAGTGTAACTCTATAAATAGAACAGAACCCCCTCCTTTTCTCATTCCATCTTCTCTCCTCTCCTCCGGCGACGCTCCGACGACCAAATTTCCGGCGTGGTTCCCCCTCTCCGACGACTCTACTCTTCCGATATTCCGGCGAAATTCCGACGAGGTAATAATTCTATTTTTTAACTCTTTAACATTTTTTTTATTTAATTTCTAAATAGTTTTAATTTATTAGTTTTAAATAATAAATAGTTGTAATTATAATAATTATTTTGTTGTTATTATTATTATTTAGTAATCATTATTAGTTGTTAATTATTTGGTAATGAATAATTATTAATTAAAATTAAATAATAGTAATAATAATAATTGTTAATAATAATTAATTATATTGGTAAATGAATAATTATTATTAAATGCATGATAAATAATAATTCATTATTGTCATTATTGTTTTAATTAATTGATAATTACGTGTAGTTTCTAGTAAATTGCATGGTAGTACGTCTTCGATTTAAATTTAGTACATAGGCTTGGTTTATTAAGTCGCACTCTTTGAAATAGATGGCGCCTCTTTTCCTAGCTTATCTCCTTAACCCCTCGTGATGTGTGGATTTCATCACCGCACACCATAACCTAAGTGAAGTTATGGACACGAGGTTGAGGGCGGAGTTTGCAAAGGACTTGAGGGAGTGTAAATTTTCGAAAAATTGGCCGAATGTCGGACATGGTGTCTAGAAACGGGTTATGACTGGTGACAGGATTTGGACTAAGAAAGACTTTTGTCGAAATTAGTCCTGCCTCTCGGGTTATCTCTATCCCTAACTGGCCATGTTTTTCGATTTAACCAAGGCTGATTAATTGAAAATTTACATTTTATCGCGCGGGTCGCACGTCCATTGAACGACCGAAAAAGCCAAGCTTGTGTACTCTATTTAAATCTTAACCATACTTAATTAGCGTAAATTTTGCACTTGTAATTATTATGGGAAGTAGGTATTTTAACAACGTACTCCTAGGTTTAAATGGCTCCATCCGGCAAGAAGAAAGCGCAACAGGAGGCAGAAGATGCCATGCTCCGAATGTTGGCGGACCAAGTCGGTTGGGTTCAACAGGAGGGCAACGACGCCCTCAATCCGGACCCTTCATCTGGTTCGGAGGCGGCGCCTGTTGAGGAAATTCCGTCTGCCCCATTTATCTCCGGCGGTGATGACGTCGACCCTTTTTCAACTCCGACGCCCGGTACCGGTTCAACGGCAAGTACTCAGGCGTCCTCGACCGCGGAATCAATCATGTACAGCGCCCGCCGTAAGCAAAGGAGGGCCCCCACTGACCCGGAACCGAAAAGGACTCGGGGTCTCGTTAAAGGGGGCAAAGCGGAGAAAATTTGCGAGGCGACCGAGAAAACGATCGACTTGCCCTACGACGAATTCACCGGTGGCCCTCCCACAGCTCAGCTAGCAACTCTCTTGGCCCATAGCATAGGGTCAATCATCCGTAGCCGAGTTCGTCTCACTGCCCCTACTTGGAAGGAGAGAATGCGAAAGTTTTTAAAGATCTTTCGGTACGTAATACGTCCAATTTAGTTATTATATAATATTGTTAATATTAGTTATAATTTCATAATATATACGATTATAATTTTCTATTTATTTTTGATAGGAACAATTTGTGGTGGATCCGACGCCGGTGATGTTGAGGCATATCAACCAAACCGACAACTCCATATACAAAGATTGGAAGTACAGGCTCCATCAGTACTTCCAAACTTACGGTCCCTCGCCTCCCCCCGTAGAGCTGCGTGGGGATAGAGAAGATGAGTGGGAGTGGTTGTGTAACTACTTTGACGATGACTCCTTTAAGGTGTTAATTTACTTTTTTTATTTCAATTAAGATAATTGAATTATTTAAATTTTAGTTATTAATTTTTTAATGATTTAATTATGTTGTGTAACAGAAATTCTCCGGTGTCAACAAAGCCAACCGGGGGAAGAAGGACAAACATCATACTACCGGCGCCAAGCAGTTCATTCAAATAGCCAAGGAACACAAGGATAAGGGCTCCAAACACCCTTATCTTAATGCAAGCATAAGCGCGTACGTGACGTCTGGGCTCGATAATGAAGCGAGTCAATACGGCGTAAGTGATATATATATATATGTGCTTTTAATTATAGTAATTATTATTTAAATATTATTTCATTATAATAAATTAATTATTCTTTTGTAGGCAAGGGTGATAGAGCGTGCGCAAGAAGAGTTGGCTAACACTCAGCTTGCGTTCCCAGATGTGCCGCCGGAAGACCTGCCTCCTCTATCCTTATAGAGCCAAATTGCAATCGCGGATGAGGTATACGGTCGTAGAGCTGGCAAGGAGGTTAGGCACTTCGGGCCTAGGGTGGTACGAGATTTGTCGACGACCTCCGACTCATCATCTACGGGAGGTTCGGGCCAGCGGAGAAGGACTCAGGCTGCAGCCGTCGAAGCAGCCATTCAAGAGGCTCGACTGGCACAAGAGGAGAATCAATCCATGCGGTAAAGACTTGACGAACAACAAGCACAAATAGCCCAACTCATCGCCCTCATGCAACAAAATCGAGAAGTATGTCAACCTCCTCCGAACCCACACCCCGATGACAACGACCCGGCTGGAGGCGGAGGACTCGGCGGCACATCTGCTCCTCCAGTGTATTAGCTAGCCAGTAGTTTATTATCTCATTTCTTTCCGCATTCCGAACAATATTTTAATTTTTAATTTATGGGTTTTTTCGATTATTCATGTATGTACAAATTAATTTTAATTATTTAATAATTAAGTAATATTCAAAATTTAGTTTATTTTTTTAATTTTAGCATTTTTTATTATTTAAATTCAATTAATAATAAATTAAATTAATAATATTTAATTACAATTTTTTTTTTAAATTAAAAAGTCACCTGGACGACGGAGACTTAGTTCTCCGTCGTCCAAGTGACTACCTGGGCCACGGACAACGTATTATTCTCCGTGGCCCAGGTAGTCACTTGGACGACCGAGAACTAATTCTCCGTCGTCCAGGTGTTTACCTGGGCCTCGGAGAACGTCCGCGGTCCAAGAGAACTTGGACGACGGATAGATTATTCTCCGTCGTCTAAGTGCTTGGACGACAGCACTTGGAGTACGGACCTTGGACGACGGAGATTGCGTCGTATAAGTACTTAGACGACGGAAAACGTCACTTAGACGACAGAAATGCTCCGTGGTCTAAGTCTGTTTTTCTTGTAGTGAAATAACTTATGACACTAAGATAGAAAATGCCTAATTTATGACATTTTTTTCTTAAAAAATTCAGTTGACGTCATTTTCTCTAAAAAAATCTAATAAGCAATAAAATATTTTTTTCTATTTTTTTCTACCGATTTTGCCATTTTTTCCTAATTTGAATTCTCTTCGTCGTCTTTAAGAGAGAGTTGTTTCGTAGCTCTCTCTTCCCTCCTCTATTTTTTTCGGTAAAAGAGAATCTCTCTCTCTCTCTATCTCTCTCTCTCTCTCTCTCTCTCTCTCTCTCTCTCTCTCTCTCTCTCTCTCTCTCTCTCTCTCTCTCTCGATCGCGATCACGATCATGATCTCACCACAACAAAAACTCTGTTCGATCTCGCCGTCGTACGAAATTGAAAATTTCAAGCGCAATAAGTTTTAACGCTCTTTCTCTCTCTCTGACTCGCTATCTCTCACGATCGCTGTATATAAATTAATAAATTCATATGTTAAATTTTGTTGTACATCTAATTTCACTCTATTTTTGTATATGATAGATGATTTGAATTGATCTTGCACGAAACTGTTTCGTTCGTAGTTGTATTAATCGATTTCATGATAGTATAGATTACTTTGCTCCTCAAACTATAAACATTGGGGGATCAAAAATCTACTTAATTAGGTCTGGATCTAATTTTGGTTCTGAAGATGTGTTTGGATATCATTTAATGTATTTGTCTGACTATTTGTTAGAGTATCTGTTTGAGTATTTGTTTATCTATTTCTTCTGTTAGAAGTATCAGACCTAACTGTTAGTTAATCAAAGTATTTACATGCGAACAATACTTGGGTCCAAATGAGTTTGGACCAACTTTATCCAAACTATACCATTTGTGCATATACTAGTTTGTTATTTCAAATTTGAGACCACTCATTCTATAGATTATTAGTTGAAGATCAACTCTACAAAAAATGAATCAAAATGGAAATCATTTGGGTATCCAAGATGAATTTATAAAACCAAATTTTGGCTCCAAAGTTGCTGTCGATGTTGATCCAGAAACACAATGGTTTCAGTGCTGTTTTGTGTTGTTCGGTGCTTGCATACAAGGATTTCAATAATGCAGACCCATGATATTGTGGATTACTGTTTCGGTAACTGTTTGGATAACTGTCTAGGTATCTGTTTTTTGTTTATAAACTACATTTCAATACTTATTGTACAACTAGGAACCTTACCTTTTTAGTTCTTTTCAAGACTCTGTCCAATTGCATTTGCGATTGTTGATGCCGAAAATGACAGCAACTGGAGGTGGTTCTTGATGAACCTAAGAGATGAGATAGATAGACACAGCATAAATTAGGAAACTAATACTTGGAAGAAAATAACATTCCTCATAGAGTTAGGGTTTTGAGGCGAGAGAGAGAGAGAGAGAGAGAGAGAGAGAGAGAGAGAGTTTAGTATGATAGTCCATCCTAGAAAGTAGGGTTTATTACCAAGTTAACGGAGGCAAAGGCTAGGCAAAATTGATCTTGGCCGAGTGGAAAACAGTGGCTGAAAGTTAAGGACCTGACCCCAATTTAGTCGCATAAATCGAAATCAAACCCCTTCAAAAATACGACCTTCAAAAAAATTTGCCAGAGTTTACTTTGAAACAAGACATACCATTCTTAGAACCTGCAAAAAAATACACTTTGAATATTCCACAAAAACCAAACCGTGGGACTTTGTTCCCCATCTGGATTTCTCAACAACATATATAATAAACTCAAAGGTTTACAAGAAATCCAGAATCATTTAGGAGTAAACTCCACTGAAAGCAACATAGTATTCAGAGCGACACCTATATACAACATTTACAAAGAGTAGGTCAAACAAGAAACCTACAAAAACTGAAGAGTAATCCGAACTCTATGCCTCCACAGTCGACGACGCGCAACACTGGAACCCAAACTGCAAACTGGGCAACGGAAACCGAAAAACTCAGGGGAAGACAAATAAAATCGTTAGAGTGAGTGGACAAAAATAATACTTATATGTCTTCCACCAATATAAACATGAAATCATTATGCGAGTCTAAAATCATCAATCCCAAGTAAGGTAGTTGCCATAACCTTCCTGGATAACGTATAAAATGTGGAGACCGTAACTTGAGTACATTTCTTCTCAGAGTTACATTCTTGCTCAACCAAGGTAAGGGATTTGTCATTACCTTCCTGGGAGCCATATAATCACGGGTCAGGTGTTTGTCATAACCCCCTCGGAGCATCTCGGGGATCAGCCGAGAAGTCATGCATCGATGCATCCATATATCCATAATCCATGTAAAATAAATCATGCATGTGCCTCCAAGTAAAATACATAACCGTATATGTATATATAATCGTAAATGCATAACCATAATTGCATACTCGTAAAATGCATAACATAAAATGCATAACCAAGACTCGCAAATCGACAGTGAAAATAAAGTGTTCAGTCACATAACAATGTTAGCTCTGAGGTCCGGCGGAAGATCCATCGCCAAACGCTCGATCACGATCTCCTGAATAACAGGAATACGGTCAATACATATTGAAATACAACATACGGAGCTAATACGTCGAGAACCCCGCGTTCTTGAAAGATGTATCGCTCGAAATATCGACGAGGATAACAAAATTCTCAAAATATACCCAATTAACCCTCGTCCCAAAATAGACTACTCAATTCAACCCAAAAACCTCAAGACTATGCTTGGGACGCGATTACGAGTAAAACGGTATAAAACTTCCCAAAAATCCCAAAAAGTCAACCTCGCCGGAGCTCCGCTGTTGACCGTAGTCGCCGCCGCCGCAGAGTCAACGGTGACCAAATCCGGCGAAAATTTCCAGAACACATCTACTCCTCAAGCCCAACAACTTTTCCTTCTACACCAACCTCCAATTCGAAACACACTGGCGTGAATTGAGCTCGAAAGTTACAAACTCCATGGATTCCAACAAGATTCCGACAAGCTCCAAACGGCATCTAATTCCAAAATTCTTTCACCCAAAAGCTTCTATGGATTGAGGGTAGAAAAACCCTCAATCCCATCAACCCCAAAAGTGGCCGGAAAATCTCACCCGATTCCGGCAAAAATCCCAAACTTCACCGGGTTGGTTCTCCCTCAATACTCAACCAAATCAACTCAAACCAAGTTCAAAACAATAGGAAATCACGAGAGGAAGCTAACCATACCAAACTTGTGGTCTAAAGTGGTCGGAATCAGAAGGTCAACGACGAGTCGACGGAGGTGCAAAATCCCTTCGGTCAACACGGGTCAACAGTCCAATTTTGGTCAACTCAACCAAAAAGTGACTTTTCCACAATTTTACGACTATTCCGATATTTATACTCACGACCAAAATGATCAACGGTCGTAACCGGATCGAAACCAATCGGATAAACAAGATTAAATCCAACGGTCGGAAATATTCATAACATATTAATCGGACATCAGAAAAATCCTCGGAAAACTCCTACGAGGTCGAAATCATGTACACTACAACTCTCGTGAAGGAACCCATACCAAATTCTCGCCTGATAATTTAGTCGCGAACAAATCTGTCATATCGACTAATTACGATAAACTGCGATTATTCGTGAAACTCGCGAATCAAGCCAATTAATATATCATTCCGATTCAGGTCATTACAGAGGCGTTGGCGAGCAGCGTTCAAAGGTGTCGACAAGAGGAGGCGGAGGCGTAGGCTAAGAGGTCGAGATGAGGCATCGATGAGGTGTCGTTGTCGGTATGTTGAGAGAGAGAGAGAGAGAGAGAGAGAGAGTCTGGGTTGACCTAGAAGTTTTTTTTTTTTTTACTTTTCATTTAGGGTTTAGGGTATTTGTTTAGGGTTTAGGGTTATGGTTTTCATTTAGGTCTAGGGTTTAAAGCTTAGAAATTTGATTTTTTTTTACTTGGCAAGATATATGTGAATCCTACAAGAATGGGAGTGACGTATTTGGTCTCAAATTATTTTTGACGAAGCGGAAAATTATGTTTTAATCTAAAGGTCAATATGGTCATAATAGTATAACACTCGGATTGAGATCGAATTCTATTCAGAAAGTTCTAAATTTTTTACAGCGTTCTTAAATTAGTCTCACTATCTCATCTAATAGTCGCATTTGCAAAATAATTAACTGTTAGTAGTTTAGCTTCATTAAGGTTTTGTTTTTATATATCCATATGCGCCAACCTCGTAATAACATAGAGTTTTCAAAAAACTTACCCTCGTCGAAGTTCGTTTAGCTGTTGATCAATGAGGTCAAATCTTACCAAAATACTAAAATAGCCATTTTCAAGTATTTTGCTCATTCTCCTATGGGAGGAGTACCTAAATTGATCTTTTTGGGTCATTTTTTTCTTCATATAATAAGATAGATATGAGTTCCACGATAATGCATTTCAGAAATTGGTCTCAAATAAATTTTTATATAGTGGCAAATCGAGTTTTAGTCTAAAACGTATTAAGAACACAAAAATTTAATGCACGGATTGACGTCAAAATCAAGTAAAAAAATTATAATTTTTTAATAGCATACTTAGAGTATTCTAATCATCCCATCCAACGGTCATTTTTGGGAAAAAATTATTTGTCGGCAAAAATGATTTTGCGACGGCGTTTCTTGTGTGTCGCAATTGATGGAACTTTTTGCGACGGCGTAAAAGTTCCGTTGCAATTGATGTGCGAAGGTAAAAAATACCATTGCATTTGATGAATCCTTTTGCAACAGTACGTGTCAGTTTGCCGTCTCAAAAAGGTCTCCCCTTTCGTGATGTTGAATTTGTCGTTGCCATTGGTAGGTATTTGCGACGGCATTCATTGTCGTCGCAAAACGTAGAAAATTGATTTTTTTTGTCGTAGTGATACTTGATAATTTGGTTTGCCACTTTCGATCACCTGCATATTGCACTGAGGGTGAGCGGGTGAGGAAAACAAAACGGTAGTCTCCAAGTCTTTTTAGAATTGGATGAACTGGTTATTATTGAACTGGGGTCCATTATCAGTGATGATGTTGAGCGAAGCACTATATCGACAATAGAGAATTCTCCAAAGGAATTTTATGATCTTTTCCATTGTAATCTTGACTAGTAGTTCCACTTCGATAAACTTGATATGGTATTCAATGATGATCACAATGAATTTGAACTACCCTCTCGATTTATGTAACTCGCCAATAATATTTAAGCACTCATTGAGCAAACGGGATAGGAGAAATGATGAAAAATAAAGGGATGGTATGCGTGTAAACTCTGTCGGCGTGGAGTTGACATTCATGACAAGTGTTAGCACTGTCAGTAGCATCATCGTGGATGGTGGGCCAATGGAATTCACTTCGCAAGACCTTATGAGTAAGCAACCGTGCAACTGCATGATGAACTTTGTCTATCAAAATACTCCGCCTGGTTCCTAGGGTAACACACTTCAAATTTGGCCAGATGCATCCATTTTTGTATAGATGCTCGCCTTTGATGCTAAAATTGGTGGCTCTGGCAATAGTAGCTGGCACTTCTGCTTTGTCGGTAGGTAATATGCCATTGGTTTGGTACAAATAAATGGGATCCATCCAGCTTGGCTCGATGGATGCAAAACTGAGAACATCATAATTTTTTTTTTTAAAATGCTTGGTTTTTCAAGGACCTCAACTCTCGTTTGGCTAGGTGGGCAGTGAGCTAGCGCTATAGCCAAGCATGCCAATGTGTCCCCCTACGCATTCTAGGCCTTGGGTACTTGATTAATATTAAAGTATTTAAACTTTGTAAGGAGGTGTCTTGTGAGTGCCAAGTAAGCTGTCATACTACTACGTTAAGCCTCGAAGTCCTCAGTCACTTGGTTAACTACGAGATGAAAATCACTGAAGATATTGATATCATGAGCATCTACCTGGTGTGCCAACTAAAGGTCGGTGATGAGCACATCATACTCTGCTTCGTTGTTAGAAACCTTGAAGTTTTCTTTTAGAGCATACTCAACGTGTACCCCGCCTGGGCCTGTGATAATAATGCATGTGCCGTTTGTCGTTTGGTACTTTGAGTCATCCATATACAAGTTCCAGTTGGACTGAGATTTGACCATGGGTGTTATAGAGATTGGGTATGAAACCTGTGGGGCGGGTGGTGGGATTTGAGCGTCTATATACTCAATAATGAAGTTTGCGACCTCTTGACCTTTCAAGGCAGTTCTTGTTTTATATGCGATGTCAAACTCACTCAACTCGATCGCCTACTTGCTTAGTCATCCACTGTGGTCGGCTGATTGTAGGATTTGTCAAAGTGGTTGGTTGGTAAGAATATGAAAATACGAGTGGAGTTGTCGAGCAACAATCACTAGATCAAGAGCCAACTTCTCCAAGATTTGTGCAATACCCCGACCTTTTCATATAATATATAATATTTATGGATATTTCTGATTTCGATTTAATAGCCGCAGTAAATGGTTTCACTGTCAATAAATAGTCGAGCGTTATTGGTTGAATTTTAATTGGATTGACGAAGTCGGTTGATTTTGTAGACGTGAGAAATGCCGAAAATGGAGTTACGATGTAAAAGTTATGATTAACAAAATTTTATCGAGAATTACATTCTGTAAATGGAAATGTATATAAAGGGACATTTCCCCTTTAGAAAGGTCAGTCTGGTTAGTCTGGTCTAACCTTGGACAAACTCTCTCACCCATAGAGAGAGAAATAGGTTTTGGTGGTGTGGCAGTTGCCAGTGGTGCGACACCATCCGACCCATCTCATGTCACGATTCTCGTCCGAATCAGATTGCCTCCTCCTCCTTTTTCTCCTCTCATCCTTGATTTTAGGATTGGAGGTCTGAGCAGAGAGAATTGAAGAGAGAGACTTTAGAGTTTTCGGGTTAAGTTCGACGACGTCTCCGACAACGAATCTGGTAAGAATTGATCCCTCTTAATGTTTAGATGATGTTTATGTGTTGAATCGTTTGATTGCAGGTGTTTTTCGATAAAATTTAATCAATTTTCATCGAACCTCGATTTGGGCTCTGTCGGTATTGACGGTTCCTGGTGGTTTTAGGCGGTGAGGATGGAGGGGTTTTACTCACTTCATCGTCTTGAGTTGATTGGTACTTGCTTCGAGCCCGATGGTCTGGCCAATTAGTTTTCGGGAAGGATTTCGGCCATTTCCAGCCGAATTGGGTTTTGTCATAGTGAGAAATCTTTCGGACGGTGTGTGGGCGGGCGTTGGTGACTAGTGTGGCCACCAGTAGAGGTGCGGCCAACGGAGAAATTAGGTGTGTTTCATATCATTACGACCATTTTTTCATAACAGATTTGTCGAGCAAGTTCTTTTACTAGATTAGTCAAAGTTGAATTCAGATTGAATAATTCCTCGATCTAGTAGTTATTTATTAATTTTTGCAGTATTGGGTACCTGTATCTCCTGATGTGTTACTGGTCCTATGTGAGGATGGACAAGGCGCTCAACAAAGTCATAACCTCTAAGGGAACCAATACTAAAGTCAATTGGGATTTGGAGACATAACATGTGGTTGGAAATGATGATATTGAGTTTTTTAATAACTAAGCGACCCAAGATAACTTTGTAGGAAGAAGGCAAGTCCACTACAATGAAATCAGTGTGCACCTTGTTCTGAGGAGTGTTAGATGCTCCTAGACACAAGCATATATAATCACTGACATTGGGATAAACAACGTTGCCAGAAAAACTCATGAGCGATTCCTTATCCTGGGTACGCTTACTGCGCATGCGGTATAACTACTCATAGGTGGGGAAAAAGATGACATTGGCAGAAAACCCATTATCAATTAGAACACGTTACATATCTAATCTTTCCACAAGAGTATTAATAACAAATGACATGTCTGTGGCGGGAGTGTTGCACTCATCCATTTCATAAAACGTTATAGGATCCCAAGGATGACCTTGAGCTTTTCCCCGCTCTGACAATATAAATTGAAGACATCCATGCTCTGAGCAAGTTCGTTAGCCTTTTGTTTTCCTCCTAAAATAGTGTTGATAGTCTCCCTGCATTCAAGCCAAGCGACATGGCAATTTCTTTGTATTTGTCCAGTTTACCTTCATCAAAAAGCTTTTGAACTATTAGCTTCAACGTCAGGCACTCTTCAATATTATGAGATTCAATCTCGTGGTATTTGCACCACTTGCCAGTGTTCTGAATGGGAGTATTTTTTGTGCTTGGGGTGGTAGGAAGATCAACTGCTTGTTATTGGCGAGTATTTTAGCATAACTAGTATTAGCCACAATGTAAACTGCTTGAGCAGGCAGATGGGATGATCGCACTGAGCGATTATGATTATTGGTGGTATTATGGCGATGAGAAGGATTTCATGGCTGATATGACGGAAACATGCATTTAAATTAAACACATAAATCAACCATAAACAATTTAAAACCCTATAGATGTAGTATAATATAAGCAAGTAGGGATCGTTCTAAACCGGGGATTGAAGGGTGCATGCAATTCTTGTGTAGTAAAAGGGGGGTATAAAAGAGTTGATTTTAATTACTAATTTATTTACTAAAAACGTCAATCACATAGCAAGTATTCCTAGGATTCTAACATGCATCAACTCATAGACAAGCAAACACATAAGAAAATCCCAAAAACCCTTACCATATTTTCGACAAAAATAAACCTAAGCTAATTATTTACATGTGATCATCATATTCAACCTAGCCAATTTTCTCTACCTAATTAAGCTACCTTCGAAATTCATGCTCCTAATTTTTATTATTAACATGCCATGTGGGTTAAAGCTTAACGCCTTAAAATCTAAGAATCATTGAATAACTTCCAGGCGAAAGGTTAAAACACAATCATCCCGCACTACCCAACGCATTAAGAACTAGACATAGCATGCATCAAACAAAACTAAGAACATAAACACATGGAAGATATACTCAAGTAAGTATTAAAAATCCAAAAGTATTCACCAAAACCCAATGTCAAACAAAAAGAGTACAAGAACAAAATATGACTACGGAGTAAAGGGTTCATGGTTACACTTTGAAGAAATCCCGCTTAACGCTGCAAACTCCCAAGGTGTAGATGACTCCAAGGATGGTGGTTCTCACTTGTATGGACTTAACGTGTGCAAGCGATCCGAGTGATGGTGGATGGCGGTGTAGTCACTTTGTGCTCGGCCTTGGTGTTTGAGGGAGAGGGTGGAGAGTAATTTTGCAGAGCTTAGGCCTAGAATATGTGATGATTTGCTTTGAGGCCGAGCTCTTGTATTTATAGGTGAAGAATTCCAACTTTCCTCTCCAAACTAGGTTTTCCTAGTGTACTCGGGTAGAACTGCCAGCCTGTCTTGAAACGTCTTTTCCGGGAGTTCTAGAGCTCAGAAAATTCCGATTCTTGTTTCATTGGAAAGCTTATTCAAAGGGCTATAAAATAAATATAATGAACGCCATATTTGGAGTTTAATTGAATTTACTACGGATTTTAGAAGTTGAGTGACCTGACTGCCCAGTTTTCTTCTTCTTCAAGGAAAAGGAAATCTTTATATCTTCAAATCTTGCATTCCTTATTCCCCAATACTTCTTGGCCGAATATACCATATTCTTGCACATATTTTGGCCCTCAAATAAAGTATTTTTCTTCATGGAATATCCTTCAAAAATTCGTCCATTATATGCTCCATATATTCCGCCATATTTGCTCTTTCCTGGGTCACGCAGGAGAAATGTCTTCATCTTTTTGTCCACCATTTTGGTATCCATTTTATTTGGCATTTGGTTTCCAATTCTTGACACCATATGGGAATGTATTTTAGTAACCATTTGAAGACCATTCCTCGGACTATTTCTTCTCCGGATTTATTGCGTTTTGCGTGCTTGTAGACTCCTTTACTCCGTCTCTTTTGGTCAACACCTGAATTTAACAAAATAAGTTAAAACTAATAAAACTAAGCAATTATCAAAGTAAAAATGTAGAGAAAACACATTAATTAATACGCCTAAAATGCGTAGATCAAATTCCCCCACACTTAGACTTTGCTAGTTCCTTAGCAAATACTAAATTAAACTAAGACTCAAAATTTTTCAACAACAAAAATACTACTAAGCCCTTTAACAAATGAATTTCGAAAATTCATGAGAATTCACAAAATTAAAGCACAAGGAATTCAAGAGTTAATAAAGACATTCTCATGCATGAACAAGTAAGACTTAGATGAAAACAATGGTGAGTTATAAGCTATGCATGTTTCGAAAAAGTTTAAATCAATCTCACATGGATGCACTCATCATATTTTCACTCATGAAAAGAGGTTCACTCAAATGTATATGTATTGCATCGAAATACCTCATAATTACTTGCACAAATGAACCAAACCATATGCTTACTCATGTAACTTACTCAACCAATTGAAGGCTACTCATCTTAAGGATCATAAAGGACTTTAGAAAGGTTGTAATGGGGCTAAGGCTAAGGCATTCGAAATTTAGATAAGTGGTGGTATAAAAACGTTCCAAAGACTTAGTTTAGCACTTAGAATTCTTCAAATTCGTGGCTCATCCTTTCTACACTTCTTCTTGTGTCAAACTTCAAGATCGGGGGTCAATTTTCATCTTTTTGGGCCATAACTTCATTCTAAACTTCACTTGTCCAAACTTTTACACTTAGAACTTTTGCTGGAGAGCTTTTTTTCATACATTTTTTCCTTTTCTTTTCTTTTTCTTTTGCTCTCGATATTTTTTTTCTTTCTTTTTATTTTGGCAATCAACTCTTTTGGACAAGTCTTCCCTTCTTTGTATTCTTTCATCACTTTTTTTTTTCGCCACTTCTTTTATGCTAGCTTCGAACACTTCTTCACCAAGTCTTTGAACAAGGGTTGGAAACTCTACACTAGGCTAAGTGTTTAGATATGTATGTGGTAAATGAAAGAAAAGGCTTAATGTAGGCACAAAGGGGTTAATCTAGGGGTGTCGCAACTCGTGCGCACAATGGGACACAAGGCCATTTGGTTTAAGTGGTGGTAACCTAATTTGCTTTTAATCATATCCAAAATCAGAGCATATATCAACTTAAAAGCGTTGTAAATCTACATGAGTAAGTTCTAGTAATCTCTAGTTCATTAAAATCTATGGCAAATAATTAGATGAAGCATGTTTTGTTTTTGAAAACCATATGCACGAAATTCACTCTCAAATGAAGTAATGTAGGCTCAAAAACTCACTTTTAGGTTTGTATGATTTAAAACTTATTCTAACATGCGAATTCTGTACCAAGTTTTACTATCTATATCCACTACATGTTAATGCAATCAAAACATCTCTATCAACAAAAGAATTCCATAGTTTAATAATATGAAAGCCATGAACTCGAAATTGTCTCAGAAAAATATCATCATAGACAAGTTAAGGGCATCCTAAGACTCTGAAAAACACTAAAATACACTCAAAAACTACCTAAAATTTTAGAAAAATAAAAACCCACGAAAATTAAATAAAAAAATTTGTTTTTTTTAGGGCATCATCCGCCGGAAAGTTTCATTGTCCGCCCGGATTTTACAATTTATGACTCAAAGAAAGTTGTAAACCCCTCCCCCACACTTAAATCCTACATTGTCCTCAATGTAACTAAGTAAAAGCATAGAATCAAGCATGGAGTAATGATTTCACCAAAAATAACTAACTAATTAACACACTAACAAACTAATAAGGAGGAAGGGAAAAGAAAGCAAATCTGTATGTCGATCCTCCATTGGGTTGCCTCCCAACAAGCGCTTGTTTTTTAATGTCTTACAGCCTAGACATGATGCTTCATTTATGCTCTTGGAACAGCCTGATCTTGAAGGTGCATCTCCTCCATTTGTTCTTTCCACTTTGCAGCTTAATGTTCTGACCTCCGTGTCTTTAAACTAGAATTCCGAATGATGTAGAGCTCAGAAATTCGTGATCTTTATATGACTGAAAACTAGACGTCTCGAGCTTTCCATTCATATAAAGAACTCGTGCTAACTCCAAATGAGCTGAAAGTTATGACTTTTCAAAGTTGACTGTTCTGTTTTGGACAGAAGCTGCGAATTATGAAAACACTTGAAGCGTGCTCCTCCGCCGTATCCTTCAAAACTCAACAAACGTAAAATCCAATACAAATGCATGAAATGCAATGATGAATATGATTCAAGATGATGAAATTATGTAATGCATGAATGAATGAATGATATGCAAAGATGCTTGACTATTCTAAATATTCACAAAAATCGAGCAACCTGAGCATGACTATTTGAATAATTTCTCTAGAATTAATCACACGTTGGAACTAGCTGAAATTTTACACGAAAATACTAGACACATATACAAATACTTCATAAAAGTTTCAGAATTTTCCGAGACGTGTAACTATGTCAGATAAATCACACAAAACAGCCTATTGCCCAGCTCTGAATTTATACTAAACATATAACACATATGCAACGAAAATACTAAGGCACAATATACTAGAAACATGAATGCACATGATATATAATAAAAATGCAATGCAAATGATGCAAAAATAAGAAGTCAATGAGAAATCTAAGTATATAAACACACAAAATTTGTTTTGCACGTTGGACATGTTCTTAGGGCACCTTTCACACAATGTCACACTTCGATTTACCATGTATCACACATTTACTTAATGAGAATTAACTAAATGCATCAAACAAGATCAACCTAGATGATAAAATGGTGTGAATGCATAAAAGAAAATGGTTAGAACCTGCAGAAAACATCCAAGTTACATGAACAATTATGAATAGAATGACTCATCCATTGGTCTCATGTCCCTAACTTCACTTAGGTTAGGGTACCCGGTGATGAAATCCGAGCATCATGAAACCGCAGGGGAGTTAATGCAACTAAGTACCTGCAACGATGGAAAGTCCTTTACATGTTCAACAATTTTCGAGATTTTTAGCACACATGTCTCAAATTGATTTCGCCAAAAATTTACAAGGATTACAAGGCATTGATTTTTCAGTCTTTCCAAGGACGTGCGACCCGTGCGATAAAGTATGAATTCTCAATTGTCCAGCCTTGGTTCAATCGAAAAACATGGCCAGTTGGGGATAGAGATAACGCGAGAGGCAGGACTAATTTCGACAATACACCCCGAGGCTAACCTGGCCAATGGTATATACTCTATTGGTGTAAGTCTTTCTTAGATCCAGAACCTGTCACCAGTCATAACCCGTTTCTAGACACCATGTCCGACATTCAGCCAAACTTTCAAAAATTCACACTCCCTCATAGTTCTTGTAGACTCCGCCCTCAACCTTATGTGTAAAACATAAGGGGTTAAGGAGATAAACAAGAAAAAGAGGCACCATCTATTCCAAGGAGTGAGACCTAATTAATCAAGCATGTAATCAATGTAAATCTAAGACTATCCTTTAACATGCTTAACAATTATTAGATATATATATACAAACACCGATTAATATTTACAAAAATTAAAATTTACACTAACTTTTATTCACATGTATTTATTTACGAAAAATGAAAGCAATTAGGGCACATATACAAAGCATCGAAAATTGTAAGTAAAATTAGCATATATACTTCGAAAATTCCTGAAAAAGAAAATGGTTAGTAATATGCACAAGTATAAATTTACATATATACACACAAAAATCACAAACAATTAACAATCCCCGGCAACGGCGCCAAAAATTGATACGACGGAAACATGCATCAAATATTAACACAAAGTAGACACTTAACACATAATTCAACCATATGCAATTTAAAACCCTATAGATGTAGTATAATATAAGCAAGTAGGGATCGTTCTAAACCGGGGATTGAAGGGTGCATGCAATTCTTGTGTAGTAAAAGGGGGGTATAAAAGAGTTGATTTTAATTACTAATTTATTTACTAAAAACGTCAATCACATAGCAAGTATTCCTAGGATTCTAACATGCATCAACTCATAGACAAGCAAACACATAAGAAAATCCCAAAAACCCTTACCATATTTTCGACAAAAATAAACCTAAGCTAATTATTTACATGTGATCATCATATTCAACCTAGCCAATTTTCTCTACCTAATTAAGCTACCTTCGAAATTCATGCTCCTAATTTTTATTATTAACATGCCATGTGGGTTAAAGCTTAACGCCTTAAAATCTAAGAATCATTGAATAACTTCCAGGCGAAAGGTTAAAACACAATCATCCCGCACTACCCAACGCATTAAGAACTAGACATAGCATGCATCAAACAAAACTAAGAACATAAACACATGGAAGATATACTCAAGTAAGTATTAAAAATCCAAAAGTATTCACCAAAACCCAATGTCAAACAAAAAGAGTACAAGAACAAAATATGACTACGGAGTAAAGGGTTCATGGTTACACTTTGAAGAAATCCCGCTTAACGCTGCAAACTCCCAAGGTGTAGATGACTCCAAGGATGGTGGTTCTCACTTGTATGGACTTAACGTGTGCAAGCGATCCGAGTGATGGTGGATGGCGGTGTAGTCACTTTGTGCTCGGCCTTGGTGTTTGAGGGAGAGGGTGGAGAGTAATTTTGCAGAGCTTAGGCCTAGAATATGTGATGATTTGCTTTGAGGCCGAGCTCTTGTATTTATAGGTGAAGAATTCCAACTTTCCTCT
The DNA here is from genome assembly GCA_946800695.1 of Geum urbanum. NCBI lineage: Eukaryota > Viridiplantae > Streptophyta > Magnoliopsida > Rosales > Rosaceae > Geum > Geum urbanum. The sequence continues at coordinate 5,208,441 of OX327012.1, forward strand.
CCAAACTAGGTTTTCCTAGTGTACTCGGGTAGAACTGCCAGCCTGTCTTGAAACGTCTTTTCCGGGAGTTCTAGAGCTCAGAAAATTCCGATTCTTGTTTCATTGGAAAGCTTATTCAAAGGGCTATAAAATAAATATAATGAACGCCATATTTGGAGTTTAATTGAATTTACTACGGATTTTAGAAGTTGAGTGACCTGACTGCCCAGTTTTCTTCTTCTTCAAGGAAAAGGAAATCTTTATATCTTCAAATCTTGCATTCCTTATTCCCCAATACTTCTTGGCCGAATATACCATATTCTTGCACATATTTTGGCCCTCAAATAAAGTATTTTTCTTCATGGAATATCCTTCAAAAATTCGTCCATTATATGCTCCATATATTCCGCCATATTTGCTCTTTCCTGGGTCACGCAGGAGAAATGTCTTCATCTTTTTGTCCACCATTTTGGTATCCATTTTATTTGGCATTTGGTTTCCAATTCTTGACACCATATGGGAATGTATTTTAGTAACCATTTGAAGACCATTCCTCGGACTATTTCTTCTCCGGATTTATTGCGTTTTGCGTGCTTGTAGACTCCTTTACTCCGTCTCTTTTGGTCAACACCTGAATTTAACAAAATAAGTTAAAACTAATAAAACTAAGCAATTATCAAAGTAAAAATGTAGAGAAAACACATTAATTAATACGCCTAAAATGCGTAGATCAATGGCGAGGTGGCTGGTAAGCATGATGCCATCAGTGTGATACCTTGGGCGCTTGACATGACCATGTAGGCGAGTTGGAGGCTCGTTGGCAAGCGGACTGATGTCTTTAGGGGGAACTACCTCCTTGGGATGGCGAGATTTGTAGCCATAAACTAAGGTATGAATTTGCGTTTTCTCGACAACCATATCTATTACTTCGTCATACGATAGGTGCTTGCATTTAATAAAATTACTCTTTGAAAGGGGTAGGTCCAATCCTTGATTAAGCGCAGTCCGAGCAATCTTCTTATCCAAGTTTCGGCAATGTTGGGTGGTAATCTGGAACCTGCCGATATATGTAGAAAGTGGCTCGTGCTCAGATTGTTGGATGAAGAATAAGGCGTTGGCAGTGTCGTACTGACCGTGAAGCCTATATCGCCAGAGGAAAACATTTGTAAAGTTGGAGAAAGAACCAACTGATCTGGCAGGAGCTCAAAGAACCAGTTCAATGTCTTGTATGTTAACGTTTCCAGGATTAGGTAATAGAGAGTAGGGTTATCATGATGGCATCTTGCTGTTAGACCTGTCAAATAAGCGAATTTTGATCCGGACCCGCTCTAGACTCATACCTATTAAACGGATTTTGATCTGATTTTTGGATCCGTTGATCCTTTTACTTAACGGATCGGATCCAGATCAGAAGCGATTCGTTCCGTTTATGATCAGCCTTGTTTATTTTTTTAATCTATTAAATATAATTCTTTTATTTACATATATGAAATGTTTGTAACCTAAACGGCCATTTAAAAAAAAATCTAAATATCTTTTCAAAGTTAATAATTATATTAATCAATGAAATGATTGAAACCCAAAACGATTTGTTTCTTATCAAGTTCCTCAATGTAAATTGGACATTTATTATTTTGGTCTATCTAGTTTGCTTTAATGAAATATTTTGGCTGTGTCACGAAGCCATGTGAAATATTGGTAATAATTGACATATTGATAAAAGAAATAATTTTAGTAATTAGCATATTAATAAATGGGTTCGAATCAGCTCCGTTGATCTGGCATATCCGGATCTGGATTTGGTTATTAAAGATCAGTCGGATAAACGGGGCAGATCGGGTCTAGCTATTTCTTTACCTAAATGGATCTGGATCTAGGTTGATCTGGTCCAGCTCCTTTGGATTGAGAGGCCTACCTACTGTGACGGAGAGTAAAGTGTCCACATGGATGTTGGGATCACCCTTGCCAGAGTAACGCGGATCCTTCAATGATTTTGCATGATGATGGTGCCCGACCTTGGTGATTGTCATAGAAAATAGGGTAGTGCAACGTGTATAAGCCATGCATGAGCTTTCCTGTTGAGTAATGCGGCTCTGACGGGCTTCCAACTTAAGTTCTGCCAAGCAAGAGAGGATAAGAGAAGCAGAGTCTGGAGCCTCAACGCGCTTTGTAGGCAGTAATGGAGCCTCAACGTGCTTTGTAGGATATTTTTTCGACTATCATCTATGGCATGATGTTGGAGTGAACGCTCATGGGAATCTTATTTTTCCTGGTGGTGTTGCTGAAGAGAATCCAACTTCTCTTGAAACCGTTGGTTGGCTAAACACTTAGTGTCCCGTTCCTGCCAAGCAAACTCTAGTTCCCTGAGAAGTTGAGTGTTGACATCCGCCCCAGGAGTGGCATTGCTAGCGGACGTGCTCGACGGTATGGGAGGTGGGGTTGCCGCTTGGGCCATAAAGGCGAGGACCGAACGGGTGATGAAGTCATTATCATTAGCTTGCATCATGGCTCAGGCAGGAGACAGGCTTTTGGAAATGTGGTAGGAGATCGAGCCCGTAGACGGCGCCAAATATTTTTATCAAAATTCGCTTGGGACCTTTAATGGAAACGTCGGTTGAAGGTAAGCTGGATCACCTACCAGAATGGGATGAGTTGTTTGCCGTTTGATCGCCTCACTACACAAGTAGCAAGCTTAAGAGGAAAGACGAGATTTGCCCACCTTCGATACTCCGACGCTCAAGTTAGTATAAGTGAGGACGAGGAAAGCAAGGAAAGGTAAGTAAGTGAGTTTAGGACATAATCATGTTACCTTTTATTGCATAATGAATTTTTCTTTTAGTTATAATCACTAGATATGTTTTCGGTTATTTCTAGGCGTAAAGTGTGTGAAATTGAAGATTACGCAATGATTTATTAATAGAAACCGTGAAATCCATTTGCGCAAGTAAAACTCCACCTGCTATAGCGAGAAGTCGTTTCACTATGCTAAAAATAAAGTCGCAAACACAATGAAGATGCAAATTTCCTCGGCAGCCAAAATATCAACACTCCTAGTAAGAACACACTAAATGAAGCTCTCACGCCCCTTTGCAAATCTTTCCATTTATAATTTTGAATGACAACACTAATACTAGCTAGTAGCAAAGTCGTAATCACAATCAACTAACAAATTTCTTTCCATCCAAATGACAACACCAATAGTAGTAGCAGGTGATGAAACAAAGAGAGTCGAAGTCATTTTGGTTCCAATTTTGGCCAAAAGAAAAAAAAATAAACTTAAAAAAAGGTCCGTAGGTCCCATACGCCACACTCTTTTTCGATCTATTTTTCTTTGTTTCCTAGTAATATATGATGAATTTCATATGCTATTTAATTTTATCTTAATTAACGTTAACCAGCACGTAAACTGCCACATCTTATTAGCATATGGCCACAAAAACTATATGTGCTTGATCAATACTCATCGTGAAAACCATCAGCTACAACAAAAAATTTGTGTGGATATGCATGTATTGATATTATTTGCAGATCGAGGAGGCCAATATATAATCAATCGTTCTGGGTGGGTATCAGTCGTATCACCTTGGCAGCACATGCTATAGTCTTCCAGTTTTGGAAATGGAAGTCTTTTCCATTAAAAGCCATTGTCGACTCGGAGTTTACCAACAGCAAGCGGCCACAATCGGCCTGGTGTTGAGTGGTTGAAGCCTCCCAGATGCGGATGATCCTCCTGCTTTCAAGTTCATGTGATCACATGTGTTGCCATGTAATATTCACATCAGATTCTCTCTCTCTCACACCAAGGGAAACAATAATTTGACTCTGAATAATTAATTATGAAAAATCTGATCGCGTTTCAGTTATTACAGTTATGGAGTTAGTTGAAATTTTTTCATCCATTCATTATATATAAATACTCTACTAGTTGATAATAAAAATGATAATTTCAGTGTGTGACATATAGCTAGGGGAATAGAGCATGCTGATGATCCGTTTCTGGTTTGTACATGAATCATAATACGAAATTAGTATTAACACTGACTACTCTGATTTGGATCAAATAAGTGTACTAATTTTGATTAATTTTTAGTTGTTTATGGATCACGTTAAGTGTAAATGTGAAGATTGGAATTAACTTCTCGATTAAGTCAAACATCGGTAATTTGGAATTTCAATTGGCAAGAATTTAGAATTGGGGGCCGGCTTGATCTTTTGATCCACGGTATTGCTAATTAAGAAGTTAACTTGCTAAGTATGTATGATTTGATCAATTAAGTAACCAAATTAAAGAGTCTGGTTTCCTGGATTTTTCTGAAGTCATTCGAAGATTTTGGCGGTGCTAATATTTAGGTTGTCGGTTTATTAGCGGCATGTCGGAAGGATCTACATCTAAATTCTACAGTTAAGTTGAGCCCTCCCTAATTGAGCAAAGAACCCTAGTGTTCTATTTGGCACGTACTATATATAGATAATAGAACATCAATTTTCGCACACACATTATCATATCATATGATGATGCCTTGACTTGCTTAATTGGAGTAGACTTTCATTCATTGATTCGAAACGTTCTGAAACGACCACATTAACAGAATCTAATTATGGGAAGCCGAGTCCTATTATTAATGTGGGAATAGCCTTTTTCTTGAAGGGTAATGTGGGATTAATTACTTTAATAGAAAATTACCCATAATGCCATTTAGAGGCCTAAATGATTTTTTTTCATTTAGGTCATTAACATTTTCTATCTTAATTAAGATCATTCTGACTTTTTAATTTTTTTTACTTTCCAGTTTTACCCTTTGGACCGCAATCTACTCTATCCGCAAAGAAATCACATCCCTCTTCGTCTTCTTCTTTCTCTTCCACTCTATCTCCCTCATCCTCCTCTTCAATTCCACCTCGAGCTCTCTCGCATGTCATCAATCATGGATCCTTTCGTTGAGTTCTCTCTGCTTCTCATTGGGCATCATCTGGGCGATTCGGTACAAGAGCGAGACAGAGGTACTACTAATAAAGCTTATAGAGAGGGAGAAGGGGGACCAGAAGCTTCTGAGGAAGTGTATCGAGGAGTTGAAGAAGAAGGGTTTGAAGTTTGATATGCTTAAGGAGGTGGATGCATTGAGGAGGGCTAAGAGTATGAGGGCAGAGAACAAGGAGGTCAAGAAATGGTCTGCTAAGGATTTTTTGACGTTGTTCTTTGTTGTGGTTTCGTGCTTCATGTTTGTGATTACAAGGGTTATCTTGTGCAATTAGGTTGTTGTTGAGCCTCTGTTTGATTCTTGGTTCTACTAAGTTGCATAATGTTTTGTTCTGCTTAATTGGGACATGATTTTGATGTATTTTTGTCTTTGATTGAATGTGATCTTGATGAAATAGATCAAGATTTGATGGAGGAATCTATAAGATTGGGAACTTGGGATTTAGATGATCTTCAAGATCTGATGTATTTTGATACATTGTAATCTTGTTGCCTCTGAATTTGGATTCAATTTAGTTCATATGATCGATTATAACTATTTTGTTTGTTCCTATATGAGGGTTTGTTGTGCTTGATGAGAAGGAATTGTAGAATAACAAGGTGGTCGATCAAAGAAATTTGTTCTAGTTTAGAATTGGGTGGATTTTAGCTTGATTTGAATGGTTCTGGCTTTTTTCACCTGTTATGAAATTGGTAGTACTAAACTTCTAGAATACTGCTATCAGCTGGTGGTGAGCTGCTTTAAGATCAAAGTTTCATTTTAAATCAAAACTAGTGAGGTATTTAGATCATTTGAAAGCATTATATTGAAATGTGTTGTCTATTCCTTTTGGAGCTGAAACTGGGTTCTTAATCTTTTTGTCATATTCTTTTGTAATTATACTTGTATCAAGGACTTTTTGTTAGCTTTTGTATCCATTAAATTTTTCCAAGTTGAAAAGATTTCTGGATTAGTTTTTTTTGTGATACTCTTGATGAACATGCTGAAGAGTCTTCCAAAGATGATGGTGAAATTCTTAGGAAGCCTCTAGTCAAGTCAAAGAAGATCTCGCTCACTTGATTCACAAATTTGTACCAGGCTCTAATCCCGAAAACTCTATGCTGCATTAGCTTGTATGAATTGATTGGTAGAATGTTATATAGTTCTCAATTTGTATAGGTTTGTTTTCGACCTCTTAATTAGTTGAATGTTATTTGAATAGTTATCTCTGTTAATCACAGTTAACTCTAAGCTATCCACAGTGCGTTAACCCACAACTACCTACTATAACTACACACAGTTAACTCACATCACGGCTACCAATAGTGAACTCTCAAACTATCCACAATTATCTACAATTACCCACAGTGAACCACAATTAACTCATAACTACCTATTACAGCTACATACAATTAACTCACATCACGGCTACCGATCGTGAACTCTCAAACTACCCATAATTATCGATAATTAGCCACAATTAACTCTACGATAACCACAGTGAATTACAGTTAACCCACAACTACCTACTACAGTCACATACAGTTAATTCACATCACGGCCACTAACAGTGAACTCTTACACATACTTTGAGTGAACTCTTAACCTACCCACAGTTATCTACAATTATCCACAGTTAACTCTAAGATAACCGCATTGAATCATAGTTAACGCACAACTACCTATTACAACTACAAATAGCTAACTCACATCACAACTACCTTGAGTGAACTCACACGTACCCACAACTGCCACAATTACTTACAGCTATCCACAATTAACTTTCAGCTACCTACAATTATTTCAAAGCAACAAACATCTAACAACTTTTACCTATACTACGCACAGGGAAACTCAAATCACATCTAACGGATAACTACTCACAGTTACCTATGGCTACCCACAGTTAACTCTCAGCTAACAACAGCTACCCCATAGTTACTTATAGTGAACTCTCACAGCTACATATAGTTATTGATAGTGAACTCTCACAACTATCAACTATTAATCTGATAGTTACCCACATCTACTGATCACTAATCCAATAAATAACAAATAACTAGATCTTAATAGTGAACCCACTATGAACTTCACAATTAACGTACAGTGAACCACAGTTAACTCTCACAGTACCTGCGTACAGTATAGTGACAACAAAATTGAAGCATAGCTACCCACAACTATTGACAGTTAACTAAAAAAATACCCACAGATATCAATAGTTAACTCAACTATTACCCATAACTACTGACAAATCCAACAAGTACTCCTAGATTTTAGTAACATATAAATTCAAGAACAAGTTACAAAACACATGTACTTCGATTCACTTCAATCTATAAGTTTGTAGAGTTCATATTCAAATTTTAACAAATGCATAAGAACCTCTATAACAAATGTATGAACAAATGAGTATAAAAAGCCTTGATTTTTCAAGAACGTTGGTTGTGGCCGCTTTTAACACATAAAAATGAAACATACTGCAGGTACAACAAGCCTCAGAAAGAATGAGGCAATGGAATGTAGAAGAATTAGTAGACCACAAAAAATAAAGAATACGTCATCGTTCCTGCTAAGAAAATGAGTCTCCATTGTAGTCTTACTTGAAAGGAAAAGGCTAATTTTGTTATTGGCCATAATATGAAGAATACGAATCACCAAAATGATACTCATAAGACTCGTCATCTGAAAAGCTACATCACTCTTTGTTCAACTTGAATGAACTCGGTAGAGGGCAAGACATCCCAATAGCTGCTACACCTTTTGATGAAATGTTAGCGCACAGATCGAGTAATGTCAAGTTCCTCCAGCAATAGAGGTTTTGGAGCCACTTCAGTCAATCCTTCACCTAAAACTCCATCGCAACTCCACAATCGAAGGCGCTTGATTCCCTTTGACCTGTATTGTCAAGTGAATTCAGTGCCAAATACTCGCATATACATTGTTCACCAGAGTAAAAAGGACCATTGTAAACTTATAAATTATTTACAAAATTAAATCCTTAATCAACAGAGCTCATCATATAACGTTATAAATATAGCTGAATATAAAAAGAAATACATACTTGAAGCCATTATTTATTAGTGATATAGCGAAGCAAGTCATTGGTGGCAAAGTAGCCAATATAAATCTCCACAAGTTTGCTGCAGCTGAGATCAACAACGTGGGGACACATGATCTCCAAGTCATAGCCCATTCAATGAGTTAAAACAAAAATTAAAGCTAATACAAAGACTAACCTACTAAATTAATTATGCAAATGAAACTGAACAACCTTGTACACTTGGTAATTAAAGACTAAAGAAGATATGATCTCCAAAAGACTACTAGTAGTTGATGTTCTTAATGGGCTACAAAAAGCACAATTGAAACATGCATAGCTCAAATGGTTAGTACAACAAGTCCCCATTTGAAAGCTGATGCAGTCACAGATCACATACTTACCATCACACTTTTCACACAAGCTTCCAATAGCTATCTTGGTTGCTTCTGGCACATAATCAGGTCAAGATGATGCTTAGTCATGTTTCTGCAACAATACTATGCTAGTCCGCGACTCGAGAATACTTTACGAGACTGATGCAAGAATTGCCATTAGTGCCTACATATTAACATACACAATACTTATAGGAGTTAAACACACTTCATCTCCACCACTTAAATGATGACAATCCAAATAGAAAACTATTAGGATATAAATATCAAACACAAACCTCGACCAAGATACTAACCACAATTTGAGTATTCATAGGCTCCGGTTCAAACTGCATCCACACTGAAGCTCGGAATCCAAACATAAACCACTCATAAACCAAAAAACCAAACTTAAAAATAATCTGATAGAGATGAAGCAGGCACATATTCCTCCATTTCTTCGATCAATATATCACTACAACCAAAACCAGCACTAATCAATGTCTCAAGCTTATAACTAGCACAAATGAGTCAATTTCTCAAGCTTATTGTAAAATTAGAAACAGAATTAATTTGTGGAAATTAGAAGAAGGTAAGAGCTAGATTGATTACATGAACTTAAGTTGACCAAAGCAGACAAGCTGCTTGAATTTAGCATTGACAGGTGGACTTTGTTGCCTCCACCATATCTGAAAGAAAGCGATCTTGATGTAGTACTGATCCACCGTCTTGAGCAATCCGACGTCCTCATAAGAGTGAGGCACCAGATGAACGTTGAGCTTTTCGAGGATGATCCTTGCCGGAGAGGTTGAAGGCCAACATCATGGAATGTGTTGTGATGGAAGCGAGGAGACAACGACAACGATGTGGAGGTCAAGATTGAAGCTTGCAGTCTTTACTACTGCATGTGTTGTCGGCCTAAGAGGAAGGGAGGGAGAGAGGGAGGGAGGGAGGGAGGGAAATAGAGGGAGGGAGGGAGGGAGGGAGGGAAATAGAGGGAGGGAGGGAGGGAGGAGAGAGAGAGAGAGAGAGAGAGAGAGAGAGAGAGAGAGAGAGAGAGTTGGTCTAAAATGGCTAAGAAAGTTTTGTCTGGTATAGAAGGATGACATGGCCATAAATAGTCAATTTTAAGGTTATGTTTGTTAGGAAGGTGACCTGATTTGGAATAAAAATGTTGAGTAACCTAATCTTGTATACATCTTATGTAAATAAACTTATATGTAATTTGTTCTTAATTTAACCAATCATTGATCAAACCCTAACCTAAAGATTTCGCATGGCATTTGGCAAAATTGAGAATATGCCGATCACTTTTAAGGGAAAATCTCTAATAAATATTTCCACTACTATGACCTACTTTCTTACAACATTTTTGAAGATGAACCATTAAATTTAAAGATATATATGTGAAGATATTTCTAGAAATTAATACGATCGCACTACGCCAAAAAAGGTTTTATACAATGGGATATGCCCATTGTCTAATATACCTTTGGGGTGTTGACTATTGAGCTGAGGGAAGAATTCATATTAGACAATTTTCAAATTGCCGGTGTAAGAAGAGACATCCATCAATATATAGTTACCATGAAAAAAAAGCATTGTCTGAAGTCCAATTAGTTATCGTCATATAAAAAGTGTTATTGTCTGATTGTTCTACACACAATTTTTTTTACGTATTTAACATTGTCAATTGACAATTGAACAATGACATAATCATCAAAAATAGCATTGTATCTAATAGTTAATGACATCAGTTTATATACTGTTCAGCATTGTGTCACACTTTTTTTTTTCAATGTTTTCTTATGCACAAATGCAATTGTCTGAACTACAATTTTGTGGTCAAATATTGTCAAAATTCAATCATTCATCAATTATCCTTGCAATTCATAATTAAAATTTACAAGTCACCATAAATATACAAAGTACATTTTACTCATTACTTAAGGACATATCAAACTTAACAAACCAAATATACTGCAAATCACTACGCATCCTCTTCTTTCTCTAAAGCTTCATTTTCTAAAAGGATCATACTTTAGCTTCTTTGGCTCCATCGGCAACTTGGGAGAAGACTTCGGACTTTAGCTCCATTTTCATCGTCAAATTTGCTAGAACTTGGGACTTTAGCTTTATTTAGAACTTCTTCAATTTGCAGTAGTAGTACCAACAAAAGCCTCTCTAACAAAAGACAAGAGAATCCCATCAAGTTTTTTATGAATGTGTAATAATTAAATTCGAAAGAAAGAAAACAAGCTCCTTATTTTGCTATTTGCTCCGATTAGACCCATATTGAATAAACTTATGAACTTCTAGTGAAGATGTACTACTGGTTCATTCATTCCACGTTGAACAAATTAAGGACAACCAAAAGGAAAACTAAAAACGATGACAAAGTAGATAGATAAAGAAAAACAAGACTCGATAAATATCACTACAGTAATACAAATCTAGAACACAAACAAAAAAGAGAGGGAGAAATCGGCGTATAATGAGCTAAAAACAAAAGCATAAGCATTAATTTTCAGGAGTAACAACCATTCTAAAATAAGAATGGAAACTCATCTTCAACGATTATACATTTAACTTATACCATTATCAATTATGACTATTACATATATACATCTAAGAAAGTTAAGTTGAGCTGTGAGTTATATTCTAACTTAAAATTATAATTCCCAAACTAACAGACATGTCACTCAATCAGTGAATCAAAAGCTTTAGTCTTTACAAAAACTGATATAAACTGTACATTAGATCTACTTCAATGATCATAAAAATCAAAACTTTCTTAGAAAACTCAACACCTACAAATTCAAATATGCAGAATTACACACAACAACGATGTTTCGATGATCACGAGATCAATTTAAACCAAAAACTAATGCCAAAAACTAAAACTCAATACAGAAAATACACACAATAAGACATTGACCTTCTTGGTGTGATCCTGCTGCATTATTGCTGCAAACCCAGAAACTCAAATTCAGTAAAGAGAAAAACTTGAACCCAAAGTTGAGATTGAGAATTGAGGTCAAGTAGAAGCAAAAGAACAAAAACCCAAAAAGAATCAGAATTATGAAAAATAGTTCAGCCATATTTGCCCCACCTACCCCTGCTTCTGATAACAACAAGCCCAGAATGATCCCAGCTTAAATCTCTGACCCAACATAGATCCCCGAAAACCAAATCTCTCATGCACTTGAAAGTGCCTCCAATTCAAAGCCCAAGATCATAATCACTAAACAATAATTAGACTCTTTACCAACTACCACCATAAATTATCAGACGACGCATAAAGTTTAAACACTTCGCAACAAAAATCCAAAAAAACCCGCACCCTCTTTTTTTAACTTGACTTGAATTGTCCACCCAAAAAAAATCAGAAGCAAAAGCAGCGGAGTTTGCATGTGTGTTGCAAGATCTAAACTAGACGTTAATACCTGAAAATAGCCCTTAGCTGCTGAGGTAGCTTTGTTTGTGATTATAGAATCCAAATATCGAAACAAGGGTCTTGGTACCTAATATAGAACATGACCACACAATCAAACAATGTAAAGTTTATTATAAGAAAAACTAATCATGCTTGAAGAGACAAAGACCCATTAATCTTGCTACATACAAAGTCAACTATACCAAATAAAAGAGAACAATTCTAGTACAACCACCATTGACACAATCATCTAGCTAGTACATATATATGTATGAGTTTTGCATTCTGAATCTAATTTGAAACGTGGACTTGGAGCTAGCTACCTAGCTATACTGAAGATAAATATGTTAAACTTTGGATATGTTCTTATACATGTATGCAAAGGATCAAGGCATACATTATTGTATAGCTCTAGTTGCAAAGGGGAATAATTAGAAGCTTCCAATAGTAAGAAGAAAGTTGTTCAATGAACACAGAGCTAATCGCCCATATGTGCAGTAGTAATTGTAGTCGTACTAAACCAGAACCTAATTGCCTCCTGAACAAATTCATCCATGTCACAACAGTTATACACATAACCCAGCTCACACCAAACAAAGATCGGCCTACCTCATTCTCATTTATTCCCAAGATGTTGAAAAAACTAGGAGAAGACGAGCGGTTGGAGGCCAACAAACCTCTAGACGATGTCAGATTCATTTTTGATGGGCGCCGACGGAGCTTTCAAGGCTTCTGTCTGCCTAGAGTAGTAGTCGTGTGCCTGCAAGGCAGAGGAGGCGCAGCCTAAGGTGAGGCAGCAAGGCACGCACGACGCGGAGCTTGTGGTGATACGGAGGCAGGTGCGGAGGGCTCGAGCTGTTGTGGACGGCAACGAAGGCGGTGTTGTCGGAGACGAGTTGCTGCTTGATGTGGCGGAGGCACTAGCTAGGCTGATAGGAGTGGTTGGTTGTCCAAGGCCGACGTCGGTGCGATTTTGGGAGGGGCGGAAGCAGACAACGGCGCGAGTTTGGCGGTGGCCGAGTGGTGCTTCCAACTGTTTGATTGAGAGAGAGAGAGAGGAGAAGAAGAAGAAGAAGAAGAAGAAGAAGAAGAAGAAGTGAGGCAGAGTTTATAAGAGAGGCTAGAGTTTTTTTGTTGAGAAAATGGAGGGTTCGTATGAAATTTCATTTTAAATCGATGGTAAGATGAAAATGAAAAATCAAGAAAGAGGGAAACCAAAATTTGGCCTACACTGTTAGGAGGGGAAATCTCCCGCCAAGATAATTGACGAAAATCATGAAATTGTCTAACTACAATTCAGACAATAGACAAAACAAATTATTATCTGAAATGACACTACCACATTATAGGGCATTGCCGGCAACCTAAAGTCGCCGGCCTTTGTTTTTTTTTTCGCCGGAAATGACTATTACCCACGACAAGTTGCCGGTAATACTCTCGCCGGAAATTTGGCGCTGGTGAAAGTATTACCGGCGACTTATTTTTCAAGTCGCCGACAATGCTTAAGGGCATCACCGGCGACTCAAATCGCCGGCAATACTCAAGGAATCACCGGTGACTTGAGTCGCCAACAATTTTGCGCCGCCGTGGCCGGAAATTGAGGGGTATTTCCGGCGACTTTGGTCCAAGTCGCCGGCAATACCCGGAGAAATTTGTCAAAAAAAAGCCAGTTCTGGATTGGGCCCAATTCCAGAACCTGCACTGAAAAACAGAAACCGTACAAATACAAGTTCAACAGTACACACATAATTGTCCAACGTACATTACAAATAGCAACAATACAAAAATAAACTAGAACTACACGTCAGGGTCAAGGAACTCCCGCGTCAGGGTCGAAAAAATCCATGTAATCATTTGAACTCCGGTGGCTACCCTGGTGCTGTGGCGGTGACTGCTGCAGAGGTGGATCACTGTGGAACACAGTGGAACACAGGGACCGGGGGAGGTGTGGGAACCGGTTGTCCGGTAGTCTGGCACGCGTACATCATCTGCATCCATGTGAACATTTGTGTCTGCTACTGGATCATCATTCAGTGTTGCTCGACCAGCACTCAGTGCTCGGCATCTCTGACTGCCTGCTGCTCGGCCAATTGCCGCATCTCCTCCATCTGCCTCCTTTGCTCCTCCAACTCCCTCTGTGTTCTCTTAAGCTCCGCTGATAGGTTAGAGTTCCTAGAAGTTGAAGTTCTTGACCCGGTAGAGTATTCCGAAGTGTTCTTCAATACTTCTTCGCCTGCCGAGCCCATTCCCCTGCAGTAGTAGGTATTCTTTCCAGTCCCGCACGCTTTTGCCATGATCTGAGCCGCTATAGGGCGATCAAGCGGATCGATCTGAGAGGCATACTGGGTCACTTCTTCCTCCGAGCAGTCAGGATGGTTGTTTCGAGCTATATTCATGGTGACTTCTGTGATCGCTTCCTCCACTCTCACCTAATTGAAAAGCGAATATGAATAACATATTATTAAACGAGTTAAATTAATAGAGAAAAATAGTTTTATTGTGTGAACTACAAACTAATGAGGCTAAAGACTTATCGCTTCTTCAGGGCACTGCAAATAGAACTTCTGATGAAAAAACACCAACGGGTTGACTTCTTGTTGTTGCTGCGCCTTACTCGACCAACCCAAATAGTTGAGTGAACCTGCATGATGGGCCTTGGTGTTTTTCAATCTGTTCTCCCTGTTCGTCTTGGAAATCGCCTTGTTTGATAAACATATGTAAAAAAATTAGTAACTAACTATTTCAATGTGATACGATACATTAGGGTTGTAAAATATATTCAGGATGCATACCTTCGCTTTGGGGTGCTCGAAGTGGGCTACCAGCCACAGCCACTCGTACTCCCTAATCCGAAATTCGCTAGGGGTAGAACCTCGGCCCAGCTCCTTATACTGTGTATAATGTTTTGAAAGCTCGTTCTTCCACTCTTTATACCTATATTAACACCAAAAAAAAAAATTTAGACATATTAAAACACTTGATAAACAAAAATTTAACTCGATATATACTCAAATAACTGGAATCACATCACCTGATATGTAGTTGACGCTCTACCCACGTGTGAATAAGGCATTCATCCACGTCAAACCACACCTGCAAGATGAATATATAAATGGTAAAATTATATATTTATTCGGACTTAATTAATAAATATAAAATTTATGTAATGAAAATACGATTTAACTCACACTCAATGCATTATGCACTTGCATCTTCACGTAGAGAGGCACAGATTCCCAATCTGGCCAAAGCATTGGGACCTTGTCCCGCATGACGGCCCCGGCCATGCTGGCATACTTTCGCGTGCTGTCAAATGTCTCGATCACCTCACCATGCTCATTGGCCCTAATGAACGTTTTCCTTCCCCCGGTGGCTTGCTCAAGTCTCTTCCCGGTGCAGTGGCCTCTAGTCTTTCGTTTTCCAGTGCCATTAACGAAATTGCCTAATAATACAATGTCAACAAATTGATATCATTAATTGAACCTATTTTAAGGTTTAAGTAATAATTAAGTAATCAATCTTGTTAAATAAAATTTACCTGCATCGTCCGTTTGCTGGTTGGTGCACCTCGCACTCCAAAGATACACGGGGTCGAACGGGATGAAGTTGTATGCTTCCTCCACGCTCAGGAACTCCGGTCGTCCTTCAATATAAATAGGCCTCCCCCTATCATCGAATTCAGGGATCACAGGAATCTCGTCGGGCAGGAAGAGATCGGACAGCGGAGATAGACGAGGCCTGGACGATGAGGCTCCATCACCATCTGCCTCAGATGATTCCCGTGAAACGGGAGTAGGCACCGGGCCAATAGGGGGCATTCGGATGGAGGGAGTTTTTGATGCCCCCTTTGACTGTCGCTCGTTTGTGGATATGCTGACTGAGGCTCGAGGTTGGACTGGGGGTTGCACGGATCCGGATCGTGCAGCTTCCTCCTCTCCTCGCACAGCTAGCAACATTTGTGTGCGAGCATTCATAATTGGCCCACTGTGCGTGTTGCTGACTGCTGCGGCTGAAGAACCTTGACTGCTGCTCCCTCCACTGTTTCTAGTCCCTCTCCGTTTGATGCCTCCAAGCCAATTTGCCGCAAAACCTCCTGCACATCCAACAATTAGTCCTGGATTCAGTTCTATGAAAATTAAGGGACCGGAACCGTAAGGAACCGAAACCGTTTGGAGCCGGAACCGTTCGGAACCGGAACCGTTTCGAACCGGAACCGAACGGTTCCGGTTCCGGTTCTAGCGGTTATCGGTTCCGATTCCAAACAGTTCCGGTTCAAAACGGTTCCGGTTCAAAACGGTTCCCGTTCGAAACGGTTCCGGTTCAAAACGGTTCCGGTTTGGAACCGTCCTGGTTCAAAACGGTTCCTGTTCCAAACGGTTCCGGTTCCAAACCGTTTGGAACCGGAACCGTTTTGAACCGGAACCGTAAGGAACCGGAACCGTTTGGAACCGGAACCATTTCGAACCGGAACCGTTTGGAACCGTTTGCATCATATCAAACATTAAATTAAATTTCATAGGCCAAATGCTTATTATATCATATCAAACATTAAATTAAATTGCATCATATCATTTCGATCATTACGAATATAATTATCAAAATATCAATTAATTATTACCCAAATGCTTATTTAACCAATTAATTAAGTTAACAAATATACCTTAAATTATCAACTACATCAATTAATCCAAATCACCTTAATTTGCCCAACACCTTAAATTACCTTAAATTACCTATATTAATGAATCCAAATCACCTTAATTTGCCCATGCAACACCTTAAAAATACAATATAATTATCAACTATATATATATCAATTAAATCACCTTAAATTACCTAAATATTTTCCACATATATACATACATACACTTGCCTAATAATTATCAAAAATATTGTAACATCACCCAAAACTTAATTAATCAAGTTAATTAAAATGCATACAAATATTAATTAAAATGCATATATATATACATAATTAAAATAAACAAAAATTGAGAGAGAGAGAGAGAGAGAGAGAGAGAGAGAGAGAGAGAGAGAGAGAGAGGGAGGGAGGTAGGACCTGTCATGGTCGAGCTCGAAGTGGGCTTCCGGCGACGGAGGTGAGGGGAGGAGGTAGAGGAGGAGGGGAGGAGGAGAGGAGGAGGGGAGGAGAGGTAGGGGAGATTTGGGGTTTTTTGGTTTTTGTGTGGAGAGGGGAGAGGGGAGAGGGGAGGAGGGGAGGGAAGAGGGGAGGAGAGATTTGAGGAGAGGAAATGTGGGGGGCGAGGTGAGGAAGAGAGGGGGAGATTTTAGGGTTTGAGGAGAAAAAGTGAAGAAATGAGGGGAGGGTAGGCCTGCTGCTCGATCTGGAATATAAGGGACTATTGCCGGCGAGTTACTTATCAACTCGCCGGCAATACTATTACCAACGAGTTAACAACTCGTGGGCAATACTATTACCAACGAGTTAACTCGTGGGTAATACTATTACCAACGAGTTATCAACTCGTTGGTAATGATAGTGATTCCCGGCCAAGAATTTCCGACAAGAATTTCCGACTATAATTTCCGACTATAATTTCCGACTAGAATTTTCGACTATAATTTTCGACTATAATTTTCGACTATAATTTCCGACTATAATTTCGACTATAATTTCCGACTATAATTTTCGACTATAATTTCCGACTATAATTTCCGACTAGAATTTCTGACTATAATTTTTGACTATAATTTCCGACTATAATTTCCGACTACAATTTCCGACTACAATTTCCGACTACAATTTTCGACTATAAATTCCGACTATAAATTCCGACTACAATTTCCGACTACAATTTCCGACTATAATTTTCGACTACAATTTTCGACTACAATTTCCGACTACAATTTCCGACTACAATTTCCGACTACAATTTCCGACTACAATTTCCGACTACAATTTCCGACTACAATTTACGACTATAATTTACGACTATAATCCCGACTATAATTTCCGACTACAATTTTCGACTACAATTTCCGACTATAATTTCCGACTATAATTTCCGACTATAATTTCCGACTATAATTTCCGACTAGAATTTCTGACTATAATTTCTGACTATAATTTCCGACTAGAATTTCCGACTAGAATTTCCGACTAGACTTTACGACTATAATTTACGACTAGAATTTCCGACTAGAATTTTCGACTAGAATTTTCGACTAGAATTTCCGACTGTAATTTCCGACTATAATTTACGACTATAATTTCCGACTATAATGTACGACTATAATGTACGACTCTAATTTTCGACTAGAATTTCCAACTATAATTTCCGACTACAATTTCCGACTACAATTTCCGACTACAATTTCCGACTATAATTTCCTACTAGAATTTCCGACTATAATTTCCGACTATAATTTCCGACTATAATTTACGACTATAATTTCCGACTATAATTTTCGACTATAATTTTCGACTGCAATTTCCGACTATAATTTACGACTATAATTTCCGACTATAATTTACAACTATAATTTCCAACTAGAATTTCCGACCAGAATTTCCGACTATAATTTCCAACTGTAATTTACAACCAGAATTTCCGACTAGAATTTCCGACTAGAATTTCCGACTAGAATTTTCGACTAGAATTTCCGACTATAATTTCCGACTATAATTTCCGACTATAATGTACGACTATAATGTACGACTATAATTTTCGACTAGAATTTCCGACTATAATTAAAATACGTACATCATTAACGTACTAAGGATGATAATCGTAATCATCTTCATCACTTTAGTCTGACTTGGTTTCATAGGTAACCTCTGGCAATATGTGCCACTCCTCGTCATCTGAATCAGCGTCAACTTCATATGGATTAACATCGAGAAGTTCTGCTCCAGTAATTCGAACCACACTCCTAGATCTCACATTATTAAGGCAAATCGTAGATGATTCCGGAATTTCAAAAGCGTTCGCCTCTTGGTATGCAGTAACTTCCTCGTCATCTGCGGTCTCACCAAGTGTGGCAGCACTGTATATGTTTCTATGAGCAACATGGTTAACCACCTTCCACGGGACTTTGTTCAGAAGATCGTCAAGGTAAAACACTTGTTTTACTGATGTGGCAAGAACGAAAGGGTCTTCTTTATACCAGCTTGTAGCAGTATTCACCGAAAATGTTCCGTACTGATCGGTCCTTTTGTTCTCCAGGCTAGTATCAAACTATCTACACTTGAACAAGTGCACTTTCATGCGGTTCCCATAAATTAGTTCAACAACTGAATGAAGGACACCGTAATAGTCAACGCCATCCTGCCCACTATGGACCATCACCCCACAATTCTGTGTTTTCAGTCGGTCGTCTCGATTTTCAAATATAAATTTCATGCCATTGACCTGACACATCGAGTAAACTTTTGAAGCTATCGGTTTCATCGCCAGGACCCTCAATTCGTTTGACCACTCTGGGCAACCATCATTTGCTACATGGTTCATCTGAAAACGATAAGAAACCACACAAGAATTATGAACATAGAAAAACAAAACCACGTACACACATGCTATATAAGGATATAAAAAATAGATATGTACACATATACCCTTACCCATTGACCAAAGTAGTTTGCAAACGTCCTGTTGTGGTAATCAACATTTCCGGCAATAGCAGGGCAGTGAAGATGATAGTTTTTCCAATATTGTACTTCTGGACAGTTAATCAGTACCGACCAGTGGGTAATGGCTACCTCATTTCCATCCAACTTGTACGACTTTGGCAAGCTTCCCTGTACTACCACGTCATTGGAGATGATAGAAAGGTTGAACTGGGGTTCATCTATCGGCATCTGTTGTTGGGGGTCCTCAAGCGCTCCCAAATACACGTTGGTGTACGTTACACACTCGTGCACAATATATGCTTCAGCGATACACCCTTTAGGTGCAGATTTATTCTTCACATAGTCCTTGGAGGCTCCCAATGGTCTACAAGTTAACAAGTGCATGTTATGATACTTAAAAATTAAGAATTTACATATAAAAGTAGAGGCAAACCAAATGTATGAATCATTTGTACCTTTCCATGGGATACATCCAAGTGTAGTGTACGGGACCGGTAAGCAACAATTGTTCGGGAAGATGGATCATCAGGTGAGGCATGATATCGAAAAAATTTGGGGGAAATATCCTCTCAAGCTTGCACATGATAAAAATGATGTCATCTTGCATCTCCCTGAGATCTGATTTTTTAACTTCCCTGGTGCATAACTTCTGAAAGAATCTTGACAAGGCCACCAACGGCTCCACCACCTCTTTGGGCAGGTACCCTCGAATGAAAATAGGGAAAAGGCGTTGAAGCAGTACATGGCAGTCATGAATCTTTAATCCGTACATCTTATTGTCCCGGAAGTTAACACACCTGCTTATATTTCCTGCATAGCCATAAGGATACCTGCATATATAGCCATAAACAACAATTATATTTCTTGCATATAACCATATATAAGTAAAAATTATATTAAATTTCCTGCATAGCCATAAGAATATATACCTGACATTACTCGGCCACCCAAAAATTTCATGCTTATGCTTCGGCTTGATGGTGTAAGGAGCTTGCGGCATTTTTTTCTTACCATCTCTTAACCACAATGTTTCCGCAGTCCCATAGCTTTTAGATCAATGCGTGCCTTAGGGATGTCTTTTGTTTTCCCCTCCAAATTAAGAACTGTGCCCACCACACTTTCACACACATTCTTCTCTATGTGCATGACATCTAGGTAGTGTCTGATAGGCAACTTGGGCCAGTAGGGGAGTTCCCAGAATATGCTCTTGTGTATCCAAAACTTATACCTTTCGGGCTTGTCTGGAATTGACGCCACTATCTCAAAATGATTGCTCAGCTGGCCAAAATCATATTCATTCAACACTTCCAAAATTTCATCCCCTGTTCATCACCTGGGTGCCACACCTGTTTCCACAGTCCCATCAAAAGTGTCTGGATCCTGCCTAAATGGGTGATCATATAAAAGCCAACAACGGTGACGCATCTGAACAATTTTACTGCAATGAGGACTGCAACAATCAGCCGTCATGCACTCTGAACAAGCCCTGTAACCCTTGGTTACGTTGCCCGACAACATACCATGAACAGGAAAATCACTGATGGTGCCAACAAGCATGGCATGCATTTGGAACATCTCATTTCTGAACCTATCGTAAGTGGGGTGACCACACTCACTCAGGTACTTAAGCTCCTCAATCAAAGGCCTCAAATACACATCGAGACACTTTCCTGGATAACCCGGGCCCAGAATTAACAGAGTCAGCATATTGTATTCCTTCTTCATGCACATCCATGGTGGAAGGTTGTACAGTACTAAAATAAATGGCCATATACTGTATTGAAGACTCCGTCGGAAGGGTGTATAAGGGTGTCATCGTCAGGCAAATTCCTCTCAGCCCACCATCTCATAGCTTCGACCGTGAAAGCACACATGAACAACCGCTCCAGCCTATCAATAAACGGGAAATATCTAAGTATCTTCACAGCTTTCTTGTTGCCTACAGGAGTCAACTTATACCTTTCTGTAAAACATACCGGGCAGGCTTCAAGGTCTTCAAGATCTTTTCCCCAGAAGAGAATACAATCATATTTGCATGCATGGATTTTGATGTAGAAAAGCCCAAGATCTTTCAGGATATGTCGCACCTTATGATGAGTGGTAGGAAGACGATGACCGGGTGGCAGTAGCGAAACAGTCCACTTCAGCCAAGAATCAACAGCTTTGACAGACATTTTGTTCTCCATTTTGAGCTGCATCACTCCCATGACACTTTGAAGAACAGTTTTACTACAACCGTCCTACAACAGAGTCTGTTGCAATGCAATTAGGTTGTTGTACTTGCCCATACCGCTTGTGTTGACATGAGCTCCAGGTAATGGTTCGACTGGCTCAATATGGGGGAAACCCTGTACGACGGGAGGGACATTTGGTGCTTGATCAGCAAATACACCGCTCTCATGAGGAAACATATCATTGATTAACATCGATGTTGGATCATAGGATGGACTGCCCCTCTCAGCAAAATGTCCATGATCATAGGATGGACTGGCCCTCTCACCAAATTGTCCATGATCATGCGGACCCGCTAACGATGTTTCACCGTATAAACCCAACAAGTGTACTTATCCCAAAACCCGTATTTACTCAGGTGCTTCTGAACTTTATCAATGGGAAAACGAAATCGATCGCTGCGACACTTACATTCCTTACACGGGCAATAATGAAGTGTAGTGTCTCCACAATTAGCCTTCACAAAATCTACAAAACTCCTAATTCCCTGGTGATATCTCACATCCCATCTTTCGAGGCTCATCCAACTCTTGTCCACCCTGAAAATTCTAACAATATTACGTACTATAAATATATATATATATATACACACACATTCTACTAATTAATTAATAAATCATCATTAATTACATTCGAATTCATCCGATTAATTAACAAAAGTCGACCCATGCATGCATATAAATTAAAAAATATATATATACCAACAATTCACAATTACAAATTAACATGCCTGTATATATATATAGACATATTAACAATTAATATTCACAAAATAATTTTATATCCATACATATATATATACACAAATTAACATATTTTCATCGAAATAATCTCAAATCTACTCAAAATCAACAGTCAATCACTCGAAATCAACAATATATCCACTCTATTTGCATATCAAACCAATAATTGATATCTCAACTATAAATCAACACATGCATATATATATATATCGATCTAATTAAATCAACACACATATATATACATACGTATATACGTACCTATATATAGCTACGCATATAGCTTCCCGAGCGGGTTTTCGACGCCTGGCCTTTTGACAATAATACCCAAGGATTTCAGAGCGTTTTCCTTCTTTCGATTTCACCGGATTTTTTTCTATCCAAATGAATGAGCTGCTGCGATCTGCATCTGATATAAGAGGTATTGCCGGCGATTCATTAAATCGCCGACAATGGAGTTATTGCCGGCGAAATTCCAGCCATAAATCGCCGGAAATGCTTGAAACTTATTGCCGGCGACTTTCTCCGTCGCCGACAATAATTTTTCACCATTGCCGGCGATTTTTCGGCCGGAATTTCGCCGGCAATGGTTGAGAGATTATTGCCGGCGACGGAGAAGGTCGCCGGCAATAATTTTGAGCATTGCCGGCGACTTTTCGGACTTTTTGCCGGCAACGGAGCAGGTCGCCGGCAATAATGAGCATTGCCGGCGACTTGCCCGGTCGCCGGCCTTTTTTTTTGAAATATCGCCGGCAATGGTACTTAATGTGGTAGTGTGAGACAATGGAAAGAAAAAAATTATTGTCTGAAACACATTCATTTAACAACTATAAACCATTGTATAAAAAGGATTTCATACAACATCAAAAATAATGGGTATTGTTTCAATTCTTGGGCACAAACAATAGAAAAAAAAATGGGTATTGTTAGAACATATTACTATCTACAGCTGATTAAAATATATTGTCTCCTTGGCACATGTGGGCACATTCAGACAATAATTTTTTTTTAGGTGTTGACTACATTTTTCAGACAATGGACAAACTGCTGGCTGTTGTTCATTAAGTATTGTCTGAAGTATATTTTGGCCTACGGTCGGGCAGCTGGACTACAAAATTCTCCTTCCTTTTACTTCAAAGTTCAAAATATGTTGTTTCTTTAATCAACTATTTTATCAAAGTTTGTTCTTGATTTCTTGTATAAGATTCTACCTAGTCTTTGAATTTTCATATAATAAAAAAACTTATTCGATCTGAACAAGATCACCAAAAGAATCAAATAACTAATAAAGAATTTACATTTAAAAATTAAAAAGTAGTTCCAAAGAAATGATCATATACATTAATAATATTCCGGATGTACGTACGTTCTTTTGTTAAAAAAGCAAGCCATCAGAAACGAGAAATGCTACCAACATATATATTTGATCATTATCGTTTTGATCAGGTCACATGCAGGGTACTTTAATTTCTAGGTGCTGGAATCTTTATACATAACTAACATGTTCTTTCCATATTTATGTACTCGATTTGATCATATGATCGACTTCATAATGAAGACCAAGGCAGTCGTTTAGAACACTTCATCAACTGTTTGCCAATCGTTACAACAAGCTGACCTCCACCAGACATTTGTTGCGAAGAAATTAATTGCAGCAATTCCGCGCTTGTCATTAACTAATTTGTTAAAAAGTTTTTTTTTAAGAAAATTAGAACTTTTTACGTACTCGACATGATATTTGGCATTAGATGGAAACAAAAAATAATCTGTGCGCAAAGTCATAGCTCATATAAATATTGGTGTCTAAGGGGCGTCAAATGCGAGATCACATAAATTGACGAAAGATTTGGGAGAATATATGATACGAGAATACAAAGATTGTATATATAACTAGCTATAGGAAAAGAAGAGCACCGGCCAATGTATTTTCGTTAATGTGTTTGCGCAAATGGTGGCTATATACGGGATTTTTGGAACACCATCTTATTCTCCTTTGATCCTTCGACCTCCACCTCATGCATGTTTCCAGGTGATCCTTCCCTCGTTTCAATACGAAAACACAATAGCAAGTTTGCAACCTCTCTCTCTTTCTCTAACATTTGAAAATCTCATACATAATGAGCTAGATAGTTTATTTATTAGAATAATAGCTCTAAGATGCAAAACGTACTAATTAGTAGATTGTCAATGCAATCTCATGGGACCATTCATATATGATTGGTATTTAGCGCCTATTCCTCCCTTATTCTCATACAAATCGACCTTAGATTAATTAATAGTGAATTAGTGATAACAATTATGAATAGAGAACTTCAATTGAGGTATATATATATATATAAGTTTATATAATATATTTAAGCTTTGTTTGAAGGACAAGAAGTAGGTAGGTGCATGCTATATATTGTTACAAGAACAATGAAAAGAAGTTATATATGGTGGAGATCGATTTAATTATGCTCGGATCCGATTACTGACTTTTCTTTCTACAATTATTGAAGTAATTATCTGCGATGGTTTATATTTCTGATACTAGCTGCTTTACTTCCGCTCATGATTTGCAAGTAGGAGATGCTCGATCATCTTTGAAGTAATGCATGCAATCTAATATAATATAATATTGTTGAGAATGTGAATAGAGAACGATTCTCATATTAAAAATGAGGAGTCTTGTTAATGGGTTATAAGGATTTAAGTTACTCGTATCATTTTCAATTGATTTTGATATAGAACTCCAAATTATTTTATCATGAATTAAAGCTAGATTCTCTCACATGTGTTGCCGAATGTGGGCCACACGTGCTCACCACCGTCCATATATGTTGTCCACATATTTAGCTTGATATGTCGTCACACGTGCAGGCGCATATTGAGAATGTGAATTGAGAAAGACTCCCATAATTAGAAATGAAAAAGCTTGCTAGTGAATTATAAAAATTTGAGCTACTCCTATCATTATTGATCAATTTTATCATGAACCCGTAGTACTTTACAAATATCACGTACATTATCGCCCTAATGGTTGTACACCCCTATGAGATCGAACTCTCCTCTTTGGATGGTGCCAGCTGAAAATGTAGCACTGAAGATCAACCAAGACATGTAAACACATCAACCATGAGCTGAAGGAGATCAAAAGCTTACTAGCAGCATTCACCGAGACTATCATCTTCTTGAGTTTTTTTCTTCTGTTCTTCTCTTTGAATGAGATTAGGACTCTATGCTAAACGTAGAGAGAACAGGGACAAATCTCACATATATTTATAGAGATGCAACAAGGATCTTGCTCATTGAAGAAACCATATTACACTCAAACACAGATTACATAATTATGTGATCATATCTATAATGTACATGAATTCTTAATACAATATAAACAATATATGTTATTTTACATGTACACTAGAATTAACTACATAATCATGACTCTCATTACAGTGTTCAAGATTTAATATAATGCCATCACCACATACAATGTTCACTCTTTCACTAATTAGCTATAGTTTAGTATCTCGATCACCATGGTGAATCTTACGCCCTAAATAGAGTCGGTCGTTCTCGATCTTTCAAGGTTTCGACTTCAGTAGAATGCTTGGGAGGGATCGATGAAACACAAAGCATAAGCATGGCACGTGCAGAATGGTTCTGCTCATTTCGAAGCTCTGTAAAGAATGTTAAGCACTAAAAACCTCATTGACTCATTGTCATCATAATCTTCTGCATGAAAAGATTACACTTCCCCCAAAAACCAAGTTCAATCCACGTGTGGTACCTCGTTTTACCCCCATTCTAGCATTATAAATTATTTTTAACCGCATTTGCTGGAACAAAACATATAGTACACGGATCGATGAACTTGGTGATCATTTGAGAAATGGTAGTGAACTAGTTGTATGCCATCTTAAAGCTCCAGAGAGTGAGACAAAATGGTTTGGCAAATAAGAAGTTCCAATGTGAGAACAAGGAATGGATGCAGGATTGGGGAGGACTGCTTCAAATTCCGATGGGTTTTTAAGGGAAAGTATTGATACTTTAAATATTTTAGATTATTATTATAATTAAAATTAATTTATTCTTTATTATAAATATTTTTTTTATTAAAAATATATCTTGTAAAGTAATATATATTCAATTTGAGATTGAATGACAGTATTACATTCTACCCTAAACATTTTAATTTATATTTTTTTACTTGGCATCAGAACTATCTCTGTAGACCTACCAACAAAACCCTATTTTTTGTCACCCACTTCACCAAAATTCCGCTGTCATAGTTAAAGGATCCAACTCTGATGTGATTTCTTCTCCCAAACCTCAACCCACATCTCAACTACCTTCACCTCCATCCATTCACCACCATCAAGAAAACTTTTTTTTTTTTTTTTTGCATTGGAGTTCTTTTGAATGATACAAATTACTCTATATGGGCTCCTACTATGCAGATGCGCATTGAAAACCGTAACAAGATTAAATTCTTTATCGGTGCTTTGGTTGCTCCACCTATCAGCACCCCTGACTATAGTACTTGGGCTACTGATAACGAGAAGATGAAGAGTTGGCTGATCGTTAACATGTCTCCTGATATCGTTCAATGTTATCTCCGTCTCAAGACTACTGCTGACATTTGGAAGGCCTTACATCTGACCTACTATGATGATCAAGATTTTACCCTGATCTATGAGTTGCACCGCCTTTGCATCACCGCTAAACAAGCTGGGCAGCATCTCTCTATCTACTACAACGAGTTGGTTGCTTGGCTCGAAAAACTGGATCAACGTGTGACCTCTTTTTCTGATACCGTGGCTGCGATTGTCCAAGACCACAACTACAAATATATGCTTCGAGTTTACACGTTCTTGGGAGGATTAGATCCAAAATTTGACCAAATTCGGGGGGAACTTCTTCGTAGAGAGGAGTTGTTGAGTCTTAACAAGACTTATACTCATGTTCATCCAGCTCACAATGACCGCCTTGCTTATTCTACTGGCTCTAGTCAGTCTGCTGTCATAACCACCACCACATCTCCACCACCACTGTTGTTGGTTCCCGCTCCCGACGCTTAGACCGTCATGGCTCGACGGTGGTCCTCCTCTACCTCCCACTCTTCCGAGTTCTCCCATTTTGTCAGTCCTCCAAACCCATATGCCAACTCTATATGACCATCAATCCCATATGTCAACTCTATATGTCACTCCAAAGATAACTGCTTTGCAACTATTGCATATCCGGATTGGTGGGGCAATCACCCACGCAAGACTCTTCCTCCTACAGCTACCTCTGCTAATATAGTCCAATTAGGTATGTCTGATAAGGCCTCTCTTGCTACATCTTGTGGGAATAATGCTTGGATAATTGACACCAGTGTATCGGATCATATGACTAATATCTCTAGGTTAGTTCATTTTATTCATATCCATCTTCTTTACCTAGTGTCTCTACTGCTGATAGTTCTCATTCTTCTGTTATTAGTGAAGGCTCTACATCTATGGCTCTTTCTTGCTCTATCACTTTTTATCCCAGCTTTTGTGTTTTTCAGGACATTCTGACTCGGCAAATTCTTGGTTATGGTATTAGACGGGGAAAGCTATACTATCTCGATTTGACATCCAGTGGAGAGAAGCAACTGAGTTCATTGAGTCAAGCTAACAGTGTTAGCATTTTGAATAAATCCAAGGAGACCATCTGGTTATGGCATCGTCGTTTGGGTCATCTTTTTTTGGTTATCTTAGGAAGTTACAATCCTATTTATTTTCGGGTATTGATGAGTCTAATTTTAAGTGTGATGTTTGTGAACTGGCCAAGAGCCATCGTGTTTCTCATTCCCCAAGTTTGAATACATGCTCAGTTCCTTTTATGAAAATTTATTCTGATGTTTAGGGTTCAACTAGAATCTCTACACTGACTGAAACCCGTTATTTTGTTACTTTTATTGATGAGTGTACCCAGATAACATATGTCTCTTTGATGACTCACAAGAGTGATGTATTCTCTCGCTTCACTGAATTTCATAAGATAATGACTACATAATTCCAGCAACTTATCTGGGTTCTTCAATTTGAGAATGGAGGTGAGTATGTTAATGGCTCCATGTCTACTTATATGTCCTCTCATGGGATCCATCACCAAACCTTTATTTCATATACCCCTTAACAGAATGGTTTGGCAAAACGTATGAACATAAAATTATTAGAGGTTGTTCGTGCTTTATTGTTTGGCATGAATGTGCCTCGGTCTTATTGGGGTGCAGCTGTTATTTCTGCGGCTTACTTAATCAATCGTGCTCCCTCCCATGTTATTGACTTCCAGAGTCCACTTCAGAAGTTGCAATAGTTGCTGAATGTTCCTTCCCTTCCTAATCTTGAGCCTCATGTGTTTGGTTGTACTGTTTATGTCCATATTCACAAACAGCTGGAAGGAAAACTTCACCCTTGTGCTTTGAAATGTGTCTTCATCGGCTATGCAGATCTTCAAAAAGGTTATCAGTGTTATGATCCTCTTACCAAGAAGACTCATGTCTCTCTTGATGTATCTTCACTACAAGAAAAATGCACTTAGACCGCGGAACGTTTCCGTCGTCTAAGTGCGTTTTTCCGTCGTCTAAGTACTTAGATGACGGAGGCTCCGTCCTCCAGACTCCGTGCTCCAAGTGCTGCCGTCCAAGCACCTAGACGACGGAGATGACATTCTCCGTTGTCCAAGTGGAACTTGGACCGCGCAGAATGTCCGCGGCCCAAGTAATCACCTGGACGACGGAGATGACATTCTCCGTCATCCAAGTGAACTTGGACCGAGGACATTCTCTGCGGCCCAAGTAAGCACTTGGACGACGGAGAATGTCATCTCTGTCGTCCAGGTGAAACTTGGACCGCATACATTCTCCGCGGCCCAAGTAAGAACCTGGACGACGGAGATGACATTCTCCGTCATCTAAGTGAACACCTGGACGACGGAGAATGTCATCTTCCTCCGCGGTCCAAGTGAACACCTGGACGACGGAGAATGTCATCTCCGTCGTCCAGGTGATAATTTAATTTTTTTTTTTAAAAATTAATTGTTATTAAATATTAATAATTTAATTTATAAAAAATTGAATTTAAATAATGAAAAACGTTAAAATTAATTAAATAAAATTAATTTGTAATTACTTAATTAAATAATAAAATTAATTTGTACATACATGATCGAAAAACGCATAAAAATTAAAATATTGTTCGGAATGCGGAAAGAAACGATATAATAAACTACTAGCTAAAATACTGGAGGAGCAGATGCGCCGCCGAATCCCCCGCCTCCAGCCGGGTCGTCGTCGTCGGGGTATGGGTTCGGAGGAGGTTGACATTTTTGTCGAGCTTGTTGCATGAGGGCGATGAGTTGGGTTATTTGTGCTTGTTGCTCATCAAGCCTTTGACGCATGGATTGATTTTCCTCTCGTGCGAGTCGAGCCTCTTGAATGGCTGCTTCGACGGCCGCAACCTGAGTACTTCTCTGCCCCGAAGCTCCCATAGATGATGAGTCGGAGGTCGTTGACAAATCTCGAACCACCTTAGGTCCGAACCCCCTAACCTCCCTGCCAGCTCTACGACCGTAGACCTCATCTGCGATTGCAATTTGGCTCTCCATCGATAGAGGATGCAGGTCTTCCGGCGGCAAATTTGGGAACACAAATTGAGTGCTAGCAAATTCTTCCTGTGCACGCTCTACCACCTTTTCCTACAAAAGAATAATTAAAAAATTATAATGAAAAAATATTTAAATAATAATTACTACAATTAAAAGCACATATATATATATCACTTACGCCGTATTGACTCGCTTCATTATCGAGCCCAGGCGTAACGTACGCGCTTATGCTAGCATCGAGATAAGGGTGTTTGGAACCCTTATTCTTGTGCTCCTTGGCTATTTGAATGAGTTGCTTGGCGCCGGAAGTATGGTGTTTGTCCTTCTTCCCCCGGTTGGCTTTGTTGACTTCGGAGAATTTCTGTTAGACAACATAAATCATTAAAAAATTAATAAGTAACTAAAATTAAGGGTCAGATAAATGGAGGAGCGGGAAATTCCCCAGAGGGCGTTGCCGACGGACCAGATGAAGGGTCCGGATTGAGGGCGTCGTTGCCCTCCTGTAATTCCCAACTGACTTGGTCCGCCAAGCGGTGGAGCATAGCATCTTCAGCTTCCTGTTGGGCTTATTTCTTGCCGGACGGAGCCATTTAAACCTAAGAGTACGTTGTTAAAATACCTGATTACCATAATAATTATATAAAAAATTTACACTAATTAAGTGCGGCTAAGATTTAAATAGAGTACACTAGCTTAGCTTTTTCGGTCGTTCAATGGACGTGCGACCCGCGCGATAAAGTGTAAATTTTCAATTAATCAGCCTTGGTTCAATCGAAAAACATGGCCAGTTAGGGATAGAGATAACGCGAGAGGCATGACTAATTTCGACAAAACACCCCGAGGCTAACCAAATGAATGGTATATACTCTATTGGTGTCGTCTTTCTTAGATCCAAAATCTGTCACCAGTCATAACCCGTTTCTAGACACCATGTCCGACATTCGGCCAATCTTTCGAAAATTTACACTCCCTCAAGTCCTTTGCAAACTCCGCCCTCAACCTCGTGTCCATAACTTTACTTAGGTTATGGTGTGCGGTGATGAAATCCACACATCACGAGAGGTTAGGGAGATAAGCTAGGAAAAGAGGCGCCATCTATTCCAAAGAGTGCGACTTAATAAACCAACCTTATGTACTAAATTTAAATCAAAGACGTACTACCAATTTACTAGAAAATTCCCATAATTATCAATTAATAATTTTTAATTACATGCAATAGTAATCACAAATTATACTATTAATTAAAACAATAAATAATCACAATAATTAATTATTATTTATCGTGCATTTCATAATAATTTTTCATTTACCAATATAATTAATTATTATTAACAATAATTATTATTATTAATTATTAAATATTATAATTACTAATTATTATAATTACTAATTATTTATTACTATTATAATTACTAATTATTATAATTACAACTATTAATTATTATTTACTTATTACTATTATAATTACAACTAAATAATTATTATAATTACTAATTATTTAAAACTATTTACAAATTAAATAATTACTTAAATAAAAATAATGTTAATTAAAAATAGAAGTATTACCTCGCCGGAATGTCGCCGGAATATCGCCGGAGTAGAGTCGTCGGGAGAGGGAAACTCGCCGGAATTTAAGTCGCCGGAGCGTCGCCGGAGGAGAGGAGGAGAGGAGATGGAATGAGAAAAGGAGGGGGGGACTGTTCTATTTATAGAGTTTCACCTAGACGACGGAGCCCTATTTTCCGTCGTCTAAGTGCACTTGGACAACGGAAACAGGCTTTTCCGTCATCTAAGTGACCGTTTCAAAATTTTGAAACGGCACCCAATTAATCGGCGGGACGTTTCGAACCACCTTGAATTTGAACTTAGACGACGGAGAATTGATTCTCTGTCGTCTAAGTCAAATTTGAAGCGGCACCGAAAATTAAGGAGGTTCAATGAACCGCCATAATTTTTAACCTGGACGACGGAGAATGACCATCTCCGTCGACTTAAGTGTTAATAAGTATAGGCTCATTTGCACCAGAGTATTAACGAAATTGAATTTGGACAAAACAACCGTTGGATACGTTCGCCGTAACATAATATATAATTACAATAATTTTCAGAAAATAATAAGTTCGTGTAGGGTTTCATCGGCACAGTCAACCGCAAAATCGAGATTTTGACAAACCGGAAACGTGGATACAAGACATTTCGCAACTCCTATTTTCGAACCGTCGAAGCTCACACACCAAGAATTGTTTACTCTAAAGTCTTGATGAAAAGAATATGCATTGGAAGATGGTTTAGATGGTCGTTGTCTTAGAAAAAATTACGAATTCTGCACCTGGACGACGGATATGAGCTTCTCCGTCGTCCTAGTCTTCACCTGGACGACGGAGCTGACCTTATCCGTCATCCAGGTGAAGACTAGGACAACGGAGAAGCTCATCTCCGTCGTCCAGGTACAGAGACCCTGAATTCAGGGGTTAGGCCTTACTAGGGTTTAGGGTTTGTGCACTTGGATTACGCAAATGCCTTTCTCCGTCGTCCTAGTTAGTACCTGGACGACGGAGAAGGTCATCTCCGTCGTCCAAGTGTACAAACCCTGAATTCAGGGGTTAGGGCCTTACTGTTTAGGGTTTAGGTCGTCCAAGGCCATTTGTGTGTCCGTTCAATTCTTCTGATTCAAGTCGAGAATTAAAAATATCATCGATCGATCCGATCTGCTAGCTTTAGGGTTTAGGGTTTAGGGAGATAGCTCAAGGTATTTATGTATGAACTTTCTTTCTGGCATGATATATAAATTTAACGCCGTAATTAAAACAACATATACTACATCGTGCTCACAATAATACTATCACATGACATAACTAAACCCTAGAATAATATAGTATAATTTCTGAAACATTTATTTCATTCATCTCTCGCAATAATCATAGGGACCCATAATCCTATTTACACATAAATATTATTTAAAAACAATTAAACGAATGAAAGCTTCTTGAGGAAGCTTCTTGGACATAATAGAAAGCTTTCACCTTTTTGACTATCCAAAGCCCAAAATACCCAAAAGGTGAAATCTGTGATTAATTTCTCCGTTGTCCAGGATATATAATTACAATAATTACATAAATTAATTACCAATTAATTTTTCTCGTCTTGGTTAAGTAGTCTTCATCATAATCGTCACTATCCTCGTCCCCAGTATCTGATTGTTCATCCTCCTCATCATACTTAACATCGTCCGACGAATAACCTGAGTCCTCGTCCGCGTCCTCATCCTGCACGTCTTCTTCATCTACCTTATTAATGGCATTGATAATCTCATCTTTAGTTAGATATGTACAACCATCAGGCATGGGTAACCGTTCACCATCTTGAACCAGGTCCATTATATCGGAGCGGATGCCAGAAATATTAGGCTCTTGATAGGCAGGAATGTCTCTTTCTGGTTCAGCAGCATCTTCAGTCGCCGGTGTCCCTTCAATTGTCTCTGTATTCCATATTCCTCGATGAGAGATATGGTTCACTATTTTTCACCCTTCACCGGCTTTCGGATCGTCGAGATAGAACACCTGCCTAACTAAGGTGGCAAGAGCGAAAGGCTCATCCTCATACCAGCTTGAGTTTGTATCGACTGATAATAGTCCCAGGTCTTCCTTTGTACGCTTGAACCATCTGCACTTGAATAGGAAAACTTTGACATCATTCCCGTAACATAGCTGAACCACATTTACAATAGCCCCGTAATATAGATCATTGTCTTTCCCAACCGCTACCCCACTGTTTTGTGTTCTTCTTCCTTCATCTCGGGCCAATGAATGGAACTTTACACCGTTCAAAAAACATCAAGGATAAATATAGTGTTTAATCGGCTTCCCTGCTAGCAAGTGCTTTGGCCAGGACCACCAGCCCCCGTGGTTTTCAGATTTTTGCATATCAATCATCTGCGAAAATGGGCAAATATAAGGGTTTACTTTCTACAAACATGATCGATATGTATATAAATTACTAAATACCGAGACGTATGTACCCATTGGAAGAAATAATCGGGAAACTTCTTCTTAACCATTTTCTCAATCCACGCCGAACTCTTGTTTTGATTTAACGCCTGAAGCCTCTCCCTGTATGACATCATGTATGGCTCAACTTCGTCATAGTCTCGCAACACTACCCAATGTGCCTCAATAAGTTCTTCCCGTGTTAACGATTCCTTTAATACTCCTCTAAACGGTCAGACGACATTGGTGACGACAGAAAGATTGACGCGGGCACTGGGATCGGAGACAGTGGGAGGTGGTGGATCTGTGAGGTACCTGTTGCAGTAAGTAACACACTCATGCATTAGGTATATCTCTGCTATGGAGCCATCCGGGGCCGACCTGTTTTTGACGAATGACTTATACTGTCCAAGCTGTCTACAAAATAAAACGTACAATAAGAATAAGTATATATAGCTAGTAATCTCCAGTGGAACAAATTATGAATCAAAAAACCTGTATAATTAATTAGTTGTACGTACCTTTCTTGAGGATACATCCAAGTGTACTGGACCGGACCAGAAATGAGCACCTGCTCGGGCAGGTGGATCATTAGGTGAATCATGATGTCAAAGAAAGCAGGGGGAAAAATCCTCTCTAGTTTGCAAATGATGTGCAATATTTGTTGTTGCAATTCCACCACATCTGACTTCTTTAATTCTCTGGCGCATAACCTCTGCCACCATCTGCACAATGCCACTATTGGTTCTACGACGTCACGAGGCAAATATGGTCGAATTACCACTGGAATCAGACGTTGCAGCATAACGTGATAGTCATGTGTCTTTAGACCAACAAACTTGTGTTGCACCTCGTCCACTGCTCCAATTATAGTAGCTGCATACGTAGCCGGATAACGAATGCCCTTAAACCAGTGAAATACAGAACGTCCAAGTGTCGGCTTCACTGTGTAAGGTGCAGCTAGCATCTTGTTGTACACTTCTTTCCTATCCCTCCTCAACCACAAGGGACGACGTAGATTCATTGATTTCAGATCTTTGCGCGCTTTGGGAGTATCTTTAGTCTTGAACTTAATACCGAGAATTGTTCCCACCACGCTGTCGCACACATTCTTTTCTATGTGCATCGCGTCCAAGTTGTTCCTCAGCTTCAACTTCGACCAGTAAGGGAGTTCAAAGAATATACTCTTGTGATGCCAATAGCTGAGATCATGTGGAGGAATTGGATTGCATTTCTTTACATCCGCGTCATTGGTCAACACACCAAAGTCGAAATGGCTCAACCTCTCTAAAATCTCTTATCTCGACCAACTACGGGGTTTAGGATTGTTCTCTACCGTCCCGTCAAAATGAGCTTCATCCTTTCTGAAAGGACCCAACCCCGATTTAGTTGCCTAAACCGGAATTGAACCCCCCCCCCCCCCCAGACAACACGAACCAACAAAAACTTTTTGAAATTTTGGCAGAGTTTCGTTACTAACGTGGAATTACCATTACCTGCACGCGGAAAATACACTTCATCCTATGCCACAAAAAGCAAACCTTGGGCACCAATCCCATCCGGATTTCTCAATAAATC
Source organism: Geum urbanum (assembly GCA_946800695.1). Taxonomy (NCBI): domain Eukaryota; kingdom Viridiplantae; phylum Streptophyta; class Magnoliopsida; order Rosales; family Rosaceae; genus Geum; species Geum urbanum. The sequence continues at coordinate 5,243,972 of OX327012.1, forward strand.
AACAGTAAAGTAAAACAATAAATATAATAGTACTTTACTGAAATCCGGTCTAAAATCGTATAATAATAACAACAGATTTCTCAGAGCGACCTCTAATGTATAAACATATAAATATACCACAGTAGGTAGAACAATAAACCTACTGTAAAAAACAAGGTAGCTCGAGCACTATGCCTCCGACCACGACGTACGACACCAGAGCCTGAACTGCAAACTGAGCACGAAAACCGAAAAGCCCAGGGGAAAGACATGAAACACGTTAGAGTGAGTGGACGAAAATAAATGTCTTTCACCAGTTAATATATATGTTTAAAATAACATATGCAAGTCCAAGTAAATAAAAACATCATGGTACACGAGGTAAAACTCATACTCCTCCAGTGTACTGAGCATGCAAGTAAAAATCCCACGGGGTCACTCATGGACTCCTCCATGCTAGTACAGTCCGAATCATGGAGTCCCTGACTTCCACGTGATTCTAAGCCAGAAATGGCCTCGGGTAGGGGGATACACCCCTCACCGGTCTGGTTGGGGAAACGCCCCTCCAGGCGGCCCTCCGTCGGGGATCAGCCGACGAGGCAAGTGTATCGATACAACAACATAACTGAGACTATACTCTGTGTAAATCAAATCATAAACAGTTCGATGCAAATGCATGAAACAGCATATGAGTGTATGTATAGTCGTATACGTATATCCGTATAAATATAACCGTAAAACACATGCTCATAATAAACATAATCTCGTATGAAATCTCATGCTCATAAAACCATAATCATGCTACATGCTCAAGTTCGTAAAACGTATATAAAAGACTCGCAATAATTCCGTGAAAATAAACTGTCCACTCACAGACTAGCGTAACGCGTATCACGTTAACCCGTGATCCGGCGGAAAGTCTCTCGCCAAAACAACGATCACAAACCCCTGAATAATCACAATAACCATTTCTCAATATCATAATTCGACTATTCAAAACAAATCACGAGAAACCACCGATCTCGGAAACACATAATCTGATCACGACAAACTGTAGGAAATCCGGAAATCACACCTCAATACCTCGCTATAATTTCGGATGCTCTACTCAAAAAACGAACCTCACCACTGCGATCGGGGCGCGATTTCGAGTCAAATGACATGCAATTTGTCGAAAACTACTCCGGGCAAAAAATCGCCGCCGCCGTCGCCGGAAAATCCAAACCTGCCCAGAAAAATTCATGCTACACATGGTTTCAAAGATCTCGACGAGCCCAACTACTTTCCAGTTATAGGTTAAGGTCAATTTTGACCGGAAAACCTCCAAAACTCAACCCAAAGTTCAAACCCTTACCGGAATCAAATCGTTCGATCTCACTCCTCCGGCCACGGCGACCTTCAAGACTACATGGAAACGATTCCTTAGCACAAGGCTAACAAGAGCCCTCAAAGGAGCACCAGCAAATCGGCCGGAATCTTTGCCGCCGACCTCCACTGATTCTCACCGGAATTTCACGAATTTCACCACCAAAATTCATCCTTCTTCGGCCACCACACAAGGGGATATAACCACCATTAAAGAGCAGCCTAAGCCCATCAAAAACTGTGAAGGAACCATGCACAAACATGGCCGGAATCGGTCACAAATCCGGCAACGAAATCGGCAACCCAAGGGTACCCAAAACGGGTCGACCCACTTTGGTCAACCCAGTCAACAGACCAAAATGGAAAGTGGACTTTCCCAAATGGAAAACTTGCTATTTATAGGCCTTCCCAATTAGGAAACCACATAATTCACTTTTCGGCAAACTTCAAATACCCATAACTTTCTCGTCGTAATTCCGATTCCGATAATTCTCGTGGCCACAAGCTCATCTCGACGTATTTTTCAATAATCACTCGAAGTCAAACACATCGACCAAACGGATAAAAAGTCAACTGTTCAAACCAAAACATAATTAAATCCACCAAACAATCAACAATCGGCAATATTCGTAACTTAATCTTCGTAACTCAGAATAATGCTCTGGAAGTTCCCACGAGCTCGAAATTAAATTCTAAACAACTTCCGTGAAGAAGCCGAAACCAAATTCTCGTCCGGTAATTTAGTCGTTAAGTAGCCCACCATTTAAATCCGAACTTCAAATATTCATAATTAATTCCTCGGTCGTCCAAATAACGATCCGGAACCGCCCACGAACTCGAAATCACATGTACTACGACTCTCGAGAAGAGACTCAACTCCAATTCTCAGCCAATAATTAAATCGTTAACGAGCCTGGCGATTCAATCAATTGTCGGCAATCTGCGACTATGCGATAACTCACGTATACAGCTGATCATACTGCTGATTCTGGTCCGGGTCGTCACAAATCCACCCCCCTTAAAAAAAATTTCGACCTCGAAATTTCCAAGTCTGTCGACTACAAGGTAGGAGCACTGCCTCTACATACTGCTCAACTTTCCAACGGCAATCTCAACTGAACAACTCTGACAACCGTCTCCACAATAGGAGATAACTCTGTGTTGAAATCTCTGTACCCTCAATCTCGAATCTGAACTGGCTCAACACAATCGCCAAGTGTTCCTGCATAAGGAACAGATAGGGTACACAACATGTAACAACCTCTAGCCTTTCCTGCACAAGCTCAAAGGTGCAGCCATAGTCGTTAATCGACCTCATCCATCTCCACTGCCTCAAGCCCAAATCTGGCCGAAAATGCAAGTGGATGAAACTCAAGTGATCAGTGTACATCCTACACTGCGCTGCACACCATAGCTGTAGTGTTTCCAACTCTTTGGTGCTAACATAAGGACGGCTACACCCAAACCACATATAGGATACGTAGCCACATAAGTTTTCCCACTGGCAGAAACATGAGCCACCGCTCTGCTACACAACATAAAAACATAACCAAATCTATACCTCGATGCATCGCCATAACCCACGAACTCGTCGCGGTCGTCAGGTAAGATCAAAACCGAAGCAACGGTCAACTACCCTGCAGGAGTCAGTAACTCTCCTCGCGTGCATCAAACCACTCGAACTTGACACCTTCTCCGTCAAGCCGGAAAGTGAAGTGGCAATCTAGGAAAATCCTGCACAAAGCCGTCGGTAATAGCCTGGCAAACCCAAGAGACTCCCGATCTCTGGTACAATGGTAGGGCAAACCCCAAATCAACACGGCTTCTAACTGGTCAGGATCCACGTCACCCACTCGGATAGCATCACACAACCTAAAATCTTCACGCTAATCAACCACAACTCACACTTGCTAAGCTTTACCAACAACTAATCATCTCGCGAAGTCCGTAAAACCGCTCGCATTTTCTTCAGGTACTGGCTCACACTCCTGGAGTACATCAGGACGTTGCCGACAAACATAACCGCAAATTCGTCCAGAAACCGTCTGAACACCTGGTCCATCAAGTCCACACGATCTACGGAGCATTGGTCAACCAACAACGTAACCAAGAACTCCTGATGCCCGCACCAAGATCCAAAAGCTGTCCAAACCACATCTGGCTCATCGATCCTCAACTGATAATATCTGGACCCGAAATCAATCTTCGAAAAGACTGAAGCTCTCGCGAGCTGAACAAACCACTCGTCAATCCGAAGCGAAGGATACTCACTCTTCTCAGAAGCAAATCAGGCTCTACACAATGCAAACAATGTGTAGGCAAATCAAGCAACACACCACCACGTCGAACCATCCTACATCCGTACAAACAATGCAAGAGCACACCACGCAAATACGCGGGGTCGCATGAAATCTCCTAAAACCTCCTCCAGCAACTCCTGGAGTCGAAACTGTAGCTCTATCAGCTCCGCTGGCTCCGAACGACATAATGCCGGTAAAATGAGTCCAGCGCCTGGTACAAGCTCAATAATGTAGTCGGTCTCCCAAATTGGAGGAACACCTGGTAACTCCTCCGAAACACACCTGGAAAACTCGGGAACCAACTCAATGTTGCCAATATCAGGCACAACAACCGAAGTATCCACATCATAAGCTAAGCAAGAAACATAATCCGTCTCCATCATCCGCTCGACCATCACCATGAAACAGTATCTCGGGGAAAGTCTGGTCGTCGAAACACAACCTCCTTCTCGAGGCATTCAAACACAGCCAAATGCATCGTCAGTAAGTCCATACACACAATCTCACAAAAACCACAATGTCTAGCTATAACAGATCTGCAGCTAACACATAACCTCCAACAAGGATCTCGCAATCTCCGGATGGATGCAACACTCTCCAAAACCTCGGAAGTGGAGATGCAGGTACCATAGCCATGGATATCAAACAACTGTAACCTCGGAGAAAAGTCTATCCTCAAACAAGGTCATGGCACGAACTCCAACATGCCCAACTAGTCGCCCACGTCAATTGCGACTTTCTGAATGGATCGTCTGGAAATCTGGGTTGATCAAGCTCCAGAAACAGCATTATGATTTCCTCGTAAACTCCGAGCTGTTGAACCGCTAACACAACTGGCTGAGGGCGCTCCCTCGCAACGTGACCCTCCTGGTCACCGAAACAGCAACTGAAAGTACTCCTCGAACACAAATCACCGCAACACCTGCTGCGTGAAAGGATCACCAACGATCACACGAACTCATACCACAGGAGCAAGTCCGCTACTCTGTGATCTCCGCCATCGCCAAACGGATCCTCTGCCTGATCTGATGACCCACCACATAATCGAAAAGGCCACAGCCTGATGAAGTCACTGATCTCGGGGTGTCGGAACTCAACTTCATCAAATCTCGACTAAGTCCACTTTCCTCAAACCATCACATCGAAAACCGCGTACCCTTTCCTTCTCAATAGCCTCGCCACTGAGTGCAGCACACTAAGCTCCTCATGGATGTCTCGAGGCACATCAATCAGAATCTCTCTGATGCTCAGGTTCAAACTCGTCTCAAAACTCGTGCACTGCTCACTCTGAAGCCACATAACACGTGCAAACAGGGACAAACATATGAACAATGCATCTCTGCCTCAGGTGGGTAAACATTCCACATTCGAATGCTGGGTAGCCTGATAAAACCATTACTGTATAAACAACACTCCGAATGTAGGCCATGGAGTCGCAACCGGAACTCACACAATATCAGCCCACCAAATACAACAATCTGACTCAGGCAAACATCACTGCCACAATTGTCAGCTCTGAGGCAACATGTAGATGCTCATACACACAACCAGGCAAACCGTGCCACACAGTTTACTTAACTCTGAATACTCATTCAAATCCACAGTTCTCTGGCAAATAGCGCGTCGATTGATCCTCAACAGGATCCGCAACCGAAACAACACGGAAAGCACGTCAGGAGGCATCCTAATGAATAAAACATCGTTCACAACAAGTGGAACGTAATCATGGAACTTCAAATATTTGAAAGTATACAACACCCGGAATTTGATGATTATCCGCCGGCCGGTCGGGTCACCATTCCAGACATGCTGTACATTCTCAAATATCCTTAGTAAACATGACTACAGAAGTCTACAGAACCTATAACCTAATGCTATGATACCAAGCTGAAAGGACCCAACCCCATTTAGTTGCCTAAACCGGAATTGAACGCCCCCCCCCCCCCCCCCGAAAACAAGAACCAACAAAAACTTTTCGAAATTTTGGCAGAGTAACGTGGAATTACCATTACCTGCACGCGGAAAATACACTTCATCCTATGCCACAAAAAGCAAACCGTGGGCACCAATCCCATCCGGATTTCTCAATATATCAATAGTAAAGTAAAACAATAAATATAATAGTACTTTACTGAAATCCGGTGTAAAATCGTATAACAATAACAACAGAAAATATACCACAGTAGGTAGAACAATAAACCTACTGGAAGAAACAAGGTAGCTCGAGCACTATGCCTCCGACCACGACGTGCGACACCAGAGCCTGAACTGCAAACTGGGCATGAAAACCGAAAACCCCAGGGGAAAGACATGAAGCACGTTAGAGTGAGTGGACGAAAATAAATGTCTTTCACCAGTTAATATAAATGTTTAAAATAACATATGCGAGTCCAAGTAAATAAAAACATCATGGTACACGAGGTAAAACTCATACTCCTCCAGTGTACTGAGCATGCAAGTAAAAATCCCACGGGGTCACTCATGGACTCCTCCATGCTAGTACAGTCCGAACCACGGAGTCCCTGACTTCCACGTGATTCTAAGCCAGAAATGGCCTCGGGTAGGGGGATACGCCCCTCACCGGTCTGGTTGGGGAAACGCCCCTCCAGGCGGCCTTCCGTCGGGGATCAGCCGACGAGGCAAGTGTATCGATACAACAACGTAACTGAGACTGTACTCTGTGTAAATCAAATCATAAATAGTTCGATGCAAATGCATGAAACAGCATATAAGTGTATGTATAGTTATATACGTATATCCGTATAAATATAACCGTAAAACACATGCTCATAATAAACATAATCTCGTATGAAATCTCATGCTCGTAAAACCATAATCATGCTGGATGCTCAAGTTCGTAAAACGTATATAAAAGACTCGCAATAATTCCGTGAAAATAAACTGTCCAATCACAGACTAGCGTAATGCGTATCGCGTTAACCCGTGATCCGGCGGAAAGTCCCTCGCCAAAACAACGATCAAGAACCCCTGAATAATCACAATAACCATTTCCCAATATCATAATTCGACTATTCAAAACAAATCACGAGAAACCACCGTTCTCGGAAACACATAATCTGATCACGACAAACTGTAGGAAATCCGGAAATCACACATCAATACCTCGCTATACTTTCGGACGCTCTACTCAAAAAACGAACCTCCCCACTGCGATCGGGGCGCGATTTCGAGTCAAATGACATGCAATTCGTTGAAAACTACTCCGGGCGAAATATCGTCGCCGCTACCACCGTCGCCGGAAAATCCAAACCTGCCCAGACAAATTCATGCTACACATGGTTTCAAAGATCTCGACGAGCCCAACTACTTTCCAGTTATATGTTAAGGCCAATTTTGACCGGAAAACCTCCAAAACTCAACCCAAAGTTCAAACCCTTACCGGAATCAAATCGTTCGATCTCACTCCTCCGGCCACGGCGACCTTCAAGACTACATGGAAACGATTCCTTAGCACAGGGCTAACAAAAGCCCTCAAAGGAGCACCACCAAATCGGCCGGAATCTTTGCCGCCGACCTCCACCTATTCTCACCGGAATTTCACTAATTTCACCACCAAAATTCATCCTTCTCCGGCCACCACACAAGGGGATATAACCACCACATTAAAGAGCAGCCTAAGCCCATCAAAAACTGTGAAGGAACCATGCACAAACATGGCCGGAATCGGTCACAAATCCGGCAACGAAATCGGCAACCCAAGGGTACCCAAAACGGGTCGACCCACTTTGGTCAACCCAGTAAACATACCAAAATGGAAAGTGGACTTTCCCAAATGGAAATCTTGCTATTTATAGGCCTTCCCAATTAGGAAACCACATAATTCACTTTTCGGCAAACTTCAAATACCCATAACTTTCTCGTCGTAATTCCGATTCCGATAATTCTCGCGGCCACAAGCTCGTCTCGATGTATTCTTCAATAATCACCCAAAGTCAAACACATCGACCAAACGGATAAAAAGTCAACTGTTCAAACCAACACATAATTAAATCAACCAAACAATCAACAATCGGCAATATTCGCAACTTAATCTTCGTAACTCAGAATAATGCTCCGGAAGTTCCCACGAGCTCGAAATTAAATTCTAAACAACTTCCGTGAAGAAGCCGAAACCAAATTCTCGTCCGGTAATTTAGTCGTTAAGTAGCCCACTATTTAAATCCGAACTTTAAATATTCATAATTAATTCCTCGGTCGTCCAAATAACGATCCGGAACCGCCCACGAACTCGAAATCACATGTACTACAACTCTCGACAAGAAACTCAGCTCCAATTCTCGGCCAATAATTAAGTCGTTAACGAGCCTGGCGATTCAATCAACTGTCGGCAATCTGCGACTATTCGATAACTCACGTATACAGCTGATCATACTGCTGATTCTGGTCCGGGTCGTCACACTGTTGCCAGGGGTGGTCGTGAGGAAGCCATCTACGGTGACCTAAGTAACACACCTTCCCCGCGTGCCAACTAGAGTTCACGTCGTCCAAACATATAGGACATCCATTATATCCTTTTGTCCTGCAGGCTGCCAACATCCCATATGCTGGAAAATCGTTGATCGTCCACATTACTGCAACCCTCATCGTGAACATCGTGTCAGTGAATTTTTCATAAGTTGGGACTCCATTTTGCCACAACTGTTTCAGCTCGTCGATCAAAGGTCTGAGGTAGACATCTAAGCACTTCCCTGGAGATTTAGGACCTGGAATTAGTACAGTAAGGAAATTAAATTCCTTGTTCATGCACATCCACGGAGGCAAGTTGTAGGGCATCAGAATAACTGGCCAAGTGCTGACGGCGGAGCTATTACTTCCCCAAGGATTGAATCCGTCTGTAGATAGGCCGAGTCTAACATTTCTAACCTCTGCAGCAAAGTCTCCAAATTCTCTGTCGAAATGTTTGAAACCCTCCCCATCCGCGGCGTGTCGTAGGACATCGTCATCTATTCGCTTTTCTGCGTACCATCGCATCGTCTCTGCTGTGTGTAGAGACATGTACAGGCGCTGCAATCTGGGAATCAAGGGAAAATATCGAACAACTTTCACAGGAATTCTCCTTTTCGAACTCTTCCTATTCACATGGAATCTGCACTGGCCACATACGGGACAATAGTCCAAATCTTTATACTCTTTGTAAAATAGCACACAATCATTCGGACATGCGTCAATTATCCTGTACTTTAGGCCGAGGCTGCTCAAGATATTTCTAACCTTATAATGAGATTTAGGAAGATTGTGATCATCAGGAAGCAACTTACATATTTGCTCCTGAATTTCGTCAAAAGCACTTACTGACATTTTGTGCTTCACTTTTATCTTCATTTGCTCCATAACATATTGCAACACATTCTCTCGACATCCAGGGAACACCGGGGTCTGTGCTTCAAGTAGCATTCAGTTGTACTTATCCATCTCACTAGTGTCAGTGGCCAAGCTAGCAGCGGGGAATGTGTCATCATGCTCATTAGTGGTACTGTAACCTCTATCTTGGTGTTGGTGTCCACCATGACTAAATCCCGGAAACGCATCATGGACCAAATCTGCAGTTGGGTTGCAAGCTGGGGGGCCGACACCACTGCCGCTGGATGAGGCACCCTGGTAACTGTACCCTGAGCTGAAGTCTGCTGAGCTGAACTCTACTGCTTCATCATGCTCGCTCCATGTAGTGTAACTCCACATCATACCATTTTCGTACAGGTGTTGCACCATAACATTAACCTCCACATACTGATAATTAAGACATTTCTGGCACGGACACTTGAAACGCTTCTTTCCCTGACCATGTTCTATCGCAAAATTCACAAATTCGCTAATTCCATCCATATACCGGACATCACATCTATTCTTGAACTTCATCCAACTCTTGTCCATACTGCTACAAAATATTATAATTAATTAATTATTACATATATATTAGTCCATTAATTAACTATTAATTATACGTACTCGATCTACATCGATCAATTACGTAATTTAATATATATGTGTAGTTAACATCCATGCATGTATGTACGTTTTAACTAAATATATTAAGCAAATTTTAAAACATCCATACATATATACGTACTACATATGTGTCTATAATTAACTAATTAATATATATATCGATCATCAATTTCCTAACTTAATATATTAATTATATATTAATTAGACGTACTAATTAATTAATTATTAACAATGGCCGTTTTAACAAACGTACATGCAATTAAATATATATATATATAAGCCTACGTTAATGGTGTTGGAAAATTAACTGCGTACGTACCTGCTGGCCTTCTCCGATATATATTTGGCGAATTAATCGATGGTCGGAGCCGAAAATCGATATATATAGTGCTATATATCTAGCCAGCTAACTAGCTAGGACGTCGATCATCGTTTGCATTGCGTGCACACGTGAGGCGCTAGCTGATTACGATAGAAAGAGATTATGCTCGATCGATCAGTTAAGAGTGAGCGGAGATCGATCCTTCGATCTCCTTCTCCTAGCCTTCTCCTTCTTCTTCTTCATTAAACTTTCCCGGGAGAGGAAAAGAGAGTTTGGCATCGGGCTTATATAATGCTTCACTTAGACGACGGAGGTGTCAGTACGTCGTCTAAGTGGACATCACTCGGACCACGGCGTGTCGGTCCGTTGTCCAGGTGAGAACCTGGACGACGGAGATAGTATTTTCCGTCGTCCAGGTTGTACTTGGACGACGGAGAAGTCTCCGTCGTCCAATTGTCACTTGGACCACGGAAGAATTATGTTTCCGTGGTCTAAGAGATGTTTTCTTGTAGTGCTTTTTGTGAGTCTGAACCTTACTACTCAGGGGGAGTTTCGAAGTCTTTCCTTAAGGAGGAGAGAGTTTGTAAAGGAAATACTCTTAATTTACTAGAATTTGATGAGCTTGAGCGGCTGGAGGCATGTTTTGGAAGATCAGAAAATTCTGGATTGGAAACGAACATTTTTGACCCGTCAAGTGAGGAGTCTCGACCCGTCAAAAATGGTGCTCCGGAGGGACAGAAACTCGCCTTCGACCCGTTGAGTGAGGGGTCTCGACCTATCAAAAATATTGTGCCAGAGGGACAAAAGCTTGCTTTCGACCAGTCGAAAACCATGTTGAAAGGGAGGAACTGGCATTTATACAACATCGAGATAGTACTGAAACTACTACTCCCCTGTCTACATCATCAACTGAGATCTCCATTCATAGTGCTCCATCTGAGGTACGTAAATCTACTCTAACTACCAAAGAAATTCCTAAACAGCAATATGAGCCTAATATAGATGTCAAAACCAAGTACCATATTGCTAACTATATCTCTTACCATAGGTTGTTTAAATCTCATGCAGTTGTTGTTAGTCAATTATCTTCAGTATCTATTCCTAGCAATGTACAAGATTCCTCGAAAGATCCAAAATGGAAACAAGCTATGAATGAAGAGTTAGAAGCCTTGCAGAAAAATGAAACGTGGGACATGATTCCTATGCCACCTAGTAAGAAAGTTATTAGATGTCGCTGGGTGTTTACTGTGAAACTTAAGGCTGATAGAAGCATTATTTAATTGTTACAAAGCTAGATTGGTTGTCAAGGGCTATACTCAGAAATATGGAGTGGATTACCAGGAGACTTTTGCACCTATTGCTAAGAATAATATTGTGAGAATTATTATTGCCCTTGTAGCTCACTATGATTGCCTTTAAGCTAGTTTGATGTGACGACCCGGACCAGAATCAGAAGTATAATCAGCTTGATTCGTGAGTTACAGCGTAATCGCGGATTTTCGACAGTTATTGGAATCGCCAGAGTTCTTAACGACTTAATTATTGGTCAAGAATTGGAGCTGGGTCTCTTCTCGAGAGTCGTTGTACATGTGATTTTGAGTTCGTGGGCGGTTCTGGATCGTTATTTGGACGACCGAGGAATTAGTTATGAATATTTGAAGTTTCGACGGAAACGGATTTAAATGGCAGGTTTGTTCGCGACTAAATTATCGGACGAGAATTTGGTTTTGGCTTCTTCACGGAAGTTGTTGAGAATTTAATTTCGAATTAGTGGGAACTTCTGGAGCATGATTTTGAGTTACGAAGATTTAGTTGCGAATATTTCCGTTTGTTGGTTGTTTAGTCGATTTAATGTGTGTTGCTTTGAATGGTTGACTTTTTATCCGTTTGGCCGATGTGTTTGACTTCGAGTGATATTGGAAGAGTATGTCGAGACAAGTTTGTGACCGCGAGAATTATCGAAATCGGAGTTACGACGCGGAAGTTACAGGTATTAGAAGTTTGTCGAAAAGGATAAGTATGAGTTTCTATTTTGGGAAGCTATAAATAGGGGGTTTCCAAAAAGGGAAAGTCAAAGATGAGAAATTAATGGTTTGACTGGTGCTTTGACCGAGTCAAGCTCGGTGGAGAAGGGTGGCGCGACGTCCTCCACGGTCACCGACGGTGATCCTCCGCCCGGTCACCTCCGGACATGATCTTGGTGTCCTTCTACTCGGCTCAACCTCCTCATCCTCGTGCCGGCCACCGTTCACGGCGAGGTGGACGGTGGAGAGTGAATTTTCCGATCAAAGATGGAGGAAATTGAGTTATGGAAGTTGCTCAGTGGACGATTTTGAGTGGAATTGGTGCAGCTCCGCCGTGAAACTCTTCGGCCGGCAGCGGCGCCGCCGTGGACGGCGGTCAACGGCGGCGGTCAACGGTCAACGGGTTGACTCTTTGACTTTCGACAAGTTGCATGTCGTTTGACTCGAAATCGCGCTCCGATCGCAATGGGGAGGTTCGTTTTTCGAGTTGAGCGTCCGAAAGTAAAGCGAGGGGTTCGTGATCGTTGTTTTGGCGAGGGACATTCCGCCGGATCACGGGTTAACGCGATACGCGTTACGCCAGACTGTGAGTGGACAAGTTTATATTTTCACAGTTGATTTGCGAGTTCGTGGATTTTATGATTTTCGTATTTACGTTATACGATATTGTGATATGTATTGTTTTCGGAGGTATTGTTTTATATTTATTGGTGATGGCATTACTGCATCGATGCTTCGACTACTCGGCTGATCACCGGTAGTCCACCAGAGTTGAGAGGTCCTCTGGGCAGGGTTGAGAGGTCCCCTGTATGCCGCCAGGGTTGAGAGGTCCCCTGGCCTATCACCGTCAGGTTTGAGCGATTCACCTGACGTCGGGTTTCAGAGGTCGCCCGACAACCTCCATATGTATATGTATTCCAAACTCGCACTGTTTTATATTGAGTTTGTTTATTAACTGGTGAAAGGCATATGTTTATTTTCGTCAACTCACTCTAGCGTTTTTATTTGCCTTTCCCCTGGGCTTTTCGGTTTCCGTGCCCAGTTTGCAGTTCAGGCTCTGCTGTCGCACGTCATGGTCGGAGGCATAGTACTCGAGCTACTTTGTTTCATCCAGTAGGTTTATTGTTCTACCTACTGTGGTATACGTATATGATTATGTATTAAAAGTCGCTCTGAGTTTCCTATTGAATATGTTATACGATTTTACCCGGATTTCAGTAAAGTATATATTATATGTATTGTTTACTTTACTGTTGATATATTGAGAAATCCGGATGGAATTGGTGCCCACGGTTTGCTTTTTGTGCCATAGGATGAAGTGTATTTTCCGCGTGCAGGTAATGGTAATTCCACGCTAGTAACGAAACTCTGCCCAAATTTCGAAAAGTTTTTGTTGGTTCGTGTTTTCGAAGGGGTTCGATTCCGGTTTAGGGAGCTAAATCGGGGTTGGGTCCTTTCATTTGATATGAAGAATGCTTTCCAGAATAGTGACTTAGAAGAAGAGGTGTACATGGATACTCCACCAGGAGTTCCTTGTAAACCAGATGATGAGTAAAATGTGTGTTATCTAAAGAAGTCTTTATATGGCTTGAAACAATCACTTTGGACGTGGTTTGGACGTTTCTCCAAGGCCATGAAGAAATTTGGGTTTCGTTAGTGCAATTCTGACCACACCTTATTTTTCAAACGCAAGGATGGTATGACTACTGTCTTAATTGTTTATGTTGATGATATGGTGATTACAGGAAATGATCCGTGTGAGATGACAAGTCTTCAGAAATAGTTGTCACTACAATTTGACATGAAGGATCTTGGTGATTCGAAATACTTCTTGGGAATTGAGGTTGCAAGATCTAAGTGAGGGATTACATTGTCCCAACGGAAGTATATTTTAGATCTTTTTGTTGAGACATGATCGTAAGACTGCAAGCCTGCTGCTACTCCTATTGAGCAGAATCACAGGTTGGAACTTCTCCCAGTTCAGGTTTCGACAAACAAGGGCAGGTATCAACGTTTAGTTAGGACGACGGAGCATTTCCGTCGTCTAAGTGACGTTTTCCGTCGTCTAAGTACTTAGACGACGGAATCTCCGTCGTCCAAGGTCCGTGCTCCAAGTGCTGTCGTCCAAGAACTTAGACAACGGAGAATAAGTTCTCCGTCATCCAAGTTCACTTGGACCGCGGACAATCTCCGTGGCCCAGGTAGTCACTTGGACGACGGAGAACGTATTCTCCGTCGTCCAGGTGCTTCCCTGGGCCACGGAGATTGATATGTTCGCCCAGGTAGTCACTTGGACGACGGAGAACGTATTCTCCGTTGTCCAGGTGACTACCTGGGCCACGGAAATTGATACGTTCACCGTGGCCCAGGTAGTCACTTGGACGACGGAGAACGTATTCTTCGTCGTCCAGGTGCTTCCCTGGGCCACGGAGATTAATACATTCTCCGTGGCCCAGGTACTCACCTGGACGACGGAGAATACGTTCTCCGTCGTCCAAGTGATTACCTGGGCCACGGTGAATGTATCAATTTCCGTGGCCCAGGTAGTCACCTGGACGACGGAGAATACGTTCTCCGTCGTCCAAGTGACTTATTAATTTAAAAAAAAATTGTAATTAATTTATTAATTGAATTTAAATAATTTATTTAATTTAATTTATTAATTTAATTTATTAATTATTTAATTTAAATTATTAATTTAATTTATTATTAATTTAATTTAAATAATGAAAAATGCTAAAATTAATTAAATAAACTAAATTTTTAATATTACTTAATTATTAAATAATTAAAATTAATTTGTACATACATGCATAATCAAAAAAACCCATAAAAATTAAAATATTGTTCGGAATGCGGAAAGAAACGAGATAATAAACTACTAGTTAGCTAATACACTGGAGGAGCAGATGCGCCGCCGAGTCCTCCGCCTCCAGCCGGATCGTCGTCGTCGGGGTGTGGGTTCGGAGGAGGTTGACATACTTCTCGAGATTGTTGCATCAGGGCGATGAGTTGGGCTATTTGTGCTTGTTGCTCATCAAGTCTTTGCCGCATTGACTCATTCTCCTCTCGTGCCAGTCGAGCCTCTTGAATGGCTGCTTCGACGGCCGCAGCCTGAGTCCTTCTCCGCCGCCCCGAACCTCCCGTAGATGATGAGTCGGAGGTCGTCGACAAATCTCGAGTCACCTTAGGCCCGAAGTGCCTAACCTCCTTGCCAGCTCTACGACCGTAGACCTCATCCGCGATTGCAATTTGGCTCTCCATGGATAGAGGAGGCAGGTCTTCCGGCGGCACATCTGGGAACGCAAGCTAAGTGTTAGCCAATTCTTCCTGCGCACGCTCTATCACCCTTGCCTACAAAAGAATAATTAATTTATTATAATGAAATAATATTTAAATAATAATTACTATAATTAAAAGCACATATATATATATCACTTACGCCGCATTGACTCGCTTCATTATCGAGCCCAGTCGTCACGTACGCGCTTATGCTTGCATCGAGATAAGGGTGTTTGGAGCCCTTATCCTTGTGCTCCTTGGCTATTTGAATGAACTGCTTGACGCCGGTAGTATGGTGTTTGTCCTTCTTCCCCCGGTTGGCTTTGTTGACACCGGAGAATTTCTGTTACACAACATAATTAAATCTTTAAAAAATTAATAACTAAAATTTAAATAATTCAATTATCTTAATTGAAATAAAAAAAGTAAATTAACACCTTAAATTCGTCATCGGCAAAGTGGTTACACAACCACTGTCACTCATCTTCTCTATCCCCACGCAGCTCTACGGGGGGAGACGCGGGACCGTAAGTTTGGAAGTACTGATGGAGCCTGTACTTCCAATCTTTGTAGATGGAGTTGGCGGTTTGGTTGATATGCCTCAACATCGCCGGTGTCGGATCCACCGCAAATTGTTCTTATCAAAAATAAATAGAAAATTATAATGGTATATATTATGAAATTATAACTAATATTAACAATATTATATAATATAATAACTAAATTGGACGTATTACGTACCGAAAGATCTTTAAAGACTTTCGCCTTCTCATTATCCGGCACCTCCTTCCAAGTAGGGGCAGTGAGACGAACCCGGCTACGGACGATTGACCCCATGCTATGCGCCGAGAGGCTTGCTAGCTGAGCTGTGGGAGGGCCACCGGTGAATTCGTCGTAGGCAAGTCGATCTTTTTCCCGATCGCCTTGCAAATACGCTCCGCTTTGCCCCCTTTAGCAAGACCCCGAGTCTTTTTCGGTTCCGGGTCAGTGGGGGCCCTCCTTTGCCTACGGCGGGCGCTATACATGATTGATTCGGTGGTCGAGGATGCCTGAGTACTTCCCGTTGAATGGGTACCGGGCATCGGAGATTGGAAGGGGTCGACGTCATCACCGCTCGAGATGAATGGGGGAGTGGGAATTTCCCCAGAGGGCGTTACGGACGGACCCGATGAAGGGTCCGGATTGAGGGCGTCGTTGCCATCCGGTAATTCCCAACCGACTTGGTCCGCCAACATTCGGAGCATGGCATCTTCTGCCTCCTGTTGCGCTTTCTTCTTGCCGGATCGAGCCATTTCAACCTAGGAGTACGTTGTTAAAATACGTACTTACCATAATAATTACAAGTGCAAAATTTACGCTAATTAAGTACGGTTAAGATTTAAATAGAGTACACTAGCTTGGCTTTTTCGGTCGTTCAATGGACGTGCGACCCGCGCGATAAAGTGTAAATTTTCAATTAATCAGCCTTGGTTAAATCGAAAAACATGGCCAGTTAGGGATAGAGATAACGCGAGAGGCAGGACTAATTTCGACAAAAGTCTTTCTTAGTCCAAATCCTGTCACCAGTCATAACCCGTTTCTAGACACCATGTCCGACATTCGGCCAATTTTTCGAAAATTTACACTCCCTCAAGTCCTTTGCAAACTCCGCCCTCAACCTCGTATCCATAACTTCACTTAGGTTATGGTGTGCGGTGATGAAATCCACACATCACGAGGGGTTAAGGAGATAAGCTAGGAAAATATGCGCCATCTATTCCAAAGAGTGCGACTTAATAAACCAAGCCTATGTACTAAATTTAAATCGAAGACGTACTACCATGCAATTTACTAGAAAATACATATAATTACCAATTAATTATTATTTATCATGCATTTAATAATAATTATTCATTTACCAATATAATCAATTATTATTAACAATTATTATTATTATTACTATTATTTAATTTTAACTAATAATTATTCATTACCAAATAATTAACAACTAATAATGATTACTAAATAATAATAATAACAACAAAATAATTATTATAATTACAACTATTTATTATTTAAAACTAATAAATTAAAAGTATTTAGAAATTAAATAATTAATTAAATAAAAAAATTGTTAAAGAGTTAAAATTTCGAATTATTACCTCGTCGGAATTTCGCCGGAATATCGGAAGAGTAGAGTCGTCGGAGAGGGGGAACCACGCCGGAAAGTTGGTCGTCAGAGCGTCGCCGGAGGAGGATCGCCGGAGTGAGAGAGAGAGAGAGGAGAGGAGAATGTATGGGATGAGGAAAAGAAGATGAGGCACTGCTTATATATAGGCTTTGACTTAGACGACGGAAACAATGTTTTCCGTCGTCTAAGTGCACTTGGACGACGGAAACAGTGTTTTCCGTCGTCTAAGTGAAGGGTTAAAATTTTTCGAAGCGGCGCGTAATTAATGGGCGGGAAGTTTCACCCTCCATAAATTTGGACTTAGACGACGGAGAATTGATTCTCCGTCGTCTAAGTGGAAATTCAAGCGGCGCCGAAAATTGATGCGGTAAATCGAACCGCCATAATTTTCGACTTGGACGACGGAGAATGACGTTCTCCGTCGTCCAGGTGAACACCTGGACGACGGAGAATCACATCTCCGTCGTCCAAGTGAAATTTTAATTGAAAAAAAAAATAAAAAAAAAATTGAACCGCCATGGTAAATTGAACCTGGACGACGGAGAATGTCATTATCCGTCGTCCAGGTGATCACCTGGACGACGGAGAAAGTCATTATCCGTCGTCCAGGTTCAATTTACGTTAAAAAAAAATTTAAAATTAATTCGCTAGGAATTTAGCGATCTGTCATTCGCGTGAAATAGTCGTCCAATATCGATGAACGCATCGTATATATGAACAGTTAAATTTGAACCGACGAATAATTTTTCGTTTTGAAAGTTATTAAGTATCGACTAATCCTTACGACTTAAGTGTTCATGAGTAGAGGCTCATTTGCAACAGAGTATTTACGAAATTGAATTTGGACAAAACAACCGTTGGATATGTTCGTCGTAACATAATATATAATTGTCTTCAAAGGACCATAAAATATTAAGTTCGGGAAGGGTTTGATCGGCACAGTCAACCGCAAAACCGATAATTTCACAAACCGGAAACGTGGATACAAGGCATTTCGCAACTCCGATTTTCGAACCGTCGAAGCTCACACACCAAGAATTGTTTACTCTAAAGTCTTGACGAAAAGAATATGCATTGGAAGAAGGTCTAGATGGTCATTGTCTTAGAAAAAATGACGATATCTGCACCTGGACGACGGATATTAGAGTTTCCGTCGTCCAGGTAATCACCTGAACGACGGATATGAAGTTAACCGTCGTCCAGGTTTTAACCTTGACGACGGAGAATGACGTTCTCCATCGTCCAGGTGTATTGACCCTGAATTCAGGGGTTAGGGCCTTACTGTTTAGGGTTTAGGGTTTGTGAACTTGGACGACGGAAAATTACCATCTCCGTCATCCTAGTGTGTACCTGGACGACGGATAATGACCATATCCGTCATCTAGGTGTAAAAACCCTGAATTCAGGGGTTAGGGCCTTAGGGTTTAGGGTTTAGGTCGTCCAGGGTCATTTGTGTGTCTGTTCAATTAAATATTCATTGAAAAAAAAATAAAAAAAATGATCGATCGATCCGATTTGCTAGATTTAGGGTCGAGGATTTAGGGAGATAGCCAAAACACCCAAAGGCGATAACCTGCAATTATTGATCGATGATGCATCGATCATATATTACAATAATTACATAAATTAATTACCAATTAATAATCCTCGTCGTATGACCGTACTCTTCGTCATAATCGTCATCGTCGTCATCCCTGTTAGACGACGGCTCATCCTTGTCATCGTACTCAACATCGTTCGACGAATAACCTGAGTCCTCGTCCGCGTCCTCTTCCTGCTCGTCTTCTTCATCTACCTCATCGATAATCTCATCTGCAGTTAGATCTGTACAACCATCAGGCATGGGTAACCGTTCACCATCTTGAACCAGGTCCATTATATCGGAGCGGATGACAGAAATATTAGGCTCTTGATAGGCAGGAATGTCTCTTTCTGGTTCAGCAGCATCTTCAGTCGTCGCCGGTGTCCCTTCAATTGTCTCTGTATTCCATATTCCTCGATGAGAGATATGATTCACTATTTTCCACCCTTCACCGGATTTCGGATCGTCAAGATAGAACACCTGCCGAACTAAGGTGGCGAGAGTGAAAGGCTCATCCTCATACCAGCTTGAGTTTGTATCGACTGATAATAGTCCCAGGTCTTCCTTTGTACGCTTGAACCATCTGCACTTGAATAGGAAAACGTTGACATCATTCCCGTAACAAAGCTGAACCACATATACAATAGCCCCGTAATATAGATCATTGTCTTTCCCAACCGCTACCCCACTGTTTTGTGTTCTTCTTCCTTCGTATCGGGCCAATGAATGGAACTTTACACCGTTCACAAAATATCCGGGATAAATATAGTGTTTAACCGGCTTCCCTGCTAGCAAGTGCTTTGGCCATGACCACCACCCCCCATGGTTTTCAAATTTTTGCAGATCAATCATCTGCGAAAATGGGCAAATATAAGGGTTTACTTTCTACAAACATGATCGATATGTATATAAATTACTAAATACTGAGACGTACGTACGTACCCATTGGAAGAAATAATCGGGAAACTTCTTCTTAACCATTTTCTCAGTCCACGCCGAACTCTTGTTTTGATTTAACGCCTGAAGCCTCTCCCTGTATGACATCATGTACGGCTCAACTTCGTCACAGTCTCGCAACACTACCCAATGTGCTCAATACGTTCTTCCCGTGTTAACGATTCCTTTAATACTCCTCTAAACGGTCGTACGACATTGGTGACGACAGAAAGATTGATGCGGGCACTGCGATCGGAGGCAGTGGGAGGTGGTGGATCTTTGAGGTACCTGTTGCAGTAAGTAACACACTCATGCATTAGGTATGTCTCTGCTATAGAGCCATCCGGGGCCGACCTGTTTTTGACGAATGACTTATACTGTCCAAGCTGTCTACAAAATCAAACGTACAATAAGAATAAGTACATATAGCTAGCTAGTAATCTCCAGTGGAACAAATTATGAATCGAAAAACCTGTATAATTAATTAGTTGTACGTACCTTTCTTGAGGATACATCCAAGTGTACTGGACCGGACCAGAAATGAGCACCTGCTCGGGCAGGTGGATTATTAGGTGAATCTTGATGTCAAAGAAACCAGGGGAAAAATCCTCTCTAGTTTGCAAATGATGTGCACAATTTGTTGTTGCAATTCCACCACATCTGACTTCTTTAATTCTCTGGCACATAACCTCTGCCACCACCTGCACAATGCCACTATTGGTTCTACGACGTCCCGAGGCAAGTATGGTCGAATTACCACTGGAATCAGACGTTGCAGCATAACGTGATAGTCATGCGTCTTTAGACCAACAAACTTGTGTTGCACCTCGTCCACTGCTCCAGTTATAGTAGCTGCATACGTAGCCGGATAACGAACGCCCTTAAACTAGTGAAATACAGAACGTCTAAGCGTCGGCTTCACTGTGTAAGGTGCATCTGGCATCTTGTTGTACACTCCTTTCCTATCCCTCCTCAACCACAAGGGACGACGTAGATTCATTGATTCCAAATCTTTGCGCGCTTTGGGAGTATCTTTAGTCTTGAACTTAATACCGAGAATTGTTCCCACCACGCTGTCGCACACATTCTTTTCTATGTGCATCGCGTCCAAGTTGTTCCTCAGCTTCAACTTCGATCAGTAAGGGAGTTCAAAGAATATACTCTTGTGATCCCAATAGCTCAGATCATGTGGATGAATTGGATTGCATTTCTTTACATCTGCGTCATTGCTCAACACACCAAAGTCGAAATAACTCAACCTCTCTAAAATCTCTTCCCCCGACCAACTACGGGGTTTAGGATTATTCTCTACCGTCCCGTCGAAATGAGCTGCATCCTGTCGCCACGGGTGGTCGTGAGGAAGCCATCTACGGTGACCCAAGTAACACACCTTCCCCGCGTGCCAACTAGAGTTCACGTCGTCCAAACATATAAGACATCCATTATATCCTTTTGTCCTGCAGGCTGCCAACATCCTATAAGCTAGAAAATCGCTGATCGTCCAAATTACGGCAGCCCTCATCGTGAACATCGTGTCAATGAATTTGTCATAAGTTGGGATTCCATTTTCGCACAACAGTTTCAGCTCGTCGATCAAAGGTCCGAGGTAGACATCTAAGCACTTTGATGGAGATTTAGGAACTGTAATTAGTACGGTAAGGAAATTAAATTCCTTGTTCATGCACATCCACGGACACAAGTTGTACGGCATCAGAATAACTGGCCAAGTGCTGAAGGCGGAGCTATTACTTCCCCAAGGATTGAATCCGTCTGTAGATAGGCCGAGTCTAACATTTCTAACCTCTGAAGCAAAGTCTCCAAATTCTCTGTCGAAATGTTTGAAACCCTCCCCATCCGCGGCGTGTCGCAGGACATCGTCATCTATTCGCTTTTCTGCGTACCATCGCATCGTACTTGCTGTGTGTAGAGACATGTACAGGCGCTGCAATCTGGGAATCAAGGGAAAATATCGAACAACTTTCACAGGAATTCTCTTTTTCGAACTCTTCCTATTCAACTGGAATCTGCACTGGCCACATACGGGACAATAGTCCAAATCTTTATACTCTTTGTAAAATAGCACACAATCATTCGGACATGCGTCAATTATCCTGTAATTTAGGCCGAGGCTGCTCAAAATATTTCTAACCTTATAATGAGATTTAGGAAGATTGTGATCATCAGGAAGCAACTTACATATTTGCTCCTGAATTTCGTCAAAAGCACTCACTGACATTTTGTGCTTCATTTTTATCTTCATTTACTCCATCACATATTGCAACACATTCTCTCGACATCCAGGGAACACCGGGGTCTGCGCTTCAAGTAGCATCCGGTTGCACTTTTTCATCTCACTGGTGTCAGTGGCCAAGCTAGCTGCGGGGAATGTGCCATCATGCTCATTAATGGTATTGTAACCTCCGTCTTGGTGTTGGTGTCCACCATGACTACATCCCGGAAACGCAACATGGACCAAATCTGCAGTTGGGTTGCAAGCTGGGGGTCCGGCACCACTGCCGCTGGATGAGGCACCATGGTAACTGTACCCTGAGCTGAAGTCTGCTGCGCTGAACTCTACTGCTTCACCATGCTCGCTCCATGTAGTGTAACTCCACATAAAACCATTTTCGTACAGGTGTTGCACCATAACATTAACCTCCGCATACTGACAATTAAGACATTTTTGACACGGACACCTGAAACGTTTCTTTCCCTGACCATGTTCTATCGCTAAATTCACAAATTCGCTAATTCAATCCATATACCGGACATCACATCTATTCTTCAACTTCATCCAACTCTTGTCCATACTGCTACAAAATATTATAATTAATTAATTATATATTACATATATATATTAGTCCATTAATTTACGCTTAATTATACGTACTCGATATACATCGATCCATCAATTACGTACGTACGTAATTTAATCTGTATATATAGCTAACATCCATGCATGTATGTACGTACATTTTCACTAAATATATATATATATATTGATTAAGCAAATTTTAACTGCGTGCGTACCTGCTGGCATTCTCGATATCTGTTAATTAAGCTAGCTAGCTAGTCAGCGGAGATCCCTTATCCTGATCATTCCCTCGGCCTTCTCGCTTCTCCTTCTCCGGCCTCTCCTTCTCCCTTCTCCTTCAATTCTTCTTCGAATGGAATGAAGAGATCGAGGATCGAATGGAATGAATCTAAGAGAGTTTGAATTGGCATCGGGCGTATATATAATGCTTCACTTAGACGACGGAGGTGTCGGTACGTCGTCTAAGTGGAAGTTAATTACTCGGACCACGGCGTGTCGGTCCGTTGTCCAGGTGATCACCTGGACGACGGAGAATACCATCTCCGTCGTCTAGGTGATCACGTGGAGGACGGAGAAGACTCCGAGGTCCAGGTGATCACCTGGACGACGGAGATGGTATTCTCCATCGTCCAGGTGGTACTTGGACGACGGAGAAGTCTCCGTCGTCCAAGTGTCACCTGGACCACGGAACAATTACGTTTCCGTGGTCTAAGTGTTGTTTTCTTGTAGTGGATGCATCGATTATATATTACAATAATTACATAAATTAATTACCAATTAATTTTTCTCGTCTTAGTTAAGTAGTCATCATCATAATCCTCATCATCCTCGTCCCCGGTATCCGATTGCTCATCCTCATCATCGTACTCAACATCGTCCGACGAATAACCTGAGTCCTCGTCCTCGTCCTCGTCCTCTTCCTGCTCGTCTTCTTCATCTACCTCCTCGATAATCTCATCTTCAGTTAGATCTGTACAACCATCAGGCATGGGTAACCGTTCATCATCTTGAACCAGGTCCATTATATCGGAGCGGATGACAGAAATATTAGGCTCTTGATAGGCAAGAATGTCTCTTTCTGGTTCAGCAGCATCTTCAGTCGTCGTCGGTGTCCCTTCAATTGTCTCTGTATTCCATATTCCTCGATGAGAGATATGGTTCACTATTTTCCACCCTTCACCGGCTTTCGGATCGTCGAGATAGAACATCTGCCGAACTAAGGTGGCGAGAGCGAAAGGCTCATCCTCATACCAGCTTGAGTTTGTATCGACTAATAATAGTCCCAGGTCTTCCTTTGTACGCTTGAACCATCTGCACTTGAATAGGAAAACGTTGACATCATTCCCGTAACATAGCTGAACCACATATACAATAGCCCCGTAATATAGATCATTGTCTTTCCCAACCGCTACCCCACTGTTTTGTGTTCTTCTTCCTTCGTCTCGGGCCAATGAATGGAACTTTACACCGTTCACAAAACATCCGGCATAAATATAGTGTTTAACCGGCTTCCCTGCTAGCAAGTGCTTTGGCCATGACCACCACCCCCCGTGGTTTTCAGATTTTTGCAGATCAATCATCTGCGAAAAAGGGAAAATTAATATAAGGGTTTAATTACTTTCTCCAAACATGATCGATATGTACGTATATAAATTACTAATTAAATACTGAGACGTACGTACGTACCCATTGGAAGAAATAATCGGGAAACTTCTTCTTAACCATTTTCTCAATCCACGCCGAACTCTTGTTTTGATTTAACGCCTGAAGCGTCTCCCTGTATGACATCATGTACGGCTCAACTTCGTCACAGTCTCGCAACACTACCCAATATACCTCAATAAGTTCTTCCCGTGTTAACGATTCCTTTAATACTCCTCTAAACGGTCGGACGACATTGGTGACGACAGAAAGATTGATGCGGGCACTGCGATCGGAGGCAGTGGGATGTGGTGGATCTTTGAGGTACCTGTTGCAGTAAGTAACACACTCATGCATTAGGTATGTCTCTGCTATGGAGCCATCCGGGGCCGACCTGTTTTTGACGAATGACTTATACTGGCTAAGCTGTCTACAAAATCAAACGTACAATAAGAATAAGTACATATAGCTAGCTAGTAATCTCCTGTGGAACAAATTAATTAGTTGTACGTACCTTTCTTGAGGATACATCCAAGTGTACTAGACCGGACCAGAAATGGGCACCTGCTCGGGCAGGTGGATTATTAGGTGAATCATGATGTCAAAGAAAGCAGGGGGGGGGAAAATCCTCTCTAGGTTGCAAATGATGTGCACAATTTGTTGTTGCAATTCCACCACATCTGACTTCTTTAATTCTCTGGCGCATAACCTCTGCCACCACCTGCACAATGCCACTATTGGTTCTACGACGTCCCGAGGCAAGTATGGTCGAATTACCACTGGAATCAGATGTTGCAGCATAACGTGATAGTCATGTGTCTTTAGACCAAGAAACTTGTGTTGCACCTCATCCACTGGTCCAGTTATAGTAGCTGCATACGTAGCCGGATAACGAACGCCCTTAAACCAGTGAAATACATAACGTCTAAGCGTCGGCTTCAATGTGTAAGGTGCAGCTGGCATCTTGTTGTACACTCCTTTCCTATCTATCCTCAACCACAAGAGACGACGTAGATTCATTGATTCCAAATCTTTGCGCGCTTTGGGAGTATCTTTAGTCTTGAACTTAATACCGAGAAGTGTTCCCACCACGCTGTCGCACACATTCTTTTCTATGTGCATCGCGTCCAAGTTGTTCCTCAGCTTCAACTTCGACCAGTAAGGGAGTTCAAAGAATATACTCTTGTGATCTCAATAGCTTAGATTATATGGAGGAATTGGATTGCATTTCTTTACATCCGCGTCATTGCTCAACACACCAAAGTCGAAATAGCTCAACCTCTCTAAAATCTCTTCGCCCGACCAACTACGGGGTTTAGGATTGTTCTCTACCGTCCCCTCGAAATGAGCTTCATCCTGTTGCCACGGGTGGTCGTGAAGAAGCCATCTACGGTGACCCAAGTAACACACCTTCCCCGCGTGCCAACTAGAGTTCACGTCGTCCAAACATATAGGACATCCATTATATCCTTTTATCCTGCAGGCTGCTAACATCCCATACGCTGGAAAATCGTTGATCGTCCACATTACGGCAGCCCTCATCGTGAACATCGTGTCAGTGAATTTGTCATAAGTTGGGACTCCATTTTCCCACAACAGTTTCAGCTCGTCGATCAAAGGTCTGATGTAGACATCTAAGCACTTCCCTGGAGATTTAGGACCTGGAATTAGTACGGTAAGGAAATTAAATTCCTTGTTCATACACATCCACGGAGGCAAGTTGTAGGGCATCAGAATAACTGGCCAAGTGCTGACGGCGGAGCTATTACTTCCCCAAGGATTGAATCCGTCTGTAGATAGGCCGAGTCTAACATTTCTAACCTCTGCAGCAAAGTCTCCAAATTCTCTGTCGAAATGTTTGAAACCCTCCCCATCCGCGGCGTGTCGTAGGACATCGTCATCTATTCGCTTTTCTGCGTACCATCGCATCGTCTCTGCTGTGTGTAGAGACATGTACAGGCGCTGCAATCTGGGAATCAAGGGAAAATATCGAACAACTTTCACAGGAATTCTCCTTTTCGAACTCTTCCTATTCACATGGAATCTGCACTGGCCACATACGGGACAATAGTCCAAATCTTTATACTCTTTGTAAAATAGCACACAATCATTCGGACATGCGTCAATTATCCTGTACTTTAGGCCGAGGCTGCTCAAGATATTTCTAACCTTATAATGAGATTTAGGAAGATTGTGATCATCAGGAAGCAACTTACATATTTGCTCCTGAATTTCGTCAAAAGCACTCACTGACATTTTGTGCTTCACTTTTATCTTCATTTGCTCCATAACATATTGCAACACATTCTCTCGACATCTAGGGAACACCGGGGTCTGCGCTTCAAGTAGCATCCGGTTGTACTTATCCATCTCACTGGTGTCAGTGGCCAAGCTAGCAGCGGGGAATGTGTCATCATGCTCATGAGTGGTACTGTAACTTCCGTCTTGGTGTTGGTGTCCACCATGACTAAATCCCGGAAACGCATCATGGACCAAATCTGTAGTTGGGTTGCAAGCTGGGGGGCCGGCACCACTGCCGCTGGATGAGGCACCCTGGTAACTGTACCCTGAGCTGAAGTCTGTTGAGCTGAACTCTACTGCTTCACCATGCTCGCTCCATGTAGTGTAACTCCACATCATACCATTTTCGTACAGGTGTTGCACCATAACATTAACCTCCGCATACTGACAATTAAGACATTTCTGGCACGGACACCTGAAACGCTTCTTTCCCTAACCATGTTCTATCGCAAAATTCACAAATTCGCTAATTCCATCTATATACCGGACATCACATCTATTCTTCAACTTCATCCAACTCTTGTCCATACTGCTACAAAATATTATAATTAATTAATTATTACATATATATATATTAGTCCATTAATTTATGCTTAATTATACGTACTCGATCTACATCGATCCATCAATTACGTACGTACGTAATTTAATCTGTATATATAGCTAACATCCATGCATGCATGTGCGTACGTTTTCACTAAATATATATTAAGAAAATTTTAACTGCGTACGTACCTGCTGGCCTTCTCGATATCAGTTAATTAAGCTAGCTAGCTAGTCAGCGGAGACCCCTTATCCTGATCCTTCTCGGCCTTCGATGTCCCTTCTCCTTCTCCTTCTCCCTTCTCCTCCAATTCTTCTTCGAATGGAATAATGAAGAAAGGATCGGATGGAATGAAGAGAGTTTGGCAGCGGGCTTATATAATGCTTCACTTAGACGACGGAGGTGTCGGTACGTCGTCTAAGTGGAAGTTACTCGGACGACGGCGTGTCGGTCCGTTGTCCAGGTGATCACCTGGACAACGGAGAATACCTTCTCCGTCGTCTAGGTGATCACCTGGAGGACGGAGAAGACTCCGAGGTCCAGGTGATCACCTGGAGGACGGAGAAGACTCCGAGGTCCAGGTGATCACCTGGACGACGGAGAAGGTATTCTCCGTTGTCCAGGTGATCTCCGTCCTCCAGGTGATCACCTGGACCTCGGAGTCTTCTCCGTCCTCCAGGTGATCACCTGGACGACGAAGATGGTATTCTCCGTCGTCCAGGTGTTACTTGGACGACGGAGAAGTCTCCGTCGTCCAAATGTCACTTGGACCACGGAACAATTACGTTTCCGTGGTCTAAGTGTTGTTTTCTTGTAGTGTGAGACTAATTTATTTATCACATATTATGCCTGATATTTCATATGTTGTTAGTGTGGTGAGTCAATTTATGCATAGTCCTGGAGTAGAGGACAATGAGTGTTGTCTTACGTATTCTAAGATATTTGAAGGGCACGCCGGGTAAAGGTCTGCTATTTGCAAAAGATACTAGTGAGATGTATGTTTCAGACTATAGTGATGCAAACTGGGCTGGTGATCATACTAATAGGGAATCTACATCTGGTTATTTTACTTTTATTGGTAGAAGTCTGGTAACTTGGCGTAGTAAGAAGCAGAATATGACTGCTCGTTCCAATGCGGAGGCTGAATACCATGGAATTGCAAATGATGTGTGTGAATTATTGTGGATTAAGAATGTACTGAAAGAGTTAGGTTTCAAACTTCAGAAATCTATGGATTTTCATTGTGATAATACAACTGCTATTGAGATTACTCATAACCCGGTATACCATGATAGAACTAAACATGTGGATGTTGATAGACATTTCTTGAGGGATATTCTTGACAAGAAGATTATTTAATTTTCTTTTGTGTCGTCTGAAGAGCAGTTAACTGATGTTTTTACTAAAATATTATCACATGAAACCTTTAGTCAATGGTTAAATAAGTTGGACATGATTAACATCTACGCGTCAACTTAAAGGGGAGTGTTGACAAGTATTGATACTATAAATATTCTAGATTCTTATTATAATTAAAATTGATTTATTCTTTATTATAAATATTCTTTTTTATTAAAAATATATATTATAAAGTAGTATATATATCAAGGGTAAATTATACATAAGGTCATTTACATAAGATTATTTATGTATAAGGTCATTTGGTATTTTTAACCCAAATAAAGTCACCTGATTTAACAAAAAACCCTTACATTCAATTTATTTACGTTTAATACCATCTATATGAACCTGCTCTCTCTCTCTCTCTCTCTCTCTCTCTCTCTCTCTCTGATTTCAGACCCAAATAACAGTCGGCGGAGGCGTGGGATTGTAGTCGGCGGAGGAGACCTCGCGCGTGTGCTCGTGGAGAGAGCGGAGGGGGTTGGAGGTAGGTGGAAGAGCGAGGTCGTAGAGCTTGACAGAGCCGTCGACGACGGCGGCGACGAGGAGGGAGTCGTGAGACTCGAACCAGGCGAGGTCGTAGATGCCGTCGGCGATGTCGAAGGAGATGAACTCGGTGATGGGAGTACCGGGGGAGGGAGGGAGGTCGATGACGTGGAGGCGGCCGTTGCTGAGGATGCCGAAGTTTTGAGAGGTGGAGACGGCAACCAAAATCAAAGCTAGTCTCTGCTCTCTCTCTCTCTCTCTCTCTGTTGGAGCATAGTCTGTGGTAGTGTTTGATTTGGTTTGGTTGGGTTGTTACGCAAAAGTTGTTGTGTTTTGGTTATTACGTACGTAGTAGTGTCTATAATAATCTGTGGTAGTACATATGTTACTCTGTAGTAGTATGTACAGACTGTAGTGTGCTTTGGTTGTACTTCTGTCTGTGAGTAGTGTGTAGACTTGTTGTGTGTAGTGTGTAGTGTTGTCCTGAGTAGTTTGTTGTTTGCTCTGAACTAGTTTGTACTGTTGTCCTGGGTAGTATGCACTGCTGTCTGTGAGTAGTGTGTAGACCTGTTGTGTGTAGTGTGTAGTGCTGTCCTGAGTAGTTTGTTGTTTGCTCTGAACTAGTTTGTACTGTTGTCCTGAGTAGTGTGCACTGCTGTCTGTGAGTAGTGTGTAGACATGTTGTGTGTAGTGTGTAGTGCTGTCATGAGTAGTTTGTTGTTTGCTCTGAACTAGTTTGTACTGCTGTCCTGAGTAGTGTGCACTGCTGTCTGTGAGTAGTGTGTAGACCTGTTGTGTGTAGTGTGTAGTGCTGTCATGAGTAGTTTGTTGTTTGCTCTGAACTAGTTTGTACTGCTGTCCTGAGTAGTGTGCACTGCTGTCTGTGAGTAGTGCGTAGACCTGTTGTGTGTAGTGTGTAGTGCTGTCTGTGAGTAGTGTGTACTGCTGTCTGTGAGTAGTATATAGAATTTATGTAAGTGGTATGTAGTGTTTTGATGGTATGTCTTATTGTTTTGCAGAAATTGCACAAATGGAGGACCCTAAAAAACCCAAGGTCCAAATAAGATCGTCATTGAGAGGCTTCTGCAATATCATGGGTGAACTTCATAAAAAATTGCCTCCAAAAACAGTGAAGACGTTGCAAAAAACACTATTTGGCAGTTTCATGAAAAGCACTACAACAATTTGTTGAATGTATTATTGTAGTTTTTAGAAAATACTACTCTAGTTGTTGGATAGTACTACTCTACTGGGACTTATGCATTCTAACTAAAACTCTGTTGAAGGTACTACTGTAGTTTTCAGAAAGTACTACTCTAGTTGTTGGATAGTACTACTCTACTGGAACTTATGGGACTTTATGCATTCTAACTAAATTTTGTTGAAAGTACTACTGTAGTTTTCAGAAAGTACTACTCTAGTTGTTGGATAGTACTACTTTACTGGAACTTTATGCATAAAAAATATGGATAAAAAAAGTGACCTTAACTAAGATAAAAAATATAAAATGACCTGAAAAGTTAATATAAAGAGTCAAAATTTGAAAGACAGAAAAATATGGATAAAAAATGACCTTAATTAAGATAAAAATATAAATGATCTTCAAAATAAATATAAAAGGGCAAAATTGGAAAGACAGAAAATATGAATTAAAGAAAGTGACCTTAATTATGATAAAAAGTTTAAATAACCTTATATGTAAAGTAGGGTCTATAAATGACCTTATATGTAATTGTCTAATATATCAGATGGAATGAAAGCATTACATTTTATGTGCGAGGATTCCAAGCAAGTGTGAATAATAAGAATCTTAGGACTCCATGCATGATGCATCAAATCCAATTGCTACTCCACGTGGTGGCGTTATACACTGTCTCGAAGAGAAGCGTTATGCGATGAACTAGGAAGATCCATGTATCTTCAACATTTTTTTTCGATCATCAAGTGGCTCTCTCTTGAGAGTCTCGAGTACTCGATCTTGATAATCTAAGCTTGAACTCTAAGTCGGCTACATATAGCAATATAGCATATATTATGCATCGGTAGTTTCAGGCGACGAGATCCTGGTGCTTGATCATATTTCTTTAATTATCACTTAGCAAAATAATTTGAAAAGATTTTAGACCTTTTCTTATAGTCAATCGTTTATGATCAACTACGCGTAACAAACACTACGATTGTATTAAATGATAGATCCAGATAATGAATGGATCATATATGGCTTTTATGTAACCTAGCTAATTGATCATATATTTATATATGCATGTTACCGACTATGAAAATCTAATTGATCATATATGAACTGCGCATATCGACTAATCGACATGCAATGATTAAGAAGTAAGGGAAACATCCAGATGAGTACATGAGGCTAAATGTCATCCACGTATATAACGCGTCACTGGATCGCCCATTTGTTGCAGGCTAGCATGGAAGAAAAGCTGTAGAGTTTGAAAACCATCGACTCTTGTTGTCCATATGCTACTGTAGCTTTTGCATGTCAATTCTGGAGCTAGAGTACGTCTGTCCAAATAGAACATAGTTCCAGAACAGAGCAACAAATGTTGGGTAACTATCTGACGATATGCATTCTGCCATACTTTTCTAGCTTCTTTGAAGGAACATAAGCCTATACCAATGACATTTTGCCCGTTCGTACTGATGAAACTTCTACAGTATTGTAATGACTTGAACTTACATATGAACCATTAAATTATATGTTCTAGTGAAAATGATGCGCAATATTTATGATTGCTTGCGCAAACAGGGGCGATTCTGAGCCGACAGTGGTACTGTACGACTTCAAAAGTGTGGCCCTAATATATATATTTTTGTATTATCACGGCTTGCAAAAAAAATCTAATTTATATCTTTGATCATCGAAATTTAATTTGGATAGTTGATAAACAACATCACTAAATTATGAAAGAATGATTCTTAAATTACATATAGTGGTATGATCGATCATAACGTACAAGAATGATAACGAAAAAAAAATATCAACCTAGTGAAATTACCTTTAAAGAGATTTAATAAAGAATTTTTTGTTTAATTATAGATTGTGTATTGATGGATGAGATTGATTTTTGAGAAGAGGAAGATATTTTTTGGTTAGTATTGAATAATAATAGATGCAAGTAGATAAGAAGTTGCACAAAAAGGGGAAATAAAGAAGAAGAAGAGAGACGAGGGAAAAAGAATAAAAGAAGGGAAAGAAGCCAGCCAAGATTGAACTTTGCAAAACTCTTAACTCTTTATGAGTTAACCAATAAAATATTTTGTCATTTAATTAACCATGACACTTTTTATTTTTTTATTTATACTTAGTAATGTAAAGAAAATATTGAGACCCCCAAAATTGGAGCCCTGTGCGACCGCACAGTCCGCACGACCCCAGGGCCCCCGCTTGCAAATAAGCTAGCAAAGGTTTATGGGTTACTAGAGAGCTACGTAGATTATTTGTTTTCGGTGAATCGATCATGACAAGCTACCGAGCTAGATGTTTCCTGTAGAAACCATGGAATAATGCGTACGTAGTTTGTGTTATATGCATGATCTGTCCTTATCAAACAGATTCCGTGGGCACAAATATATGCCCCAAAGCATATAATCGTGTTAATTAAGAACTTTCCAAAATTTGCTATTGGTACGTAACTACGTATATATATACTCATAACCAATCACTGGTACCCGAGCCTAAAACAAACACTCTCATAGTCTTTGTTCTACTACCATGCATAAAGACTTGTCAATACATAAAAATGAACTACGCTTCTCGAAATATCGTAGTCATGATCATCATAGTCTTTTTTGAATTGTTCATTTTTAACATTCCATCTCTTTAATGAAAGTGTAAGCATTCCTGCACGATAGAGCTAGCTATGGTTGTACTTACGAACTTAATTAGGTATTAGGTTTTGTACATCTGCCGATTCTGCGTGATCATTGGAGGCAGTTGGTTTTGATCTCTGGAGCCAAGCAATTGTAAAGCCCTTATCTTTTTGTTGGAACAAACCACCCCTTGAAAACTGATGGCCTATAACCATGTGCTCCTTCATATATAGGATTCAGAGTACTTACAAAAGTTTCTAGCTAGTGGTCACCACTCATCACAAGTTGGTGACCGGTTAATTAAACTATAGTACGTTCTAAACCGAAACCTAGAGTCTAGAGTTTGAGGAGAAAATTGCAGTTAGGTCTAAGACTCAAGATCAAAGATCCATCGATCTTCAGAAAAGGTTGTGGGTGGAGCTTCTCTTTTCTAGTACTCCATGAACTTATAAAATATATGGATAGGTACATTGAGCTAATCATATATATATATATATATTCTGAATTAATTCTGGTAGGTTTGTTATTATATATATTGAAGTTATTATTATTTGATTAAACAAAAAAAAAGGAGGTGGGCATGGCCTGAAGCTTATCATTTGGGACGACTCGATCGACCCTCCAAAAACCATTTTCAAATCTCCCTCACATGCTCATTTAACACTCCAAGTCCAAGGCCATCTTTCTTTCCCCCTCTATTTAAACCCCTCAATCCATGTCTTCCTCTCACACCACATTACTACAAA
Source organism: Geum urbanum (assembly GCA_946800695.1). Taxonomy (NCBI): domain Eukaryota; kingdom Viridiplantae; phylum Streptophyta; class Magnoliopsida; order Rosales; family Rosaceae; genus Geum; species Geum urbanum. The sequence continues at coordinate 5,277,664 of OX327012.1, forward strand.
CTTCAAACACATTCTCTAGCTCCACTCGTCTTTCTCTCAAGTCTAAACCCCTATATATTCACCCTACCAAAAAAAACCTAGCTCCTTTCAAAAAATAAAACAAACCTTGCTAGCCCTACTTGATCATCACGATGAAGCATAAGACTACTGCTTATCCCACTAGTATACCCCAAATGGGTCACCAGTATCTCGACCAGAACGAGCTTTTCGCCCGGAGATGCGTGTGGGTGAACGGACCGGTCATCGTCGGCGCCGGTCCGTCCGGCCTAGCAGTCGGCGCTGGTCTCAAAGAGCAAGGAGTTCCATTCATTATTCTAGAAAGAGCCGACTGTATAGCTTCACTGTGGCAAAAGAGAACATACGACCGTCTCAAGCTTCATCTCCCCAAACAGTTCTGTCAGCTACCCAACTTCCCATTCCCGGAAGACTACCCGGAATACCCTTCGAAAAACCAGTTCATAGCCTATCTCGAGTCTTATGCGCAACACTTTGGTATCAACGCAAGTTTCAACGAGACAGTTCAGTCTGCTAAGTACGATGAGACTTTTGGTCTCTGGCGGGTGAAGACTATTGCCGGAAGCGGTACGGGCTCTTCTGTTGAAGTGGAGTACATTTGCCGGTGGCTCGTGGTGGCCACCGGAGAGAACTCCGAGAAAGTGGTCCCGGAGTTTGAAGGCTTGGCGGAGTTTAAGGGTCACGTAATGCATGCTTGCGACTATAGGTCCGGCGCGGCGTACCGTGGCCAGAATGTACTAGTGGTTGGCTGTGGAAATTCCGGGATGGAAGTGTCTCTTGATCTTTGCAACCACGACGCTAGCCCTTCCATGGTGGTCCGAAGTTCGGTAAGTAAATAACTTTACATCATCAAATTTATTTACCAAAGAACGTGTCACCTGATTTACTCTTACAAAAACTGGAACGAACTTAGTTACGTTGTGTATTTATTTAGGTACATGTTTTGCCAAGGGAAATTCTTGGAAGGTCAACATTTGAGTTGGCAATTTTTCTGATGAAATGGGTGCCACTTTGGCTTGCTGACAAGATATTGCTCATACTAGCATGGATATTTCTGGGAAATCTTGCAAAATATGGAATAAAAAGACCATCCATAGGTCCTTTACAGCTCAAACACAACTCAGGCAAGACCCCAGTTTTGGATATTGGAGCTCTAAAAAAGATAAAATCTGGTGAAATCAAGGTGGTTCCTGGAATCAAGAGGTTCTCTCAAGGCAAAGTTGAGCTTGTTAATGGCCAAAATCTTCAGATTGATTCTGTCATTTTGGCTACTGGGTATCGCAGCAATGTTCCTTCATGGCTCAAGGTCAGTGTCTAATTCAATAATTAACTACTTTGCATTTACAATAATATTTCCTTACTAATGTATTTAGAAACTTTTATATTCAGTTCATGCATGCATGTGACAGTTATGACAGTTTTTTTTTCTTTCCGCTGGTTGAATTATTTATTCAAGTCATATTTTTTTTGTCGAAATTTCTCGATGATTGGAAAAAAAATATTATAAACTACGGTCATGTTTGTTAGCTACGGTCATGTCGAAATTTCTGAATTGGTCATTTTATTAAAAATGTTATTTAGTGATTAGTACTGATGTGAACTAATGTTTTGTGTTATGTACAGGAGAATGAGTTCTTTTCTGGAGAAGGAATTCCAAAAAATCCATTCCCAAATGGATGGAAAGGGAAAGATGGACTATATGCAGTTGGCTTCACAAGGAGAGGACTATCTGGAGCATCATTGGATGCCATTGGTGTATCTCAGGACATTGCCAAGAGCTGGAAAGAAGAAACCAAGCAGAAAAAGAAAACAGTTGCAGCTCGCCATCGTAGATGTATTTCACACTTCTAAACATCTCGGAATCACATCGGCTCTGTCCAGTCTAATCCAATCCTGTCTAATCCGGCCAAATATTGGCGAGATTGTGAAGGAAATCGGTATTGTTATTATTTTTGTGTAGTGAATGATCAATTCAACCAAACTAGAGATCAGTTTGTGTAGAAAAATAATGTAACAACACATGAAATGTAGCCCTCTCCTATAGAAAACCTAGCTAACATTTGAGAATAATTTGTCAAGTGGAAGATGAGGCTTATTCATTCTTGTAATTCCTATGGAATTTTGTATTCAAATTTATTTATATATTTTCTATTCCAAATCAAATGAATTCTTGTTGGGCAAGTAAGATTTGTTTTGTTTGTGTCCATTTAATCATAAATGTAAATGATGGGCTTCCGTCAACCCCAAATCTGGCCCAATAAATGGTTTTGGGACCCTTGCTCCACCAGACCCCAACATGACAAATCTGGTCAAATGGATTCTGACTTGACTTGGTTTCATATGGAATTTAGAAATAGGTTTCAGTGTTTCACAGACTCCTCCCATCTGTACAGTACGTCTTGTTCATCCTTGAAGCTTGGACACATCACATGCTCATTCTCCAACATTTTGACATCTACAATTTATTCCGTCAGAAGTTTAGGATGGCTGTTATAAAACTGTGAGTCTTGGCACGTTTACAGCCATTCCAGCTGATTGTTGATTTCATGTGTTTTTGTAACACATTAATACTCTTAACTCTGAATTGTTTTGATTCTTTTGTGTGTTAGTAAATGTGGTAATGTTTTTACCATGTACTCATTGTAAGTAAACAAACGTGCTCTATGTGAAGCGCGCAAAATCCTAATGAGTTCTCAAGTAATTACTATTGCGAATACGAACTCTACTGACCGTTACTGGCAAAACCCTAACGTTGAGATCGAGCTTTCATATGTATGAACATGATGATCATACGGAGCAATGGCGGAGATAGAAATAATTATCTAGTATAGGTCAGCTAATCTTAATTCAAGCAGGGCAGAACACATCACCACATACAGATAGCAGTATATAAATGTATGTGGCTCAGTTGAGTCAGTTGTGAGTAGTTTCACAGCAAAATGAATTCGAGAATTTGCACTGTTCAAATCTGGCAAGAAAATTGAATAATTCTCTGCAACTGCATGCATGCTGTTATGTCGGTTACCTCTGAATTGCCAAGGTTACTTTCTCATCCGGAATTGTCGACAGCACTGCAAGTGTTACTACTACATACAGAGTCACAGGAGACGTCCCTGCACTCGAAACTGATCGAAAACACATGGGGAGGCTACCTCCCCCATATCCATTCCTATTACAATATTTCCTCAATTCTGAACTCCCATTCCTTCATGTTTCATTTACCAGTGCACAAATCATTGACTTTTGAACCCTAACCTCGTACTTGGCCACGACATAACTTACACCCTTCTGTTTTCGACTGAAACCATGAGCCAAACTTATACTATTTACTACTTTCTATACCAGTTCTCTCTTATTGGCACAGCAAGTTCTTCATTTCCCCCCAAAATAGTCTGAGTGGCTACCGCAACATATCTCTGTTCCTGTCGTGCCGTTAATTTTGCTGATTCAGAATCAATTTGGATCAATTTAAGGAACAATAAATACAAAACAAAAATGTTGTTGTAGGATATTTGATGTTCCTAATTATAGTGGAGATTATAGGATATGACAGTATAGCTTATCCGGAGATGTCATAGGATTACTTTTCTGTTTGTACCTCTTGTACTCTCTTATATATAGGAGTTGCTCCTTCATTAATAAAGTTACAGAATTTATTACTTCAAACTATTCTCTCTACATTTTTATTTTCCTAAAACACGTTATCAGCACGAACCCCTAAATCGAGCACCGCCACCGACCGCCACTATGATCCCAAAGAGAAAAGAGGAAGAAAAATAATTGTTTTGTAATAAAACAATAAGTAAGTTTTATGTACTCAGCTTTGTCTTTTTCAAGATAACCTACTCTTTTGGGAAATTTGAATTTTTCCATACACTACCAGAAATAGAGACATTACCGGCGACTTGCCATCGCTGGCCTTGTCCATTTTTTTCGCCGGAATTGTCATTACCGGCGACAAGTCGCCGGAAATGACGTCGCCGGAAATTCCCCGCCGGTATTAACATTGTCGGCGAAGGAGTTTCACGTCGCCGGTAATGTTTTGACATCACCGGCGACTCAAGTCGCCGGCAATATCAAGACATTACTGGCAACTTGAGTCGCCGGTGATGTGTAGGACATTACCGGCGACTCCGTCGCCGGCAATGTCAGCGCCGCTGTGGCCGGAATGTGAGACATTGCCGGCGACGTAGGTCCATGTCGCCGGCAATGTCTGGAAAAATTTTGAAAAAAAAACGCGGTTCTGGATTGGGCCCAATTCCAGAACCTGCATTGAAAGACATAAACCGTACAATCATACAAGTTCAACAGTACACATAAATGTCCAACGTACAGTACAAATAGCAACGACGATACGAAAATTAACTACAACTACAGGTCAGGGTCCAGGAACTTGCGGGTCAGGGTCGAAGTAATCCATGTACTCATTAGAATTCCGGTGGCTACCTTGGTCTTGCTCTGGCGTTGACTGGTGCGGTGGTGGTGGTGGATAGCTAGGGAACGGAGGGATCGGGGGAGGTGTGGGGAACGGTTGTCCGGTAGTCTGAGCCTCGTACATCGTCCGCATCCATGTGTACATCTGAGCCTGCATCTGTGTCTGCTGCTGGACCATGTTTTGGTACTCGGCCATCTGCCTCTTTTGCTCCTCCAACTCCCTCTGCGTCCTCTGAAGCTCCGCTGCGAGGTTACGACTAGAAGCTGAACTTCTTGACCCGGTAGAGTATTTAGAAGTGTTCTTCAATACTCCTTCGCCCGCCGAGCCCATTCCCCTACAGTAGTAGGTATTCTTCCCAGTCCCGCACGCTTTTGCCATGATCTGAGCCGCTATAGGGCGATCAAGCGGATCGATCTGAGAGGCATACTGGGTGACTTCTTCCTCGGAGCAGTCAGGATGGTTAGTCCGAGCTATATTCATGGTCACTTCTGCGGTCGCCTCCTCCACTCTCGCCTAATTGAAAAGCAAAAATGAATAACGTACTAAGGATACAAAATAAATTAATATCGAAAAATAGTTTTATTAACACATGGAGAGGCGAAAGACTTACCGCTTCGTCAGGGCACTGCGGATAGAACTTCTGATGAATATACACCAAGGGGTTCACTTCTTGTTGTTGCTGCGCCTTAGTCGACCAACCCATGTAGTTGAGTGAACCTGCATGATGGGCCCAGGTGTTTTTCAATCTATTCGCCCGGTTCGTCTTCGAAATCGCCTTGTTTGATAAACATATGGAAAAAATTAGTAACTAACTATTTCAATCTGATACGATACATTAGGCTTGTAAGATATATTCAGGATGCATACCTGAGCTTTGGGGTGCTCGAAGTGGGTTATCAGCCACTGCCACTCGTACTCCCTAAACCGGAATTCGCTAGGGGTAGAACCTCGGCCTAGCTCCTTGTATACAGTGTAATGGGAAGAAAGCTCGTTCTTCCACTCTTTATACCTATATTAAAACAAGGAAAAAAAGTTAGAGATATTAAAACACTTGATAAACAAAAATCTAACTCGATATATATTCAAATAAGTCGAAGCACATCACCTCATATGTAGTTGACGCTCTACCCACGTGTGAATAAGAACTTCATCCACGTCAAACCACACCTGCAATATGAATATATAAAAGGTAAAATTATATATTTATTCGAACTTAATTAATAAATGTAAAATTTACGTAATAAAAATACGATTTTACTCACACTGAGTGCATTATGCACTTGCATCTTCACGTAGATAGGCACAGATTCCCAATCTGGCCAAAGCATTGGGACCTTGTCCCGCACGATCGCACTGGCCATGCTGACATATTTGCGCGTGGTGTCGAATGCCCCGATCACCTCGCCATCCTCATTGGCCCTTATGGGCGTTTTCCTTCCGCCGGTGGCCTGCTCAAGTCTCTTCCCGGTGCAGGTGCCTTTAGCCCCTTTCCGTTTTCCAGTCTCATTAACGAAATTACCTAATAATACAATGTCAACAAATTGATATCATTAATTGAACCTATCGCAAGTCTTAAGTAATAATTAAGTAATCAATCTGATGTTAAATAAAATTTACCTGCATAGTCCGTTTGTTGGTTGGTGCACCTCACACTCCAAAGATACACGGGGTCGAACGGGAGGAAGTTATACGCTTCCTCCACGGTCAAGAACTCCGGCCGTCCTTCAACATAAACAGGCATCCCCCTATCATCAAATTCAGGGATCACAGGAATCTCGTCGGGTAGGAAGAGACCGGACGGCGGAGATAGACGAGGCCTGGACGATGAGGCGCCAGCACCACCATGTGTCTCAGATGATTCCCGTGAAACGGGAGTAGGCACCGGGCGAATATGGGGCATTCGGATTGAGGGAGTTTCTGATGCCCCCGTTGACTGTCGCTCGTCTGAGGCTCTGCCACCGGAGGGACGTCTGCTGATTGAGCGTTTGGAGACTGAGGCTCGAGCCTCGACTTCCGGTTGCACGGCTCTTGATCGTGCAGCTTCCTCCTGAGCTCGCGCCTCTAGCAAGGCTCTCGTGCGAGCAGTCATCATTGGCCCACTGGGCGTGTTGCTAACTGCGGGCGAGGAGGAAGCTTGACTACTGTTCCCTCCACTATTTCGGGAACCTCTCCGAAGCCAATTAGCCGCAAAACCTCCTGGACACCGTAATAGTCATGAATTCGGTTCTATAACAAATCGGGACCGGAACGGTTTGAAACCGGAACCGTTTGAACCTGGAACCGTTATGTTACAAACGGTTCCGGTTCCAAACAGTTCTGGTTCCAAACGGTTCCGGTTCAAAACCGTTTCGGTTCTATAACAAATCGGGACCGGAACGGTTTGGAACCGGAACCGTTTGAAACCGGAACGGTTTGGAACCGGAACCGTTTGAAACCGGAACGGTTTGGAACCGGAACCGTTTGAAACCGGAACGGTTTGTAACCGGAACCGTTTGTAACATAACGGTTCCGGTTACAAACAGTTCCGGTTCCAAACCGTTTCGGTTCTATAACAAATCGAAACCGGAACGGTTTGGAACTGGAACCGTTTGTACCTGGAACCGTTTGGAACTGGAACCGATGTTACAAACGGTTCTGGTTACAAACAGTTCCGGTTTCAAACAGTTCCGTTAAATTAACAACTATATCACCTTAATCCAAACACGTTAAATTCCGAAGCCGATTTTTCACCTATTATACGTTAAATTAACAACTATATCACCTAACTTAACATATATACATACATCATTTCCGGCTTTAAACTTTTCACATATATATACATCATATATACACTTTTTATACATCGATCATGCATCTTAATTTCACCTAATTTTCACACACATATATATACATCACATATTAATCCAAATCACCCTAGCTAATTAATTTTCCACATTTTTCAAACATACGTATATATATACATTCCATATAAATTAATTAATTTTTCACATATATACATCACATATATTTCTCCTTCACCCCACAATTATTCACATTAATTTCCCACAATTTTCAAACATACCTTAATTACATTTTACAAATATTTTCCACATGCATACATACATCCCACAATTATCAAAAATTTATTAATCAAAATGCATAAAAATAAAATGTGGAATGAGAGAGAGAGGGAGAGAGAGTGAGCTATTACCTGCCATGGTGGAGCTTGACCCAACTGTTGTCTGGCGACGGAGGTGAGGGGAGGAGGAAGAGGAGGAGGGGAGGAGGAGAGAGGGGAGGAGAGGGGAGGAGAGAGGGGAGGAGAGGAAGAGAGGGGAGAGGGGGGGAGAGGAAGAGAGGATTGAGGAGAGGGTTGAGATGAAGAGAGAGGGGTTTTAGGGTTTGAGAGGTTTTGAATTTTGAGAGGTTTTAGGGTTTGATAGGGAAGAGGGAGAGGAAGAAATGGGGAGCAGCTCGAGCTGCATGGTCTGGAAATACCGCCACCATTGCCGGCGAGTTACATGGTAACTCGTTGGTAATGACATTACCAACGAGTTGCTAACTCGTGGGTAATTTCATTACCAACGAGTTGCTTATCAACTCGTTGGTAATGTCATTATTTCTCGAAAATTATCCGATCGACCTATTTCCGACCAATTTTCGACTAAATAATTTCCGACAACATTTCCGACCATATATAACTACAATTTCCGACTACGATTTCCGACTACAATTTCCAACACGATTTCCGACTACAATTTCTTTTTACAATTTCCGACCACGATTTCCAACACAATTTCCAACACGATTTCCGACTACGCACAAATTCTGACTACATTTTCCGACTACAATTTCCGACAACGTTCTGACACGATTTCCGACTACAATTTCCGACTACAATTTCCAACGTACTAAGGATGATAATCGTAATCATCTTCATCACTTGAGTCTGACTCGGTTTCATAGGTAACCTCTGGCAATATGTGCCGCTCCTTCTTCATCTGAATCAGCGTCAACTTCATATGGATTAACATCGAGAAGTTCTGCTCCAGTAATTCGAACCACACTCCCAGATCTCACATTATTAAGGCGAATCGTAGATGATTCTGGAATGTCAAAAGCGTTCGGCTCTTGGTATGCAGTAACTTTCTCATCATCTGCGGTCTCACCAAGTATGGCAGCACTGTATATGTTTCTATGAGCAACATGGTTAACCACCTTCCACGGGACTTTGTTAAGAAGATTGTCAAGGTAAAACACTTGTTTTACTGATGAGGCAAGAACGAAAGGGTCATCTTCATACCAGCTAGTAGCAGTATTCACCGAAAATGTTCCGTACTGATCGGTCCTTGTGTTCTCTGGGCTAGTATCAAACCATATACACTTGAACAAGTGCACTTTCATGCGGTTCCCATAAATTAGTTCAACAACTGAATGAAGGACACCGTAATAGTCAACGCCATCCTGCCCACCATGGACCATCACCCCACAATTCTGTGTTTTCAGTCGGTCGTCTCGATTTTCACATATAAATTTCACGCCATTGACCTGACACATCGAGTAAACTTTTGAAGCTATCGGTTTCATCGCCAGGACCCTCAATTCGTTTGACCACTCTGGGCAACCATCATCTGCTACATGGTTCATCTGAAAACGTCCAGTAATACGTACACGAGAAATTATGTCATCTTGAATCCACAAAACCACGTACATACATACATGCTATATAAGGATATATATAAAAATAGACATATACACATATACCCTTACCCATTGACCAAAGTAGTTTGCAAACGTCCTGTTGTGGTAATCAACATTTCCGGCAATAGCAGGGCAGTGAAGATGATAGTTTTTCCAATATTGTACTTCTTGACAGTTAATCAGTACCGACCAGTGGGCAATGGCTACCTCATTTCCATCCAACTTGTACGACTTTGGCAAGCTTCCTTGTACTACCATGTCACTGGAGATGATAGAAAGGTTGAACTGGGGTTCATCTATCGGCATCTGTTGTTGGGGGTCCTCAAGCGCTCACAAGTACACTTTGGTGTACGTTGCACACTCGTGCGCAACATATGCTTCAGCGATACACCCTTCAGGTGCATATTTATTCTTCACATAGTCCTTGTAGGCTCCCAATTGTCTACAAGTTAACAAGTGCATGTTAACTTACTTAAAAAATAAGAATTTACATATAAAAACATAGGCAAACCAAATGTATGAATCATTTGTACCTTTCCATAGGATACATCCAAGTGTAGTGTACGGGACCGGTAAGCAACAATTGTTCGGGAAGATGGATCATCAGGTGAGGCATGATGTCGAAAAAATTTGAGGGAAATATCCTCTCAAGCTTGCACATGATAAAAATGATGTCATCTTGCATCTCCCTGAGGTCTGATTTTTTAACTTCCCTGGTGCATAACTTCTGAAAGAATCTTGACAAGGCCACCAACGGCTCCACCACCTCTTTGGGCAGGTACCCTCGAATGAAAATAGAAAAAGGCGTTGAAGCAGTACATGGCAGTCATGACTCTTTAATCCGTACATCTTATTGTCCCGGAAGTTAACACACCTGCTTATATTTCCTGCATAGCCATAAGGATACCTGCATATATATATATATATATATATATATATATCCATAGGCAACAATTATATTTCTCGCATATAACCATAATCCGGTAAAAATTTAAGGCCAAACAAATTCCTGCGTAGCCATAAGAATATATACCTGACATTACTTAGCCACCGAAAAATTTCATGCTTATGCTTCGGCTTTACGGTGTAAGGAGCTTGCGGCATTTTTCTCTTACCATCTCTTCACCACAAATGTTTCCGCAGACCCATTGCTTTCAGATCAATGCGTGCCTTAGGGATGTCTTTTGTTTTCCCCACCAAGTTAAGAACTGTGCCCACAACACTTTCACACACATTCTTCTCTATGTGCATGACATCTAGGTAGTGTCTGATAGGCAACCTGGGCCAGTATGAGAGTTCCCAGAATATGCTCTTGTGTGTCCAAAACTTATACCTTTCGGGCTTGTCTGGAATTGACGCGACTATGTCAGGATGATTGCTCAGTTGGCCAAAATCATATTCATTCAACACTTCCAAAATTTCTTCCCCTGTCCATCGCCTGGGTGCCACACCTGTTTCCACAGTCCCATCAAACGCGTATGGATCCTGCCTAAATGGGTGATCATATGGAAGCCAACAACGGTGACGCATCTGAACAATTTTACTGCAATGAGGACTGCAACAATCAACCGTCATGCACTCTGAACAAGCCCTGTAACCCCTGGTAACGTTGCCCGACAAAATACCGCGGGCAGGAAAATCACTGATGGTGCCAACAAGCATGGCATGCATCTGGAACATCTCCTTTTTGAACCTATCGTAAGTGGGGTGGCCACACTCACTCAGGTACTTAAGCTCCTCAATCAAAGGCCTCAAATACACATCGAGACACTTTCCTGGATAACCCGGGCCCGGAATTAACAGAGTCAGCATATTGTATTCCTTCTTCATGCACATCCATGGTGGAAGGTTGTACGGTACCAAAATAACTGGCCATATACTGTACTGAAGACTCATGTTGCCAAAAGGGTTGAATCCGTCAGATGAGACCCCTAGCCAAACATTTCGGACCTCTGTTGCAAAATGATCAAACTCCCTGACCATGTGCTTCCAAGCATCTCCGTCGGAAGGGTGTATAAGGGTGTCATCGTCAGGCAAGTTCCTCTCAGCCCACCATCTCATTGCCTCGGCCGTGAAAGCACACATGAACAACCGCTCCAGCCTATCAATAAGCGGGAAATATCGAAGTATCTTCACAGCTTTCTTGTTGCCTGCAGGAGTCAACTTATACCTTTCTATAAAACATACCGGGCAGGCTTCAAGGTCTTCGAGATCTTTTCCCCAGAAGAGAATACAATCATATCTGCATGCATGGATTTTGATGTAGGAAAGCCCAAGATCTTTCAGGATATGTCGCACCTTATGATGAGTGGTAGGAAGACGATGACCTGGTGGCAGTAGCGAAGCAGTCCACTTCAACCAAGAATCAACAGCTTTGACAAACATTTTGTTCTCCATTTTGAGCTGCATCACTCCCATCACACTTTCAAGAACAGTCTTACTACAACTGTCGTACAACGGAGTCTGTTGCAATGCAATCAGGTTGTTGTACTTGTCCATACCGCTTGTGTTGACATGAGCTCCAGGTAATGGCTCGACTGGCTCGATATGGGGGAAACCCTCAACGACGGGAGGGACATTTGGTGCTTCATCAGCAAATACACCGCTCTCATGAGGAAACATATCATTGATTAACATCGCTGTTGGATCATAGGATGAACTGCCCCTCTCACCAAAATTTCCATGATCATAGCGTGGACTGGCCCTCTCACCAAATTGTCCATGATCATGCGGACCCGCTAACGATGTTTCACCGTGATAAATCCAACAAGTGTACTTATCCCAAAACCCGTATTTACTCAGGTGCCTCTGGACTTTATCAATGGGAAAACGAAATCGATCGCTGAAACACTTACATTCTTTACACGGGCAATAATGAAGTGTAGTGTCTCCACAATTAGCCTTCACAAAATCCACAAAACTCCTAATTCCCTGGTGATATCTGACATCCCATCTTTCGAGGCTCATCTAACTCTTGTCCATCCTGAAAATTCTAACAATTTTACGTATTAATTATATATATACACACACATTCACTACTAATAATCGACGCGATATCTCAATTCAACTCTAATTAAATCAACACATGCATGCATATATATATATATCGATCTAATCTCTTAATTCGATTCAGTACTCGATGATGGTATTCTTCTTTTTTCAATTCAAAACGTATTTGACTAGGTAGGAGGCTCTGTTAAGCCTGGCTCCGATAACACTACGATAATACCAGTCGTTGATTCAGACACAAGATAAGATTAACTACAAGCAGTTTTCTCGTTTCGGTGACATCAACAACATTTCATATATATCTCACGAATTGGATTTGATCAACACACACACATATATATATATATACATACACATATACGTATATATACACGTACCTATATATATAGCTTCCCGAGTGATCGAGTTTTCGACGCGCGCCTTAATTTTGACAATATACCGAAGGATCGATTTCAGAGCGTACGTTTTTCTTCTTTCGATTTCTCTGGATTTTTTTCGATCAAAATGAATGAATGATTGAGCTGCTGCAATCTGCGGCTAATATAAGAGACATTGCCGGCGACGGAGTAAGTCGCCGGAAATGAAGACATTACCGGCGACTTTACGCCGGAAAATCGCCGGTAATGTTTCAAAACATTACCGGCGACTCCAACCGTCGCCGGCAATGTCGACCCACACATTTCCGGCAAAATTCCGGCCGGAAAATCGCCGAAAATGTTCGGCTTAACATTACCGGCGACGGTAATGTTTTCAAACATTAGCGACGATTTTCCGGCGACATTACCGGCGACGGAGTAAGTCGCCGGTAATGATGAACATTACCGACGACTTTTCCGGTCGCCGGTCTTGTCTCCGGTGATCTCGCCAGTAATGATTGCAAATGTGGTAGTGATAGGAATTTCGGGATAACATCATATCCCTCCTTTCTACACCGCACGTTTCTTGAAGGTGGGCATTCTTGGAACTAAGAGTGTTCCCACATGAACTAAGAGCGTTCATGAGTGAACTAAGAGCATTCAGGAAATCGATTGAACAAAGAGTGTTCATAAAAGCATCGATTGAAACGAACAAAGAGAGTTCGTAAGACCATATTCATCAAAGTAAAGGTCTAATCCAAATATTATATTGGAAAACAAATTAGTTTTCGAGGAAGTCTCTTATGACTGCGAAACTAATACATCTTCTATTTTCTCATGGTGTTTGATACGCAAAAATGCATTGACACCATGCTCTCGGATCTAAAAGAGAAGTGAAATAACATGTGGTTTTCCGACTTCAAGCAAAATTGCATCAATCAACTATGAGATGCTTAAGCTTAGATCCATGCTCCAATTATGTGGAAAGCAATTGAAGAGCAAAATTTGATCGAGAAAATCCTCTACATAATCATAATTCAAGGAAAGTTGGAACTAAGAGTGTTCACTATGCGAATTATGAAAGCGCATCAAGAGAATGGCGCACAGAGCGGAACCCTTAAGTAAAGGGAATTTTGATGAGAAAGTTTTTGGTCTCTATTACCGCCCACACAAGGAAGAACGCCATAAGTTGGCGCATGAAGGTCATGATCAATGACCATGATAGAGGAAGCGCCGGCCAAAGAGGCCATGGTGACCAAGGAAGCCATGGAGGCTGAGGTACTAATGCCAAGAGAGGCTAAGATAAGATGCATGATGTTTCTCGAATCAAACGAGTTGTTTATTCTCAAAATATTTGAGGAGATAGATTTCGGAAGTTTTGGGTCAATAGGTATTGATTACCATTGATAAGCAATAGATGTGAGGGATTTGTGGATTTCCAAGATCATCACCGTTATATTGAAACCACCCAATCCGAATCTACTTGATTCTTGAACACATCATTTTTCGGAACTATTTTCTGCATACTATTGTACAAATTATTCGACCTAACTACAGGTCATGAAAACTTAAAATTTGCAGAAATGTTCATGTACGTGTCTAGTTTGGGTATGCAAAATTTCATTGCATTCTGACACACCAATAATTCGGCAGAAAATCAACAAGCAAGTGTGCTCAGATTTTACGAATTTTAAGGATCAAAGAAACAACGAAGCAGAAGATAGAGATGGAGCAGAGGCTAATCTCATTAAGGCAAACTTCAAAATTGGTAGAGACTCAATTTCTAAGATACCGAATTTTGATTAGAGCTTTATATTTTCCATGTAAAAAGGCGTGTGTGCCTAAGTATTATGTTTGACAATGTTGGTCAATTACTTTGGATTAACAAACTTTGATGTATGATGTTGGCATTATTAATAAAGGCATTATTTTGGCTTAATAATAACAGGTTTGTCTACATTTTATGTGTAATGTACATGCTTTGTGGTTGCTACAAACCTATCGTCTACTAGGGCTCACCTTAGTAACTTGTGATGTCTAGAACAAGAGATTTTCGATAAAGGTATCTGAGCGAACTTTATGTCCCTCCTACATTTATCTCTCTTCACCTGGTCATAAGTGAAAAGCGCTACCCAAACGACTTTAGATGTCCTAGAAAACTTGCAAATTCGTCCATGTATCAATTGGGATACACTACCACACTTTGTACTATTGCTGGCGAGAGTTGAAAAAAAAATGCCGGCGACGAAGCAAGTCGCCGGCAATAATGAGCATTGCCGGCGATATGGACCGTCGCCGGCAATGAGTGCGAAAAGTCGCCGGAAAAGGTCCAAATTATTACCGGCGACCTTCTCCGTCACCGGTAATAATCTCTCCACCATTGCCGGTGATATTCCAGCCCAAATATCGCCGGCAATGGTGAAAAATTATTGTCAGCGACGGAGAAAGTCGCCGGCAATAAGTTTCCACAATTTCCGGCGATTTTTGGCCGGAATTTCGCCTGCAATAACTCCATTGCCGGCGATTTAATGAATCACCGGAAATACCTCTTATATCAGATCCAGATCGCAGCAGCTCATTCATTTGGATATAGAAAAATCCAGTGAAATCGAAAGAAGGAAAACGCTCTGAAATCCTTGGGTATTGTCAAAAGGCGTTGAAAACCCGCTCGGGAAACTATATACGTAGCTATATATAGGTACGTATATACGTATGTATATATATGTGTGTTGATTTAATTAGATCGATATATATATATATATGCATGCATGTGTTGATTTAGAGTTGAGATATCGATTATTGGTTTGATATGCAAATAGAGTGGATATATTGTTGATTTCGAGTGATTGACCGTTGATTTTGAGTTGATTTGAGATTATTTCGATGAAAATATGTTAATTTGTGTATATATATATATATGTATGTGTATAAAATTATTGATGGTATATTAATTATTAATATGTCTATATATATATACAGGCATGTTAATTTGTAATTGTGAATTGTTGATATATATATATATATATATTTTTAATTTATATGCATGCATGGGTCAACTTTTGTTAATTAATCGGATGAATTCGAATGTAATTAATGATGATTTATTAATTAATTAGTAATGAATGTGTATATATATATATATTTATAGTACGTAATGTTAGAATTTTCAGGATGGACAAGAGTTAGATGAGCCTCGAAAGATGGGATGTGAGATATCACCATGGAATTAGGAGTTTTGTAGATTTTGTGAAGGTTAATTGTGGAGACACTACACTTCATTATTGCCCGTGTAAAGAATGTAAGTGTCGCAACGATCGATTTCGTTTTCCCATTGATAAAGTCCAGAAGCACCTGAGTAAATACGAGTTTTGGGATATGTACACTTGTTGGATTTATCACGGTGAAACATCGTTAGCAGATCCGCATGATCATGGACAATTTGGTGAGAGGGTCAATCCATCCTATGATCATGGACATTTTGCTGAGAGGGCCAGTCCATCCTATGATCCAACATCGATGTTAATCAATGATATGTTTCCTCATGAGAGCGGTGTATTTGCTGATCAAGCACCAAATGTCTCTCCCGTCGTGCAGGGTTTCCCCCATATTGAGCCAGTCGAGCCATTACCTGGAGCTCATGTCAACACAAACGGTATGGACAAGTACAACAACCTGCTTGCATTGCAACAGACTCCGTGGTACGACGGTTGTAGTAAGACTGTTCTTGAAAGTGTCATGGGAGTGATGCAGCTCAAAATGGAGAACAAAATGTCTGTCAAAGCTGTTGATTCTTGGCTGAAGTGGACTGCTTCGCTACTGCCACCCGGTCATTGTCTTCCTACCACTCATCATAAGGTGCGACATATCCTGAAAGATCTTGGGCTTTCCTACATCAAAATCCATGCATGCAGATATGATTGTATTCTCTTCTGGGGAAAAGATCTTGAAGACCTTGAAGCCTGCCCTGTATGTTTTACAGAAAGGTATAAGTTGACTCCTGCAGGCAACAAGAAAGCCGTGAAGATACTTCAATATTTCCCGCTTATTGATAGGCTGGAGCAGTTGTTCATGTGTGCTTTCACGGCCGAAGCTATGAGATGGCGGGCTGAGAGGAATTTGTCTGACGATGACACCCTTATACACCCTTCCGACGGAGAGGCTTGGAAGCACATGGTCAGGGAGTTTGATCATTTTGCAGCAGAGGTCCGAAATGTTTGGCTAGGGGTCTCATATGACGGATTCAACCCTTTTGGCAACATGAGTCTTCAGTACAGTATATGGCCAGTTATTTTGGTACCGTACAACCTTCCACCATGGATGTGCATGAAGAAGGAATACAATATGCTGACTCTGTTAATTCCGGGCCCGGGTTATCCAGGAAAGTGTCTCGATGTGTATTTGAGGCCTTTGATTGAGGAGCTTAAGTACCTGAGTGAGTGTGGCCACCCCACTTACGATAGGTTCAAAAAGGAGATGTTCCAGATGCATGTCATGCTTGTTGGCACCATCAGTGATTTTCCTACCCGCGGTATGTTGTCGGGCAACGTTACCAGGGGTTACAGGGCTTGTTCAGAGTGCATGACGGTTGATTGTTGCAGTCCTCATTGCAGTAAAATTGTTCAGATGCGTCACCGTTGTTGGCTACCATATGATCACCCATTTAGGCAGGATCCATACGCGTTTGATGGGACTGTGGAAACAGGTGTGGCACCCAGGCGATGGATAGGGAAAGAAGTTTTGGAAGTGTTGAATGAATATGATTTTGGCCAACTGAGCAATCATCCTGACATAGTCGCGTCAATTCCAGACAAGCCCGAAAGGTATAAGTTTTGGACACACAAGAGCATATTCTGGGAACTCCCCTATTGGCCCAGGTTGCCTATCAGACACTACCTAGATGTCATGCACATAGAGAAAAATGTGTGTGAAAGTGTGGTGGGCACTGTTCTTAATTTGGAGGGGAAAACAAAAGACATCCCTAAGGCACGCATTGATCTGAAAGCTATGGGACTGCGGAAACATTTGTGGTTAAGAGATGGTAAGAAAAAAATGTCGCAAGCTCCTTACACCATCAAACCGAAGCATAAGCATGAAATTTTTGGGTGGCTGAGTAATGTCAAGTATATATTCTTATGGCTATGCAGGAAATTAATATAATTTATACTTATATATGGTTATATGCGAGAAATATAATTGTTGCTTATGGCTATATATGCAGGTATCCTTATAGCTATGCAGGAAATATAAGCAGGTGTGTTAACTTCCGGGACAATAAGATGTACGGATTAAAGAGTCATGACGGCCATGTACTGCTTTAACGCATTTTCCCTATGTTCATTCGAGGGTACCTGCCCAAAGAGGTGGTGGAGCCGTTGGTGGCCTTGTCAAGATTCTTTCAGAAGTTATGCACCAGGGAAGTTAAAAAATCAGATCTTAGGGAGATACAAGATGACATCATTTTTATTATGTGCAAGCTTGAGAGGATATTTCCCCCAAATTTTTTCGACATCATGCCTCACCTGATGATCAATCTTCCCGAACAATTGTTGCTTACCGGTCCCATACACTACACTTGGATGTATCCCATGGAAAGGTACAAATGATTCATACATTTGGTTTGCCTCTGTTTTTATATGTAAATTCTTATTTTTTAAGTATCATAACATGCACTTGTTAACTTGTAGACAATTGAGAGCCTACAAGGACTATGTGAAGAATAAATATGCACCTGAAGGGTGTATCGCTGAAACATATATTGCGCACGAGTGTGTAACGTACACCAACTTGTATTTGGGAGCGCTCGAGGACCCCCAACAACAGATGTCGATAGATGAACCCCAGTTCAACATTTCTATCATCTCCAATGACGTGGTAGTACATGGAAGCTTGCCAAAGTCGTACAAGTTGGATGGAAATGAGGTAGCCATTGCCCACTGGTCGGTACTGATTAACTGTCCAAAAGTACAATATTGGAAAAACTATCATCTCCACTGCCCTGCTATTGCCAGAAATGTTGATTACCACAACAGGACGTTTGCAAAGTACTTTGGTCAATGGGTAAGGGTATATGTGTGTATATATATTTTTTATATCCTTATATAGCATGTGTGTACGTGGCTTTCTTTTTCTATGTTCATAATTTCTTGTGTGGTTTCTTATCGTTTTCAGATGAACCATGTAGCAAATGATGGTTGCCCAGAGTGGTCAAACGAATTGAGGGTCTTGGCGATGAAACCGATAGCTTCAAAAGTTTACTCGATGTGTCAGGTCAATGGCGTGAAATTTATATGTGAAAATCGAGACGACCGACTGAAAACACAGAATTGTGGGGTGATGGTCCATAGTGGGCAGGATGGCGTTGACTATTACGGTGTCCTTCATTCAGTTGTTGAACTAATTTATGGGAACCGCATGAAAGTGCACTTGTTCAAGTGTAGATGGTTTGATACTAGCCCGGAGAACATAACGACCGATCAGTACGGAATATTTTCGGTGAATACTGCTACAAGCTGATATAAAGAAGACCCTTTCGTTCTTGCCACATCAGTAAAACAAGCGTTTTACCTTGACGATCTTCTCAACAAAGTCCCGTGGAAGGTGGTTAACCATGTTGCTCATAGAAACATATACAGTGTTGTCACACTTGGTGAGACCGCAGATGATGAAGAAGTTATTGCATACCAAGAGCCGTACGCTTTTGACATTCCAGAATCATCTACGATTCGCCTTAATAATGTGAGATCTGGGAGTGTGGTTCGAATTACTGGAGCAGAACTTCTCGATGTTAATTCAAATGAAGTTGATGCTGATTCAGATGACGAGGAGCGGCACATATTGCCAGAGGTTACCTATGAAACTGAGTCAGACTCAAGTGATGAAGATGATTATGATTATCATCCTTAATTAGTACGTTAATGATCCACGTATTTATAGTCAAAAATTCTAGTCGGAAATTCGATCTAATCGAAAATTATAGTCGTAAATTATAGTCCGAAATTATAATCGGAAATTCTAGTCGAAAATTATAGTCGGAAATTCTAGTCAGAAATTATAGTTGTAAATTAGAGTCGGAAATTATAGTCGTAAATTATAGTCGGAAATTGTAGTCGAAAATTATAATCTATCGGAAATTATAGTCCGAAATTATAGTCGTAAATTATAGTCGAAAATTATAGTCGTAAATTCTAGTCGAAAATTATTGTCGTAAATTATAGTCGTACATTATAGTCGGAAATTATAGTCATATTTATACTCGGAAATTATAGTCGTACATTATAGTCGGAAATTATAGTCGTAAATTATAGTCGGAAATTATATATATATATATAGTCGTATTTATAGTCGGAAATTATAGTCGTAAATTATAGTCGGAAATTATAAAACTTTGGCCATGCCAACGTCATATCGATCGGTGTTATTTATGAATTAATACTTGCCGGAAATTCTTGGCCGGTTATTTATGGGTAATAGTATTACCCACGAGTTATCAACTCGTTGGTAATAGTATTGCCGGCGAGTTGATAAGTAACTCGCCGGCAATAGTCCCTTAAAATCCAGCTCGAGTTTCTCCCTACCATTTCTTCACCGAGCTCGAATATCCTTGCAAACCCTAAACATCTCACCTCTTCCTCACCTCGCCGCCCACAAACATTACTTCCTCTCCTCAAATCTCTTCTCTCTCTCCCCTCCCCTCCTTTCCTCTCCCCTTTCCCCTCTCCACACAAAAATACCCCAATTCAAAAACCCCAAATCTCAATTTCCTCTCCTCCTCCCCTCCTCCTCTACCTCCTCCCCTCACCTCCGTCACCGGAAGCCGAGCTCGACCATGACAGGTCCCCTAGCTCCCTCTCTCTCTCTCTCTCTCAATTTTTGTTTTTTTTAATTATGTATATATATATATGCATTTTAATTACATTTGTATGCATTTTAATTAACTTGATTAATTAAGTTTTGGGTTTTGAGTTAATTTTTGATAATTATTAGGCAAGTGTATGTATGTATATATGTAGAAAATATTTAGGTAATTTAAGGTGATTTGGATTACTTGATATAGGTAATTTAAGGTAATTTAAGGTGTTGGGCAAATTAAGGTGATTTGGATTAATTGATATAGTTGATAATTATATTGTATTTTTTATAAGTTAATTAGTTAATAATGTAATTATGTATTTTTGTGTTGGTTAATTATATTTGTTACGCTAATTAGTAGAATATATTTGTTAACTTAATGAATTGGTTAAATAAGCATTTCGGTAATAATTAATGGATATTTTGATAATTATATTCGTAATGATCGAAATGATATGATGCAATTTAATTTAATGTTTGATATGATATCATAAGCATTTGGCCTATGAAATTTAATTTAATGTTTGATATGATGCAAACGGTTCAAAACGGTTCCGGTTCCGAACGGTTCCGGTTCAAAACAGTTCTGGTTCGAAACGATTCTGGTTCCAAACGGTTCCGGGTCAAAACGGTTCCGGTTCCAAACGGTTCCGGTTCCAAACGGTTATCGGTTCCAACAATTAGTCCTGCATTCGGTTCTATGAAAAACCGGAACCGTTTGAAATCAGAATTGTTTGGAACCGGAACCGTTTTGAACCGGAACCGTTCGGAACCGGAACCATTCGGTTCCGGTTCCGGTTCTAGCGGTTATCGGTTCAAAACGGTTCCGGTTCCGAACGGTTCCGGTTCCAAACAGTTCCGGTTCCAAACGGTTCCGATTTATCATAGAACCGAAACCAGGACTAATTGTTGGAACCGATAACAGTTTGGAACCAGAACCGTTTGGAACCGGAACCGTTCAGAACCGGAACCGTTTCGAACCGGAACCGTTCGGTTCCGGTTCCAGTTCTAGCGGTTATCAGTTCCGGTTCCAGTTCCAAATGGTTCCGGTTCCTTACGGTTCCGGTTCCTTAATTTTCATAGAATCGAATCCAGGACTAATTGTTAGATGTGCAGGAGGTTTTGCGGCAAATTGGCTTGGAGGCATCAAACGGAGAGGGACTAGAAACAGTGGAGGGAGCAGCAGTCAAGGTTCCTCAGCCACAGTCAGCAACACGCACAGTGGCCCAATTATGAATGCTCGCACACAAATGTTGCTAGCTGCACGAGGAGAGGAGGAAGTTGCACGATCCGGATCCATGCAACCCTCAGTCCAGGCTCGAGCCTCAGTCAGCAGACGCTCAGTCAGCAGACCCTCAGTCAGCAGACCCACAGACGAGCGACAGTCAACGGGGGCATCAGAAACTCCCTCCATCTAAATGCCTCCTATTGGCCCGGTGCCTACTCCCGTTTCACGGGAATCATCTGAGGCAGATGGTGCTGGCGCCTCATCGTCCAGGCCTCATCTATCTCCGCCGTCCGGTCTCTTCCTGTCCGACGAGATTCCTGTGATCTCTGAATTCGATGATAGGGGGAGGCCTATTTATATTGAAGGACGGCCAGATTTCCTGAGCGTGGAGGAAGCGTACAACTTCATCCCGTTCGACCCCGTGTATCTTTGGAGTGCGAGGTGCACCAACCAGCAAACGGACGATGCAGGTAAATTTTATTTAACAAGATTGATTACTTAATTATTACTTAAGACTTACAATAGGTTCAATGAATGATATCAATTTGTTGACATTGTATTATTAGGCAATTTCGTTAATGGCACTATAAACGAAAGACTAGAGGCCCCTGCACCGGGAAGAATCTTGAGCAGGCCACCGGGGGAAGGAAAACGCTCATTAGGGCCAATGAGCATGGTGAGGAGATCGAGACATTTGACACCACGCGAAAGTATGCCAGCATGGCCAGGGCCGTCGTGCGGGACAAGGTCCCAATGCTTTGGCCAGATTGGGAATCTGTGCCTCTCTACGTGAAGATGCAAGTGCATAATGCACTGAGTGTGAGTTAAATCGTATTTTCATTACGTAAATTTTACATTTATTAATTAAGTCCGAATAAATATATAATTTTTCCGTTTATATATTCATCTTGCAGGTGTGGTTTGACGTGGATGAATGCCTTATTCACACGTGGGTAGAGCGTCAACTACATATCAGGTGATGTGATTCGAGTTATTTGAGTGTATATCGAGTTAGATTTTTGTTTATCAAGTGTTTTAATATCTCTAACTTTTTTTTCTGGTGTTAATATAGGTATAAAGAGTGGAAGAACGAGCTTTCAAAACATTACACACAGTACAAGGAGCTAGGCCGAGGTTCTACCCCTAGCGAATTCCGGTTTAGGGAGTACGAGTGGCTGTGGCTGGTAGCCCACTTCGAGCACCCCAAAGCGAAGGTATGCATCCTGAATATATTTTACAACCCTAATGTATCGTATCACATTGAAATAGTTAGTTACTAATTTTTTTACATATGTTTATCAAACAAGGCGATTTCCAAGACGAACAGGGAGAACAGCTTGAAAAACACCAAGGCCCATCATGCAGGTTCACTCAACTATTTGGGTTGGTCGAGTAAGGCGCAGCAACAACAAGAAGTCAACCCGTTGGTGTTTATTCATCAGAAGTTCTATCCACAGTACCCTGAAGAAGCGGTAAGTCTTTAGCCTCATTATTTTGTACTTCACATATGCATGTGTTAATAAAACTATTTTTCTCTATTAATTTATTTTGTTTAATAATACGTTATTCATATTCGCTTTTCAATTAGGCGAGAGTGGAGGAGGCGATCACAGAAGTCACCATGAATATAACTCGAAACAACCATCCTGACTGCTCGGAGGAAGAAGTGACCCAGTATGCTTCTCAGATCGATCCGCTTGATCGCCCTATAGCGGCTCAGATCATGGAAAAAGCATGCGGGACTGGAAAAAATACCTATTATTGCAGGGGAATGAGCTCGGCGGGCGAAAGAGTATTGAAGAACACTTCGGAATACTCTACCGGGTCAAGAACTTCAACTTCTAGGAACTCTAACCTGGAAACGGAGCTTCTGAGGACGCGGAGGGAGTTGGAGGAGCAAAAGAGGCAGATGGAGGAGATGCGATAATTGGCCAAGCAGCAGGCAGTCAGAGATGCCGAGTACCGGGTAATGGCCGAGCAACACCGAATTATGGTCCAGCAGCAGACACAAATGTTCACATGGATGCAGACGATGTACGCGTGCCAGACTACCGGACAACCGCTCCCCACACCTCTCCCGGTCCTTGTGTTCCACACTGATCCACCACCGCAGCAGTCACCGCCACAGCAAGACCAGGGTAGCCACCAGAGTTCAAATGATTACGTCCACATGGATTTCCTCGACCCTTAGTGTAGTTGGTTGTAGTTTATTTTCGTATTTTTGCTGTTTGTACTCTACGTTCGACAATTATGTGTGTACTGTTGAACTTGTATTTATACGGTTTCTATTTTTCAGTGCAGGTTCTGGAATTGGGCCCAATCCAGAACCGGCTTTTTTTTGGCAAATTTCTCCTGGTATTGCCGGCGACTTGGACCTAAGTCACCGGCAATACCCCTCATTTTCCGGCCACGGCGGAGCAACATTGCCGGCGACTTGAAAATGAAGTCGCCGGTAATACTTTCACAGGCGCCAAATTTCTGGCGAGAGTATTACCGGCGACTTGTCGCCGGTAATGACTATCACCAGCAACAAAAAAAGAAAGGCCGGAGACTTTAAGTCGCCGGAAATACCCTTAAATGTTGTAGTGATAGCTAAAAGTGCTATAAGTCCACGAAAACACAGAAAACAGAATTTGCTGCACTATTAGCCAGCTTCGACAACAAACTAGAAATTGCCCAGAAATAATCAGCATATGAGTGGCATATGGATGAAAAGATACGGATGTCTAGTTTTCAGAACTACCTTCAGATTGTCGATAGCTAATTTCTAGAAAAAGTTATACCTGTTTTACTGGACAAAGGTCAGAAACAGGGCATAACAAAATCTGCTCTGCAGATCAGCCGCTTCGACAACAAACTAGGATTTTTCTAGAATAAAACAACATATGGATGGCATATTTTTGAAAATATATACACCTCTAGTTTTCATAACTACGTTCGGCTCGTCGATATCTATTTTCTAGAAAAGGTTATGCCCGTTTTACTAGACAGAGGTCTGAAACCGACATAATACATTTGGCTGTGCAGATTGCTTAATTTTGACATGAATCTGGAATTTATTCAGAACGATTCAGCATATAAGTAATATATTCTTGGAAATCTACGGATGTCTAGTTTCTAGAACTTCATCCAGAACGTCAAAAGCTATTTTGTCCGAGGAATGCCAAAACCTAAGGAAAACCCGAGGAGGCCCTTCGATGGATCGAAATGTTTCCTGAGGAGGCCCTTCGATGGATCGAAGGGATCCTCGATGCATCGAAATATTTCCTGAGGAAGCCCTTCGATGGATCGAAGGGATCCTCGACGGATCAAAAAATTTCCTGAGGACATCCTTCGATGGATCGAGGGATCATCCCCGAGGGGGTGCTTCGATGGGTCGAAGGCATACCCCCTGAAAACTAAACTTTTGGGTTATTTTTTTTATTTTTCCTCATGCAAGATTTGTATCTTTGCAAGTATTTCCTCCGAGAACTTTCCGAGAACTTTGAGTGTCTCATTGACGCGGGAATTACATATACTATGTCATGACATAGACAATTTACATTGATTTTGTGCCTTGTCGATTGTGTTTCTATATTATGAGAATGGACATGGGTCTTCTCATCATCTATGCCAACAATTTTCAAGCGAGAATGGACATGAGTTCCTTTGCATTATCTCTAATGTTTGCGGTATGATCCGAATATTAGAGAAACTTATGTGTCAACCAGATGGGCTATGTAAGACAACTAAAAGAGAGTTGTAGAATCAAATAATGTCATGTGAGATGACTTAAGGGATTCAGACACATATAGGATTTGATACAACAAATTGGGATACCCAAGTCGTGATATGATGATCCAGATTTTGAGAAAGTCAATCGGACATCCCTTCTTTCGAGTGAAATGAAGCAAGAATCAGAAATGGTTCATAAGAGATTAGAGTTGGGCACCATTCAATGATGGCTCCATCGTTCAAATGTCGATTAGTGATCGACATCTCTTCCCCCAAGAGGAGAAATCTAAACGCCGAGGATGGCGTGCTAGTCTCCTATCCCGCTTCCCGAGTTCATGGAAACTCCAAGCCTCAACCAAAATCCTCATTGGTTATTTTCAAAGGCTCATCACTCGTTATTGCAAAGCCCACTCATTCAAGAGATTATGATTGAGACCATCATATGTAAAGGACACACAAGTTCTCACTATATAGAATCTAAGGTGATTCTATGGAACGATTCAACCAACTAGCGGACCACTATGATATTTTATGGTGTTGGTTTATAATGCAGACACACTGGTCACGTGTCGTGCCATCTTCCACTTGTAATGCTGCTTAAACTTCTAGCTCAGATCATATGAATATGGGCTCACTACCAGAATCATCCCATTCATAGTCGGTTCGACATAATAATGTTAGAAAGTTTACATCGAAGAGTTTTGATGACTTATATTGCACATCATTGAGATTTGATATTGGTATCATGAAAGGACCCAACCCCGATTCAGTTACCTAAACCGGAATCGAACCCCTTCTGAAAATACGAACCAACAAAAACTTTTCGAAATTTCGGCAGAGTTTCGTTACTAACGTGGAATTGCATAAACCTGCACCCTGAAAATAACACTTCGTCCTATGCCACAAAAGCCAAACCGTGGGCACCAATCCCATCCGGATTTCTCAACATCATAATATAAACAATAAACAGTAAACGTACTGTACTATATATAGTATATCCGTGAAAATCCGTATAAACACGTATCAGAGTGTATCAGAGCGACCACTAGTGTAAATATATACAATATACACATCAGTAGGCGAAACAAGAACCTACTGGAAAACATAGGTAGCTCAGATCACTAGCCTCCAACCGCGACGTGAAACACCAAACCTGAACTGCAACTGGGCACAGAAACCGAAAAGCCCAGGGGAAAGACATAAAACTCGTTAGAGTGAGTGGACGAAAATAAATGTCTTTCACCAAGTAATATATGTTATAAAAACATATGCGAGTCTGAATGTAAATAAATCAAATCAAATAGTATACGAGGAGACGCTGACTCCAACTCGTAAACAGAGGATGCATGGAAAATCTCACGGGGTCACTCATGGAAACGTCCGTGCTAGTACAGTCAGAATCACGGAGTCCCTGACTTCCACGTGATTCATAGCCAGAAAGGCCTCGGTTCCGGGGTACTGCCCCTCGCCGGTCAGGTATGGGTACTGCCCCTCCTGGTGGGCCTACCATCGGGGATCAGCCGAGAGGCAAGTGTATCGATACAACAACGTAACTGAGACTGTACTCTATGTAAATCAAATCATAAACAGTTCGATGCAAATGCATGAAACAATATGTATATATGCATATACGTACTATATACTGGTATAAACATGATCGTATAACACATGCTCATGATAAACATAATCTCGTATGAAATCTCATGCTCGTAAAACCATGATCATGCTGCATGCTCAAGTTCGTAAAACGTATATAAAAGACTCGCAATCAATCCGTGAAAATAAATTGTCCACTCACAGACTCGCGTAACGCGCACTCGCGCTAAACTCGTGGCCCGGCGGAAGATCCCTCGAAAGAAGCATAATCACGATCTCGATCTCGATCCCCTGAATATTCACAAAAACACAACTGATCAAAATCATAGCTCTCAACCCGGTACTTAACCACGGAAACCATCCGTTCCCGGAAACATATTAAACTGAACAAAATAACCGACTAAATTTCCAAAATCTACACTCGAAACCCTCGACTGAAAATCGGCTACCCAAATCGATCCGAAAACCTCTGGACGATAATCAGGACGCGATTACGAGAAAAACGACATTAAAAACACCAAAATCTAAAAAGTTAACCCCTCGC
The DNA here is from genome assembly GCA_946800695.1 of Geum urbanum. Taxonomy (NCBI): domain Eukaryota; kingdom Viridiplantae; phylum Streptophyta; class Magnoliopsida; order Rosales; family Rosaceae; genus Geum; species Geum urbanum. The sequence goes on from OX327012.1 coordinate 5,305,089, forward strand.
AGGAGCTCCGCCGTTGACCGCCGCCGGCGGCGGCGGCGCGCCGTCAACGGTGACATTTTCTGGCGAGGAAGCTCCAGAAATGAAGCTCTCCTCCAACCCAACATTTTCTTCAACTACCACTAAGGCCAATTCAAACCGAAACCAAGTCAATTTCATACAAATCCAAATCGGATTCCTCATCCGGCAACCACCACGGGTTCGCCGGAAAACACACTCTCGCTCCAAATTAATCACTCCATAAGCATCTATGAGGCTAGGGGAGTTGAAACCCCAACCTCCCCACCTCCATAACTCACCGGAGCACAGCTCCCCGTTACCGGCGAAAAATCCCGATCGGCCACGAATCGAAACCCAACAAATCATAACCAATTTCCATAAATTCAAGTACCATTCAACTCGAAATCAAGAGAGGAAGCTATCCTTACCCTTGTCGAAGTCAGAGGTGGCCGGAAAATGGGTCGTCGGACGGCAAAACCAATCGGGAAAGTTTTCCCCCACTGGTCAACGGGTCAAACTGCCATTTTAGGAAAGTCAACGGTGGTCAACGCCAAATAGTGATTTTCGACGATTTTACGACTATTCCCGATATTTATACTCGGGCCTCGGGTCAATCGACGGTCCAAAATGAATATTCGAAATGATTCGGATAAGCTCGAAACAATCGGATAAACTCGTCGAAAATCGAAACTTCGAATAATCGTATAATATTCCTCGGTTATCAGAAAAATCTTCCGGAACCGCCCTCAAACTCGAAATCACGTACTCTACAACTTCCGTGAAGACACTCAACACAAATTCTCGGCCGAAAATATAGTCGCGAATAGAGTCGACGAACCACACATATATCGTAAAACTGCGACTATACACAATCTCGTGAATCGTGCTGAATATTCAACTGATTCTGGTTCGGGTCGTCACAAATCTACCCCCCTTAAAAAAAATTTGACCTCGAAATTTACGTACCTGTTAAGTGAACAGATAAGGATATTGTTCCCGCATACGCTGCTCAGTCTCCCAAGTGGCCTCCTCAACTGAGTGGTTCTACCACAAGACCTTCACTAGCGGAATCACACGGTGCCTCAACTCCTGCTCACGACGATCGAGAATCTGCACAGGCTCCCCTACATACGTCAAATCCTCTCTGATCGGCAACTGTTGTGGAGCTAACATATGTGAAGGATCTGAGATGTACTTCCGCAACATCGAAACATGGAAGACATCATGAACACAAGCCATCTCAACTGGTAACTCGAGTCTGTAAGCAACAGCTCCAACCCTCTCCGTAATCTCATACGGGCCAATGTATCGTGGTCGAAGCTTGCCACGCTTCCCGAAACGCACAACTCCCCTCCACGGAGATAGTTTCAGGAAGACCCAATCACCAACCTCAAACTCTAAACTCTTCCTCCTCACGTCCGCGTAACTCTTCTGCCGATCCTGGGCGATCTTCAATCGATCCCGAATAACTTATATGTCCTCCATCGTAGTTTTCACCAAATCAGGACCAATAAGCCAACGCTCGCCCACCTCACTCCAACACAATGGAGTGCGACACTGCTTCCCGTACAGGGTCTCGTACGGTGCAATCTCAATACTGGCCTGATAGCTGTTGTTGTAGGCGAACTCAATCAAATGTAACTACTGATCCCAGTTTCCGCGAAACTGCAACACACATGATCTCAGCATATCCTCAAGAGTGAATGGTCCGCTCGGACTGCCCGTCAGTCTGAGGATGGAAAGCTGTACTAAATCGCAACCTCGTGCCCAAAGCTCGCTGCAACGCCTGCCAAAAGTCAGAAGTGAACTGACTATCTCGGTTAGAAACAATGGACACAGGCACACCATGCAAGCGAACAATCTCTGATAAGTACAACTTGGCCAATCTACCCACTGATATCTTCCCTGGAAGTGCAAGAAAGTGTGCGGATTTCGTCAATCGGTCAACAATAACCCAAATGCCAGTGTTGCCCGCCGAAGTACGCGGCAACTGGTAGACAAAATCCATCGTAATATGCTCCCACTTCCAAACCGGAATCTCAAGTGGCTGTAGTTTCCCTGCAGGTTTCTGCCTCTCCGCTTTCACCTGCTGACAGATCAAACATCGACTCACGTACGCGGCAATCTCCCGCTTCATGTTGCGCCACCAATAATACGCTCGAAGTGTACGAAACATCATCGTACCTCCGGGATGCATCGCATATGCTGAACTATGGGCCTCATCTAGAATCTCCTTCTTCAAGCTCTCATCTCTGGGCACACATAGCCTGCCTCTGAACAACAACGTACCGTCGTCGCTCAATCGGAACTCTATAGGCACACCATTCTGTATCATGGTCTTCTTGCCCAGCAAGTAAGGATCTGAATCCTGAGCCTCTCGTACCTGATCAACCAATACGAGTCGAACCTGAAAACTGGCCAACAAAGCTCCCTCGTCATCATACCCAAACTCAGCACCTATAGCCCGAAGCTCGGCTAACATCGATACTCTGGCCACACACATATGAAACAACGAGGCTCCAGACTTCCGGCTAAGTGCATCAGCTACAACATTGGCCTTCCCTGGATGGTACTCAAACGTGCAATCGTAGTCGTTGATCAACTCCATCCATCGGCGCTGCCTCATGTTCAGATCCGGCTGCGTCCGCAAGTAGGTGAGACTCTTGTGATCAGTGTAAATCTTACACTGAGCACCATACAAATAATGTCTCCAACTCTTCAACGCTAACACAATAGCAGCTAACTCCAGATCATGCGTTGGATAGTTGGCCTCATGTGGTTTCAACTGCCTGGAAACATATGCCACAACTCTACCATGCTGCATCAACACACAACCAAGCCCCAACTTCGACGCATCACTGTACACAACAAACTCACCACTGTCGTCTGGCAATGTCAGAACCGGTGCGGTAGTCAATCTCTCCTTCAGAAGCAAATAACTCTCCTCGCACGCATCAGACCACTCAAACTTGATGCCTTTCTTCGTCAATCTGGTCAGTGGTGTAGCAATTTGGGAGAAATCCTGTACAAACCGTCGATAATAGCCTGCTAACCCTAAGAAACTCCGGATCTCCGGTATAGTAGTGGGTCTACTCCAGTTCAGCACGGCCTCGATTTTGTCAGGATCAACACTAACTCCCTCGGCCGAAATCACGTGACCCAGAAACTTCACACTATCCAACCAGAACTCGCACTTGCTAAACTTCGCGAACAACTGATGGTCCCGCAAAGTCCGCAACACAACTCGCAAATGCTTCTTGTGCTGGCCCACACTCCTGGAATAGATCAAAATATCGTCTATGAACACAATCACGAACTTGTCCAGGAACCGTCTAAACGCCCGATTCATCAAGTCCATGAAAGCTGTGGGGGCGTTGATCAACCCAAACGGCATAACTAAAAACTCATAGTGCCCATACCGCATCCTGAATGTCGTCCTGGCTACATCAGAGTCACGGATCCTCAACTGGTGATATCCGGATCGAAGGTCAATCTTCGAAAAGACTGATGCTCCCTTGAGCTAATCGAACAAGTCATCAATCCGCGGTAACGGATACTTGTTCCTCACTGTAATCTGATTCAGCTTTCTGTAGTCGATGCACAAACGCATGGACCCATCTTTTTTCGCACAAACAACACCGGAGCACCCCACGGAGATACACTCAGTCGAATGAAACCCTTCTCTAGCAACTCCTGGAGCTGAATCTGCAACTCCTTCAACTCCGCAAGCGCCATACGATACGGTGTCTGAGAAATCGGTCCTGTACCCGACAATAACTCAATAGTAAAATCAATCTCCCGTACAGGGGGTATACCAGGTAACTCCGCTGGAAACACATCTGGAAACTCAGAAACAACCTCAATACTACCAAGATCCGGCACTGCAGCTGTAGTGTCCACAACATGGGCTAAGTAAGCGACACAACCCTTCTTCATCAACCGATCTGCCCTCATCGCGGAAATCAAACACGGTAGTGAAGTGTTCTTCTCGCCACGGAACAGTATCTCGGGTAACCCTGGTCGTCGAAACGCGACCTCCTTCTTGTGACAGTCAAACATGGCCCAGTGCGTCTCCAAGAAGTCCATACCCAAGATCAGATCAAAATCCACAATATCAAGCAGTAACAGATCTGCAGCTAATCCATGACCATCAATAAACACCTCACAATCTCTGTACACCCAACCGATGCTCACAACCTCACCTGACGGATACAACATTCTCCACAACCCCGGAAGTGGAGATGCAGCTACCGTAGCTAATGATAACAGTCTAAATGATATGAATGAATGTGTGGCACCTGGATCTAACAATGCAACTACTGGAATACCAAAGACATGTAACGTACCGATAACGACCTCTGGTGATGCTCTGCCCTCACGTAGAGTCATAGCATGAACCCTCGCCTGTCCGGATGGTCGTCCTCGCTGGGGCTGTCCCTGCTGCCTACCCTGGCCTGCAAACTATGCTGGTCGCGCTCCCGAAGTGGCACCTCGCTCTCCTCCGGAACTCTGAGCTGCCTGATCACCAGCACCAACCAACTGAGGACACGCCCTCGCATAGTGACCCACCTGGCCACAATGATAACAGTTGAGGGTACCTCGCTGACACGAACCAAGATGATACCTATTACACAGATTGCACAATGGATACTCCCTCGGTACAGCAAATGAACCACTAGTACGCCGAGGGTAACTGTAACCGCTGGAACCTGCACTAGCCTGTGGTCGCTGCGGTCTATCCCTCCTCCATCTCGGTCTCTGTCTCGATGCACCAGCTGGTGGTCGATAGGATCCACAGCCCGAGGATGAGGCTGAACCGGAAGTATCAGAACTCTGCCTCTTCGAAGGCCCCTGACTCGGTCCACTTTCCTCAAACCGTCTCGGCTGGTACCTATGCTACCTCTCCTGCTCAATATCCTTGCCTCGGAGTGCTGCACTGACAAACTCATCAAAGTTGTTCCGAGGCATCGTAGTCAAAGTCGCCTTAATATTCAGATTCAATCCCAGCTCAAACCTGCGACACTTGGCTTCCTCAGTAGCCACCATATCCCACGCAAACGAGACAAACGGGTAAACCGATCCCGGTACTCAAGTACAGACAAACTGCCATGCCTCAAGTTCGTAAACTCCTCATACTTGCGCTGCTGGGTAGCCTAATTAAAGTACCTCCGCATAAACAAATCACGGAACAAGGTCCACAGAGTGTCAGCTGAAACTCTGTCGGTGCTAACCCACCAAAAATATGCATCACCCTCAAGTAACCCAACTGCGGCCACTGTCATCTGCTCAGGAGTATACTACAGACGCTCACAAACACGTTCAATCTGAACCAACCATGCCTCGCATATCTCTGGATCAACTGAACCCGAAAACACAGTAGCACCAGCTGCACGAGCCTTGACCACAGGGTCAAAACGCTCTTCCAAACGCAGCACTCGCATCAGCAAGTCGCGCGTTCGGCGATCCTCATCAGGATCCTCTTCCCGATCAACACGGGGACCACGTCGAGGAGGCATCCTACTGATACAAGACAAGCATTAGGTACAAGCAGAAAGAACGTAATCATGAAACCGCAGATATTTGAGAACACACAACACCCGAAGTATTGATGAGTACCGCTGGCCAGTCGGGTCATCACTCCAGTCATGCTGTACCAACTCAAATACCCTAAGCGTCACAACTACAAGAGTCTACAGAATCTGACAACTTAATGCTCTGATACCAAGCTGAAAGGACCCAACCCCGATTCAGTTACCTAAACCGGAATCGAACCCCTTCTGAAAATACGAACCAACAAAAACTTTTCGAAATTTCGGCAGAGTTTCGTTACTAACGTGGAATTGCATAAACCTGCGCCCTGAAAATAACACTTCGTCCTATGCCACAAAAGCCAAACTGTGGGCACCAATCCCATCCGGATTTCTCAACATCATAATATAAACAATAAACAGTAAACGTACTGTACTATATATAGTATATCCGTGAAAATCCGTATAAACACGTATCAGAGTGTATCAGAGCGACCACTAGTGTAAATATATACAATATACACATCAGTAGGCGAAACAAGAACCTACTGGAAAACAAAAGTAGCTCAGATCACTAGCCACCAACCGCGACGTGAAACACCAAACCTGAACTGCAACTGGGCACGAAAACCGAAAAGCCCAGGGGAAAGACATAAAACTCGTTAGAGTGAGTGGACGAAAATAAATGTCTTTCACCAAGTAATATATGTTATAAAAACATATGCGAGTCTGAATGTAAATAAATCAAATCAAATAGTATATGAGGAGACGCTGACTCCAACTCGTAAACAGAACATGCATGAAAAATCTCACGGGGTCACTCATGGACATGTCCGTGCTAGTACAGTCAGAATCACGGAGTCCCTGACTTCCACGTGATTCATAGCCAGAAAGGCCTCGGTTCCGGGGTACTGCCCCTCGCCGGTTAGGTATGGGTACTGCCCCTCCTGGTGGGCCTACCATCGGGGATGAGCCGAGAGGCAAGTGTATCGATACAACAACGTAACTGAGACTATACTCTGTGTAAATCAAATCATAAACAGTTCGATGCAAATGCATGAAACAATATGTATATATGCATATACGTACTATATACTGGTATAAACATGATCGTATAACACATGCTCATGATAAACATAATCTCGTATGAAATCTCATGCTCGTAAAACCATGATCATGCTGCATGCTCAAGTTCGTAAAACGTATATAAAAGACTCGCAATCAATCCGTGAAAATAAATTGTCCACTCACATACTCGCGTAACGCGCACTCGCGCTAAACTCGTGGCCCGGCGGAAGATCTCTCGCTAGAAGCACAATCACGATCTCGATCTCGATCCCCTGAATATTCACAAAAACACAACTGATCAAAATCATAGCTCTCAACCCTGTACTTAACCACGGAAACCATCCGTTCCCAGAAACATATTAAACTGAACAAAATAACTGACTAAATTTCCGAAATCTCCACTCGAAACCCTCGACTGAAAATTGGCTACCCAAATCGATCCGAAAACCTCTGGACGATAATCAGGGCGCGATTACGAGAAAAACGACATTAAAAACACCGAAATCTAAAAAGTTAACCCCTCGCCGGAGCTCCGCCGTTGACCGCCAACGGCGCGCCGTCAACGGTGAAATTTTCCGGCGAGGAAGTTCCAGAAATGAAGCTCTCCTCCAACCCAACATTTTCTTCAACTACCACTAAGGCCAATTCAAACCGAAACCAAGTCAATTTCATACAAATCCAAATCGGATTCCTCCTCCGGCAACCACCACGGGTTCGCCGGAAAACACACTCTCGCTCCAAATTAATCACTCCACAAGCATCTATGAGGCTAGGGGAGTTGAAACCCCAACCTCCCCACCTCCATAACTCACCGGAGCACAGCTCCCCGTCACTGGCAAAAAATCCCGATCGGCCACGAATCGAAACCCAACAAATCATAACCAATTTCCATAAATTCAAGTACCATTCAACTCGAAATCAAGAGAGGAAGCTATCCTTACCCTTGCCGAAGTCAGCGGTGGCCGGAAAATGGGTCGTCGGACGGCAAAACCAATCGGGAAAGTTTTCCCCCACGGGTCAACGGGTCAAACTGCCATTTTAGGAAAGTCAACGATGGTCAACGCCAAATAGTGATTTTCGACGATTTTATGACTATTCCCGATATTTATACTCGCGCCTCGGGTCAATCGACGGTCCAAAATGAATATTCGAAATGATTTGGATAAGCTCGAAACAATCGGATAAACTCGTCGAAAACCAAAACTTCGAATAATCGTATAATATTCCTCGGTTATCGGAAAAATCTTCCGGAACCACTCTCGAGCTCGAAATCACGTACTCTACAACTTCCGTGAAGACACTCAACACAAATTCTCGGCCGAAAATATAGTCGCGAATAGAGTCGACGAACCACACATATATCGTAAAACTGCGACTATACACAATCTCGTGAATCATGCCGAATATTCAACTGATTCTGGTTCGGGTCGTCACATATCATACTTTCATAAACAAACTCAAATGGTCTCGCAGAAAACTACTGTTTTGTGACTACGATTGTAGTCTAAGCATTGGTAATGCGCACCAATATTTTCTGCTTAGGGTTATGCAATATCGCATGCAGCTATACTTCATCGTCTACGATCCACCATCAATCTTATTTTGCGCAACTAGTGACTGTGTGTGAAGATAATATCTCACACTTATGCATATATGTGCCAAAAATTGCTCTGCCACAACACATTATGATGGGTCAATCGAGACGGATGAATACATATGTTGGACATGAGTCTTCAACAAGAATCCACTATAAGAACCTTGGCAGGCGATCTCTTTACTGTTAGTTTTGCGGATGTCACTTTGATGAGACAGTCTTCCCATCGTTAGGGAGAGATAAGAACAAACATGTTCAAATAGGAACGACAAGAAGGGTCGTGTCCTCACTATGTCTCATCATGATCCACAAACGATAGAACATAACATATTTGATGCCTGACACGTTTTCTAGTATCGTGAAAGTGACGAAATCACATATACTTGTTGCAAACATGCCTGTAAGGATTTATGTCTCTGTGAGAGGACATAGCACCACCAAAAGGAGCTGGTTATGGTGCTGCCACCATAGAATGTGGCATAGTGACGTCACAAAGTGGCATAGTGTCTTCATAGGCCATGGATTCCGCTGGAGAGCGTAGGAGACCTAAATGTTTGATAAATTCTCGCCCAAGGAAGGGAGCAAGTTTGGCACAATATGATCAAATGATCATTTATACTCTATTCCATCTCATGAGAATATATTTGGATTATGGTTATCATTGAGGGACGCCTTAATGCTAAAACCAATTCCTCAAAATATAGAGATCTCTACATACTACACTAGTGTACATGAGATTACGGAATTTTGAGACTTATCGAACATATCTACGTTGAAACTCCCGAACATAGTAGCAATTGGCCTACATGGAAAGAAGCAATCCAGATTGAATTATGTTCACTAACAAAGAGAAAAGTCGTTGGGTTGGTGATGCCGACACACTCAAGTGTGAAGCCTATCGAAATGGGTCTTTATTAGAAAGCGTGATGAGAATAAAGAGATTATACTTGCATCATGGTGCAAGGCTTCTCACAACGCTCTGAAATCGACTACGATGAGATAAATTCTCTCGGAATGGATGTCATTGCACTCCACTACATTGTCAGTTTGGTAGTTTTCGCAAAACTTGACATGTAGCTTATAAACGTGGTCATGACGTATCTCTATGGGGATCTAGAATAAGAGATAGATATGAATGTCTCAGATGGACTTCATTTACCCAAATCAAGTGGCTCTAGACCACAAAGCATGTTTGCGATGAGATTGAAACGTTCACTAAGTGACTACTTGATTGGAAAGGGATATGCACATGCGTGTTCATTTATAGAACAAGTTCAGGAGTTGCAAAGTGTTTGAAATCCGAATTTGAGATGAAATATCTTGGGAAGACATGGTTTTGTCTCGAATAAAGGAGTCACAGCTAGTGACGGGAACTCGAGCACCGTAATGATGAAATTCTCCATCATCGGCTTATACTCTAAGATATGTTGCACTTTATGATGATAAAGTAAAGTCTATGAGTACTCTCATGATCTGCTATAGTCTTGACCATTAGAGGGATCCATTTTCGTCCAAGGGATGATGACGAAGACGTGTTAGAGGCTAAAGTGCCTCATATAAGTACAAGAGTGTACTTAGTGTAATACACAAGACTTAGCTCCTCATTCTTGTTGAACTTAATAGCTAGATGTAGCTATGCGCCCACGCAATGTCATTGGAATGGTTTAAAGACAATCTTTTAGTATCAAAGAGTATGAAAGATATGGGCTTAATCTATCCCTATAGAGAGGCCATAAAGAAAGTGGTGTTGGAAGTAAGGGCACCACAAAGAGAGTGGCGTTGATTTCCCTTCACCCCTACACCAACAATCGTTGTGATGTGTTGGCAAGTTTTGCTGATGTTGGATATCTATCTGATCCACACAAAAGTTGTTCCCAAGTTGGTTATGTCTTTACCATGGAAAACACCGCGATATCTTGGAGGTCTACAAAGCAGACCCTAGTCGCTACATCCACGAATCATTCTGAGATTATTACTCTTCATGAGGCAATTAAGGTGTGTATATGGATGATGTCCATCATTACACATATTCGTGAGACTTGTGGATTGGAATCCACTACTGACTCTTGAAATCTAGAGAGCAGACTCTTGTCGCTACATCTTCGAACCATGTTGAGATTATTGATCTAACATGAAGTTATGGAATGCATATGGTTGAGATCCATAAACGCACATATCGAAGATCAAGTGGTTTATGAATCACCACTGATGAACCTACATGCATTATGAGGATAATGTTGCTTACATCAAGGTGATGAAGCTAGATTACATGTAGGGTGACAACACCAAATACATATCGCATAAGCTATTCTATAGTCAGCAAACAATAGCAAATCCTCAAGGTTATGGTTGACCAAGTTTGATTTGAGGATAATGTGACAGACTTTCTAAGTCATTGGCCAAATTCCACATTTGAGAAGCATGTATAGAGCATAGAGTTGCTCAACTTACTCAAGCTACCCTTGATGTTGATATCAGGGAGAGATGCAGACTTCAGGGAGAGTCTAGCGTACACATGAACGTTTCTGGATGTAAAGGACACGTTGTACTCTTTTTCCTTGACTAAGGTTGTTTTTATCCCACTGAATTTTTATTACTTAACAAGATTTTAATGAGGCAACATAATTGTGTGTTATATCATCGTCTACGACGATCTGCACTTTTTTTACTTAGCGAGACTAATTTTTCTCCTGCAAAAGTTTTTAGCTCGACAAGGTTTTTGATAAGGCATCAATGAAACAAATGAAGAAACGTCACCACCATACACCGACACAAGAGGGAGTGTTGTATGATATTTGATGTTCTTAGTTATGGTGGAGATCACAGGATATGACAGTATAACTTATCCAGAGATGTCATAGGATTACTTTCCTGTTTGTACCTCTTGTACTCTTCTATATATAGGAGTTGCTCCTTCATTAATAAAATTACATAATTCATTACTTCAAACTATTCTCTCTACATTCTTATTTTTCTAAAACAAATGTAGATTCAAAATGTAGGGTGGTAAAGACTATTGACATTGGAGTGGAGAAAATGGTAATACAAAATACAGTATATTACTGTTAACTAGAATTTTTCTGATTTACATGTTGCGCATATACTTGAGACTGAGCACAGTTTTAACTGCTAATTTCACCAAACCAACCCATAGTTTAGTAGAACGAATATGTTGGACAACGGCGCATCATCAAGCACCACAACTCAAACTGATGCTCACCCAAGAGCTTCACAAGCCTGACGATTTTAGTAGCCATTATAAACGGAGCCTTCAGCTGCATATTTAAACTGGTGTTCACATCTGAAATGAGGTCTGCATCACCAATAGTATAATCTAATCATCGATCTAGAGCTACCTTCCTGCATTTCTCTGGCTAATTTGATACCTTGGAGGAAAGCATGCGATCAATTTCACCATTCTTGTTGTACATATCCACAATCTTCTTTGCATATGAAGGCATATGTCGATCAGCTCTGCATGTCATCATGTTACAGATATAAAACAACAACAATAACTCTTACAATAGGCAACTAAATCACCGAAATTGCACCTTTGTTTTCCCCAGGTTCTGTTAATGTGCAGATAGTTCCGGATAGTGTGGTAATCGAGTGAATACCGAGCAAACTCCAGCCCCTTGGGACCAATCTGTTTTCAAAGAATCTAATCAGTAAAGCTTTCATCTAATCCATATGATACCTATATTCATCGAGTAGTCATTACCAAATTTATCAAGAAAGCAATCACATTGCCAACAAACTTTGGAGCAGGATCAGGACCCCTTCCTGAGAAACATAAGTTTGGAAAATATAGTTAAGCAGCATATATCTAGCAATTACCAACTAGAACATATTTCCTACAACATACTTAGACCTAAGGAAATTATAAAATTCTCTAATCCTGAACTCAACAACTGGAGGACCTGAACCATATACTGTCAAGAAGGAGAGACACGTACCCATCTTAGCGGTATCATCTGCTTTAACAGTCTCCAAGACAAATGGTCGGCGGTCACCCTGAAATCAATTATATGGCTAAATTACTTTTAGCAAAGAAATTGTAAAAGGAATATTCAGTTTCTCAAAAGCAGAGAAGAAAACATAAATGATAGGATCAAGGACTTACACTACTACTTGTAGGAGTAATCTCCAAATGCTTTTTAACCAGATTGAGCATCTCTTGACCACGTTCATTTCTATAATAGAAAGGAAATAAGTTTGAAATCATTTCTCTACCAAATGAAAATAAAACCTTGCAACATCACACAATAAATAGTCAATAAGGACAGGGAAAAAATAGTGTCAGCATTGATATTACCTTACAGTAACATACTGAGGATGTTGTGTCATGCTGACTCCAGAATATTTAGGCACACCCATATATCCAACCACTAGATCCTGAAATTGATGAGACATATGAGGACCTCCATACTATGATACTAAATAAGTGGATATGTAGAAAGTTATGATTGTTTCAGTTGTTTAAGTAGGTGAGAATATTGTTACGGTATGGTGTCAAATCCGCAAGTAAGTAACATGATGCATGTAACCATGACTGGACAAAATTAAAAATACATTTACTCAAAATTCATAGATATAAAACTCACTGCTAAACCGTTGGTGTAGTCAAAGCAGCTGCAATTCACCATCAAGTGAAACTGGTCAGGCAAAAAAAAGTAACTGAAAAACGAAAACTACATAGGAATCTGTTTGATGATTAAGCTGTCAGGTACTCATAATTCTAAGTAAGGGTCGAATTTTACACCTCTTTGGCAACATTATTTGTCACTTCACACCAGCAATCAGAAATTCACAACATCTATAGCTGTTGAATTTAGTTATCAAAAGTTTCAAAAACTTATGTAGGATAAAACAAGGGAAAGCAGTTACCTATAACAAGAAGGAGCGATTACATCAACCAATTCATTTGCTGGCAAAGAGAAATAAGGAACCTGCATTGATGAAATTTAAGACAGGATGAATTAGCAAGTACGCAGGACTGACATTGTAAGTACCAAACTGAATATACAGAATCTTCATCAACCTACCTCTTCAATATGACCATCCAAATGCTTCAGGTGAACCTATTAAGAGTACAAAAACAAAACTGTATTAATGCAGCTTCGAGTAGAAGAGCCTGTTATGAGATATGATGCCAGTAACAAATGAAAAAAACATTTCTAAAAAACCTCAAATTTATCCCGTAATATCCCAAATTTGAAAACTAAGAATATAATTGATAGCAGTCAAAGCATTATGGTTTAGAATTATGAAGCATGTGCACTTAAAAAAAAAATATCTTAACCCAAACCTTGTAATCTTGCATAAACTCATAATGAAGAACTGTCTCAGGTTCACTACTAGCGGCCTTTAGAAACTTATCAAGCCCTTCACGAGTCCCATTATCCACTGTCAAATGATGGCAAAATCAGTTAAGCCATATAAGCTTACTACTCAGAAATCATACATGTGTTGACTACAGATTACACTAGTACACCAATAGTGCTGGTTTTCATGATGGTAAAAGTAATAAGATCAATTCATGATAGTACATGAATTCCAAGCAAATTAGTTCTCTAGTGTTTAACATGATATAATGAGTTAATGACCCATAATAGTATCTTATTTTCTCCAGGAACAGTAATAGACACCAGTGAACTTGATGTCTAGCAACTCAAAACAATTAAAAGCAAATGAAGATAATGTCTTTTTACCGCAATTTGTGCCTAACACATAAAGCTTGTCCAAATTTAAATATTGCTCCACAGCTCTTAATGCTGCAGTTCAAGAAATTACTCTGCATTACAATAGTACCAGTCACAACAGTGATTAGAAATAAGCAGGAATTTCAAGACAATAGTATGACAATACCTTGCACCTGGCAACCCACACCACAGAATAGAAGCTTTTTAACACCTGCGGCCTATTTTAAGAGTAGCAGGAAACATTTATCTCATGAAAACCTAAATAAAAAGGCTCATACTATAGGCGTAGCATAGAATCACAAATGTGTATTTTAACACAGATCCCCAAGGCAAACAAATAAAACAGATCAAACAAACTCACAAGGTGATAGACTGACAGTTACAGTAATCCCAATATCACTTTCATTTATTTAGAGACAAAACACCATCACAACTCCCTATGAGGAATCATTGTGTATAAAACCCAACATACTTGAAGTGGTGCCCACAAGAAAGAAACGGTATAAAACTATCTACGAGACACACGTACAACGTATCAAGAAGTCTTTCCCACTGGCGACTCCCCCAACGAAAAAATTTCACTCAGAACGTATTTATTGGCTTATATGTATATAAGCTTCTTAAACGGAAACCAGCAGTAGCTATTCGATGTAGCTTACTCTCCAATAGTTTGTTTAAGAAACCAAGAAAGTGCCAAAGACCAACCACCCTATTGGTTTATATTAAGATACATACTTCTATGATACAAGGAAATATAAGAAGGGGAATTACACTTCCTTCCGTCCTCAGGAAAATACTCTCAACAGTTTAAGCACCATTGACGAGACTTGAGCACTAAAAGGACAGATATAACAAGCACAACATACAGATCAAATGTGTTCAGCTATAGCATATCTACCATGCCACTAAAATAATTCAGCCCCACTGACTGAGAGATGACTAGTACAAGCTGGAAATATCTTAATGTATCAAAACTTTTGTATAACCCTAACCTATTTAATGAATATTCCCCAAACATGTCAGTGCCAAGAAAGGATACTTTCCATTTCAAAATTGACTGGTATCAAATTTTTTTCTTTCTTATTTTACATGGATCCTTTGCACTGTTGGTTACCTAGCAGACGAAATGGTCATAAGATTTGTGTCAATAATCTAAAAAGAGAGAATTTCAGCCACCTCAACTAGGGCAAGGGTATTCAAATTCGGTGATAATGTCGGCTTAACACCTTTAGCAGCTAGAACTTCTTCGGGTGTCCTGTTGAGAAAAAAGTCAAAGTAAACATAATTGCAGATGGGCATGCTAGTAAGCAAAATATACTCCTTACAGAGTATAGTAGAAGAATATTATATACAAGTAAATGAGTAGATATGAACCTTGCTAATACAGGCCTTGGAGTAAATCTGTCCTCTGGGTCACTGTGATAGTTGAACTTACATGATTATCAACATTCGAAATGGCAAATATGAAAGCATAAAATAGATAGATGGGGTCTTTTAATATCTACTCCGATATATTTCAGCCACAACCTCTGTACACAAATGACAGCTTCTACCATGCCTGATTTTAGCATTTCTATTGCAATAGTTGTTACTATTCCTGTCCACTGAGCTCCTGCCACCAAGGAGATAAAAAAAAAACATTTACACAGTAAAATTAAATACAAGGAATGATGTAATGAATAAACTTTAGCACAATTTGAAGCATGTTGTTTCTTTATCAAAAAGTTGAAGATGCTCGAAATTCTAAACGATAATAGAAAACTGATGATAGGTCAAAGTTACACTAGCAGAGTGTGTATGAACACGGTTCATACTTAATGACACAGAGTAAAGTAACTAGTCCAGTTCGACAATTATTCAAACCATAGAAGCATATTTCCAGCTCTATAACTACATTGAATCGACCTCACATTAATAAGAAAAAACAATAGATGAAAAGAAAAGGAATTTGAGTTTACAGAACCCTTTGTTCTGAAACAATGCAAGTTATTGTTTTTACGATCCCACCGAAACAAACAAAGTCAAACTAATGGTGAAATGACATTGGACATTTCAATTAAAAACAAAAAGAAGAAAAAATTTCCCAAACTTATACAGAACTAGGTATAAACCATATGATAAGAGATAACAGTACCAAAAGCTGTTCGAGTCTTATAAACTGGTAATTGTTTCAGCGTACATTATCAATTCACAAAAAGTCCCTAGGAAGATATACCAACTGTTTTGAGGGAATATTATTTATGAAGAACTGTACCTTCAACAGGCTTGACTTTACGAGCATACAACAGCTCCTCATAAACACCTAAGTGCATTTCATCTAAAGAATCTGGCTTTCTCCCTCTACCATGAACACCAGGTTCCAAACCCTGATTGCGAAAACAGAAGAGTATTTAAGTACCCAAAAAAGGACAGCAGATGATACACGATTTATGACCCGGGGGTTAAAAGAAATCAAGGATGTCTCCAACTTTAAAGATCAAATTATAGTTCTAGAATCAGTATGATCACTATGATGATATAGAACCTGCATAAAGAACTAACTCGGAAAAATAACAAGCGTAATGAGTTCTGTACATGACAACTAAAGCATAAAGAACCTGCAGCACCACACCAAAACTTACATATATCAAGAATGATGAATGAGTTGGAACCAATGTGTGGCAATGCATCAATAAAGATTGAATTTTTACTCCAAATGTACCACCAACTTACATTTACCAAAGAGTTAAACTTCAATCCTTGATTATTAAGCAAGTAAGAAACAGAGATAAGAACAAGAGGTTACTTCAATCTTGGACATGCCATCTCCTAAAAAAGCACAGGCTTCTTTGACATGGGCAATGTAATACGTGTCACACAATCCACAACTACTGCGCAAACACAAAGTTCAAGGTTAGAATTGAAGTCCAAAATTCACAAGAAAGAAGAATAAAAATTATAAAAGAGAAGCCCTTTTGGAAAATTTGATGACCTGCAATGGTCTTTGGCTGGGTAAGTGCCCCCAGGAGGAATGGGTTTGGAGCGTTGTCTCCAGTCGTCTCTGAGCTTAAGTGACTTAGATTTGAAGTTGGGTTTGGCATCAGGTCCATTAGAGCAAACGATGGAGAGTGAGACAGGAAGAGAAGAGAGCTTGGCGAAGACAGAAGACATTGTAATTGCAGCAGAAACAGAAGAGAGTGAGAGACTTTGCTGCATTATTATGCTGAGGTTGTATGCACCACACATTTTTTCGGGTACTGTGGCTTTACTACTGCATCTGGACACCAAAGTTTACGGCCCAGTATATTAACGATTCACTTTTTTCTTTTTCGGTTTTATTTATTTATTTTTATTTTCGGACAAGTCGGATAAAGATGGCAAATTTGTGACGGTCAGAGTCAATTTTCATGCAAAAGTTACATTACGTAGTTGCATTTTTCAAGTACAAATGATTTAACCAAAGGATAGTTTAATTTGGAAATCAAGATTATATATGCAATACATATACTACATAGTTTTCAAATCAGGAAAGAGGAAGCCAAAGATTTGTTCAACAAGATAAAGAATGTAAATATAGTGATTCAAATCTGGCAAAAAAATAAAACTAAAAACAATCCGAGTTGTAATAGGCAGCAACTCCTATATACACCTAACTTGCACCACGTACTGTATATATCTTCCATCAAATTGTACGTGTTTTGCAACCCTCTCTAGTAGCTAGTCAGTTGCCTCTACGTTCAAGAATCATGTCTTCTGCTCAACCTCGGACTCAAGTTCAACTTCGAGCTGGATCTCGACCTCAACCTCATCCTCGATCTCAGACTCGGACTCAGCCACAACCTCAACCCCAGGCTCAAGCTCAGCCTCAACCACCGGTATGTATATATATTATCTTTAGAATCCACTTATACGTTCACTTTGGTGTTTTCGAACTAACATACATTTGCGTATACATGCAGAGGTGTGCTCTCCAACTAACGTGTCCATGCGTAGGCTGTCTGAAAAAGTTATCGAAGCTAAAAGAACACATAACAAAGAAGGGTAACGTTGATTTTGAAATATACGTAAAATAATGTCTAAGTTTTATCATTCTAGTACGTAGTATATCTAACTTGTTTAAAGTTTGCATGGTGTATATATACATACGTACAGGCTTTCAGGTCTCCAATACTAAGATAGACGAGCTGATCGTGGAAGCGGCTATGTTTCGTAATGTGCCTATAGCCGAATTCGAGAAGGTTCTTAAAGAGAGGCAGAAGCTTAAAGAGGAACTCAAGAAGGTTCTTGGAAAGAAGGTAACCTTTGTAAAGTTTGCAAGATTGGAACTCCCGCCAACGAGAAGCAGTCCTCAAAACGCCGCTAGTACTAGTAGAGCTCCAACACCACAACAGAACAGAAGAGCTGGAACACCAAGGGATGAGCCATCTCAGCAGCACACAGTTCAGACAAGAGTACTTGAACCAGTGGCCTCTACAGAGAGTCGAAATCCATCAGAAGCTCATCGGAGACAAATAGAGCGGATACAGGCACAGTATCAAGCATTTAATGAACTACCACAGATTGACTATTTCAGCGAAGAAAACCCCAAGGGTTGCACCATTCAGTGAGAGTTGCATGCGTAGTTTTGTACACTCTTTTTTTCAACAGTAATAGTTTTGTGCTTTATGTTTAAACTAAGGTCGTTGTGATAAGACTTACTAGTTATAATAGGTAATCAAAACTTGTATGCTTCAGAGTTTTAAATTTTTATGAGTGATGATGAACCTTCACTGTTGTATTCTCACAATTTTGCTTTTGACTTGCGTTTCTTTATTTTATTTTAGAATTCGTTTCGATTAAAGGGAACGTATATATAATTACAAAAGATTAATAGGTTTGAGGTTCGTAGTATTGAGACTAATAGTTTTTTCATGTGGCAAAAGATGAGAAACGATCCCTCTTCTTCTGTTAGTGTAGAACTTTTTTTAGAGTATTATAGGCCTTTCTCATCCTAATGAGACTAGTGTACACTAATGCATACGAGAGCAGATCAGCTGTCCCCAAAATTCTTGTGCCAAACTTGTCACCTCTCTACAAAATGCCACGTGTCCTTAACTTTAGCTCTAACTAAGAATCAACATATTCGTAACCTGAGAGTAGACCAACAAGGCTCCAATCTCAACAGAAAGGAAAAGAATCCGACCACAGAAACACATAAAGTGCATCCCAAAGTAAGCACCTAATGTTGCTATTCGACTCAACAACAATAACACCCAAGAAACCAAAATTGTAAACATCACTTTCCAGATCAACAATTCTTTCTGCGCCTGTGAGCCAAGGAATGGTATGAGTACAACCAAACTAACAGTTGATAATCTGATCTTTTCGTTGACTAATTTTCAAGAGTTGCTTACCTCACTTGACAAGAAGTATATGCATATTTAATCCAAACTCTAGTAATTTGAGTTGGACCTCAATGAGAAGAATCTGGACGGCAATTCAAAAGGTACTCTATGTAAACCAAGAACATGCAATACTTGAAAAATTTACATATCAAATTGAAATACTACAACATTAGATGATTTATCCTTGATAAGGAATTGGAAAACAAAAACGTTCAACTAAGAGTAGATAATCCAATAACATTTCAGATACATTCAACTCCTTTTAAACAAAAATACATGCATACAACCTTTCAAAAAAATAAAAAAATACATGCATACAAAACACAAAAGTGGAGTTTAGCTAACACGTACTAATTCTTTCATCTTCTTTTGAATAAATTTAGAACATGTAAAAGAATTTATATTTCACGAATGTATTCAAGTTCTAACATAACAAACGTCCTTCATCCATACCACCATACCCACATTCGGTTTACCATAATCTTTAGTTCTGTGATCACACATTTACAACTTAACTTTCCAGACCCTCTCACCTCTCTTAACTCTGAAAAACCAAAAGCAAACAACTATCACAGCCTTTAACTACAAATTCTATTACTAATACATTCACAGTTACAAGACAAACTTTTGTATGTTCTCACACTCTATGTTTACAAACATTTGTTTATTCAAGCACCATCTGAAAACAACATTCTCAGCTACATAGACACTGAAAAAAAATTATTGGCTTCTCAGAGTAATAAATACTTTGTGTTCAGCTAAAATCAGTTGGCGCTTTAATCACAAGGAGATTAACATGCCACGAGATTAGACTTATCCAATGACTTCATTTGTACAGAAAGAAATTGACCAACACTACAACATTTTTACCCATTGCCGGCGACTTTTATGTCGCCGGCAATGTTTTTGGACATTATCGGCGATTTTTGCCGGAAAAATCGCCGGTAATGTCTTTTTTTTTTTTTTTTTTACATTACCGGCGACAAAAAATCGCCGGTAATGTCCGTCGCCGGCAATGCTTCGATGGTAATGTAAAAAAAAAAAAAAAAAACGACATTACCGGCGACATACATTTATGTCGCCGGTAATGTAAAAAAAAAAAAAAAAAAAAAAGACATTACCGGCGACATTAATTATGTCGCCGGTAATGTCTTTTTTTTTTTTTTTTTTACATTACCATCGAGGTATTGCCGGCGACGGACATTGCCGGCGACAAAAATCGCCGGTAATGTAAAAAAAAAAAAAAAAAAGACATTACCGGCGATTTTTCCGGCAAAAATCGCCGGTAATGTCAAAAACATTGCCGGCGACATAAAAGTCGCCGGCAATGGGTAAAAATGTTGTAATGCAAGAACAATTTAGTATATATATTAATATTTAAGTTCATACTCGTGAGATCAGTGAGATACCCATCTGCATTGACACTCGCCGGTCCTGAAAGCATGTCCAGCTTTACCTTCATTACAACCCACTTCCCTCGCTGATTGCAGTAAACAGTGTCCGGAAATGGAAAAGCTCTTGAATTTGCTCTTCTTTCAGTTACTCCAAGAATAGTCCCTAATTTCTGGTAAATTCTCCCAGTCCTTGTCGGACATCTGCATCGTCTATCGTACTTCGACTAGGTCGACGAATCCGCATGTCGGGGAACCGATGTCGCTCCCGAAATCGGAGCGTGTCAAATGAAGATGGATTAGGAAATGAGTTCGTATGCAAATTGGTTTAGTTCAGAGAAGAAGATGATTGTACGGCAGCAACGATGATATGGATGGACAAGATTGATTGTGCCGCGTGGCAACCAGGTCAAGTCCAAAATTGTCCAAAGATTGACCCAGTTCTTGTCTGGACAAAAAATACACCGGTGGAGAGTTAAAATTGCAATTTTTTTCACTTTTTAGGGTTAAATCAACGTGCCAACCAGGCTAAACACATACCGGTGAACTTGCTTTAAAGAGTCTTTCCACGAGCATGTCACGCCAGTATTAAATGGGCTTAGCTGTTTGGGCTGTTTTTCATTCAAATTAAGCAAGCTAGGTTTGGAACTCCGGCTTTTTTGGGAATCGATGGAGAGCAAAAAAACCCTAATGAGCATTACATCAGCAGAAGCCCTAACAAAGATCCAAGATTGTCGGCGCTATCTCTAATCCGTTTCAAGACTGTCTCCAAGCACTAGCTGGCTCTCATCACCGACCAAAACTTTCATCGTTGTCACACTCTTCGAAACCCGGGCCTAACCATAAGATTTCAGCTTTTTTCTCTAGCAAAATCCGAGATGACATGTTCAGGTCTATTGCTCTATGAAGCATGATATCTTGTAAAGATCGGTTTGAAGCTCTCAAGAAATCGGTGCATGATGGCTCTAAGTTGAAGATTCTTCAGTATTGCGATGGCCTGTTTCTCTGTCATGTTCATCCAGAATCCAGATTCGGATTGCATGCAACACAGGATCAACCCATATATGTTATTATTCCCACAACAAATGAATTCCGTGCTCTTCATCCTCCAAGTGTACGTACTTGTTTCTGGGGCTTAGAGAAGCCTTTACATTATTGTTTGGCTTATGACCCTGCAAAATCGCCATACAACAATGTAGTGTGCGTGGTTAACATATGAAAGCTCCTTTCTTCCCAAGTCCCTCTGACGCAAACAGGCACTATGACATGAAGTGTACACCGTTGCACTTTGACAACAACAGTAGCGAAAACGCCGTGTACTGCATGTGGAGTGGAATTTAGACTTGGAGTAGATGGTAAATTTAAGAGACGAGAAACCGATGTAATGTACTACTATGACATCGATGAAGAACGTTTGGGCCTCATGGATACTCGTCCCCCAGTTCCCTTGGCTATCAAAAGTATTCCTTTAAAAGATGAGCGTGGCAACCAGGGGCACCTGTATAAGTCTCCTAAGTTATGTGAACAGTTGGCTCATAGGTATTTTGGAGAGTGCGGTGGCCGTTTGTACTTGATTGAGATCTTTAAACATTGTAAGAAACAATTAGATGTGATGGAGATGGAGAGGGACTATTCTGGCTGGTTTGTCAAATACCATGTTGATCTTAATATGATAGTCGCAGGTGTTCCACGATTTAATTAGAATACTTTTGTTGTCTTGGGCCTTTTTGGAGATGCCGCCATAAATGAACATGGGGATTCTTCAAATGATCTGCTTCTACATATGCCTGTTAAGGTCATATTTTTCAATCTTACTAATAAGGCCTTCAAAAAATCTGTCTAGTTAGCCGATCAGGAATTTTTGTAGATCTAAAACATAGTTTAAGGAGTATGATTTTAACAACTCGTCCATATGACGGGGGAGGATGGCAAGTATAGTTAACTTCCCTTACGTGGAGACTTTGGCTTTTGATTTTAATGTATGTATGTTATGTTCTTCTACTAAGAGTAACTCTAACAATTTTTCTATAATTTTTGCAAATGAGGAAGCAAAAGTCGAAATTTCCAAAAAAATTATGCTTCGATCAATTTCAACAGCTTCTCTATTTTACATATTTATGCATTTATTATAACTAAGTCTTTTTTTTATTATAACAATAAAATATTATTATTTTTTATTGAGACTTGCAAAAAAGTGCTTGTGGAGAGCTTTAGGGGATATTGAATATTAATGGTAATCACTCCTTCAAAATTTTGAAGGTTGCTGTAGATTAGGCGAATATTTTGTTTTCTCATGTTTTTCTTGAAGTTGCTCTAAACAAAGTAGCTGACTTAATTATATATAGAAAAATCCCCACCCGTACGGGTGTGGTGCACAGTGGACGAAAAATTTATAATATTACTCTCTACTTTTATCTTCTTTATTTGTAATTTAAATATTATTATAAGAAATATTTTTGTTAACTTCAAATTTGATAAAGCATTTTCGCTTGACTTATAGAGATATATATTATCGTTTAGATTTCCCAAGAAAGTACCCCAAGGCCCAAGGGTGTGCATCGAATGAGAGTTACATACGTACGTAGTTTTTTATTGTTATTTTTCAAGAGTAATAGTTTTGTGCTTTATCTTGTAAATTTTGAAATCTTATAAATGACGTAGAACCTTCACTATTTGATACTCTACTTTGCAGTTGACTTGAGTACCTTTTTTCTTTTTTGAGAAATAAGTTTGAAGACTGAATGGGCTTTGTTGAGACGGAACTAGGTCATTGGGATAACGGTTTGAAGTTACGGGAATTCGCAACGTAATACAGAATTCTTTTCGATTAAAGGGAATTTGTATAGAATGACGAGTTAATAGTAATAGTTTTCAACTTTTCATGTTGCAAAAGATGAGAAACGATCCCTTTTCTCCTGTTTGTTTAAAACTTTAAATACATAATATATAGGCCTCTGTCATTGTAGGCCTCTAATTCAGAAGACATCACTATATATCTGCTCTCTCGTTCTCTCTGTTTTGTGTTCTCTCATCGTAGGTTTTGAAGAAATGTCAGACCATATACCTGACGATATTGTGAACAAGATTCTCCTCAAATTGCCTATCAAAAGCATAATCAGATGCACCATAGTGACCAAGTCATGGAGGTCTATGATCATAGACTCAAGCTTCATTAGAGACCACCTCGAAGAATCAAAAGGTGACAGAACAGGTGAGCAACTTCTCCTTGTCAGGTCGACTAGTAAGCATCGTCCTTAGAAACCAACTATTAGAAAGCTGCAGAAAGATACCAACTTTGGAACCCATCAATTAGAAAGCTTTATATTTTGCCTCCCCCATTAGTCCCATCATCATTCATTATCAACTCAGAAGAAAGATTCGAAAACAAAGACTTGGAAGTTTATTTTGGTTTCTCTCTCAAAAAGAAAAGAAGAGAAGAGGAAGATGATGGTTTTTGCTATGATTCACATGCCATGACTATAAGTTTTTCAGTATTGGAAAAAATATTTTTATTGTAATTAGAATTAATTTTTGTAGATGTGATAGGATTGTGTAAATATCTTTTCTTTTTGGGAAATCACTTGTAGAACTATATTAACCTCAAAATTGGGATGAATAAAATCATTATATTCTCCCTTAAATACTTTTCTACTTGGTATCAGAGCGAGTTTCTCTCCAATTGCATCCCGAGCCTGATGAGCTCGAATTGAAATCTAAACCAAATTGAATTGGGCCCAACTAAATGAATGAATTGGGCATTCAAAAAGATGTGTTGGCTCCTAAATATACTTCCACGTGTTAATTTAGAGTTAAGTTGCACATGCAGGGGCATGTTGGATTAGAGATTCCATATCGAAATAAGGCAAGATGAAATATAACTTTAATGAATGTAGATTATTCCTAATTATACTGAAGTCTTTTGTGGATAAAACTTAATACCTTAAAGGTGACTAAATCGAGGCAATATCGATACAATACAACTATATGTGTCACGCTTTGAATCTTAAAGTTCAGAGAAATTGGGACCTGGGTGGTCGAGGTGTACTCGTTAGCCACGAGGTCATGGGAGAGACTCAATGCTGTTGAGATTCCTGAAGATTTTGAACTGAATAATAGACAAGTTGCTGCTCTTATCAATGGTACTCTGCAATGGGCGATTGAATCTAGTGAGACATTGCGTCGTTTGACTTGGCCGAACACTCATTTGGCAAGATTTTGGTGCCAAAAAGTTTGAGAAAAACAAAGCATTGTATTTCGACATGTAGGAAGTCACTTGCTTTGTTTAACTTTGCATGCACAGATGAAGACCCAAGTTCTGGTTTACACATGTGGATCATGCAAGAGTATGGTGTAGCATGGTCGTGGACGAAGTTATTCAGCGTATATCATCCACAGTTTGCATATCACCAACCATTCTCATACGAGCCAACTCGACTGGTATTCTCTGGTACACAATTTTGTCTGAAGAAGTCGAAATGTTCTAGGTTGTTGGTAGGGGATATCAGTTGCAACCCCGTAGTCCCGTACGAGTTGAAGTCTATGGAAATCATAAGTACTACTCCTTCATGGATTCGTTCCTAGAGAGCATGGTGTTACTTGATCAATCCTCTGCAATTTCCTTTTGACAAACGTTGAACCCCTTTGAGCTCTTTACCTCTATTTGCAAGTGTTGTGGCCTGCTATATATTTCTGCATTCTTCCTTCTTTGGTTAGTTCACTTGGTTGCCATATTAAACATAGATTCCCAAGTTTCCTTTTCTTTACCTTGAAAAGCATTCAAAAACGTAACATATCACATGTTACATGATTAATATCTAAATGTATTCACGACGTAGCATACAGATAAATCAAAAATGGGTAAAATACGTATAAGGTCAGTTACGTAAGATTAGTTACGTATAAGGTCACCTTACTTTTCTTTCATAATTAAGGTCATTTGATAAAACAAAAAACCTTGAAGTTTGATTAATTTACGCTGAATGCCATTTCTCTTTTCCCTCTTCCTTCACACCATAAATCAGAACGAAAGCAAAATTCAAACCCTGCCCAAGCCCTAGCAGAGCTCCATTCTCCTCTTCACTGTGATTCTGCCCATTCCACATACTTCCTACTTCGAATTCCGTCACAGCAGTCCAGCATCCATCTCCACTTCGATTTCCGTCGCCAGCCTGTGGTTTCCGATCACCAACGAGCCCGACACCGTCCGACGCCACCCCTACAGTCAAACGCCACCGTGTCCCTCCCTCAATTTCAGGTCTCACTCTCTCTCTCTCTCTCTCTCTCTCTCTCTCTCTCTCTCTCTCTCTCTCTCTCTCTCTCTCTCTCTCTCTCTCTCTCTCAGGTTTGATTCTCTGTCTCTTTCTCTAACACTAAGGTCCTCTCCCCCTCCCGGCAGCTTTAAGACAATGGCTCTTCCGGCTTCAAACCCTGGCCTTGGTAAAAAGCGCCGCCCGAAGCAACAAAGTGCAGCTCATGCAGGTGAGGGATTTAGTGTGGATCTGCTGTGTGTAGTGTGTAGTCCTGTGCTGAATAGTTTGTTGTTTGCTCTTAACTAGTTTGTACTCCTGTCTTGAGTAGTTTGTACTGCTGTCTGTTAGTAGTGTGTGGATCTGTTGTGTGTAGTGTGTAGTCATGTGCTGAGTAGTTTGTTGTTTGCTCTTAACTAGTTTGTACTGCTGTCTGTTAGTAGTGTGTGGATCTGTTGTGTGTAGTGTGTAGTCTTGTGCTGAGTAGTTTGTTGTTTGCTCTTAACTAGTTTGTACTCCTGTCTTGAGTAGTTTGTGCTGCTGTCTGTTAGTAGTGTGTGGATCTGTTGTGTGTAGTGTGTAGTCCTGTGCTGAGTAATTTGTTGTTTTCTCTGAACTAGTTTGTACTACTGTCCTGAGTAGTTTGTACTGCTGTCTGTGAGTAGTGTGTAGAACTGTTGTGTGTAGTTTGTAGTCCTGTGCTGAGTAGTTTGCTGTTTTCTCTGAACTAGTTTGTACTACTGTCCTGAGTAGTTTGTACTGCTGTCTGTGAGTAGTGTGTAGAACTGTTGTGTGTAGTTTGTAGTCCTGTGATGAGTAGTTTGTTGTTTTCTCTGAACTAGTTTGCACTACTGTCCTGAGTAGTTTGTACTGCTGTCTGTGAGTAGTGTGTAGAACTGTTTTGTGTAGTTTGTAGAATTTATGTAAGTAGTATATAGTGTTTTGATGGTCTGTCTTATTGTTTTGCAGAAAATGCACAAATCGAAGACCCTAAAAAACCCAAGGTCCAAATCAGATCGTCATTGAGAGGCTTCTGCAATATCATGGCTAAACTGCATACAAAATTGCCATCGAAAACAGTGAGGATCTTGCAAAAAACACCATTTGGCAGTTTCATATGGTTGTTTTCACAAGGCTTGATGACATCTGATGATTCCCACAAATCAATTGACGATATCACAAGAATCGCACGATTTTGGGATGTTGAAAACAGAGAGCATTCTTGATTGGTGGGAAGAAACATCATCTCACAACAGATGATGTGGAAAAAATCTTTGGTCTTCCAGCTAAGGGCATGATTCTTCTACTTTAATGTGTTAGTACGTTTGACTTTTAAGTGATTCTTCTAGTTTAGTGTTATTTACATGTGTTTTGTTTCTGATCTTGATGCTCCAGGCATGATCCATGATATGGATTCCAAGACTGAGAGAAGACGCGATTCAAGCTTCCTGCAAAGATACAAGATTCAGGATTGTATGCCGATATCAAAACTTGATAAGGCTCTCGAGATGGCTGCCCTCGGAAAGAAGAATGACAACGACACTGCAATCTGGTTGGTTATTTATGTGTTGTCCACATTCTTCTTCGCTAACTCCTCTTCCATAGTCACGTGCAGCATAATCAATGTGGCTCAAGCTTTAGATGGCCTTCATAATTACAATTGGGCGAAGATGGTTCTGAGTTATCTGGAGAAAGGGCTGGACAAATCGAAAGAGAACCCGACTTCTCTTTCTGGTTGTTTCCCGCTAATTATGGTATGCCCTTGTTCCCTGGTTGTGTATCTTAATGGAGAAATCTGTATTGATCTCTAATAGTGTATTTGTAGACATGAGTAGTATATTGTGTGGTCAACAGTAGTATATAGTGTGGTCAGCAGTAGTATGAAGTGTGGTCAGCAGTAGTATATATGTTAGAACAGTAGTGTGCTTGTGTGATGTGATGTGGTCTCTAATAGTGTATTTTTTCTGGAACAGTATTGGGTTGCTGAAAGGATAGCAATCTGTGAAAGAGTCGCATCAAGGAAGGGTTATCCTCTCAGATTTGCGCACTGGAAGCTGATGAAGCTGCACACTCAGTTAAGCAAGCTCTCTGACGAGGAGCTAGGAGAAAAGATGCAGATCAAGAATGAGAAGGTACAGGTGAGGGACGACAACTTACACCTACTTGAAGAGAGCATGGATGCTCCATCATTCAATATGTGGGTAAGTATCAACGTGTTGAATTCAGTAGTATATACATTGAACACTAGTAGTATGTACTGTTGTCTAGAGTAGTGTTTCCTGTGTTCTGTTGTATGAATTCGTGCTTTGTGATTTAAATGTGAAGGAGGAAATATCCAGGGAAGAGTTGATGGAGAGGGAGAAGAGAGCCCAGGAGAACCTTGTTGAAATCATCGCTTCTCTCCAAGATATGGCAGCATCACAGTCATCTCCAACACAGAAGGAGGTTGACGATACTCAAAACATGATCGCCAAACTTGAAGACCAGAAAGTGAAGATGGCAGAGCAAAATCAATTCTGGATGCAAATGGTCGACAAGTTCATACGTGAAAAGGATGAATGCGCCAAGAAAGTGGAGATTATGAAGTCGAAGATGAAAGGCAAGACATCCACCACCCAACAGAACTCCTTGAAGGAACGAGATGAAGCTTACAAGCTGCTCCGAGAGGCCTATACCAAGATTGCTTCGTTGGAGTCGAGGAACAAGGAGCTTCAGCGTGAGCTAGACCAAATTAAGCTTATGGATTCTCAAGTTCCTTTTTCGGAGGGAAACAACTCAGCAGACGAGGAGGTCATTGACTCTATCTGATAAAGTGTTTTTCTCTTATTTCAATTTCCAGAACGCTTAGTGTGTTGTTTCCAATCTGATTACAGAACGAGAAAGAAACTGAAGAAGAAGAAGAAACTGAAACAGCAGAAGGAGAAGAAGCAGACGAAGAAGAGACACAAGCAGACGAAGAAGAGACACAAGCTGAAGAAGAAGAGACACAAGTTGAAGAAGAAGAGACACAAGCTGAAGAAGAAGAAGCAGTGGAAGAAGAAGCAGAAGAAACAGCAGAAGAAGAAACAGAAGAAACAGCAGAAGAAGAAGCAGAAGATGAAGAAAAAAAATGATGAAGAAGAAGAAGGTGAAGAACAAGCCGGAGATGAAGAAATCAACCTGGTATGTTGTGTATTAGTGCATTTACTGATTTAATTTCAGAAATCTGCGAAAACATTACAACAGTTTATTGCATGTGCTACTGTAGTTTTCACATAGTACTACTCTAGGTGTTGGATAGTACTACTGTACTGGGACTTTGTGCATGCCTGTAATACTATAGTTTTCAAAATGTACTACTCTTGTTGATTTTTTTGTTTGTTTTGAATTTGATGATAAGCAGGGCAGCAGTGAAGATGCATATGAGATCAGATCGAAATTTAAAAATGATAGCATGGCCCTCGCAGCGACACGACAACTGAGGTCGCGGAGTGGGAAGGTTGAAACAAGCAAGCGGAAGTCACCTCCTTCGATGATAAAAGCTGTCAAGACCAAGAAGAGGAAGACTACAACAAAGGACCCGCTTTATGATTACCGAGTTGCAAGAAGAAACACTAGAAGCAAAGCAAAGCCCAATTAGTTCTTTATGTTCTTTCTATTCTGTTAGGCTTCATGTAGTACATTCTTCTGTTATGGTCTGATGTACTGAATACTAGTAGTTGCGTTGTGTTTAAGTAGTACCCAGGATGTTTGTTAGTAGTACTTACTAGAAACTGCAGTAGTGTTAGTAATACACTACATTTTTGTGAAGTAGTACTTTCGGTTGTGAAACAGTAGTACTTACACATGTGTTGAAGTAGTACACTTAATGTTTTGGAGTAGTGCTTACAATGGACAATAGTCGTGTTAGTACACTAAATTTTTGTGAAGTAGTACTTTCTAATCTGAAACAGTAGTGCTTACTCGATTAATCAGTAGTATGTGCTACATTTGTTGTATGATGACTGTACTACTATTATTGTTGGATAGTACTAATGTAGTTGGTTCCACACACAAATCGTTGCCGCATACAAAGAACAATTGACCAACACAAAATCACAAAAACCGAAGAACAACAAACTCGAATTAGTATGTTGAAACAAAAAATCACACAAAGGAAAAATTACGTTAAGGTAGCACCTATTCTGTTCAGGCCGAGTGTACTACTGTAGACTGTTGAATACACTACATGTGAGTAACGTAGACACTAGTTAGCTGTTGATGACTTTGGTACACGTCAATCTGTTATGTCTTCCTTTTTCGCCACAACGACCACATCTGATTGGCCTTGGCGCCTTCCCACCTTCAACGGAAGACTTCATGCGAGTATCCTTTGGACGACCGGATGGGATTCTTGTCAACGGAGGCTTCACAATGGCCGGTTCATTCAGAGCATCATAGTAAAACTTCTCAATGTTGGGTATTGGCTTAATACCAAACTCGTAGGCAGCCCTGTAACTTCCAACATCATAGAAATTCTCGATGTAAGAGTAAATGGACTCAATACCGGCATGTTGTATAACAGCTAGTGCATAGGGACAGGGAAAAGAATCAATCTGCCAATGTCGGCAACTGCAACTGTATGCCCCGAGATCAACCGCCACAATCTTTAATGCCTGGACTTCATACAAAGTCTCACTAGACCTTCGAACTGTCCAGTGCCTCCCCACATTCATCCCAGCCTTTAAAGTCTCCTCCATTTTAGGACACAACGTAGAGGTCCAAGTTTCTGATCTCATCTTCCTTTCAGCCATCATCACCATCAATTTCTATCTCAAACCCTCCAACATCTCAAAAATAGGAAGCCGACGCAATTCACGTGTCCAATTATTGAAAGATTCGGCCACGCTGTTGGACATTTCCCCATATCTATTACTTTTGAAGAAGGCGTTACACCACTTCTCCAAAATCAGTGACCTCAAGAAGTTCCTCATAAGATCTTGACCAGAAATCAACAACTTCCGAAGGTTGAATTCATAGCAAGCAACTGTTGGAGAGTATGCCACCGTCATGAAATCATGAATGATGGTTTCCACGTCATAAACACCCATTTTCTTCTCATAAAGCTTTTCCACATTCTTTTTCAGGTGATAGAAACAGTAGGAATGAGGAGAGTCGGGGAATGTCGTAGCCACAGCATCCAATAACCCTTCATGTCGATCCGTGAAGAAAGTAATGTTCCTTCCTTGTGGTGACAAAATAGTGTAGAGATGATCGAAAAACCACTTCCAATTGGCTTTATTTTCAGAATCCACAACAGCAAATGCAAACGGGTAGAATTCTGCAAATTTTTAAGAGATGGAGTTAGAAAAAAAAACACTTGGATACTTATTTCTATCACATGGAAAGCACTACAACAGTTGGTTGAAAGTACTACTGTAGTTTTCAGAATGTACTACTCTAGTTGTTTGAAAGTACTACACTACTGGGACTTGATGCATGCCAACTAAAACTTTGATTGTACTACTGTAGTTTCCAGAATGTACTACTATAGTAGATGGATAATACTACTCTACTAGGACTTGGTGCACGATAACTAAAACTTTGATGTCTGTAATATTGTATTTTACAGAATGTACTACTCTAGTTTTTGGACAGTACTACTGTTACTAGTTTTAGACACTATCCCTGAAACTGAAAAATGAACCTTCGTTCCCGTTCTTTCCAGTGGCACAGAGCATGTAACCCTTGAACTTGCCCTTGAGATGAGCAGCATCGACAAACAACATAGGCATGCATGACATGAACCCCTTAATACAACCACCAAAACATAAGAAGAAGCGTTCAAAACGTCTAGTGAGCGGATTCACCTCCAAGATGCAATGAGAACCGGGGTTGGTAGCCAACACCTGCTCACGATACCACGACAACTGGGAGTAGGAGTCACCTTCGTTGCCCCGTACAGAACATGCAGCCAACTCTCTTGCATACCAAGCCTTGTGATAGGACACATGCAAGCCATAAGAAGTTTGCAATGTTGACATGATTTCTCTCGGCTTTACATAAGGATTGGACTTCAACTCAGAACAAACAATGGACTTGATGGCATGAGGACCAAGATGCTTACTCTTTTGGTCACGAATACCAGCGGTACATGTATGAGTGTTATTGAGCTCTCAGATGACAAAAAAGTTATTTGCCCTACATCTTAGAGCACGAACTTTCCAGGGACAGCTGCCTTCATTCTGAGAACATTGT
Organism: Geum urbanum; assembly: GCA_946800695.1. Lineage (NCBI taxonomy): Eukaryota > Viridiplantae > Streptophyta > Magnoliopsida > Rosales > Rosaceae > Geum > Geum urbanum. The sequence goes on from OX327012.1 coordinate 5,337,194, forward strand.
GCAACAATTCTATCCTTGTGATTTCTGAAGTACTTGAAGGTAAAACCAGACTCGAATGCATAACGATTCAGCTTTTCCCTAAACTCGACAACACCACCTTCAAACTTTTGATTGACATGGCTGATATAACTTGCCCATTCATTTGTCAAGTAAAGAATCGGAGCTTCTGGCCTAAAGCAAGACAAATAATCATTTGCATCAAACAATTTATTTGAAGACGACGACGTGCAAGTCAGAGAAGAAGAAGCTTCATCAAAAGAGGATATGTCGGAATGCACAAGAGTACCCGAACTACTCTGCCCACAATCCCTACCAACAATATCCACAGACGATACCTCAAGTTCGATCATGGTCTTCATCATCAATTTTAAATCCCTATCGCAAGATATCATGCAATTCGGATAGCGTGGCAATGAGAAACCAAGAGTGAAAGAGTACGGTCTCAAGCCAGGAAGACGCGATGACACTTCCATCACCATATCAATGAAAGTTTTAGTAGGCGTAAGATCAAACATGATTGTTTTGTCGATGTAGGTGCACTTCGCATACAAATCAAAATCCATAGATCCCAATCTGCAAATCAAAACAAAAAATACTTACAAAAAAGAAGTAGTATCCTTACTACACATCAGTAGTGTATTCACACAATGGGACACACAGAACACACAGAACAGCTGACTAGAGTGTTCAATGGGATAAAGTAGTGTATTCAATCAACAGAGGTAGTACAATCAAGTCAGAACACACACAGAACATGTAACTAGCGTGCTCAATGGGATGCAGTAGTGTTCTCACTCAACAGAGGTAGTACTATCAACTCAAAACACACACAGAACACACAGCACAGGTAACTAGTATGTTCAATGGGATGCACTAGTATAATTGCTCAACAGATGTAGTACTAACAGTCTATAACTTGTCATAATTTATACGAAATATCAAAACACACAAATTAGCCACATCAATCACACACAAACACTAAAAATAATATCACTGCAATTCGCCATACATAATCCAAAGTAGAAGAATCAAAATCGGAAAACCGAAAATCGAAATCGGTTTAATCGAATCAAACAATACATCAAATCAAACAAAACAAAGCACAAAATATCTACAGGTGAGCAGAATGGAAACCTTACCCAAGCTTTTATCACCGAAAACCTCCGATTCGCCGGAACTTCTCCTCCCAAATTCGCCGGAACATCTCTCTCTCTCTCTCTCTCTCTCTCTCTCTCTCTCTCTAACACAAACACACAGAGCTGATTCGAATGGATGAACACAGAAGCTCTCTCTAGAACATGCACAAAAGCTCTCCCTCTCTCTCCATTTCGGTGGTGTTTTGAATTCAATTCAATTTGAATTCAGAAAATATCTATATATACGAGGGGCAAAAGTGAAAACTGAATTTTTTAAATGATTGTATAATGACCTTATGTGTGTAAAACTTATACAATAACCTTATGTCTAAACTAAGGCCTCTAAGTGACCTTAAGTGTAATTTCCTTATCAAAAATGTATCAAAAACATAACTTTGTTAAAATATTCCTGCTCTTTTCACCTGTTCATTAGCGACATATGCAAATATTACAGTAGAATACTACAGAAAGTCAAAACAAAAAAGCAATAGAAACAACAAAACCATAAAACAGACGCATTATGGTCTCATGAATCTCCCCGTGTACTGCTTATAAATTATAATGCTCTTTCAAAAAATCCCCCAATTTTGAGGAAATTCTCAATCAGAAACGATGAATGACGACTTTCATTGTCATGTCTCACATGATATTTATATTACAGTTATCTATCAATGGGAAGGCCTCTCGATTCATGAACATGTTGAACATATTTCTATATAAAACTTCAAAAAAAACTCAGATATACAAATCACGGCCCTACATTCCAACAAGGAAGTGAAAGGAAAACAAAACCGGATCTTAGCATAGGCACTACTGAGAAGCTTTATCGACTTCCATGTTACAGAAGCTTACTAGTTCTTCGTCTTGATGGCCCTCCAGGAAAAAGTTTCATAATCCATCCCAAGACTCTTTCCACTACCTAGACATGAGTATGGAGTAACATGAATTTTCTTCAATGCAATTTTTAACATAAATAACATTCTACATATCAGTTGAATACCACTGATTAGATTTATGTTCTTGTTGTTATAATATAATTATTAATTTTATCATTATTAGTTTATGGTAATTTTAGACAAAATTGTTCTTTTGACAGATTTTATCGGAAGCAAAAAATAAATAAATAAATAATATATATATAAGGAAGCATGCAGCCCAGTAACAACGAATTGAAATAGAAATACACAGTACCTCGTCTCCTTCATCTGCATATGGAGTACTGTCGGTCACATCCTGCAAACTAGGTTGCCTGATTGGAACACCTTCATTAGCCATAGTTTGGGCAGTCAAAAGCTCAAGTCTCTGAGTTTGGGCTTCAAGTTTCCGGGACAATTCATTATTTAGTTCCTTCATAATTGAAAAGAAAAATCAGTAAACATTGTAATAGGCAATATGGACTAGTGAAACAATTATGAGCCAAACACCAGATCAATACATAAGAAATCAAGTGACCGGTAACTGAGTGTTGTGATTTCAAGACAATATTTCCCACTCGAGAGCACTAATACAGAGATAAATAACTCATTTTACAATTAACTCCAAGTTAACCCCCCCCCCCCTACTTTCATGACAAAACTGATTTTTCAACCCGTGCTCTCCAGTGTTGGTCATACCAGATAACCTTGAAATTGCAAAGAACCTTGATCATAAAGAAAATGCACATTTCCCATCTTTATAGATCTGGTCAGGTGAAAACCAATCTGATGCCCCTTTTCCTGTGTAGTGCCACACAAATTGCATGAATTGTACTGGCATACGTATCTGGTATCGTACGATTGACATAAGCATGCTCCAAATTCTAGTCCATTTACGGAAAAATTAAGTACTTCTGTGCCTCATTTGGCATAACCCATCATCAGTGATGTATAAAAGTGCATGGTGTCCACTGTCAACGTAGAGACATATCTAGTAGCCTGAACAAAGCTTCCTTTCTTCACAAAAGGGAATACAAAAAATAGAAGAGCAGTATGCTAACTAGGGTATGAAAGAAGAAGAATGCTACCTTCAACTGGGAAGAAAGAGATGTCTCAGATGCCAAAGATTGTATCAACTCTTCTTTCTCTAATGCTAACTGCAACAACAAAGCTCTAGATATTATTCTGAATTCTGTACTGATCCACAAGAAAATAATTATAGAGAAATAACGGGTCGCAGGTACCTCAGAAACTAGTGTACTGATGTTCTCAATTGTTCGCATCTGATCGGGAGGTATGACTACTGATGAGAAACTTGACTCTGCATTTTCAGATGGCATGGGAAAACCAGAGGCATCATGCATCTGCTGCCCTAAGGTATCCACAGTGATTTCCTCGTTTGCTTCAATTAGTGAATTGAGCCACAAAAGTGAGATCAGGGTCATATTTCGTTCATAAGTAAAATTATTCATTCCTCAGTACTAAACTGATGTCTGAACAATTTGTAGTGTGCACTGGAAAATCAGCAATTGACTGCTAAAAAAGATGCAACTAAACAAGCCTTCACCATAATCAATCCTGCTGTTACTTTAACAAAAATTTGCTGACTCATCCTCACTTCTTTCTGATTAAAACCTATCTCATTTTGAGAAAGAGAAAAATATCTTTTTAAACTCTGAATTTCCTGAACTGTTGTGAGCAAATAATAACAGAAGTTGACTAAAAATACCTTATGAGAATTTTAATAATACAACACAGAAAGCCAGAATGTGATTATCTTCAGGCATATCTAATGGTGCTTTTCAAAATATTGGCATATTTGTGTGCATGATTAATTCTCTCATTGGCAATAAATGTTTGTTACTTTGTTTTCAATATATACAATTAGCTTCAATAAGATATTTCTTACTTACTAGAGGGTATAGACTATTGAGTGATTTGATACTAACAGATTTGATTTGGTCCAAGTACAAATTTAAGAACCAGATACACGCCTTTTAAACTAAAAAAAACTGATAGCACGATGGCCAAAATGTAAAACTTCATTTCTTATCTTTAGACATGGAATTCAGCAATTTTCATATGATAACCCATGCACAAAACAAAATCTATTACCTAGATCTTCTGTAGAAGTAAACACATCTTTCTTGTCAGGAGTAGTCTTGCTAACATCAACTTTCCTTTCACTAGAGGAAGCTTTCCGTAGCATAGACTGCAACAGCTTCTTCTCTATACCACATAATAATAACAAATATCAGTAAGCATTGCAAGCATAAATTATATGAAATACCTGAAATTCTTGTTAAAATAGAAAGGTTATGCAACTTGCCAAAATCCTAGGAGTAAAACAGATATCTTATAGTGAAGACTTTAGCAGTCCACATTTTCATTGTATATAAATTAACTTTTAGCCTAACTTTCAATTCGGAACTTAATGTTGATCACTACACAAGCACCCTTACCTTCCTGAAGAGCATTGATAGTTGACTGCAAATCTGAACGATCTTTTTCCAGGCTAGACAATTTTTTTCTGCATATTTTCAGTAGTAATATTTATATTCAGAGAAGTTAAAAAAATTAAGAATGATAATTACTCATGGGATAAAATTATTATTATTATTACTGCAATGAAAGGAGAAGTGAATAAGACCTCCCATCACTACTAACTCTCTTAGATAGCACGTAGCATACAGCAAAAGTGGAGAAAGCTTGCAGAAAAGAATGCTACAACATAGCTATCCAAATTCCACTGTGGCCAGTGGGGAAAGCCAAGCCAAAGTTCACCCAAGTATACCAACAAGAAAACAGTCCTTGAGTGGTCCTTCCCAACAGTCTGCAAAACTATCCTTCGCATATTCATGATACTCCGGCAGTTCCACATATACCGTACTCGGCTACTTTTGGGGTAAAGAGTGCATGTGACCTATAGGGTGGAGGAGACCGTCATTGGCATAAAACTAAGAAGGCCCCCTATAGTTAAATCTCTCTCAATAATTACACTATTGACCCTTGGAGTGGATCGATGAGGTATAACAACAATTGGTATCAAAGCTTTGCTTGGTGAAACAACTCATAATTCAAGGTAGGGAGTCACATGTATGCTCCAGGTGACAACACAAAGGTGCACTATGCCCATAAGAGTCAGCTCAAGGGCAGGTAAGGTCAGGAAACTACAGTAAGGTTCTAGCCCCGAGAAGATATAGCTAAAGACAGCAAACACAACCAAAGAAAGGAAAACCCGTACTTGTAGGTGGAGACTTCAGCTTGAGAGCTCTCCAATTGCCTCTCCAGCTTCAACTCACTTGACCTCAGTCTGAGTGTCTACAAAAATCAATATATCCATTTGAATTTGAAAATAATGAACAAATGAACAGGTGCACTCTGACAAAGACTAGTTTCTTGCTACCATCCAGGGTTATATGCTTATGCTAATCCACATCAAATTTTCATACACCATTTATCGCTTTCTTCAGATAGAATCAAGATAGAAACATCAATTTTTAGATCTGATCCTTTAAGCCAACATACCAAGAAGAATCATTACCTTCTCCTCTAAATTAATAACTTCAGAAGCCAATAGCTTGGAACGTTCATCAGCTGCACTACACTCTAGCTGGGCATTTACATATTCATTTCTGACAGACGCAAGTTCCACCTATTAAGAGCAAGATATCCAAGATTGAGATCATATTAAAGGTGGATACACCATCCTGTGAAATCAATTACTAAGAATCCAGATGCAAAGAATTCAGAAAGCTCATTGCAGTTTCTGAAAGGACTCTAGATGAAATTTCTTTTACAAAAAAAATAATAGCTTTTTTTGCTTAATATGGACTGAAAGTATTAACATAAAGTGAATACGTATTTTAAAAGAAATACTTCACATCCAGAATGGTAAACTCTAGACCCGTTAAGCCTAAGAGGATAAAGGCTTCTATTCTGCAATAAAAAAATTCGAAGTGATGCTCCTTGTCTTGCCAGTGATATTACAGTTATATATTGTAATGTGAAATGATGCCATCCTTTCATATCCGCACTCCCTCCTATTCGTAATTATCCTTATCCATTCAAAAAGCTAATGTTCCTTCACAAATTTTCGCAGCTACTGCACCATCCTAGGCATTCTTTAACAGGTAAGGCTTTATTATAATACTGTATATAATATATAATATAAATGCATGCGATATAATGTATATTTAGTTCCTTTAGATGTAAAAGAGATCCAAAATACAAGAAATAAGGTATTATCAACTCTAACCAGCTGGGCTTTGATCTCTGCTTGTAGCGCTTCCAAGTCAGATTTTAGTTGGTCTACAATGCTTCTCTGGAGAAAGAGCAAATAGAAAAAAGGTAAGAATGAGGCCATGACAAACTTTTATTTGAATCTAGGGAAGATCATCACCATAGATGCCATTGTATAAGGACACAATAGGCAGACAGAATAATCCCAAGAGGTGTCAAAAATTACTGTACTACTCTTAATGCACTGTCAATTTAAACAGAAACAGAAATATAAGGCCCCAACAATATTATGTCATGCACCCAAACCTGTTGATTATAAGTCTCTGTCAACGAAGAATTTTCAGAAGCCAATGACTCAGCCAAGGCACGTGAAGCCTCAAGTGCTCGTTGCAAAGAAAATTTTTCTTGTGTCAAATCTTCAATATGCTGCAAATCAAAATGAACATTGAATACACATTATCAGAATATCATTCCCACCAAATAAGCTGAGCAGTGTGACATTACAAAATCTAAATATATAAAAATAAACAGTTTGATTCAAGCTCTCTTTGCCAGTACTAAGATCTTCCAAAAAGCGAACGAGAGAGAGAGAAATGGATAATTTCACAGAAAAAGGCCAATTGTTTATAAAATAAATGGATCAGCTGAATAGGTGTACACTTGGGAAAATATATCATCTGAAATGCAATTTTATAGACAAATTACTCCAATCATGTACAATAGTATCTCCATGTTGTAGAATTCACTACAATCAACATCCTTTCAATCAAACTCTATCCATGTTGACACCACTCCTCAAAAATTCAAAACTATATCATAACTTAGTACTGGGGAAAATGTTTAGCAATCAACCCTAGCCAAAAAGAATTTCATTATATCATACTGTAACTCAAACCAAGATGTTGTCAACTTCACATGTACCAATCAGGGTCCTCAGTTGCCATCTATTGCATGTTTGAGGACTTTTGAGTTCTCATTCAAAATTTTAAATTAAATGGAAAGGTGATAGACCCAGTAGACATGAGTAAAGATTCACCAGAAGATGATTGTGGACAACAGTACCTGTTCCAAAGCAGCAAAATCGTCATTTTGCTTAGATGAAAAAAACTCATGTTTTTTATCCAAGCTACTATCCACTATCAGCCTCTGCTGGTCCAACCCAACACTAGGGGGTAGTGAAGACTTCTTGGAATGCTCTAATGAATAAGGTGCAATAGGTCCATCATCCATAGATGACTTATGGAAAGGCAGTCCCAGGAAACTCGTGCCATTTGATTTAGAACTGTTCGATATATATGACTCCTCAGGTCCAACTTGTTGAAGAGAAGTCCCTGAAGAAACTCTAGAAACATTAAGAGAATCGAGGAATGACGGACGAGATCTCCTAGAATTAGTATCGGGCGTGACCGATTCTTGATATACATGATTGGAGGAGCTTCTAGCATCATATCCAAAACCAGTGGATTCTGATGTTTGCACTTGTGTATTCTGCAAGCTAGACAATCCACTTGCGGAGCTACTATGTTTTCCTTCCCCAAATCTGAAAGTTACAGGATCACTGAAATCCATCGTACCATTATGCATGTTTCTCCCAACTTCTTGAGCAAATCCACTAGAACTCGTACTAGGTTCAATCAACTCTGATGTAAATATCATATAACAAATCCAATCAGAGTTTTCCTCCAACAAAACAAGTCAAAAGATATTGTAATGATAAACTACAGGTACTACACAAAAAGAAATATGAACTTAAACATGACAAACCAAAAACTGAATATGTTACCTTGATAAAGTGAAGAAGACAATGGACGGCGACCAGCCACTGTGCTGATATTACTGGAATCAGTTTGTAAAAATGTGCTGAAAGAGTTCTGAGGTAAGATATTTTCAACATGAGAAGTACCCAAGCCCGTATTTAAGGAATCCCTCAGAGGAAGTTTACAATCTGTGGGTTGGATCCCATAAAAACTGGATTGGCTTGTACTGCTTTCAAATTCTTGACTTGCTTGTGAAGGTAGAGGAATAGGATGGTTTGATGTAGGTCCATATGGTATCATACCAGTACTGTGTTCAGCATCATTATTCATGCCTTTGATAACATAGCTATCATCAACATCTGAGGGTCTGGGATACCCAAAGACACCATATTTTTTTAAATCTTGGGATGCAGAATATGGATTATAATCATTTGTTAAAGGACTACTGTGTGCATTACTTAAAGAGGCACGTTCATTTCTATGGGAAAAATCAATGGCTTTATCACCGTTGCTCGATATTACAGAAGAATTTTCAGTAACACCACCAACTGACCCATCGGATGTACCAGCTCCATCCGAGACTGTAACTTGTACATGTTCACTTTCTTTAGGTTGTTTCTCGTTTGAACTAATTTCAGAGACATTGTTTTGGCTAGAAGATGAAGCCTTCTTAGCTCTTTCTGCTGCTTTTTTCTTACGGAACTCCTCCAGCTGCAAAAGCGAACAAAATAAACTGAGCAAACAATCTTCCTCTTCTAGCTATTTCAGTTTTGCACCAAAGGGTGTCCATTTATAAAATATATATCCCTAACAATATTCCTCACCTGTCCACACACTACAATAAAGGTTAATGATAGAGACTCAAAAAAAAAAACATATAGATTCAGTAATCCTAATTTCCTGTTCGCTTTCAAAGCACACAACTGAAAAACAACTACATAAACCACAATAAGTATCCAAATGAAATGTCAACTATTAGCAAAACACTAGATACATTACGCCAACAGAAACATCACAATTACGAACCTACACAGATTACAACCTAGACAAATCTTATCACATTTCCAACTATAAACACAAATTTACAATTCCATTTGAAAAAATTGTACGGGAATTGAAATAGTAATAAACAGAAACAATACCCGGCGCTTTCCAGCTTCCAAATGCTCTTGTTTCTTCGTCGAATTTGGTAACACCTGAGCCGAAGCCATCGAAATCCTTCTCTCCAAAAACTCAATAAATTTGATACATATGTATAAAAGATATGAACAAATTCCTCACAAACCCCTAGCGAAGCAAAACCCTTGAACAAAAATGGAGCTGCTAAATCACGGAAATATCTGAATCGAGGAATTGAGAAATGATGAGCACAAAAATTGCTCTCAATTCGAAAGTCGATCAACAACGGTCGGATAAATAAAATTTGGGGAAATTCGAACATAAAATATCGAAGATATTGGAGAAAGAAATATAGAGAAGGTTTTATCAATACAGAAAGCCGTAGTATTTTTTGGGGGCAGAAGCTCCGATCTGATCTCGGAGATGAGAGAAGGAGGGCTGGCTCTGGCTCTGTGTAATTTCTCTTTCGGGCAGATCTCCTCCCTCTTTCTCCGTCTTCTTCTTTCTTTCTTTTGGGCTGTGCGTTGTGGTTTTTAATTTTCTTTTTTTCTTGATTTAAAGTTTTGGTTTTGATGTCATAGACGTTACGTGGCGTTAATTAACAGTTGGGATCTTCATTTTTTCGGTTTCTTTCTTCTTCTTTTTTTTTTAGTGTAAAACGAGATCAATCCATTCCACAGAATCAAACAGTACATCTGCTGGCCAAAATGGCTTCTAGTTCAAAATAGCCAAAACAGAACCCCATTCAAATATGCACCTATGAAGTAAACCACGTCCTCAAGCACAGGATCATACATAGAAAGATCTTCTTCTCCAGGATCAAAACACATTTCCTTCAGCATCTCGCACAACAATGCCCGCACTGCCAACACCTTCAACCTCATTATATGCCCCATCCACATTAATTTTGACCACTCCTATAGAAGGAGGATTCCAACCGCAAGTCGCACGAGAGGGCTTCACTTTCTTCTTCTTAGAACATACGGCCCACATTGTTGAGAAGTACATTTTGATTGCAAACCAGGTTTGCTCAACACTTCTTCTTTTGTTATCCCACACCCTTTGATTTCGCTCTTTCCACGCAAACCACATAATGACCATAAGCAGAGCAAAATCTTCATCATGCAATAGCTCACCACACTGAGTTAACCATTCCCTAAAAATCAGACCCCGAGGGCTAGGAAGCTTGCTCCTCAGCCTTGGGAAGAAGGAGAGTACCTCCACCACATACGGACAGTACCACGACACATGAAAAATATCTTCTTCATTAGCATGACACAAAACACAACCATCACCGACATCAACCCTACGAGTGCGAAGTTGACAAATAGTAGGCAAAACACCACGACACGCTCTCCATGCATGAAGTTTTACCTTACCTGATACGCTAGAACACCAAATTTTGGACCACACTGACTCGGTAGTACTATGCACAGAGTTAAAGCCATTATCGTGAAGCATCTCTGAGGCCACCAAATAAGCTGACCTTGTAGTGAAATGGCAACTTCTAGTGATGCCACACTAGACGGTCATCTGTGACTCTGTGATGGACAAGGCATTGCAGACAGTATATATATGTGAGCACAAGTCTCTGCAATCACTACGAAAAATATCACATTGTGTCATGCCCCATCCAGGAGTGTAAGTGCAGTGATTTGCAGAAGATTTTGCTTCAAGGAAGTAAATCTCGAACTCAGGAGTGATGGCTCTCAGCAGTGATACAACAGGTACGTCTACAGATCATATTAGATAGATTTTGGTTGTTCATCATGTGTTGTTTGGTGTGCAGTACGTGTTTATGTGTTTTGTGCATGATTCTGTGTCTTCAGCATCAGTATGAAGTTTAAGTCTTATAATTGGTATCAGAGCTTCATGTTCATGATTCTCATCTTTTCAAGCATTTAATTAAACACTTAATCAAACACGAATACAATTAAAACCCTTCTTTGTTGATGTAGCATTGATAAGTAGGGATCGTTCTTAACCGGGGATTGAGGGTGCATGTATAACTATGCTAGGTTATATAGGGGGGTGCAAAGTTGGTTTGTTTTCTATAACTACAAAATTAAAGACAAAAACGTGGCAATCATACACATAGAGAAACCCTAGGACTCTAATATGCTTCACTCATAGACAAGCAAACAATCAAGAACCCTAGAAACCCTAAACATGCATCATTGCCGAAAAAAACTAAACTAGTTATTTACAAGTGATCATCACATACTAATTACCTAAGCCGATTACTTCTTCTTTAAACAAGTTCTACGAAATTCATAGCACACATTAAAACACATACACATGCTTACATCGAATTAGAGAGCAACCAAATCATCTAGTTAACTTCCTAACTCAATTTTATCTTGATTAATTCGGTGGAACATGCTAGGGTGAACCAAATCATCTAGTGTCATCCTAAACAAGTTTCAAAGCATTAAGATCATAGTAAGCTAGCATACATATTCGAATTCATACTAAGAACACATGGAAGAACTCATAAAAATCCAAAACAATCATCTTTACACTAAAACATGTTGTCTTTCTACAAAAAGTAAAGAAAACCAATACATAACCGAAATTTGATACAAGATGTCATGTTACACTTTTTGCTCCGAGGAATTCGTCTCTCCGCAAGCTCCAAGTATAGCATCCCCTTGTTGGCGTGAGGGAGGACACAAGTGTTCAAAGCCAAATCTAGCGTAAGAACACTTATGGGTGAAGGAGGGATGTTTTTGAGGTGGTGATGGTGGTGTTTCGGCTAAGGAGAAGAGTTCTTCGACTTTGTGTGAAAGGAGGTAGTGTTTGGACAGAGATTCGGCTCCTAGAATGTGTGATACTCAAACCCTAGTCGAGCCCTCATTTATATAGGCCAAGCAAAGCCTAGTTCGACTCCTTTTAGAACTCTTACTACTCCACCCGGGTAACCTGACCCTTCTCCACTAAAATAGGAGTTTCTCTCGTTCTAGGACTTCAAATCGCTTGATTCCAGTTGCGTTGGAAACTAGACTTCTAGATATTTCCAACCATATGCTAATCGCGTCTAGATTCATCCGGATCTGTTCACAGTGACCTTTTGAAGTGGGCTAATCTGCACAGGCAGATTTCCTGATTTCTAGCTTTTGATCCATTTTCTTCTTTTGGGCTTCTTTGTGGGTGAATCTTGACATGATCTTGGACATTCTTGGACACATGAGCATGGTCTTGACCCATCTTAGTGATCTTTGATCCATTCTTTATAAATCGTGGCCCATTCTTCATCATCTTTCCTCCTCATTTTAGGAACTTCCTCCTTAGTAGGTTTTGAGCTCATTTCTGCCTCCTTTACGGATTCCTCCTTTATTTCTACCTACAAACATAAAGTAAGTTAAAAACATATTTACTAAGCACAAAACAAAGTTAAATATAGAGAGAAAGACATTAATAATCAAGCATAAAATGCGTAGATCAAATTCCCCCACACTTAGACTTTGCTAGTCCCTAGCAAATACAAATCAAAGCAACGGACTCGATAAAAGAAAAATAATGGGAAAAAATAACAATGGGAAAAACGTCACACTTATATGTACAAAACACTTAGAAGTCTCAATGTTTCAAAGCCGCAAATTTTCATGTTATCATGTTTGAAAACGTAAGAGATACTAAGTAAAACAACACTAAGCCCTTAGTCAAAATTTGTCTCAGAAATTTCTTAATGTATATGGCAATGGAATTACATAACTTCAAATGATAACCAAGATATGATTCATGCAATGAACAAGTAAGACGTGGTGTAAACAATGGTGATGTTAAATCTGTGCATGTTTCGAATAAAGTTCAAATCAACTCACATGGATGCACTCATCATATCTTCACTCAAAAATGGATAGAAATAATTGAAAACCTCATGAATGAAATACTTGCACAAATGAACCAAACCATATGCTTACTCATGCAACTTACTCAACAGATTAACTGCTACTCATCTTAAGGATCAAAAAGGACTTTCGAAGGGTTGTAATGGGGCAAGGCTAAGGCATTCGAAAATTTAGATAAGTGGTGGTTAAAAACGTTCCAAAGACTTAGTCGAAATATCACAAACTTTGTAAAACCAGACTCCTTCATCTTTTCCACGCCTCCATGGTCAATCTTCTATAAACAAGGGCCAAATTTCATTTTGTTGGACCCTAACTTCATTCTAAACTCCCATTGAGCTTTGTGAACAGGACAAAGGTCATATTTCTTTATTTTTTTGGGCCTTCAATTCGTAGCATACTCCAAATTCACAAGTATGGGGGACATTAATCCAAACATTTACAAAACAGAACACATTGCCATGAGAGATCACAATTTTTTTTTCTTTTCATTCTCTCGAATTCCTTTTTTTTTTTTTTTTTTGGCAATAACACACTTTTTAAGCTATTTGGACAAGTCTATCCCCATACACACATTATACCAATCAAGGAGCATCACAAAAAATCTCCATCTTCAGCTCTTGTCGACATTACTTCACACTAAGTCTGCAGAACATAGGGTAAAGAAGTCCTACACTAGGCAAAGTGTTTAGGTATTACGGGTGACGAAAGAAAGCTTAATGTGGGCTCAAATGGTTTATCTAAGGGTGTCGCAACTCGTGCGCACATAAGGGACTCATGGCAATTTGGCTAGTGGTGGTAAACCTAAGTGCCTCTTATCATATCCAAAATCAGAGTATATGTCAACTATAAGCTTTGCAAATTCGACATGAGTAAGTTCTAGTAATCTCTAGTTCATTAAAATCTATGGCAAGTAACCAAATGATGCACATGCATAGTTTTGAGACTAATATGCATAAAATTCACTCAAAAGAAATGTATAGGCTCAAAACTCACGTTTAGGGTTCATATGACTTAAACTTATTCTCACATGCGAAATCTGTACCATGTTTAACTATCCATATCTACTACATGTCATGACACTCAAAATAACTCAATTAACACAAGAAATCATGAATGCAGTGCCATATGTATGTTCAAATTCAGTCCATTTTCATCATAGACTAACTAAGGGCATCCTAAGACTCTTTAAAACACTAAGTTAAACAAAAAGACTCAAAATACACTAAGTATGACTCAAAACAAATTTTTTTATTTTATTTTTATTTTTTAATGACTCAAATAAGTTGTAAACCCCTTCCCCCACACTTAAACTCTACATTGTCCTCAATGTACGAAAGTAAAGTCATAGAATTCAAGCATGAAATAGAGATCTACGAAAATTCTATCTAAGAGAATTAAAAAGCAACGACAAAAATAAAAAAGAGAGGGAAGAGAATGCAAATCTGGTTTGTAGACTCCTCCATTGGGTTGCCTCCCAACAAGCGCTTGTTTTTTTAAAGTCTTACAGCCTAGACGTGATGCTTCAATTTTGCTCTAAGAATGGCCTGAATTTTGAGGGCATCTCCTCCACGTTTAGGTCCTTCAATTTAGGGGTAGCCATCCATAATTACCGCGTCGGTTTTGTTCATCTAAACAACCTCCTTCTCTTGCGTTTGCCTCCTTGTTGTGCATAAATTTTTCATATTTTGGCACTTGTTTGATGCACTCAAGGGCATAAGAAATTTCTCCAAGTTGGACTCGTCAGACCTACCTGAAAACCGTTCACGAGCAAACGTAGAATTAGCAACAACCGAATTTGAAGGAATATGGTCATTACCTTTTGTTGGGGCAAGTTGTTCAAACGAATGTGCCATTGTGGCCCTAGGTGCCACATTTTCAACCGAAGATGTGGTTGAACCTCTCTCAAAAAGAATGTGCACAAGTTAGTAAATTCATGTTACAAGTTAGAAATCGCAGAAAATGAGCACACCTGCAAGAACAATTTATATAGAATTATTAACATGTCAAAATGCATTGAAATTTTACGAGAAAGAACTAGACACATATATACAATATTCCGTAAATTTTCAGATTTTTCCGACACCTGCAGCTATGTCAAACAATTTTTACAAAACAGAAGAATGATAAGTCTCGAAAATTTTATGAACAAGTATATGTGATTAATCCTTTACAAGTTTATATGCACAAACACACAATTTCAACATAGTATTATGTCCAAGCATGTCCAAATTGAGTGCGCCTAAGATTTAAAGAGAGTACACGAAATTAATCTTTAGGTCGTTCAATGGACGTGCGACCCGCGCGATAAAGTGTACACTTTCAATCGAATGGCCTTGGTTCAATCGAAAAACATGGCCAGTTAGGGATAGAGATAACGCGAGAGGCAGGACTAATTTCGACAATACACCCCGAGGCTAACCGGGCCAATGGTATATACTCTATTGGTGTAAGTCTTTCTTAGATCCAAAACCTGTCACCAGTCATAACCCATTCTAGACACCATGTCCGACATTCAGCCAATCTTTCGAAAATTTACACTCCCTCAAGTCCTTTGTAGACTCCGCCCTCAACCTCATGTCCATAACTTCACTTAGGTTATGGTGTGCGGTGATGAAATCCACACATCATGAGGGGTTAAGGAGATAAACAAGGAAAAGAGGCGCCATCTATTCCAAAGAGTGCGACTTAATCAACCAAACTCATGTACTAAATTTAAATCAAATACTACATTTAAGGTGTACACATGGCTGTAAAAATACAATATGAACAAGTGTTAGTATAAAACTCGAAAATTTACAAGTATATATGCACAAAATTTCACATATTTACAAAAAAAAAAAAAAAAAAAAAAAACACATGCAATTCCAGATTCTGCCAAACATGAGCACAGCAGCTTGTCGAATGTTTTTAGAATTATTGGCTCGGTCGACTGGGCTGAAATTTTTCAGGCACCAACTAGACACAAAACCAAACATTCCTACAAAATTTCAGATTTTTGTGAGTCCTCTAGCTATGTTAAATAATTTGCACAATACCGGGCAGTGCACAGCTCCGAAAAACAGAAAACTATTAACATAATGTACAAGCATAATCACACAATTCTTTTCAATCCCCGGCAACGGCGCCAAAATTGATTCTCATCTTTTCAAGCATTTAATTAAACACTTAATCAAACACGAATACAATTAAAACCCTTCTTTGTTGATGTAGCATTGATAAGTAGGGATCGTTCTTAACCGGGGATTGAGGGTGCATGTATAACTATGCTAGGTTATATAGGGGGGTGCAAAGTTGGTTTGTTTTCTATAACTACAAAATTAAAGACAAAAACGTGGCAATCATACACATAGAGAAACCCTAGGACTCTAATATGCTTCACTCATAGACAAGCAAACAATCAAGAACCCTAGAAACCCTAAACATGCATCATTGCCGAAAAAAACTAAACTAGTTATTTACAAGTGATCATCACATACTAATTACCTAAGCCGATTACTTCTTCTTTAAACAAGTTCTACGAAATTCATAGCACACATTAAAACACATACACATGCTTACATCGAATTAGAGAGCAACCAAATCATCTAGTTAACTTCCTAACTCAATTTTATCTTGATTAATTCGGTGGAACATGCTAGGGTGAACCAAATCATCTAGTGTCATCCTAAACAAGTTTCAAAGCATTAAGATCATAGTAAGCTAGCATACATATTCGAATTCATACTAAGAACACATGGAAGAACTCATAAAAATCCAAAACAATCATCTTTACACTAAAACATGTTGTCTTTCTACAAAAAGTAAAGAAAACCAATACATAACCGAAATTTGATACAAGATGTCATGTTACACTTTTTGCTCCGAGGAATTCGTCTCTCCGCAAGCTCCAAGTATAGCATCCCCTTGTTGGCGTGAGGGAGGACACAAGTGTTCAAAGCCAAATCTAGCGTAAGAACACTTATGGGTGAAGGAGGGATGTTTTTGAGGTGGTGATGGTGGTGTTTCGGCTAAGGAGAAGAGTTCTTCGACTTTGTGTGAAAGGAGGTAGTGTTTGGACAGAGATTCGGCTCCTAGAATGTGTGATACTCAAACCCTAGTCGAGCCCTCATTTATATAGGCCAAGCAAAGCCTAGTTCGACTCCTTTTAGAACTCTTACTACTCCACCCGGGTAACCTGACCCTTCTCCACTAAAATAGGAGTTTCTCTCGTTCTAGGACTTCAAATCGCTTGATTCCAGTTGCGTTGGAAACTAGACTTCTAGATATTTCCAACCATATGCTAATCGCGTCTAGATTCATCCGGATCTGTTCACAGTGACCTTTTGAAGTGGGCTAATCTGCACAGGCAGATTTCCTGATTTCTAGCTTTTGATCCATTTTCTTCTTTTGGGCTTCTTTGTGGGTGAATCTTGACATGATCTTGGACATTCTTGGACACATGAGCATGGTCTTGACCCATCTTAGTGATCTTTGATCCATTCTTTATAAATCGTGGCCCATTCTTCATCATCTTTCCTCCTCATTTTAGGAACTTCCTCCTTAGTAGGTTTTGAGCTCATTTCTGCCTCCTTTACGGATTCCTCCTTTATTTCTACCTACAAACATAAAGTAAGTTAAAAACATATTTACTAAGCACAAAACAAAGTTAAATATAGAGAGAAAGACATTAATAATCAAGCATAAAATGCGTAGATCAGTTCACAAACCTTAAATCGTTGAAGAAGACTAAAAACAACGAACAATCCGTGTTATAAGCTTCAAAAATATTAGATGGGTTTTTGCAAATAAGTGTGACCCAGCCCAGCCCTATCTCAGATCAAACACATCGTGCTTTTGTTCCATCAGCCGTGTACTTCAGTTCCTGGAATTTTGGGGAAACACTCGAGCTTAACAAGCTTGTACGGCATACGAAACCCATATTTGCAAACCCAGGTTAGTAAAATTGTGTGTATAACTGCTGTGTGAAATTTTGCTTCAGCTAACTCTTATGCAGCGCTGTAGCAGAACAAGGTAAGTTCTAAATGAACCTGACTTGTTTTCAATTTGATCATGAATCATGTATTGAGTGATTTGTGTGTTTTGATTGATTGATAAACAGCACTGTCTTGATCAAATACGCATGTCTTGACTGAAATTGGTTGATTATAGTTAAGAGCAGTTTTGTGTGATTTTTATGAGGAATCTATGAATAAGCTAGTCATGGTTGTTTAAGCTTTTGAACTACTGTTTACACACATTAAACAACCATGTTAATCTGGTTGATTGTACAAGAACTAGCTCTCTCCTAAAACTAAGGATGTGAAATTTAAGTTTCAATTCAAGACTAAAAGAACTTGTATACAGGAAACATTAAGTAAAATTTCATTGACTTGATTCGTGATGCCTTGAGATTTTAGACTGATATATTGCACAAAGCAAAATCCTTTTAAACTCTTAGAGCATCAGTTAAGTAACAAATCAAGAAACTTGTGAACTGAGGTTTAAATTGTGTATCTTGTGTCTTCCAAAGGAGTATCTGTGCATGATTTAATTTTCAGAACAACACCAAATGTGAATTTTGGGTTCACTTTCAAATATTTAGGAACTTTTCTTCTGTCACAAAGATGTGGATTGTTTCTATCTATAATGTGAATTCAGTTTTCATAGGTTGGTATTTAGAACTTCAGAATGACTTGTGTACTGCCACAAAGGTGTAGCTGGACATTGATTCACTACCAGAAGAATGCCTATACCCGACGAGATTCCCAAAAATGACCGACGACAAGGGTTCTCGTCGGGTATAGTAAACTATAACCGACGACAGAATTACCTCGTCAGTTATAGTTTTTTTTCCGACTAGATAATCTTGTCGTCGATTATAGTCGCCGAAAAATCGTCGGGTATAGTTTTCAACTAATACCGACAATTTTTTCAGACTATAACCGACGAGTTATTAGTATCGTCGGCTATAGTTTCTTATTTCAGATCCATTCTGGGCAGCAGCTCGATCTGTCATTCAAAAAAATCTCTCGCGAAAACTGAAAATGCTCTGAAATCTTTGGGTGATGTGGAAAACTGTCGAGAATGAGTTCGTGATGATTCATTATGTATAGGTACGTACTTAATATTATATATATGCATGTGTGTGTTGATCGATATATCGATTGTTGATTTTGAATATATATATTGATCGATCGAGTTAATTGATTGTTGAATTTGAGTAATTGATGGTTGATTTTGAGTACGTGATTGATAGTTAAGTTGGAGTACGGTAGTACGTACGCGTATTTGTTGTGTTGATCGATTATTGGACTATATATATATAGCTTGCTAGGGTGATTAATTAATTTAAAATTTTAATTGCATTAATTATATATTGTGATTATTAATTATAGTATTAATTGTGATTATTTATTATGGGTATAATATATATTGTACGTGATTATTGCATGTGATGTTTCGATCGGTTAATTGTGATTAATTATATATAGTGTGGTTATATATATATATATATTTAGATTTATGTGATCTCGATTATATATATAGTTAGGGTGTATGTACGTGTATATATATATATTAAAATTATGGGAATTATAATATATAATATATATTTATATTAATTGATTGATCGAATGCTTTGATTTTGATCGAGTTAAATTAGACGAAATTATATATATATGAATAATTATGGATCGAGTAGAATAATTAGACGACTATATATATATGTTCATTTGTAATTAATTAGCTAGCTAGTTAGGGATCGAGTAGATCGAATAATTAAATTATGTAATTTATAGTTTGAATATCGATATATATATATATATATCTAGCTATGAAATTTTAATTAATAAGATCATGAGTATATATACATGCAGTTATAATTTTCAGGATGGATAAGAGTTGGATGTGTCTTCCAAGATGAGATGTAAGATATCACCGTGGAATTAGAAGTTTTGTGGAATATGTGAAGGTTAATTGTGGAGGGATGACAATTCATTATTGTCCGTGTATGAAATGTCAGTGTCGCAGCGAGCGATATCGTTTTCACATCGATAAAGTATTGGAACACTTGAAGAAAAACGGGTTTTGGGATAAGTACACATGTTGGATTTATCACGGTGAGAGCTCATCAGTTGGTCAACATGATCACGGACAATTTTTTGAGAGTGGCAGTACATCCAATGATCCAACAACAAGGTTGATCAACGATATGTTTCCTCATGAGAGCGGTATATTTTCTCAAGCACCAGATATCCCTCCCGCCATTGGAGACTTCCCTCATATTGAGCCAGTCCAACAATTACCTACAGCTGTCAACACTGCTGGTATGGACAAGTACAACAACCTCATTGCCTTCCAACAGACCCCGTTGTACAACGGGTGTAATAAGACTGTTCTTGAAAGTGTTACGGGAGTAATGAAGCTCAAAGTGGAGAACAAAATGAGTGTGAAGGCTGTTGATGATTGGCTGAAGTGGTCTGGTTCGTTGTTGCCCCCCGGTCATCGTCTTCCTACCACTCATCGTAAAGTGCGACAGATCCTGAAACATCTTGGCATTTCCTACATCAAAATTCATGCTTGTAGATGGGATTGTGTTCTCTTCTGGGGTGAAGATGCTTATGGGAATGATCTTGAATCCCTTGATGAATGTCCGGTATGTGGTACAGATAGGTATAAGTTGACTCCTGCCGGAAACAAGAAAGCTGTGAAGATACTTCGGTATTTTCCGCTGATAGATAGGCTAGAACGGTTGTTCATGTCTGCACACACGGCTGAAGCTATGAGATGGTGGGCCGAGAGGAATTTTTCCAACGGTGATATGTTTATACACCCTGCTGACGGAGAGGCTTGGAAACACATGGTGAAGGAGTTTTCTTATTTTGCATCAGAGGTTCGAAATGTTTGGTTGGGGCTTTCATCTGACGGACTCAACCCTTTTGGCAACATGAGTCTTCAATACAGTATATGGCCAGTTATTTTGGTACCGTACAACCTTCCTCCATGGATGTGCATGAAGAAAGAATATAATATGCTCACTATGATAATTCCAGGGCCGGGTTATCCAGGAAAGTGTCTCGATGTGTATTTGAGACCCTTGATTGAGGAGCTTAAGTACTTGAGTGAGCATGGTCATCCCACTTATGACAAGTTCAAAAATGAGATGTTCCAGATGCATGCCATGCTTGTTGGCACCATTAGCGATTTTCCTGCACGCGGGATGTTGTCGGGCAACGTTACCAGGGGATACAGGGCTTGTCCAGAGTGCATGACGGTTGAGTGTTGCAGACCTCATTGCAGGAAGATTGTACAGATGCGTCATCGTTGTTGGCTTCCACATGATCACCCATTTCGGGAGGATATGGAGGCATTTGATGAGACTGTGGAAACAGGTGAGCAGCCGAGGAGATAGACGGGGGATGAAATATTGGAAGTGCTAAATGAATACAATTTTGGGCAGCTAAGCAATCATCCTGAGATAGTGGCATCAATACCTGACAAATCCGACAGGTATAAATTCTGGACACACAAAAGTATTTTTTGGGAACTTCCGTATTGGTCCAAGTTGCTGATCAGACACTACTTAGATGTCATGCACATAGAGAAAAATGTGTGTGAGAGTGTGGTCGGCACAGTGTTGAATTGGGAGGGAAAAACTAAAGACGGCCCGAAGGCACGCATTGATCTTAAAAGGATGGGACTGCGAAAACATTTGTGGTTGAGAGATGGGATGAAAAAAATGTCACAAGCTCCTTATACCGTCAAGCCTGCCCAGAAGAATGAAATTTTTGGCTGGATGGGTAATGTCAGGTATCCTTCAGGCTATGCTGGAAATATAAGTCGATGTGTTAACTTCAAAGACAATAAGATGTACGGACTAAAGAGTCATGACTGTCATATACTGCTTCAATGCATCTTCCCTGTT
Source organism: Geum urbanum (assembly GCA_946800695.1). NCBI lineage: Eukaryota > Viridiplantae > Streptophyta > Magnoliopsida > Rosales > Rosaceae > Geum > Geum urbanum. The sequence goes on from OX327012.1 coordinate 5,359,115, forward strand.
TTCATTCGAGGGTACCTGCTCAAATAGGTGGTGGAGCCGTTAGTGGCTTTGTCAAGATTCTTTCAGAAGTTATGCACGAGAGAAGTGAAGAAATCGGACTTATTGGAAATGCAACAGGACATCATTTTTATCATGTGCAAATTCGAAAGGATATTTCCTCCAAACATTTTCGACATCATGCCTCACCTGATGCTCCATCTTCCGGAACAATTGTTGCTTACTGGTCCAGTACACTACACATGGATGTATCCTATGGAAAGGTACGTACGTAATGCATCTCTGAATCTGGCTATATATGTCGATCTTTAATATTATTTATTCACTTATTTTACAATAAGCATAACATGCTCGATCTGTAATTACCACTTTACAGACAATTAGGGGACTACAAAGACTATGTGATGAACAAATCTACACCCGAAGGGTGTATCGCTGAAGCATATATTGCGCATGAGTGCGTAACGTACACCAAGTTGTATTTGGGAGCATTGGAGGACCCTCCACAACATATGCCAGTAGATGGGGGGCAATTCAACCTTTCGATCATCTCCGATGATGTTGAAGTTTCTGGAAAGTTGCCCAACTCGTACAATTTGGAACCTTATGAGCTAGTCATTGCCCATTGGTCGGTATTGATTAACTGTCCAGAAGTTCAATATTGGAAAATTTTGCACCTTTACTGCCCTACTATTTCCGGTGATGTTGAGTACCACAACAAGACGTTCGCAAACTATTTTGGCAAATGGGTACGTATATAGATAAATTGACTGGTATATGAATTTAAGTCCATGTCTCGTATTCTATTTATAGTTAAGTTAATAAATGATTATTTTCAAATGAACCATGTACAGGATGATGGTATCCCTCAGTGGTCACACGAATTGAGGCTCTTGGCGCAGAAACCGGTAACTTTCAGAGTTTATCCTATGTGTAAGGTAAATAGCGTGCTCTATATTTGTGAACATAGAGATGTCAGACGAAAAACGCAGAATTCTGGGGTAATGGTGCATGGTGGGCAGAATGGAGTTGACTATTACGGTGTTCTCCATTCAGTTGTCGAATTAATATATGGGGAAGGCATGACCGTGCACTTGTTTAAGTGTAGATGGTTTGATACCGACCCTCAGAACACAAGGACCGATCAATACGGCATTTTTTCGGTGAATACTGCTACAAGCTGGTATGAAGATGATCCATTTGTTTTGGCCACGGCGGTGAAACAATTGTTCTATCTTGATGATCTTGTGCATAAAGGCGCGTGGAAAGTGGTTAACCATGTTCTTCCAAGAAACATATACAGTGCCTCCACCCTTGGTGTGACCTCGGATGATGAAGAAGTTAATGCATACCAAGAGCCGAACGCAACTGGTATTCCTGAAACCTCAACAATTCGCCTTAATAATGTGAGACAAGGCAGTGTAGTACGAATTCCTCAACCGAATCTTATTGATGTTAATCAAACAATGAAGACTCAAGTGACGAGGGCTTACACATCTTACCTGAAATCAACTCGGAAACCGAGTCAGACTCAAGCGATGATTCTGATTATGCGCCTTAGTGTATGTATGTGTTAATTTGAGTTTGAACTTGCAATGTAAAATGATGTGTATGAAGATGATCGACTTTAACTTAATTGGATCGATGTAATTAATTAAAGTAGATACTTTGTGTAAGGAACATTTTTTATAAGTTCGGAAAAAATACTCATAGCCTTTTTGTATAGATATATATATATATATATAACTACCTAGAGTCCAAACGCAATTGTTTATAGTGTGAGGAACAAATTGATTAAGCTAAACAATACTTTCATCAAATCGAGTACTACAACTACGAATGGAAACAATTTTATGCAATGCAACATCAATTAAAATCATCAATCGAGAGAGAGATCGAGAGAGAGAGATTTGAATTAATCGGTAGTTCAACAATATGTTTTTTAAGTTGCTAAGTTTTTTTTAGATAAAATCAGGTTAATTAAGTGTTTTTGGAAAAATAGAGATCATAAATCGAGCATTTTTTACCATGCATGGTGTAATTATAAGTTAATTAATTATATTTAAAAAAAATTAAATGCCATTTTAATTTAGGCTTTTAAATAATTTCCGTTATTTTCTAATAATTTCATATTATTAAATTATTAAATATTAAGTACACTATAACCGGCATATGAAAAAAAAATAAAAAAACAATAACCAACGATATTCATATACAATATTGTCGTATATAGTTTCGGTTCTACTATGGTCGACGATAATAATTATATCGTCGGCTATAGTTTTGGTTTATATCCAGAACTGGGTACGTTTTGGGCAGAAACGAAACTGCCCAAAACGGCTACTCCTCTCCTCGTCGATTTTCTCCATTTCCGGTGTGTTGGGAGCAAGCAAGCAGTCCTCAAGCCAAAGCCCATCAATCCTCAAGCCTCTATTCTTGGATTCTAAACCCCAAAAACAGGTTTGAAATCCCTAAATCCCTAATTCCCTAATTTCGAATTTTTTTTATTTAGGTTAGATTTTAAGTTATTTAGTTTGTTGATCGATAATGTGGATGTTTGAATGAATTGTGTGAATATATATTGGATTATTATTGAATTTTGTGGATTTTTGGAATTATTGTTGATTTTTTTGGAATTATATATAGTTAATTAAATTATTGGATTATATATATATATTGTAATTATTGTGGATTTTATGGAATTATTGTTGATTTTTTTGGAATATTTATATATTGGAATTATTGGATTATATATATAGTGGATAAATTATATTGGATTATATATATATTGGATTATATATATATATATATTGGAATTATATATATTGGATTTTATGGAATTATTGGAATTATTGGATATATATATTGGATTTAATTATATATTGGATTATTGATATATATTGGATTATATATATATACACATTTTATATATTGGATTTATGGAATTATTGGAATTATTGGATTATATATATATTGGATTTATATATTGGAATATATATATATATATATATTGGATTTATGTTTAATTATTGGAATTATTGGATTATATATTGGATTTATGGAATTATTGGATTATATATATAGAGGAGTTTAATTAATTTTTGGAATTATTGGATTATATATATATAGGAGTTTAATTAATTAATTTTTGGAATTATTGGATTACGAATTCGAATTTTTGGATGAATTAGGAATTATTTTGAATTTTTGTAATTTTATAGCAACGATGAATTGGTTAAATTGCGGTGCTTCCCGAGGGGGGTCGAGCTCGAGGGGGAGGTCGAGAGGGAGAGGGAGATCGGGACGTGGGGATGAGGGCACCGGAAGTCAGTCTGCATCAGGATCCACCAGCGACGGCAACACTTACAGTCTTCCGCTGACCTCTCGGCACCGTACACTGCTGGGCGAGGGACAACCTCAGCAGCAGCAGGTCGAGCCTGCTCGATCCTCAGGCGCAATGAGGCTACATGAGGTCAGTCGCACGTCGGAAACGGATAGTGCGACTCAATCCTCGGTCCGAATGCCGGAGATTCATCGCGAGGACCCTTCCCCCTTCACCCACCAGACTCTTCATTTTTCCGAGGAGGCTGGTGGATCGACTCAGTACTCGGCCAGGATGCGACTATGCCCGCCGTCTACCTTATTCTTACCGTTGGAAATCCCGACGATACCTCTCGTCGATTCCATGAGGATGCCTGTTCCGGGACAGCTAGGGTTCATTACCCCGGACCAGGCATATGCGTATGTACCCTTCCCGGAACCTCTCTGGAGTGTGAGGATTCCGGGACAACGCACCGACGAATCAGGTAAATATTAATTAGTGATATCTTTTTACTTAGTAATATTTAAATTCAATTAAGTGTTGATGTTTAAAAAAATCGTCTACATATATATGTGATAAGCGAGATCGTGCCCGGTGACAAACAAAAGAGAACCAGAGGCCCCGTCGTCGGCAAGTTACTGGACGACGCCATTCAGGCTAGCGGTGGTGGCCAAGTTATGATTCCGACCGGGGATAGAGGGCAGGTGATCGAGGGAAAGGTCACTCGAAGGTACGCAGGGATGGCGGGCAGCCTCATACGGGATAGAGTCTCAATGTTGTGGCCAGATTGGAATTCAGTGCCGCAATCTGTCAAATATGAGCTAAATAATGCGTTGTCGGTGAGTTGAATTGTATATTCATTATGTATATTTTCTAAATAAATTTTTAATATTATTGATATATATATATATATGCATTGCAGAGGTGGTTTCGCGTGGACAATGACATTAGACCCACGTGGGTGGATGAAGTGCATGGGAGCAGGTTTGCAGACCTCATTTGTTTCAATTTTTTCGTTTCTTTTGATTATGTTCATACAATGTTGTAAGTTACTAACGATTGATTTTATTAATATAGGTATAAGGAGTGGAAGGGCGAGCTGAAAAAACATTGGAAAAAGTACGGCGACGATCGTTCGGGTACCCCTAGCGAGTTTCGTTATAAGGAGTACGAGTGGCGATGGCTTGTGGTTCACTTCAACAACCCGAAATTGAAGGTACGCAACCTTCGATCGATTAAATTTTTGTTTTATCGTACTTCCCTCAAATTATTTGGCTAATATTTTTTTCATGTTGGATTAATCGAGCAGGCTATTTCTGAAGTCAACACAAGGAACCGGGCCAAAAACATCAAAAATCATCATGTCGGTTCCAGATCATACTCAGATTGGATCGAGGAGGCGGCCAACCACCCAGAAGAGGATCCCCTTGTCTACACGATGCAGCACGCGTATCCGCAGTCCCCCAAATATGCTGTAAGTGTCCTTATAACAAAATAAACATATTTCTTATTTTTTTAGATTGTTTACATTAATTAATATTTTATTTTCCTTTTTCAATTAGGCGAGAGTTTAGGAGGTGTTGACTCAAGTGGCGAGAGAGCTCTATCCCAACACCCCCGATGCGGAACTCCCGATTTTTCAGATTGATCGATCTGATCCGATCGTCAGGGCCAAGATTATGTCAACTGCGATCCCTCCAGGGAAGAACACTTTCTACTGCAGGGGTTCCGGAAAGTGGGGTTAAGGGCTGCTGAAGAAGACCCCTGAATTCTCTCGCGGATCGGGATCATCTTCGAAGACTAATGAGCTACAGGACCAGCTTCATAGGCAAGCGATTGAGATGGAAGCTCAACGGCGTCGGATAGAGGAGATGGAGTAGGCGCGAGCCGCAGAGCAGAATCGGTTGGCCGAACAGCAACAGCAGATGGGGACATGGATGCAGCACTATTATGCACAGTTGCATACATCTGGAATCCAGATAGCTCCCCCGCCCATTTTCGGTGCGCCACAGTCACAGCCACAGCCTCAGCCAGACCAGGACCAACCAACTTATGACGATCCGTTTGACCACATAGACTTAGGACCCCTGTAGATTTGAACAATTTCAGTTTTTTATTTTAATTATTTACTACGTACGCATATGTAAATAGATTTGAACGATTTCGGTTTTTTATTTTATTTATTTACTACTATAGTTTCAATGGTTGTTGATTTTCAATTTGAACTATATTGGTGATTTTTTGGGAATGCAGGTTTTGGGATAAAACCCAGAACCTGCAAAAAAAATTTAATTATTATTAACTATAACCGACGATATGTGTCAACATCGTCGGTTATAGTTTGAAACTATGCCCGACGATAATGTATCGTTGCCTTTAGTCTCTTTTTTTTCCAACGAAAAACCTAATTCATCGTCGGTTATAGTATCACCGACGGTGCATTACCGACGAGACTATAACCGACGATGAGTCATCGGGTATAAGCTATACCCGACGATAAAAAGGAACAGACCGACGACACCAACTCGTCGGGTATAGTAAATCTTCTGGTAGTGATTACAGTTGGGTTACATGTTAAAATTTTGTTTGTGTTTTCTAATTTGCTTATGTTTTGGTTCAATTTTGTTAAGAACAGTACATAATCTACAGAAAATGAAAATAAAACCTTACTTTTAACAATCTACAAAACAAGAACTCATTATTTTCCTTTTGTTTTTTGCTCTCTAGGTCTGCCTTGTGTGAACTTAGGAACCATTCAGCTTCTTACTGGTTCTAACTATAAGAAATGGAGAAGACAAGTGGAGTTTTATCTATCCATGACAAATGAACATGATTTTTGTCTGACTGAGGAGGTTCCGGATGGGTTAGATTCTGATAGTACTGAGGATGAGAAGAAACACTATAGGAAGTGGTACCATAAGAATGTAATGGCTAAAAATGTAATTAGAACTAGCATCTCTGACACCATAGTTGGGAGTATTGAGGAGCCAAATTTTGGAGTGGACTACCTAGAACAAATTTCTCATAGGTTCAAGGAGAGTGATAAATTTGAAGCTGCAAACTTGTCACAGGCCTTTAATGCTTCTAAGTACAGTGGGACTGGGAACGTGAGAGAACATATTTTGAGGATCATTGATACTTCCAGAAGACTCAAGGAACTAGATATGCCTTTAACTGATGAATATGTAGTGCATACTGCACTACATTCACTGCCTAATACCTTTAGTCAACTTAAGACCTCCTATAATGCTATGAAGGAGAGATATACCCTAAATGAACTCATCAGCATTTGTGTGGATGAAGAAACCAGGATTAAGAAAGAGAGAGAACCCTCTAGTGCTACTGTTAATCTGGTCAACAAAGGAAAGAACTGAAAAAGGAACCTAAAACCAAAGAAAACCTTAGTAAAGGCATCTACAGTTTCTGCTGGAGATGCATTTGGAGCTAAGAAGCCTTTCAAATTCAAGTGTTACTTTTGTTAAAAAATGGGACACATGAAGAAGGATTGTGCTGGTTTCAAGGACTGGTTGGTCAAAAAGGGTGAGAACTTTTCTTACATTTTCTCTTTAGAAATAAACTTAATAAATATTGACCCTAAAAGTTTTTGGTTAGATTCTAGCTCACATTTACACATTGTTAATTCAACACAAGGATTCATAAGGGAGAGGAGTCCAAGAAAAAATGAGGGTCATCTTTGAGCAAGAAATGGCATGAAGGTTTCAGTTAAGGCCATAGGATCTCTGAAGTTAGACTTAGGTTCAGGAAATTTTTTGTTTTTGGAAAGTGTTTATCTAGTTCCTGCTATGACAAGGAACTTAATTTCTATTGCTCTTTTGATTAAGACTAGTACAAGAGTTGTTCTTGACTTGGATGAAATAAAGTTATTTTCTGGTTCATCTTGTATTGGTTCTGGTGTTTATGAGAATGATTACTTAAAATTGAATTGTTCTCTGCCTCAACAAGAGATCTAACTTGTTGAAAATAAAAACACATCCTGTAATAACACTATAACTGGTGTTAAAAGAATCAGATTTAATGAAAACTCTGCAAGTCTATGGCATAGGAGACTAGGTCATGTTTCAAAAGAAAGATTACAGATTTTAGTAAAGACTAGGTCATGTGAGTTAATCTCAGCATTCATAGCCTAATTAGGCCATTGCTTTGACTGTGATGATATTCACCGCTGCCTCTGAGTCCACTAAGAGTTTGTTGACTTGAATTCCTTGGACATTTCCTGTTACATATAACGGCTGCATGTACATGGCCATGTCTACGGTAGGATTGGCGAACATCATCTGTCCCTTTGTTGATGATGGATCACTTTCTGATGTCTTGGCGAGTGCTAAATTATCAGTCAATATTGGTTCATCTTCTGGCACTACCAAGTTGTTAACGCTTTCGTTCGTGATCGATTCATCCATCGATACTGGTGGAGGTAAAGCATATTTGGAGGACAGAATAAACACCATGTTAACAGTGGTATCCACCTCCTTGACGTCTTCTTCAGCTTCTTCATCTTCACCTTCACCGTAATCCAACAACTCCTCATCATCTTCACAGTCGTTGTCCTTAGCCTGTTGTCCCTCGGAGTCCAAAGTTGTAGTGACCTCGAGAGAAGCAACCTATTGCAGTTGATCCTCAGGTATAGGATCTATGGTTGCTGGCATGAGTAGTGCTAGATTTTGTTCCTTAGGATGGGAAATAGGTTGACGGACCTTCTTTTGTTCTTCCATAATTAAAGGTCTCGGTCTCCATTGCAAGACCCTGATCTCACTTGGAGTGTTTTGCTTTTGAATGTGTTTCCCCTCCCTTGGAGGTGTATGTAGCCCCATTGTTTCCATCATTTTGTCATCAAAATTGAGACGTCTTCTCACTGGCTTTCGTTTCATGACTTCACGATGATCCTCAGGAATAGATTTGGGTTGTTTGCCTTTAGACCATAACTCTGGATTACGGTCAAAGACACCTGGGCGTTATGCTCTCACTTTGGGTTCGCGAGACTTTTTCCCAAAAACCACTAAGGGGTTTACTGCAAGAGCGTTCATTCGCCTTTGCAGCATTTCTGGAGAGCACGCCAGTTCTTCTTCTTTGAGCAGGCCTGTTTCATAAGCCTCTAATGCTCTTTTGGCTTCTCCAAATCGTCGCTGAAGATTTTTCTTCTACTTGGAGTTACCTCTAAAGTCTTTCCCTTCTCCTTCACATACCACACATTCTCCTTTGTGATATTTCTTGAGGCTGGTGGAACATATGGCCTGGCGAGCGTGTCAGCAACTTCTGATTCAGATTTCTTGGCTTCACTGACCTTTTTTTTTGCTCGCGAACTCTTGGGAGCTGGGGAGTCCCTTTGTCTTGCGCGATGTGGGTTACGGGGTTGATGATTTGTTTGTGAAAATAACTCTGGGAAGACCTTAGCTGCTTCAGCCAACTCTTCATAGGAAATCTTTAAGCTGCTTCTGAGTTTACAATGAGCACAAAGGGCTACTGGCGATTCTGCTTTTGGGTCCACTATTTCTTTTCCTTTAGTTGATTTTGTCATTTGTTTGCTTGGTGGACTCTCGCCAGTAGTTTGATGATTGTTGGTCTGTTTGCGTTTGTTTGATTTGTCTCTCGTTAGTTCCAACATCTCAACCGTCAATGATATGTCAGTCGCCAAGCTTGGCGAGGGCTCTTGGTCTATCATTATTTCTCCCTCATCAATCCACTGTTGAATCCTGAATTTCAAATCACGACAAGCATTGGTGGAATGGTGACCCCATCAATGATTGTATCGATAGTAAAGTAGACCCCTGACATCCTCAGGATATGGGTCTAGCGTTCCCCAATCGTCAGGAACTGTTGTTATCCCTGCTTGGATTAGATCTTCAAATATTTCCTCTCGCTTAGACGCATCATAAGTAATCTCAGCCCGCTTAGGTCGAACAAATGCTATATTGCGTCTAGGCCTCCTCCTTGACCTCTTCCTTTTGTAGATCTGTTCAGATTCCTCACAAATGGAAACGGTGTCGATGGAAGGAAATGGTGTGTAGGGAGATGGTGATGCCCTATGAGGATACTGTGGATGCCATTCCACCATTCCCTTGTAGTCAACCTTAATCACTTCCCAGTTGATCAACCCTTGAATCTTATCTTTCAAGGTCGACCACTTTGCCGTTTGATGACCAAACTGGTTATGAAATCTGCAGAAATGTTGAGACGGACCTTCATACCGTAAATGTCTGAGTTCAAAAACCTGGTAATAAGAGACCAAGCCCATGTCACTTAACCTGTCTAGAATCTCCTCCAACTTGTCATAGTTGAAAGAAAATCCCACAAAGACAGGCCAATTCCAGTCTTCCACACCTCCAATACAGCTATCAGGTGATGACCACTCGACATCAATCATATTAACTTGAGGTGGTGGGAAGGGCTTAGAATCAACTAATGCAGCTGCCTTGGATGCTCCCTCTAACTCTAGTCTTCCTTCATTGATCCATTTCTGGATCTGATCCTTGAGCTTGATGCAGTCATTTGTAATGTGGTTCCATGCTCCATGGATCTTGCAATACTTTTTACCTTTTAACTGCTCAGCCGTAGGGAGAGGCCCGAAATCTGCTTTGACAGCTCGCATGCTATATAGCTCATCCAAGATCTCATGAGCCATGTTAGCATCATAAATGTATGTTTCGAACTCTGGCTTAGTAAAAGTCACTGTCGAAAGCTTGATTGGACCCTTATTCTTCTGAAGCTTGCGGGGCTTTAAAACTTTGTTCGTTGATAAATCCACAACTCCTACTTGCTCGCCATTAGAGTCTGAATCTTGGTTGTCTATATCTTCTATATAAGCCACGATTTTTGGCTTTGGTCTATTATAAGACTTAGCATTGTACGTTCCCTTAGACACATTCCTTCTATTATCTCTTTCTTGCATGGTATTGTAAACTTTAGTTACAGCTATGATAAGCTCATTTAAGGAAAAGTACTTGCTATTTAAGAACAGTTGGTGGTACGTATCCTCCAAACCATTCTTGGCCATCTCTACTACCTCTTCTTTTCCGAGTGGAGTCTTGCATAGATTATATTCTGACCGGAAACGGTGTAGGAAGGTGACTGGACTTTCTGTCGCCGATTGGCTCAAGGAAGCCAGCTTTCCAACACTGGTTTCAGGTCTAGCCGTTCCAATGTGGTCTATGAATAAAGCCTCCATATCCTTCCGCTCATTGACCGAACCCTTTTCTAATCCCGTATACCATACGAGGGCCGATCCTGACAGGGATGATCCAAAGACTCTCAACTTGAGTCCATCATTATCGGCAAACTGCCCTAATTGCAGCGTGAAGTATGCTAAGTATGTTGTTGTGTTAAAATCATCGTCGCCAGAGAAAGTCTGGAAGGTCTGATGCCGGTAGAACTTTGGTCATTGCCAAGCATCAGGATCATCCTTCTGTAAAGGAGGAAACGATGTCTCATATGAGTCATACATCTTGGCCAGATGTATGTCACAATAGTTCATGAACCTGTTTAACCGTTGCTCCCAGGCAAAAGGGAAAGATTCTGCTTGTCTAGTCTTTCTAGCGAGGTTAAAAACGGATTTAGTTAGAGACGCTATGTCCACGTCTGTCCTTTGAGACAGTGTCGCTGCATGCCGGCGGTATTCATCCAAACTTGTTCCCAAGTGTTATATGATGTCTATCCGTAATTTATCCTGACCTTCCACGTGACTTGCTACTTGGGCTCCAATTCCCTCTCTCTCTTTCCGATCTCTGTTGAACTCTACCTGTAACGCTTGGATTTCAACTAATGTTGTGTCTATTATGTTGCCTTGGGTAGTGAGAATAGTCGCTTGTTGTTCAATCCTTTCATCGAGAGCCGTATAGTAACTAGTCTAATGTTCGTCGCGCCTAGCCGCGTAAGCTAGGTACTCCTGGAACGTAAGTTCCGTCATCTCCGCTTCACTTAAAGATTTAAACGACATGGTTGAATTAAAGTCTTTAGCGAAGATAATGTCAACCACTTGATTACTCAATGAACGACACCGAATACATGTATGTTCACAGTAAGCCGGTTGTGGGTGTTTGCGACACTGAGGGTAATTCCTTCGGTAAGGATCCCCTATTGTCACTTAGAGACACAAAGATGTCCTACTGGGCGTGCCAAAATGTTCGATGCAAAAATATCTCCCGTGGAGAGATCCTTCCTTGAAGCAGTCTCTTTTATTAGCTTCGGATAGTTTGACCGCATGTATAGGTTTATCCTGTATGTGCTTCATATGCTGGTGTGCCACCGTTCTTCAACGGAATATAGAATGTAAAGCTGTCTGACTTCTTGATAAGCAATTAAGACAAGGAGAGCACCAACCTTGTCCGAATAGGTCCTTCTCGCCTAGTAACCTAGGACTTTCGATATGTGTCTCTAGCAGAGCCTTCGAAATCGATACCTCACACTCCCTTATCAGTGCAAAGAAGAGCAATCTCTCTAACGGTGTGTTGAGAACACTGCTTCTTTTAGATATCCAAACTCTCACTCGATAGGTGACAAGCCCTTCAATCATCCAGTCGCTATTGCTTCCTTCTGATCGCAATACTCTCACTCGATAGGTGACAAGCACTTTGATTTGCTGGTTGCAAAGTGATCAACGCATTTTAGGCGTACTAATTAATGTACTTCTCTCCAAATTTAACTGTGTTATTCACTTAGTATAGTTAGTTTTTACTTATTTTGTCATTTTCAGGTGTTGACCAAAAGAGACGGAGTAAAGGACACCAATTACACTAACTAGTGTACCATATTGCAAAGAGTGTTGAAGGAAATGATGGTTGGCTACAAAGAAAGAAACAATTCGACAAAGAGTATTGAATAGAGCTTGCTTGCATGAATGCATGAGTAGGTAATTGTTTAGTGATGGAGAAAAGCAATGCAAGCAAAGAAGAAGAGAAAGAAGAAGAGAGAAACCAACCGGCAATCCAAGAAGAGTTTAATGGTGGAGAAAAGCAAAGAAATGGTTGCTTGAAATGAAGAAATGAAATGATGACTTGAGAGTAGGTGAAAGAGTGAAGAAATGGAGAAAAGCAATCAAGCAAAGGAGAAAAACAATCAAGAAAGAAGAAGAACAATCGGCATGTAAAGAAGAAGAAAAGGGAGCTTGCTTGCACCAATAAATGAGTAGGTAGAAGAGTGGAGAAGTGGAGAAAGCAAGTAAAAAGAGAAAGAGAAAAATCAGAGAAAGAAGGATAGAAGGATGTCCAGCCAGCCTGAAATCAAGGAAAGAAAAGTGAAAGAGAAAGAGTGCTGACAGAGTTGTGGCAGTTGGAACAGGGATAGAAGAGTGTCCAGCCAGCCTGAAATCAGGAAAAGAAAAGTGAGTAGTCAGAAAAGAAGTGCTGACAGAGTTGTGGCAGTTGGAACAGGGATAGCTGAGCTGCCTGGTATCCTATAAATAGGAGGCTGGCTGCCCAGCTATCCATCCCCTCCTTTCCAGCAGAATCCAAATTCCTGAAATCTTCTCTCCTCCCATTTTTCCTTCCTCCCCATTTTCTCTCCACTCTCCCTCTTGATCACTTCTCTACACTTTCTTGATGCCAAATTTTCACAAAGTCTTTCCACATCAAAACTCTCCAAGTGCTAGGAAAACTACTCCACCACCACCTCTCAAATTCTTCATCTCACACTTCTAAATACGGTTAATTCCTTTAGAAGGTGTGTAGCTTCCACCGAAGGATCCATCCACTCGAGATTTTGACAGGAGATACCGGAAATCAAAAAGTGTTAATGGAACCTTTGCTCCGTAGTTCTCAAAAAGTGCTAGGAAAACTACTCCACCACCACCTCTCAAATTCTTCATCTCACACTTCACCTCTCAAAACTTCTAGGAAAACACGCCGTTCCCAATTTTTGGCGCCGTATCCATCCCCTCCTTTCCAGCAGAATCCAAATTCCTGAAATCTTCTCTCCTCCCATTTTTCCTTCCTCCCCATTTTCTCTCCACTCTCCCTCTTGATCACTTCTCTACACTTTCTTGATGCCAAATTTTCACAAAGTCTTTCCACATCAAAACTCTCCAAGTGCTAGGAAAACTACTCCACCACCACCTCTCAAATTCTTCATCTCACACTTCTAAATACGGTTAATTCCTTTAGAAGGTGTGTAGCTTCCACCGAAGGATCCATCCACTCGAGATTTTGACAGGAGATACCGGAAATCAAAAAGTGTTAATGGAACCTTTGCTCCGTAGTTCTCCTTGTAATTGTATTATTTTGTTTGTAAAGACAATGTGTTTATCTTGGTTTTATTACTTATATGAATTTCAATAACTTTTCCATGTGTTCCTTATTCTAGATTTCGATTTGCATGAAGATAGTTGATTCTTAATGCTTTGATTTAGATTTAGGGGGTACCTAGTCTAGATCAATGGTGTTTAGGGGGTACCTAGCACATAATTTGAATTATCCATGTTTAATCGAAATCTAGGGTTATGGAATTTCGGTAGTATTGTTATTTGTATATGTTAATAATTGAGCTGAGTGTAGAATAAGTCGATCACTTGTATATAATTAGTTAGGTTTATTTTCGTCTTAAGCATGATTTAGATTTCCTAGGAGTCTTCTATGTGTGGCTTGTCTATGAGTTTTTACATACTAGAATCCTGAGAATTTTGATTTATGCTTGTGACATTTTTAGGTAATAACTTAGGAAATTAAAAATCAACTTTTACAACCCCCCTTATTTTTATTCACACAAATTTCGCATGCATCCCTCAAATCTCCGGTAAGAACGATCCCTATTTACCAATGCTACATCTACACAAAAAGGGTTTTAAATTGCGTACGCGTGAAACATGTGTTAAGTGTCTACTCTGTGTTAATATTTAGCAAGTGTCTCGCGACGGAACGTTCAATTTTTGGCGCCGTTGCCGGGGATTAGAAAATTGTTTGTGATTTTTGTGTGTAAATATGTGCCTTACCTTTTTATACATCCTTGTTCATATTTTACGTTCATACTTGTATATGACTAACTTTTACACTGCAGGATTTATACTTAGAAATCATACATAGTTACATACTAATTCTACAAAATTTTCATTCTCTTCGAATATATACGTGTGCCATACATTGATTAAATTTTTATTGCTTTTGTGAATATGTGATATTTAGTCATTTTAATTTTTTTCTTTTAAAAATTTATCGCTTATATATTTATATTTATATTTATATTTATATTTATATACTTTGTTAAGCATGTTAAAGAAAGTCTTTGATTTACATTGAGTACAAATGCTTGATTAAATAAGTTTCGCTCTTCTGGAATAGATGGCGCCTCTTTTTCTTGTTCATCTCCTTAACCCCTCGTGATGTGTGGATTTCATCACCGCACGCCATAACCTAAGTGAAGTTATGGACATGAGGTTGAGGGCGGAGTTTACAAGGACTTGAGGGTGTGAGCTATCTCATGATTTTGGCTGATTGTCGGATATAGTGTCTAGAAGGGTTATGACTGGTGACAGGTTTTGGATCTAAGAAAGAGAACACCAATAGAGTATATACCATTGGCCCGGTTAACCTCGGGGTGTTTCTCGAAATTAGTCCTACCTCTCGCGTTATCTCTATCCCTACTGGCTGTATCACGATGTTACCTAAGCCGAATGACTGAGAACCAGCATACATTATCGCGCGGGTCGCACGTCCGAAGAGATTTACCTAAAGATCAAGCTATGTATTCTCTTTAAATCTTAGGTGAACTCAATTTGGGGCATGTATGTTATAAATGTCGAAAATTTTTGAACTTATAAAGGATGACCAACGTTACATACTTTAGCTGCATTAACTCCCCTGCGGTTTTGTGATGCTCGGATTTCATCACCGGGTACCCTAACCTAAGTGAAGTTAGGGACATGAGACCAAAGGACGAGTCATTCTATTCATAACTGTTCATGTAACTTGGGTGTTTTCTACAGGTTCTAACAATTTTCTCTTATGCATTCACACAATTTTATCATTTAGGTTGATTTTGTTTGATGCATTTAGTCAATTTTGATTAAGTAAATGCTTGATCCATGATGAATCAAATTGTGACATTGGGTGAAAAGTTCCTAAACATGTTCTGAATTTGAATTCCAACGTGTGAAACATTATATATTTATCTATATATATGATTTTCGTTGGTTTTTATGTTTGTGCATCATTTGCATTACATTTTTGTTATATATCATCTGCATTCACGTTTAAGTGTGTTTTCACATTTTGTATGTTTAATCAACATATTTTTGCATTTCTTTTGTCTTCCGATGATGCTGACACTGGATATGTTGACAATTCAGGAAACTTATGAATGGTCGAGCCAGTACTGCGTCAGCTTGAACTTAGATCTCGAACAGTGCCTAGACAGAACAGAGCTCAAGATAACGCAGAACAGGATCCACCTATTTTTGAAGACAGTCTACCTGCATCACCTGCATCATCAGTAGAGATATCAGATGCAGAATCCATGGCAGGTGCAGAAAATAACAACAACGTTGAACAGTCCATTCGTCAGCAGACTTGTTCGAATTTGGGTAACTTTGGCCCAACTTCGATCGTTTATCCTCAGCCAGCTGAAGGCCAAACTGCCCCTGAGCTAAAGAGTGGTGTCATACACCATCTTCTGCGCTTTCATGGAAATTCGACTGAAGATGCCAATACACATTTGACAACATTTCTGTTTGTGTGTGACTCCATGTGCCCTGCCAACACCTCAAAAGAAGCATTCAGACTCAGGGCATTTCCATTCTCACTGGAAGACAAGGCGAAACGTTGGTTATTCAGTTTACCCTCGGGATCAATTACAACGTGGGATAAGTGTGTGCAGGAGTTTCTCACCAAGTACTTTCCGGCGTCAAAGATCACTAACTTGAGGAAAAAGATAACCGGCGTCCTGCAAGACCATGATGAGTCTTTTGCTGCTTATTATGAGAGATTCAAGGAGTTGTGTGAATCCTGTCCATCACATGGAATATCAGAAAGCAACCTCTTGACATACTTTTATGAAGGACTCAAACCTTTGGAGAGAGAGCTCCTAGACGCAGCAGCTGGAGGATCATTTCTGGAGAAGCCTGCAACTGTAGGCCGTGCATTATTGAACCAGCGTGCTCTCAACACACAACAGTATGAGGGTATGAAGTTGCAGCAAAGCAAAAAAGTCAATGAAGTATCTTCTTCAAGCACCAACGTAGAACTCGCCAAGCTCACTTCACTAATCACCAAGCTTCTGGATGCGAAGTCACCACAACCAATGGCTCCAGCAGCACCTGTCTGCGGGGTTTGTCTACTTGATGGCCATCACAATGATCAGTGTCCTCAAAACATACCTGCTCCAGTAGTAGAAGAAGCCAACGCTGTGGGAGGATTTCAACTCAACCAAGGCGCCCCTCGATACAACAATTATGGAAACAACTACAATCAGGGGTTCCGGAACAATCATCCGGGGTTTCAATGGAGGAACAATGATGGCTGCTTAAACCCTCCTGCATCTCAACCACAAGGATTTCAGCAACAACAATCGACTCAGCAAAGAGTTCCTCATGTCAATAATAGTCCAGCTCAGCCTGTTCTCACCAATCCAAACTATGACAAGATGTTGGCTCAACTATCTGCGTCAACACAAGTCTTGCTGAATGGACAGGCCCAACATGGAAATGATATTGCTGAATTAAAGAAACAAATGGGCCAAGTTGTTGAATTTATGGGTCAAATTAAAGATGGATCTGGAAAATTGCCAACTCAAACTGTTCCGAATCCAGGAGGATATTTTAGACCAACAAATGCAGTAGCAACTCGGAGCGGAAAACAGTTTAAGGAGTATCAAAAGAAGCCAACGCCACCTCTTATTCACTTAGAGGACGTTGAAGAAGATCCGGCCACCCTTAAGGCCGAAAGAATGAAGGTGACGCCACCTATAGTCACCTCGGCACCATTATCTTCACAAGTCGACCCGGAGACACAAGGCAAGAGCTCAATTCCTTCAAATCCGACTCCTGCCAATTCCCCGTTTGTCAGTGCACCATTTCCAAGCCGTTTGATCAGCAAGAAGAAACAGGAAACAGATGAAGAAATCTTGGAAATCTTTAAGAAGGTGCAAGTTAATCTACCCCTCATTGAGTGCCTCAAGCAAGTGCCAAAATATGCTAAATTTCTCAAAGAATTGTGCACCACGAGGAGACAAACGAGAGAGAAGAAGATTGTGAAGGTAAATGAGACTATTTCAGCAGTCATTCAACGACGGCTACCCCCAAAATTGAAGGATCCATGGAGTTTCTCTGTTCCCTGTGTGATTGGTGCCAGATCTTTCAACAATGTGATGCTAGATCTTGGAGCTTCCATCAACATGATGCCTTATTCATTGTATCAAGCTCTAGGTCTTCCTGCATTGAAGAAAGATGATGTTATCATCCAGTTAGCCGATCGTTCTGAAACTTATCCACGAGGTTATGTGGAAGATGTTCTTGTACAGGTCAATCAGCTTATCTTCCCAGCTGATTTCTATGTTGTTGATATTGAATATAGTGACGTCAATACCACACCAATACTATTGGGACGTCCATTTATGAGGACTGCAAGAACGAAGATTGATGTGTTCAGTGGTACATTCAGCATGGAATTCGATGAAAAAGTCATCGAGTTCAACATTTTTGATGCTATGAGACATCCTTCAGTTAGTGTCAACTCATGCTTTTCTGTGGACATTGTTGACTCATTGGCGCAAGCACACTTGGACACAAGGAAGGAAGATCTGTTAGACTTGGTTCTTCAAGAAGGATCAGGGCGGACTCAACTCGGGGATGATGCCCATTTTAATGAACTTTGGCTCGAGATGGAGCCAGTAGCTCGTGAAGTATTGGCCCTGTTAGATGCAGCACAGTATGAGCTTCGACACTCTCCTCCTATGCCAATTACTTTTGGAGAAAACAAGATGTTGCCTTCAACTGTTCAAGCACCAGAATTAGAGCTAAAAGTCTTACCTGAACATTTGAAGTATGCTTACTTGGGAGAAGAGGAAACGTTGCCTATCATCATCTCTGCAACGTTGGACGCCGAGCAGGAACACAAACTTGTTGAGATGTTGAAGAAACACAAGACTGCTATAGGTTGGACGCTTGCTGATATCAAAGGAATCAATCCGGCAACCTGTGTTCACCGGATTTTACTTGAAGATGGCGCCAAGCCTAGTAGGGAGGCTCAACGCAGACTGCATCCACCTATGATGGAAGTTGTGAAAAAGGAGGTAATCAAGCTATATGATTGTGGCGTGATTTACCCTATCTCAGATAGTCGTTGGGTATCTCCTGTACAAGTTGTTCCGAAGAAGTCTGGAATTACTGTTGTAAAAAATGAAGACAATGAGTTAGTGCCTTAGAGAACTGTCACAGGACATCGAGTTTGCATCGACTACAGGAAGCTAAATGCCACCACCAGAAAGGATCACTTTCCTTTACCATTCATTGATCAGATGCTTGAACGGTTGGCTGGCCATGCTTATTACTGCTTCCTTGATGGTTATTCCGGGTACAATCAGATCAGCATAGCCGAAGAGGACCAAGAGAAGACCACATTTACTTGTCCATTTGGTACCTTTGCTTATAGAAGAATGCCCTTCGGATTATGCAACGCACCAGGAACTTTTCAGAGATGTATGTTAGCCATCTTTTCAGATTACATTGAGAAGATCATTGAAGTATTCATGGATGACTTCAGCGTCTTTGGAGATAGTTTTGACGCATGCCTTGGTAACTTGGAGTTGATTTTGCAACGATGCGTGGAAACTAAGCTGGTGCTGAATTGGGAGAAGTGTCATTTCATGGTGACACAAGGCATTGTTCTTGGACACATTATTTCGGCTAGAGGCATTGAAGTTGACAAAGCCAAAGTGGACCTTATTCGAAACCTACCACCTCCAACAAGTGTGAGGGAAGTTCGTTCTTTTCTTGGACACGCAGGGTTCTACAGACGCTTTATCAAAGATTTTTCTCATATTGCACGACCTCTATGCCGCCTACTGCAGAAGGAGACACCATTCTCCTTTGATAAAGACTGTCAACGTGCCTTTGGCAAGTTGAAGGAGCTTTTAACTTCAGCTCTCATCCTTTGTGCCCCGGATTGGTCCTTGCCCTTTGAGCTTATGTGTGATGCCTCAGACTATGCAGTTGGAGCTGTTTTAGGGCAACGCAAGGACAAGAAACCTTATGCCATTTATTATGCCTCTCGGACTCTGGATGAAGCCCAGATCAACTACACCACAACCGAGAAGGAGCTACTTGCTGTAGTATTTGCCTTAGACAAATTTCGATCATATCTGCTTCAGACTAAGGTAACGATTTACACAGATCATGTAGCATTGAAATACTTAATGGCAAAGAAAGATGCAAAGCCTAGGCTTATTCGATGGGTTCTACTTCTCCAAGAGTTTGACATTGAGATCAAAGACAAGAAAGGAGTAGAGAACGTTGTGGCAGATCATCTCTCACGAATTGTACATGACAAAGAGGAATTCGCTGACATCAAGGAGAATTTTCCAGACGAGCAGCTTTTCAGAATTCAAACAAGTCCACAAGAAACTCCATGGTATGCAGACATTGTGAATTATCTTGTGACAAGGGAGTTTCCAGCCAATATGCCTAAAGCAAAACGAGATCACCTCAAGTATGTGGCGCGGCAATATGTGTGGGATGAGCCTTATCTGTGGAAACATTGTGCTGATGCATTAATTAGAAGGTGTGTTCCAGACAGCGAGCATAGATCGATCATTGAATTTTGTCACACTAAAGCTTGTGGAGGTCATTTCGGTTCAAAGAAGACGGCCTTGAAGATCTTGGAAGCAGGATTCTTCTGGCCAACATTATTCAAAGATGCTGTAGAGTTTTGTTCTACATGTGATCAGTGCCAACGCAGTGGTAACTTGGGACCTCGAGATCAAATGCCAATGACTTACTTCCTCAATGTTGAGATCTTTGATGTTTGGGGGATCGATTTCATGGGACCCTTTCCCACCTCCAACAGTTTCATCTACATCTTGCTCGCAGTGGACTATGTCTCAAAATGGGTTGAAGCTAAGGCTACACGCACCAATGATTCTAAAGTTGTTGCAGATTTCCTTCGTTCCAACATCTTTTCCAGATTTGGAATGCCTCGTGTATTAATTAGTGATGGAGGGAGTCACTTTTGCAACAAAACAGTGGATGCTCTGATGAAGAAGTATGGAGTCACTCACAAAGTCTCAACACCATACCATCCACAAACTAATGGCTTAGCCGAAGTTTCCAACCGTGAGATCAAGAAGATTCTGGAGAGGACTGTGGCACCTAACAGAAAAGATTGGAGCCGACGTCTAGAAGACGCATTATGGGCCTACCGAACTGCTTACAAGACACCTATCGGAATGTCACCTTACAGGTTAGTTTATGGAAAATCATGTCATCTTCCGGTAGAGCTGGAGCATAGAGCTTATTGGGCAGTGAAAAAGTTCAACATCGCCTATGACGAAGCTGGCCTACATCGAAAATTACAGCTTGATGAACTTGAAGAAATCAGGAATGAAGCTTATGAGAGTTCTTGGCTCTACAAAGAAAAGACTAAAGCATTCCATGACAAGAGGATCAAGAACAAGTCGTTTGAAGTCGGACAGAAAGTGCTACTCTTTCATTCTCGACTTAAGCTATTTCCTGGGAAGCTGAGATCACGATGGGTTGGACCTTTCATTATCACGCAGATTTTCAATCATGGTGCAATCCAGATTCGTTCCAACACATCAGGGAAGGAATTCAAAGTGAATGGTCATCGACTGAAGCCATATTACGATGCTTCCAAGGAGAAAAATGTGGAGGAGATGCGCCTCCAAGAGCTGATCGTTCCTAGTGCTTAAATGTGGCATCACGTCTTGGCTGAAAAGACGTTAAAAAAAATAAGCGCTTGTTGGGAGGCAACCCAATGGCTGATCGACAATCAGATTTGCTTTCTTTTCCCTTTCTCTTAATAATTAGTTTGTTTGTTTGTTAAGTAGTTAGTTCTTTTTTTTCGTAAAACCATGTCTCCATGCTTAATTCTATGCTTTTACTTTAGTACATTGAGGACAATGTAGGATTTAAGTGTGGGGGAGGGGTTTACAACTTTGTTTTAAACCAAAAAAAAAATGTTTAATTTTCGTTGCTTTTATTTGTTTAAATTATTTTGAGTCTAATTTAGTGTTTTACAAAGTCTTAGGATGCCCTTAACTAGTCGATGATGATTTTGGACCAAAACGAAGAGTATACATGGCATTTTGATCACTAATTGATGGAATTCTTTTGTTAATTGAGATGTTTTGATTGCATTGACATGTAGTAGATATAGATAGCAAAACTTGGTACAGAACTCGCATGCTAGAATAAGTTTGAATCATATGAACCTATGTGAGTTTTGAGCTACATGTGCTTTATTTCTTGAGTGATATTCCATCATATTTTCGTAGCTTATAGGTTTATATGTCTCATCTGATTTCTTGCCATAGTTTTTAATGAACTAGAGATTGCTATAACTTACTCATGATTGATTTTCAAAGCTTATAGTCAATATATACTCTGATTTTGGATATGATTAAAGGCACTTAGGATTTACCACCACTTTGCCAAATAGCCATGTGTCCCTTTTGTGCGCACGAGTTGCGATTCCTCTAGACAGCCATTTTGAGCCCACATTAAGCTTTTCTTTCATCACCCTTAATGTTTAACACTTAGCCTAGTGTAGGACTTCTTTACCCTATGTTATGCAGACGTAGTGTGAAGAAATGTCGACAAGAGAAGAAGATGACATTTTTGGTGATGTCCCTCAATTGCTTTAATAGTGTGTATGGGGATAGACTTGTCCAAATAACGTGAAAAATGTGATTTGCCGAAAAAAATAAAAATGTGAAGCTCTCCGGCAATGAGTTCTTAATGTTAAAATTTGGATTAATGTCCCCCACACTTGTGGATTTGGAGGGTGCTACGAATTGAAGGCCTAATAGTGAAGAAATATGGTCTTTGTCCTGTTTGCAAGACTCAAAGGAAGGATAGAATGAAGTTCGGGACCCAACATGATGATATCCAGCTCTTAAATTAATGTTAAAATTTGATATCTTTGGCGTTGGAGAAGAAGGTGATGCACGAAGTTAATGAAGTTATGGAGCTTAGACTAAGTCCTTGGAACGTGATTGATCACCACTTTCCCAAATTTTTGAATACCATAGCCTTAGCCCCATTACAACCCTTGCAAGTCCTTTATGATCCTTAAGATGAGTAACCTTTGATCTGTGGAGTTAATCACATGAGTAAGCATATAGTTTGGGTTCATTTGCGCAAGTAATTAGTTTCATTCATGAAGTATTTCATTAATTCGCATGAATATCTTGAGTGAAAACCTTTTCTTCATGAGTGAAAAGATGATGAGTGCATCCATGTAAGGCAATTTTGAACTTCTCTAGTGCATGCACAGCTTTAAATCACCATTGTTTTCATCTAAGTCTTACTTGTTCATGCATGAGAATGCCTTTGTTAACTCTTGAATTCCTTTTGATCAAAAATTGTGATTGACATAAATATTCTGAGACATATCGGTAAAGGGCTTAGTTGTTATTTTAATATTGTTTTGAGTTTCCAACGTTGATGACACCTTGTGGAAACGTTGGAGAATTTTCATTAAACTTTTATTTCTTAGTTTAGTATTTGCTAAGGGACTAGCAAAGTTTAAGTGTGGGGGAATTTGATCAACGCATTTTAGGCGTACTAATTAATGTACTTCTCTCCAAATTTAACTGTGTTATTCACTTAGTATAGTTAGTTTTTACTTATTTTGTCATTTTTAGGTGTTGACCAAAAGAGACGGAGTAAAGGACACCAATTACACTAACTAGTGTACCATATTGCAAAGAGTGTTGAAGGAAATGATGGTTGGCTACAAAGAAAGAAACAATTCGGCAAAGAGTGTTGAATAGAGCTTGCTTGCATGAATGCATGAGTAGGTAATTGGTTAGTGATGGAGAAAAGCAATGCAAGCAAAGAAGAAGAGAAAGAAGAAGAGAGAAACCAACCGGCAATCCAAGAAGAGTTTAATGGTGGAGAAAAGCAAAGAAATGGTTGCTTGAAATGAAGAAATGAAATGATGACTTGAGAGTAGGTGAAAGAGTGAAGAAATGGAGAAAAGCAATCAAGCAAAGGAGAAAAACAATCAAGAAAGAAGAAGAACAATCGGCATGTAAAGAAGAAGAAAAGGGAGCTTGCTTGCACCAATAAATGAGTAGGTAGAAGAGTGGAGAAGTGGAGAAAGCAAGTAAAAAGAGAAAGAGAAAAATCAGAGAAAGAAGGATAGAAGGATGTCCAGCCAGCCTGAAATCAAGGAAAGAAAAGTGAAAGAGAAAGAGTGCTGACAGAGTTGTGGCAGTTGGAACAGGGATAGAAGAGTGTCCAGCCAGCCTGAAATCAGGAAAAGAAAAGTGAGTAGTCAGAAAAGAAGTGCTGACAGAGTTGTGGCAGTTGGAACAGGGATAGCTGAGCTGCCTGGTATCCTATAAATAGGAGGCTGGCTGCCCAGCTATCCATCCCCTCCTTTCCAGCAGAATCCAAATTCCTGAAATCTTCTCTCCTCCCATTTTTCCTTCCTCCCCATTTTCTCTCCACTCTCCCTCTTGATCACTTCTCTACACTTTCTTGATGCCAAATTTTCACAAAGTCTTTCCACATCAAAACTCTCCAAGTGCTAGGAAAACTACTCCACCACCACCTCTCAAATTCTTCATCTCACACTTCTAAATACGGTTAATTCCTTTAGAAGGTGTGTAGCTTCCACCGAAGGATCCATCCACTCGAGATTTTGACAGGAGATACCGGAAATCAAAAAGTGTTAATGGAACCTTTGCTCCGTAGTTCTCCTTGTAATTGTATTATTTTGTTTGTAAAGACAATGTGTTTATCTTGGTTTTATTACTTATATGAATTTCAATAACTTTTCCATGTGTTCCTTATTCTAGATTTCGATTTGCATGAAGATAGTTGATTCTTAATGCTTTGATTTAGATTTAGGGGGTACCTAGTCTAGATCAATGGTGTTTAGGGGGTACCTAGCACATAATTTGAATTATCCATGTTTAATCGAAATCTAGGGTTATGGAATTTCGGTAGTATTGTTATTTGTATATGTTAATAATTGAGCTGAGTGTAGAATAAGTCGATCACTTGTATATAATTAGTTAGGTTTATTTTCGTCTTAAGCATGATTTAGATTTCCTAGGAGTCTTCTATGTGTGGCTTGTCTATGAGTTTTTACATACTAGAATCCTGAGAATTTTGATTTATGCTTGTGACATTTTTAGGTAATAACTTAGGAAATTAAAAATCAACTTTTACAACCCCCCTTATTTTTATTCACACAAATTTCGCATGCATCCCTCAAATCCCCGGTAAGAACGATCCCTATTTACCAATGCTACATCTACACAAAAAGGGTTTTAAATTGCGTACGCGTAAAACATGTGTTAAGTGTCTACTCTGTGTTAATATTTAGCAAGTGTCTCGCGACGGAACGTTCACAAAGAAGATAGAATCTCTTGACAAGATGTCTAGGTGTACTTGCGTATAACAAATGTTGTATGTTTGATCGGGGACCTTTTCCACAAAGCTCTTACTGTTCTTATATAATGCTCAGTAGTTGTCTTTCAATTCCTTTGAACTTCTTATGCTCTTGCTCTTTGAATTTCAATATAACTCTAACACCAGCATACGGGTTCCATCCTTATAGAATTTCAATGCTATCATAACTCCTTTATTAAAAGAAACCTATTTGAAACAGAAAATGTATGATAGATATCCAAGCCACATGGAATCAGCTAATTCATAATTTACAGTTCTAAACGAACTCTAACTCTCTCTTAGCCGCTCACCAAGCTCTTATAGAATATGGGCCGCTCGCCAAGACTTCAGCTCATCTTGGGCCGCTCTCTAAGACTTCGACCATTCAAGCCAAATATGAAATATTTATTTCAGGCTCAAACACTACTTAATTACAAAATATACACTTCCTAAATATACATAAAGTGTGACTCACTTTAACATGAACCCGATCAACATAATAGCACAAGTAAATTAGATACATACTGCATCGGGGAAATGATTTTGTGTCAAATATAACTTAGATATATTACCCTAGCCTATAACTAAGATTTTAGGTCATGCCCCTTGGTATCTAAAAACTTTCCGGTTGGGAATATATATGTTTATCTTGTCCACTCCGAACTGAATCCAAAATCGAGCCAAGGCTTTTCCATAAAGATCTTTTGGAGGCAGAGGATTCTGTGGCCAAGTTTCTTCAATGTATTCAAGAATGACAAGGGACTCGGCGACGGGTTTGCCGCCATGGACAAGCACCGGGACAGGGTTGGACTGCAGTAGCAGATCACTCTTGTTGGAAAGGTCTTCTTCTATATAATCGAATTTCACGTCCTTCAGTTTGAGCGCCCATATCACTCAGCAACTAAAAGGGCTTGGCCGAAATCCTAGTAGCTTCACATCTTCCATTTTCAACTGATGTTTGATCATATAGGGATCAAGTCTATATATTGTCAAGTATTCTGGTGCGAGGGCAGTTGGTTTATTGATTCAAACGTGAAAATGAAAGGGCCATGAAATATAGAAGTTGAGAGAAAATGAAGCTACTTAATTTGGAGTATCTGAATGTTGTATTCTTTACCAAAGTATATATAAAAAGAACAGATTGACTTGACTAAACCAATAATATTCTACTGAGGATTTGATTGTTCTTGGGCACAAGTTTAAAGATAATCAAAATTTATTCAATCCTTGCTTGGTCTTGGTCTTGCTCTAATCGTTGAACATGGACTACGTAACTTTCATTTTTCATTTTTTCGATTACAAATTTCATCTTTCGTCTTTCATTAATTAGCTGCATTGGGTACCATTGACTACAGGCGAAGAGATCTTGTAGCTAACTAGAAAAGAACTTTGGGTTATTAGATTCGTTGCATATGACTTCTATTGGCCGGTCATACATGCATAAATTTATAAGTGAATGTGACATATACAAAAAATTCTTAATCTTATTGGTTTAATGGACAATTTGTTCAATGTAAAAGTATATTATTAGACGATTGATACGGACTTTTTTTTATTTGGGCGTCATTGTATAACATGAATGCTAGCTTACCGTATTCTCTCGTTAAAACCCTAAGGGGCCGTCGCTGGGTTTTTGACCTAGCCATCAATGCAGCACCCCATTGTCATGAACGATTGTGAATCATGACACTTTGCAGCGGCTTTCGCTGTCTTTGAGAGGGGAAATACCTCGTTTTGGCATCAAGGATGCTGGAAACTCCAAGCACTACGCAGTAGGGCGATTTCTCTCTATGAAAAAAGAGGTGAACCCTAAAGCTTTCAAGGGAACGATTGCCGACGTATGAGACCTGAAGAAGAGACTTTCGATTCGTCATTAAGAGGACAGGTACATATTTTGCTTTGATGTGGAGGCAGAACATGATCAGATCCTGAATGAGGGTCCATGATTTTATGGGGAAATTCAATATGGTTTTGAACAAGTACGATGGAGTAGGTGATGTCGCAGTTGTGCCACTAACTCGCTTCCCCGTCTGGGTGGAGTTCCTTGGCTTCCACTGTGCTTATAGACGCCTAATACAGTTGGCTACATCGCCACAACATTGGGAGACATCATTTGCCTGGATGAGCCGAGAATTAAGAGTGGAAAACGAATCCGAGCTCGAATCTGGCACGATATTCAGACCCCGATGAAGCAAGCTTACCAGTCGGATGTTTCGAGTTTGATGGTGTTGTTACTCCAGTGAAATTTTACTATGACCTTGTCTTCGGGTACTGCAGGACATGTGGCCTACTTGAGCGTGTCGTTTGTGGTGGACTGGTGGACCGTCAGACTTGTCAGCAGCGGAGGAGGCCATGGCAGCTCTCAAGATCCTGGTCCCTAAAGGTAAACAATTAGCGGGTGCAGGTGCAATTCGGAAGAGCTTCGATCAAACTAAGAATCCTAGTTTGACTAGGAGTGATGGCACAATCTCGGGAAAGCCGGTCCTACTGGCCTTTCTCTGGCAGCTCCCGGCTTCACTCTTTCTTTTCCAGGTATAACGGCGACCGAACTAGCTCGTTAACTAGGCGCATTCTCCTTCAAGTCCTCGGAGATGTCCTCGCCAGGGTTTCAGTTTGTTAAGGAAGCTAGACCGTACCGGCCCTTAGCAGCAAGAGAAAGGAACCTAAGGATAAAGAACTAGAAAATATCGATGAACGTGTACCAGCGGCAAGCGCGGCTTCCTTTACCGGATCCGCCATAGGAGGGGAAGATGCTCATGAAATCTTTGACTACCTCTTTGCTAGATGAATACGGAAATATCCGAGTCTCTCCTCTCAAGAGAAAGCGAGGTTGCAAAGTAGGGTCGACGAAGAACAAACACGAGGAAGCTCCTGAGACAGGTGGTCTGGAGTTGGGGGTTACAGTGGTGACGGGGGCACCAAAGGTGCGTAATTATAAGACGCATCAAGGGTCTGAAACTTGCATTAGAAGATAGTGAGGATCCGGTATGGCTTATGCTATGGAGGAGCTCCTTATCGGTGAAGGGGGCGTGGTGACATGGCTGTGGAAGCAGACTAGGATCCTGGGGTAGGTTTCAACTTAGTATAGGCGAGCATTACCTTGGTTTATCTGTGTTAGTGCTCGTCTAATTTTGCGTGGCATTTACTCGGTTACTTTTTGTACTTTATTTGATTGTAATGTTTGTGAGCTAGTTTAGGGTCTTACTCTATCGGTGAAGGGGGCATGGTGACATGGCTGTGGAAGCAGACTAGGACCCTGGGGTATCCCTGGGGTAGGTTTCAAGTTAGTATAGGCGAGCATTACCTTAATTTATCCGTGTTAGTACTCGTCTAATTTTGCGTGGCATGTACTCGGTTACTTTTTGTACTTTATTTGATTGTAATGTTCCTGAGCTAATTTAGGGTCTTACTCTATGTTAGCTTAGTAGTGGTCTTTTCTCTCGTTTTCTATGGGTGTCTACTGTGTAACATTGTTTACTACATTAATAAATATAGTGCCGCACGTTTTTAGCCATAAAAAAAATGCTAATTTAGAAATAAGGCATTAATATATAAGATGATACGGATAACTTAAACAAAACTCAATCAATTTCTTCACTATCCTTCATGCATTTGCCTCGATTTGATCTGTGTACGAGACCAAATTTTTATTCGGGTAGATCGACAATCATGATGTGAAAATAATAATAAAGATAGATAAAATTATAAAAGAAATACATAGGTAACATAGATCGAGAATGAACAGAAATTGATTGGGTCCAAACTCATTTGGACACCAAGGTCCAAATTGCTCTCATTTCTTCCACTTTTCGATTCGTGATTTCAAATTTGAGACCACTCATTCTATAGATTATTAGATGAAGATTAACTCTACAAAAAATGAATCAAAATGGAGATCATTTGGGTATCCGATTGTCAAATAAATGAACGGTTATGGTGAATTTTAGCATTACAATAACAACCGTTCATTTATTTTGCAAGATCGGATATCCAAATTATCTTTATTTTAATTCATTTTTTGTAGAGTTGATCTTCAACCAATAATCTATAAATAGGCAGTCTCAAATTTAAAATCATGAATCGAAAATGGGAGAAAAGAGAGCAATTTTAACCTTGGTGTCCAATTGGGTTTGGACCCAATCAAAATCCAGAATGAACGGCTTTGCATGTGAAGCACCTAAGTGTCACAAGGGTTGATTAGGAAGGGGTCAGAAGCAACCCTTCCCTAATTTGCTTGAAGAAGACAACCATTCTATCATGATCAGGAAGGTTTTCTTTGATTGTAGGCACTTGTTTGAAATTCTTAGTCCAAGCATGCAACAATGGAAATGCATGGGCTTCTAGTAGCTTCACACCAACTATTTCTTCAATGACTCCAAGCCATTGAGAAATCTGTCCAAAGGCTATATCCACAATACCAATGTTGTCTCCTCCAAAGAATTTCTTCTCACCTAGACCTGCATGCTCTTCAATGGTTCTCAGCATCTCCAAGCTATCCTTCTTGGCTTTCTCTTGCTCCTCGCCCACGGTTTGCATAACGAACCAGATTGCAGAACTCTACAAAAGTTAGAGACTATGTTTGTGTGAGTATATATATATATGCAGTTCATTCATTTGATCACATATACTGTCCATGTAATTTAATGTACATATATATTGTATACGTACCTTGTCTTCAGCATATTTAACCCAGAACCTAGCCATGGCTCTTTCACAAGGGTTACTGGGCAACAAGGGGTTCTTTGTCCATGTCTCTTCTATATATTCGATGATGACCATGGACTCACAAATCGGCTTTTTTCCATGAACAAGAACTGGGACCTTCTTGTAGACTGGATTGTACTCGAGAAGTTGAGCACTTTTCTTGTAGGGAAGATCTTCCTCTACGTAGTCATATGGTATGCCTTTCAGCTTCAGCGCCCATATCACTCTGCAACTAAATGGACTACACCATGTTCCAAATAACTTCAACTGATGCATGTTGATCGATCGATCGATGAACAATGTCTTAATGGGAGCGAGCTTGTTATAATTGGATCTTCAAACCATGTATTATATATAATGGCAGAAATGAACCTTAATAATAATAAAAAAAACTTCCAGTCTGGTCAATTGCTTGAGCACAACGAATTGTAAAACGGACTAAAAACTTGTTTATATATGGGGTGGTTGGGGGATGGGGGCCGGTATCCAGAATTTGCACAAAATTCTAAAGAAATCTACATCAAAGTTTAAAGAAGATCCTCTTATAAAACTTAAAAAGATTAAGTTTGAAAGTGAAATCTAAATTGAAGTAGTCTTAATCTGTGGATTATACAGTAGCTATATATGTTAAAATGTTATGATTGTATTCTCACGAAAAGTGGTCCAGTAGTAGATGAACTGAGTCTTGCTACGGAAACATGTAAGATGTAAACTCTCCACATCCTAAACAACATAGGTGACGCTCCAAAGCTTTCCCACGAACATTTCAATGATATCATCATAATGTTGCAGCTTGCTTAAGGTCCTGCTTTAAAACTTAACTTTGATGTTTCGGTTCATAATACTATCATAAACAGCTGTTCGGTTTATCAAACTTAACTTTCATGGTTCGGTCGTAATGAATACAGCCACACTGTCATGAACTAGTAATCCATCTGTAGAGTTGATCACTAATTTGGAACATGCATTATTTGATAAAGCATTACTACAGATAGCAAGTATCCTTTCAAAGTTGCAAAGGACAAGGGTGGAGATGTGATAGTCGCATATTTATGCATCTATTTGGTATTTAATTTGTTCTCTATGTTTAGTTTATTATTATTATTCGAGTGAATTAATTATGTTTATTTGTTTATAGATATTTTTGAAGATTAATGAAAAAAATTGGATGATGATCATGGACTCTCAGATCGGCTTCTCTCCATGAACAAGAACTGGGACTTTCTTGTGCACTGGATTGTATTTCAGAAGGTGAGCACTTTTCTTGTGAAAAAGCATATCTTCCTCCATCCATGTAATCATATGGTATGCCTTTCAGCTCCAATGCCCAGACCACCCTGCAAACTAAATGGACACTACTCCATGCTCCATATAACTTCACCTGATCAGCCATGTCTGAGACACTAATGGGTTACTTGGACTCCAAAGATCAATTTATGCTGAAATTGCAAGGTCAACATTATTTAAAAATAGACAAGTGCCTGGAGTAAGCTTTACAGTTTTGATTAAATTACATTATCAAAGCATCAAAGTGGTTGAATAATCAAAGTAACGATAACAACTACGTACCTTTGGTGTAGTGGCTAATTTTATATCACCTTCTCCTTATCAGATGAAAACAGAAAGAGAGAAGAGATCAACATTCTGCGGCTCTCTTACACTCATCTCTGTGACATCTGATAAAACTTTAACACATCCAAACTCATCATTTAAGTGGAAACATCGGTCCAGTTCCACCTGGTTTATCAGAGTCAGGGATGCTCGAGTAGTAACAGAGATGGCTGGACATTTCCCAGCTCCAATCCTCCTTTGGCGATACATACATTTCCGGCAATCTGTTTATCCCGACATAGTGTTCCCTGATTTTTCCATTTTCAAAAGAACTAGTGACAGTGGAGTAACAGGCCTCATGGCCACCCCAGACTTGATCACCATGATCTGCAGTTTGGCTCCCATCAGGATGAAAGTAGCGACGCATGAGAGGGCTAGAGCCCCTCCAATAAGGATCAAGGTTTTGCCAGTATTGTGGAGCAGCCCGACAGAAGGATGATATATAAATGTCAAACTAGTACATCACAGTATCTTCATAAAATGGATTTCTAATGCGATGTAAACTCTGTAAGCGGATCATCGATCAATTAATCAACGTATTACTTACTTAAAATTTAGAAAGCTCGAAAAGTCAAAAACTATAGATGCTGGAACCTGGTACCAAACAGTATGTAAGGACATATACCTTGTTGAAATGGAACTCCCAAACGTGGTCGCACAAATCATCCCTTATTATACGTGACTGATTGCAACCTACATGTCTGCGTGTGTGAGTGTGTGTACACGAGAGGTAGAGAGAGGGAGTTACACTTTTCCGTCCACAACAGACAGTGAATAAGCGGCCAACCTCGATTGGCCTTGAACTTGCAAAAAGCGAGGCATGTGTGCTAATATAAACTTGAAAATGAAAATACATAACAAATTAATTAAAACCAACACAAACAAAAGAAGACAAGAAGAGCCGATTCAAATTCGAAAGAAGTAATTAACCTCCAATGGGTCACTCAAGTCATCAGCAACTTCTTCTTCTGGGTTACTCACTCAAAATTTTCGAAAATTTCAGAAACTTTTTAAATTTAATATTTAATTTGATAAATATGTAATCTTCACATGCTCAATGTATAATCCATCATTCAATGACCAAGCAAACGTTGAGGCCAGATATCCATTGAATATGTTTGATATTGGTACTGAATTTGATGATGAAGAGAGAGATCAACTTTATCAATGAATTAGACTACTACACTTGGATGACGAGGAACAAAATTCGATTGAGAGAATTGCGGCTGCTGCCCGTGCTGAAAGAATAAATGTCAAGCAGGTACTTCGTGAAGAGGTTATAAGACATGTTGATGAGAATGCCTCCTTTGATTCTCTCATGAGTCAAGAAAATATTCAACATAATCCAAAGCCTAGAAGTTCACATGCTTCCCAACCTCCACGGTTGAAGAGTGATACCCTAGGTACGAGATCTGGAAGCTCAACAAGCACTAGAGGAGGAGACAACGAAATGCAGAGTATTGGAGTCGATAGTACTGGTAACGGATATGGTGGTTATAGTGGAGATGAACCATTTTACTTTACAGAGGAACAAAATTTCACACACTCAACCCAAGATGAAGACTATGGAGATAAAGAGCAGGTCATGGATACGATGGAGGAGATAGAAGAAGTGAATACAATCCAAGAGAAAGGGGTCAATGGAGTTTATCGAGGAATGCTGAAGATGTGTATCCACCACTTTTGGCTCAATAGGTATTGGAGATGGTAATTACCAACCCTATTATTATGGTCAAAATATTGCAATGCTTTATCCTTTATATGCCATGCCTTATGGTCTTCCAACAAGTGACAACTCATCGTCACAATCACAAATAAATGCCTCAAATGATGATAGCAATGAAGAAAGTCGAGCAATGTCTGGTTCATACTACGAGCTTCAGAATCCTCAAAGACCGCCCCCTGACCCATATGGTTGGCATGTAAGTCAATACATGCAGAATTACATGGGAGAACAATCATTTAATAATTACTCTTCACAATACACACATGATTCTGCACAGGGAGGTGAGAAAAATAGTGTGAATTTCAAACCTCATAGGTCCTCTACATGGTTTTGAAGTATTTGTATATTTTATTTTGTGGTGTGTGATGTGTAACATATTGTATAAAAATGTGATGGCCTAGCCTCATATTAAGTTTTGGCCATCAAAAAATAAAAATAGAATTATTAAATTATATTTTAATGGTTATCAGCACTTAACACGTACTAATTAATATAGTAATATAACAAATTTATATGTCTTGATGTTTGATCAATATTTTCTTTTCACATAAGGTAGATAATTAATCATATAACAATCTCCAAAAGTTTCATTACAAATTTCCATGTATTTTTATTAGTTTCCGTCTTTTCCGTCAGAATTTTCACTGGATCGATATTTCCGTTGATATATCGAAATTTTGGACCGTCAATATATCTTCGATATCCTATATTTTACTCCTTGACATTATTACATTTGATGCTTAATGTATTTTTTTTTAAGAAACCACTCATATTAATCAATCAAAGCAGAATGTCTTTGGAGATTACATCAGAAAAATAAACTACGATCGAAAGAAAAATACAACACAATAAAGTAACTAGACAAAACACGGACATCATAAGACGCAAAAGCATTGACTTTTGGATGCCGACCACTTGCCAAAAGGCAATCGATAGTATAATCATTCACACATACTCCATGAAACTGAGTCCATCGAATAAAAACTAATCTCCTATCCTCCCATAAGCGTTAACTTTTGATGCTTAATGCTTTCTTTCTGTTCACAATATATATTTTGATATACTCAAACCAATACAGTTACTTGTCAAGTTTAACAAATAACATTCAAAATATTTCGATCGAGCTTCTTTGATAAATTTTTGGAAACTAAAATTTATTCATTTAGTGTGATTTAGTGTGGCTGTATATACCTCAAATATCTAATTCCAAAACAACGATTACTACTAACAAATCTTAATGTGGTCGGTCAAGAAAACTGTGCTTGGTAGTGCATAAAATTGACACTTAAAAATGAAGTATCATACTAGTTTAATCTCACTTCTATTTTGATAAGAACAAATTATTCAGCAGAGGATGCAACTGCGCATTCAACCATGCGCATTCGATAAACTCACTTCTATTGTGGAAGACACATTCATTAACCATGCTTCATGATTTCTATCTGAGCTTCATGATTATATAATGCACTGCCATATATAATGGTCCCAAATTTCGTATGCAAAATAAAGGATCTGTAGCTAGTCTTAGGTATAATGGACGATATTTTAGAAGGGAAAAAAAAAGGATAACGAAGAAAGAATGCTCAAGTCCGCCATAGTTTCAATGGTTTCTGGGCAAATCATAGAGATTGTAGCTTCATTTTTTTTATCAGCATATGTCGTGGAAGGATCAAGACTTCAATTTCTTGTATGCTATTTATATAGTTATGTAGTAGCTAACAGATAACATCTTCTCTTTACATTTCCAAAGCATTCCCTCTGTAGTACTATGAGCTAAACCCACTGTAGAAATAACAGTCCACTTTTGAAAATGAATCACCATTAAATCTCACATGAACATCCTATGGTATGATTTCTTGCTACAACAACCAACCATTCCATTCAGTCCCACAGCAAGTGAGCAAACAAAGTTTCATGGTTCTAACTCTTATGTAATGAAGATGAGAAGGCAATGAGTTGAGTACAGTTGTATCTGCAAACATGTAAAAAAGGTTTCCTGATGCATTTTTATTTCACAATAACAGGACCATGACATTGCACAAAAGAAAACATGCATGAAGAGGAAAACTAGATTCAATCCCCAAAGTAACTGTAGTTGAAAGTATCACCAAACTTCAGGTCGCAACTCGCCAGTAGCTGGGGGCATCCATCTCCCAGAGTTGTAGACACTCTCACCAACTTTCCAATTAGGCACATCCTTCATAACTTCAGCTTCATAATCAAGATACTTTTTCCACTCTTTGACAAATCTAAAGAAACATGAGGAAAAGACTCAAAGAAGTTCAGAAGTTGGAATCTGCAAAGATGAATATTACATACACAGGACATGAGTGGAAGAGGACAATCAATATTATTTTCCAATACCTTTCATCTTCTTCAGCTTGAAGCACTGGGAGAATTGCTCTGCGAGCAGCATACTTCTCTTCCTTGAGAGCCCTACGGAACACCAAATTGTAATTCATAAATTACAACACGTCAACAGTTTCCTAAAAGGGAAGACTAATAGTTGTCTCTCAGTCCCAAGATATGAATTTGCTTTTACCATGACTGAAAAAGTATAATGATAGTGACACTATAAAACCAAGTATGTTTCCTAAAGAAGGTACAAGATCACCGCTTGAGATCACTGTATTAACTCAAAGAGGCAGAAAATTTAGCTTCACAAAAAATGATCCATACTTGAGACTATCCTATTAGAATTGATTAAGTCTAAGAACTATCTTCTAATTTATTACGCTCGCCACGGAGTCCTGGAAAATTTTCCACCAATAAATTAGACTATAAAGCTCATTACGTCATAAGCAATGCGGAGCACCAAGATCACTGTATTGAGCTCCCCAATGGCAATTCTAACTTATAAACGACACATCTTCTTGATTGGTTTCCTCCTGATGCTCAGTGGTAGAAACAATGAATTTTGGCGAGGATAAGAAAAGATAAAAAAAAAACACATCGTACTGGCTTAGCAGTCCAATTTACTTCTTCTAAATGGACAACAATGTACTTGCCCAGAAAAGTAAGCCAGCCACATTGTATGACTTCATGGAATCTTTCAATGAGCAAGACTACACACACAACGGGTGAAAATGTTTAGCAACAGAATTGGATATTTGAATGTTAGATAAGGGCTTGATATTACTACACTTGGCACCAATGCCAAACCTTCGGTCCTCGAATGAAGTACATACATAAACTAGAAGTAAAAAGGAGCAATGGTTCAACGATAATTTCTACCTCGTGGACGACTAAAAAATGCAAAAGATGCATTACTATATGCAACTTGGGTTCAGTTTGGAAATTTCAATAACACCCGATCCTGAATCAGGTGGAAAAGCGTAAACTGGGACCTTATCCAGTTTCAAGTCAATTGAAAAAGGATTCAAATACCACAGCCTCCCTTCTCATTCTATAATTCTAAACAGGAGGACGTAAAAACCATCATTTGCTTATAAGGATTTGACTACAGGCATCCCAAAAACAGACAGCCATTTCGCACAACTCCAGACTCTCAATAATCCTCAAAAATTCAATTGTCCCTATTCAAATAAATCAATTACTCTCCAATTCCACAAAGCTTTTTTCATTTCTCACTCCTCCAAAGCCTCCAACGCTACTCTTTACTATTCCGACCTTTCGCGGCATCACCAACGTGTCTCACTTTACTTAACTTTCACTATTTACGTACTTTGTTATTATCTCCATTCATCTATGTCACATATCCCAAACAGTAAATAAACTAAAAAGGAAATTATGTAACAAAACACAAGCAATTGAATCAAACTGAGAATCACAAACGATCATCCACATTTCTATAGCTACCTCGATCTCAAAATTAACAAAAAAAACCTAGATTACGAAATGAAGATGAGAGAGAGAGAGAGAGAGAGAGGTAGGTGTTGTTCTGACCTTCGGATCTTGTTGCCCTTGCCGACCTGATACATGCCCCAAGAGAAGGTACCGAAGGCGACGAGGAAGATAGCGACGGCACTAGGGCCTTTGTTTGGGATCCGACGAGCGTAACGGGCCGGAGGGAACCCGCCCGGCGGCGGACCGTCTTGGAGGACCGGCATATCCTTCACGCTCGCCATTCCTGGCTTGTTTCTGATCATCGCCTCCGTCATCGTTGCCCTTTTTCTCACAATCTCGAGTCTGCTCTCGTTTTCGATTTCTCTCTCGAGTCTCTCTGGTCTACTGGTTTTGCTCGGTGAAAAGCTTTTTCTCAAGATTCAGAGGAGTTAGTGTGGGTCATTTGGGCTTCGGGTTTAGGGAGAACTCTGAGTCCAGGATTCTGTTGGGCTTTTGTTTTAAGGCCCAAGCTATTTCGGCCCCCATGTTTGGTCTTCTCTCAATGTTGTCAAGGAATTTAGTGCCCGTTTGGAATTAATTCTTATGAAGCTCATGAAATCGAACTAGACAAAATAATAAGAGTTTGAAATATGTATTTCTTTTCGCTTTTTATATCACAAACTCGTTGGTACATGGTTCTAGCGCTAATGGTCTAGGATATGATTATTTGGATAAAGATGGGTGATTTTGGTCATGCAGTTTGCTTGGACTATAATTTCTTTTTTATGACAACTCTTAGTGGATGGTTGTTAGCCCCTTGATACTTGGCAATGGTCATGCGGAGTGCGCCTTGGCACACCGCATGGGGAATGGGGCCAGGACGACATGCGGAGCCTGCGGGTGTAGGTCGAGTGAAAATACAAGGCAATGGCTGGCTGTAGAGCATGCCTTGGTGGCATGGCACTAGACGGAGTACAAGTGTAAGCATTGGCGAGCGATGGCATAGGCATCAAGTGAGTAAAGACAACAAACCAAGTAAGGCAGCAAACCCAGTGACCATCGCTAACACCTGACTGCAACACGTTGAACTAAGAAGATGCGTCAGAGCACGTCTAGAGGCCTCCGGGTGCCCACTAGAGCGGAGAAACGTGCAACGGGTGTGCTGGAGTGCGCCTATGTGCCTAGACGGGTGCTTCTATGGATGACGGTTATCGACAAAGTGCAAAGGCTCTATGGAGAGGGGGCTGAAATTAGTCCATGTGTCCCTCGGAGCGACTAACATGGCATGCAATTGGTGTCAATAAGAACATACGATTACCAAGCGAGTTAATGGGCAGTTTGTGATGTTAGTGGGCGGTTACAAAGAAGTTCTGGTGGACTTAGTGGGCATGGAAGTTACTTGTTAGTTTGTTGGAGAGGATAAGATCTAGTGGTTACTTACGGATAAGAACTTAAGTAGTGGGGGTTGTCCACTACTCATAAAATGTTGGAATGGCTGACATGTGTCTTAGTTGCTGTAAGGCTTGACAAACATGCACGTTGCCACATAACCCATTGACAGTTATGTGTGTTAACTGTTGAGGCATTGGGATGCCTAAATAAGAGTGTGTTGCTGAGTTATAAAGCATACACCATCGGGTTGGGAAAACTAGTGCTAGGCAAATAGAAAGCGTCAGTGCACTAAGGTTGTAAGCATTATGTATCAAATACTTCCGGAAGAGTATTTCCTTTACTTAAAGGTTAAGGAGGCGGGCCTCCTTACAAAACAAGTGTCTGTTAAACACTTATACTTTGGGTGTGTGTGTGTGTGTGTGTGAGAGAGAGAGAGAGAGAGATTGCTTGCTTGCTTTCTTGCTTGCTTGCATTCGTTGTGTTTATTTACTTGATAGTATTTGTGCAACAACGAGTGATTGAGAGGGGGAGGGGCTAGTCTAGTAAGTGAACTTGCTAGGTGCCACCACAAGGCGAAAAGTTTAGGGAGAAACTTGACCCATGTGACAATAGCCATAGTTGTAGTTGTATCAATAATTTTCTCAAAAGAAGTGACGATTCAGTTTTTTCCTTGAGAAAAAAAAAGTTTCCCATAAGAAAAACAAAATAACAAGGGTGACCAAAATTATAAATTTAGCAAGCTGTCGAAAAAAAAGTAATGTTTCAGTGGTCTTCTATGATCAATTGTGGTCAACTATCATTAAATTTGCATCTAACTGTAAATAATTACGAATTAGTTGAAATACAATTCAGTTTGATACGATGTATTGGATGCAGATTACCTATATAACAGAGTGTTCCTAGCACTGTTCACTATTCATGGGCCTGCCAACCGTGCGAGGGGGATGTTGCTCTCTCTCTTACTTTACTCCCTCTCTTCGCGCACATTTTGGATCAATCCCTAGCTCAACATTTTTGCTAGCCCTCTCTCCCAAATACCCATTATTCTGGCTCATCTTTCTATTGCCCCGATCCGCCGACTCATCGTTTTCTCTGTGCTTTCTGCTTCATCTTTCTGTCGCCCCGATCCACCGAGTCGTCGTTTTGTCTGTGCTTTCTGCTTTGATATTGAATCAAAATTCTGGGTAAATTGGTTTTAGGTTTTCTCATCTTCTCTGTGATTTCTGATTGTGGTAGGTTTTGATCGATGAACTGTTTGATCTGTTTGATTTTTGGCTTTCTGATGCTTTGTTTGATGGTGGGTTATTTTGGGTTGTTCAATTTGGTGCAGTGGTGATTCATTTGGGAGCGACTGTTCACACCCCTGTGCTGAAGCAAGCGAAGTTGAAGGTTTGATTTTATTCATGGCAAGTTTCTATATTTGAAAGAATTGTATGTGATGGGTGAATGATTTTGTCTATTTTGGTATTCAAATCGTAGCTTTGATAATTGGCATGTCATACCACCAGACTCTCTCTATTTTTTTCCCAGGTACTGTTCATGCCTCTGTACGGAAGCAAGCAAAGTTCAAGGTTTGATTTTATTCATGGCAAGTTTCTATGTTTGAAGGAATTGTATTTCATGGATGAATGATTTTGTCTATTTTAGTGTTCAAATCGTGGCTTTGGTAATCGGCATGTCATACGACTATACTCTGTTTGTTTTGGATTTAGGCTGAGTTTAGGTTGGGTGAAGTTCTGCTGTTTGTGGCTGGGTCGATCCAATTTCAACTTGTTTTCTCTGATTTGATCTGTTCTCTTTTCTCAGTGCTTTGATTCTTATATGTTTTGGCTTTGTTCATGATATTTCCTCTGTTAAATAGCAAGTGAATCATGTTGGTAGGGTTTTGTTGTCTGTGTGCATGTATGCACTGCGGTTGAGGGCATGTATAACTGTTTTGTATCCATGTGAATGTTAACTGTTTTGTATTTTTCTTTCTTTTTGCTCTCAATTTGATTGAGGCTTTCACTTTTTCAGATTTCATTATTTGGATATTTTGCTGAGATAAATGATTTTGGTTCCTTTCTTTGTAGTTCTCAACTGATCGCATTCTCAACGTCTCTTATCCAGGCCAATTACTCTGACTTGATCAGCCTCTCAGCCTCTTAATTGGTCCGCCTCTCTCTCGCACACACGTCCCTGTTTTGTATTTTTCTTTCTTTTAGCTCTCAATTTGATTGAGGCTTTCACTTTTTCAGATTTCATTATTTGGATATTTTGCTGAGATAAATGATTTTGGTTCCTTTCTTTGTAGTTCTCAACTGATCGCATTCTCAACGTCTCTTATCCAGGCCAATTACTCTGACTTGATCAGCCTCTCAGCCTCTTAATTGGTCCACCTCTCTCTCGCACACACGTCTTTGATTCGGGTTAATTCCTTCTTTCTCTTATTTTTCTTTTTTCCTTTTGCGCCTTTTGGTCAGCTTCTCTTTTTGATTCAGCGATACTGTTTTGAATTGATCTAGTGTTATATTGTGTCTGTGGATGCGTTATTTGTATCGTCTTTGGTTTTATTGGTGAAAGCATTCTTTTTTTTGTTCTGTCTTCTTTTCCGAAATTGTTGGCCACTGTATCGTATTCAGGTTTCAATCTTAATCCATCTGCTTTTTCATTGGTGGGGATTAGTACTCTATGGACTGTGCTTCAGGCTTTTGTAATTGGAAATTGACAGATGATAGGTTCATGAATGGTTTCGTTTATACTGAAATGGATTGTGCTTTTGTGGTTCGAGCTTCTGCATGTATTTTTCTTTTAAAATTGATGTGCTCTTAGACACCTATATTTGCTGCAGTCTATAGTGTGCTGTGGTTGTTAAGTTATGTTTGTGATGTGCTTTTTCATTGGTGGGGATTAGTGTTCTATGTACTGTGCTTCAGGCTTTTTTGATTGGAAATTGACAGATGATAGGTTCATGAATGGTTTCGTTTATGCTGAAATGGATTGTGCTTTTGTGGTTCAAGCTTCTGCATGTATTTTTCTTTTAAAATTGATGTGCTCTTAGACACCTATGTTTGCTGCAGTGTATAGTTTGTTGTGGTTGTTAAGTTATGTTTGTGATGTATAGACAATTATGATGGGCAATTGATAACAAAACAATTATGTGGTCATTGATTTGTGTAGATTATATGCTAAAAAGAGTAATTAACATGCTTTCTATATTGATGTGTTTCTGGTATATATAATTCTGGACCCTTATGGTTGCAATCGATCTGGTGTTATGTTGGGTCTGTGTGTGCCTTATTTGTATTGTCTTTGATTGATGAACTGTTTGATCAGCTTGATTTTTGGCTTTCTGATGCTTTGTTTGATGATCGGTTATTTTGGGCTTTTCAATTTGCTGCAGTGATGATTCATCTGAGAGCCACTGTTGATGCCCTTGTGCTGAAGCGAGCAAAGTTCAAGGTTTGATTTTACTCATGGCAAGTTTCTATATTTGAAAGAATTGTATTTGATAGCTGGATGATTTTGTCTATTTTGGTAATGGATTGTGCTTTTGTGGTTCAAGCTTCTGCGTGTATTTTTCTTTTAAAATTGATATGTTCCTGGACACCTATGTTTGCTGCAGTGTATAGTTTGCTATGGCTGTTGAGTTATGTTTGTGATGCATAGACAATTATGATGGGCAATTGATAACAAGACAATTATATGGTCAATTATTTGTGTAAATTATACGCTAAAAAAGAGTAATTAATATGCTTCGTACGTTGATG
Source organism: Geum urbanum (assembly GCA_946800695.1). Taxonomy (NCBI): domain Eukaryota; kingdom Viridiplantae; phylum Streptophyta; class Magnoliopsida; order Rosales; family Rosaceae; genus Geum; species Geum urbanum. The sequence goes on from OX327012.1 coordinate 5,400,979, forward strand.
TGTTTCTGGTATAATTGTGGACACTTATGGTTGCAATCGATCTGGTATTATATTGGGTCTATGTGTGCCTTATTTATATCTTCTTTGAGTTTGATGGTAAGGCTTTTCTTTCTTTCGTTCCGCCTGCTTTTCCAATATTATTGGCGTGTGTGTATTCAGCTTCAAATCCTAACGTAGGTGCTTTTTAATTTATGGAGATTAGTGCTCTTTGGATTGTGGTTTACGCTTCTATAATCGGAAATCAAGAGATGGTTAGGTTTATGAACAGTTTTGTCTATACTGAAGTGAAAATGGATTTTGTGTTTCAAGCTTTTGCATGTGTTTTTTTTAAGCTGGTATGCTTACAGACACCTATGTTTGCTGTTAGACACCTATGTTTGCTGTTATGAATGGTCTGCTGTGACTGTTAGCTTATTATGTATGGACAATTATGGTATGCAACTGATAGCAAGACAATTATATGGTCAATTATTTTTGTAAATGATGAATTGGTGAGGAAAGTGATTAATGTTGTCTTAATCTGTTTCTTGACTGTATGCTTTGTATATTGATGTGGTTCTGGTATAGTTCTGGACATCTATGGTCGCAATTGATGTGGTATTATATTGGATTTGTGTGTGCCTTATTTGTATTGTCTTTGGGTTTGTGAGCAAACCTCTTCTTTCTTTTATTCGTCTTCCCCCATGACACTATTAGTCTCTGTATTCTGTTCAGGCTTCAATCTTAATCCATGTGCTTTTTTGTTTGTGGGGATTGGTTCTCTTTGGGATTTTGGTTTTATGTTTCGAGCTTTTGTGTGTGCTTATTTTAAGCTGCTGTGTTTCTAGGCGACTATGTTTGCTGCAGTGCATGGCCTGCTATAGTTGTTAACTTATGTTTGCAATGTGAGAACAATTATGATTGAGCAACTGAATAGAAAACAATTCGGTGGTTGATGATTTCTGTGAAGAATTTGTTTGACAAGTTGACCTCTTGGTCTTTGATTTGAGATAACGGTCTTTCTTTTGTGTGGTTCTGGTTGCTCGGTCAGTGTTTTTTTGCTCTGAGGTTCGGATTGTTTTGTTATGTTCCTTCAGAGAATTTGTGGATTCAATTTGCAGTTTGGCAGGTTTTTTTTGGGTTCTATTTTGCTGGAATATGGTCTTTCCGAATTATATTTGTTGCTATTTCTAATTCTTATGCTTCCAATTTGTCGGTTTTTTTTTCTTCTATTTTGGTGAAACATGGTCTTTTACAATTCTGTTTATGATGCAAGATGTGCTTTCGATATTTCCATTATACTGGGGACACTTATGGTTGTTTCGAATATCTGATATTCTTTTGCATGTGCATTCCTTCCTGTAATATGATTGCTTGATAATTGGCAAGCATGTTATCAGTTTCTTTGCTTGATTCAGCTTAGTAGATTTGAAATGATTTGATCATATTTAGTTCGCTCTATTTATACAGGTTTCATGCGAAAAGCTGTTGGCCGTGTGATTTTGTTATTGTCTCTGTGGTTGTTGTCAAGCGTTGTTGAGATTGCTGATTACAAGTTTTCGGGTATGTATATTCATATGTCCATGAACAATAATAGGACAGAAGTTTATTTGCAATCAGTAGTTGATGAGCATGCATGCCTTTTTAGTCGTCAGAGTCAGCAGTCTTTTGAAATTCTATTCGGGATAATACACTGCAGAAAATAGGAATTGCAGGCAATTGAAAAGATAAAACTGCTTTTCAGTGTAGAATCTGTTGATTTATGGATTCCATTGATGATTAAGTAATGTCTTTTCATGATGGTGAGGGTTTTGTTTCATACTGGTGTACTTTTCTTTTTCTTTTTGTTTCGGATCTATTTTTTATGATTGTTATAAGGACTGATTGTCGTATAGTGTATACAATTTATCGATTTGATGTCTGCATTATTTGCGATTCCATGCATGATTGTTTGATTGTTAGATGTTATGTTTTTTTCGTTATCCAGTTATGAGGCCAAAAAAGGATCAAAATAAGAGGAAGCAATTCTTTGAAAACATAGAAAATTTTGAAGGGGGCTTGGCAAACCATGAGACAACAGCACCGTCACACTATTTGGAAGGTGAATGTTCAAGTGGATCTGATCCAGTGCAGAGATTAGGCAAAAGGAACTGTTTTTTTCGAGGATCTCAACATCTTGGCCGTGTCGAGGAGAATCAACCAGGTAACCTAATTGTGTGATGCACTGATAGAAAATTTTCCTTTGCATTTTATAAGTTTCTATACAATATGATTCTGTGAATTGTTCGTGGTTTAAAATGTACAGCACATATATGTTTCGTCTATATCCTTTTACGGTTGATATTTGTGTTGATGATTTTCTTAGATTACGCTCATTCTTCTTTATATGAACCTCAGATTTAGTGATGCACATGGTTTATTTTATCGCTCGTATTTGTTTTTTGTTGCTTTCCAGCATGTCAGAGCAGGTTGGAAGAGGATAGTAATGAAGATGAAGATGTTGATCGACTTATATCAGGTATCGTATGCATATAGTAACTTTACTACGACATAATTGTTTTGGCATTGATGAATTCATGTTACGACCATCAATGCAACTGTTTTCAAGAATGAGAGAACTTATGTGTTTCATTGCTAATATGGTTGCTTCATTTGGAATGTACTTTGGATCTGTGAATCATCACCAATGTTCATTGGGATTTTATCATGTGTTTTGATATGTAGTCAATTTTTGATATATTGTTTCTATGATGAGAGTTGTATGTTCAGACATGTGGCTTATATGTTCAACTGTTTGGCATGTGTTTTCAGTTTTGGCTTCTTATTTCTAGAAGAAGGCTTTTTGCATCTATAATTGTTTGCATCATATTGATTCATGCTGTGAGAAAGAAGTTGTTGCGTGTGTGCGGCCTGATGTGGATACTTGGTGTAGTAAGTATTCTGAGGTTTTCACTGTCAAAATCTTCAGAATTCCGATGGATCAGTTGTCTGCATCAATTATAATATATCCAAATCTTCTCAAGCGTTTGACCATTTTTTGTCGTCAGTATTGATTTCTAGGATTCTATTATGTGTATTATTACATGATTAATTTTTGCCTTTTGTATTTGTGTGATGAGCTCAAAATTTTCTTATCAAATGTAGGTCTGGAAGGAACTACTTTTGGGCAAGCATCGTATCAGAGAAGCCATGAAGGTTAGAGACACTGTTTTCGATTATTAATCATTGATCAATTATTCATTCATCTATCATATCTTCATTATTAGTTATTAACAATCTAACATAGATTTTCATAACTGTAATTGCAGGTCGCACTGTGTATTATAATGATGCTGGCGATGATGCTCACGCATGTGGTCATTGCACAGCTTTATTTTGGTCAGCAGAAGCATTGAAAAAAAAAAAAACCATTTGATATACACTCATTGTTGTGAAAAAGGCAAAGTCCAACTTCCAATGTCATATCCAACTCCTGTTTTTCTAGATGAATTATTAAATCCGAATAATGGTCGAAAAAGTGTATTATTTCGTGATAATATCAGAGTCTATAATTCAATGTTTGCTTTTACTTCCATGGGAGCTAAAATTGAGCATAGCGTAAACAATGGAAGTGCTCCTTATGTCTTTAAAATATGTGGACAGGTACATCATTTAATGGGTTCTATTTTGCCCGCTGAAGGAGAATGTCCTAAGTACGCTCAGTTATATGTATACGATACTCGAAATGAGATTTCAAATCGAATAACTGCTATTGATCCAAATAAAGCAAATAACAAGATTGATATTGATATTGTTAAAGGATTGGTGAAATTGTTTGATCAATGTAATGAATTAACCAAAGTGCATGTATCGATTTGTGAGAGATGATTTTGATAATCAATCATTGCCTAATTTTGATGTGACTATAGTTGATCGTGAAAAGACTGATAGCAAACAGTGTGAATTACCTTCTGTTTTAGAAATTGGTGGATTAATTGTTGGTGACATTGGTGAATTTAATTCTAATAGAGATATAATTATTCGACCAAATGAAGGGCCGTTTAAACGAATATCTAAAATTCATCCTAAGTTAATGTCGTTACAATATCCGCTTCTTTTTCCATATGGAGAAGATGGATTTAAAATTAATTTGAAATTAAAACTAATTGGAGGCAAAAGTGACAATAAAGATAGAAAATTAACAATGAGTAAATATGTATGTTATCAAATTCATGATAGAGCAAACCAATCGATCAGCACTTTGTTAAAATGTGGAAGATTATTTCAACAATATTTAGTAGATGCATATGCAACTGTTGAAGAAAATCGTTTGGATTATATAAGACATCACCAACCAGAATTAAGGTCTGAAACATGGAATAATATATCAACATTTGTTTCAACTGGAATTGTCCAAGGTTCTGACGTGGGAAAAAGAATTTTTCTTCTTGGTTCTCACACGGGTAGTCCAAGGGATATGATAAATAATTATCAAGATGCAATGGCAATTTGTAGAGAATATGGTAATCCTGATTTGTTCATTACTTTCACATGCAATGTGAAATGGCCAGAAATTTTGAGATATTTTGAGAACAGACCAGGCTATAAACCAGAAGATCGTCCTGATATAGTTTGTCGAATCTTTAAAATAAAGGTAGATGACATGATTGCATATATTAATGATGGTGAACCCTTTGGAGAAGTTCTTGCTCATGTGTGTACAATTGAGTTTCAAAAGCGAGGGTTGCCACTGTGACGACCTGGACCAGAATCAGCAGTATGATCAGCTTGATCGATGAGTTACCGCGTAGTCGCAGTTGTCCGACAGTTATTCGAATCGCCAGGCTCGTTAACGACTAAATTATTGGCTGAGAATTGGAGCTGGGTCTCTTCTCGAGAGTCATTGTACGTGTGATTACGAGTTCGTGGGCGGTTCCGGATCGTTATTTGGACGACCGAGGAATTAGATATGAATATTTGAAGTTTCGACAGAAACGGATTAATATGGCGAGCTACTTAGCGACTAAATTACCGGTCGAGAATTTGGTTTCGGCTTCTTCACGGAAGTTGTTCAGAATTTAATTTCGAGTTTGTGGGAACTTCCGGAGCAAGATTTTGAGTTACGAGGAATTAGTAGCGAATATTTCCGTTTGTTGATTAATTAGTCGATTTAAATGTGTGTTGGTTCAAAGGGTTGACTTTTTATCCGTTTGGTCGAGGTGTTTGACTTTGGATGATATTGGAAGAATATGTCGAGACGAGTTTGTGGCCGCGAGAATTATCGGAATCGGATATACGACGAGAAAGTTACTGGTATTTGAAGTTTGCCGAAAAGATAATTACGAAGTTTCCATTTTGGGAAGCCCTATAAATAGAAGGTTTCCTGTTTGGGAAACCTGCCATATTGGGAAGCTGGGTTGACCCACGTTGACCCACGGGTCAAGAATAACCCGTTTAGAGGCCGAAATGGTTCGCCGAAATTGAGGCCGATTCCGGCCATATTTGGGTATGGTTTCTTCACGAAACTTGTTGGGCTCGAGCTCCTCTTCAATTGAGTAGGTGGATCGTTCCGTGAGGTGGCCGGAGGAGGAAGTTATGGCTCGGCAAAGTTAGTGAAATTCCGGCGAGTTTTGTGGTGTTCGGGTGGCGGCGTGGAGGCCGAGTTGGTGGCTCTACCTTGAGGGGTTTTGTTAGCCTTGAGCTAAGGAAGCTTTTCAAAGTGGTCTTGAGGGTTGCCGTGGCCGGAGGAGAGAGATCCGTTGAATTGAAATTCCGGTAAGGGTTTGGAACTTTGACTTGATTTTTGGAGGTTTTCCGGTCAAAATTGGCCTTAACTTATAACTGGAAAGTTGTTGGAATCGTCGAGATCTTTGAAACCATGTGTAGCACGAAATTTTCTGGGCAGGTTTGGATTTTCCGGCGACGGTGGCAGCGGCGGCGGCGATTTTTCGCCCGGAGTAGTTTTCGACGAATTGCATGTCATTCGACTCGAAATCGCGCCCCGATCGCAGTGGAGAGGTTCGTTTTTTGAATTGAGCGTCCGAAAGTTAAGCAAGGTATTGAGGTGTTATATATGGATTTTCGACGATTCGTCGTGATCGGATTATGTGTTTCCGAGAACGGTGGTTTCTCGTGATTTGATTTGTATTGTCGGATTATGACTTTGAATAATGGACTTTGTGAATATTCAGGGGTTCGTGATCGTTGTTTGGCGAGGGACTTTCCGCTGGATCACAGGTTAACGCGATACGCGTTACGCTAGTCTGTGAGTGGACATTTCTTTTCACGGATTGATTGCGAGTCTTTTATAAATGATTTACAAACTTGAGCATGCGGATTGATTATGATTTTACGAGCATGTGTTTTACGATTATGCATATACGAATATACTTATACGAGTATACATGTATATATATTATGTTTTAAGCATGTGCATAGAAAAGATTTATGATTTGGTTTATACAGAGTACAGTCTCAGTATATGTTGTGGTATCGATACACATTGTCTTCTCGGCTGATCCCCGAGTACGCTCCAGGGGGGACAGATATCCTGACCCGAGGCCTTTCTGGCTAGGAATCATGTGTGGGTCTGGGATCCCGTGATTCAGACTGTGTTATCGCGTGGAAGCCCACGAGAGTCTCCGCGATATGTTTTACGTTGCATGCTCTGTACGTGAGTGGTAGCCAGAGTCTCCTCACGTAGCATTTGATTTTCATGCATTTGACTCGCATATGATTTTATATGTATATATATTACTTAGTGAAAGACATTTATTTTCGTCCACTCACTCTAACGTGTTTATTGTCTTTCCCCTGGGCTTTTCGGTTTCCGTGCCCAGTTTGCAGTTCAGGCTCTGGTGTCGCACGTCGTGGTCGGAGGCATAGTGCTCGAGCTACTTTGTTCCATCCAGTAGGTTTATTGTTCTACCTACTATGGTATACGTATATGATTGTGTATTAGATGTCGCTCTGAGCTTACTGTTGTATATGTTATACGATTTTATACCGGATTTCAGTAAAGTATATATATATTTATTGTTTTACTTTACTGTTGATATATTGAGAAATCTGGATAGGATTGGTGCCCACGGTTTGATTTTTGTGGCATAGGATGAAGTGTATTTTCCGCGTGCAGGTAATGGTAATTCCACGCTAGTAACGAAACTCTACCGAAATTTCGAAAAGTTTTTGTTGGTTCGTGTTTTCGAAGGGGTTTGACTCCGGCTTAGGGAGCTAAATCGGGGTTGGGTCCTTTCAGCCACATACACATTTGTTATTTTGGCTTAAAAATAAATACAAATGTTATACAGCAAATGATGTCGATTCTATGATTTCAGCGGAATTGCCAGATAAAAATATTGATGCAGAATTGTTTGATATAGTTGGCCAATTTATGCTCCACGGCCCTTGCGGTCAAATTAATCCGTCTTCTCCGTATATGCGAGACAAAATGTGCACAAAAATTTTTCCAAAATCATTTATTTCTCACATAATTTTTCATGCAAATACATCTCCTCAATATAGACGCCGTGATAATGATTCGCGTTTTGTGATTAAAAAAGGAGTTCATGTTGGTAATAATTATGTTGTTCCATATAATGCTAATTTGTTATTAAGGTATAAAGCTCATATAAATGTCGAATCATGTTCTCAATCTATGTTGATAAAATATTTATTTAAATACATAAATAAAGGACCTGATAAAGCGCGTGTATTGGTCCATGATAATATAAATGATGAGATCCAAAATTATCTCAACTGTCGATATTTGACTCCTCATGAGTCTGTTTGGCGTTTGTTTGAATTTTTCATTCATTCTAGATATCCGGCTGTTCAATATTTGAAGATTCATTTACCTAACGAACAAAATATTTGTTTTCATCAGGCTAATTCACTTGAAAATGTGTTACAAAGTCCAGATATAGAAACTACAATGTTAACGGCTTGGTTTACTGCGAACAAGACTTATAAGAGGGCAAAAAAATTGACATATACTCAGTTTCCTACAAAATTTGTGTGGAATGCTAAACAAAAGTTATGGACTCCAAGGAAACAATATTGTGTTCTTGGTAGAGTAGCATATGTGCCACCAAATGAGGATGAATTGTACTATCTTAGAATGCTTTTAAATATTCAAAAAGGATGTATCAATTTTGAGGCAATAAAAACAGTGGGTGGAACAATATACTCAACCTATCAAGAGGCATGTCGAGCTTTGGGATTATTAGGTGATGATAAAGAATGGCTTGAAGCATTGTTGGAGTCTACATTTACTGCCACTTCTTCTCAAATTCGTTATCTATTTGTTACAATTATTTTATTTTGTGATGTCTCAGATCCTTTAGCTTTATTTGATGCATATTGGATTAAGATGTCTGATGATATATCCCACAAAATGAAATTAAATTTTAATATGCCAAATCTTACAATACCTGATGACGAATTAAAGAATGTTGTTCTACAAGAACTTGAAAAATTGTTTAACATGTCATCAAGCAGTCTAAAAGACCATAAATTACCAATGTCAAAGATACAACAAATACATCAACTCAATAATAGGCTTATTAGAGAAGAATTAGATTTTGATTGTGAAGCACTGAAAACAAGAACATTCTGACTTAATTGCCAAACTAAATAATAATCAAAAAATTATATACGATGAAGTGATCAACGCCGTAGAACAAAAGAACCCAAAATCATTTTTTGTTTATGGTAGCGGAGGTATAGGCAAAACTTTTTTATGGAATACTATAATTTCAAGATTAAGATCTGAACGCAAAATTGTTTTGGCTGTTGCTTCGTCGGGCATTGCTTCATTATTACTTCCAATAGGCAGAACAGCTCATTCACGTTTTAAAATAAAACCAATTATAGACAAAGATTCAAATTGTAATATAAATAAATAAACTCATCTTTCTGATTTAATTGAAAAAGCTGAATTAATAGTTTGGGATGAAGCTCCTATGTGCAATAAATGGTGTATTGAATCAGTGGACAGAACATTGCGCGATATTTTGTCAAACAAAGAAAAGCCGTTTGGAGGAAAAACAATTATATTCGGTGGAGATTTCAGACAAACATTGCCTGTGATACAAGGTGGTAGCAAAGAACAAATCATTCAAGCATCGTTTAATAATTCGTATTTGTGGCCTAACATTACAGTATTTCATCTGACTGAAAATATGAGATTGTCAACGATTGATTTAACTCCTGTTGAAAAAATTGAAATCAAAGATTTTGCTGAATGGATGTTACAAATAGGTGAAGGTCGATTAGAATCTAAATTGCCCTCTGATGATCCAGATGTGAGTTGGATCGATATACCGAAAGATTTGTTTGCTGATGCTACAGTCGAACCAATAAAATCAATTTTTGATGTAACGTATCCCAATTTTCATATTAAATATAATGATTCAAATTATCTAAGAGAACGTGCTATTGTAACTCCCAAAAATACAATTGTTCATGAAATCAATAATTATGCAATTAAATTAATACCTGGAAATAAAAAATCATATTTTAGTTCAGATTCTATTTCATATAATTCAGGTAGCGATGATAATATTAATATTTTGTATCCCATGGAATTTTTGAATAAACTTGAATTTAGTGGTTTGCCAACACATGAACTTATATTGAAAATTGGTATGCCTATTATGTTATTGAGAAATTTAGATCAAATACGAGGTTTATGTAATGGCACAAGGTTAATTGTAACAAATTTGTTCGAAAGATTAATAGAAGCAAAAATACTTACTGGGAGTAACCTTGGAGGAAAAGTGCACATTCCAAGAATAGTACTATATGCAACCGAAACTAAATGACCTTTTACATTTAAAAGACGTCAATTTCCTGTTAGACCCTGTTATGCAATGACAATCAATAAAAGCCAAGGTCAATCGTTAAGCCAAGTTGGAATATATTTATCGGAACCAGTTTTCACCCACGGACAACTATATGTAGCAATGTCTAGGGTAACGTCAAAAAAAGGTCTTAAGATAGTTATAATAAATGGTGATGATGTGCCCAATAACTATACAAAAAATATTGTCTACAAAGATGTATTACAAAATATCTAACACAATATACAACGCACAGGATGATACTTAGAAAATATAAATTTTCACAATATATCAATGAAAATATAAAGCATTCATTTTAATTTCATTATTCATTTTTCGGGCTATGACTGGAAATAACGCAGTTAAAATTTTGTTTGCATGAGCCATAGCTTCATCAGCACTCATCCTCTGTTTAAGAGATGTGGGTTCTGCTAACCATAGTTAAACAAATTTGTGGCTATGATAGTGACTCATGTGTCTTGCCAATTTTGCATTCAAATCAAACAAAAGGGAACTTCTTATTGTTGACAATAAGAATTAAAAAAAGGCTAAAAATTCAAAAAAAAAATCAATCTTTAAATCCGCTGGGTGTATATTTATCAAAACCAAATTACTATATGTCGAATTATCTAACGTAATATCAAAAAACGGTCTTAAAATTTATAAATAATGTTGACAAAATGAGTAATAATTTTGGAAAAAAATATTGTTTGCGGGGTTGAAGTACAAAATGTATGGCACTATTATGAGAAAATAATATACATATTCCAACATATATACAATTGCACTGGATGTATGTGATTTTTTTTTTGATTCGAGTGTTGTTAAATTATGTATCTTGATGTGTGTGTCCTTGGGCAAAAAATTTCTATATGTTTATGACAACGTTGGCTATAAAGGTGAACAGCTGGGCATTTTGAATGTGCCACTGCATAGACTACAAAAGGATCAATGATGATTGAATTCTTTCCTGATATATATATATAGCCTCATATGCTGACAAATATATTAGGCAAAAATGTCACCCATGGTTTGCTCTTATCTCCATGTGCTCCATGCCATTTTACCCATCATGTTTTCTTTTCTCACCCCCATTCTTCTCCTCCGTTTAGGCAGAAATTATCGTCTCAATCATGCCAGTTTTCTAGCCGCTGCCTCTTCCGTTTTTCGTTGCTTCCTTATCAATCCAAATACGGATTTCTTTCATATCCAGATCTCTTTTCTTACCTATTGGAAACCATCATGATTCATTACATCAATCATCTCCAACAGTGCGTTGACTTTGGCTCCGTATTGAGACGTGGGATCTCTGAAAGGCGGTTTCCTCCCTAATCTTCGCTGCTGCCCAGAAATCCAATTGTGGATTTCTTTCATGTACAGACGTCTGATCTCACCTAATCCAAGCAATCTCTACTTCTTCCCCAATTGTCTATTCACTTTGGATTCTCCATAAGCACGTGCAATTTCTGAAACCCAAATATACAATTCGGGATTTGTTCGCGAACATGCCAAAATGATATCAGTCTCCTGCGCTGACAGAAGTCATTGACCTCTGCTCCATTGCCTCCTCCTTCGTACACGTTGAAAACGTTGATTGCCTTTAAAAGGACTTCTGCACAGAAGACTTTTATTCCTCTTTCGACAGTAGCAAGGACAACCACTATCGCTCTGATCTGGGTTTGTGCCTCTATGTTTTTTGTTTATGTTTCTCTTAGATTGAAATTGTTGTATCCGTTCTTCCTCTATTATTTCCATCAAATGAATCTATATTGGTTGATTTTTCCTTTTTTTTCCTCTGGTCTTCGGATTCTGTTTCGGTTGCAGAGAATCAAAGTTGCTCAAAACGTGTATACTTTTTTTCCCCTTATTTACTCTTTGGCAATTGGTATTTGTCTACATGTGTATCTATGATTGATTATATCCTTCAACAAATGACATCGTTATCACAGTCATTGTTTGGCTTTTGGAATATAATTTGGCTGATGTATCATATCCTTATTCTTTCTTTGTTTTGTTTCAATTTTGGATGCATCAGTGATATTCACTGCTGCTATTGATCCACTGATTGAAGATGAGGAAATTGATCAGGGAGATTCGCCCATTTGTTGCCATTGGGGTCATTATAAGAGTACGTATTGCATTCCAATGGAGGCCACGAATGTTTGATAGTGCAGACTACAATGGACTCCATTACCTCTTGGTTGATGAAGAGGTAAATAATTTTTTCCACCCATATGGAACTCTGTTGTTGATGTTTGATCTACAGTCAGATCTTTGATTTTCCTGAAGTTATTAAGCTTTGTTTCTTATATAATATTTTGTTTGTGGATTATTTGAATATCTATGATTTCTATTCTTTGTTACTGATCTTCTCTTACATGTCTGTGTATATATCGTATGTATGTGTCTACGATGTTGCCATATATTATATCAATAGTCTGTGCATCAATGGATTATTCTCAAATGTTCAATCTTTTGTTGTAGGGTTCCTCGATACATGCTATGATTGAAGAATGTTATTACGGACACATGCCGGTGATGATGGAAGTGGGGAAGATATATGATGTATCAAAGTTCGCTTCAAAGGATGACACAGCTAGACACAAGGTTGCCAATCATGGTGCAATCCTATGTTTCACTGGATGTACTCAGTTTGAAGAAATAAAGGAACACTTGCCAAATTTTCCAAGATATTCGTTCAACTTGCGAGAATATGGACAACTTACTGGTGAAGCACAGAATCAAACTACACTTGCAGGTCAATAATTAATCCTTTTTCTTCCGTCTGTATGGAGACATCTATGATTTTATGTTGAAGCATGCTGATAAATGTCTTGAAATTTCAAGATTTATATGGATGCATTAAGGCCGTTAGAGCACCTCAAGTAGTTGCTGTTGACAATCCAAAAGAAAAGGAAACCAAAACTGACCTCATTGTTCAGTTAAAAGGGTATTACATATGTGACTTTTATTCCCTGTTTAATCATATGCACTGTATTTCTTTAAAAAAAAAGAGTTAACACATGAATGATACATGCAGGAGAGAAGAATTGAGGATCACTTTATGGGCTGATGTTGCGAGATTATTTCCTGTCCAAGAGATCGCTGAACTGCCTCCGCCGGTGCTTGCGGTTTTTACTGGAATGCGCATCAGTATTTATGAAGGTATCGGACTTCAATTTTATAGTTATTCTTTACACTTTTTGTTGGCTTAGACAACATTTGCTGGATAACTATCACCAACGGTTATCGGTGCACAGCAGGAAAATGTGCAAAAACTAAAGGAAATCAATGAATAATCTTGCTTATAATCAGTATTGGTACAAAGTTGTTATCATTACTGAAATTCATATTTGATCTAAAAATGAATCATTTATTCGGTGCGAATTGGTTATGATGCAGGCCATGTTTCCGCGTTCAGCACGCCACATACATGCTTCCTAATTAATCCAGATATCAAAGAAAAAAAAGAATATGAAGCTGAGTAAGTTAGCCATACTTTTTCAATCATAATTTGTTACAGACTAAGGCATTTTTATGGATTATGTACTACACAACATTTTCTTCATGCCTAAACCTTTTTTTTTCTTCAGGTTTTCAAAGAACGGAGACAAAATGAAAGTCTCTGGTGCATTCTCCAGCTTGATCTCAACTGGACTAATTAATGAAGCAGATAAGAGAACTGTATCTCAATTGAAAGAACTGAATCCAAATTTGCACACGGTATTCCATTTTGTCTTTTATCTTTTGGTAATCTTTAAATTGAAAAAAAAAACAGCTAGGTAACCAGATAGGTGTCTTTGTTTATCATAAAGGATATGAATTCTATCTTTTTTTCCACTCTATGAATCAGCACTCACTGTCTATCTCATGGTTATTCAAAATCTAAAATCATGCTTGCTATGAATGAACTATACCTGACAACAATTTTTATTTACTCTTTGGAAATACATCGTGAATGAGATTTATACGCTAAACTTCTTTGACTTATTGACAGCTTCATTTATGAATGGTGCATTAAACTGCGTCCTATTTTATGATAATTTTTGCATCCACAAGTGTGCCAAATTATTACATATGTATTTCTATCTTTGTTGAATTTGTTGCCTATTTCATACCAAGTCTGTCTATTGTTGCGCTGTTGTGAAGAGATTTTTCGTGGAGAGAGGATGGTTTTATAGATGTTGTCCTATTGAGAAATGCTTCAAACATATGCTGAAGAAGGAGGGACCTGATGAGCCATATATTTGTGTTGTCCACGGAGAGAAGGAACCAAAATTAAAGTGATTCACACTTTTTCAATCCTAATTTTTGTGCAAATTTTTGGGTTGATTCAAAGATAATATGGACTAAATTCTTTCTGTGATAACATGATCTCATCCAGCTGCAGAGTCTTTATGATCATTGAGGATGACCATGATCAAACAAATGTGACGATAATGGGCAAATCAGCTGAAGAATTCTTTGGAGCAACATGTGATCGACTCTTGGAGCAGACGTCTTATGCTCCAGAAATAACTCTTCCAGCATTGATCAGCTCAAAAGTGGGCCAGAAATTCATGTTTGAGATCAGAATTGGCCAACGTGGAGACCTCTTTGTGAGGAGCAGCCGCGAATCTGAGGACCATATTCAAAAAATTGGCGGAAGCAGTTCTGCGTATGAAAAAGTTTCAGCCGCAATTGAAACTCAAGAGCCATCCTTGCAGACTCCTGATAAAATCACATATGGAAGAAATCGTGAGCATCAACCTATTGCACGACAACTGTTTGGATCAGAAACTGAAAAAAAAAAAAAAAAAAAAAAAAAAAAAAAAAGCAAGAGGTGCGTCCATGTTTTGTTCATCCTTATTCTCTGCTGGATCACAATGAGTGCAATTCTGTTCTGCATAAAAATTTGAATTCTTTGTTTAGGGACGAAGACGCTGGAACATCATCCACAAAAACTATGGCAGCAAAAATGGTGCTAGATTTGGAGAAGAAGCTTAAATGAGGTGAATTTAATAATCTGTAGCAAACCTAATTTGTTGACTAATTTTTTCCTCATGAGACTCCATAAAAAGCAAGATTACAGTTCAGGCTGCCAGATTCATTGCCTTATTATGCATACAATTGTTTTATACATGATCCAACATTGAACATGACAAGTGAAATTACATGCTGATTCAATTTGTCTCTCCTATCTTGATTACATTTACATTGCATAAAGAAAAAAAACAAAGGACCAATTTTGGGAAAGCATATGTGTCATTTTGTCAATCTATATTTGTTAGACTGCATTAACCATCAACTGTAATGGAATGCTAATTTTTTTTCGTTTCTTGCATATGCACATTTTCATCAACTCTTTATGTTTAAAATCTTCTCACAGATATATTAGCATAATGCCATTCATTTATAGATGATGAAATATCGTATGATGCTTCCCTTTTCATTTCTTTATCTTCTTCCAACTTTTGGACTCAATAATCACCCAATCATTCATTCACTCCATGATCACTCTATTTTCAGTCTCTTATGTTTACATCATAGAACAATTTTCTTCCTTGATATTAGACACAGTTTTGATTACTTCTATTACACTTATAGGTTGAGTATGAAACAGTCCTGTAAATATAATGGGGAGTTGCCTTTTGTTGGAAACAGATCTATTTTGTATACAGCCTACATGGAGCCTCGCAACTTCTTTGGTTACTTAGATTCCTTTGTTAAATACATCTTCCGGCATCCGCCTATCTTACAGTGAACAAAAATGAACGTAGCTAATGCTGTGATCAAGAATACACGAAGTCTAGGAACTTTTTTGCTTAGTTAAGTTCCTTTGTTAGATGGATATTGCTGCATCCAGATATCTTATGGTGAGCAAAAGTGAAGTTAGCTAATTCTATGATCAAGAATAGATTCTTGATCAAAGAATTAGCTCTTTTGTATTTTCGCTTATGCGATAAAAAATTGATGCGAATATCGATGTATGATCTCGACTTATATATGTAATATATCGTTTTTACTTTCCGGCCAATGCTTTAAATATATCTATAGTTTGTTATTCCAAATATTTCCTCACTTAGTATCTTCTTTGGTTTCATATATTTCATATTTTTTGGACTTTGGTTTCTGAAAAATGGCACACCCTTTTGGATTCCGCTCTCATGATCTCCAATTTCAATCTCTTTGTGAGCCTATAATTTCATATTCAGCAAAAAAATAAAATTTGGGCCATACCTGAACAAAATATGTGAACCAAAATTATATGAAGTTAGAGGTAAAACTTCAGTTTCCTCAAAAACAGATAAAATTGGTTCTGCTGTGCTTTCTTCACAATAGCACTTAGGGAGCCCAAGAGAAACCAATATGTGGGCTCTTTTTCTTGGCAGCTCTATTAGACCGGGTTGGGCTATTTTAAAGGCCCCATAATCCGAAGTCCTGTTTTCCCTATACTGTTTGACATTTCTATTAAAAATGTATTCACACGTTTTTTACAAAACGGTTTCATTATGGAAACCTGAACAAACTTAGCAAATCTGACTTCTTCAGTATACCAGCATTGATTACAACCTGCCTACCTCATCAGTTCAATCTAGCCTCACTAAAGGCTGTCGATTCATTGCACCTCAACCTCGCATCATATAAAGCTCTATATTCCCCCAAATATTGTTCCATGTTTCGCTGCTACTCTGGATCAAAGGAGACGCGAGATGAAATCCAGACAAATCTTCCAAAAAGCTGGTAAATATAATCACCTTTTCTCTTTGATTTTGCTCATTCCAAAGTCTATTTCAATCTGACCACCGAAATTTTGATGAAGAGATGATTCCAACTTTGATGCATGCATTCAAAATGATGAAATCTAGATTTTCTCTGTATGGATCCATCGATTCCTTCGGTCTTGAACACTGGGTTCTGATTCATTTTGCATTATGGTTGATTCAATTCAGAGAATCGGATTTTTGGTGACCTTTGATGGCTTATATTACTTCAATGGATACTGTTAACCTCATGCATTCATTATTATTGCACTATGTTGATTTCATTGTAATCTCCCCAATGTTAAAAAAAATAAAATGCTTTCCTCTCATTCTTTATGGTTGCATGTGCTATCTAACAATAGAATTTGAGTAATAATCTCAACAACATAACTTCCTGTTCTGAAATTTGAAATCTTCGTGTCTCAAATCTTGGTTTTCCACTTATATATTCAAGTTGATGTCTATGTTGTCCACAGTCTTAATTCTGCTTTTGTTCCTGGACTATATGTTGTTTTGAAAAAATCTTTAATCTTTAATGCTACAAATACAAGTCAAACAAGGTACGTGTATTATCTTCTTTAGCACCTATCATGCTCTTTTCTACCTATCATGCTCTAATATATGGATATTTTATTTAACCAGATATTGAATTTTCCACTTTTTGCTCCCTCATTCTGTCGGTTAAAAAATTGAACAAAAACATGCTCACTCAATTTAATTACATGATCCGACTTTTGTTTATTTCAGTATGGACAAATGTTGTGATTCTGAAAATATTACATCCAGGTGGTCCAACAGCAAGCTTTCATATTCATGTCCAATTTGTGTCCTTTTTTAATTGCTAGATGTGATGTATTAAATCTCAGTTGATCTCAAATTTGTATTTCTTTTGAACATTAAATCAAAGCCTAGCTACGAAAACTGCTCTCTCCTATATTTAAAGATGTTTCTCCACTACATCATAGCTAATATACTACTGTTTCTTAACATGGACAGGTAATGTCCTAGACTTGAGCAGAAACTATTACTTGCTAAACGACGGAACATTTTTAGAATTCCCTGTACAGGTCATAGCTCTCCCTAGACCACTTCCTTCTTCATCAATGCCTCCACATTCGACTCAATCAGCCCCTCCAAAATCAACCACATCACTTCCTCCAAAATCAACAACATCCTGCCATTCACAGCTAGCCACAACTCCACCTCTTTCTCCACAACAGGCAACATCTACCGCAGTAAATATCTCAGCTCCATCCTCGCCTTCATTGGAAATAACTGGTGAAACAAACATTCCAAAAACTGCCAAGGGAAAACCAAACACATTGAGGCCGAAAACTAGGAAACAAAAGAAGGATGCTATTCATGGGGATCGAAGAACCACAAGGTACAAAACTAAATTCTTTCCAACCAAACAAACATAACGTACAAATGTATCACAGTGTCAATTTTTTAATTTCCTTCAACAGGTGCATGGAACAGGTCATGGAGCTGCAAAAACAAGGCATTCACCGTGAGGAAAACAACAAAAAGAAGAGAGGCCGACCACCAAGAATGCACAAAAACGTTGCGAAAAGGTTAAATTTTTTGCACCATTAATTGATTAAAATCTATGCATTCTAACGAATTGATACCTACTGTTCTTAATCTGTAGAGAATTGGAAGACCAGCATGCTATCTCTGAAGAAAAAGGCGCTGGCCATGAAGAAAAGCAGAAGAAGAAGAGAGGTCGACCACCGGGAGTGACTAAGAACCCAAAGAAAAGGTAAACTTTTTTGCAAACAAAAAATTCGGAAATTTTCTTTAAACTGTGCATTAACTGGGCACTATTCGTTATGGTTGATGTCATTTTCTATTCATTTGCAGAGAATTGGAAGATGTAGACACCACCTCTAAAGAAAGCAAAAAAAACAAGGGAGGCTGGCTATTAGGGAAGCCCAGAAACCCTGAGAAAAGGTCTGCTATATAAGATAGAAAACATTCTGTATTCTTTTTATGCTTATCACTAAATACACTTATTGCAGAAAACTATGGGAACAAGACCAAATCATGAAAAACCACCATGAAGCAGGAGAGAATTCGCAAACAAAAAAGAAAAGCTGCAGAAATGATGGACTGCCAACACCAACAAAACCAGCAAAAAAAATAGCAGCTGAAAAGAGCCCAAGAGGCAATCCAAAGGGGACAAAAAGGAAGCCATTACAGGCCAAATTCAGCTGGCGCCGTTCATCTACAACAGCTTATGCTCCTGCCGAGGAAGAAACAGCAACGAACACTGCAAATCACATGGGACCAGATGGTCCACCAGATGATTTGGCAACAATTTCACAAAGATTGCATTCTAACAACATCATGACAGCTGGCATAAGAGATCTGCTGATAGAGCAAGTCAACCAAACAAAACAAATGCTGAAACTCTTGACTGGATTGAAAGATATATTTGAAGGATGCAATGGTATTGAAATACTGTAAGTCTTCTTATTCCATATTTTATGATCATATCTTTCGAATCTAATGATTATTCTGTATTGATTCGGATTTAACTGATTTGTATATGCAGCAAGGAGGTCCAACCAACTGTTCCATGAGGTAGATTGAAATCCAATTCCGCCTTAATTTCCATTTTTGATGCTGACTTTAATCAATGCTAATTATATGCTTTTGCCATATTCATAATTTTCCAAAAAGCAAATATGCCATCATCTGTTTCAAGTCATTATATGTGATTATACAGTTTTCCTAATCTGCTAACAACTGGTATTAATACTGTTTCATTTTGTGGTGTTTTGTTGTTGCTCCTATTTTACCACAACATGCCAAAATATGGTGCTTTAATATCGAAATCAATATACTGAAATGCAGTGTTTTACCACAAAACTTCATCTTCTCTGTTAAAACTACACCGTTTGTTACATAATGCTATCAATATGGATTTATCAAACATTATTTTCTTCAATGCTTTCATGAGTTGCACCCTTCAACTTGCAGGTGGATTAGATGCCAAGATGATTGGAACAAAGCAGACTTGACGTTGCCTTTTGCTGAAGCCAAACTGTATTTTGTATGGAAAACTGTTACAGTCTTTAAACTTCTGTGCTTACCTAAGTAACATTCAATATGCATTTTCCAATGTCTGCTAAATTTCTAATCTATGGTGTGTTATGTAATCTATGTATGTATCAAACAATGACATAATATGTTTCCAATCTGTACTCTAATGTATTAACTAAACAACTCTATGTGTTCTAATGAATGATCGAGCAAGAGTCCAACAACTCATGCCTATACCATGACACTTATCATGAGAGTTTGCTGCTTTCATGCTTTTCCTAAGTTTGTTATGAAAGAAGCTGATGTTGTGATCAAAAGCCATTTATTCATGTGGATGTTAGTTATTGCATCATTTGGCCAATGCTGTATTTAGCTATCATATAACAACACCATACTACTGATTCCTCCGTTATAACTACTTGCGCCTTATACTTATTTCCATCTTCACATTCAACCGTGCCAACGGCGCGGAGCATCACCTAGTTTTTATAACAGACTCGACCACAATTGACTGCGAAACAACTGACCACCATAACATAAACCGGTTGAAATAATATGATATATAGTCCCAATCGGGCCGTTTTGGGCTTTTGTTCGGAACAGCTACGTCGTGGTCTAGTGGGCTTCCAATTAACAAACCCGATTTTGATTTTTCAAAAAATTGGTACTAGAAGCTGCTGCGACGACGTTGGTCAGTTCACTCAGCTGAGACTTGTGAAAGAGTCGTTGTAAACTTGTCCTGCGTTAAACCCTCAAAAAACCCTAAACGGTTCTAGACTCTTCCTCACTTAAATAAAACCAAACCAACAGACTCTCCACCACTCCGACTCACTCACCTGAATCTTCTCTCTCTCTCTGCAAATCTCCTCATTAACTATGTTTCGCTTCGCTTCAAGCCTCGCCGCCAAAGCTCGGTACTTTCTTCTTCAATCTATGCTCTCTCATTTTCAATTTTTTTGCCAACTGTGTTCCCAATTAAGAGGGATCCAATTTGATTTTTGATTTTGTTTTTATATTTCAGGCTTGCTAGGAACAGTGCCCAGCAGGTTAGTTTAATTATTGATCGAAACAAAACAAAAAAAGGCTTCATCTTGTTATTCTGGTAATCTCTGTTTTGATGTGTTGTTGATTTTTGTCGTGTGTTTTTATAGATTGGTGGAATGTTGAGTTGGAGTAGAAACTATGCAGCGAAAGAAATTAAATTTGGTGTGGATGCCCGAGCCCTGATGCTCAATGGTATCGAAGACCTCGCTGATGCTGTTAAAGTCACCATGGGACCTAAGGTTTCTGTTCAAACATCTCACCGTTTATTTTATTCAAGTTTTTCTGTTTGGCTTTGAGTTCTACATTGATTCTTATTTTTTGATATCGATAGATTTGTCTCTCCACTATCACTAGGAACAATTCAATTACTTTGTTAGACTATGATGAGTTTGAATCAAAATCGCTACTGCGGTATCTGTTTGTGTGACAGTATGTTTGTGACCTTTCGGGATTTTTGCACTTTGTGGATATTTGTTATCATCCGTACTTTCCTAATCTCTGAACTGATAGGACTCGACTTTTGATGTTACAGGGGCGTACTGTGGTTATTGAGCAAAGCTTTGGCGCACCGAAAGTGACCAAGGATGGTGTCACGGTTGCAAAGAGTATTGAGTTCAAAGATAAAGTCAAGAATGTGGGAGCCAGCCTGGTAAAACAGGTTGCTAATGCAACAAATGATGTGGCTGGAGATGGTAACTCTTATTCCTAATATGGACTTTTGTCGTTATGGAATATACAATTGTTAGTTTCATCCAAGTCATTTTCTCTTTGGAAGTATGGTGGAAGATTCTGTTCTTTGAGAATGTACTTGGTCCTTTTGTAACCATGTCGATTGCTTCATATTGTCTAGCTATTGAATTTAAAGTCTGAATGTCTTTGCAGGTACTACTTGTGCTACCGTCCTGACCAGAGCTATATACACGGAGGGATGCAAGTCAGTTGCTGCTGGCATGAATGCCATGGACCTACGACGTGGTATTACTATGGCAGTTGATTCTGTGGTAACTAACTTGAAGAGCAGAGCTCGGATGATCAGCACTTCTGAAGAGATATCACAGGTATGTTTACCATTTTATGGTTCTTCTTTATGACTTGCTTATTTTTCATCTTAATTTTGTTGATCTGATGGATCTAAAGAATGTGCATTAATGCTGATAGGTTGGAACAATATCAGCAAACGGAGAAAGAGAAATTGGTGAGCTGATTGCAAAGGCCATGGAGAAGGTTGGCAAGGAGGGAGTAATCACAATTGCTGTAAGTTAACTGGTTTACTAGGTTTTTGGTGACTTAACATAGTTAAAGGCATGCATCCCTAGTGCAATACCCAAGACATCAAAGAGTACACTGTTAACTCTTACAGGATGGGAAAACATTGTATAATGAATTGGAAGTTGTTGAGGGCATGAAGCTAGACAGAGGCTACATATCTCCTCATTTCATTACCAACCCCAAAAATCAGAAATGTGTAAGTTTATGTTGTTAAAACAGCTGGTACTTCATTACATTTTGTTTAGGTTTTAACAAAGTCTTATATTCCTTGATGCCATGTATCTTGAGTCCTGTTTATGTCCATGTGTGTATGCTGACAGGAATTGGAAGATCCTCTAGTTCTAATCCATGAGAAGAAAATCTCAAATATAAATGCTGTGATCAAAGTGTTGGAATTGGCTTTGAAGGTGCACATATTTCTTATTGAATGCGCTAATCCTTCCTTGATAGAAGTGGTTGACAACTTTCTCTTGTAATGTTCAGAGACAAAAGCCGTTGCTGATTGTTGCAGAAGATGTGGAAAGTGAAGCTCTGGCAACACTTATACTAAATAAGCTTCGGGCTGGAATCAAGGTTTGATTCTGTTACTGTTAAATTTTAATTCTTAGATTTGACATGTTTTTGTTTTTGGTGATTACGTTCCTAATAACTGGATGTTAGCATATCCTAAAACTATAGTTTTACTTCAGGTCTGTGCAATCAAAGCTCCTGGTTTTGGTGAAAACAGGAAATCTAATCTACAAGATCTTGCAGTTCTCACAGGTGGCACTGTAAGTTTTTCTTTGATGTTTCCTTGATCTTCATCTTTGTTTGTGTATTATAATTATTTGCATGACACCATCATTCTGTAAATGACATCTCTTCAATTTTTGTATTTTAGGTTATCACTGAAGAACTAGGTTTGAACCTTGAAAAGGTGGATCTAGATATGCTTGGAAGTTGCAAAAAGGTGAGACTTGTCAGTTTTGGTGAGCCTTGGAAATTCAACCATAATACATGACTCTGATGAAGAGAACATTGGGTGCAAATACCTATATACCTATTTACGTGCCGATCTATTATGACTTTCTTTAGAAAAAATCTCCCCTTAAATTAGTTTAAACTTCTGTAGCTTTACTTCTGGATTTTCTTTGTGTTCTTCATTGAAAAAATTATTGTTTCAGGTCACAATTTCGAAAGATGACACTGTAATTCTTGATGGTGCTGGTGACAAGAAGGCTCTCGAGGAAAGATGTGAACAGGTCTGTGTTGCACTTCTTTGTTGTATATGAAACCAAAGAATATGCTCTCTTCTTTTGTTGATGCAGCTGTCCTCATCTTTCATATCTCAGATCTGTAGATAAACATTATTTCCCCTTGTAATGTGTAACAGATTAGGTCTGCAGTTGAAGCAAGCACTTCTGATTATGACAGAGAGAAGTTGCAAGAGAGACTGGCAAAGCTCTCTGGTGGTGTTGCTGTGTTGAAGGTTGGCTTACTGTCTGACATATTATCATCTGCATTCTGTTTGTAGTAAAGTTCCCACATCATTTGACCTTCGAGCAAAAATTTGATAATAGAAGGAATCCAGAAAACAGTGGTCGTCAGGTTCTTTGTTTTGTATTTAAATGCACATTCTTGGGATGTGGAATTGTGGATACAGTTGAGTGGAATTTGCTTCATCTGCAGATTGGAGGAGCTAGTGAAGCTGAAGTTGGTGAGAAGAAGGATAGGGTAAATGATGCCTTGAATGCTACCAAGGCTGCTGTTGAAGAGGGTATAGTACCAGGTATGTTGTGTCCTCCTTTGCTTATCAAACTAGTATGCACACCAAATAAGATTCAAAGATGTGCATCTCTTCAGTAAATTGACAACAATGAAATATTTCTTTTACTGCACAAGGCTGTTGCCTTCTTATTTCATGATGATATCTGGTTGGATGTATCAAATCCATGAAAACGTCAGATCTTTTTTCTCTTTGCAGGTGGTGGTGTTGCTCTTCTTTATGCATCTAAAGAATTGGAAAAATTGTCAACTGCTAATTTTGATCAGAAGATCGGAGTTCAGATCATTCAGAATGCTCTGAAGGTTTTTGATTTTTTCCAATCTAAGATTAACTGCTCTAATTAGTGGCCTTTCATATTTAACTGTTTGTGAGAGTGGTAATGAACTTAGTCAAGTTTGTATGCTAACCCTTTCAGGCACCAGTCCACACCATTGCTTCTAATGCTGGAGTGGAAGGAGCTGTTGTTGTTGGTAAGCTCTTGGAGCAAGATAACCCTGATCTGGGATATGATGCGGCTAAAGGTAAGAGATGTTTCCACAAGGACCAAAATAGTGTTGGCTCTACTGATTTTGTTCATGTGCTTCTTCTGTTTTGCTTCCCAGGAGAATATGTTGACATGATCAAAGCTGGAATCATAGACCCATTGAAAGTCATCCGCACTGCTTTAGTAGACGCAGCAAGGTAAGCTGGAGAGCCTCAGATGCTTTGCTGTAACAGTATAGATGGTACCATCTCTAATTCCTCATTCACTGATTTTTCTTGTTGTATTCTCCAGTGTGTCATCTTTGCTGACAACTACTGAAGCTGTCGTAGTTGAACTTCCTGCCGATAAGGAAGCAGTTGCACCGGGTGGCGGCATGGGTGGTATGGATTATTGAGGGATTGTCTCCTCCTGTACTCATTTGAGACCAACGAAATCGGCATTGTAAAACAAGCTTGAGGATTTCTACTACCCTATTTATCTGGGTTTATTCAGGTCGCAAATCGTAGTGCAGTCTTTCTTCGTTGTCAAGGCGTCAGTGTAGTCATACTGTTAGTCATTGCTACCCCGTAGAGTATAGAGTAGCTCCTGTATTTCAGGATAAAAGTCCGTTGGGAAAAAATTCCAATGTACTCGTCGTCTTATTCTTATCAGAATAAAATGTTTTGTTCCTCGAATGTCTTATCACAGGTAGAGATGATCTAACTTTTGCGCTGAGGATGAGTAGTGCAACAGCTTGAGACCGACTGTTAGATTTGTATTGTTCACATTTAGTCCAAGAGTTGCTTTGTCCATCACAAGGTGAGGAGCGAAAATGAACTAGCATAAATGTAAGTCAAAGATCAAGAATACAAAACAAACTAGGGAGAGGAAGGAAAGACAAAAATGCTGGCATTGCATTCATTCATGTAATCGACGCAAATCATTTTGCTTTTCATTGAGCAACACCTTAGATTTTTATTTCTATAATACAAGACCGTATACAAATCCAAACTTCTGTGAAACAAGCAAAAATTTGGGCAAAATTGTGGACATGCCTTTTAAACTTAGCTGTAATTGTCAATTTACATCATAAACTATTAATTGTGAACTTTTTGATGGATTTCATTCAAATATTATCATGTGTCAGGCACATGATGGATACAATTGTATTTTCGTATAATTAATTTTTCATATTATTTATTAAATCAAAATTCAATAGTTATGAACTAATTTTTCAAAGTTATATATTCCATGATAGGAAAAAAATTACTAAATTTATAACGCATTATTATTATTATTATTCCACGACTATATATATATTCAATATATATTAGTGGCTTAGTGCTCGTCGACTCACTACTTTTACGCCTAAAACAACAAAAAAAACCTGAAATATTAAAAGCGAAGATTAAGAGCACAAAAAATATTTTATTAAAGAAAATAGAAAATACTATCAAAAAAATTATATTTTAAAAATACATATTAATATTATTTATTAAATCAAAATTCAATAGTTATGAACCAATTTTCTAAAGTTATATATTCCACTATGGGGAAAAAATTCTAAATTCAGAACACAGTATCATTATTAATTCCACGACTATATATATATATTCTATATATCGGTGTTTGTCAACTCACTACTTCTATGCCTAAAATAATAAAACACCTAAAATATTAAAAGCGAAGATTTAGAGCACAATTTTTTTTATAAAGAAAATAGAAAATACTAAAAAAAGAAATTATTTTTTAAAAATATGTAAAATACAATTGAAGTATACAAATATACAATTATACTCATCATATGCATGACACATGATGATATTTGGATGGAATCCGTTAAAATTGACGGAGAGGGTGTAAATCAGCGATTATTTCCAAGTTGAGAAGGTAAAAATTCGCAATTGATAATTTAAGGTGTAAATTGACAATTACTACCAAGTTTATGAGGCATTTTGGCAATTTTGCCCAAAAACTTGTACAATAAATAAAAGGGGTTTGAAACTTGCCAAATAAATATGGTGGGACAGGAACATCAGAATTCGGAACAGCTGCATAGGGGAACTAAGACGAATGCTCCACATCCTCTACCTTTTACGTCGATTTTTCAGCACTGAACAATCCGAACAATACCATTTCCCTTTTGGCTGATCCTTCAGACCAACACAGCCAAAATGAAACCATTCTATCTTGCACTGTCAGAGGCGAACATTTCAATCAGATCATGATGTATAAACTATAAAGTATGTCTTACAGAGATTAAAAAAAGGAAAATAACATACATTGGGGTTGTCACATGCAACCATATCTCCGTAGCTAACTTGGTTACAGAAACAGTAGGTTGGCTCATTTGGATCCACTGGTATGTCTAAATCCATACCAGTAGGATTACCAGGTGCAGGGGTGGCTGCAGGTGTAGCTTCTGGTGCTGTTGCTGCTGTTTGTTTTCTGCAGAGAATGTAGGTATCATTAGGGCCACCAGAAAAACATAAGACTATTGATTGCATCCTCCACCAAGCAGGTTTAGCCTGTCAGCATGTCTCAAAACATGAATACTCTCGACCTCTACCCAATAGTACATATTAGCAATCACAATGAACAATATAGCACAACTGTACTAAAATAAAGGCGTCCGACAGGGAAGATGAACCACCTTCATTATAGCACTTTGCAAACGAGCCACTAATGATACAAAGTCTTGGGTTATACCTAATAGCTGCCTTTGTCTCAATAGGGCCAAAATAATTGACTGAATGAGAAGAAATCAGAGAAAGGGAACTTCTCATGAGCCAAGTCTGTAACTATATGAATTTCAGAGTTGGTCTCTTATTTTAAAATCTTGGCTAAAATTATGTTTATCTCAGCTATCTTTCTTGCTTTGTAGCAAACTACATTTTGTCCATCCTTTACACACCTAGTCTTCAAGTACTTTATAGAGCAGATAGTTTATCATGGATATTTGGTAACACACAACTATATTTTTAAACATGTCGAAAAGCAAACTTATGCCAGATAAATTCAATAAAATTCAAGGACAAGTGAAAAGAAAAGTCATGCCAGAGAAATGCAATAAAAGTCAAGGACAAGTGAATACTTCTTACGCCCTCCTCTACCACCTTCGCCATTCCTTCCAGATTTCACACCACCACCAGGACTTGGAGCAGGCATGGCACTCACGGAAACACCATCAGAGGCTGAAATAATTATGTCTCTATAAGATTATGAACCCTTTCAGAGTAGTCATGACTCTTTTTAACTGTGTAAAAGACAAATGCTCAAAAACTGTAGTTTAATGTGAAAACAAAATACTCTATGAGATGGAAGAGGAATACTACCAGGCCGAAGTTTCGCACCAATTTTTTTCAAATACTGATCAAGCTGTTGTATGTGTGTATCGACCTGAACAGAAATACAGATAAAGAATTTCAGAAAGAAAGAAAGAAAAACACATTAATCTGAGTTTGTAGAATAATAAAATTTTCTTAAGCTATTTGATTTAGTGCCTATCAATAATTGTATAATAAATAAGAAGTTACGTAGAAAATATACAAAAGTAAACAAGATATCCACAGAGAATAACATCTATGGACGCAAGCTAGAGCACCAATCATCACAGGCAGACAGACTAGTGTTTTACACTCCTACTATCACAATAATGCCAGGGAATTTTTTTCGTTATCGAGAACCAAATACACACAAGTTCAACATTTATTGAGAGGCTGCAATTGCAAGGTTTCAACATTTTAGCTACCCCCCTAATGCCATGGTAACTCTTATTGATTTACTATATTCCCAATTGAAAGAGCTGTTACAGTACAATCCACTAATCTACTATTATTTTATAACATGCAACTCATTTTTATGTCAACCGAGTCCCCTACAAAAAAGATTGAATGTATGCAACAGGTGCCTCTCAAACATCCACAATAATCAAATTTTTATGCTAGTAATTATATGTGTGTGTACATATATGAATAAGATACACAGAAAGAAGTAAAGATCCACATACCAAATCGTATGCCTGAACAGCCAGCATAACCTTTTCATCCGCAATCCCAATGCTATGTTTCTGCTCATCTAGTGCCTCATCTGAGAATCTAATAAGTGCACTATCAGGCATCATATTCCCAGGCTTAATTTCACGCTTTATATCCTCTATTTCTTGTTCGCAACGTTGCTCATTCTGTCTTTGAATATCTGCTCAAAGTAAGAAAAAAACAACATTACATAAAACCCAATAAAACAAATTACACTCTAGTTTCAGTTTGAATACATTATAAATTTCAACATTCTCTGTCAACATGTGAAGTGTTCAGTATTACAATAAAGCGGCGAAAATAAAGTCTCCAGTGACTATATTACTAGACATCATGAAAAAACATAATCATTGAAACTAGATATCTCAAACTTCAATAAAGCGAGAAATGCATCTTTGTCTTTCCATCCGTAAGTTGGTGAGATGCACTAGTGGGAAAACAGATAAAATTACAAATTTCTCATAAGTCATAATACCACTCGACAAAGAAAGCCCGGAGAAGCATACCTTGTAAACTCTTGTCTAGATTACGTAACACAGCATAATGCCTTTGCAGAATGTGAGGCAGAGATTCCAAATCTGTTTGAAAGGGCACACATTACATTTCATGGCAAGCTCAACAAAATATAGAGAACCATATTACCACTGCTTTAAGCTGCTCAAACTGACAGAAGCCGATTTTTCGGAAGAGAATTGTGTTGTTTTGAGCTTGCTTGCTTTTCTTTTTTTATCGTTCCTTAATTTTGCTCATCAAGTTCAAATAAGCTTATAGTTGAATTTCCCAATTGCATATAATAAACCTAATTTTTCGAGGAGACACCGACATATAGATATGAATTGTAAAACGGAAATTAAATCTAAAACGAAAGATAAGTGCTTTAGCTTACTGGCATGAAATTCTTCGAGGAAGGACATGACTGGAAGTGGAAGCCTAACCTAATGTTCAATTGCTGATTGCCAATTGAAATTTCGTCCCTGTTTGAAAACCCTAATAATTTGTGGGTTGCGGAGGACGACGACCCGTGCGAAGAGAAGGGCGTGCTCTATGTGCTCGACGCGTGTCAAGAGAGACTGCAGTTATATTTTTGAGTCACAAAGAGACTATTTCCCTCGGATGAGATAGACTAGTTGGGCTTCTGATTCATGACTATTCCAATTCGACTTCTTTTCGATTTATACTCGATTCGAGGTTCCATTAAGACGATGAAACTCAAGGGGTTTAACATCAATGTTACCTCTTTGAGGTCACTTCGTAATAACCATCACTTATTGGAACATCGTAGGCACCAAAAATGCCAAATGTTCTCCCTCTTTTTCCTTTTCCAGGGGGGTAGTGAAAGCAGAGTAAAGGAGCATCAGCCACTGGCCAGAAAATCAAAGCGGTATCCTTCAATTCTAGTCTTGCGGAGAATATCACAAAGGTCTCATATATTTGATATAACTTACAAACTTCGAAAGTTCTCAGATTACATCCTTTTGTTTTATCGTCTGATTCACGTTAGACAAAGGAAAGGGATATGGGAGAGGAGAAAGAATAACTTAAACACAACAGATAAATAATTACTAAATGACTGTCCACTATGAAATCTCAATTGCAGTTTTAACAAACCTATCATGACAAAACTCAACTTCAGCTTGCTTTTGATGTATACAGAACCTGTGGGGACGAGCCCAGACTGCAGATGTACTGCAAGCACCTAAAATTTTTCTTCTATCCTTTGAAACCCATATGTGCTCTAGTAAATAGTTGCCCAAAACTTGTATTCCAAACTATTACGACGTCATTTTCATCTGTATTTGTCGATGGACATGTACCAGGTATTCAACATAGGAGGGGCCATGAGGACTGTGGTCTTCAACCATATGAGATAAGAAGAATGCTCCTGTAGGGGAAAATATGCATGAATAAACCATGTGATAACATCTCAAAATAAAACACATTACATTAGATGATAATAACTATTCCTTTTACATTCCCATGATAATATCTCTTCCTCTTTTTTTCCCTTCCTTTTCTGGAAGAAACTTTTACTGTTTTACATGTTACTAGAAAATAGAAATACTCCCCATTTTTAGAAAACAAATTATAATCAAAGATGCTTTTTCATCAGGTAATATAGTTTTTTCAAAGATACTTGAAGTGCATCTATTGTATACTAGAATTTCATATAACTAGAAACAAAAAAAAATTCATATAGCTCATTCTAAGCTTGTGGATCTACATACACAATCAACAAGTAAAATTCATTTGCAATTATCAGGATTTTTCCCATGGAAGGTTAATGAGACATTAACACACAAAAAAATATCCTGTGACTGAGCAGAGCATATGACTCTAAAAGTATAAGTAGCATGATCTTCGGATTATGTTTCACACAAAGTATTGGTCCATATAATCAATGTTTTAGACATTCATCTTAAGGCACTCACCTGAAGGATCTCCTTTCTTGCACAACTTTATTCTGCAAGAAGTGAAAACAATTAGAAATAATCAAACGATGCATGATGTTCATTTCTTCAATGAGATCAATGAATAGATATCAAACTTACCGGAGGTAGGAACATCTCTGGCGGCGTATTTCATTTACCACATCATTCAGCTTCTTTGATAATAAGTTATCGTACTGCTTCAGTACAAACTGAGGGAGGGAACAAACTTTCCAGTTATATAAGTTGAACAAAATGGAGATATTTATAATAACATTTGGAACCAATGCCCAAACATTATAGGATCTAAATATATTAAAGCCTCGCCAATCACACAACAAATACCTGGAATTAATCTTTATACTAGTAAACATTTAAAAAAAAGAGAGAGACTAGTCCAATACTATATAATGAGGCCACGTTGTGATTTACGATCATTTCTAATTGCGAAAAATAATGCAGGTCAGATGCCAAGTATAAAGTTGATGTGAATGTTACCTGAGTAGAAAGTTCATCAGCAGCAGTAATCCCAAACAGCTGTTGCAAAATTCCAGAGTTGACCAAGTTGCCAATATATATTAAACAATTTTGACCATTCTCAAGAAGATATATTCCATCATCGCTAATGTGTTCGCTAGTAAGTGGAATCACTGGAGGAATAAGAGATGCATCACCCTCCTGAAAACAACAAAGAAGCAATTTGTGTTATAATGCATGCTTTCAACTAGAGGTTGATCCTTCAAGTATTCACTATTTGTTATGAAAAACACACTATTGTAAGATTCGAAAGAAATATAAACAAACACAGAAGATATGCTCATTTCTCTCTCCATCCAAACTGACAGAAAATAGCAACCACATAACCATTTCCCACTACCACCCCGTCTCCTCACATGAGGCTACAGCTATCAAACTCACATTGTCCTCCCTAAACAACCCTAGTCAAGTGACACAAATAAACTCAGTCCATGGCTGTTATAACTTTCTTATACGGCTATGCCCAAACCATGACACAAATCATCTAGAAGAAAACTAGTTACTGGTGGAGGATGACCATTGAGATGACTCAAATCTCGGCATTCAAAAGACATCTCGATAAAACAGCACGATTACATATAACACAACCGTGGAAAGAATACAGAATGACACACCTTATCAGCAAGATTATGAATAGCCACCATTCTAGGATACACGAGCGGAACTGCCAAAGGTACAGAAAGGGAGGAAACGTGGCTGATCCAGAAAGACCGCTCATCAATTTTTCCATCAGTTCGTAGTCCTGTACTTTTGATTAATGCTGACAACGAAGAAGGGAGAAAAAGAGACTTTAATCAAACATAGTAAGATAGCTATAAAGAAGCCAATAATTATCAGTTAAAGTACAAAATATAACCAAAAACCAAGAAACCATGAGGACAGTAGCAATTTGTTGGATTTCTAACCGGTCAAAAAAGTTGTTTACCAATTTTTTAATATTGAATTTCAGAAAGGTTGACATTTATGATGTATGCAACAAGTCATGCGGATTTAGAAAAAGAATTCATTTTTCTTTATGAATTACGGTACGATGGCAGATTGACAGATATCTATGAAATACGATAACCTGATAATCATCATGTCGAACACTCTTTAATATCACAAGACAACTATTGATGATAAAATAAAGTCTTGCACCCAAATAAACAATGTATATATATTGTGAATAGAGTTGCTCTACCCAATCAACAGATCATACTGCCCTATGGGCTTCAATGATAGTAAGCAGGTCATTTCGCTATATTTAACAAGAATATCCAGTAATAAAGAGATGAACTCATAAGTATATAATAACGAACTGGTCAGTAAAAAGTATATACTAAAATAAAAGAATATACCAAGGCTGTATAGAGGTAGGAGCTTCAGTGCTTCTGGAAGAATAAGCTGTCCTGAAGATGATACAGTAGCACAATATTTGCGATATGAAAGGAGGCTACTGATGCAAAGACTTGTCATTTGGTCCCGCACATGCACGAGGGAGCTTGAAGTGATTTCATTTGCCGCTACACATAAAAAGAACGGTTAATCTAACTGGATATTAATGTCAAACAGCAGACTCTAGAATGATAATTCCACAGTATGCAGAAAGTGAATGAAACGAAGAACACAGAGGATGTACAGCAGAATTTTGAACTGTCAGAGATGTGAACGATGAAATTTTGGAAGATGTGCAAAACAGATGCAACAGACGTAAAAAGCATCAACTGAAAACAGAAAATTTGTATACCTTGCTTCATGTAACAGGAAAAATGAGCATCCAGATCAGCAGCACGGAATAGATTACTTAGCAAACTAGTGCATGGCAGAGACAAAGTGGTAACCCGTATTCTCCTTTGACCATATAGAGTCGTGTACAGAAGCGCACACTGGATATGAAAAAACATAAATATGATTAAACCATGAAATAAATCTGACGAGCCAATGCCATGAAGGATCAGAAGTTCCAAACTAGCACATAAGAAACCTTGAGCATCATTTAAATCAAAGTACCTGGAAAGAACATTCTGAGCCATCCTGTAATTTATCGTCATGCTTTAACGTGACCATAATAGTTTTGTCGCAGTCAATCTGCATTGAAGTAAGAATTAGATATGCGCCAACGACAGTATTTGAGCAGTGCTACTATCCAAGGCCAACTGGGAAACAGAGAGGATAATGGAAAACCTAAATACAGAATGATGGTTCAGTGAACTGTAATTAAGCAGCAAGATCAGAATTTGTTTCTAGTTGTAAGACCTTCAATTCAATGATAAGAAACAGGACAACAATTCAATGAGCTATATTTTTCAAGCAGCAAATGCTAAATCTGTTCTCAGTTTGCAAGATCTATATTTTGATGTTGCTCCGCGTCAACATAATCCGTCATTGAGCAGCTGTCCACTTCCATGCAAGATAAATTAAAGTCATACTATATTAATAGTTTCTTTAAAGAATTTTTTGTAGAAATGGTACAAACCCCAGGTAGGTCAACATCTGTTGGAATGCGTTTGCAAAAGTTGCCATGGTACTCTTGAACTTGAATGCCCTACAAGTGATGAAAATAATATCATCTTAAAGAGAACTTTAAGGCCGGAAAACAATTATGATAGTGGAGAAAGAGGCTGCACAACAAAATTACCTGGCTGCATCTTACACGCATCACTGCCTCAAAACCTTGCGGCCTTGTGACATTCCATCTAAGGTCATTATAGAGCTTTGCAGGATCAGAGAGAGCTGAGAAGGGATAATAATAGTACACCTGAAAGATTCAGGAAAACATGAACTGTTAAAAACTGAACTGAGCATGAGTGCAGACGAACTATGATTACAATTTGTGGATGATTTCCAGATCTAAATTTAATGATCACTGATAAGAATTGCCAGATATAAGATAAGCAACTCAATAATACCTGCCCACCGGTTGTCCTGGGGATGACTGAGATAGAAGCAATATCTATGTACGACTGGGTGGTGATAAATACATCGACACACACCTGATATATTTTAAGAATAATATAAGTTGGACAATTATGCTCTAAAGTTAAGCAAAATTTAGTGGTGACTGAGATAGCAGAGATTACTCAAAATTTTACCTGATATTCAGCAAATTCAATAGCCATAGTCTTTAAAGTTTTATCAGCAGGTTGGAGTAATTTATTGGGCTCCTGATAAGCACAAAAGTGATTTCAGCATTAAAACACTGACATGAAAATTATCATTCAACATGTTTTTGGAGGAAGGCAAGTTTGAGTGGCATGCAGACAACAACATAATTAAGAATCTTATGAGCATCAGATCTCCATTTGACATATCAAACACTATGCAACTTTTAATGATAGAACAGAACATAATCAGCATATATACTAAGGCGCAAGTGTCGATTTCTTTTGCGAAATTTATCACAAGTCTAGCCACATGCCCACTTGATTTGCCAATCATGTTTGAGAATCAATAAATTAGAATAAAACTGCCTGAAAAAACGTAATTATAACTAATATTAACTGTATACAATTGATCCAAAAGCAAGATTATAAAGATGGTACAATTGAGTAGAAGTGTGCTGTAATAGGAGTATATCGCTATCAAAATTGTCAAACCATAAAGGGAAAGGCCAGAAAGCAGATAACCATGTGATATACTTTAGATACATAGAGATGCGATAAAAGCAGCTATACTGTAAGGAATATGTACCTTCTCAGCTGAAGATATATTAGGATTATTAGCTCTTCCTTCAGCCTCTCTTGCAGAAAGAGCTCCAATTCCAGTTGATGGTAACACTGTAGATAGTAATGACCATTAGTAAGTTCTGCAATGCGAAGAGGCCAGATAGTCGGAAAATTCCTATTCTGAGGACCATTTTGATATGGAATAATAATGTGTTCAGCTCCAAATTTAAAAAAAGAAAAACAAACAAAATTTACACATCATGAACAAAGAAAGTAGAAGACTAACTCACATCATATTTCTGTCTAACTAGTTCATCAATAAAGATATACCCCTAAACTCAGCTAAATCAATGCCCACATATGTTTCTCTCTCATTAACAATACAAACCTATGGAACATTCGCCTACTTCCCATCAATCAGGTTCTTTTCATAGTCGACAACAACCTTGCAAAAAACTGCTATGACCATCTTTAAATAGCTTTCCCCACAGCTAACAGACACATGATTACTGTTAGCTCTCCTATCTATACATGGTATCCCAGTTAGGAAAGAAGCAAACTAATGGTGACCCTCACAGCATATAAGACGTGTTCAACTCGCAAGGCTTCCTATCTACACATGATACTCCACTTAGAAAACCAAAAACAAATGGTGTCCTTAATAGCATATAACAAGTGTTTAACTTGCAAGCAGCAATCTAGGATAACACCCTGACCTTAGGTGTGCAGAGCTCAAAATAGCTTGCATACAAATTACTTTCTCTAGTGACTGCAAATGATTTCAGTCTGTGAAAGGTTGGAAAGGGATCTTAATACGAGTTATTTTTTATCTTGTAGGTACAACTTGATAGTCATGGTGAGATATCATAACTTCTAACCGTAGAGGGATGATATCTTACTTGTGAAGTTGTAATATGACTAGATTGATACATTTTCTAGGACTAATAAGTTTCATTGTTTTCCTGTAGGAAGGGCTGTTATTTCACTAACGTGAAAAATAACCTTATTGAACTACTGACAGAAGTTTCAAGCAACTAAACAATTTCCGAAACTATTATTATGTTTACGGTCTATCTCAGATCCTTCAAGAAACGTGAGTACTTACTATTTTGAAAGAAGAATTACTGACCCCAACTAAAGCTATCCAAGCAGGTGATACTAAGCTCATAATTGTAGAGCTTTTGATCGAGGGCCAATGGAACAACAAAGAGTCGTAGAAGCCAATGGCCAAAGATATTCATTATAACATTTGGTACTCTTTAATAAAGCAAGTAACTGCAACCCCAGAAATGTTTTTTTCTTCATTCTTTGCTTGCAATACATGATTATGAAGAGATGTTATATAAAGGATGTAGGGTAGCTTGCCTGACTGAAAAACCAAAAGTTTCCCTCCAGTGCTCTTTATTGCCAAGAAAGCAGCCTACATGATGAATAAAGAAGTATGAATAATCTATGGTAAACAAAACACACACTACAATATCAGAGATACAACCAGCAAATAGAACAGTGCATTCAACCAGCATTACGACATACCTTAATTGCTGCACCAAAAGCAGACTCAGCTGTCCTACTATTTTGAAACATATTTGGAATATCTTCCAGCAATTGTTCCATATGTTGACGGCACTGAACATCCAGAAAGAAACAAAATTTAGTTTACTACAAAGCATGTCCAGCTTTCAATGTTATATAATTTCACAAAGTGACTCATAGATGCTTTATTAAATCACCGATTCATGACCAACTAAGTAGTAAGTAAATAACAACTGCTATTTCTTGACTGATTTCTATAGATGCTGACTGTTTGATCAATATCTTATAGACTAACACATCTTCTCAATACAAGTGAAAAAAAAAACAGCTAACCTCGGAAAGAGGAACTACTACATCCGTCTCTAGAGGAGTGTAAACATCTTGTACATCAGGAACGATAAGCATCAAAGCCTGCGACCAAAAGATTCAGATTAGAGAGGAAAATGATTCTAAAAGTGATTTGTGCAATGTCTAACTTTCAGAAGCCATTCCACCAATCCTCAACCCACTGGAACTGCAATCTCAAAATCAAACCTAAAACGTATCATGAACTTTGTAACTTTGAAGTCCAGCATTTTATGTAACCCCCCGAGTAAGGTGTAGGGACTAGAGAGTAAGATTAGAGCAAAATTGGTGTAAAATGTGCGTGTGTAGGAGGTAAGACAATCAGTTCCCATTACGGACGTCATGTGTTCTAGCCCCATCATGAGTGGGAGGGGTAAGGGTTAAAAAAAGAAGTCTAATGCAACACATATTTTTGCTCTACCCACATGTGCCACAAGATCATGAGATTGAGCATTACTACTATTCACCCCTTCTTCTATGTAACGAATCTTGGTTTGAATTTACCCCCACAAAACACCTTTTGTCCTAAGAAAAATTTACACAATCTTCAAATTTTGTGTAGCTGTCTGTATGCATGCATGCATGTGATGGACAATTAATTACATATCTACAAGACCAAGAGTTAAACCATGAATGCCAAATCCTAAAAACCTACTTAGTTCAAGTGAAAAGAATTTCAAACAGAATCCTCTTCTAATGAAGTCATGAGATTGCAGAAGAGTGCATCTCCCTTCACTATACTGATATCTGACTTAAAATAGAAAGATGTACATCTAATATTAACCTGCTGCAGTGCACGCTTCAAATTGTAAAAATGGATTGTTGAGTCAAATGTTGCAATTCCCACCATTGTCCGAGGACCCTCCTGCAACAATAAATATATGAATACATGACTCAACTATAATTTTAATAGCCAGCTGGTATTTATAATAAGTCTGACTTCAGTTTTCAGGAAACAAAACCAAGAGATAATCTCTATTAATTAAGCAAAAGACCCTTGCGGCAGTTACAAGGTAGAACATTTGAAATACATAAAAATGCTCCTCTTTTTATGGCTCTAAAGCAACAAAATGTATTAAAATAAGGTTGAAAGAGTAAAAGTCTCAGGGAAAAAATACCTACAGGCATCATTAATACAAACCCACACTTATGGTGTTCAGTTAGAGCATATAGGCTTTGAGAGTGAGCCCCAAAAAAATAACTTACTTTGAACCAACATTATTACTGTGGTTTATTGATTTAAGCATATTCATGAACCCAGGACATAAAACATCCCTGGAACAACTATAGACCCATAACAGACATTAAACACCATTAGGTAGGCCCATAGACCAACCAGACACAAGACATTTATGAACCTACAATATGACTAACAAACATAGAACACCCTTAAGTAGGATGTCAAGTAGACACAAAAACAATAATAGTTAATATTGCAGATAAACAGAAGAACTCACAGGAAGATCAGCAATAACTTGATTGATTGCACTGCAAGCTGCAGCAGTTGCACCAGTTTGTATGGCATTCATGGAAACATCAATA
The DNA here is from genome assembly GCA_946800695.1 of Geum urbanum. NCBI lineage: Eukaryota > Viridiplantae > Streptophyta > Magnoliopsida > Rosales > Rosaceae > Geum > Geum urbanum. The sequence continues at coordinate 5,439,175 of OX327012.1, forward strand.
AGGAAGAAGTACACAGCAGGCATAGGATCACGCACCTAACATAATTAAAGCAGATGATCAAAAGAAAAATATGAGTTAATTAAAAAGATACATATATAATTAAACAATGAAAATAAGATATCGTAAATTCATAATCAGACTTCAGCTAGAATTGCAAATAGTAACTAACTAACCATGTATTCTTTTGAAGCAACGAATTCAACTGTACCCCTACATAGCTCAGGCCTATCATCAGCATCTCTACGTCTTCCATCTGGACCGAGATTGCAGTGGTAGTCACGGGGAGTTTCATCGGTAAAACCTGCACAAGAAATGGCGTACATCATAAGCTCACTGTTTGAGAAATTGCAAGTCATATACTATCAAGAATGTATACCTGTCAGCACATGACCTTTTAAAATCTTTCAAAAAAGATTAATGTTTACATATAAATATAAGAGGTTCAATGACTTTCTAGGCCAGTTAATATAATGCACACAAAAAAGGAAAAAATGGAACCACACCACAAACAGAGAGCACATAAACATACAAGCACAGATAGACATCTTACTCACCACACAAGTTGCAGATGAATTGCCTGCCCTGGTCTATGAACTTCATGAAAGGATTTATGTAGCCTTTGCAACGAGAACATCGAACAGGACCACTCTCACCAAAATCCACAACCTATAACAAAAAAGTTCAATACAAAAAATACAGCAAGATGCAGCTTTGGAGTTTCATCTCATATGTTAATTAAGAGGAGTTTCAATTTGTGATAAGATTGAACATGTGATCTTCTATGGAAAAGGAAAGCATACGGCCAATTTCATGCAAAGTAATATGGTCTAATATATAAGGGGTTTCAGTCTGATGTAGATTCTCAATGTTAGAGAGTGGTGCTTACCTAACCTAAATAACACGATTTTAACAAGTTCCTAATTAACTTCTTCCAAAAATGTCTAGGATGGACAGTAATGTTAAATGGAGGAAAGGAAATCAGGACGCACTTGTACTGGTTCTTCTGATGGATGAGGAATGGCAAAAGGTTCGACCAACAAAGCTAACGGCATCCCTGACGTTGTCAAAAGATCAGCTGTGCATGGTATCTGGTAGAACACCATAATAACATCATAATAACATAAATATTAAAATATATAATCATAATGAGCTGTTCCATTCAGACAGATTCAGAATGTAATATACAAATAGATCAGCCTATCCATAGAACTTAAGCCCCAACCTGATTGATGGTGCACCTCATGTAACGTGGACTGCAATTCCCATTGTCTCTGACGATATAGTCACTAGTAGCAGGCTTCAAGAGCACAAAGAATCAGAATAAAGATCATGACAGCAAATATCAAGCCTTTGAGCTCTCTATAATTTTCATTCAAAATATGAACTTATGCGAATAGAAGTGTAGTTGCAGTAGCAATTCAATAGAAAGTAGACAAGAGCAGATTTAAAAGTAATGAAGCATCATTGAATACAGCTAAAAACATATATTCAAATTAAAGCGACGTTTTTTATAAAATAAAAAATAAAAAAAAGTTTTATAGATGTATGCATACCGGAGGTGGATTGGCTTGATTATCCTGACGAGTTTCATGCAGAAGTACTGAAGAACTTGCTCCAGGCCGAGGAATTTGATTTGGATCAATCTTTGATGACCCAGCCAATGGAGTTCCAGTTTGACCAACAGCAGATGAGATAGTTGTCATAGACTGATTTGGTAGGGGTGCTGGTGGCATTCCATACCTAGGAGCAGAGCCAGGAAATGGTGGAGGTGGAGCTGAGCCAGGATATTGTGAAGGTGGAGCTGAACCAGAAAATTGTGGAGGTGGAGGCACCTAATGTAAATGAATTTACAGGTTCATCATAAAATGGCTATTGTTCCCTTGGAAAAGCATTAATCAAAACAGTAATATTTACGATTGATTTTCTGTTGTAATCTAGTACAGTTCATTATACATATGCAGTGGACACACTACACACTGTACCCAGTAAAGTAGCTTCCATTTTCAGTCTATGAACGTATTTTTATAAAAAGAAAAAACAACTAAACCCGATTTGACACTGTAGATTTGAATCAGAAAGAAAAGTAAGCAAAAGACAAAGACCCCATATAGCTACAATTTATATATATATACACACTTCTTTTTTCCAGGAGGACTGTGCTGATAAGCTTGTACATAGTAGCGATAACTACATGTTCTACTAACCTAATACTAGGAACAGATACTGGCTGTTTATTGCATACAGAAGAACAGAAAATTAGCTACTTTGTGCATTTCTGGAAGGAAAACAGATTTGCTTCAACTGATTTTCTCAGGCGATCAATTTTCAGATACCATTATTTGAATAAGCAAGTTTTCCATATCTGGTCCTACTTATATGTAGTAACGAAACTGAAGTGATGCATATGCCTTAGCTTTATACAGTATATACCCACCTCATTTTAATTTTATCAGTAACCTTAACAACATAATACTGTGGTTCTAGCATATCAAAAAAATAAATAAAAACAACAAAAGCAAGTTAAAAAGAAATGCTAGTGAAAATGGTATCACTAACCTGTCCTGGTTGCATTGACCATGACGGTGTGCTATAAGGAGAGCCAGGAGGAGGCCGTACGGTGTGAGGACCTGACGAATATGGCAGTGCTTGATGAGTAGTAGGTCCTGACATAAATGGAGGTGCTTGTTGAGCAGGTCCCGGTGGAGTATGAACTGCTGTACCACTGAGCACTGAATGCATCGTTGGCGCACGAGGAGGAGCCACTGATGTTGGTGGAGCTCCATAAGGTTGTTGAGGTGCAGTTCCAGTTGGAGGAAAACGAGGTCCAGCTGGCATAGCACCAGAACCAAAGGACGGTGGCCCATTACTCATCATTCTATTCGGCGCACTCATAGGGGGCACAAGCTGACCACCAGAAAACGGCCCAGGACCCGACGAAGACGGAGGTGGTGCTGAAACTGGACCACTCGGTAAACCCGTAGTCTGGAAAGGACTGGAATGTTGGCCAGAAGTCGGAACCGCCCCACCCATAGAGGAAGAATATGACCCAGGAGGGGGCGGCCTAGACCCAAAAGGCGAAGACTGTCCAACCGGTGGCCCCATGGGTCTTACCGGGGTGGTGCCAGGGGGTAATGTTCCTTGTGGAGGTCCCGGTCGTGGCCCCGCAGGTCTCATCGAGGGAGGGCCAGGCCGAGGAAACTGCGGAGAGGCAACGGGTGCCCCGGGTGGTGGAGGCTGGCCATAAGGGGATGATGGCCTGGGACCCGAATTGGGCAGTCCCGGAGGAGGCTGCCGATTAAGATTCATATTGTGCATGTTTTCGGCTAACGAATCGGGGTTTCTCTGAGCAGCATTGTTAAAATTAGGGGGAGGTGGAGTGTTACTGTTGGGCCTAGGTGCCCCTGGCGGTGGAGGCACAAAAGCTGCCATTACAAATCACTAAATCCAACGATCCAGATCCTCTCTATTTCCTACACCTAATCTTCACCAAAATCAAAACAAACCAAACCAAATTCAGAACTTGATTATTAATTCACGACCCAGACAGCATAAATTACAAAACTTTAGACTCGAAATCTACGTAGATCACAGCTCTCTACTCAACTCGAAGACTAATTGAGATCAAAACCCTCAACAGTGAATTGTCCTCGACAGCGATCTTTGAACTGCAAGATCTAAGATTTCGATAGGTGAATCATTTAGCTCAAGGCTCCGATCAGTAGAGAGAGGAGAACAAACCTGGGGAGTGGTGGTGGTTCTGTGCTTCCCTGAGAGCAAAGTCTGAGTCTTTGTCAATGGAGGTTTTGTTTTCTCAGAAGAACCGAAGAAAAGAAGAGATGAAATAAGAGTTTGTATAACGGACCGAAGTAAATCCACAATATTAATCAGGAGAAATGAAAGAAATGCTGAGACTTTCTCTTTCTCGTCCAAAAAGTCAAATTTTGTTTTTAAGTTTATCACTTATATTTTTGTCATTTTTACGTTATTTTTCACTTTCTAACTCCCGCCTTCTAATTATATATTCTTTACTCTCTCTGTCATTCTCAGATCTCATGCTCTCTCTCTCTCCCTCACTCTCGCTCCCATCACTTTTGTTTCGTCGTCGTCGTGTTCATCGTTTCGTTCGTCGTCGTCTTCTTCTTTTAGTTCGTTGTCTCGAGTTCTTCGTAAGAATCTCTCTTCAAAACCCCTAGATTTTTTATTTTTGTTTGTTCTAAGGAGTTTGCATCTTCTTTTTTGTTGGTCGTTTATGAAGTTATGAAATGTTGTTGTTTGCATGTTCATTTTCGTGGTTTTGAGATTATTTTCAGTATTTTTTTCCTCTCTTTTTTCATGATTTTTGTAGTAGGTTTTTGATGTAATGTGTTCGAAATGCTATTTGTTTGTAGTTGTTGTTGTTGTTGTTGTTGTTGTGTTTGTGATTGAAGGCATTTGTCTGGATATCTTTAAAATATCTGTCTGGGTATCTTTGAAGTTTTTGAAATGTTGTTGTTGTTGTTGTTGACATTTTTCCAAGGTTTTCAATTTATTTTTTGGTTGTTGTAGAAGGTCTTTTTATGGACATCTTTTAAGTTTCTGTTTGGGTATCTGTGTGAAGTATTTGTGTGGGTATCATTTTCAAATTTTTGAAATGTTGTTGATGTTGTTGTTGAGATTTTTCAGTTGGTTGTACTAGTTTGTTGTTGTTGTATTTGTGGTAAAAGTCTTTTATGTACATTTTGTAAGTATATGTCTGGTATCTCTCTGACTTTGGGTATTTGCCTGGGTATCTGTTACTCACATCGGAACAATAGTGTTCTCTCACAGCCTAATCCTTCATAATGTTCTTTGTGTTCCATTATTTTACTTGAATCAGATCTCCATTAGCAAACTAGTATTTGATTCGTTCCATGTGACCATCTTTCTCAAACAAGTTTGCTTTATACAGGACCTTCGATCGGGGAAGACGATTGGGACGGAAACTGAACGTGAGGGACTCTACTGCCTCGATCTGTCAGGGAAAGAAACATGCAATATGGTCAGTACCAAAACACCAAACCTATGGCATCAAAGGCTCGGACATCCTTCTAGTAAAGTTTTAGCTATGTTTCCCTTTCTGCAAAATAAAGCTTGTGATACAAGCAAGTGTTCAATTTGTCCTCTAGCCAAACTCACTAGGACACCATTTCCTTTGAGTACTTCTTCCAGTAGTTCTTGTTTTGAGTTAATTCATGTAGACATATGGGGTGGATATCATGTCCCAGCTATTTCTGGAGCACAATTTTCCTTAACCATTGTTGATGATTATTCAAGAAGCACTTGAGCTTATCTCATGCAACATAAGTCAGAAGCAAGAACCCTACTTGTCCATTTTGTCAATCTCGTTGAAAATCAATTTTCCAGAAAAGTTAGAGTAGTTAGAAGTGATAATGGTCCAGAATTCAAACACACACAATTTTATTCTTCCAAAGGTATTGAGCATCAGACAAGCTGCATCAATACACCACAGCAGAATGGTGTTGTTGAACGTAAGCATCGTCATCTGCTCAATGTAGCTAGAGCCTTATTATTCCAAGCTCATTGACCTAAACACTTTTGGGGGGATGCCATCCTTACAGCTGCTTATTTAATAAACCAAACACAAACACCACTCTTATCCAAATTAGGTACCGGTCATATTGGAAATTCATGAGCTTGCTTATAATAACTCGTCTTCCAGTAATCTTCAACATTCGCATAGATCAGTTTTCGTGCATTTGTAAAAGCTTGAACAACATGTGCACACAGAAAGCATCGGAATTGCCACAAACTGCATGACCAAGTCCTCTGACCTAGATGCACCATGAATAAGCTTTCATCAGTAAACACCTCATAAACCTCTTTACTGGATTTGCTGACCTGCAAAAGAATGAAGAAAAACATATCAAAAATCACACTGATGCAGACATCTGATACTTAAAAAATAGGCTGAACGCAACTGATACTGGAAAATAAAATGAAGATGATCCTCACATTCCAATTTCTTCCAGTGTCTATCCTCTTCCGCAACCTTTTTTCCATCTTAGGGCATAGAACACCATGCCACTAAGCAGAAACATCCCTCCTCTTAGAGAACTTCTCCATAAAATCCACACGGATTTTTTCAACTATCAGCGGCAGTGGTATGCACCTCACATCCCTTATCATACTGTTGTACCTCTCATCAAGGGTATTGTTAATCTCACCATATATCTTTCCGGGGTAATAAGCAATAACATACTTTTGAGGATGCAAGTTATTCAGAAAATTATTGATCAGACCTCGTTAGTTTTTCAACTGCTCCATCCTCTCATCAAATATAACCTTTGTTCTAGCATAGACACAATTGCTGAATTGCCTCAAGACTGCCTTCTTGACATTAACACCAAAACTACTCGGATACTTCCCATTCAGATTATCTTTCAGATGCTTGTAGCAGTAAGAGTGAGGAGAAGAGGGAAAAACCTCAGTAACAGTATCAATGAGACCAGTTCCCCTGTTAGTCATGAAAACAATATTTTGAAAATCACCATGCAACATAATTGCCAACTACTCAAGAAACCAAGTCCAATTTTCCTTTCTTTTAGAATCAACGATAGCAAAAGCAAATGGAAAATTTTTCTACAAAATACATGTAAACAACATAAAATATAGGTCAGATTCTCCACTACGAAAAAGTTGCTACTGCAAAAAAGACACACATTCACATTGTTGATACTATAAAAGTCTCATAATCGATACTGAAAAAGTAGTACATTTGTTTCCATTTTTGGCACATGCACCCAACAACATTCTCTTGTACTTGTTTTTGATGAATGTTCCATCTAGAAATAACATTGGTTGGCAAAAACGGAACCCTTCAATGGATGCTTGATATCCAACACACAAATGGTGGAACATACCTTTCCTTTCTTCAAGAATAACATGAGAATTAATGTTGGTTCGCCTCAAAGCATCAATATACCGTGGCAATAAACTGTATCCAGTTCTTTTACTGTCATTCAAAAAATGATTAGCAACATTATTTTCCCTGTATGTTGTATGGTACTAAATAGATACACCAAAATTAGCTTTCAGGTCATTCGTAATATGTTTTGGCTTTAGCAGAGGGTCGGTTCGTACTTTCTCGGCTACAGTTGTGGCAACAACATTACTCTTCAGCCTTTTAGGATTCTCATAAACTGATTCTACGATATAGGTATGTGTGTTATTGTGACGACCCAGAACAGAATCAGTAGTGGAATCAGCTCAATTCGCGAGTTAGTGTATCGACGTGGATTTCCGATAACGGATTTGCTCGCCAGAGTTTGTTAACGACTTAATTATTGGCCGAGAATTGGAGCTGGGTCTCTTCTCGAGAGTCGTTGTACGTGTGATTACGAGTTTGTGGGCGGTTCCGGATCGTTATTTGGACGACCGAGGAATTAGTTATGAATATCTGAAGTTCAGATTTAAATGGCGGGTTTGTTCGCGACTAAATTACCGGACGAGAATTTGGTCTCGGCTTCTTCACGGAAGTTGTTCGAAATTTAATTTCGAGTTTGTGGGAACTTCCCGAGCATGATTTGGAGTTACGAGGAATTGGTTGTGATTATTTCCGTTTGTTGATTAACTAGTCGATTTAAATGTGTGTTGGTTCGAGGGTTGACTTTTTATCCGTTTGGCCGATGTGTTTGACTTCGAGTGATTATTGAAGAGTACATCGACACGAGTTTGTGGCCGCGAGAATTATCGGGATCGGATTTACGACGAGGAAATTACGGGTGTTTTAAGTTCGTCAAAAAGGATAAGTATGAGTTTCCGTTTTGGGAAGTATTTAATGAGGTATAAATAGTGGACTTGCCCCTTTGGGAAAGTCAAAGACTGAATTATTATGTTGACCTTGTTTGACCTTGTTTGACCGAATGGTGGAGGTGACTTCGACGGTGGCTCACGGCTCGCCGGCGGCGAGGTGGTTTCCGCCACCACCGAGCCCGAGACTGGACCTAATCGAGGCGTCTTGGTGTCCCGAGCATGTCTCCGGCCACCCCTCACGGTGAGGGTGGCTGTGGAGAGGTGAATTTCCGGCGAGAAAAGGAGGAAAAACTTTGTGATTCGGGTTTGGTGTTTCGGACCGAATTGAGCTGCAATTTTTACTGGGCTTTGTAGCTCTCATCACTAGCAAGCTACCATGTAAGTTTGGGATCCTAATTTTGTTTGTGGAAGGAGAATTTTGGATTTGAAATTTGTGTGTTCATTCGGTTTTTCATGAAATTGACCATGTTAGAGTGAGAATTGGACTTCGGTGCAGTTATGGAAGTTGCTCAGTGAGTGATTTTGAGTGGAACAAGGGTAGCTCCGCCGTGAAATTCTCCGGTCAGCGGTGGCGCCGCCGTGGGCGGCGGTCAACGGTCAAAGTTTGACTTTTTCGGACTTTCGACAAGTCGCATGTCATTTGACTCGAAATCGCGCTCCGATCGCAGTGGGGAGGTTCGTTTTTCGAGTTGAGCGTCCGAACGTAAAGCGAGGTATTGTGGTATACATATACGGATTTTCGACGATTCGTCGACTTTGGATTTCGTGTTTCCGAGAACGGTGGTTTCTCGTGGTTTGATTCGAATTGTCGGATTATGACTTTGAATGTTGGACGTTGTGATTATTCAGGGGTTCGTGATCGTTTGTTTGGCGATGGACTTTCCGCCGGATCACGGGTTAACGCGATACGCGTTACGCCAGTCTGTGAGTGGACATTTCTTTTCACGGATTGTTTGCGAGTCTTTTATATGATTTATGAACTTGAGCATGCGTATTGATATTACGATTATACGATATACTTATACGAATATACGTATACGAGTATACATACACTTATATGCTGTTTCATGCATTTGCATCAAAATGTTTATGATTTGGTTTACACAGAGTACAGTCGTGGTTACGTTGTTGTATCGATACACTAGCCTCTCGGCTGATCCCCGATGGTAGGCATATGTCAGGGGAGGCTGTGACTCCTGACCCGAGGTCTTTACCGGGGGGAGGCAGACCTTTGACCTGAGGCCATTTCCGGCTAGAATCACGTGTGGGTCTGGGATCCCGTGATTCTGACTGTACTAGCACGGAGGAGTCCATGAGTGACCCCGTGGGATTTATACTTGCATGCTCAGTACACTGGAGGAGTATGAGTTTTACCTCGTGTACTATGTTATGTTTTTATTTACCTGGACTCGCATATGTTTTTATAACGTATAATACTTGGTGAAAGACATTTATTTTCGTCCACTCACTCTAACGTGTTTATTGTCTTTCACCTGGGCTTTTCGATTTCCGTGCCCAGTTTGCAGTGCAGGCTCTGGTGTCGCACGTCGTGGTCGGAGGCATAGTGCTCGAGCTACTTTATTTCATCCAGTAGGTTTATTGTTCTACCTACTGTGGTATGAGTATACGATTATGTATTAGATGTCGCTCTGAGCTTCCTATTGAATATGTTATACGATTTTACACTGGATTTTAGTAAAGTGTATATATATTTACTACTTTACGTTATTGTTGATATATTGAGAAATCCGGATGGGGTTGGTGCCCACGGTTTGCTTTTTGTGGCATAGGATGGAGTGTATTTTACGCGTGCAGGTAATGGTAATTCCACGCTAGTAACGAAACTCTGCCTAAATTTCGAAAAGTTTTTGTTGGTTCGTGTTTTCGAAGGGGTTTGATTCCGATTTAGGAAGCTAAATCGGGGTTGGGTCCTTTCAGCTTGGTATCAGAGCATTAGGTTATAGGTTCTGTAGACTTCTGTAGTCATGTTTACTAAGGATATTTGAGAATGTACAGCAGGACTGGAATGGTGACCCGACCGGCCGGCGGATAATCATCAAATTCCGGGTGTTGTATGCTTTCAAATATTTGAAGTTCCATGATTACGTTCCACTTGTTGTGAACGATATTGTATTCATTAGGATGCCTCCTGACGTGCTTTCCGTGTCGTTTCGGTTGTGGATCCTGTTGAGGATCATTCGACGCGTGATTTGCCAGTGAACTGTGGATTTGGATGAGTATTCAGAGTTCAGAGAATGTGTGGCACGGTTTGCCTGGGGATGTGCATATGAGCATCTATGTGTTGCCTCAGAGCTGAGATTTATGGTAGGGATGTGTGCCTGATTCAGTTTGTTGTAATTTGTGGGCTGATATTGTGTGAGTTCCGGTTGCGACTCTACGGCCTACATTCAGAGTGTTGTGTAAACAGTGATGGTGTTATCAGGCTACTCAGCAATTGATGTGGAGTGTTTACCCACCTGGGGCAGAGATGCATTGTTCACATGTTAGTTTCAGTTTGTACGAGTTATGTGGCTTCAGAGGAAGCAGTGTACGAGGTTCGAGATGAGTTTGAACCTGAGTATCAGAGAGATTCTGATTGATGTGCCTCGAGTTATCCGTGAGGAGCTTAGTGTGCTGCACTCAGTGGCGAGGCTAGTGTAAGGGAAAGATGTACACGGTTTTTGATGTGACGGTTTGAGGAAAGTGGATTCAGTAGTGAGAGATTGAGTTCTGATACTTCGGGATCAGTGACTTCATCAGACTGTGGCCTTTTCGGTTATGTTGAGGATCTTCTACTGATCCATTTGGCGATGGCGGAGATCACAGAGTAGCGGATTTGCTCCTGTGGCATGAGTTTGGGTGATCGTTGGTGATCCTTTCACGCAGCAGGTGTTGCAGTGACTTGTGTTTGTGGTACACTCTCTGTTGCCATTGTGGTGGCCAGGAGGATCACGTTACGAGGGAGCGCCCTTGGTCAGCTGTTGTAGCGGTTCGGCAGCTCAGAGTTTACGAGGAGATCCTCATGTTGTTCCTGCGGTCTGACTAATGCACCCTGTTGACGAGTAGTCAGCAAGTCACAGTTGATGTGTGTGGCCAGTTGGGCATGTTGGAGTTCGTGCCATGACCTTGTTTGAGGACAGACTTTTCTCCGAGGTTACTATTGCTTGATGTCCATGGCGATTGTACCTGTATCTCCACTTCCGAGGTTTTGGAGAGTGTTGCATCCATCCGGAGGTCACGAGATCCTTGTTGGAGGTTATGACTTAGCCGTGGATCTGTTATAGCTGGATATTGTGGTTTTGGTGTGTTTGTGAGCATGGACTTACTGACGACGCAATTGGCTGTGTTCGAGTACCTCGAGAAGGAGGTTGTGTTTCGACGACCAGATTTCCCCGAAATGCTGTTTCGCGGTGATGGTCGAGCGGATGATGGAGACGGATTGTGTCGCTCGCTTAACCCATGCTGTGGATACTACGGTTGTTGTACCTGACATTGGCGTCATTGAGGTGGTTCCCGAGTTCCAGATGTGTTCTGGAGGAGTTATCAGGTGTTCCTCCAGTTCGAGAGACTGACTACACCATTGAGCTTGTACCAGGTGCTGGACTCATTTTACCGGCATTTTGTCGTTTGGAGCCAGCGGAGCTGATGGAGCTACAGTTTCGACTCCAGGAGTTGCTGGAGGAGGTTTCAGTAGATTTCATGCGACTCCGCGTATTTGCGTGGTGTGCTCTTGCATTGTTTGTGCAGACGTTAGAAGGTTCGTTGTGGTGGCGCATTGACTATCGGAAGCCTGATTCGCTTCAGAGGAGAGTGTGTATCCTCCGCTTCGGATTGATGATTGGTTGATCAGCTTGTGAGAGCTTCAGTCTTTTCGAGGATTGATTTCGGATCCGGATACCATCAGTGGAGGTTTGATGAGTCAGATGTGGCTATGTTGGCTTTCGGATTACGGTGCGGACATCAGGAGTTCTTGGTCACGCTATTGGTTGACCAATGCTCCGTAGATTGTGTGGACTTGATGGACCATGTGTTCAGACGGTTTCTGGACGAGTTGCGGTCATGTTTGTTGGCAATGTCCTGATGTACTCCGAGAGTGTGGACCAGCACCTGAAGCAGTTGCAAGCGATTTTGCGGACTTCGAAAGATGATCTTGTGTTTGCGAAGTTCAACCAGTGTGAGTTTTGGCCGATTAGCGTGATGATTTTGGGCTGTGTGATGCTATCCGAGGGAGTTGGCGTGGATCCTGATCAGATAGAGGCCATGTTGATTTGGGTTTGCCCTATTATCGTACTGGAGATCCAGAATTTCTCTTGAATTTGGCAGGCTATTACCGATGGCTTGTACAGGATTTTTCCAGATTGACGAAAGGTGTCGAGTCGAGTGGTTCGATGCACGCGAGGAGAGTTACTTCCTCCTGCAGGGTGGTTGACCGTTGTTTCGGTTTTGACCTTACCTGACGATCGCGATGAGTTCGTGGGTTACGGCGATGCATCGAGGATTGGATGTGGTTATGTTTTGTTGCTGTGTAGCAGAGCGATGACTCTTGTTTCCAGGCGGTGTAAACTTTATGTAGCTACGTATCCTATTTATGATGTGGGTGTAGCTGTTCTTGTGTTAGCATCAGAGAGTTCGAGACACTACAGCTATGACGTGCAGCGCAGTGTAGGATGTACACTGATCATTTGAGTTTCATCCACTTGCATTTTCGGCCAGATTTGGGCTTGAGGCAGTGTCAATGGATGGGGTCGACTCACGACTATGGCTGCACCTTTGAACTTGTTCGGGAAAGGCTAGAGGTTGTACTTTGACCATCCGTCTGGGATGTTGTTGCTGATGCATTCAGTCGAGAGTCCGGATTTCAGTATTACGTGTGTTTGGCGCTAGTAGTACGGAGATGTGTCAGATACTTCGAGTTGTCTACTCGTGATGCAGCCTGAAGATGAATGTAGCGGTTTGTGTGTACATTTGCCACTTTTGTCGACTGGTGATGGCTAGGAGGCAGTGACGTGCCGAGATGTGTTAACCATTCGAGATTTCCGGTTGGACGTGGCGTTTGTCGCTGTGACCTTGTGTGTGTGTTTGTGTGCATTTTGATTTGTGATACCGGTTGTCAAGCCATTGTGGACCATTTGACGGACTTGGTACTTTTCCTTGAACTTTCGGGAAAGGATTTCAGTGGCAGACTAACATAGCTGTGTTTGATGGAGGTTGTCCATCTACGTGGTGTACCTGTGTCCCAGTTCGCCGATCGAGGTGATCAGCTACGACTAAGTGTTGGTGAGCTTTGCAGCGAGCATTGGATACCAAATTACGAGCTAGTACTGATTCTATCCTCAGATTGGCGTTCGAGGATTATTCAGGCCTTTGAGGGCATGTTGTGGATCTCGGTGTTGCAGTTTCAGAGGATTTGGGACCAGCAGTTTCAGCTGTTCGAGTTTGCTTGCTGTACCAGTTTGTGGACCACTATGGTTCTGATTTTTCCGTGATGTCGTTTTGAGGGATATAGTTGTACTCCACTGTGCTGGAGTGAGTTGGTTTGAGTTATGCTAATATGAGTATGTGCGTTATGTTGATGAGTGTAGACTGAGTTGTGATTTGTTATGATGTATTGATCCGTATGTGGCCATAGGCGAGTTTGTGTTATGCTGTATGGTTCGGCATAGCCTATAGTGTTGGCTTTGTGTGTTGTGTACCCTGTTTGTTCCTTATGTAGGAACACTTGGCGCTTGGGTGGAGCCAGTTCAGATTTCTGATTTGTGGGTACAGAGATTTCAGCACAGAGTTATCTCCTATTGTGGAGCCAGTTCAGATTTCTGATTTATGGGTACAGAGATTTCAGCACAGAGTTATCTCCTATTGTGGAGTCAGTTGCTAGAGTTATTCAGTTGATGTAGCCACTGGGCAGTTGAGCTGTATACAGAGGCAGTGCTCCTACCTTTGAGTCGGCAGACTCGGAAATTTCGAGGTCGAAATTTTTCTAAGGGGGGTGGATTTGTGACGACCCAGAACAGAATCAGTAGTGGAATCAGCTCAATTCGCGAGTTAGTGTATCGACGTGGATTTCCGATAACGGATTTGCTCGCCAGAGTTTGTTAACGACTTAATTATTGGCCGAGAATTGGAGCTGGGTCTCTTCTCGAGAGTCGTTGTACGTGTGATTACGAGTTTGTGGGCGGTTCCGGATCGTTATTTGGACGACCGAGGAATTAGTTATGAATATTTGAAGTTCAGATTTAAATGGCGGGTTTGTTCGCGACTAAATTACCGGACGAGAATTTGGTCTCGGCTTCTTCACGGAAGTTGTTCGAAATTTAATTTCGAGTTTGTGGGAACTTCCCGAGCATGATTTGGAGTTACGAGGAATTGGTTGTGATTATTTCCGTTTGTTGATTAACTAGTCGATTTAAATGTGTGTTGGTTCGAGGGTTGACTTTTTATCCGTTTGGCCGATGTGTTTGACTTCGAGTGATTATTGAAGAGTACATCGACACGAGTTTGTGGCCGCGAGAATTATCGGGATCGGATTTACGACGAGGAAATTACGGGTGTTTTAAGTTCGTCAAAAAGGATAAGTATGAGTTTCCGTTTTGGGAAGTATTTAATGAGGTATAAATAGTGGACTTGCCCCTTTGGGAAAGTCAAAGACTGAATTATTATGTTGACCTTGTTTGACCTTGTTTGACCGAATGGTGGAGGTGACTTCGACGGTGGCTCACGGCTCGCCGGCGGCGAGGTGGTTTCCGCCACCACCGAGCCCGAGACTGGACCTAATCGAGGCGTCTTGGTGTCCCGAGCATGTCTCCGGCCACCCCTCACGGTGAGGGTGGCTGTGGAGAGGTGAATTTCCGGCGAGAAAAGGAGGAAAAACTTTGTGATTCGGGTTTGGTGTTTCGGACCGAATTGAGCTGCAATTTTTACTGGGCTTTGTAGCTCTCATCACTAGCAAGCTACCATGTAAGTTTGGGATCCTAATTTTGTTTGTGGAAGGAGAATTTTGGATTTGAAATTTGTGTGTTCATTCGGTTTTTCATGAAATTGACCATGTTAGAGTGAGAATTGGACTTCGGTGCAGTTATGGAAGTTGCTCAGTGAGTGATTTTGAGTGGAACAAGGGTAGCTCCGCCGTGAAATTCTCCGGTCAGCGGTGGCGCCGCCGTGGGCGGCGGTCAACGGTCAAAGTTTGACTTTTTCGGACTTTCGACAAGTCGCATGTCATTTGACTCGAAATCGCGCTCCGATCGCAGTGGGGAGGTTCGTTTTTCGAGTTGAGCGTCCGAACGTAAAGCGAGGTATTGTGGTATACATATACGGATTTTCGACGATTCGTCGACTTTGGATTTCGTGTTTCCGAGAACGGTGGTTTCTCGTGGTTTGATTCGAATTGTCGGATTATGACTTTGAATGTTGGACGTTGTGATTATTCAGGGGTTCGTGATCGTTTGTTTGGCGATGGACTTTCCGCCGGATCACGGGTTAACGCGATACGCGTTACGCCAGTCTGTGAGTGGACATTTCTTTTCACGGATTGTTTGCGAGTCTTTTATATGATTTATGAACTTGAGCATGCGTATTGATATTACGATTATACGATATACTTATACGAATATACGTATACGAGTATACATACACTTATATGCTGTTTCATGCATTTGCATCAAAATGTTTATGATTTGGTTTACACAGAGTACAGTCGTGGTTACGTTGTTGTATCGATACACTAGCCTCTCGGCTGATCCCCGATGGTAGGCATATGTCAGGGGAGGCTGTGACTCCTGACCCGAGGTCTTTACCGGGGGGAGGCAGACCTTTGACCTGAGGCCATTTCCGGCTAGAATCACGTGTGGGTCTGGGATCCCGTGATTCTGACTGTACTAGCACGGAGGAGTCCATGAGTGACCCCGTGGGATTTATACTTGCATGCTCAGTACACTGGAGGAGTATGAGTTTTACCTCGTGTACTATGTTATGTTTTTATTTACCTGGACTCGCATATGTTTTTATAACGTATAATACTTGGTGAAAGACATTTATTTTCGTCCACTCACTCTAACGTGTTTATTGTCTTTCACCTGGGCTTTTCGATTTCCGTGCCCAGTTTGCAGTGCAGGCTCTGGTGTCGCACGTCGTGGTCGGAGGCATAGTGCTCGAGCTACTTTATTTCATCCAGTAGGTTTATTGTTCTACCTACTGTGGTATGAGTATACGATTATGTATTAGATGTCGCTCTGAGCTTCCTATTGAATATGTTATACGATTTTACACTGGATTTTAGTAAAGTGTATATATATTTACTACTTTACGTTATTGTTGATATATTGAGAAATCCGGATGGGGTTGGTGCCCACGGTTTGCTTTTTGTGGCATAGGATGGAGTGTATTTTACGCGTGCAGGTAATGGTAATTCCACGCTAGTAACGAAACTCTGCCTAAATTTCGAAAAGTTTTTGTTGGTTCGTGTTTTCGAAGGGGTTTGATTCCGATTTAGGAAGCTAAATCGGGGTTGGGTCCTTTCAGCTATTCAGATTTCTCACATAGAAGTACTTGTTACTCTTCCATAGAGAAGCATGGACAGGCCACTCACATTCTTTTCGGGTGCATTTTGTTGTAATATGACGCCCATCGTTCTTGAAATATATAAAGTCAAAACACTTCTCCACAAAATACTTGCTTAACTTCTCCCTAAACTGCATAGCTCCGCTACTAAAACCCTTACCGACATGACTAATATAATCTCCCCACTCCGCGCAACAAACTTCCTTTTACTGTTCTTACTTGCAAAATTTTCTATAATCATATTCTCATCATC
Organism: Geum urbanum; assembly: GCA_946800695.1. Lineage (NCBI taxonomy): Eukaryota > Viridiplantae > Streptophyta > Magnoliopsida > Rosales > Rosaceae > Geum > Geum urbanum. The sequence goes on from OX327012.1 coordinate 5,455,772, forward strand.
CTGAAAATTAGAATCATCGCTGCTCACATCTTCATCATCATTTTGGTGCTGAATGCATAAATCATCATCTGAAACAGCTATAAGGACAAACGATTCTTTAACGATACCAAAACAACCTAACCCAATATTTAAGACAATTATTTCTATCTATTTGCAAGCAGGTAAATACTCATAAACCTCAAATATAGAAACAATGTCTTCATCTCTGTCCAAAATTGTATTAGGCGAATCACTAAAACTATATCTCAAAGTGAACTGCCATGGTTTGAGATTTTGAGACCTGAAGCAAATATGACCACAATGATCATCAAACTTTATTGACCTCATCAAATGGATAAGAAAACCCTCACTGCCATATACAATCTTCACAAGGTTTGAAAGAAAAACCATCACTACACAAAAACACCAACAGAAAAATGACAAGAAAATGAGAAGTTGCTCCTGGAAAAAAAGAACGCAATTAAAATAGCAACTACAACTGAAGAGCATAATTATAAAAAAACAACTATAAATTAAGACACAAGTAATGAAAACAGCAAACTATTTCTAAAAAAACTTAGAGAACTGCTACTTAAAACTGAGACAATGCATGATCAGTTGCTAATACTAATTTTAAAACTGAAAACATAAAACACATTAAAAACAAAGCAGTGTGCCGCGGCACTGCAGGCACAACTCACTATCAACATTTTCAACAATTTCTAGTAAGTTTTAGGCAAATCTTCCTATCTGATTATGATATTGAAAACACAACTATATTAATTAACTTCTAACTAAAAAATTCAGGTACTTGATACTGAAAAAAAACACACACATCTATTACTAAAATGTATTGCAAATGCTACTGAAAAAAAATAGTCACTATTACTGAAAATCAGAAAGATGAACCGCATGATACTAGAAAACTTAAAATGCTTGCTACTGAAAACAAAAAATACAGCTGATAGTAAAAAAAATGTCAACTAACCATCATGCATTGCACATATACAGCAACAACAACAAAATCACTAATACTAAAAAACTGCAACTAAGCACAAAGCAACTACAAAACAGAGCATTCATACTGAAGCCTGTAAATAACCACAAAGCACCGACAAACATTCGCCTAACTTTAAAAATATATCAACAATCACATAATTTGCTTCGAAAATGACAAACCTAACCTTCGATCAAGCTGATACTGCAGTAATCATATATCAAAACACACGATCTGCTTCTGAAAAATAGAAAACATGCTTGATACTAAAAAAACACATCAACTAAGTCGAGAAACCTCACCAACAATTGCTGATTTGAGATTCAGAGAAAATCGAGCAATTGCTACTTCAAAAATACAAATTCGTCGAGCTTCACTCAAAAACCCAGAAATCTTCAAAAATCAAGCTTCAATCATCAAATAAACGTCCAACATGGAGAAGAATCAAGCAGCGAAACGAACTTTAGAATCAAAAACGTTAAGTCAAACTTTTGGCTTACGATCTTTGTAGTTTCTGATAGAATTCGTAATTGCTTTTGTGATCTATTGTGTTTTCTTGATCTGTTTCTGAAGGAATATATATATATATACACACACACACACACATATATTTCGATCTACCATGTTGGTTTACAATCTTTGTAGTTTCTGATAAGAAACCCTAATATAAGCCAGCTATATATGGGCAGTTTGATATAATACATGATCGGAGATGATTAAATGTACGTATGCATGACCGAATGATAATTTGTCTTCTATTTATGTTTATTGACAGGGGATCTTAATGGTGATGAGGTCACTTTTGAAGATTGTTTTAATAGTGAGATATACAATGAAGCGGAAGAAGGTATGTACGTGTATGTATTTTGGTAAAATCGATTTTGGTAATGTTGCGTACCAGATATTGCTGCTTAACTAACTAGCTTATGATTGATTGATTCCCTTACAAATGGATACAGAGCAAGTGTGGGAAGCTGATCTATATGCATCAGATCCAGATGACTATAGTGACCCAGAAACAGAACCTTATAAATGTTTGGTTTGTGGTCGGATGGCTAAGCACAAACGTTGCCTATACTTGAAGAGAGTTCCACATGGGGTGACTCTTCCTCCAGGTGTCCAAAGAGTTTGCAAGTGCCATGGAGAAAGGGATGGGGGTGATTTCCACAATGATCTCAACTGGGAGGGACGTGCTACTTTCAAGAGATGTAGGAATTGTAACACAATTGGTGACCACTGGGCTGATGAGCCAATGTGTCCCAAGCACCAACCAGGATCAGTGCCTGCAAGGGAATGCACATCTCCTCCAATTTATACTTGTTAAATGATTGAATATGCTCTACTTGTTTAAGGATCAGATTCTTATCTGTGTTCTAAGTAAGACCAATTTTATTGCTGAAATGCTAGCTGTACTTATTTAAGGATCTTCGGATTCATATGTGTGTTCTAACTTCTAAGTACAGACAAATTTATTTCTATGCTATGAAGATGTAGACTTGTCCTATTTCAGTGTTATGCTCTATTTTAATAAATAAGGTTTATTGAATGCTATGATAATGTGTCATTTTCTATCGAGATATTGTAATTTTTGACCGAGTTGAAAAAAGATAGTTGAAGTATGGAATAGAGTTTCCCTTTATTATGCACAAAGATTTCCTAGGGCAAGTTATTGTTCAAGTTTTGATAAGTAGTAATGAGAGAGTGCAGATTATTTTGTATAACATGCTTCTAAGTTCATGCAAAATCCCCCCTTGCAAACAATTGACTTTACCATATATAGTTCAGAGACCTAGCTTCGTTTTTTGAAATAATTGAAATTGTATTACATCTGAAATTGTATTACATCTGAGTACAGTACTGTAGTTATCTAAAATAAAAAAAATGCGCATTCTTAATTAAATATGCGCAATATGAACATTTCTAAAGATTAAATTACTAGTAATCGATGGGAAGAAGTGAAAAGAGATTTTCACTTCCTCTAAACTAAACTCACATGCAAGAAGTAATTGAAGATGAATAAGATCAACATGGTATGGAGAGGAAGTGCGGCTATTGCCGATTTAGAAACAAAGCAACTACAAAACAGAGCATTCATACTGAAGCCTGTAAATAACCACAAAGCACCGACAAACATTCGCCTAACTTTAAAAATATATCAACAATCACATAATTTGCTTCGAAAATAACAAACCTAACCTTCGATCAAGCTGATACTGCAGTAATCATATATCAAAACACACGATCTGCTCCTGAAAAATAGAAAACATGCTTGATACTAAAAACACACATCAACTAAGTCGAGAAACCTCACCAACAATTGCTGATTTGAGATTCAGAGAAAATCGAGCAATTGCTACTTCAAAAATACAAATTCGTCGAGCTTCACTCAAAAACCCAGAAATCTTCAAAATTCAAGCTTCAATCATCAAATAAACGTCCAACATGGAGAAGAATCAAGCAGCGAAACGAACTTTAGAATCAAAAACGTTGATGTTGAATAGAAGAAGATCAAATTGAGGCAGCAATGATCAGAGCTCTGATCGTTAGCTACCCAAAACTTTGTTTTTTTATATAAAAATTGGGGTTTATAAAGGGTAGGTCTGTGGGTAAATTGGGAAATTTTCACGTGACACGTGTCAGCGCCAGATCAAAGTGTGTTGATTTGTAAGATATTGTTCTTGATTGTCCAAATTAAGGAGTCTTGTCCTAATATGTATTTGGCTCCTCATATCTGTCCTTTAGTGTAGTTTGCTATTCTTTTTTTCTAATAGAAGATGGCTTGAAATGCTTTATGCTCCTTCATGCTGCAATGTTTGGCTACATGTTAGGATTTTTATCTTGTAAAATTTAATCAGATATTGAAATTATTTACATCTTTGAGCGTTTAAAGTTGGTAATGGGGAGTTCAGCAATTTAGAAATTTTGTTCATTCCCCAAAAAATCAGCAATTGGAAATAAAATTCTACTCATGTCATGAAGTAGTTGATAACTTGAGAATTAAGAAGTTTTGTATCGTATAACTTGTCTTTTGTCTTCTCTTTTTTCTAACTTTTTTTAATTGTCGATGTGATTGTGAATTAGGTGAAATGACAAGAAATCCAATTCTTTTGCTTCTTCTTCCGCATCCGTTGTAATGAAGGAAACTTCCCTACCTTTAAAGCGTAATTCAAATGATGTTTGATGACATTATTCTAGAGACAATATGTTTTGATGACATTTTTCTATATAATTTTTTCTTTATTATTCATATTATAATATACTAAATAAATATACAATTAATTAAAAATATAAAAATAATAATCCGCCTAGTTAGCCTAAAATCCGATTAATCTCATCCTAGACTGTTAAGCACTGGACAGTACCTCCACTGCCTAATTTCGCCTATCACTTTTTTGAACTTTGCTTATTAATGAGGAACTACCGTCTCATACGTTGCTCTTTAAAAAAATAAAAAAGAATATGCCACAAATATAATACCCCTAGGATATGGTCCATGTTTATCGACTTTGAACTGGATCAGAAAAGGGCGAAAGCTCAACCCAATGATAAGAATATATTAGCAGGCCGGCCCAAATAGGGATTACGCGCAGAAATAGTCGAGGGTTTGGATATATATCCCACATATATTATTTATATATATAAGAACACAAGCGCCGTCTGGACAAGTTAGATTCTAGATCTCGACACAAACCTAATAGTTTTCCCCAGACGCAAAGCCATGGATTTCCTCGACGATGAAAAACTCGAAGTCATTTACCAACAACATTTGGAAAAGTGGAAAGCGGAATCGGAAAAGCCACGGCAGCGTTTGAGCAAAGCGCAAGCCTGTACCCATATCATAAATGGAAGTATGTGTTTCGTTCTGATAATTGCTTTTGTGATCTATATATTGTGTTTTCTCGATCGATCTGTTTCCGAAGGAATTTATATCTACTTTTGGCTTACGATCTTTGTAGTTTCTGATAGAATTCGTAATTGCTTTTGTGATCTATTGTGTTTTCTTGATCTGTTTCTGAAGGAATATATATATATATACACACACACACACACACACATATATTTCGATCTACCATGTTGGTTTACAATCTTTGTAGTTTCTGATAAGAAACCCTAATATAAGCCAGCTATATATGGGCAGTTTGATATAATACATGATCGGAGATGATTAAATGTACGTATGCATGACCGAATGATAATCTGTCTTCTATTTATGTTTATTGACAGGGGATCTTAATGGTGATGAGGTCACTTTTGAAGATTGTTTTAATAGTGAGATATACAATGAAGCGGAAGAAGGTATGTATGTGTATGTATTTTGGTAAAATCGATTTTGGTAATGTTGCGTACCAGATATTGCTGCTTAACTAACTAGCTTATGATTGATTGATTCCCTTACAAATGGATACAGAGCAAGTGTGGGAAGCTGATCTATATGCATCAGATCCAGATGACTATAGTGACCCAGAAACAGAACCTTATAAATGTTTGGTTTGTGGTCGGATGGCTAAGCACAAACGTTGCCTATACTTGAAGAGAGTTCCACATGGGGTGACTCTTCCTCCGGGTGTCCAAAGAGTTTGCAAGTGCCATGGAGAAAAGGATGGGGGTGATTTCCACAATGATCTCAACTGGGAGGGACGTGCTACTTTCAAGAGATGTAGGAATTGTAACACAATTGGTGACCACTGGGCTGATGAGCCAATGTGTCCCAAGCACCAACCAGGATCAGTGCCTGCAAGGGAATGCACATCTCCTCCAATTTATACTTGTTAAATGATTGAATATGCTCTACTTGTTTAAGGATCAGATTCGTATCTGTGTTCTTTATCTGTGTTTTAAGTAAGACCAATTTTATTGCTGAAATGCTAGCTGTACTTATTTAAGGATCTTCGGATTCATATGTGTGTTCTAACTTCTAAGTACAGACAAATTTTATTTCTATGCTATGAAGATGTAGACTTGTCCTATTTCAGTGTTATGCTCTATTTTAATAAATAAGGTTTATTGAATGCTATGATAATGTGTCATTTTCTATCGAGATATTGTAATTTTTGACCGAGTTGAAAAAAGATAGTTGAAGTATGGAATAGAGTTTCCCTTTATTATGCACAAAGATTTCCTAGGGCAAGTTATTGTTCAAGTTTTGATTAGTAGTAATGAGAGAGTGCAGATTATTTTGTTTAACATGCTTCTAAGTTCATGCAAAATCCCCCCTTGCAAACAATTGACTTTACCATATATAGATTTAGAGACCTAGCTTCGTTTTTTGAAATAATTGAAATTGTATTACATCTGAGTACAGTACTGTAGTTATCTATAATAAAAAAAACGCGCATTCTTAATTAAATATGCGCAATATGAACATTTCTAAAGATTAAATTACTAGTAATCGATGGGAAGAAGTGAAAAGAGATTTTCACTTCCTCTAAACTAAACTCACATGCAAGAAGTAATTGAAGATGAATAAGATCAACATGGTATGGAGAGGAAGTGTGGCTATTGCCGATTTAGAAATGGCATCCACAACTGTTCCAAAACTTGTAAAGATATGACATCATACCTAAGGTTAAGCAAGACATGAGGAGGGAAGTAAATGCCGCATTGTTGTGGGATCCCTAATGCTGCACCATTTGAAGAGAGGCTCCAACGAGTATGGCCTTGTAGTCAATCTGAGTTTTCATCAAACGTGTATCCAATTTCAACTGGACTTAGCTTGGTTGAAGTAAGTGGGTTGGACTAGAGAACATTATTTTCAGTTTGTTATCAAATAAATTAATTGTCATGCTATCAAGTCTAACCAAGATTGGACAAAGGTATCTCGATAATAGTTTTTAAGAGTTTGAGTTCCTTGTTGATAGTTTTTAAAGTCCGGGACCTTTTAAGGTATAGCACAAAAAGTATACATACTATAGATGATTTTTTCCCTTCAATATATATAATTCAATAGTTGATGTGAGGTCACCATCTGGCCCATAGCTCGAAAAGTCCAAGTCCGACTCACCCTGAATTTAGGCCTAAAAAAACATTGCGCTATGGGCTTAGGGCCGAGCACGAGCCCAAAAAAACCTGGTCCATCAAGACCCGTCGAGGCCCGTCTGGCCAAGCTTGTCTGGCCCCATCAATTGTATATATTATATATTATTTTATCAATACAAATCTCTAAAACTCTGTAATTTTTCTTAATATCATTTATTTATATACTAATTATCAATTTAATTTAACGTATATATATTATTTAGTATATATAATTGTTGATATATTTGTTAATTAGACAGTTTTAATTTCTAATTTTTTTATTTAATACTCGTCCGGCCCGGCTCTATGGGTGTAGTCCGGCCCGACTCGAAAGGCCCGAGGCCTAAAAAGCCCATAGGATTCAAGTTTTTGAAAAAAGTCCAATTTGAATTTTGAAAATGATGCGCGAAAGCCCAACCCGGCCTGGCCCATTATCGAACCCTAAGTTGATATATAATCTGGTGAGTCTTGCTGAATGCTGATCAAGGTGTATGGATGGCAATACGACTGATGTCAACCTAGTTTAAGGTGGGCCAGGTAATTTTTAATCTTATAAATAGGTGGGAACCGCACATATACAAAATAAGTCTCACTTGTTTGTCGAGTAAAAATAACCCGGTTCACCTTGAACTAGCTAGGTCTATTAGAGAACCTCCACATTATAGCGTAAAGAACTTGAGAGGGAAATAGGCTATTTTGGAAAGGTTTGTGTTCGAGTAAAGGGCTTTGAAATTGGCACCCCTCCATTTACAAAACACAAAAAAAAAAAAATACATTATAGGGTTTAGGAGTAGAGTTAAAAAAAAATTGAGTATTTCGGTTATAGTTTAATGATAATAGCTCATATTATTATATTAATGTCAATCCAATCTAAAAAACAAAATCAAAAAAAAATCAGAAGATGGTCAGTCAAAAACAAAAATAAGTGTAACAGTATTTGTCAAAATATATGTAAATATACACGAAATTTAGTGAGAGAAAAGATATGTTGTTTTAACCAAACTATAATTCATGGATTTGTTGTTCAAGTCAAATAAATATCCAAAAACACAGGTCAATAGATCTTGGCCTATAATCTCAATATCACACAGTATTCCCAACTAATATCAGTGTTTCATTATGTATCAATCTAGAGCATGTTGAGAATGTGACAGCCTACAAGGATTTATCAAATTATCTGCCATGATAAAGCAATTCAACCAAGTTAACATAGATCAACATTTTAGATTAAAAATAATTTGAAAAAAATAAAACTCCGACGCTACACCAGATAACTATCTATCCACGGAGTATGCGCCCATAACTAAGAGAACTAGGGAAAGAGTGCATTTGGACCGATTGTGACGGGGAAAAACAATCAACAGAGAAATGGGAGACATTTGAATCAGCAGTTGCCGGTTGGACTAGAAATCGAACTTTGATGCCAAATATCGGCCCAAAAGTAACCTGAAGACTGAAGTTCGTATCATCTCAGCCCAATTCTCCCTTGGGATTTTGTTAGGCCCATATTGCCGAAGTCCAGGCCCAAACATTACAAAATAAAATATGACTTTAAACAAACAAACAAAAAAATTCAAAAGCTGGCCCGCAAAGTTATTTGTCCTTCCAATGGCGGGAAACAAAAACTGAAATACAGTGAAGGCTCTGAATAGACTAGAGCCAACGTTACAGCATTGCCAGCACAAACAGATCGAATAGGAAATGAGCTCAAACAAAACTCAAACTCCGCCATTGGAGTTTGGGGATTTTGGCCAGCGCTTACTTCCTTCTTCATTTGCTGCTTTTCGCCATAGTATAAACCACCACAAATCTCAACATCCCTACATGTCTAGCTCTTTCTCATACATCAAATTCATCCTAAAGATTTAATCTTTTCTCTCTTTTGTTTGTTATATGCATTGAATCAGTGTCAATGCTGCTGCAGACGACGAACCGAGGTTGAAGCCCAATTCTGGAATAACTAAAACAGTAAACGTACCCGGCCATCTCTTAATCACTAGTTGTTTTTCTTCTGCACAATTAGATTTAACTCGGTAGAAACAATCTTGCTATTGCAAAAAGATAATCTCTTTTCTCCTGTAGATGTATATGTTGCTTCAATTCTCTACTTACTATGTTTAAGTATGACTAATTCAGGTGGAAAGTGATAGATACCCTTTAGCAATGTAGTTTGTGATGTTTACTTTGCTCTAGTGCATTTGGGCTATTCAGGTTTAATAGAATTGAAAAGGAATGATTTTGATTCTTAGATGAAATCGCAGCCATTTTCGTCTTTATTGGGTCTGAAAGACTTAACTGATGAGTCCACTCATGAGGAAATTGAGGCCAAGAAAGGAGGGGGAGGTGAAAAGAAGTCTGTAACATTGGCGTTCAAACAATTTAAGCATACTGAGATTGGAAAAGGGAATTAAATAGCTATGCAAAGCGCTGGTGAAGTTGAACATCCTGATGAGGGAGATGTGCAAGAATCAAGAAAAGGGAGAAATCCTCGTCAAGGTTTGCCATCCTATTCCTTTCTCGATCAATTACTTGGAGCACTGTGTTAGGATTAATTAGTCTAACAACTATTGAAGATAACCTTGTTGTTCTTTTCCGATAAGTGGCAACCAGCTTGAAAGGGGGTCAATTGATACTTCCTTCTCAGCATATATAAGCTTGTTGTGTATTATAAAGGGGATCATGTTCTGCGTCTAAATGAAGCACTATCAGTGTAATATTTTCTTCATTAAGTTGACAAGAAACATTATCAGTGTTTCATGTCTATTGCACGTGGTATGCGTTTTAGATGAATTCACACTTTTTGTAATGTGATTGTAGATGCTATTGCTTGAGTCAGATTAATATGTAGACATTGTCTACTTTCTCCATTCAGAATAAAACTGGAGTAAAAATCTATCTGCATAAACATGTCTATTACTGCTTACTGTATTTAGCTTTCTCCAAACATATGGTATACCAAACATGATATTCCATTGATGTCAGATTATCAACTAAGGTTCATGTACTAGCAATATATAAACTATAGGAAACTATAAAGTTTTAGTTCATCCATTTAGTTTTCTACCAATAGAGACATCGCAGTTGTGCTGTGGTAATATAGCCTGTCAACTGTCTGCTTAGTATATGTGTTCCTGTTATATACAGATCCTAGCTCATGGATAACGTTAGCTACATCTTAGATACAGCAACCTGGAGAGTGCATACAATATTGTCATATTTGCTTACTCTATTCAATACAGTGTCATTAGCTTGTCAAGAAGTTACTAAGAAGTACGTTCTTGGTCATGTGCATTAGTCTGCGCAGTATCTTAGATAATCTTATTAGCAGAAATGAGCACTTGGATTTACTTATTCTAAGGATCAGAATTAAAATTTAGAGGAGGTACATAACTTGTGTACAAATTCAAAAGTTGTAGACATCATGTTATAATAGTGCACTGTCTATATACTTCTACATAGTCTCTGCACCACAATATGCATCAACTTTTGTTGTTTGCGTTCTAGCTTTGAGATGTTAAAAGCTTCTTTTTTCATTCTGTAAGGTCAACTCTAGCCTTTTTTTATGATTTTATCTTACATTTTCTTTTCCTTTCTCAGTTAAGTTTTTGGTTTGTAAATCTGACCTCCCTATCGTCTCTTTCAAATGTCTACCAATCAGATGGGGATGATAAACATGATGCAAGAAAGTATTTTACAGTTCTTGGAGGTGATCCAAAACCCTAGCCGAAAAGGAGAAGGGTTGAGACTCTCATAAGCAAGGAAGAACCAGGGCACACTTATGATCACTGTAAGTTTCCTCTTTCTTTCCTTATTTCTCTCTCTCTCTCTCTCTCTCTCTCTCTCTCTCTCTACTTAATTTCCATCTCTTGTGACTGTTTATTAATTACTGATTTGGGTTGGTGGTCTCTGCTAAGCAGATGAAAATGGTTGTGGCTGGTGGGACTGTAATATGGAAGGCATTGACAATGAAGAAGTGGGAGTCAATGAGGTGTGAGAAGGAGTAGGCCGGGAGGAATAGAATGGCATTGGACCAATCATTTTCACTATAGCATTCCAACTTTACAAGTATTCTCTGCATTATGTATTATGTAGAATCTGATATAGTCGGTAGCTGTCGATCAATTATATTTGAAGGTAGGTCTACAATGGATGGCTAGCTATAACTAAACAAAACAAGTGAGAGCAGCAGCATTATGTGGCGAATAGTTAGAATTTGCGCGAGGCTAGGCATTTAGTAAAGGTATTGGCCAATGAGGGGTTTAAACCCGATTGTTATCTGAAAGGGTATTGTATGCTGAGTAAGGGTAATGAGGCAGTGACTGAGTGACGATAAATGCAGGAGAATGGAGTGGAGCCTGATATTGTTACATATAATACATTGGTCTTTGGGTTGTCAAAATGTGGGAGGCTTGAGGAGGCGAAGAAGTATTTGTGTACCATGGCCGAAATGGGACATTTCCCAGATGAGGTGACGTATACTTTGATGATGAATGAGTTGTGCTGGAAGGGGGATGTGTTGGTTGTGGTGACATTCCCTTCTGAAATGTTAGTCCCTCAAACTTGCATTGCCTTTCATTCACACTGTTCGAAATACTTCGTCCATCCCTTCAGCTAAATTACCCTCCTCTCTTTTTTAAAAGCAGTGACACAATCATAGCATTCAAGAAGAAGCAGTTATTTCTAATTTGGTAGATCAGAACATTGATAGTAGCATATACAGGTCTACATCCTCATAGCATAAGCATAATCTAAATCACCAAGTAATCAGAGCAGCAGTACATGTCTTGCTTAATTTTAGAGGACAAAATGTGAGTTTCTATCTCAGATTGGTAAAATAAGCATGCAGGTAGCAACTAAATCATATGGTGGTCGTGCCGGCCCCCATCGTGCAATACTTCTAGTAACTTCTTTGATGCTTGTGCAAAATAAACAAGTGACCCTGAGATATGCAGGTATGGCATTGATCTAATTACCTCATCAAAACAAGCATTTGGAAAGCAACTCAATCTGTTTTGTTTGACCACCGCTGCATAGAATTCGGCACCAGTCACACCCTCAATCACCACACGCCGAAATGTAAAACCTTCTCGAACGACTCCAATCTTGTGACGAAAGTATGTTTTCAGAGCTGGAAAATATGTTGAACCGGACCTGAAATAAATAAATATATATATAAATAACAAAAAAACTATTAATCAATTTACTAGTAATGTCTACAATTTTAAATGGAGTACTATATCAAAACAACTAACCTGAACCAATTTTCTATTTCAGAATTTGTCACATCGCCATGGGTTAAAAGAAAAACAGAGTTTTTTTCTTCATCAATGTCTCTGACATGGTCGTAGAGGTATACATACAATGCCATCACTGTTTGTCTCGAAATCACTTGAATATTGCCAGTTGACTCAACTTTACAAACTTTACATAAGAAAAAAAGAAAACACCACAGTTACTTTTAATTGATTTGTTATCTATCTATACTAACACTAATAATAAGAAGCAGGGTAAGAAGTAAATACTTGTGATGTGGCCTCCAATCCCAGACATCTGTAATGAGGATATGAGGAAAAATTTTCTTGCAAGGAGAAGAGCCGCTTCTTCAGTCAGCAACTCTCCATGAACTATCAATTCTTTGTTGACGGTCTCAATAGCAGGTATACAAAGAGTTCCTACTGCTTTCCACCCATCAATTTGTATCCATGCCGACTCATTTTGGCCGCTCATCACTGTATCCTCGTTTGAATCATTGAATTCCTCAAGAAATATCCGATCACTCACAAAGTACACAGCTTTGAGCCTCTATATAATTGATAGAAATTTCAGTAATGACATACTATATTTAACAAGCCCATATTTAACCACTTGAATACAGAGGAGATCAGAGTATACCTCATCTTGCATACCCACTATGTAAAGTCCAAACCTCTCAAAACATTTCCATTTCACAAAGTGATCTGCATATTGAACTGCCATGTCAACAGTAGTCTTCACACCTCTTTCTTCATTTTCCTTTACCTAGACATACATGATGAACGTCAATAAAATTTGGCAAAAAAAATTACGATTATGTCATTTTTATTAACGACCACAGAATCTTACTTTCTTTCTTAGGACATCACAAACTTCTTTGGTTGCAGCTACAGATCCTGCCGTTGTAACTACAAGATCACCTATCCTATCCATTTTTTGGTACCAATTTGTGACTGAAAATTAAACATGGATATTTTGTTAACACAATTGAAGCTTAGTTCAGTTCGTAATTAAATCAAGTAAATATAGAAATAATGTCCACTTACTGACACGCTTGGTTTTCATGTTAACGGTTCTTGCGTCAACCCCAACCAAAAATCCATTGTTATAGGGTAGTACAAGGTTAACCGTCCCTTTAAGAAGTATCTCCTCTGTATATACAAAACTTTCTAATCAGCCAAAATCAACAATTTCGTGATATAGATGAACCAAGCCTTATCAAAACAAAAAGAAAACAACAATCTGCTCAGAATACACAGTACCCAAAACCTAGATAGAACTGATATATGATTCATCTTGGGACAGATCACAGGTTTTTGAACTTTGTTAATCCACATGGTAAGAGATTATAAAGCTCAAAACTGATATTTACAAACTAGACAGTTGATGTACAAAATGATTGGTTATCATGTATATTTCCTACTATAGTTCTAATTTATTTGTTCTGTCAGAAAACTCAATCAGGGAATCAGAAACCAAATAGTTTCTTTCTCTAAACAGCATTATCACCGAATAAGAAATAAAACTCTATCAAAAAATTATACATATGCCTCCCACAAAAACACGGTCAAGACATTAGCACTATGAACTGAATTACAAGTGTAAATGGAATTTGGGGCATACCTGCAGAAGAAATTGAAGGTCCAACACTCGACATCCTTGGCTGCCAAAACAAAACTGTGAGATGAGAGCATTCAGGCAACATCGAATCTCTAATGGCAACATTAAATATCTATAAAACAAATATTATCAATAGATATGAGAGACCAACAAATTGACTCACAACCACTTGCAACAAACTCTAACACTTTCACAGACACTTAAATTGTGTATATCTTTCCCAATTCATACTTGCCAAAAGTTTTGGAAATCTAACAATTTGGTTCCTTATCTATCAGTAATTGGTCTTATTTGCAATGCTACTGAACTGCAGGGAAATGTTTCATCCACAAACTTATAGGATTTCTTCATACCAATTAGCATAAGATAGAAAGCTCCTAAGCTGAAGCTAGTGCAGTACAAATAAGTGAGAACACATCAAATAGCACTCCGATTCCCTCAGTAAGACGCAAATAACAGTTCTTTTCCCGGTTTGAAAAATCAATGGATTCATCCTATAGCCTTTTTATCAAAACAAGCTCAAAATTCAGCTATTAGGTATGAACCTGAATTTAGTTAAAGACTAACCCTTTGAACCAAAGATAGAATCTTAAATAAGCTAAAGCACATCAATTTTTTCCCTTAAATTTCTCCCACAACATAGTAAATTCTATAGATTCACTCCTACATAGTATCTGCTCCATAGTGAGGCCAATGCGTTTGGCCAAAACACACAAAACTACTTTCTCTAACATTTCTTCAAACTCTTAGATGAGAAACCTAACTCTATCTCATATCACACACATTCGTTAAACAAATTCATAACAAACCGGCAGAAGTCTTATGCTCGATTCCATCAGTACTAATGCAGATGCGGCATATAATCTAGCCATAACTACATTTCAGTGCTGCAATTTAAATCACAGAGAGAGAGAGAGAGGGAGTAATACCTCAAAAAAAAACAAAGACTATCAATGTTAGAGGTGGTGGTGTAGCGACGTAGTTGGAGGTGGTAAAGTTGGCCGTCCGACGCCGTCGTCGCCGGCCGTAGAACAAAGAGCTCTGAGAGAAAACAAGGGAGGGTTTTGGTGGGTTTTTCTTTCTTTCGTTTTTTCTTTTTGTTGGGTGAGTGAAACGTGACTGGGAAGTTTATTCTGCTTTGACTCAATTGACTGATGTTGGAGTGAGGCTTTTGGTGATGTTTTGGGCTCTGACTCTGGGCCTGGGCCTTTCTATAATATTATTTAATTTTGGGCCTTATTCATGTATTTGTTCGTTGGCCCTTTGTGTAACATTTTAACAAATATATATCTACTATCTTTAACTCTGTTTCTATAACTCTAACACGTACACCAATAGAAAAACTGTTTTTTTTCTTAATTTTTCAACTGATTTTTATATTAGGAAATTACACATAAGGTCAGTTAAAGGCCTTAAGTTACACATAAGGTCAATTAATAAGTTTTACACACATAAGGTCATTCTATTTTTTTAAGTTTCCAAAATTACTCTTATAAGAGAGAGTTGTTGTTTGTAATGTGTATGTGAGTGTGAGTAGATCCACTGGCAGCTGTTAGAGAAAGAATGTGGTAGAGAGAGAGAGAGAGAGAGAGAGAGAGAGATCGAGCTCCATTAGCTTTTCTGTGTTTGTGTGTGTGTGTGTGTGTGTGAGAGAGAGAGAGAGAGAGAGAGAGAGAAGACAGTCCACTGGAGAAGGACTCCTCTGTGGTCTAGCGCAGCAAGGCTCTATGGGAAGCCGTCAACTCTAGTATGTCGGCCAGAGGCTTCAATCGAACTTCCGAATAGTGCAAGTGCAAATGGAAGAACCTACTCGTTCGCTACAAGCAAGGTAAGCTTAAATTGATTAATTTGAACAATTAATGAATTTTAGGGTTTAGGTTGGGGTTAATATCATTGAATTAGTGACTGATTACAGTAGTTATTATTGCTCAGGGGAAGGAGACGTCTGATCCGGATATCGGTCGGAAGTGTCTGTTTTCTGAGGAATCGCATGCGGTGTTTACGAAGAGAGAGAGAAAGAAATATGCAAAGATTGCTACTTGAAAACGAGCTCCAAGCCTTCAAGCCATGCATATCTACCTCTGCATCTGCGTTTCTTTCTTCTCATATCGAGTCCCAGTAGAGTAGTACTGTCCAACAACTATAGTAGTACTTTCTGAAAACTACAGTAGTACTTTTAACAAACGGTTGTAATTAGAATGCATCAAGTCCCAGTAGAGTAGTACTGTCCAAACACTAGAGTAGTACATTATGAAAACTACAGTAGTACTTTCAACAAACTGTTGTAATTAGAATGCATCAAGTCCCAGTAGAGTAGTACTGTCCAAAAACTAGAGTAGTACACTCTGAAAACTACAGTAGTACTTTCAACAAACTGTTGCAGTGTTTTCTATGTCATAACATAGAAAACATACAATATGATTCTTCATTGTATAATACATACTACTTTAACGTAATTTTTCCTTATGCAATTGGTTTAACATACTAATTCGAGTTTGTTGTTCTTCGATTTTGCCATTTTGGGTTGGTCAATTGTGTGTTTTTGTATGTGACAGCGCTTTGTGTGCAAAACCAACTACATTAGTACTATCCAACAACCATAGTAGTACACTCACCATACAACAAATTACTCACAGTCACATTACAAACTACTACAGAACACACTACAAACTACTCACAGACAAACTACAAACTACTCACAGTCATACTACAAACTACTAAAAGACAACACTACAACAGAAAGTACTACTTCACAAAAATTTAGTGTATTACTAACACTACATATTATTCACAGAACACACTGCAAACTACTCACAGTCACAGTACAAACTACTCACATAACACACTACAACAAAAAATACTACTTCACAAATGTGCTAGTGTATTACTACTACTACTGTTGTATCCATTAAGTAGTACCAATATCCAGGGTACAATTCAAGTACTATTGTTCAGTAACATCATACGCTAACAGAAAAGAATGTATTACATCAAACCTAACACAACATATAATCACTACTTGGACTTTGCTTTGCTTCTTTTGGTGGTTGCAGCACCATTATTCTGGTAAATTTTTCTTGAGTATCTGTCAGTATTTCTATCTTTTGTATCTGTTCTTTATTGTGTTCATTATTGTCTTTTGTATCAATTTTACCTTGCTTCAATCCTTAACATTGTCAAACTAAAAGCTGGCAAGGAGTATTCGAAGATTGGTATGGTGAAGTACAGTCTTTGTGATAGTTTTGTTGATTTCTGAAACATCATAAGCTTGGAAATGCTGAGGGTGAGTATCTAACGTTGTTGTTGTTGTTGTTGTTGTTGTTGTTATTGTTGTTGTTGATAAATAGTTGTCTGAGTATCTGTCTGAGTATCTGTCTAAGTAGCTGTATAAATCTCTGTTTTTACAGGCCAATTATTTTTTTGATTCAAGGACCAAGAAAACTAAAGCTGATGGTGTTATAGTTTCTGTTCTGACTAGTATCAATGATATGGGCCGTGAAGACTATGTTGAGAAGTTGCAAGAAGCTATTACGGAGAAAGATTTGTAGTTGAAGGAAAGTGAAGATTTTTGTGAGCAGTTGCTAGATAGTAACATGCAGAAGGATGCGGAGATCCCAAAAATGCAGAAATCCAATGCAGCTATTTGGGTTGTCATTAAAGTTTTGAAGAAGGATAAAGAATACCTTGAGTTTAATTCGGGTATTATAGACCGAAAGATTAAGTCTCTTAAGAATCGACTAGCAACTACTGATGATTCTCTGGTGAGGGAGAAATTCTCTGGAGAAGGAGATTAATTCTCTTAAGAATCAATTAGAAAATGTTAATGATCCTACGGATGTGATTGAAGTATTGAAGGCAGAGAAACTGTGCTTGAGACGAGATTAAGAGAGATGAAGGATGTTGATGAAGCTTCTTCTATAGAAAATATGGCGTTGAAGAAGAAACTGAATGAAGCACAATGTCAACTCAAGGAAGCACAACTTCAACTTGCTACTCAAGGGAAGATAGAAATTTATGCTGAAGAAAATTGTAAATTGCAGAAGCAAGTTGAAGATGGTGCTGCTAAAATTAAAGCTGCTGATGGGGAGATTTTGTTGTTGAAGAAGCAACTCAATGAAGCACAACTTCAACTTGCTGCTCAGGGGAAGATACAAATTTCTGCTGAAGAAAATAGCAAATTGCAGAAGCAAGTTGAAGATGGTGCTGAAGCACTTCAATCATCTCAAGCAGCAAATGAGGAGTTTCAGAGGAGACTAGATGCTTTGCAAAGTCAAAAAGAGGATCTTGAGAAGGAAAATAAACAAGTTGAAGATGCAAATCAGACACTTGAGCTCTATAATCAGCAGCTTTTTGAACAGAATGAGATGTTGGAGAAGAATGTTGCTGCATATAAAAAATCACTATCTTGTACCGATTCTAACATTTTAAAACAATAGATCTAAGTCATTTCATTTTCTATAATTCGCCTAATTTTAAGTCACAGAACACAAGCTCCTACTTCTTTTTTTGTGGGTAACTGTCTGTGTATCTGTGTCTGTATATCTATGTCTGTGTATCTGTGTCTGTATATCTATGTCTGTCTGAATATCTGTGTGGGTATCGTACTGGTTATCTGTTTAGAATATTTTTGTGTTTTTTCTCTGAACATGTAGTGTAATCTGTCTTTTTGTAACTTTTGTGTTGAATATTTCTTCTTCTTCTTGTATATCTGTTAGGGAATTTGTCATAAATGAAGAAGAGTTCCCAACAGGTAGAGTCTGCACCATCTTTTAGTATAAGGATTACCCATTCTCCTAGTCCAGTGGCATTGCCTATTACTACAGTTGTGTTTCCAAATGTAGTGGAAAGCTTGGTGACTCCTCTTCCTCCTATTATTGGTTCATCTCCTTCGTCAGTCCGCACAAATTTGATTCGCAAGCCACTTCTTGGCCCTAGTGTTAGACTCAATAGGGAGAACATTTATCTATGTTTGTATGTTAAGAGTTCAAATGATAAGTCCAGGAAACCCTTGAAGAGGGACGAGATCTACTGGCGTCTGGGTGATAATATAGTCATTGGAAAGCCTCAGACTAGAAGAATGAGCAAAAACGTTGATGTGGCGGAGGCAGTGCCGAGTGGAAAGTTTACAATTGAGGAAGTATCTTCACAGTATATAGTGAAATCGCTGAATAAGAAGATGGGAGAGCCGGGAAGAATCGGGCGAGTTTGACGGACATGGAGAAGTTGGTTGTACCATTTCTTCAACGTGATGTTTTCCAATACATGGGAGAGAGCTACCAGAGTGATTTGCTGATGTACTGGATGAAAACTGAGAAAACCAAGTGAGTATTTGTTAGTGTATCTGTTTGAGTATCTGAGTGTGTATCAGTTTGGGTATCTGTTTTTTTATAGTAATGTTTCAATTTTAATTGTGATTTGTTGTTGTTTTGGACAGAGATTTGTTTTGTCAAGGTATTCTTTCTTTCCAGTTCTAGCTTTGATCTTGATGATCAAGAATGGGTTATTGATGACAAAGAGATCTTGAACTCTATTTTGGATTGCTATTCTAGTATTCTCGGTGAATTAACGGATGATATGGGAGATCAAAGTCCGTATGCTTTCTACACATTGACTCATGTAATCCTTCTTTTATTTTTAGACTTTGTGTCTTTTAATTTTTGTGTGCCTCCATAGTGTTTTTTTTAGCCTACGTGTAATTTTTTATGTTCTGTTGTTTAACAGGTTTTTGGGTCTGATATGAAAATAAAGATGATGCATGAACGTCTTTTTGAGAGGTTGTCCAAGTTTTTGGACATCAGTAGCAAGCTGATGTTCCCGATCTTTTCCCATGGACATTTCCACCTTCTGGTCTTTGATAAAAGTGTGCCTTGCTGGTCTCATTATGACTCACTCAAAAAGAAATTTAAGCCGATTGACAACCAACACTTTTGGGAGGCACTAAAAACGGTAATGTTTATTCTCTGTTTCCTCTTTTCTTTTCTTTTCTTTTTCTTTTCTAGATGTTTAGTATTTACAGTTTATAGATGGGTTGACATATTATTTTCGGTATTGATGCAAGTTTGATTGGTGTCTATGTGGATGGATTCAGTGAGGGACGTAAGTGATGTTATGTTATCACAGAATGTTAGAATGTTCGTAGATGACAACAGCACGGACAAAGAACTGATGATGAGAGAAATCGCTTTATTAGAGAACGAATGAAAAAGCATTCAGTGGGTCAAAGATCAAAAGCTTGATTTTGGCAAAATTCTCGTGCACTCCATCGACAACAGTCCTCAACAACCTGTTGGCCTTGATTGCAGAACTATTGTTTGTTACTTCATGTACAATATAGTTCTGGGCAAGGAAATAAAGAGAAATCTAAATATTGAGGAAGTTTCTTGGTTCAAGGCCAGATTGTTAGAATCGTTTATTAATCATGAGCTATTATGGCTATTGAAGAAGAAAGATGGAAGGTTAAGGAATGAATCAGCTGATGTAGAAGAGTAAGATAGTAATCAATGCATATTTTTGTTGTAGTGATCATTTTTTGTGGACATTGTTGTGAGTTGTAAGGGGTTTATCTTGTAAGTAGTACATTTACCATCGTTATGAATTTAATTATATGATTATCTGCTTGAGTATCTACTACAGTATCTGTTTGGGTATCTGTCTCTGACACTTTTTTGTGGATATGTTGAATGAGTTAATCAATCCATAAAGCCTATGAGCATTGTGAATGTGATCATATTACAATCTGACTGAGTACCTGCTTTGAGTATTTGTTTGAGTATCTGTCTGAGTATATGTCTGTGTAATACTATTTTGTGTTTTTTCTCTTGAAATTTTGAATCAGAGAACCAATGTCTTAAGCTTATGAACTAAAGTGTTCATCAGTGATAAATAGTTATGCACAGTGATAAGAAAAATTGGAAAGCGGATAGGTAAGCAGAATAACAACAACAACAACAACAACAACAACATGAATGAATGAGCTCATGAACAAGTGTATATTTTTTTGTTGTAGTGATCATTATGTAATTATATGACTATCTTTTTTTGAGTATCTATTTGAGTATCTGTTTGTGTATCTACTTGAGTATCTGTCTGCGTAATACTGTCTGTGTTGTTCTTGAGTTTTATTGAATGAGTGAGAATCAATTTATTAATCCTATGAACTGAAGTGTTTGTTTGTGCACTCTTTGATCCAATTTACAACACAAAACCAACTCAAATCCTTGTGTATACTTGGTAATGAAACGCAGCAGTTTATAAACTAACCTTAATGACAGACACATATACAGCTACTTAGACAACTACCTAAACAGATACCCATGGTGATTTATAAACGACATGTCATTTTTTGTTATGATTTACGATGATTAGAATGCACGTGTGCCCCCGCACGTGTCTTATTCTCTAGGATCGACCGTCTTCTCAGATCCTCTATAAAAAGCCCCAAACCTCGTCACTTTCTCTCAACACATTGCTCTGAAAACCCTAACCCTAAACGAAATCCCAATTTCTCTCCCAGAAAATTATCCTCTAAGCTCATTCTCTCCCCAACCCACAAACCAAAAATCAAATGGCTCGCTCCGGCCCTTCATCCTCAACCTCTTTCCCAATGGAAGAGCTTCCATCTCTACCACGGGCATCCACTATGTCCGAAGAATTTCAGCACATAAGGGATGTTCTGTAGATCAACTTTGAAGCATTTTTGCAAGAGCTCTGTGGTCTTTCATGGAGAGTTGAAAGGGTGATCAGGAAGATGAAAAAGCTCGATGTGGTAGCTGCGAAGGTCGATGAGGCGTTGGCTGTGATAGAGGATGTGGAGAAGCAGATCGAAGTGCTTACAGATGTTGTGCTCAAGATCAAGGATGGGGATGAGAAGCTCAGAGTTTTATCTATTGGGTTTTTATGTGTTTATGATTATGCTTAAACTTTAGTTAGTTTTCAGTTTTTAGAGATTGTGATCCATTTTGCCTACTCTAAAACGTCCATTTTTTTGTGGTTAGTTATGGATGTTTTTGGAGTAAGACTATTTTGTAATGACCTTGTTTATAGACCTTGATCCCTTCTTTTTTTAGATGATTATGGTCCTTTTTAATGAATCTTATGTTATAATTTGTGTAGTCTGAGTATCTGCTTGAGTATCTGTTTGTGTATCTCTTTGCGTGTTTGATTTGCACTCCATGATCTATTTTACAACACAACATACTCAAATTCGTTTGTATAATTGGTATTGAAACGCAGCAGTCATACACTAACCAACTAACAGATACTTAGACAACTACTTAGACAACGAATTAGACAGATACCTATTGTTGCTCAGAAACGAAATGTCATTTTCTGTCGCATCTGCTCATTTTAAACCAACTAACAAATACTTAGACAAATACTCTCACATATACCTGAACAGATACTCTAACAGATACTTGAGCAGATAGGCTATGAAAATGACATAATTGATTCTAAAATTGATTCTTTGATAATATGGAAAAAAATTCAATAGTAGAAATTATAAAAATATATAATAAACTAGAATTCTTCCTATTCAAATCCTGGCGGTGAAGGAGGCATCATCTTGAAGATTTGGCGAAGAAGTTGAATGATTGCTTCATCATTCTCCTTGATGAGTTTCTGTTTTGCCTTGAGATCCCTGAGGCCATCATCAAGGTCAGTCATCCTAGTAGATAACTGTTGCAGCATAGTTGGAGGTGGAGAAGTTTCTTCTTGACTGCTGCGGCGGCATTTGTTTTCCTTGCCTTCTCGGACCATTTATTCTATCATCTCTTCAACAGAGTTTTCAGGTTCCTTCTTTGATTTTTTGGACTTATTGCTCTTGGAGGTGTTGGCCATTTTTGGACTTGTGGTTTTGAACAGAAACAAAGGAGAGGGTGAAGAGAAAATGTTTTTGTTTTTGTGAAGGAGTTATGTTTAGTATGTTTTTATTTATAGAGTATGAAAGGTTGTGTTAAAATGAAGGGTTGCGTATTAATATTTTTCAATGCGGTTATGCACGTTTGTTGGGAGGAGAGAAAGAGAGAGTGTAAGCGTCTTTTCGTAAAAGAGAAGGAAAAATAAAAAGATGCGGGAATAAACCATTTGAGCCAGAAAAGAAATAGTGGTTTCGTTCCCTATAAATAGGACTTGCTTTTCACATTCTCCATAACTTATTTGTGTTTGATTATCAACTCCTTTTTCTCGAATGTTTTTTTTTCTCTAACTGTTATCAATAGAAAAATCTATGGCACACAAAGGAAAAAGAACACATACAACTCAGACACCTCTAGTCATTCAACTGATAATGATTTTGATCCATTAAAGTCCAAGTCCTCCTTCTCCTCCTCCTCCTCAGACTCTGTATTTGCCCATTTTCCTCTTGTTGTTAGACCTCATGTTGGTCTTGTTCCTAATGGCCCTCTGCAACCTTTGGTGAAGAAGATGAAGCATCATATAGATACGATGAAGGAGGAAATGGACTTTGTCCTTGCTGAACAGGACCAGATGCTTGATTTACTTATGGGCATCATATCTTGTTTTCCACCAGGTTTTGTTGGGGGGAAGTAACAAGAAGGCCAAGATATACTGCATATGATTTTCTTTTATTTTTAGTTTGAATTTTGTGTTTGTTATTAGTTATTGTGTTTTTGGTTATAAATTTAGTGAATTTTAGTAAATCAATTCAGTTTTATGTTTTTGAAATAAAATTTATGAATGAATATATGAAGCCACTGAATGATAAAGCATCATTAGACTAATCCAGTCAGATACTCAGACAAATACACAGACAACTTTCCTTGATTTTTTATTGAATAAATGCATTAATTTATGCAATAAAATGTTAAAAATTTTGTTTCCCCCTTTTATACGATCCAGTATAAAACACAAAAATAATAGACCCGAAAACAACCTCAATTTTGTGTTTGTATTTGCAACTAACAAGTTGCAGATCTGAAATTTATATACAGATATCCAGGCACTTATACAAATACTTAAACTAATATTCAAACTTAGAAAATTATTTCTGACAACATTTGTAATGATCTGCACAGACATGTATTTTTCAATCGATAGGGTTGTTGCAGGTTCTCCTGTTATGACCAGTGTGGTGACATCTTGAGCACTCTATCGGCATTGTTTGTTTTTCTCCCTTCTTATTCATTTTATTCTTCTTTGGTCTTCCCAATTGTTTCTTTGTTAGTGGAGGTCTGATGTCCAGTCCGTATTGTGACATGTCCTGAAGGGATTTGTCAATGTTTGGCATTGTATTGAGTGTGAAGGAGTATGCTTATATGTAATATGGAACTTTGTACAAGTTGTCCACATAATCGTAAGGATTATGTTATTTCTCTTGAATGACAACAAGTGCATGTGAGCATGGAAACCGTGAGCAACTGCTACTGTCCACATGAGCAGGTCCATGTCTCCACATTGACTGCACTGCTATATGTGTCAGCCTGAACTTCATAGACAAGACCAATGAAGTGCATCACTCTCCAATGCCTTCCTTTTTTAAGTGTTTCATTGAGCTTTCCTTCCATTCTCGGTCCCATTATAGTGTGTCATTGTTCCGATTCTTCTATTTTGCTTGCAATCCTTTCCATCACCTTTATCATGTGAGAGTAGTAACAGAAAAGAAGAAAAGAAGGAATTAAACAGTGCATTATCCTAGAAATAACATAATGAATCAGGTTGTAAATGGCTTTAATGTAACCAAAAGACAGATACCCAGTCAGCTACTCAGATAGATACACATGATATTTTTCAGAAATAGTGCAACAATTTATAGATATCCTGGAAATAATAGAATGAATCAGGTTGTAATGGATAACCTGATTTCATCGGCAAGGTAGAAGACAAGCAGTGCACAGAGATGTACTATCCAGCTGTTGAAGCACTCTGAGATGTTGTTTATCATTTTGCCATACATATCTCTTTCAAAGAATGCAACATTCTTTTGAGAGATCCTTGAAGAATTTTTTTATCTCTGCATATCCACCTTCTAGCTTAAGGTGGTTAAAAAGGAACTCATATTGTCTCTCACTTCTTGCATATGCACATTGCATGAAGAGTTCAGAAATTCTATCATTGGAGTGTCCTCTATAGTTGTCTTTGAGGTTAACAACCAAGTGCCAAAAACGGTAGCCATGCTCATCATTGGGGAACACCTCTGGAAGAGAACTCATAATTTCATTATGACGATCGGAAAAGAATGTTATTTTCCTCCGAGTATTAGTTTCCTAGTTTAGGCTGTGTCTGTCTATCTGAAATGAATTGAAAAGAAACAAAAGGTAAGGTTCCTAGCTAGTTGCAGAGTAAGTACTGAAATGGAGTTTATAAAAGGAATAACAGATACTCAGACATATACTCAATCAGCTACCCAAACAGTTATTCAAACAAATACCCAAGAGGTCCAAACATCTTTCATTTGTCTACATTACCTTGATCTCCATCTTTTGAAGAGACCCCCATGATCTGTCATTTGTATTTGTTCTTGAGGAAACTTGCATTAACGAAAATCATGGGACTGCAGTATTGGAATTCCTGCATACAGGCACCGAATGACACAAAAAGGCGGTGAAACCTTTGTGTTCCCGGATCAATATCTATAACAACTCTAGAGCCAGGATTTGTCTTCATAAATTTATCTCGGAACTAGAGAAGGTTTGTGGATGATTCTGCTTCGTTTCCATGTAATGAGTTCATTGCCAATTCCTTGTCATACCACACCATCTTGTAATGGACTTTCAGGCCAAAACTTTCTCTGATTTCTGTTTGTAAGGCCTTGGATCCCTTATTGGGATCAGCGCGTAGTTTGTCCTTAATGATTGAGATGAGTGTTGAATAAATGATAAGTTTCAAGTATAGAAAACAATATTTTTAGACATATTTTTTCTGGATAAGCTAGTGATGTTAGAAAAAGGTATCATATCTGACAATAGAAGATCTCATCATCTTACTGGTATGTTTCTGGACCTTTTCTTTGCATGTATGATTATTATTGATTTCAGTGATGTAAATGATCCATTCGCCCGGAATAGTCTTGCCTTCACAAACTAGTTGCATTTATCGCATCCTTTGTATTTACCGTGTACACTTACAGTTGTGGGCTCGTTCTTCTCATATATAAACTTGAATCCATTTTCAATTGAGTACTTTCTGAGTTTCAGCCTGAACTCAGTCACCCCGCCTAAGAATTTCTGCCATTTTTCTTGTATATGTTTAGCCCATGGTTTTGTCAAGTAATCCTTTGTCTCGTCTTCTTGAAAGCATCCAAAATCGACGTTTGCAACATTACTTATTTCCATGCAGACATCCATCTGCACATCCTGGCCTGAGTTTTTATTATGATTGCTATATACACTAATTGCTTGTAACTGATGTTTGTTGTTTACTGGAAAGAGGAAACGTATACATGTTTTAGCTTGACATAGTATTGCAGCAAATACTCAAACAGATACTCAAATGAGTTTTTGAAGTTCTACTTGATTCAGGTCAGTGATTCTGATCTCAATATATTTTGAATTGAGTCTTTGGATAGAAAGCATCATCAAAAACACATCACGATCAATTTTTAGGAAAATGTATTCATCCTCTAGTGGGATACAGTATTTGTACGTCAAGATTGAATTGTTGAGTGATTTGAATCGTTGGCGGACTATATCCACAATGTCAGAAAATGTGATATCATCATTTAAAATATCCATCACACCTTCTTGACCATGAATATATTTCACAATGATTGGAGAAGGTGTTGTTGCCATTGAGCATACCTACAGAAGAGTTGCAGAAACGCATGTAAATGCTTTGGTTAACTGACAGTAATGTCTGATACTTTTAACAGAATAAATAGAGTTACAGATACGTTGACAGATAGGTTTACAGAAACTCAGGCAAATAGGATGACAGATACTCAGACAGTTACGTTGACAGATACTCTAATATATACTAAAACATATTTTTAGAACCAAAATCAGATCCAAACCTATTTAAGTAGATTTTGATATCGCAATGCATATAGTTTGAGGAGCAAAGTAATCAATACGTACTATCACGAAATCGATTCATACAACTACGAACAGAAACAGATTTGTGCAACAACAATTCAAATCGTCTATCATATAGTAAAACAAAGTGAAAATTGGATGTAAAACAGAATTGAACATATGAAGTCATCAATTT
Organism: Geum urbanum; assembly: GCA_946800695.1. Lineage (NCBI taxonomy): Eukaryota > Viridiplantae > Streptophyta > Magnoliopsida > Rosales > Rosaceae > Geum > Geum urbanum. The sequence goes on from OX327012.1 coordinate 5,482,800, forward strand.
CTATACAGAGATGACAAGAGATAGCGAGTCAGTGAGATAGAGAGACAGAGATTTTGAAACTTACAACATTTGAAATTTTGAACGACATCTAGATCGAACCGAATTTTTGTTGCGGCGATTTCTGAATCGCGATCGCGATCACAGAGAGAGAGAGAGAGAGAGAGAGATTATATATATAAATATATTCGAGAGATAGAGATTCACTTCCCGGCAAAAATGGAAAGAATGACAAAATCGGTATAAAAAAGTAGGTTTTATAACTTATTGGGCCTTTTTGGGAGAAAATTATGTCAGCTAGGTTTTTTTGGAAAAAAAAAATGTCATAAGTTGGACATTTTTTATCTTGGTGTCATAAATTGTTTTTTTTTTAAACTTATCTATTTTTGAGTCTTTAAATAATTTCTCCATTATATATGAGACAAATATGTCATCAAACTTTTTTTTCTAAATAATCTCATGTGCATCGAATCTCGTTTTGTTTTCTTTTATTGCCGAAAAATATATATTAGTCCAAGATTAATTGTTCTAAATTATATAAATTTTTAATTGTAAATTTTATATTCAAGATCATTAATTTTGTTGTTGTGTTGAAAATCAACCTGATAAAAAATAAAATGAAATAAATATCTAGTAGGATCTTGAATCTATTTATATTCAAGATCATTAATTTTATATAAATTTATCCGAGAGTACATTCCTAAGATCTTTTAAATATCTAGTTTTATTAAATAAATAGATAATTATGATAAATTATAATATTACATTAACAACCGTTTATATGTTTTACAAACTTTAATGAGTAAAACGATAATCAATTTAATTATATCTTTTTATATGAAATCCTTAAGAGATAAATTATGAGAAATTTTGAAAAATTCCCACAGGTGGGCTATCAAAACGGTTTTTAACTTTTGTTTGAAATCTATTAAAATTTAGGCATATAAAGTGGTAAAAAGACTTTAAACTTCTTTTTAGTTTTCAGCCATCAATCTCAAAGAGTTCTCTATAAGCGATATCACCACACGAACCTAGATTGCTCCATTAACCATTATTTCATTCCTACAACTATAATATGGAGGTTAATGCTAGTTGATATAGTAATGAAAAAGTTCAACAACGATGGAGATTGTATGGTTATGGTTGATCAAAACAACTGTGTTGCAAAATAAAAGTTCGATTTTGATATTCTTAGAACCCAGATAAGATCGATGAAAAATTGGTTGTTCATTTGATTTGATTGGACTTAGTTGCTTATAATCAACTAAAATGTGTTACAAATTGAAAATCACACCAAAGGATTAAGCCTTGTAGTAAGCCTTGTACTACAAGAATCCTTGGAGTAAGCCTTGTAGATTTTTCGGCATCAAACGGTATTCGATCCAAAGGATATAACACTAGTAAATCTACATGATTTGCTTACGGATATGTTGAACATTGATGTGGAGTTCCTCGGACCAATGATTAGCACCTCTTTTACTAGAAGTTTAGTCGAAGGAATTACAACTCAAATAATATTTGTTTTCACTATGTGCAACTACAATACTGAAAAAAAATACATTATATATTTTTGGATTTAGTTTTTTTTTTCTTCACGCTTTTTTGTCACGTAGATTTTTGATAAATTTATATATTTTTTTATTAAGAGTGTACTCTTGGATAAATCCACTATAAAATTGTACTATTTTTACTAGTAGAAGAATTAGGAGTGTACGTACCCTTTGTATTCTATCTAGATTTTTAATTTGTTAGTTAATTAACTAACACACCTGTGTTGTTTACTCTAGGCCTGGGACTAATTAACCAAAAATCCAAAGAACCGGACAGAACCAAACTGAAATGGCCGGTTCGGTTCGGGTTTTTGAAAATAAGGTGAGACATGAAGGAGGAACCGGACCGAATGAATAAAATTTGGTTGGGTTCGGTTTTTACAGTTTCTGATGTCCTAAAACTGAGAATAACCGAATTTCACTATTGTTGTACACGTGTCGCTATATTATTGGCTTTAATTTGAGCTTATGTGAGATTGAGTACTGCTGATTTTCCACATATCAAAATTTAATATCTTCTTTTCTGTCTCTCTCATTTCGATCTCTCATATCTTCCTCTCTTCTCTGACGCTCTTGGCTCTCCGCTCTGCAATCTCTCCTTCTCAATCTCTCCTTCTCAATCTCTAATCAAAGCCCCAAAACTCCATAAGTCCCTAATTTTATATTTGAGTCTCAACTGATATTAGTTTTCTTTTTGTTGAAATGAATATGCGATTTAGTAGTCTCAGATGATACTTAGTTGACACTCAACTGATACCCAGTTGACCCTAAAATGAGTGTCAGTTGAAGGCTGCTGTGTTGTGTTTTTGTTGAACATAATGTGTTTTAGCCTCAACTGATATTCAGTTGACCCTCAACTGATACACAGTTGACACTCAACTAAGTGTCAATTGACCCTCAACTGAGTGTCAGTTGAACATTATCTGTTGATGAATAGAATAAATACTCATCGAATAGGCCTCATTGTCTTGCGATTTGAGGAATAAATACTTATTGTCGTATAACCTGCTTAAACAAAACAAATAATGAGTTTTTATGCTACACTTTCAATTAGTAGAGTATTACAGTTCACTTAGTTAACTTTCACTTGAACTTGAAAATGAAAATTGTTTTGTCCTTTGGTAGTTGAATCATGAATTAGGAGTATTGCTTATTCAACTCCTTTCACATCCTAGGCATGTGTAGACACATTCCAACATAAGTGAAGCTTTTGGCTGCTGGAAGTGAACTTTGTGCATGTGCAGCTCTTAAGCATCTAACAAGGCAGCTTCATCCTTATCATAATTCTTTTTAAGTTAGAGGTGGCAATCTCTAGTGGTCTCTACTGAAAAGTTACTGACTCAGCTAACATAATGTGTTTTAGTCTCAACTGATACTCAATCGACCCTCAACTGATACACTGTTGACACTCAACTGAGTGTCAGTTGACCATCAACTGAATGTCAGTTGACCCTCAACTGAGTGTCAGTTGAACATTATCTGTTTAAGTAGGTTATTCCTCAAACCGAAAGAACCGGTGAAACCGACCTGAACTGATTCGATTCGGTTTTATTTCGGTTTCAGTGTTTAAATTTATAAACCCAAATCGAAATAACGTTTTTTCGATTCAATTCGGTTCCTAATAATTGTTACATATACCCGAACCGTCACAGGCCTCTGTGATGAACAAAAAAATGTGTGCTCAAACCAAAATGCTTATGCTTATGCGGTGAAGGCATTTGTAACGATTGTAAGGTGAAACTAGAAAGTAGACAAAAGAAAGTGGAAATGCTAATGGAAAATCGAAACAATTATATATTGATATTGTAACGGTTTTTGCGTTAGCGGTGGTTGCGATGCTACTGCACAGAATTAGAGAAAAGTTAGTCTTGCACCTCCTCTCTCCGCACCCCCTAATTTTTATAAATCACAGCCGTCTCCACCACGGGCACCGCTTTTGATCGCTACTCGAAGCCTCGAGCGCTGCTGTTAAGCTCTAAAGACCACACGAGCGGTCGACGACGGCGGTGAAGGTTGAGGCTGACTCAAACCCGCAAGAAATGAAGAATTGGGTGCTTGAAAGAACAATTCGGCCATTGGAGTTGGGAAACCTGAGATCGAAGACATAAATTCAAGGTTTTGTGAGATTTAGGATTGGTAGAGAATGGTTGCGATAATGAAGCGGTAAATCAGTTTGGTTCTTCATTTTCAAGTCATCACATCTCTTGACTCCATTTTTGGTCCGGAAATGGCTCAACTTCCTTCATGTTTTGTAAGTTTTTGGTATCTGGGAGCTTCCCAACTCAATCTGTTTCTCTTCTTCTAATGCTGAATTTCGATTTTGAAGGCAGCAAAAAGTCTCTCTTTTTGTATAATCGGTAAAGCACCCGTGGCTTCACTCTTCTCTCAGGCGGCCCAGCATTAATTTGGATCCATTTATTTTGTACAACTTTTCTGTAATTTTGCTTCTAACCCCAAAAAAAATCAGTTTTGAGAATCAGCCCTTCACATTGTGGAAAAATCTCTTATGTTCTTCGACTTATGTCTATATTCCGTTTTGATTTTCCAAATCGCTTTTGGACCCAGCAGCATTGAAAGTCTGAATTTCTCCTGTGCTTGGAGTTGTTTCCTGCAATTGAAGTTTGTGTTTGTTTACAACTACAAATCTTCTTTCGAGTTCCCTGGAAAATGATAAACGAAATTATCATAAGAGTCTGATCTCCTTGTAAACCATTTATGTTATCCATATCAAGTTTGCTGGTCTTCCCAAGATATTGAAATTGTGGAATTGAAAAGATCAAGCAGAGTTCGATATTCATGTTCAATTGGCTCAAAGAACAAGAAACGTACAGTTGATCCTGGTCAAGTCAATGACTTGAGCCTCATCTTTAGTTGCTCAAGTCTAAGTTTTCTTCAAAGATTTGTAAATCATCATTGCAGTGATCTTCAAGTTTGGCAGAAACTGGGCTAGGTCAAGTGGTAAGAGCACCACTATTTAGGAGTAGGCTATTATGTTTTGGGTTCGAGTCAATAGAGGTATGAGTGAAATCTTATAATCCTCTTAAAAATTTTAAGAAAAAAATAGTTTGGCAGAGAAATTGAAGAATGAAATTAGGTTTTCCGACAGAGACATCTGGCGACGGAACGCAGTCATTGGTTGTGGGCAGCAGGTGTGCTTCTTGGGACAGGTTGAGGATTAGATGTCCTGAACTCATTTTAAACACATTGAATGTTGACTTTATTAATTAGTGGAGTGATGACACGTGTAAAGTTTTTAAAAAAATAAATTAAATAAGGAGTGTGGATAGAGGGGGTGCATTCTCGAGATCGAGATCGAGATCGAGATCGAGAGAGAGAGAGAGAGAGAGAGAGAGAGAGAGAGAGAGAGAGAGAGAGTAAAATGATGGGATGTTGGGATGGGATGTTGGGTTTTTAATATAAATAGGGCGTAGTATCGTCTTTTTGTCGCTCTAAACAAATTGACGGGTTTACTGATATTATGTTTTAGGGTTCAGACCTAATCTTTGGTTGTCTAAACATTATAGTAGTTTTAAAGTGAAGATGCTTCCCTCTTCAGAAGTGGAAGCTTGTATGAAGCTCTTGGAAGCACGATTCCAAAAGTATTCCTTTTGAAAGCATTTGGAATCACAAAGAATTATTAGAGAAATTTAGTATTATTTATATATGAATTATATTATTATCCATGTACTTGTTTGAAAACAATCAAATGAGAATTAATTAAATTCCAATTATGTTTTAAGTTACTTATCAAATTTTATTTTTCTATGTATATATAATTAAATTTTTATTATATATTAGACGTTTCCTTTGCGTACCCGTTTCCACTAATTTTTGAAAAGAAAATAAAAGGAAAAAATGTTTCCACGTTTTCCCACGCTTCATTTTCATACACCCGTACATGTTTCCATGCATCCTAAGTATTTTGTTTATTTGTATTATTGATACTTACTTGTCCTTGTAGATTTTTTTTTCTAATCTTTACTATTCTTTAAAGAAAAACCCTTTGTTTCTCACATTTGTTTCTTTCTACCTACAGTGCCCGTTAAACATAGGTTTACTTAAAATGAAGGGTGTTTCATTAATAGACGAACACAAAAAAAAAGAAGATAAAAGATAAAAACACTTCCACCAATAACAACTCATTTTGTCAATAACTATCTAGAAAATAAATCTTCAACGCATCGCAGGTGCGTAGCATGTGTTTCAAGGCTAGTTCATACTAATTTTTCTTTTTTTTGTCTAATCAATTGTACAATCTAAGAGTTTATACAATGAAGGCGTCTAGGTATCTAACGATCAAGATCTGTTCTGGGTTTTCCTTCTTCAAGTTGTTGCTTGGTGGTGCGTGGAAGGTGTGGAAATGAGACGACCTAACTTCGAACATAAGCAAACCGATTTGACAAAAATGGAAGACCACGAAAAGGGACAACGATGAGTTACCAACATTCAAATTGTTTGTTAAAGTTTGTGATTCAAAGGGGTGTTTCTTAGTTCAGAAAAAAAGTGGCGTTTCTAAATTGTTGGAAGAAGGTATCTTGAAAACACAGATACGGACAACGAACAAAGGGTTCATGGGATCAGCGGCTAGGAGCGGTATAGCAATTTAATATGATACTGCTGCCAGCTTCCACTTACCCTTTTTCTATACTGATTCTTACTTGTGATACTTGTGGCTAATTTGACAGCCTACTTACTCATTATATATGAGTAGCACTCTCAAGTCTAACACTGCACTTTACTTCCGGCCAGTTGTTTTCGCTCTCTACAAGTTAGGTCTGTTTATTTCTTTCATGAAGTTAGTGCTTCTAGTTAGTGTTTGATTATTTCTGGCTTCTCTTCAATATGTTACTTCAGTAATTAAGGCCATTGTGTGATGAGATTCTTCTCTGCCCGAACATATGTACTGAAATCGGTCCTAAACTTCAAAAGGGTTGCTGGAATGTGTAAGTTGTTCAAAATGAAGTAAAATCTTATTCTTTTGTATTGCAGAATGAGTGCACCTGCTGAAGCAGTTGTACCTACTGGTGAGATTGTTCTTTGGGAAGAAATACCTGTGTCATTGGAGTATTTGGAGCAAAAGAGGATTAATCACTCGGCAAAAAGGAAAAAGGCTTTGCGAGCTCGTTATGTGTATGGATTATGGAACAATCTTTTTGATAACAAATCTTTGTGCTTAGTTTGTTCGTGATTATGGCCAAAGAGTACTACCTGAGCTCCACTGTATGTAACTGTTCTATCCTTCCCTCCTTATTAGTTTAATACCATTAGTAACTTCTATAAAATTAATCATGTTTAAATGACTTAAATCCCATTAACACGTTCTTCTATAATCATGTCTTATCTGTTTTGGTTTCAAATTTCTTTTGCAGATTTAAAATCTTGTGGACATGTTGGAAGTGATTGTTTCCATACACAAGGCGTTCTTCGTGTGAGTTTAGGATGTTTTGTATCTTTCTTCGCATTCGCATTCCGCACCTCAATTAAAGACATACTCAGTACTTATATTGGCTACAGATTTCTTTACTGTACTTCCACTCCGCTCAAAAGAACTTCCTTAGCATTTAATTCAGATATTTTTCTTTGTAATGTTTGTGACGACATGTAAAACAAGAAAACTATATGATGTTGGCAATGCATGGCATTCTGGGTGGTGGGGATCAAAGCTGTTCGCATGTCTTGTATCAACGGTGATTCCACTCTTCTGCCCTTTGGATTATATTCATATATATGGTATGTTAATCTTAAAGTCGATCAAGAAACTTCTCTCAATCCCATATCATTTTCTTCTTGTGAAGTCTGATTCTTTATGCATCACTTGGAAACAAGACAGTAATTGACTCACTGCATTCATGTTGAATAATAGCTTTCTGTTTTTGTGTATCATTCTTCTATGCTTTTTTATTATTATTATTACTCAACAAGCTTATTCCTCTTTGCAGGTGAATTGGCTCATGTCGGTGCAGGGTAAGTTTTCAAAATCTTTGTCTAATGTCCCTACTCTCTAGAACATCTAGTAAAGTACATGTCGACATCTTCACAAACTATTTGTTAGCATAGACAGGACCATATGCTCAGTGCTTTCTTCTGACATGGAGGATGCTGGAGTAGTAGTGCATGTCTACTTTTCAAATTTGCTGCATTATTTGTTCTGCATTGGTTTTACCTGTATGTGTTGGCGTCTTCTCTAGATAAGAAATCATATGCAGTCAGTGTGATAACTATCCAAAACAATAATGACAGTCACTGATTGTCCGGGGAACATAGAAAAGAAAACAAAAGAGATCGAAGTTCAAAAATTTCGGATGGTTGCATCTGATACAGTAATTCTAATTTTGAAAGTGCAGGCATACATGTGTGGTAGAATAGAACGTGCACTCGTAAAATTTATTTGCATTTAATTACTATTCAACTCACTTGTCTTGTGATAACATATAAATAGTCCTTGCTTGTCATGAATCGACAGGATTTTTCTAGTTCTCCAGCTTGTAAGTGTGATCCAGTTTATTACATGGTGGAATAAGTACTGGATGCCTGATGAGCATAAGAAGCAGAGGTCTGACTTCTTATTAACCAGATTGCTCTCATCGGTCCATATTGTTTAAGAGCTGTCGTAATATCGGTTTACAGGAATATCTTCACTGGTTCATCTGACATGTGATTCACTACTTTTGAAATAAGGCAACTTTTCTGCATTACTTCCTTTAGTCAGAGATTTATTTGATCTTTTCTCATGTATTTTCTGGAGCTGCTCCCTTGGATTATTCATGTCTACATTATTTTACATTGGGTCAATGTGTGGAATTGCACTTATGTACTCATCATATGCCGTGAAAACCTCCTGTGCTGTCAACATTTTTTTCATCTTATGGACTGCAGTTCTGCTTATTGAAATGATGTCTATATCCCTACATTCCAAGGTATAATTATTACTAGTCACCGACTAATTTTTCCATTACACTGTTTCTTCCAGGTTCTGATAAAGTCGTATGCTTTTCTTGATGCAGGTAAACAGAGGTCTTTTATCTTCTGAGATCATGGCTTCATACATTGTAGTTAAGGCCAAATGTCAACTACCATATAACCTTATAATCTAAGTCAGCTTCGGCTGATGTATACTTTGCATAAATTATACTAACGATGAATCTTTGCTAAAAACTTCGTAAATATATCAGAAGGTTAGGAGTCCAAATGATTTCTTTGTTCATTTAGCATGTAAGGTCGTCCCTTAATGGTTTGATTTGAAATGATTTAATAGTTTAATATCTGAAACTTGGGTTACTTTTGTGGTAGATAGGGTCAAGAGACTTACACCACTTTAAAAATGGGACAATTACATAAAATATATACTAGATAAGGTCACTCCACAATTTTATCTCAAATAAGGTCACATGACATAAAACTTAAAACAGATAGAACCTTAAAATTTAATCTATTTACATATTTGTCATCGTATATAAACATAAGAATCTCTCTCTCTCTCTCTCTCCAAAATTCAGTCACAAAATTGTCATTTTCTACCCAAAACTCTAGCAGAGCAAATCCCTCTCCTCTCTCCTCTTCATTCGCAGCCCTCACTGCACACACCGCCGCCAAGAGAAGCGACTTCTCCTCCACTTAGAACCTCAGCTTTTGTCTCCTCAGCTTCCTCGACTCACAACAGTCTCACTCTCCTCTCGACCGCGTCTTCGTTACCCCCATTCACTGCGACGCCGCCCCCAAGCTCGCCGACCGGTACAACTCTCTCTCTCTCTCTCTCTCTCTCTCTCTCTCTCTCTCTCTCTGATCTATAGATTATTATCTGGATTGCTTTGATAAATCATGTGATTGCTGGATCTAGGGTCTATTTGTGTTGAAAATCAATGGTGTGTTTAGGTTGTTATACAGTAGTGTCTACGATAGTATGTGGTAGTGTGTATGTTAGTCTGTAGTAGTGTATACAGATTTGTGTGCTTTGGTTGTTATGCAGTAGTGTCTACGATAGTCTATGGTAGTGTAAATGTTAGTCGGTAGTAGTGTATACAGATTAGTGTACTTATGCAGTATTGTCTATGATAGTATATAATATTGTGTATGTTAGTCTGTAGTAGTGTATACATATTGGTGTGCTTTGATTGTTATGCAGTAGTGTCTACGATAGTCTGTGGTAGTGTGTATGTTAATCTGTAGTAGTGTATACAGATTGATGTGCTTATGCAGTAGTGTCTACGATAATCTGTGGTAGTGTGTATGTAAGTCTGTAGTAGTGTATACAAATTGATGTATTTTGGTTGTTATGCAGTAGTGTCTATGATAGTATGTTGTAGTGTGTATGTTAGTCTGTAGTAGTATATACAGATTGATGTGCTTTGGTTGTTAAGCAGTAGTGTTTACGATAGTCTGTGGTAGTGTGTATGTTAGTCTGTAGTAGTGTATACAGATTGATGTGTGTTAGAATATGCTTTGAATCAGGTTTTGTATGCAGGTAGCATACGGGGGTCTCGCTGTCTGTTCAGCGAATCGGGGTCTAGGGGTGAAGCGCCCTGGTGGGGGGTCGTGGGCAACGCCATCAACGCTAAACTCATCTGTTATGTTGGGCTTAGGTTTTCTATTTGGCCTACCATTCAAGAGTGTGTGTGTGTATATATATATATATATATCCTTTAGGTTATTAATCTAGTGTGGTGTTCTGTAATCTATAATCCGTTTTTCTCAAGGATAATAAAATTGTTCTCCTCTGCCCGTGGACGTACCTAACATATTGTTAGTGAACCATGTAAATCTGTGTTCTTTCTTACATTCGTTATAACAAATTGGCATTAGAGCCAAGATGTCTGGTTTGAATGTGAAGATCGAAAAATTCATGGGGAGGAACAGTTTTAGTTTATGGCAGATCAAGATGCGAGCCTTGTTAAAGCAACAAGGGTTGTGGGCGCCTCTGACGAAGAAGAAGGTAGGGGATCCCAAAACTGCTGAGATGGCCAGTCTGGAGGAGAATGCACACTTGGCAATTATGCTATGTCTTGCAGACGATATCATCACCGAGATCGCGGAGGAGGAAACTACATCCGGTTTGTGGTTGAAGCTTGAGAGTCTATACATGGCGAAATCTTTAACCAACAAGTTGCTTCTAAAGCAACGTCTGTTTAGTCTGCGAATGCAAAAAGGTGCACCTCTAAGAGATCACTTAGATTAGTTAAACACAATTCTATTAGAGTTGTGTAATAGCGATGTTAAAATCGAGGATGAGGATACTGCTTTAATTCTGTTGGTATCTTTACCATTATCGTATGAGAATTTTATGCAATCTTTTATTGTTGGGAGAGATACTGTGACTTTGGAGGAGGTTATATCATCTCTTCATACCAGAGAGCTGCGTCATAAGGCGACTGGTATATGTACAGATAACTAGGTTGCTGGGTTAGTAGCCAATGGAAGTAAGGGACATGGAAACTCGGAGAAGAAGAAATTCTAGAAACCAGGTTCTAAGGGTCCTAAACCCAATGATGTCTGTAACTACTGTAAAGAGAATGGACATTGGAAAAGGGAATGTCCAAAGAAGAAGCAGCAGGGGAAATCATCAGGTACTGCTGCTGTAGCAGAAGATGACACCAATTCGGAAGAGGATACTGCCCTGGTTGCTGATGAACATACACATCACACTGATGTGTGGATTTTAGATTCCGGGGGGTCTTATCATATATGTCCGCGTAGGGAGTGGTTCACTACCTATAAGCAGGTAAATGGAGGCAATGTTTCTATGGCTAACAGTTTTGTCTGCGAGGTGGTTGGAATAGGCTCGATTAAAATACAGACACATGATGGTAAATTCTATACATTGAACTATGTTAGGCATGTTCCACGCATGTCAAAGAATCTGATATCACTGAGCTATTTGGACAATAAGGGTTTCAGTTTCAAAGGTGAATGTGGAGTTCTACGTGTCTGCCAGAGTTCTAATATAGTATTGAAAGGTGTCAAGCAAGGTACTTTGTATATTCTGCAAGGTTCTACGCTGTCAGGTTTTGCTGTTGTTGCATCATTGGAGGTTCACAAGGATGATATGACCAAGTTATGACACATGAGACTCGGTCACATGAGTGAAAGAGGGATGCAAATTCTGTCAAAAGGGGATCTTCCTGGTAGCCACAAGGTCAAGGACCTTGGATTTTGTGAACATTGTGTCTTCGGAAAATTACATCGCAGTAAGTTTCCTAAAGCAATTCACAAAATAAAAGGCATACTTGATTAGATTCATTCTGACTATTAGGTTCCTTCTCGCGTTGAGTCTTTAGGAGGTCACAGATACTTTGTGTCAATGATTGATGATTTCTCAAGAATGACTTGGATGATTATGATGAAGCATAAAAGTGACGCTTTTAAGAATTTCAAGCAGTGAAAGGCGTTAGTTGAAAATCAAATAAGGAAGAAGATCAAAGGCTGCGAACTGATAATAGTCTGGAATTATGTTGGTCTGAGTTTAATGAGTTCTGCAAGAATGAAAGGATTTTTAGACATCATACAGTCAGGAATACACCACAGCAAAATAGTGTGGCAGAATGTATGAATCAGACACTTCTGGAAAGAGCGAGGTGCATGCTTTCTAATGCTGGTCTAGAAAGAAGGTTTTGGGCAGAAGCGGTTAGTATAACATGTTATCTGATAAATCATGGACCTCACACAGGTATACATCTTAAAACCCCTTTATGAGGTGTGGTTTGATAAGTCTGCTGATTACTCAAATCTGAAAGCTTTTGGTTGTACTGTTTATTATCGTGTAAGTGAGGGTAAATTAGAACCAAGAGCTAAAAAAGGAGTATTTGTAAGCTATGGGGATGGGGTTAAAGGGTACAAAATCTAGTCTCCATCCGAAAGAAGGGTTATACTTAGTAGAAATGTAGTTTTTGATGAAAATTCTATGTTTAACCCTTCTGTGAAGTCTATTGTTGTATCAGAAAAATGGTAGTGTTGAGAAACATGTGGAGGAGCAAGACACTCAAGATGAGAGTGAATCACAGCAAGAAGAACAACATCAATACTCACATTCAGAAATAGAGTCACTAGTAGTTAACCAGCACAATTTCGCTCTTGATCGACCTAGGAGAGCAAACTTTGGTTAGCCTCCCATGCACGAGGTATGGTTTTGAGGACATGGTGGCGTATGCACTATAGGTTGCTGAAGAGGTGAATCCCCATGAGCCATCCACCTACAAGGAAGTAGTTACATGTATAGAGTCTACCCAATGACTTGCTGTAATGGGAGATGAGATGGAGTCACTTTACAAGAATCAGACTTGGGAATTGGCCAAACGACCTTAGGAGAGAAAAGTTATCACTTGCAAATGGATTTTCAAGAAGAATGAAGGGTTGTCACCTGCTGAGGGTATCAAGTATAAAGCTCGGTAGTTGCAAGAGGGTTTCATCATAAAGAAGGTGTAGACTACAATGAGATTTTCTCGCCAGTGGTCAGACATACTTCTATCAGGGTGCTGCTAGCCATAGTTGCATATCAGAATCTGGAGCTCGAACAACTAGATGTGAAGACAGCTTTTCTACATGGAGAGTTGGATTAGGAGATATATATGACTTAGCCAGAGGGTTTCCAAGTTCCTGAAAAAAAAGATTATGTTTGCAGGTTGAAGAAATCTTTATATGGACTAAAACAGTCACCGAGGCAGTGGTACAAGAGGTTTGATAGCTATATGATAGAGATTGGCTACACGAGGAGTCTGTATGATTGTTGTGTCTACTACAACAAGGTAACAAATGGTTCTTTCATTTATTTGGTCCTCTATGTAGATGATATGTTGATAGCTGCAGAAAACAAGTCAAATATTCAGAAGTTGAAGGGTCTTCTTAGTGCTGAGTTTGAGATGAAGGATTTGGGTGCAGCTCGAAAAATTCTAGGAATGAAGATTTACAGAGATAGAATTCAAAAGAGGCTTTTCCTATCACATAAGGATTAATTCAGAAGGTACTATCACTACCACATTTTAACCCATTGCCGGCGATTTAAAAATCGCCGGCAATGTTTTTTATCATTACCGACGATTTTTCCCCCAAAAATCGCCGGCAATGTTTTTTTTTTTTTTTTAACATTACCGGCGACTTACATTTAAGTCGCCGGCAATGTTCCGCCGGTAATTAAAAAAAAAAGACATTGCCGGCGAGTTAAATGTAAGTCGCCGGCAATGTCTTTTTTTTTTTTTTTTAATTACCGGCGGAACATTGCCGGCGATTTGCCGGAAAAATCGCCGGCAATGATTAAAAAAAAAAGACATTACCGGCGATTTTTGGGGAAAAAATCGCCGGTAATGATAAAAAACATTGCCGGCGATTTAAAAATCGCCGGCAATGGGTTAAAATGTGGTAGTGTATCTAGATTTGGCATGTCTACAGCAAAACCTATAGATACTCCAAGTGTTGCAAACATTTATTTGTCTACTGCGTTTGCACCTAAATCTGCTAAGGAGAAGGAGAACATGTCTTGAGTTCCCTATGCTAGTGCAGTAGGAAGTTTGATGTATGTTATTGTCTGCACTAGACCTGATTTGCACATGCTATCAGTGTTGTTAGTAGGTTTATGGGTGAGCCTGGCAAGGAGCATTGGCAAGTTGTGAAGATGATTTTTTGTTATCTTAAAGGTCTCATTTATGGAGGTGATACACAGTGTTTAATAACAGGTTATTCAGAATCTGATTATGCTGGAGATGTTGACAGTTGAAGATCTATAACTGGTTATGTTTTCACTCTTGGTGGTTCTGTTGTTAGTTGGAAAGCTACTTTGCAACCTACAGTGACTTTGTCTACTACAGAAGCAGAGTATATGACATTAACAGAAGCAGCCAAAGAGGAAATCTGGTTGAAAGGACTGGTTAGTGATTTTGGTCTACATTACGATCAGGCTATAATGTATTGTGATAGTCTGAGTGCAATCTGTTTAGACAATGATCAAATTCATCATGAGAGGACTAAACACATCGATATCATGTATCATTTTCTAAGAAGTGAGAAGAGGATTAAGGTGAACAAAGTGGGTACTGTTGATAATCCAGTTGACATGTTCACCAAGTCAGTTCCACAGAGCAAGTTCCAACATTGTTTGGACTTGCTAAATGTTAGAAGTTGTTAGTTTCATTTGGGGGGCAACATCTCAGGCAGAGGAGTTAGTCGTACATCTGGCACTATTATGGTGCATCTGGTACATCTGGTTATTTGTGAGAGGATTCAAGTTAAGATGAAGATTTGTTAGAATATGCGTTGAATCAGGTTTGTATGCCGGTAGCATACGGGGGTCACGGTGCCCGGTCAGCGAGTCGAGGTCCAGGGGTGATGCGCCCTGGTGGGAGGTCGTGGGCAACGCCGGGCCCCGAAGCTAAACTCATCTGTTATGTTGGGCTTATGTTTTCTGTTGGACCTATCATTCGGAGGTATATATATATCCTTTAGATTATTAATCTAGTGTGGTGTTCTGTAATCTGTAATCCATTTTCCTCAAGGATAATAAAACTGTTCTTCTCTGCCCGTGGACGTAGCTAACATATCGTTAATAAACCACATTAATCTGTGTTCTTTCTTACATTCATTATAACACCTTGTTTTAAAAATGCATGTATGTTTATTTCAATCCGCGGTATATGAACATAACTATCACCCGAAACAATCAGGTTGAGCATTGATGTTGACTGGGCTAGTACATGGGTGAAAATTGTCAATGAGTGGTTTGCCGCCTCTATTTATTGCAAGTGAAGTTGCACATATGGATTCCTCTTTGGTTTGCTGAATGAGAAGCAAAGTAGATAAGTTACATCACCAATTCAACATATTAACTCATTTTAATTTTTCATGAAAAAAAGCATCGCCAGAACTACAATCGTTAAGAAACTTTTCAGTTAACTCGAAAGATGTCTGGTTTATAACTTTTGTAGTTTTGTTTGATGAAGTTATTAAATAAGTGTCCTGATAATCCCTTTTTTTTCCCCCTGGGTCTTCCAAATCTGTGCAGTATGGACATTGTTTTCCCCAGTTCTAAGAGAATCCAAAGTCATGGATCATGAAGAACCTGATCAGGAGATTTGTAGCTCCATGTGCCATGATTTTTGAACACAGTGTCGTTTATCTTCACTGTAAATTGTGATCATTATTCTTTGTGTATCTATAGTTTTTTAGTTTCTTTGTGTTTAGTTGGATCACATCTCAGTCACAGATATAATCACTATATTGAGTATCAAGTCAACTGGCTAGTTATCTAGCTATGGAACGGTACTTCAGTCCTTTTTTCTTTCATTAGCTATAAGAGTTGGTTTAGTTGTACCCAATGCACTATGGAGTAAAGCTGCCACACTTCTAGTTCTATTTCTTTGCTAAAAACAACATTAATTAGCATAAATAAGATACCAAAATATTAAGTCGATCAATTGTCTTTGAAAATTTGGATTCAAATCAGTTGTCAGTCAAACACATACATCACCTCCAACCATTTGCAGCTGACTAAACTTTCCCAAAGCAGAATGATGCACATCCTCACTTCATAACTCCATCTCTTATACTCGATCTCTTCATATAAAAGCAGGATCCCTTACACAATTGGAAAAACACTTTCATTCTTCAAATCCTCAAAAACTAACCATTGAGAGCTACAAAAGTTCCAAGTTCAAAATGGCCAAGCAATCATGCATGACATTATTGGGGGCAGCATGACATTGACCACGCACTACTGGTCAATGCAGTAGTTGACCCATCCCAGGCCAGTGGACATGAAGCAATTCTTGAGATGTACATGCATGGCATTATTGGGGGCAGCAGTCCCACAGCTAGGCCTATAACTGGCCTACTAGGCAATATCTATGGAGGTCAAGTCCCCTTTGCAAAGCCTATAGGGTTCCTTCCTCCGCAAGGCGGTGTTGCCATCCCTAATGCGAACGGTGCCCTCCCTTCTGTCAATGGCATCTATTAAGGAAAGAATCACTAGTTAGTACCCTGATATTATGTAATCACTGTCATTGATCTTCTTACTTAGAATAGCTCCTAGAATAGTGGATCGTATTGTATGTAAGCTGTATATATGCACTGTAATCTCTTGCTGCAATGTATAGAAAAACATTCACAATTCTCTTTAGCATCAATGGGATCCCTCTTGGAACCGTCTTGTCCGGCACCACGTTCTCAGGTAAGCCCATTGGCCAGGTCCAGATCCAGCTGGGCCCTGACGGTCTGGGCCCTGACGGTCTGGGCCTGGGCTTTGGCACCATCACCATCATTGATGATATTTTGACCACAGCACCTGAGCTGGAGTCACAGACTATTGGGAAGGCACAGGGGGTTTATGTGGCTAGCTCAGCAGATGGGTCAAGACAGATGATGACATTCACTGCTGTGATTGAAGGAGGTGAGTATGGTGATAGTCTGAATTTCTATGGAGTGTTCAAGATTGGTAGCCCAATGTCACATTTGTCTGTGACTGGAGGGACTGGCAAGTTCAAGAATGCTTGTGGCTTTGCTGAGGTGAGGTCACTCATACCTGCTGGTCAGCATGTTACTGATGGGGCAGAAACCCTACTGAGGATCATCGTTCATCTAAGCTATTGATCGATGTTCATATCAGACGCCATGGAATTTTTAAGAATGTGGATGTGATCCTCCTCCTAATGCTCTTGGGATTCTTATTTTTCTTTTTCATAGTGGATTAATTCACAGATTTTGTTATCTGGGTAGTGTTTATTCTCACTTCTGGTATGCAATCTATGCATACATCATACACTTCTATAAATTTACCTGCTATGTTTTGGAGACAAGTAAAAGGAAAGTGGACCATATTAATGTGATGACCAATACCTGCAGTTGGGTTAGAATATTACAATGTGTTCATAAAGTGTAGGACTATAGGTTAACTGATCAAGTAACAGTCCTAATTCACGAAAGCATGTGATCCAAACGAAAAGACTGGTGATTTAGAAGTTTAGACTGTTTTCATCAACCACATATTTGCTGCTGGAAATTAGAAAAGAACATTTCTTCCAAGGTGCAGAGCAGACTATCAATTAGCAGAATCGTCTCCTCGCTGGAAAGTATCAAACTTGAGCATATAGCAGCAAAAAATGTTCTTAGTCTTCATTATATGGAGTTTCCGGTTAAATTTCATCGAGTTTCCAATTGCCTCCTGCCCTCATGTAGGTGCTTACAGATTGAAAAGTTTCCTAGCTTTGACACGTATTATCAATTTAACAAGTGCAAAGCACTTTTTGAGCCTCCAAGTTACAGGGTGTACGTATGATTAATCAATTGACACATTTTGGAAAGCTCAACTTACTTCCGTTGTTTCACTGCAAAGATAAGAGTACACGAATAAGAATAAGATTTTCTCCTAGACAGAAAAGGAATGAACTGTAGATGTACCAAATAGGTAGAACTGAGAATAGTAGACACCAGACGGATAAGTTGGAAGAGATTACAAAAAAAGGTAGATTGAAGTGAATTAATGGAGAGGGTGGAAGCTTTAAACAAGAAGCAATCACAAATTTGTAATGGACTTCTGAAGAGTAACTTGGAATTCTGCATTCAAAATATTTTACTGGTGAGACAGCAAAAGTTACTAGACAGGTGGAGAACTGGAGAGAAGACTACGTAGTATTGAACATTCACCAAACTTTGGGGATATGATGTGTTTCGCTGGTTTATCACAAAAATTTCAGTGGTACAAACAAACCCACTTCTAACATATTTGTAACCAATACCTAATGCACCTGAACCAAAATTTGAAACAACTGTTACAAATAATACAAATCCAACAACTTCACCTCCTGAGTTTTGAGTGCAGTCAACCACTCCATGTGGCTCCTCTATATCGAGAGCAATGCTCCTTGCAAATAAGCATGCGGCAACAAACTTCAGTATTCAATTCTTAAGCTTCAGATAAAAATCCTTCAAGATGTCGAAACTGACACTTTCATCTCTTTTCATGGTGATGCTGATTGCAAACGTGCACAGAGCAATAGCAGTTGGTCCTGCTGCAGATGGCCAAGGAACGGTTCTTGAATTATACATGCATGACATTCTTGGCGGCAGTAGCCCTACAGCTAGACCGATCACCGGCTTGCTAGGTAACATCTACAGTAGTCAAGTCCCCTTGCCAAGCCGATAGGGTTCTTACCCCCAAGCAATGGAGTGGCTGTTCCCAATGCCAATGGTGCAATACCAACTGTAAATGGTGCCACCGGTCTCCCCCTAGGAACTGGCTTATCAGGTACAGCTTTTGCAGGAAATACAGATAATCAGAACCAGAATGGCGTCGCAACCCAACTAGCAGCAGATGGATTGGGACTTGGATTCGGGACCATCACCGTCATTGACGACATACTCACCTCTAGCCCAGATTTGGGTTCACAATCACTTGGAAAAGCTCAAGGTATTTATATGGCAAGCTCAGCAGATGGCTCACGACAGCTGATGGCATTTACAGCTATGATGGAAGGAGGGGAGTATAATGACAATCTCAACTTCTTCGGAGTGTACAAGATTGGAAGTACTATGTCACAGTTGTCAGTTACTGGTGGAACAGGTAAGTTTAAGAATGCTAATGGGGTTGCAGAGCTTCGACCACTGATCCCTCCAGGCCAACATGCAACAGATGGTGCAGAGACGTTGCTGAGAGTTACTGTCCACTTGAACTACTAGAATGTCTGGTCTGTTTCGAATTTTACAGTGTGGCATTGCA
Source organism: Geum urbanum (assembly GCA_946800695.1). Classification (NCBI taxonomy): domain Eukaryota; kingdom Viridiplantae; phylum Streptophyta; class Magnoliopsida; order Rosales; family Rosaceae; genus Geum; species Geum urbanum. The sequence goes on from OX327012.1 coordinate 5,502,036, forward strand.
TTGGCATAAGCATTGTGTGGAGTTATATCTCAGTTGTAATTGTGTCTCTTGTATTTAAAGTGTTGTGATCAAATGCGGTATTGCCAAATTAAAGGCAGGAACAAAATCAAGCTAGAATCTCCTAAAATCATAATCATACAAAATGTCACAGAACATACCCATAACTGCAGCATGAAAGGTAAACACCAGCGCCAAACACATGCTAGTAAGAATTGTGTGAAAGTCTAACATGTTGTTTACATCAATAAGCACTCTTAAATCATTAAAAACCAATCCTATCGATCATACTTTAAAAAAAAAACACTGTATACTGTAGTTCACACCACAGAAATGGCTTCTCATCTTTCAAGAAAAGGTGGAGATCCTAACATGAGAAAGCACACACTCTTCGTCCAACAACGAAGCAGGACCATTCGCCAGCTTCATCCCCACCTCCCCGGCAACCCCAAACACCGACAGTGCCGCAGCTGTAGCTTCCAGAACATGCTCTCTATCCACAGCAACAAACGCGGCAATGAGCGTAGTCACCGAACACCCTGTTGCTGTAATCTTTGTCATCATAGGAACCCCATTGTGAGCTCCCACAACTCTTTCCCCATCCGTCACAACACCCACCGCACCACTGGCTCGAGCCAACGTCTTCGCCGACTCCACCGCCTCTATGGACTCATGGCAACTGTCCACACCCTAAAACACAAAACACTAATGTCCTCTTGTATTATCAGCTAAAGACATGATATTAAACATTTTAATTTAAATTGAACAACATGAGAGTAATTTGAAGACTAAACTTTTATGGCGGGTCCCACGGCGGCGCCGGAGAGGGTGCCGACGTTGAGGCAGAGCGCATGGGCGCGTGGAGAGAATTCGGGGAGTTCTTGGAGAGTGTGAACCATGGCGGGAGAGGCACCGGCGGAGAGAAGAGTGTTGGCCTCCATGGAGACGAAATTGGTGATGCATTGGATTAGAGGGGACTGGGATCGGACTAAGCTCAGAGGGTTGCTGCTTCTTCCTTGGAGTTGGACTCGGACTCTATGGCTCCCTTTCGGCTCGAGGACTTAGATGACACTAAGGGAATTATTTCTGTTGATAGAAGGAAGCTAATCACTTCCGTACGTGTCATCGATCGCCATTCACCAAAGCACCAATGACACCCAAGTAGGTAAGCCTCGAGTACGAAAGGTGAATGTATATTAATTAGTTGACATTTAGTAGTGTTAACAAAATACACAAATTAGTAAAAATTAATTAAAAATATCGAAGGCTTTGATCTACTAATTTCAATGGAAATCAGATAGTCTCATGCTTTTGTATATTATAGTTTTTTACTGAGGATGACATCCTTGTCACCTATCTCGAGACAGTCTGTTCTTGTCCTAGATACTTATATCTGCTTGAAACTTGTTTCTACTCTTTCCATTATTTTAAAAAGGCTTTTATTTAGGACAAATTTGTTGTGACTTGATGCCCAAGAAGTTTTCCTTCAAAATCAGAAAAGTGTTCTTTGCAACCCATGACCTTATTTCCTTGGGTGTTGAGAAAGGAAACCAGCTAGCTTCTTTATGATACACAACTCAACACTTTAGTTGGTTACCTAGTCTTCTAGGAAAGAGTTTATTACCGTTCATTAGGGCATGCTCTATTTTGAGTAAGTTGAAGAAAGCTCTTTTACCTTTCTTTTGAACTTAGTCATGTCTGAGGAAAGTTTTGGTTTGTCTTTTCTTTTTGGCCTGAGCATTCACTTGTCACATCTTGTCACTTGCCAATAGACAAATGTCTAAGGTCTGTTATGGATCATTGCTTATGTTGTTGCTCTCATAGCAGACTCCATCAGCATATATAAGGACAGCTGGGTAGCCTTGGCTCCTTGGTTGAGTTAGTGAGTTCTTGTGCATTTTTCTAAAATGAGTTAGACTCTTTTGTTCTCTCTAAGCTTTCCCTTCTACTGCATGTAAGCCTTAGAGTATTGTACAAACAAGTTTTCATTCAAACACATATGCATCTTGCACACCATTGAGATTAGTTTGGTAGTGCTCAACCCGAGAAGCAGCTCATGAAGAATTAGTTTACAAATAGTTAAGTTCTAAAATGAGGCTTCTGAAAACCTTTCATTTGTAAACACTTAGAGACAAAAGAGAGTGTAGCTCTGTAGAACTAGTAGACAGACTGGTTAGGATAGCATAAGGGTTATGTATCCCCAAAGTACAAGTGTCTTTTAAAAGAGTGTTGTTCATAGTAGAAAGGTTTATCTCTTAAGAGTTAGATGCACGCAGTTTTTCTCCTTGATTACAGGGTTTCTGCGTTAAAGAAAAATATCCTCGTGTTGTTCTTTACTTATCGCTTTTACTTTTTCATTACTCGTATATTTGTTAATCGGGATAGTTCACTACTTAGCTATCCCCGAGAACAAACTTAAGCGAAAAAGTTAACAAGGGCCTATTCATCCCCCCCCCCCCCCCGGACCTTTAAGTGATATCAAATCGGCCATTAGCTCTCGCTAGTAAGATTGACACGGTTCTTCTTCCGCATAGAACCTTAAGAGCGAAGAACCTTAATCAACTCCTAAGACGGATGAATCTCTTACGACGTCTAACACAAATAAGAGGTGAATAGGGTCCCATCCCAAATAACGAGAGATATGTAAAAAGCAGGTCCGATTACGCCTAATGGAGATCTGATTTAAACGACCAGGTACAACATCACATTTGACACATGAGGATCTTCTGAGGACCAGAGATGGAGCGTGAAAAAGGCTCTTCCATTAATGTCCTTCATTTTTTTTATGGAGATAATTTTTCACAATGGAAGATCATGATGAGTGCCTTCCTCTCATACCAAGATGAAGGAAGGCTGGTCACATCCCACGAAGCCGAAAGCAGAAGGCTCCCTTGTTCAAATCCTAAAACCAAAATCTGAATGGGATAAACTCGACAAAGATCTGGCTAGAGCAAACATTAAATCTCTAAGTTGTCTCTTCAATGCCCTGTCCGAAGGAGAACGTCAGAGGATCATCCATTACCCTACTGCCAAAGAAGCATGGGACGTGCTTGTCAACACTCATGAAGGTAACTCTCTTGTTAAACAACAGAAACTTCAACGTCTTATTTTTGAGTTTTAAGGTTTGTCCATGAGTGAAAATTAGTCAATTGATGAATTCTATGGTCGCATTCTTAGCATCACTAATCAGTGTTGAAGTCTAGGAGAAGCTATTGAGTCTAAGAAGATTGTTAGAAAGTTCCTAAGTGCTTTGCCTCCTTTCTTTGATTCTAAGATGAATGTCATCGATGAAACTCCCGATCTAGATACTTATCCTTTAGAAGAGCTAGTTGGTAATTTGAAAACTTATGAGACACTTACGAAAAGAACAAAGAATGAAAAGTTTGTTGCTTTGAGTACGGTGAAAACCAAAGAGGAGAAGGGTTCGGAACATGTTGAGTACAATATTGATGAAATTGCTTTCCTGACTAAACAATTTGAAATATTTCTCAAAAACTCACAAAGGAAGCCTTATAACTCTAATCGAAACTTTTCAAAAGGGTCTAGTTCTAGGTTTTCTAAAGGCAAAGATTCTACTAAAGATCAAAATACCAAGTCTGCTTCTATCTCGAAGCAGGACAACATGTATTTTGAGTGCAATGATGTGGGACATAGAGCCGTTTACTATGCAAATAGAAAAAATAAGTCTCACAGAGTGCTTAAGGCAACCTGGAGTGATAGTGATTCCAATCCTACCTCTGAATCTGAAAAAGAAGAAGATGAGAATGTTGCTCTTATAGCGTCAATCACATTAGATGAGTCCTACAAGGACAAGGATTCTGATGATGAGGGTCAAGATATGTATACCAAGTTATGTGTTGTGTCCAAGTCTATGCTCACTAAAATTGAGATTCTGACAAGTGAACTATCAAGAAGTAAGGAGGCACATGCTAGGATATAAGAAAAATATGTATCCCGAAAGGCAAAGTGAAAATCTGAAAAAGTTTCGGTTTGAGGATCAAGTGAACTCTCTCAAAGAGAAACTTGAGCATCAAACTGGTTTGGTGGAAGCTCTAACCTCAGAAAATCTGGCATTGGAAGAATCCCTAAGAGAAACCAAAGCTCAGTTTTCAAAATTCTCTATTGGTTTAGAAAAACTATCCCAACTGTGTGGGATGGGAAAAGTTGATAATAACAAGAAGGGCTTGGGCTTTGTGAATGGGGAAGGATCCAAGAAGTCAGAAAAAAATTGTGTTTGTCAAGAGTACTGATTCCATTTTGGGAAAGCCTCCTATGCAACCTGTGATCAAAAAGGTCGAAGCTCCTAAGACCCTTAGGTTTGCAAAGTCTCTCCCACCTAGGTGCTACCATTGTGGGAACACTGGGCATATTCGCAAGTTCTATTACAAACTACGAAGAAATCCTTCTCCTGCAAGAATCCCACAAAGCAGCGACCTACTTGCATCCTATTGGTGATGTTGTGTTCAATGATGGTGCCAAGGTAGAAATTATTGGAAGTGGGACAGTAGATACCCCTGGTCTCCCAAGCCTGAAGAATGTACTTCTAGTCAAGGGATTGGAGGTCTGTTTGTTAAGTATGAGTCAAATTATTGATGAGCATGAAACTATGACCTTTGATTGTCTCAAGTGTATTTCCCTTAATGGAAAGGGGAAGAGCATCATGAAAGGAGAAAGAATAAAGGACCATTGCTATTATGTCCGTGCCAATAAGAAGTTTCAACCGGAGCTGTGTTTTCAGTCTCTAGTACATGAGAGCCCTCTTGATCTCTGGCATAGGAGGATGTGTCACCTGAATCATTAAGATGTGGTGAAGCTATCTTCAAAAGAAAGTGCTCGAAGTTTTCCTAAACTTACCGGAAAGGCAACAGGTATGTGCAGAGATTGCAAGATGGGTAAGCTATCTCGATCTTCACATCCTGTTTTAAATGATAAACCTACTTCAAATGTGCTTGAGTTACTTCATCTTGATTTAGTAGGTCTAGTAGAACTGAAAGTGTGGCTGGAAAGAAATATGTGCTTGTTGTGGTTGATGGTTTCTCTAGGTTTACTTGGGTGATGTTTTTAAGTGATAAAACTCAAAGTCAAACTTTTGGAAAAAATTTTGAGCTTGCAAAATGAATTTCAAATGAGAAACTTTCTGAAAACAAACGCATTATTAGAATTCGGTTTGATCATGGAACTGGATTTGAAAACTCTTTTTTTGCTGAATATTGTCAAAAGTATGGTGTGCATCATGAGTTTTCTTCCCCCATTACTCCACGACAAAATGGGATATTTGAAAGGAAAAATAGATTTTTGGTTGAGATGGCAAGAGTGATGCTTAATTCAGCTAATTTACCTCACATGTTTTGGGCTGAAATAGTTTACAATGCTTGCTGTACTATCAACCGTGTGATACTTAGGCCAGGCACAAATAAGACACCATATGAACTATGGAATGGGAAGAAACCAAATGTCTCACACTTAAAAGCTTTTGGGAGTCCTTGTTTCATCTATAGAGATAGGGAATATTTGAAAAAATTTGATGCTAAGTGTGATCAAGGTATATTTTTGATTTATGCATTAAATAATCGTGCTTACCGTGTCTACAACAAAAGAACTTGCAAAATCGTAGAAACGGTAAATGTGGCTATCAATGATTCATTTGTGTGCTCTCACAACCATTCTTATATATCTGTGCAGAAAGAAGATACAAGCACTGGACCTGAGACGGCTCCCCCAGTTGTGGACACTCCCATAGATGAGCAAAACCCCGTTCTGGATGATGTATCCTCGGATACAGAATCTGACTCTGAAGGGTCCGGGATAGATCAGACTCTTCCTATCCAGAAGCCACATCACACTGGAAAGAGACCAGTTCAGAAGGATCATTCACCCTCTGATGTGATAGGTACAGTTGATGACCCAATAAAGACCAAGAGTAAGTCAAATAAATTTGTGAGGAACCTTGTGACTCTCAAAAGTCTCCTTAGTATTCATAGATTGGTCATCAATCATATTTCTTGTTATAGTTTGTGTCAACTATAGAACCTAAAAACATTAGGGATGCTCTTAAGGATTCATATTGGATAGTTGTTATGCAAGACGAATTGAATTAATTGGAGAAAAATAAAGTTTGACATCTTGTTCCTAGACCTAAGGATAAAAATGTTATTGATACAAAGTGGGTCTTTAAGAACAAAACTGATTAGAAGGGGATCATAACTAGAAACAAGGTTAGGCTAGTGGTCCAAGGTTATTCTCAAATAGAAGGTCTAGATTTCGATGAAAATTTTGCTCCTATAGCTAGGCTTGAATCTATTAGACTTCTCTTAGCCATTGTCTGTTTTCTTAAGTTTGATATTTTCCAAATGGATGTTAAAAGTGTTTTCTTAAATGGGATTTTAAAGGAAGAAGTGTTTATGGAACAGCCTCCGGGATTCAAGAGTTCCTTACGTCCCGACTTGTGTTCAAGCTTGATAAAGCTCTTTATAGGCTGAAACAAGCGCCTAGGGCTTAGTATGAAAAATTGTCTATCCATTTCACTGATCATGGATATATAAGAGGATCTATTGACAACATCATGTTTGTCAAGAGTACCTCTTAACATATGATTATAGCTCAAGTATATGTTGATGATGTGGTATTTGACTCCAATTCTCAAAAACTTGTTGAAGAGTTTGTCTTTCTAATGAAACAAGAATTTGAAATGAGCTTGTGTGGAAAGTTAAATTTTTTCCTTGGACTTCAAGTCCAGCATAGGGAGAATGGGTTGTTTATTTTGCAAGAAAAGTATGCGAAAGATTTGGTGAAAAAGTTTGGGATGGAATCATCTTCTACCATCCGCAATCCCATGGGCACTTCATGCAACATCAGTGCTGATATGGAAGGTATTGATGCAGATCAGACCCTCTACAGAAGCATGATTGGTAGCCTCTTCTACCTCACAGCTAGTAGGCCGGATATCTCCTACAGTGTAGGTGTTTGTGCTCGGTACCAAACTAATCCCAAAGAATCTCATGTGAAGGCAGTCAAACATATCATTCGATATGTTTCAGGTACAAGTAACTTTGGCATTTGTACATGACCAATACTAATACATAAATTATAGGTTACTCTGATTCGGATTGGGCTGAGGATGCCGCGGATAGGAAGAGCACATCAGGTAGATGTTTCTTTGTTGGGAACAACCTGGTCTCATGGCATAGCAAGAACTAGAATTGTGTATCCTTATCTACAGCTCAATCTGAATATATTGTTGCTGGTAGTTGTTGTACCTAACTACCCTGGATGAAGCACATGCTAAGTGATTACAGATTCCAACAAGGTATGCTATCCATGTTCTGTGATAACACATATGCCATAAATATTTCAAAAAATCCTGTGTTGCACTATACAAAAAGCATATAGAGATTAGATATCATTTTATTCAAAATTTGGTAGAAGAAAATCAGCTTGAATTGACTTTTATACCAATTGAGCAACAATTAGCTGATTTGTTTACAAAGTCTTTGGACAACCTACGTTTTGAAAGTCTTAGAAAGGCTATTAGTGTGTGTAACATTACATGATCTCTCACTCTCATTTTTTCTTGTTCAGTTTCTGTTCTTGTTTGCTTTATTAATAATAAAAAAATATATAAAAATAACAACAACAAAAGTTGGAACTGTGTAGTCTGGGATATGAACATACGTTTATATCCTCAGGATTGTTTTTGAACTTGACCTAAGCTTTGTGTCCATATTTCATTCCTCTTTGTCTGATTTGCTGTATTTCTCACTTGACTGTATGCATCTGTGCCTTAATGTCTTTATTGTTTGTGGTCTTAATCATTTTTGGGACTATATAGACTTATTTGTCACAAAGGTGAACCTTGTGGGGTGTCCTAAGTTGAGCTAGAAAACTGAGATAAGATGTGTTGTTATGGAAATATCGTCTAAATTGTAAATTAATTGTCTCCAAAATGGTGAATGTGTGAAGTAATTTACGAGCTAGTCTTTCGCTAGGTGCACCTTTATAAAACCAGGGGGATCCCTGAGATGTATTCTATCCTTCGATGGGTTCATACTAGTTATCCGTCGAGTGTTCTTGATACACATATTACCTCTTCGAGCATGTTCTCAGAGAGTAATGATAACTACTTCGCTACATGGACCTATGAGGACGATTTCTCATATGGCAGAATTAAAGTGGCAGAATGCCTTGAACTAAAATGGTTACTGCCCAAAGAGTCAATTGTGACAAAGTCATTTAAAATGATTACTCTCTGGCGATACAAGGGTGGTTGTGACAAAGTGTCACATGGTTACTCTCTTTATCTCATCTCACTTGATGCACTGACTTATCCCTTAGGTTAAACTTTACACACACACACACGTCTTGTGTTTCCAAGAACTGATTATTAGGACCATGACAATGATGTTCTCTTTACAATCATATTCTCATGTGTCAAATTTGGGCCACCAAGATGTCTGAAAAGTTGGTGTCATGCTTTGTGAGTCTATGCCTAAACTTTTCTGCTATGAGGATATGACTGCTCCTCTCTATCCCAGGATTTGTCCTGTCAATTCTACTATCGGTTCTTGTGTTTTCTCTCTTTATATTTAATCCATATACTCTGTGAGGGGGAGATTTCCATGTTTTGGTATATGCATTGGTACCAGGTTTGTTTTGAATTAGGTTGTCAAAAGTTCTTGCAAAATTTTCATGTCTTTTGTACAAAAGCTGATTCTTGACCTATTGTGAATCCCAAGTTCTTTGGCTGGACATGTGCCTGCATATCCAGTAGGTTATTGTTTGGGCTCACATGTGGGCTTTAGATTTTTTTTTTAATCTGGTCATACCTATCCAGACATGTGCTAGGTTATATTTTTGCCATTTGGTCTCTGGAGGAAGTTGGCTTTTTGTAACTGCCTTGGAACTATTTTGAATTGTTTATGTTTTAGTGGGAACGATATCCTAGGCTCACTCTCTCTTCCGCTTCCTATAACTCTACATGCCATGATCACTTCCATTTACCACTTCACCACGACTTTAACTTCCTTCTTCATTTCTTAACCACATGTTTTCATGGAACTAGCCTCTTCCTCTTCGTCACCTGCTCTTAACTCTGAAACCTTCATTCTTCCTTTCATTGACATTCTCGTTCGACCTCTTACTTCTGCACCAACACCACCTTCTAACACTGTCATGGACTCATCACCCTCTCAACCACCTCATGTGACTTCTCCTAAGTCCAAACCCTCCCCACCTTCACCACTTGTGACTTACCCAAAGTCAAAACCCTCATCGTCGCCACGCTCTGATCCTGTTGTTCCCTCTACCGTCACCCCAACGGCTCTGACCACCACTAAGACTTCTACTCCAGCTCCTTCTACACCCATGGCTACCTACAAGCGCAAGAGTGCCTCTTTGATCAAGCCTCAACCTCTCAAGAAACCTCGGGTTGCTTCGACCACCTCTATGATGTCAACCTTTTCCTCCTCTCTTTAGGATCTGGGATCTGCTATCCCTACCTTCACTCCCATTTCTCCGAGACGTGACATACCTGTGTGATCCCCCTCTGCATATTTTGGGAAACACAAGGCTTCTGTTACTCGTACTCTCGATTCCTCTTCTGAGTCTGGCTCAGCTTCTGATTCAGATCCGTCTTATCACTTCGATTTTGAAAATGAGCTATCTCCGCCTCCTCTGAAACGGGTCACCTGTGCCGCCACTGGTGTCACCGTCAAATCCACTCTGGTTCCCAAGACTACCTCTACCTCTCGTCCTCCACCACCGTCTCCACGTAAGGCCTCCTTCGTCAAGGGAAAGACTCCCTCTGTTGGGTCCAGGACCAAGCTTCCTCCCAAAAAACATCTGGGTGAGCATCCCCATCTCTCTCCTCATGATCATTTCTTCTCGGATGAAGCATTTGATGTGTTTGGATATGTCACCATCAATCGACCCATTGTGGGAGAAAAGCCATTTTATTTTCGCTTGCTTCACCCATAATTTCATGCCTTGGTGTCTGAATTGGGATGGGTCACTGCCTTGCAATCCCTGCCTTGCTATAATCGTACTTTGGTACAGAGTTCTACGCAAGCTTCCCTTTGGACACCTCAGACAAGGTTAAGATGCGCTCCAAAGATCCCATTATCATTTTTGTTCATAATATTATTGTCAATGTCTCCCCTACTCGGATTCGATCCCTCTTATCTCTCCTGACTACCCAGGATTCTAGGTTGGCTCAGGTTCAAGAGTTTCTCTCTGCCCAGTCTATTGTTGTTCTTGCTACTTGGCTATATACTTCTAATCTCAAGGACCCTGTTGGTGCCTCCCATCTATCTAGCAAATGCATGACGGAATGGTTCAAGGGACTTGGTTTTCTGGTTCGGTCGCTTCTTGCTCCTACCTCCCAAACCAGTAAAATTCCCAAGAAACAAGCTGCCCTCGTTGCTTATCTCAGTCAGAGTCCTCCCATGCCTCTTTTTCCTGCTGAATACTTCATATATCAGGCTATTTGGACTACTGGGGTCAAACATCGTGAGTTTGTCACAAAATCTTTGGTGTTCCCTTCCTTTGTCACTATGTTGTACTCTGTTGCTGGCATACCTCTATGGAAAGATGATGTGATGGGTCCTAAGCGTGCACCTGTGGATTTTGTTACTATTGCCAAATCAGCTTACCAGTTAAATGAATATGTTGAGCCTATGAAATACACCTTCCTCGAGAAGGATCTTCACAACATGTTTTTGGCTGCCGTCACTAAGCTCAAGGGCCACATGGTCACTTAGTTTGAGGCTGTAAAGACCGAGATCTTCTCTTTATTCTCCAGTCAGCGCGGTTCCCCTCCAGTTGCTCGGGATGCGACGATAACCTCCCATCACAGTTTCCGCTCCTCATTTGGCAGCAAGGGTGCATCCTCTGAGAGGGAGTCTGGCAAGTGGGTGTCGATGAAGATGATGATGAGGATCACCTTGATGGCTCTAGCTATGCCATCTAACTTTGTGTTTTCAGTTGATGCTTTAAGGCAGTAGGATATCTATTTTGGTTGCCTTCATCTCTTGTTTGTGTATCCATTGACACGTTTTTGTAGTTTTGTTCCCTTTGTCATTCCTAGACAAAAAAAGGGAGAACTAGGACCAGTTTTGCACTGGTAGTTGTCTGTTGTAACCTGCAGTTTGTACTGGTAGTTGTCTTAGGATGACATGTTATGTTCCTATCCCATGTTTTGGAATCTTCTTTGTTGTATTCACTTGATCTTGTGAGAACACGTGCATGTTATTGTCTTTGTGTCCATTATCTGATCATTGCTTGCTAGTGGTAAAAGGTGTGTTTTGTTAGGAATGTCAAAAAGGGAGATTGAAGGCATATTGATTAGTTGGCATTTCCTAGTGTTAATAGAACACACAAATTAGTGAAGATCAACTAAGAAGATTGAAGACTTTGACCTATTAATCTCAATGGAAATCAGGTAGTCTCATGCTTTTGCATATCATGGCTTTTCACTGAGGATGACATCCTTGCCACCTATCTCGAGTTAGTCTATTCTTGTCCTAGATACTTGTATCTGCTTGAAGCTCGTTTCTACTCTTTCCATTATTTAAAAAAAGGCTTTTATTTATGACATATTTGTTGTGACTTAGTGCCCAAGAAGTTTTCCTTCAAAATCAGAAAAGTGTTCTTTACAACCCATGACCTTGTTTCCTTAGGTGCTGAGAAAGGAAACTAGTTAGCTTCTTTATGTTACACAACCCAACACTTCAGCTGGCCACCTAGTCTTCTAGGAAAGAGTTTCTTACCATTCATTAGGACATGCTCTATTTGAGTAAGTTGAAGAAAGCTCTTTTTGCCATTCTTTTGAACTTAGTCATGTCTGAGGAAAGTTTTGGTTTGTCTTTTCTTTTTGGCATAAGCATTCACTTGTCATATCTTGCCACTTGCCAATAGACAAACTGTGACGACCCGAACCGGAATTGGAATAGTAATCGGCTTAATCTGTGAGTTTTACGAGTAATTGAGGTTTATCGTAATTAATTGGATATGCAACTTCGTTCACGACTTAATTTTCGGACACGAATTTGATTTGAGTTTGTTCGTGGGAAATGTAGAGAATTTGATTTCGAGTCCGTAGGAGTTTTCCGAGGATTTTTCGGATAATCGAGGAATATAAAAAGAATATTTGAAATTATCGCCGAGTTAGTCGTGTTTATCTGTTTGAGTTTGAGTTATCCGAATTGTGGATAAAGTTGATTCGCGACGTATAATTTGTGATGACCCAGAACAGAATTAGCAGTGTAATTAGCTTAGTCCATGAGGTTATGCGTAATTATAGATTTCCGACAGATAATTGAATCGTCAGACTTGATCACGACTTAATTATTGGCCGAGAATTTGAGTTGAGTCTCTTCTCGAGAGTCGTTGTACGGGTGATTTCGAGTTCGTGGGCGGTTCCGGATCATTATTTGGACGACCGAGGAATAAAATATGAATATTTGAAGTTTCGACATAATCGGTTTTAAATGACAGCCTTCTTAGCGACTAAATTACCGGACGAGAATATGATTTCGGCTTCTTTCACGGAAGATGTAGAGAATTTAATTTCGAACTTGTGGGAACTTCCGAAGGATTTTTCCGAGTTGCGAGGATTAAGTTACGAATATTTACGATCGTGGATTATTTAATCGGATAAGTATGTATTGGGTTGAACCGTTGACTTTTTATTGGATTTTTCGAAGTGTTTGACTTCGGGTGGTAATTGAAGAACATGTCGAGTTGAGTTTGTTGCCGCGAGAATTATCAAAATCGGAATTACGACGCGAAAGTTACGTGTGTTTGAAGTTTGTCGTGAAATTAATTAAGGGGATTTCCTAAAATAACAAGTATTTAATGAGGGGTTTCCTCTTTTGGCAAGTCAAAGCTTGCATTGAAGGTTGTTGACCGAGTCAACCCAGTTGTGGGAGGAGGAGTTCGACAGTGCGACGTGCTCCACAGCGGCGAGCGCCGTCCGGCCACCTCCGGCCTCAGCTCCGGTCTCTTTCTCTTCGCCTTGATCTCCCCTTGACGTTTCCGGTCACCTTTCACGGCGTGGGACGCCGGAGGTGTGTGGTTTTCCGGCCAAAGTTTGGATAATTTTGGGGATTTTGGTTTATTCCGATTCCGGCCAAGTTGAGCTACAAATTGTAGTGGGCTTTGAAGCTCTCCTCTCCACGAATCTAACCATGTAGGTATGGAGTTTCAATTTGATTTGTGCTTGGAGAATTCATGGATTGAAATTTGTGTGATAATTCAGTTTTGCTTGAAATTGAACTAGTTAGAGTCAAAATTGGACTTCGGTGTAGTTATGGAAGTTGCTTGTTGGGTGATTTTGAGTGGAATAGGTGTTGCTCCGCAGGGAAATTTTATAGTTGGTGGCGGCGCCACCGCCGGCGGCGGTCAACGGTGGTCAAAGGTTAACTTTTCGGGGTTTTCGACAAGTTGCATGTCGTTTCGCTCGGAATCGCGCCCCGATCGCAGTGGTGAGGTTTGTTTCTCGATTTAAGCGTCTGAAATTATATCGAGGTTTTGAAGTGTGATTATCGAATTTTCGACAATTCGTCGTAATTGAATTATGTGTTTCCGAGAATGGTTGTTTCTCGTGATTTGATTCTAGGTATTGAGTTATGATTTTGAGAAATGAATTTTGTGATTATTCAGGGGTTCATGATCGTTCGTTGGCGAGGGATTTTCCGCCGGATCACGGGATTAACGCGAACTGCGTTACGCTAGTCTGTGAGTGGACATTTCTTTTCACGGATTGATTGCGAGTCTTTCATATATGATTTACGAACTTGAGCATGCAGTTTGATCATGATTTTTATGAGCATGTATTTTACGATAATATATATACGAATATACGTATACGAATATGCATACATATATATTATGTTTTATGCATGTGCATGGAAAAGATTTATGATTTGGTCTACACAGAGTACAGTCTCAGTTATCAGGGTTGTATCGATACACATTGGCTTCTCGGCTGATCCCCGAGTACGCTCCGGGGGGGGGGGGACAAATATCCTGACCCGAGGCCTTTCTGGCTAGGAATCACATGTGGGTCTGGGATCCCGTGATTCAAACTGTGTTATCGCGTGTGAGTCCATGAGTGACCCCGCGGTATTATGATGCATGCTCTATACGTGGGTTGGAGTCAGCGTCTCCTCATGTACCATTTGATTTTCATGCATTTGACTCGCATATGTTTTTATGACATATATTAATTGGCGAAAGACATTTATTTTCGTCCACTCACTCTAACAGTTTTCATGTCTTTCCCCTGGGCTTTTCGGTTTTCGTGCCCAGTTTGCAGTTCAGATTCTGGTGTCGCACGTCGTGGTCGGAGGCATAGTATTCGAGCGATGTTTCTTTTATGGTAGGTTCTTAGTTTGGCCTACTATTTGTATGTGTATACTAGAAGTCGCTCTGAGTATTCTGATGTATATTCTTATACGATTTTCCACGGATTTCTATAAAGTATAGTTATATTTATTACTTTACATTACTGTTGATATATTGAGAAATCCGGATGGGATAGGTGCCCACGGTTTGATTTTTGTGGCATAGGATGAAGTGTATTTTCCGGGTGCAAGTAATGGTAATTCCACGTTAGTAACGAAACTCTGCCGAAATTTTGATGGTTTTTGTTGGTTCACGTTTTCAGAAAGGGTTCGATTCCGGTTTAGGCAACTAAATCGGGGTTGGGTCATTTCATGAATAACCGAATAGTCGTAAAGTTATCGAAAAGTTCGAAAATGGGCTGTTTTGACCGAGTTGACCAGAGCTGGGCCGAGTTGACCTAGTCAACTGTGTTGACTCAGTAAGTCACGAACTCGTCGTTGTGATGGCTGCTGGAATACGGCGCGGTTGTCGAATTTCAAAGTAGGGAATTGAACCTTAGGATATGTGCTTCCTTTTGATATATGTATTGTGTTGTATTGTAGAGTTTTTGGGTTGAAATTTTGGAGGAGAAACAGAGGAAAATGGGGGGCGACGGACGGTGGTGCTCCGGCCACGGTGGTGGCCGAGGTTAAGGGGGAAAGATTCAGTGGACCATGGCGAAGCATTTGGGAGAGATTTGGTGGGCCGCCGTGAGTCGTGGCCGGAGTTCCGGTGGTGGACCGAATCGCCGGCCGGTTTAGAATTCATGGGATTTTCGAGCTGTTTTTCGGCGGATTACGGTGGAATTGGAGGTTGAGGTAATTGAGAAAAGTATTGGGCTTGAGGAGAACTTGAATTCTAGGCTTTCCTCGCCGAAAAATCTCTCCGGTGATGGCGCGCCGCCGCCGGCGGTCAACGGCGGAGCTCCGGCGAGGCGTTGACTTTTTGGATTTTGTGTCGAGAGTTTATATAGAGTGTTTGGGGATTTTTGGCGATTCTTTTGTTATCCGAGTTATATATCTCCAGGAATGGTTGGTTTCCGAGGTGTGGGTCAGAGTATTGAATTATGATTTTGATTAGTAATATTTTGTGATTATTCAGGGGATCGAGATCGTACACTTGGCGAGGGATCTTCCGCCGGATCTTGGGATTAGCACGTCTGCGCGCTGTGCTTGTCTGTGAGTGGACACATTTATTTTCACTGATTGATTGCGAGTCTTTATTATACGTTTTACAAGCATAAGCATGCATATGAGATTATGATTTATACGAGCATGTATTTTACGATTGTGCATTTACGAATATGCATCGACGAATATACTTTTATGATTATATATTACAAATATGCATTTATATTATGCATTATACATTAGCATGAAACTATTTATGATTTGGTTTACACAGAGTATAGTCTTAGTATATGTGGTTGTATCGATACACTTGCATCCCAGCTGATCCTCGAGGATATTTACCGGGGGACGCTGTGACCCCTGACCTGAGGCCTTTACGGGGGGGGGGGGGGGGGGGGCAGACCTCTGACCTAAGGCCTTTTTGGCTTGAATCAGGTGTGGGTCTGGGATCCTGTGATTCGGACTATACTAGCATGGATGTGTCCATGAGTGACCTCGCGAGATTTTACGATGCATGCTCTGTACGTGTGAGGAGTTAGAGTCTCCCTCGTGTACCATTTGATTTTATGCACTTAGACTCGCATATATTTTTATAACATATATTATTCAGCGAAAGACATTTATTTTCGTCCACTCACTCTAACGGTTTATATATCTTTCCCAAGGTCTTTGTTTTCAATGCCCAGTTTGCAGTTCGGATTCTAGTGTCGCACGTCACAGTCGGAGGCTTAGTGTTCGAGCTACTTTTCTTTCTCAGTAGGTTTCTTGTTTAGCCTACTGTTGTGTATTTATGTATATATATACTAGAGGTCGCTCTGAATACTCTGATGTTTATATTTTCATATGATTTTCCCGAATTTCTGTAAAGATTACAGTTTTGCTTATTGATTTATATTATATTATGATTTTGAGAAATCCGGATGGGATTGGTACCCACGGTTTGGCTTTTGTGGCATAGGATGAAGTGTGTTTTCGGGTGCAGGTTAATGGTAATTCTGTGATATAGTGAAACTCTGCCGAAATTTCTATGGTTTTTAAAAGTTCGTGTTTTCAGAAGAGGTTCGATTCTGGTTTAGGAAACTAAATCGGGGTTGAGTCCTTTTACAAACGTCCAAGGTCTGTTCTGGATCATTGCTTATGTGGCTACTCTCATAGCAGACTCCATCAGCATATATAAGGATAGCAGGGTAGCCTTGGCTCCTTGGTTGAGTTAGTGAGTTCTTGTGCATCTTTCTAAAACGAGTTAGACTCTTCGATTGTCTCTAAGATTTCTCTTCTACTGCATGTAAGCCTTAGAGTATTGCACAAACAAGTTTTTCATTCAAACACATATGCATATTGTACACCATTGAGATTAGTTTGGTAGTGCTCAACACGAGAAGCAGCTCATGAAGAATTAGCTTACAAATAGTTAAGTTTTGAAATTAGGCTTATGAAAACCTTTCATTTGTAAACACTTAGAGACAAGAGAGAATGTAGCTCTGTAGAACTAGTAGAGAGACTGGTTAGGATAGCATACAAGTTATGTATCCCCAGAGTACAAGTGTCTTGTAAAAGAGTGTTGTTCATAGTAGAAAATTTTGTCCCTCAAGAGTTAGGGGCACGCAGTTTTTCTCCCCTGATTGCAGAGTTTCTACGTTCAAGAAAAACATTCTCGTGTTATTCTTTACTTATCGCTTTTGTTTTTTCATTAATCATATATTTGTTAATCTACTTAGCTATCCCCGAGAACAAACTTAAGCAAAAAAGTTGACAAGGGTCTATTCCCCCCCCCCCCATTTGCTTCCAATAGTTCAACCTATCCAGAAAAATTGTCGGCCTATGAATGTGGTTTTGATCCTTTCGGTGATGCCAGAAGTCATTTCGATATAAGATTTTATCTTGTTTCAATTTTATTTATTATCCTTGATCCAGAAGTAACCTTTTTCTTTCCTTGGGCAGTACCTCTCAACAAGATTGATCCGTTTGGATCTTGGAGAAAAGGGTATAAATAAAGAGGTATATGAGCATTAATTAGGAGATACATCCCTGTGTCTGCACATATTGCAAACTCGATTTGATTAATTTGGTGGTGATAGAACAGGATAAATTGAAACTATTTATTGCAACAGAGCAACGACAACAGTACCAAACAAGTTCCATAACAATGGAGCCATATCTTGAAAGAGCTCCATATCTTGAAAGAGCTCTCTCTTCTTGGAGAGTTCGAGGAGAGCATTCTTGCGAAGCTTAGGGTTGTTGAGCTCTTATGCGGGGCTAGTTCTCTCAAATGAATGATACATAAATGGTTGAAAGTTTCATGAGGGAATTATTGACCGTTTGTCCTTGTAAATGGTTAGTTTTCAATAGTTTCCAAAATGTTGGGTAAAAACCAATTCAGAGGTGGAAAAGTGGACATTTATCAAAATTTCTCTATTTCGTTCTATGAGTATAAAATTGAAAAAAAAAATATATTAGAAGAGATAGAAAATATGAATATTTTGTTTGAATTTAAATATTTAATCAAGCTTTTTATTTAAAAAAAAGAGAGAGAGAGAGAGAAATTTCAAGCTTTTATTTAAAATTCCACTAAATAATATTTTGGTGGAATTTTAAGTTTTCCATCATTTTTCTTTTATATGCCAATCCAATGAAATTTTTCGAGTTAAAAGTTTTCTGAACAGGAAGACTAGTAGAGTTAAAAGCGAATTGTCACAAATGGTAGACGATCGACACTAACATGAACTATCATGGGTGTATAATAAATACGATGAAACAAAGTATTGACAACTCAATCGTCAGTCGATTATATAATTACAAAGTTCTTCATTCTGTAATTACGTAACATTTTTTTTAATAATTATTACAAATTTTTTAATATACAACTGACTTGAAGCAATGTTCTAAAAATTACAAGACATTAATCGAGTGATGATGAAAGAGCCCTAATCCCCAGAGAGTTTAAAGTGAGATTTATTTGGTTACATAAATCATAATAATTTTTCTTCTTTTAATTTTATACAATTTTTTTCCTAATCGGGATAGTTAATAATGGCCTAACGCTAAATAGTGACTAAGAGTTTTGAAACATAAATATATCTCTATAATGTTATAATTCAAGCTTGATGTCTCACGAATTCATCTCTATCTCTACTATAATAACTATAATAAAATGAGGCATGAGTTTGTATTATCAGCTTCACCAAATTTTGAACTTCTAAAATTATCTATAACAATAATAAAAAATTGAAAAAAATAAGATTCAAGAAAAATAATACAGTAATTAAAAATGTAACTTCCACCCCTATCTCATCTCTTCACCAATTGGGTGTGGATATTTTCTAGTACATATATAACGAGAAAGTTTTGCACTTTTTCACTAAAAAGAAATGTCAATATTTTCCTCTGTGAACAAAACTATTATAGTATATTAAAAACTTTTTCATCATTTTTTAAGTCTTGAGTACTGTTGGTGATGCCAGAAGTCGTTTCGATATAAGATTTTATCTTGTTTCAATTTTATTTATTATCCTTGATCTGGAAGTAACCTTTTTCTTTCCTTGGACAATACCTCTCAACAAGATTGATCCGTTTGGATCTTGGAGAAAAGGGTATAAATACAGAGGTATATGAGCATTAATTAGGAGATACATCCCTGTGTCTGCACATATTGCAAACTCGATTTGATTAATTTGGTGGTGATAGAACAGGATAAATTGAAACTATTTATTGCAACAGAGCAACGACAACAGTACCAAACTTTTTCATTAAGCTAGAAATCAACGTTTGCTACAAGTTGAGAAGTTTATGTGTTGAGATCCTCTTGTGACGACCCGTTTTTACAAGAATATAATAAAATCAATGACATTTTCATGTGAAATTTTGTGACTAATCGACTCGGATTAAATTCTTTCAGATCGAATCGAAATGTTTTTCAAATATCTTGTTACGTCAATATGATCACAATGATGTAATAAACACTAAATTACTCTGTCGACCGCACCGCTACTGGTAGCAACACTTGATCCCACGTGCCACCACTGTCCACCCACTGGGTCGACGAAATCTAAAAATGAATTAAACCTCACGACTACACTTGTGACGTCGTTTCAATTCTAAAGACATACAATACGACTGATTTTGGAAAGTTTTCCAGTCAAACCCGCCGCCGTAGATGGCGACGCATGGACCCCACGCACCACCACCGGTGACCACCGCTAGCGGAAGATATTTACACATCAATCCCCTTGTCTTGCAAAGCCCATAATTCTATCAAACTATACCAACTCCTAATTCCGACTGGTGTGGCCGAAATAAAATCGGCCAAAAATTAAACGTCAACGCAGCACCGTCGTCGAGCCACCGCAAGGCTCGAGGCGGGTCGTGTTCGACTCACAATGACGAAGGGAGCAAAATTCCCCAACCCTCGTAAGCCAAAACCATCGGGATCGCCGACCACGATAGCGCCCGAATTGAGTTCGACGAAGATTACTCGATCTCCTCGAATCAACCTGCAAATAGGAAATTGCACAACCCAACACAGATCAACAGATAGAGGAGAGAGAGAGAGGAACCGACCTTACCCAAATCGGCAACCAAATCAGCCGATAACCCATCGGCTCAAAACCTAGGTTTTGCCGAACTTCACCTCGAAATTTCAGCTTACTCCAGCAAAATTGACGATAGACACCATAGGGGAAAGATAGGGAAAATCAGGCCGATCATTTTGATACCAAGACCTTCCAATTTGGTGGCTACAATCCGTCGCGCCGCCGACAATTTTTGTCGCCAAAGCCCGATCAATACGGGTCAACGGTCCGCTACCAAAAATGGAAATTTCCTTGTTTCTAAATATGGAAACTCGTATATGTACTTACGTATTTTGCGTATTTTGATAATGTAATTCCCGTCAAAACTTTTGTTGACCATAACTTTCTTGTTTTAACTTTGATTACGGCATTCAGCGCGTCGACGAATCCTTTGACTTCCATCCGAAGTCAACCAACATTATCGATTATTTAAAAAGTCAACCGTAGTTTTCGCAATCTTAACTGTCGATAAATATTATTTACCACGCTCGATAAATCGAGAAAGAAATATCGCTAAATGCAAGTAATCATATGAAAAAATCGCATGAAATAAAGTGGGTCAAACCCACATGATTAGAAATGGGTCATTATTGGGTTGCCACGCCAGTAACCCACTTTTTTAATTAGTTGACCCCACCAAAATAATCTGTGTAACCCGTTTAAACATAATAATTTCTATAGAGTGCGACATGACCCATTAAACATAATATTTTTATTTATTTGTATAAGACTATATAAGATGGTCAATGAAGTATTTTGTGCTATCAATGTATACATGTGCATATTTCCTCTATACATACTATATAAATACGTTCTCTTGGGGAGTTGCGTATCACAATTTTTAAGCCCTAGTCTTTTTTATAATGTGTCAACTTAGAAATTGGAATAATCACACTTAACAACGATAGTTATCTTTGTAGTCCTTCTATTAATAATGTTTCTTTACGTATTATGTGTGTTTGATATTCGTTTGTCGTATATTTTCATCAATTTAATTGGTATGTTATTAAATTGGTCATAGTATACAAATCATTGAACCCGACACGACCTGACTCGTTTATTAAACGGGTTGTAAACGGGTCAACCCGAGACCAACCCGTTTATAAATGTGTTGGGTTTAGGTTTGAATTTCTTAGGGCTGGTTCGTTAGACCCGAGTACCCAAGAACCCAAATCGAATTACCCGAAAATTACGGGTTCAGATCCTTAAAATAAAAATAGTCTAAGATGTTGAACCCAGACCGAACTCAAAGTTTGGGTTCGGGTTCGGGTTCGAGTATTGCTTTCGTAAAATAGTTAAACCCAAAAAGTCCGAATAAAAGTTTAATAAGACACTTACTGGTTACTACAACAACTTTTGTTTCAATATAGTCCAAAAATTGATATGCCACATTTATAATGCAATCCTATTTTTAGTGGACTTGATTGTATATTGTCTTGACTCATTAAATTGCTAATTAAGGTTCTTCATTTCAAATTTGAGTATTTTGTGACTACTATAATTCTCCAACTCTTCTTTTTATATTTTGTGCACTTGGAGTGTTGTAATAGGCTATAAAGATCTAATGGATTTATCTTTCTAGTATTGTGGGATTATGTAGTATGCATTATAAAGTATGTACAATGAGATTGTGTATCTTCATTACTTTGAGTTTGGGTTTATTTAAAAATTTACTTAACCATAACCCGTGTTGTATGATTCAGGTTCGGGTTCAGGTCCTATTATTTTATACACAAACCAGAACCAAGCCAAACCTAGTATTTCTGACACGATATATTAGTTAAATGGGTTGGCTTTGGGTTTGTACTTTTGACACAATAAAAATCTTAACCCGACACGAACCCGACCTGACACGACACAGTGACAGACCTAATCATGACGATGGTTGTTTGGTGAAGCAGGCTCAAGCGAAGAAAAAGGTAGAGCGGGAGGCTGCCCGTGCTCGAGAGGGTGAGCGGCGGGTGCCGTAGCTTTGGAGGACCCTTAGTGGAGCTAAGAAATCCTTCTATGGATGCGGGGAGTTCACCAGCAGTAGCGCCACCGAAACCGATGACAGTGGCAACTTCGGTGGGTGACTCGGTAGGTGGTCTTCCCGAGGTCGATCCGACTTCGATCCTGGGGCATGGCAGCTACGTGGCAAACATTCATGGTAATGGGATAAAGAGTTTGGGAAACTTTTCCTACATGTATGGGAACACTCCTTTTGAAGGGGCCAAACTGACTAAATCTGGTTTGCAGGATACATGTTCACTCGATAGTCCATAATCGGGCAGGGGAATGGGAGTACCTCGAAGGCTATGGTTCCTATCATCAGATTCGAGTGATGTCACACTTGTCAGACGACCCATACAGGTAGGGTGTCTCTGCGTGCAAATAATGTATCTTGGCATACAGGCTCAGGAGAGAAGATGGTGACCCGTGAAGAATCCCCGACAACAGACTCCGCCATAGGAATGGTGGCATTGAGTGGCCGGATAGAGGTTGACACAGGCACGAGTCTTGGCAGAGAAAGGTTGGACTAGATATGGCCGCTCTTGCTAAGAAGAAGGCCAAAAAGCTTCGTTTAACATTCATGTACCTTGGGGTGCATAACTAGATAAAATGTGATGCCCTGATTTTGTTTGTAGTCATTACCCTACGTCTTACCCGTCTAGTTATGTTATAGTAGTGTGTGCTGAACATGTAATGATGTAGATTGCTTTAGGAAGTTTTTTTTTACTGTGTCGGTAGCAAAAATAAAGGTAAATTATACATGAGGTCATTTACATAAGATTTATACTAGATTAGGTCACCCAACATTTTTATCCCAAATCAAGTCATCCCTATAACAAGTATAACCTTAAAATTTTAATTATTTGCAGCAATGTCATCTCATTCTATTCCACTCCACAAATACAAAACAAAAAAAAATAAAAAGCAAAAGAAAAAAGAAGAAAAGAGAAAGCTCTGTCTCCCTGACTCACTCACTCTTCGTCTTTCTCTCGTCATCTCTGAAGAAAAAGAAATCCCTGAGAAAATGGCGGTGGCCTCCACATCTCTCGCCTCCCAACTCTCTGGCCTGTCGTCTCAATCCTTCTCCGGTCTCCGACGATCTTCCACCAAACTTGACCACTCTCACTCTCTTTCCCAACACCTCCACTTCAATCTTAACCGCAAACCTTCTCGACCCGTCGACACCATGGCCAGCACCAGAAAGGTCCAATCTCATCTCAAATCCACACACACACACACTCTCGCTCTCTCTCTATCTATCTATCTTTCTCTCAGCGTTGGAGTATAGTCTATGGTAGTGTTTGCTTTGGTTTGGTTTGGTTGTTACGCAAAAGTTGTGTTTTGGTTGTTACGTACGTAGTAGTGTCTATAATAATCTGTGGTAGTGTTTATGTTAATCTGCAGTAGTGTGTACAGATTGGTGTGCTTTGGTTTTTATGCAGTAGTATCTACAATAATCTGTGGTAGTGTTTATGTTACTCTATGGTGTGCTCTGTAGTAGTAAGTAGTGTTGTCTGTGAGTAGTATGCAGTGTGCTCTATAATAGTTTGTAGTGTGTTTTGTAGTGGTTTGTAGTATTATTTGTGAGTAGTATGTAGTGTGTTCTGTAGTAGTATGTAGTGTGCTCTGTAGTAGTTTATAATGTTATCTGTAGTGTTGTCTGTGAGTAGTATGTAGTATTCTCTATAGTAGTTTGTAGTGTGCTCTGTAGTAGTTTGTAGTGTTGTATGTAGTAGTTTGTAGTGTTGTCTGTGAGTAGTACTTAGTGTATTCTGTAGTAGTATGTAGTATGCTCTGTAGTAGTTTATAGTGTTGTCTGTGAGTAGTATGTAGTGTTCTCTGTAGTAGTTTGTAGCGCGCTTTGTAGTAGTTTGTAGTATTGTCTGTAGTAGTTTGTAGTGTTGTCTGTGAGTAGTATGTAGTGTGAAGGTCCTTGTGGAGGGGTGATTAGGCCCTTAACTACTTTTAACCAAAAGTAATATAAGACTGTTGTCAGGGATAGCAAGGTGTTATTCTATCCTGATAACAGTTTATCAAAGCAAACAAATCGTGCTGTATGTAGATGAAACTAATAACCCAATTATGTTTTTCTCTATGGCAGAAACCCCTGAATCCAGGGATGAAAACTGCCAAATCTTTTTACTATGTAACAACTCTTTTTACAAGACTATAGTTCTGATAATAGCAAGTATCGGTGATATCCTTTCACTAGACTCGCACGCTAGATCTAAGAGCTATACTCCATCTTGTTTGACAGAGATTTACCATAGAAAGATATACAAGTTTCATACATGAATCTAGTTTTCGCGCAAATAACTCACTATGAACACTTGAGAAGCTTGCACCTACCAATCCAACCTCATGGTATGCAAGATGTATGCATGAGTATAAAGGGTGTTTTGTGAAGACTTTAGTACAAAAAATAAACACAAAAGAGGTTGTATAAACAGACTCAGTTTTAAAGAGAAAATGAACAATGACAATTTTCTCTACTAAGCAAAATATCAAGCTAAAACCACCAAAGAAGACAATGGGAGCTTGTGCCTTATATAGGCCAAATGTAATGGCCTTAGAAGGAAGTCAGCTCTTACCAACCAAGTGAATGAAAAGGAGTATTAAAACAGGTTTTAATCCCAGCCAAGTAACCAAAACTTGACAGCCACATAAAGGGTGTATGTACTTCTCTTCAGAAAATATCTTCACTTTATAAGAGATAATTATGAAGATTAAATATTAAGTTTGTAATTGATATACGCATTTTATGCTTGATTCTTAACGCATTTTCCTTTACGTTTAGCTATGTTATAATCTTAGTTTTTATGTTTTTCTTATTTAGTTTGTTATTTTGAGGTTATATTCGGTGGAGATGAATAACGACGCAATTCGGAGGAATTTCGGCGATTTTGCGATTTTTGCGATTTTGGACCACCAGGAATGGGCCGGCCCAAAAAGAATTTTGTGGGCCCATTTCTCAAAGTTTGTTTCGGCCCAAAAACCAGCCCAAGCCCATTGAATTCAGTAAGGAAGCCACTTGGGGAAGAGGAAAAGTCAAGGTTGTCAAGCTTTGTGACTAGGCTTGGTGACTCTTGCTTTGTGATCATTACAAAGGGTGACAAGGCTTGGTGACTCTTGCTTTTGATCATCATAAATGGTGACAAGCCTTGGTGAATCTTACTTGTGATGATCACAAGTGGTTACTAGGGGAGTGACTTGCCCTTGTGATTATTGCTAGCATTTAATGAAAGAGGCAAGGTGGAAGAGAGAGTGAGCATTTCCCTTGCCTATATAAGACCAAGGAGGCCAGCCATAATACAGATCTCCAATTTTACAAGCCAAACCTCTACACAAATACCTCTCCTCCATAAACACTTCAAGGATCCTCTCCAAGTCGAAGCATTCCAGCCTCTGAAGCCATCGGATCATTCACAATACGCTAAGTCCGTTGTGAATGAGAACCACCTTCAAGAAGTCATCAAGCATTCAAGACAAAAAGTGTAACCATGATCTTTAATCTCTTGTCTTTTGCTTTGTATTGGATCACTTTGATGTATTTAATGAAGAATAAGTTTGGATTTGAGTTATATGTTCTTAAGTCTTTTTGTAAATTGCATGTGTTTATAATTTCAAGCCTTTTATGCATGTTTGATACAATCTTAAAGCTTCGAAAGCATGTGTTAGATAATACGCTAAGTCCCTCTCTTTCGCATGTTTCGATGATCGTACTTTGTTTATGGTGTTTAGACGCTAAGTTGCATTCCTACTCAAATATCAAGCATGTATATTTAGTTGGAAGTTATAAATTTCGCAGCTTACTTAGAGTATTTAGGCATGAAAAAGAGTAAGGTTAATAAGATGAGATGATCACTTGTAATTAGTAGTGTAACTTCTTATTTTTAGTAAGCATAATTAGACTTTAAGGTTTCTTGATTGTTAAACTTGTCTATGAGTAAAACATGTTAGAAGTCTAGGAGTTCTTGTTGTGTTTGCATGTTTTGTACTTTAATTTCGTAGATTAATTAACCAATTTCCAATCCCCCCCCCCCAAACCTTTATATTTCCACTTATTAACGAAACTATGCATACGCCCTTTAATTCCCCGGATAGAACGATCCCTACTCGCCAGTATTATAATGACAAAATAAGGGTTTTAAATTGCTTTACGTGTGAACTGTGTTTTTAGGGTCTACTTTGTGTTAACGTTAAATGCATGTTTTGCGCGTATCAGTAATAAACAAAAAATTTTCTTTCTAACTAAGTCACTTGACCAGAGAAGTATTTTCAAAGTGTTTTATAACCATTTTGAAGTCGAAAGATATTTTTCAGAATGGAACAAAATGTTCCAGGAGCTTCAGGGATGGAAAACACATTTGTCATTCTCAGTAAAAACAGTGAAATGCATATGCATGCTTTTTACCTTTGAAACCATGAGGTTGTCATGATACGAGGTTGATGGTCTTTTTATCTTCAATCTTCTCTTAAACGAGTCCTCTAATCCATGTTTTGTTAAGTAAGAGATATGTCAATAACTATCTACCTTCATAGTGTTGTCTGTGAGTAGTATGTAGTGTGCTCTATAGTAGTATGTAGAATTGATATAAGTAGTATATAGAATTTATGTGAGTAGTATGTAGTGTTTTAATGATTTATTTATTGTTTTGCAGATATGACACAAATGGAGGATCCTGAGAAACCCAAAGTCCAAACAAAAACACACACACAAAAACACACTATTCGAAGATACGCATAAGTGTGTTGATGACAATGTACTACTTACACTGTGTTAAAGTAGTACCCTGAATATTTTGAAGTAGTACTTATTAAAGACAGCAGTAGTGTTAGTATACTAAAATATTTTGAAGTAGTACTTTCTGTTATGAAACAGTAGTATATACCATGTTTTGAAGTAGTACACTAAATATTCTAGAGTAGTGCTTATTGGAGACAGCAATAGTGTTAGTACACCAACTATTTTGAAGTAGTACTTTCTATTGCGATTTAGTAGTGCTTGGCTAAAGAAATAAATAGTATGTTTTACATTGATGTAATGAGATGAACCCATGTTTTTTAATAGTAGTGCTACTTTTGTTGTATGATGAGTGTACTACTACAGTTGTTGGTTTCAAACACAAAGCGTTGTCACATACAAAAATGCACCATTAACCAACACAAAATTGCAAACGGAAGAACAACAAACTCGAATTAGTATGTTAAACAAATTGCCAAGGGAAAAGTACATTACATTAAAGTAGTATTATATAATGAAGAATCACATTGTATGTTTGTTTATCGAAAAATATTTGATGAAAGAGATTCAGACCAAGTATACTACCAATGACTTGTATGGTTGTAACAACTATATCTTGTGACTAATATAGTGTATGTAAAGGAAATGGACATGCCTAAGCAAAATTATCTGTGCAGGCAGAATGTACTACTGTAAACTGGTGAAAACACTACTTGTGACTAATATAAACACTAGTTGGGAAAATTATATGTTCAGGCAAAGTGTACTACTATAAACTGGTGAATACACTAACTGTGAGTAATATAGACACTAGTTAGCTGCTGATGACTTTGATATATATCAATATGTTGTGTCTTCCTTTTTCGCCACAATGACCACATCTTATTGGCCTCGTTGCCTTCCCACCTTCAGCGAAAGACTTCATGCGAGTATCCTTTGGACGACCGGATAGGATTCTTGTCCACGGAAGCTTCACAATGAGCAGTTCATTAAGAGCATCATGGTAAAACTTCTCAATGTTTGGTATTGGCCGAATACCATGGTTACCAATCTGCAAATCAAACAAAAAATACTTATAGAACAAAAATAGTATCCTTAATAGTCATCAATAGTGTATCCACTCAACACTAATAGTACTATCACAGAACAGAAGTAGTACTATCAAGTCCAAACACACAAAATACACGGAACAGTTAACTAGTATATTCAATGGGATGCAATAGTGTACTCACTAAACACTAATAGTACTACCAAGTCAAAATACACACAGAACAGCTAACTAGTATGTTCAATGAGATGCAGTAGTGTATTCACTCAACAGAGGTAGTACTTACAGTCTATAACATCTCATAATTTATACGGAATATCAAAACACACAAATCAGTCACATTAATCACACACAAACACATTAATCAAAAGAGAAAACATATAATAATATCACTACAATGCGCCATACATAATCCAAAGTACCAAAATTAAAATTAAAAAACCGAATTCGAAATCGATTTATCACCGGAATCAAATCAAACAACACATCAATCAAAAGCATAAATCAAACAAAACAAAGCACAAAAACATCTACAGGCGAACAGAATGAAAGTCTTACTCAAGTTTTTATCACCGGAATCCTCTGATTCGCCGGAACTTCTTCTCACAATTTCGTCGGAATCTCTCTCTCTCTCTCTCTCTCTCTCTCTCTCTAGGCCATCACGCGGACGCAGCTCTCTCTCCCTCTCTCTGTGTTTTTTGGTTTCAATTCAATTTGAAATCAATAGATAATTTATATATCAGGAGAAATTTTAGAATTTTTTTTTTAAAGAATGTATAATAACTTTATGTGTGTAAAACTTATACAGTAACTTTATTTGTAATATTAGTCCTTTAAGTCACCTTATGTGCAATTTCTTAAAAAAAAACTGTAATTAGCCCAAAAATGAACGCTGTGTTGAGCTTAGGTATGCTCATCGAGAAGAAGATGATGCATTAGTAGTAGTAGTCGTAAGAAACTTACCCAATCCCGAATCAGAATCAATGTCGTCGTCGAGTCACTCTCACCGAATCACACTCCAAGAAGCAATGCAAACCACCCCAACATCCCCTCCTCCTCAATCCTCTTCATCTTCTTCGTCGCTCATCTTCTCCTCCCTTAAAGACCGCACCGTCCTCATCTCCGCCTCCTCCATCTTCTTCCTCCTCGTCTTCCTCTTCCTCTCTCTCTCTCTCTCCTCCTCATCAATCCCCACCACTTCCTCACACCAAACCCTCCCTCCTCCGCCCGACCCGTACCTCTTCCCGACCCGACAGAGCCACCGCGTCGTCTACCACGACTTCAACTCCTCAGATCCGACCCCACCTTCCCTCGCCTACCTCATCTCAGGCTCCGCCAACGACCTCCGCCGCCTCCTCCGCCTCCTCCTCGCCGTCTACCACCCCAGAAACCACTACCTCCTCCACCTCGACCGCTTCGCTCCCCAATCTGACCGCGAGGCTTTGGCACTTATAGTTCAATCCATTGCTGTTTTCCGAGCTGCGCAGAACGTGCATCTGATTGGGAAAGCCGACTTTGTGTACCCGAAAGGGTCGAGTTCGATTGCGTTCACGCTTCATGGTGCGTCGATTTTGCTGAGATTGTCGGCGAATTGGGATTGGTTTATCAGCCTCACTGTTGATGACTACCCACTTGTTACCCAAGATGGTATATTTCTTTCACTCTTTCTCTTGTGATTTTTGGGTTTCCTTTTGTTTTTTGTTTCTTAACGTGCATTGGTTTTGTGGGTTGTGTAGATCTTCTTCACATTATGTCATTTCTGCCCAAAGAGCTCAACTTTGTCAACCATTCAAGCTACATTGGCTGGAAAGAGTATGTTTCTTGAATCATTTCAAGTTTCTGGTTGTTGGGTTTTATGGATTTTATTTTGCGGTGGACTCACTAGAATGAGTTGCAAGATGCACTAGAGTTTTGAATGTGTGTGTGTGGAGATACAGGTCTAAGAGATTGAAGCCTGTGATTGTTGATCCGGGGCTTTATCGTGCTGAGAAGAATGTCATGTTCTATGCTGCACAAAAAAGGGTGTTGCCTAATGCTTACCGGTTGTTTACAGGTTCTTTTCTTTTTCCTTAAGTAGGTTTACTATGGAATTGCTAATGAGTTGACATTGAACTAGCCTATGTCACGTTATGAATAATGAGGAGTGGACAATTATAACAATCTACATTCTCTTGCTCCAACAATTACTTGGGCTGTAAGCATATTGTAGTCGATTGGTTAGTTGAAATACAATTAAATTAAATTTTGTATGATTTGGCTACATCAGCAGTCTCACTTCTGGATCTATACAACCAAGAGTGTCAGGCCATAGATTGATTGTTATGTAGCATTGTTGCTTTCATGTTTTTGAGTATTAATGTATTTAGACACAAGTCAGACCAAGAGTGTCAGGCCATAGATTGATGGTTGAGCAAACTAAATATCTATACAACCATCTGACCATGTCTTTGGAGTTCGTACCTCGTTGAGCTGTTACTGGATTTGAACAATCAATCTTATAATGTCAATTCCTGAAAGAAAGATGGTTCTCTACTGATTCACACTCTCACTAAGCTAATGATGTTGAGGATAAGTGCTCTGGTCTAGTTTCTTAGAATCCAAAGCAATCTTGGTTACTCGAGATTCTTATCCAACAAATATAAAACTCTTGCTAGTATTAGAGAATCCAACATGATTTTTTCTTTTTCCAATATGCTTATCGTTTACTTCTGATAAGATCAATAGTTTCACTAAATAGGGTGATTGGGGGAGGAAACTTGGCTAATTATGGGCAGGATTTTGGGAGTAACTTTTGGAAGTAACTAAGTTTATTTATTGTGGAGTGATTATGTTATGGAATACTTGCATCAGTTACATGCTTTTCCCTTTGCTCTTTATTATTCTCCTGATTTTGGGAAATCACTCAAACTAGTAGTTAGCACTTGATCATGGATAGACAAATTATTTGTCAAGCTTATCCTGATGAGAATTTCCTGTGCAGGTGCTTCATTCAATATCATGACTCGTAACTTTATGGAGTTTTGTGTTGTTGGTATCGACAACCTCCCACGGACTCTGTTGATGTATTTTGCAAACACACCTTCATCCCTTTCTGACTACTTCCCTACCGTTATTTGCAACTCCCGTCAATTCAATAAAACTATCTTAAACCATAATTTATTCTACGCTAATGTTGACACATCCCATAAAGAGAAGCCCCCGCCACTCAGTTCCGATGATTTTGATCTTATGATTCACAATGGAGCTGCTTTTGCCACAGGATTTCGATCAGATGATCCAATACTTGACCGCATAGACAGAGAAATTTTAAAACGCAGTCAGGGAAAAGTTGTGCCTGGTGGATGGTGTTTAGGTGAGTTTGCAAATGATACTTGCTCGGTCTGGGGAGATGCTGATGTATTGAGGCCCGGTGAAAGAGCTAAAAGACTTGAGAAACTTTTGGTTGGCTTGCTCGCTAATGGTACATTTCGGTCTCATCAGTGTATATATGAGTGATCTTGATCATCAGTTCAGCAGAGGTCGAGTAAATGATTTACGAGTTACCCTTCCAACTTTTGGAAGATTTTGGAAGAAGATTAACCGCTATGGTCCAATTCTATATAGAGCACTAGAGATTGTTGTGAAATGTATCATTCTGCTGTTAGATTTGATCAACTGGTCCTGTTGTACAAGTGATCTTTGCCTCCATTGTTTGCAGGATCATAGTGTTGAAAAATTTGTTGTATTAAGGAGGTTTGTGTGTACATGTCAAAGTTGGAACACATGTCATAGCACCTC
Source organism: Geum urbanum (assembly GCA_946800695.1). Taxonomy (NCBI): domain Eukaryota; kingdom Viridiplantae; phylum Streptophyta; class Magnoliopsida; order Rosales; family Rosaceae; genus Geum; species Geum urbanum. The sequence goes on from OX327012.1 coordinate 5,533,671, forward strand.
TTGAAGTTTGAGGATGAAGTCTTGGCATATAGATAGTTGGTGATGAAAATGTAGGTGCTATGCATCCTAAAGGGTTACTCATTTGCTTTTTCTTCTGGAAGTAGGTATTCTGAAACATTATTTTAACAAAAGTTGCTTCTTTGCTTGGATAAATAAAGCTTTTGTTTTTAGTGAAGGCAAGCTTATAACTTGAAGAATTAAGGTCATGAAATGAAGTTGATTTACAAAAGAACGACCTAATATTCTGATAATATTTCATTTGTTTCTCTTCGTATGAGGTTAAGTTTTTTAGGCTCCCCGTATTCTATCATTTCATATAGGTTCCTTCACACACAAAAAATGAGTATTTAATATAGGTTCCACTGTAGCAATTAGCATAATGATATATGGGCATCCATTTGAGCATAGAACAGATCATCCTAGGAAGCCACAATAGGGGATGACTGAATGTGTACACCCCGGGTCACACTTTTTTACTTACAAATTTGCTGAATATGAATATCATGCATCCTAGTAACCATGCTCCACCAGTACATATCTCTTAACTATCTCGTGATAATTGTTACTCTGCTGTCTCCGCTCGAGGCTAACAAGAATTTCAGAAAACTCCAAAAAATGTAGCTACTGCAAAAACTAGAAACAATGCACCACCAATGTAGCCAACCTGATTCAAGATGCAGACAATTTTCGATATTAGAACAAGAATGCAAGTTTAGATAATTATATTTAATAGCTATAGAGAGTTGTGCATCTCACCAGTTTCTCAGAAATGTATTTGGCAAGAAATGCACCTCCTAGAACGGCAATAAATGTTGCGAGTGCGTGTCCAGCAATAGCACCACCAGCCACTCCCCATGGAGACTGAAATCACAACATATTAGACAATCTATTCACCAAGAAAGAATAAATCTTGTAAAACAGGATTATGTTCTGACATAAACTAGAACAGGTTGTACCTGTGCAGCACCCAGAGCAATTGTTGCAAGCATTGAGCGATCCCCCCATTCCTAGAAGCAAATATATCATCAATTAAATATTGCTTATGAATATAAAAAGACAGGATTGCAAGAGTTGTTAGGCTGCCTTTTTTACCGCCAATAATCACAATAATGTCGGAGAAAGTGAAAACATCCTTAATGTCAAACATGTTTAGAGATATCAATAACTATTAGATTCTTGATATCCATTCCTAAATGTAGCTACAGATATGGACAAGAACAATATATACTTACGGCAACAAACACAAGGGTGAAAGATTTCCAGATAATTTCCAGTGGATTAGTGAGTCGCCTTGATGCCTGAACAAAATATATTAAATACATTAAGAGCACATAGTAATCGAGTCTGCTACAATGGAATTTGAAATGTATGCAACACCGTTTACACATACAAATAAAGAAAAAGGTTTAAAGAAAATTTTCAAAATGTGAATTTAAATGCACAAAGCTCGTGAATAAAATTACTGTACTACCTTCTGTTTGACAAGTTCCTCAGCTTCAGCATATTCATCAAGCTCGGGGCTTCCTTCATCACCACTTTCAACAACATTTGATGGAAGGTCCCATGCATCTTTTATTGATTTGAGACCGAAGAACAGTAAAAGAGTTACAGCTGCATATTCTCCAATTGGCAAGGCTGACAACATGACACACAATGATAAAAAGAATATCAGGATAGTTGCTCTACTATACTGTTCTAGCATATGACAACATTATAAAAAACTTTTATCGTCAGACTGCAGGCCATATGAATATCTCAAACTTTTGAAATTGATATATATCAATGAAATGCCACCCTTAAATATCAAACTAATAGCAGTTAACATGTTGACATCTGCTGAAAACATTCAGCAACTGAGGGAGTCTGAAATTGAATACTGCAGATTAAATGCCCTCTTTAATATGGCACATACAATGATGCAAACCATAGAATTCCACCATAATTATTAATACATGTAGTACAGACTTGTGAAGAGTGGATGTATAAGATATATCTCAATTTTCAACTGTTTCAATTTCTGGTAGAACATTGCATGGGATATAGCACCAGTGGAAACCAAAAGTGGAAGTAGATAATGGTCATTTGGCCTTTCCGTTTTCATGAAATGTGATTGAAACCCATCATATGCGATGCAATCTTTGGTTCTCTCAAAACTATCTTTATTGCCCAAAAGAGGACCCAAGTATGTGTACTGAAATATGACAGGAGTGAAGGGAGTATATAGGTATAACAGAGGACCTCATGACCGAATGGTTTTATCTCTAACTTTGTTTCTTCTTGCACTTTCACAGTTTCGCAGGTATTAGATTCTCAAAGAAAAAACCATTCAACCTCTCAATCAACTTCCAGAGTACATCAAATTTGAATCGACGCTAAGATATTCGGAATTACTGTATCTTTATTCTAGCTATCTCTAGGAATTATCTGTTAAACTTTAACACAATCAACTACGTTACACCAATAGAGAAAAAGACAGGTTTTATGCAACATGAGACAATGAACCAGCTCAGACCATACTGAAAACAATTATAATGATGAAAAAGGTCAAACATTGGTCAAGGACTTCAGGACTGGGGTAGGAATGGTTGAATGGAAAAGAAGAAGGCATTATTGATGACTAGAACAGTGAGTAGAATTGGCAGACTATGTATCATATATACCATTTTCCAACTGATCCACACTGTCATGCTTTCAGTGGTACGCAATAAAGATAAATATATTATATTAGTGATAGTTTAACCTTTTTTTTCCTAAAGATAAATATAAGGGTGATGAGCGAGAAAGGCCAAGAAATACAACTCACTTGTCTGAAATTGAGCAGGCACTGAGTGGAATATACGCCCAATGATGACAGATAAAATTGTCATAAGTGATAAAGCACCAATTGACCCCAACAAAACCTGTTTAATATAAGCAACACACCACACCTTCATTATAAAATAGAAGCACCTCTTCAGTGTGCAGAAAGCAAGTTATAAAATGCGTACCAGTCCCTTCTCATATTGCATGGCCAAGAGTGCAGCAATGAAGAATGTCTGCCCAATAGATAGAATCAGTGAGGTCCATTTTGAGTTAAAGCGGCACACATGATAAGAAAACAATCTGGAGTGTTCCTGGTCTAAGCAACTATTTTATCATCTAGTTTTCAGGTTCCGTAATTCATAAAATAAAAAGGAAAAATATAGTTTCAAATGCTTAACCCATCACAAGAGTTCATACACACATCAGTAAAGCAATAATCAAAAGCTTACTGCAAAGTCAAAGTTGACAGCCAAAAGTGACTTAGACACACAGATATAATATATTTCACCTTCCAAAAAGAGATAACAGCCAGCACATTGGTCGTGAACCACCAGTACCAAAAACAATATCTTCACTGGGTCTAGCTACACAAATCTTTATATCAATTAGACATAGTACCTTAATTAAGTCACTATTCTGTATTGATTAGGAACATGTCTAAATGGAGAAGCCTATTTTAACATGATGCTTTGATTAATGTAAGACCATGATTAACCCCTATCGGGTTAAGATGATTATTGAGAATTGGAATCAGAATTTCACATTTATGACCTTGTAACTCTATCTTCCTCCATGTCTTCTGCTTCTCTTTCCCTCTTCTATTTCTAAATTTGATTTTTCTTAAGTTCCTTCTAGTCATAAGTTTAATGCCCTAAAGTTCTCCAACTTCCATCCATGTATTAATACCTCAGTCAGGAATCAAATTGATGGCCAATGGATGATCTATCAACCCACAATATAATACTATTTCTCTAAAACAAAATTGTCAGTCTACCTAGAACAAGTTTGTAATTATAAGAAAAAGGCATAGAAGCTTTTAATCACCTTGTCGCCAATTTCTGAAACAAATATTAAAGAGAATGCAGCTGTGAAGCCTGTTTTTGCAATTGCTGCTAAAATTGTTGATGGTCCTCCTCTCACAAAGGCAATCAGAGCAAATAATAAGCCACATCCAACTAGAACAAGAGCCACAGAAAGAGAATACGGAATTTGAGTTGGAAGCTTCTCACTGCAAAACTAAAGGATTATACATGAGTATGGTTACAGTAATCCATATGGACTATTATCAGTTTACATGCAAGAAGATAGTCTCTCGACAACAAGGATCATGGATTTCAAAGGTTCTTTTATGTTTTTCAATGGTTATGAAAACCAATCACATAGAACTAAGGAGGTAAAGCCTAAAATAGAAATCTTCAGAGTGAATAATAGATGGCTTGACCTTTAGGAATGCAATTTTTTGTTTTTTTTTGTTTTGCATATTAATCATCAGAAATTGAAATACATGTAATCAGCTAACTCACATTTCAGATGAGCTATCACCAGGTGCATCACCAGAATAAATTTTCCGGTTCTTGTTCTCCTCCTCGCCTTCATAGCCTCCAGATCCAACACTAACATTCGAAGCTTGGACGCAGACACTGCGGTCTCGCAACCTTGAAGTCTCTCCATATCTTACTACAAGAAAGTGAAGCAATGCATTACTTACAACATGCTATTGAATATTCAAAACACATAAGAGACCGCTCCAGTAACACACAAACTAAGAAACAAGAGCTCTGCAGTTGGGTATCTTATCGGGTACCAGACTCTAAATTATCAAAGCAACAACAGCTCCGTTCCCAACAAAACACTATCAATGATTAAACTATTGATCCAAGAAGACCCTCTTTTGGAAAAAAAAGTAGGAACATCAAATTTAAGGCAGCAATTGAATAAGAAGAAGTTAAGAACTTACTTCTTGAAGGTGTAATGGGCTTTCTAGACAGAGTGGTACAACATGGTAGAGAATCTACCAACCTAGTTAACAAAGGAAGCTTCTTTCTGGGAATCAATGGTGTATGAACAAGCACCAATCCCTCCATTGTTTCTTCTCAACTTAAAAACCCCAGTTTTACAGCTTCATATCCTTTCACTGCAAAACCCAAAGACTTCTTCTTTTGATGTGTTGGGGTTTTCAGTAAGTAGAAGTTGGGATTGAGCTCAGAAACTATTGCATAGTTGAAGAAACTCTGTTTTATGAGTGTGTTTCTTCTCAAGATTTTGTGGGTGGGGTTTTCGTAGGCTGCCACGTGTTGTTGGGGGAGAGATAAAACTGGAAACTTTTCCAATGGGGGGAGTGTGACTGGCTGGCTTCATCTTCAGATCTTCTACGCAAGTCGATCCTAAATCTGGATTTACTACTCTAAACTGTAACTAGTGGAGTTTATACTCATGTTCAGGTTGAAAATGGGTCAATCAAAGCTCTTGACCTGTTGTTGAATTTTAGACTAAATTATTAATCACCAACGACGACTTTCATATATGAATTTAATTTCGCAACCTGATAAAGGAGAAAACATGATCTCAAATTCTTATTCTCCTCGTCAAAACATGTTAGGAAAATTTATTCGGATGATCACTTATGTATGACACGTTCTAAATTTTGTTCACTTATGTATGACAAATATCGTTAAGGTCACTATCGAACTACACCGTTAGTCACTTTGATCACTCGGTCATAAATGGACATCAAAGAATATATGATGTCGTTAAATAGTCCTGTGTCATTTATGTGCTAAATTATAAGGATATTTTAGGAAATTCATGATACAATGGAAATTCATGATACAATTACTCTCTCTCTCTCTCTCTCTCTCTCTCTCTCTCTCTCTCTCTCTCTCTCTCTCTCTCTCTCTCTCTCTCTCTCTCTGTGACAGGTCACAGGAGTCGCGGCTCTAACACCTCCGCAGCAGTCGACAGCCCCTCCGGCAAGCCTCGAACCTCTTCACCTCCATCTTTCTCTCCTTCGAATTTCGCTCCCTCGTCGGGAACGAAACCGACTTCCTCACTCAATCACGACCCTTCCCTCAAGTCCCTCCTCATTCCCGCCTCAACCTCACCGGAGCCAACTCAAACTTCGACCTCAACCGCCGCGACTCCTCCTTCGCCAACTCTCCCTTCCCACTTGCCCTCTGCCGCCGCTCCTTCCTCCATCTCACTCGAGTAGGTCAGAACCCAGAAAAATTAGAACAAAAAAATTTGGGGTTTTGCTTTTAAGTTCGAATTCCTGAATAAACAAGAATTGAGTTTTTGAATTTGAGAAAAATTGGGTGTGAGAGTTAGTAGTGTTTTTGGTTGTAGCCAAGAGTTGGGTGGCCATGGATCCCTCAAGCTGATCTAAGCTTGAGGGAGGCCATGAGAGACTTATTCAAAGGAGAGGGGAAAAATGAGAATAGATCAAAAATTCCTAAAATGTCCTTGTAAAATGACACGTGAATGACACATGATATGTTTTTAACGACGTTATTTAATTTTTAACGACCGTTTGGGACGGAGTGATTAAAGTGACTGACAGTGTAGTTTGATGGTGACTTTAGTGATATTTTTTAGCAAAATTTAGAACGTGTCATACATGAGTGATCATCCGAACAATTTTTCCAACATGATATATGCAGTATTATATATTCCTTACATACTATGGTTTGAATTGTAACATGATGGAGTTCTATGTTACGACTCTACGAATTTTTCAAATATAGAATCTGACTTGTAATATATGTTAAATTTAAATTCAAGTTTCTATATCTTCCATGAACAAAGATGAATGCAACTAAAATTACAATTGAATACTCCTATAAGAACCTACATTTACATTAACATATACGACATTATTATGCAATCTAGACGTGAATATGAACCTCCTAGTATTGCAAATAACTTATACCAAACTCCATTTTTTTAGCAACGAATGATACCAAACTCCTTATTAAAAAAAATAAAAACAACATCATTATAAACTGGGTAGGGTAGCTCAGAATCTAGATTTTTATAAGTTCGTATCTAATTAATTTTAGTTACATTATCTATTCATCTCGTTTAGTTTTCAATGTCAAATGCAACCAATTTTTGTTGCTAGCTCGCAGTCGATATGTCTAGTTTACAACTTTGATTATATGAGTGTTCATCTTCTGTCATCAATTTTCGATCTAGTGATCTCTGTAAATTTTTTTGATAATGTGGCAAGTTACTAGGATTTCAATAGATGTCACAACTCAATAAAATAGATACCCTACATCAGTTACAGTGATTCACAACTATATCGGGTAGAAACTACCCAAATTCCTACCACCATCCGACATGACCACCATAGACTCTAGTACTCCGACCTTTTAATATAAGGACAATTCTTGGCTATCAATCTATGGGTAGCTAGAGCTGCCCACATCCAATAAAAAGTTGACATCTATCGTATTTTTTCTGAAAGCCTTGTTCCTCTTTCATGATTCCATCAACTCTTCTGTACATACATCTTCTTCTTCGATCTGCCGATCAACCCATGAGATCAATGAAGCTTTACAAGCTCATTGCATAAAAATGACCTCTGAGAGACAAGAATATGGTTGTTACCTTCTGGTAAAAATGGAAGAGATCAAAACAAATGGGAAAAGCAGGTTAACTTCCATGGAAGATACCGTGTTTCTCAAGGAAAGACTAGAACTCATCGGAAGAAAAAATACTTTCCAACAAAAAAGATGACACGTGCTCAATTTTTATAGGGCACGGGCAACCCTTAGCTACCCACGGTTGGGTAGCCAAGTTTCATCATTTATATAATTGCTACTATGTTTAGATGTTCCGAATTCGATTTAGTGAGCATAATAAATAATATTGATTGTCGATAAATGTTGAGTGGTCTCCAGTTGACTTTTTCGTGAGTTTGTTACCTTGACGAACTTCCTTGACAGAAGTCATGGTATTTTTTTAGGCGAGCTCGTTTGTAGATGAAGGGAGTGCTGGAAACAGAGTTACGATGAAAAAGTTTGTCAATGAAAGTTTGTTGGAAGTTACGGAGTTGTAAATACACGAGTAAAAATAGAGAATTACTTGAAATAGAAAGGGAGACCTTCCATTTCAAGCGTTGACCACACAATTGTCTCTTTCCCCGACGAGATTGGTGCAGGCGGTGCGCCATCGCCAGGTCACCGTTCGCCGTGATTTTAGTCGCCTTTGAAAGGTCTATTCCTCTTCGTTGTTGCTAGCCTTAGCTCCGACAGTAGAGCTCTTTGGAGGCCGAATCAACAAGGCGTATTTTTAGGGTTAGTCTACATCCGCCGACGAGGTCTCTAGCGACGATTTAGGAACGGCTTGATTCATCTCAGTTTCTAGATTATGTTTGTGCTGCAGGTTAAATTGTGAAAGAGCTGACATGATTTTCATTCGGGAATTGTCGTTGTTGTAGAGACGACTGTCGGCTTTGGTAGTCGACTAGGGTTGAAAGGTTTTATCTCTCTCCTTATCTCGCGTCGAACACTACCCACCACGAGGCCAACAGTGGCTCCATGGTGGAGTTGCATCACCGGAGCTGATTTCTGGAAAAATCAAGTTCTCCACCTTTCGATGTAGATTTCGGCATATTTTTTGTCGATTCAAGTATTGATGTAGTTAGACATTTTGGTGGGACTTGCTGAGAACTTTCCGACAGTGTGTTGATTGCTGCCGGCGGAGGCGCATGGTTGGACGCGCGATGCATATGACCGGAAAAATCTTTCAAAACTAGTCATGTTATATATTGTTAGGATTGTAAAGAAAAATAAGAGTATAATCATGAGATTAATTTAGCATTTTATCTTCACCATCCCAGTGGGTGGGCGGTGGTGACACGCGAGTCACATGTCGCCACTAGTGGTAGTGCGGTCGGCCGAGCAATTAGGCGTGCCTTATATCGTTATGACCTTATCGTCATAACAAGTTTATCGAAAAGATTTTCGGCTCGATTCGATTGAGTTTAATCATGGTTGGGTAATTACTAGATTTATGGAAATATGTTCTCGATTTTACGATATTCAAGTAGGGTCAAGTCGTCACATAGACGATAACACACCAATAGCTATTTTAAACTCAATCGAACCGAGTCGAAAATCTTTTCGATAAACTTGTTACAACGATACAGTCATGATTAATCCTGATCGACCCTCCTTGAAGATCGTTTCAATCATATAAACTGCCTCCACAACCTCTATAGATGCACCCAATGTTCTAAAAGTCGACCTGATCGGTGACTAGTCGGTGATTTTTTTGAATCCGAACATATGTTGTCACGTCGGTCAGAAAAGTCGGTAAACGCCAAAAAGTTGGCCAAAGTCATAAAAATCGGTCAATGTTAGGTTGACCCGACTAAACGGTCAGTTTCTATTATTTCTTATTTTTTAGTTTTATTTTTTATAAACGTGCATAACTTTGATAAGAAAAGAAAGTGTGCATATATAAGACAAAAAATTGAAAATATCTTATCTAGACACTAAAATACTTTATTTATTTGGTTTATGTGTATGAATATTATTTCCTTGTTTAATTTTATTTAAATACTTCTAATTTCTTTCATTTGTTTATACATATATTATTAAATTTGAATAAAAAAATAGCAAATTCGACTTATACGATTAATCACCAACTAATAATTTTGTCACGCGATCGACCCTACTCCAGTTAATAACTTTTAGAATATTAGATGCATCTCAAACACAATAAACACTCAAACCACCTTGCTCTCCACCATTTGACAAAATACCCAAATTTGAACTGCCATCCTTCTTAAATCTAGGCAGTGATCTGCCACCGTTGTTACGTCACCACCATTTGATTGTCTTTTATCTATGTAATTGTTATATGTGAAAGAATCATCTCTAATCTCTGTGTTTCATCGTTTTGGTCACTCATTTTTTCCTTAAAGAAGGGCGGTGTAACATGCCTTATGTCTTCATTAATGAAACTGTTGAATACATACCCGAGAGGGACATGAAGTTTAAACCCCATATTACAATAAACTCATCAAGAGCATCTCGAATAATACTAAGACTACTCCCAACACTAATGCATTCAAGCACGCACCAATTAACAGAGAGTTCAATACGAGCTATTGTATTCTCTTTACAATAGTGGCGACATAATATTGCAAAGATAACGTGAATATGATGCATTATTATAAATAGAACGGCTTTCCTAATATGCTGTCGAGTAACAATCAAGTAGTCAACACTTAGTTTTATCCTACCACTAGCAGAAAGTATCCATTGATGCATGACACTCAACCTCACTAGGACACATAAAGCACATAAGGTGCACACACAAGGAGATCGCCTAGATCTTCCGACTAATCCAATAACATAGCCATATGAAGTTATTACCACCAACAACAAAAGAAATGATAATACTTAAAACATATTGGACCACGGGGTAATTCTCAGGCTCAAATACAGTAAAACCTCGATAATTTAATACTCGATTAATTAATAACCTCGTTAAAATAATATTTTTTGTCGATCCCAACTTGGAAACTTGAGTATTAATTTAATACTCGATTAATTAATAACCTCGCTAAATTAATAAATTTTGTCAGGCCCGAGGTTATTAATTTATCGAGGTTTTACTGTACTATCAAAAGCACACAAGAGGAAGATGCCAGAAAATTTGTACCGCCACCATTGGTGCAGCCTCGCCTTCCAAACTCCATCCCGTTGGTGAACACTTTGCCTTTCATCATGGCAATGCTTTGAATTATCTTTGGCAACCAATCGATGTCGACGCACCGAAACTGACAATCCAAAACCACATGTGGATCTTGATCTACATACTAAATAGAAACAAACACAATTGCCCTGGAGGGACCATCACGGCCTGTCTGGCTGCACACACGGTGAAACAACGCGGCCAGAGGCCGATGCTGGCAATTGAACGAGCCCACACACCGGAAACATGTTTCAACAACAAATAATAGATGCAGAGCAGTACTCTTTTTTTAATGTATTTTTTCAATGATTTGTTCACTCAATTTTTGAAAAGGGAAAAAAATCATGTTGCTAAGGAAGAGTTTGGTGTAGGTGTCGACGATATTGTTCTTAGCAACCATGGAGGCTCGTTCTTGTGATTCCTAGCTTGATAACTAGTGTAATTGCAACTTTGGTAGGAGAGATGAGCCAAAGGACCCATTACATTAAAACATGTTGAAGAAGGACACAATCCAAGTTCAACTCTTTTGAAATTGGTGATTGCATTGTGGAGTTGGACATAATAGAATGAATGGAATAAAATAATTTGATATTTAACTTGATCAATTTTTTTTAAGGGTAACGTGAGAGACGTCATGTTTTATTTATAAGAAAATGTAGACACAAATACAACTATGACTGCCTACTGAAGAGCAATGTAAGAAATAAGTCATGGTTTAGACAACCTAAGCAACCGAAATCACCTAACCTGCCCAAATATTTGTATCCTAGCAATGAGCACCATGACCAGTAATTAATGACGTAGCGAAATATGGGACGAATAACAATACCTACCACATGTTCAACTGTAAGTTTACAACAAAAAAATTGCAAAAATTTAAATAGAAAATCCAAAATATGATAAGTAAAAGCAAGAACATAAAATTTCATTGAAGTAAGATCTTCCTTCGGAGCTGCTTCCATCAAATCCTGGATCCATATTCAAACCCAAAAGTCCAATCCTTCATGGAAACCTAAGCCCAAAACACTGGGCCCAAAAAGTGAGTGACCAAGGAAAACCCTAGGTCAACCACTCATATGTTGCCGCTTTCGATCTGTACAACCGTCGACAAGAGGCTTCATTGAACTTATTAGTCGAATCACGACTACCACGCCCCGTACTCGCACACCAAGCAGTTGCCTCTTCACACCATATCTTTGCTGAGAATCGCCGACTAACATCACATACGTCGATGACCCCAAACTCCAAGCCTGAGCCCTACATCGGCACTGCCACCAAAGACCAGAACAATATTTCCCGGCTTTGAGGAGGCACACCTCATCACTTGGACCACCGCAGTCCCACACTAGTTGGCTTGCCAAGAAGCAACATCGACGAAGGTCAAAGGCAAGGAAGCTCACTTTCTTACCACAACGATGAAGGACCTTGTGGATGGCAAACGACACCAAATAGGAGGATGAGCGAGATTCACATGCAAAGGAAGAGATGATGGAGGTTGATCTCCGGTACCGCGACACCAAGGAGAGGGTCGTCGATGATCTCCCTCAAGTAAAAGGAAGAGTTTTGCGCAGCCAGGGAAAAAAAAAATCCTAGCAGAGCCATTTAACCTTGCCTACCTCACGTTTGAATAATTTGATCAAATAAATATGATTAAGGTGAAATTTAACATTATAATCACTGCTGTAAATTGATTTTATAAGAACTAATGAGAAAATGATCTTCAGTATGATCAAACTTACGCATACATGATTTTTAAGAGATATACTATATAATAAGAGCATCCCTAATAACCTTGTTAATTCAAATTTAAAGTTAAATTTGACTAATTTTTAACTCAATGTTCTAACAAATACCCTAAAAACAAGCTAAATATAATTTTTTGTTAAAAATTCTAGTTATTTTTAGGAGCGAATTTAACTTTGAGAGAGAGAAAAGTTAAATTCCCTCTCCCCAATTCCTACGATTTTAGTTTTCACGAATATAACTAGTGAATTTGACATTATTGTTAGAGATGTTCTAAGTGGTATCAATTATAAATTTATAAATAAAAAAAATATGCAAAAAAATAATTTATTTGTACAAAATTCATTCAAAGCCTACGAGAATTTTATCTTTTAAATTATGTTAGAAATTTCCTAACCCAGCCGAGGCCAATGACTTCACGGGAGTGAAACGAAGGCATAAAAATTAATGAAGAAAAGAGCCAGCAAACCCACATATATACACGTGGTCATTTCGGATTGGCCGCATGATGTGTACTTGAATGGGTAAATGGCTTCCTTTGTGTTGTTGTCCACTCGAGGAACCTGAACTCGAACCCGAACCCCACTACGTTTGACCCCCACTTCCTTTCATTTTCCCCAAAAATACACTATATAGGTTTTCTTATAAATTTTGATTCATGCACTTCTGATTTGTGGACTGTGTAAGAACACACTTTTGCTACTTGAAAAAACAGACCTATTATCACCGTAAATCTTTAATTAGCTTATAAAAATTCGAAATGAGTATCATATGAGTAAATTTTATGTATCAAAAATTAAATCAAGGTTCCAAACAATATAGAATTTGTATATGAAAAATATATTAGCTAGGCGTATGCAATTCTTTTTTGGATCATTGTCAAATAGTTATTCGTAACATTGCACTATAACATTGGAATATGAATCTTACACCTATTTTATGGACTCTGAAAAGTGCAAAAATCACTACGGTTCAATCTTTTAATTATATTTTAATTTAATAATTCTGTATCCAGATTATGTCTATAAAATTATCAACATGAGGCTTTTACTTTCTCTAGTATATGTGTGATGAAATTCGTTGCACTAAATAATTTATCGTGGTTATGCTAAGTTATCATTTAGTCCGTGTGTGAGATAAGTTTTATTATTTTTTTACTTAAAAAAACGTTACTAAACATGCAAGAAAAAAAAAGAAAAAAAAGAAATATATAAAACGTAAGAGAGAGAAAATTCGACAGCCCCTCGTTCCCACCCAAAAAACCCTCATCGAAGTCGAAAGCCACCATCTCCTCTATCGTGAGATACCGATAATATAGTTTTCTCAGCCTTCCTTCCTTCGCCTCTCTTTCTCTCTCATCAAAACCCAAACCCCCTCAAAAACCTCCTCTTTCTCTTTCCCTTTCTGGAAATGGTGCCCCTGGACCCCGCGTCCTGTCTCGTCGACGACCTCCGTAACTTCCTCTCCGACGTCGCCGACCACGACGGCCGCCCCGACGATCCTTCCCGTCCCTCAATCGCAACGGTAAGTCCAACCACCACGCCCTTTACGATTTTCACTTAGGGTTGTTGTTCTCTCCAGAGAGAGACACCGAGTCGATTCGAGTCGTGTCGTCGGGTTTGGGCCGAGTTGACTCGTCGTCCAAAGGTTTTGGTTTCGCTCCTCCGACTCTGATTGGTGCAGCACTGCAGTGCAGTGCAGGCTGCGGGAAACTGTTGTTTTCGAAAATGACGGTTCTGCCCCTTGATTTGGAGTTGGTGGGATTTAGGAGGAGGGTATTTACGGGAATGTAATTGTTTACTGGATTTGGGTCTTTATCGTTTGTGAGCTTTTCTGGCCCATTACGAGATGTGTGTGCCGTTGCAGATTCAACAGCTTCGTTTTCAACACTCGATTGATAATGCCACTCTCTCCTAGTGCGAAAAGACCGTCTTATCCAGTTTTAGATATTATCACCTCCGTCCGTCCAACATGAACGCCACGTGGCGATTTTTGCTTGTTTGTTTTGTTGCCCCAACAGCTTTTGTATATGGGCGCTCGCTTTTCTGACGATGACTGAGTCAGACTCTTAAACCCTGACCGAGTTGACGAGTAGACTCACTGCATTTTTTGGTTTTTTTGCAGGATGGATTCGAAGCAGAGGAAGAGCTGGAATGGATATCAAACAAGGACGCATTCCCGGCGGTGGAGACGTTCATCTTGTCGGAGCAACCGGCCGTCGTGGCGGCAGCTGCTGCCATTGGCATTATTCCGAAGCACCAGAGCCCTGTCTCGGTGCTCGAGAACAGCGCGAACAGCAGCAGCAGCGTCTCGCTCATGAGCTCGTGCAGGGCGCTGAAGGCCCCCCACCGAGCTCGAAGCAAAGGTGGGCGGCGCAGGCGGAGCGAAATTCCGCCTCAGCAGCTATTTTGGAACCATCCAATCGAGGTCGTCATGCGGCCAAAGAAGAGCGGCAGAATGGAGATTGGGAGGAAATGCCAGCACTGTGGGGTTGACGAGACCCCACAGTGGCGGACGGGTCCCATGGGACCCAAGACATTGTGCAATGCTTGCGGGGTAAGGTACAAGTCAGGGCGGCTATGCCCTGAGTACCGCCCCGCGAATAGCCCTACGTTCTCGGGCCAAATGCACTCGAATTCCCACCGGAAGGTGTTGGAGATGAGGAAGCAGAAGTACGGTGTGGGGATGGTTGTGAAGCCTGAGGACAAAGGTTAGGCAAAACTTGTGGAGTAGTAGTTGCAGTTTTTTTTTTCCTTTAGCCTTTGTTTTGTTTAGTGTTTAATTACTGCTAATTTTAGTGTAGCTGTAGGAGGAGATAGTAGGATTGTTGTAGTGGTTAGGAGAAGGTTGAAGATCGTTGTGTTTTTGGTTATTCTGTAGACTCGGACAATACTCTTTTTGGTTTTGCCAAATTTGAATTCTTTTTTGGTCATTTGCTGGAATTTTGATGTCAATGTGGATTAATGGAATGAGGCAGGTTTTGGGGATCTTGGTCACATTCTGGTTTTGGTCTTCTTTCTTTACCAACAATTCAACTCAGTTTCTGTGGTGGTTCAGCTAAGAACTGAAATTTTCGTTACATTACAAATCAATCAATCAATCAATCATTCTTTATTAGTTGTTTGTTCTTTGGTAAATAAAACTTTTAAACGAGAGCGAAGGGGGGTTTGTAGATGAAGCACACTCCTGTTGCAATCGGCATTCTGGAAGAATCAACACTCCAATTTTGATGGGCAAGAAAATTATCACAAGAACGCATTATGCGTCCACGTCGGTAGGATGTCTGAGGCCTTCAATTCGAGGCCATGACGATGCTAAAACTGACTCCAAATATGAGGACTTGTTGAGGTTTTCCATGAATTGGAAGTATCAAATACTGTGAAAGGTGTGAAAATATGAGGTGCTAAAACTCATTACTCGTGTAATTTTCACAAAAAGAGAGAGAATCATAAAAGCACATACCATTCCTGTGCTTTTCTTCTCTACCTCAACTACTCTGTAAACCAAATCCTTAAACCCTCCTTGTACCCTCAGCTCTCTCTCTCTCTCTCTCCACAATTCACAAATGGTGTCGCTCGACCCAGACGGCTTCTTGGCCGACGTTTCCGACTACTCACGTCCTCCATTTCCCGCCGGGCCAGTAAGTTTCAAAACCCTCATTTCCGTTTAAGCTTTTAGCCAATTATACAACTCTGTCCACTCTGCTTATTATCTCGCCTAAATTGAGGCCTTTTCGCCCAAAAAGGGAAGGCCCTCTTTCCATTTGAGGAGGGTTTCCGAGTTTCACTCACTGGTTTTGGTTTTGGGTTTCTAATTTTTTTGTGTGGGTTTTGCAGGAGCCAGAGGAAGAGGAGGAAGAGCTTGAATGGCTCTCGAACAAAGACTCCTTCCCGGAAGTGGAGACTTGCACGTTGACTCCGACTCCGCAATCACCACCCGCTGGCCGCCCCGTTCAAGCTCGAAAAACGCTGCCGCCAATGCCGACCTACCCGACGAAGAAAGCTGCAGAGAGAATTGTGTGCAAGTACTGCAGCATTACGCAGACGCTGCCGTCGCCGCAGGGTGTGTGCAATATCTGTGGGTTTGTGTACAAGTCTGGTCCCAATGTGGTCACCAGTGAGAAGAAGTGCGTAGACAAGGCCGAGAAACCATGCTCCTCAAAAGACGGGGACAGGAAGAAGAGTGTTGATAGAAAGTGCACACATTGTGGGATTACCAAGTCCCCTCTGTGGCGGGAGGGTCCCTTGGGACGGAAGACCTTGTGTAATGCATGTGGGGTTAGGTACAAGTCCGGGAGGCTTTGCGCCGAGTACCGCCCTTTGAATAGCCCTACGTATTGTAAGGAGTGGCATTCGAATGCTCACAGGAAGGTGTTGGGGATGAGGAAGCAAAATTGTGGGTTGGTAGAGGAACCTGTGAATGCATGGTAATGCATTTCCTTTTTTCCCTATAAATTTAGTGTTTGTTAGGAGCTTGCAGGATTGTTGTAATGATAGTTAGGATAAATCTTAAAGGCCTAAAAGATGATTGTGTAATGAGGTTATGTGAATCTTAATTCTCTGCTCGACATGTGAGGAAATATAGGTAAATTGATTCTGGATAGTGGCATTTTCCTTCTTTAAGAAAATTTATGTTATGCATGATATTTCTCGACTAACTTGAGCCCAACTAGATAGCATTTGGCTGTGGTCAAAAATTGAGTTTCTGTTTGCATTTGGTGAGAGAATTTGGGTTTGGTATCCTATCCTAGGCACAGTTCTATTCTTAGATGGCATTTTTGGCATTATGAATGTGTATTTCTGTTTTCTTTGCTCTGTTGCTTGGATTTGAATTTGATAATCTGACAATGAATGTATATTAGTTTTTGTTTTTGGGCTTAAAGAATGCTTATTAGTTGATCGTTTGCATTACATCTGCTGATTATGTTTTCCACTTCTCCCTTACTAGTTCATATCATTGTAGTCTTTCCTCTGTTTCCTGAAGAGGATTCGGACAAATGTGGATTCTGGATAAGGTGCAAGTAATAATTTTATATGGTGTCATGTTTTGCGTCATCTTGACTGATCTTAGCCTTATATAGTCAAAAGGGCTGAAGTTGAATTCTATTTCATTATGTGAAACAGCATAAAGAACGCTGCCACAAAGAAGTCGAAGAAACACTTGCTTCCTGCTGTCCCAACAGTGAGTGTCTTTGAGCAACCCAGGAGAAGTATCATTACTGAGCAGCACAGCCCTGTTTTGGTACTTGAAAACAGCACAAACAGCACCACCACCTACATGAGCTTCTGTGAGACCCTCAAGCAACAGTTGTTCTGTAACGAACCTAATGACAAGCACATCCGGGAAGACACTGCCAAATTGGAGATTGAGAGAGACAACACCATTGTTGTGTGTTCTTGTGGACCCCACAAGCGGCCCCACAAAGCGCCAAATGAGGTTTTGGTGCAGCACCGTCTGTGTAGTTACCAACCCAACAGCAAGCGCAAGAACAAAGACACTGCTACAGAGGAGATTGAGGCCAAAAGCACCAATTTGATAAGTTCATGTGGTTTTCTTGAGCCGTTCCACCAAGCACCACACAACTATCTGGAGCAGCAGCAGTTGTATCCTAACCGGCCCAACACCAAGCGGAGGAAGAAAGAAACTGCCAAAGTGGATATGGTGGTGGAACCTGTGGATAAATGGTAGTGTTTATTATTTTTTTATATTTTTTATTCCTTGTCATTTTAGTGTGGGTGGTAGATTGTAGGATTCTTGTTATTGGACCTAGGGTTAATCAGAGGGTAAAAGTATGTTATTGTTTTAATGAATAATCTACGGGAATGTTGGAATTAGCATGATATTCTTCATCCTTGACATACATACTGGGTCAGAGTCCTAATTTTCTGCTGTTCTGCTATAGTATTTTACTCTAGGGAAGTGAGGGGAATGTAGGTTAATGGCTTCAGGGTCGCGTCCGTCCATTTTTTTAAAGTAGTTTTTTCTACTATGCATAACCCTTTATTGACTAACGTCAGCCGAACTGAATACCATTTGGGTGTGGTCTTAATTCAGTGTTGGTCCCAAGTCTCAACTGCTTGAATTTGGATCGATGGATTTGGAAAAGTTGTGTTAGTCTCTTATTTAAATTTTAGCCCTTATTGATACAGTATCACTTTTTTCAAACTTACGTTCTTTTCTATGTTGATTTTGCATTTGAGGTTAAATCAGGAAAATTATATTTGAAAGGTTGAAGGTTGAATGGTTTCTTTTTTTGATAAATTTATTTTGACAGTGGATAATGGCTTTGGGGATTACCAAATTGTGTTTTTTGCTCTGTTGCTCAAACTTTATTTGTTGGACTCAAGGTGTAAAGAAACGGTGTTTATGTTGAGGTTCTTTTGTATTTTCTTCTGATTTATTACATTATCTTTTGACATTTGCCTCAATGGATAGTATATAAAATTGTAGTTCCTGTCCACATTGAAATCTCTGCTCTGCTGAAGTTGGCTGGCTTTGGGAGGATGTGGATTGAATAAATTGCTTTTTTATTTTTGGAAAAGCCTTGGTAGATAGGGTTGGCATCTGTCAAACTATAGTTTTGTGCTACCTTGGATTTACATTTGAGGATGGATTTTACAGAGATTGTGAATCGGTGGAGAGAGGGTTATGTTGATGTTCTTTTTCTTTTTCTCACAGAATCTTTTATTATGAATGATATTATGGCTAACTTTATTATGGAAATTTTTCTTGCTTCAATCAACATTGGACGGACTCAAGGTTTAATGGATCGATGTTTTTGGATCCCAGATTTATTGGGAGGGTGCTTCTGTCCATCTTTTGCTCTATCGGAATGTGAATTGAAGGATCAGTGGTTTGATTGGATTTCTTTTACTGACCATAGTTATCCTGCACCAGTTTTTTTTTACTAATCTTAAACTTTATCAATGACTTTTTGGGATTATAAAATTGTATTATTTTGTTTTGTTGCTTGAATGTTGAGCTTATGGGTTTATGGTTTCATGTTATTTTGTTAAGGGTATTGTTTACCATTAATCTGTATCTCTTCTCATGTGGGGGTATTGGGATCTAACTATTTTGGATGATTCATATTGTGCATAGTCATTATGGTTCATTCCATATTTTGTGTCTTTCCAGCACAAACGACACCACCACCCTCATGACGTTGAAGAAAGTTCCGTTCCCGGTGGTTGAAACATTGAATATCTTAGAGCAACCAAGCGTCATTGTCATTTCCGATCAGCAGAGCCCTGTCTTACTGCGTGAAAACAGAACAAGTAGCAGCATGACCTTCCTGAGCTCCTCTGGGACTTTCGGCTCTACCCACCAAACCCCATGCGAGATTCTGGGGCAGCAGCAGCAGTCTTATGACCAAGCTAACAACAAGCTCATAGAGCAAGACACTGCTAAACTGGAGAATGAAGGAAACGGCACTACCTTCTTGAACTCCTCTTGGGCCCTTGAGCTGCCCCACCATTTCCAGGAAAAACTGCCAGAGCTGTTCGGTAAGCTGGATAACAACAAGCCAGACAAGAAAGAAACTGCCAGAGTGGAGAGTTCCATGTTGACGATGACGGTGACGGCGCACCCACCACCCAACATTGCGATATCCCAGCTGAACCAGTGCCACCCCATTTCGGCAGTTCAAGCTCAAACGCTGCTGCCAATGCCGAGCTTCCCAACGAAGAAATCTAAGAGAGTGGTGTGCAAGTACTGTGGGATTACGCAGACCCTGCCGTCCCCGCAGGGTGTTTGTAATATCTGCGGGTTCAAGTACAAATCTGGTCCCAGTGTGAATGCCAGTGAGAGAAAGAGTTCAGACAAGGCTGAGACACCGTGCCCCTCGGATGACGGGGACAGACGGAAGAGTATCGATAGGAAGTGCACACATTGTGGGATTACACGGTCCCCGCAGTGGCGGGAGGGTCCTTTGGGACTGAAGACCCTGTGTAATGCCTGCGGGGTTAGGTACAGGTCAGGGAGGCTTTTTGCTGAATACCGCCCTTTAAATAGCCCTACGTATTCGAAGGAGTTACATTCGAATTCCCACAGGAAGGTGTTGGAGCTGAGGAAGCAAAAGTATGGGATGGTAGAGAAACCTGTGAATGAAGGGTAAGGCATTTCCTTTTTCTTTTCCTTGTAAGTTTAGTGTTTGTTAGGAGCTTGTAGGATTTCAGTGATGATAACTAGGATGACTGATGACGACGGTGAGGTTTATTATCATGGAATAGGATAAGTCTAAATGGCCAAAAGATGATTGTGTTATGTGGTTATGTGAATCTTAATTCTCTGCTCTGCATGTGAGGAATTGTAGGTTAATGGATTCAGAGTTGTGGCTTTTTCTTCTTTAAGAATATATTTTGCACAATATATCTCGACTAACTTCAGCCCAACCGCATTGCTTTTGGCTATGGTCTAACTTTAAGTTTCTATTTGCTTTTGGTGAGAGAATTTGGGTTTTAGTATCCTTTTCTAGGGACAGTTCTATTCTTATATAGCATTTGTGGCATTATGTATTTGTAATTCTTTGCTCTGTTGCTTGGTTTTGGATATGATGGACTGAACATAAATGTATATTATTTGATCATTTGCATCACATCTACTTATTATCTTTTCCCTTTCTAAGTTACTAGCTCATATAATTGTAGTCTTTTATCTGTCTCTTGAAGACGATTGGGACAACTGTGCATTCTGTTATAAGGTGTAAACAATATTTTTGTAAGGTGTCATGTTTTGCTTCATCTTGACTGTTCTCAGTCTTATTTATAGTCAAAAGAGCTGAAGTTGAATTTGTGTGAAACAGCAAAAGGAAAGCTACCACTACTGCATCAAAGAAGTCGAAGAAAGACTTGCTTCCGGCTTGCCCAGCAGTGAATATCTTTGAGCAACCCATCAGAAGTATCATTACCGAGCAGTGCAGTCCCGTTTCGGTGCTTGAAAACAGCACAAACAGCACCACCACCCAGGTGAGCTTCTGTGAGACCCTCAAGCAACAGCTGTTCTGTGACCAACCTAATGAGAAGCACATCCAGCAAGATACTGCCAAATTGGAGAATGAGATGGACAGCACCAGAGTAATGAGCTCTCGTGAAGCCCTCAAGCGGCCTCACAAAGCGCCAAATGAAGTTTTGGTGCAGCACCGTCTTTGTGGTTACCAACCTAACAGTCAGAGCAAGAACAAAGATACTGCCTTAGTGGAGATTGAGGTTAACAGCACTACTCTGATAAGCTCTTGTGGTATCTGTGAGCCGTTCCATCAAGCACCATACAACTATCTGGAGCAGCAGCAGCTTAACCAGGCCGATAACAATCGGAGGAAGAAAGACACTGCTAAAGTGGAGATGGTGGTGAAACCTGTGAATACATGGTAGGCTTTTCTCCTTTCCCATGTTATTTTAGAGCTGTTAGTAGCTAACAGGATTGTTGTTATGGGACCTAGGGTGGGCAAAGTAACTTATGTCTTTAATAAATAAACGTCTGGAATGTTGAAAGTAGCGTACTGTGTATTTTCCTTGAAATACAAGCTATGTTTTTCAGAGTGGTAGCTTTCTGTTGTTTTGCTTAAATATTGGATTTTAGGGATGTGAGGAGAATGTAGGTTAATTTATTCAGGGTTGCGCCCGTTCATTCTTTGATAATATTTTTACCATGCATAATCTTTATTGACTTACGTCAGCCCAACTGAATACCATTTGGTGTGGTCTACATTCAGTTTAGACCATGGTCCTAATGGCTTGAATTTGGATTCGATGGATGTGGGAAATTAGTGTATGTTTCCTATTCAATTTTTAGCCCTAAATGATATGGTATTACTTCTGCCAAACTTGAGTTCTTTGCCATCTTGAGTTTGCATTTGAGGATGGAATCTAGGGAGACAGTTGACGGTGGGAGGGTTTTTTGTGATTGTTCTTAATTCATTTTTGTTGACAGTGGGTAGCGTATGTGGGATTTTCAAATTGTGACTTTTGCTTTGTTGCTTGAACTTTAATTGATGGACTCAAGGTGGATGGAGGTTAACGGATCAAGGTTTTTGGTGTTTATGTTGGTTCTTCTTTTGTATTTCCAATAATTAATTACATTATCTCTTGATTAACTTTATCCTTAATGGATAGTAAAACAAAAATTTAGTTCCTGTCCAAATAGAAATTATTGCTCTTCTGCTAAAATTGAGGATGTGGGTTAATTAAATTGTTAATTCTGCCCTTCGTTAAATTTTTGAAAAACTAGCCTTAATAGATAGGGCTGGCCTCTATCAAACTATAGTTTTGTGCTACACTGGATTTGCATTTGAGGATGGATTTTACAAAGATTGTGAATTGAAGGAATGAGGGTTTTGTTAATTTTTTTTCCTCACAGAATCTTTATTATGAATGATATTTTGCCCAACTTTATTTTGATTTTTTTTAAAATTCAATTATTTAATGGCTCAATATTCTTGGATCCTTGATTTATTAAGATGGCAGAGTTTCGCTTCTATCAAGCTTGAATTCTTTCCGATCCTGAATTCTCGTTTGGTGAAGAGTTTTAGGGGAATGTAAATTGAATGATCAATGGTTTGGTTTGATTCCTTTTGCTGAGAGTATTTATCCTGCACCAGTTTTCTTGACTAATTTTACACTTAATGTATGGTCTTCTTAGGATGAAATAAAATTGTATTATTTGCTTTGTTGCTTGAATTTTGAGCTTATGGGCTCAAGGTGAATGCGGATCAGTGGATTTGGTGTTATTTTGTGAAGGATATTGTCTGTCAACTTTTAATCGGCATCTCCTCTTATTTAATTATACTTCTTTCTTCTGTTTCATGAATTTGTATTGGTAAAGACGGTACTAATGTGAGGGTATTGGGATTTATTTATTTCGGATGATTCATATTGTTCATCATCTTGATTTTTTTGGATACTGGTTTTGGTTCATTCCATATTCTGTGTCTTTCCAGCACAAACAGCAGCACCACCCTCATGACGTTGAAGAAAGACCTGTTCCCGGCTGTTGAAACATCGAATATCTTAGAGCAACCAAGCATCATTGTCATTTCCGAGCAGCAGATCCCTGTCTCGGTGCTTGAAAACAGAACAAGCAGCAGCACGACCCTCCTGAGCTCCTCTGGGACTGTTGACCCTCCCTACCAAACCCCATGCGATATTGTGTGGCAGCAGCAGCAGTCTGATGACCAAGGTAACAACAAGCTCATAGAGCAAGACACTGCTAAAGTGGAGACTGAAGGAAACAGCTCTACCTTCATAAACTCCTCTTGGGGCCTTGAGCCATCCCATTTGCCAGAAAAACTGCAAGAGCTGTTTTGTATGAAGGCTAACAACAAGCCTGACAAGAAAGAAACTGCCAGAGTGGAGAGTGAGGGAAATTTCAGCACCCTCATGAACTCTTGTGGGACTCTCAAGCCACCTGACCAACTACACAAATGTCTGGGGCAGGATCAGCTGTTTTATAAGCAAGCTCAAGAGACCAACAAGGAAAACGGTGCCATAGTAGAGATTCGGGGGAAGTGCCAGATTTGTGGGGATAAACAAAGTCCACATTGGTTGGGAGGTCCACTTGGATCTGAAACCCTATGTCATGCCTGTGGGCTGGCCATTTGCAAGGCCAAGTGGCAAAAAGGTACTGCTGTGGAAATTGAAAACAAGTGCTGTCCATCACCTGCAACTGTAAGTTTTGCACCAACATGTGGTTTTATTTTGGTTTTGGTGTTACCAATTTTGGCTCATGGACTGTTGACATTTATTTTTTCAGGGGGAGTTTACTACTTCGACTTACACTGTTCCAGTTCTTCAAGACCTCTTTCTCTCAATGAATCTAAGTGATATAGACATTGCCGACTTCCAGAAGCCTTTCTTGTCTCTTGAAAACAGCCCAAATGACAGCACCCTCATGAGCTTCTCCAGGATCAAAATCCCCCACCGAGCCCGAACAAAGGGCCTCCGCAAACGCAGAAAAGCAATTCCAGAGCAGCAAATGGGGATTGAAGGGAAATGTTTGCTTTGCGGAAAGCAGGCACATAGGTGGCAGATGGGGCCCTTTGGAGCCAAAACTCGATGTAATGCCTGTGAGAATAGGTACCAGCCTTTGTGTGGAAAAAGCGGTGTGACAGCGAACATTGCAAATGAGTGTCAGCATTGCGGGTCTGAAGAGACTTTACAATTGCTGGCTTCTCCCTTCAGACCCAAAAGCCTGTGTAATGCCTGCTATCATTGGTTTAAGTATGGGCGGTGGCCATCTTGCAACTCAAGTAAGAGCGATCCAGACAAGAAGGCAAGTGCTGAAATGGAGAGAATGCCTGGAATGTGGTGGTAAGAATACCCCACAATGGAGGTCAGGTCCCCAGGGATCCAAAACACTTTGCAGTGCATGCGGGCTTTGGTGGTTAAAAGGGATCTTTGAAGGGACTAACCTGCAAGTAGCCAATGTTCTCAAGGGAATTGCATTGAAGTTACAGAAAAGGTGGCTGATATGAGGAAGCAAGATATTGAAGTGATCGTGTCAGAAAAGGAAAGAATGATGGAGTTGGAAGTTGTTCAGCATGTGGATAAAAAGAATGGTATTGGTGAGTAGCTATTTCCTTGTTTGTTCTAGTGTAGTTACTAGCTAGTAGGATTAGGGGGAACTATGAAAATTAGGGCGAGTGGTTATGCTGCTTTAATGTGGATTAAGTTAGAATGTTTACATTCTACATCACCTTTCTGGACTAATGTAGCCCTAATGGATAATGCTAGAAGTCAATATTAGACTATTAGTTAGATGCAACTAAAAGCACCTTTTAGGTGGTATGCTGTGGTGTAAATCTCTGATGAATATATACATGAAATAGAACAGATGGTATTGCTGTGTTTGTTTTTTGCAATCCATGAAATTTCATATCCCGGTTGTTTTTGGAAGCATTTTGGAATACAGTGATGAGGTTTAATGAGGAACAAACTCAAACACCTGTGGAAAGCTGATGCACCATTTTTGTGTGAATTATAAGTGGCTCAAAGCTCAGATTATGCATTTCCGCACAGATGCTAAATTCAAAGACTTGGTATGCCAGCCACCATTGCCTTGTTGATAAACTTAGCCACAGGTCCCAACCATTTTAGCCTCATTTGATTCAAGAACTTGGCAGGGTCGATGTTTCATGCATGTATGTTCTTGACTTGTGATTCTGATGTTTTGTTTGATCTGAACTTATTCTGCTGCCTTTTTCTTTGAAACTTGAGCAAATTAAGGTTGGTTGCCAGTGTGAATTTGGTTTCCCCTTGACGTATGTCAAATTCCCAGAAACTCGTGAATTGAAGTCATGATCGAGTAGCTTAGGTAACAATGGTTTATTGAATGAGTAGCAATAAATATAACAAGTGCCAAATGGTATTCAGTTACATTATAACAGAAAGTCTGAAACTCCAACCAAGCTAAGGTGTAATAACATTACAAAACATGAGAGGCGAAACTGGGAACCAAGTCTGGGTGAAGAAGGCGTAGAATGGATCGGGTGTACCAAGTCTGGGTGCAGCTTAACTCGAGAGCCGCCGATGAAAGCCAGGACAGTCCAGAATTCGAAGCTACTGAAATGTTGCTGAACTACTTGTGCAATGCCTGTCTAACTGGTCATCGATTTTTACTATGTATCTAAATATCTAGTAAACACCATCTCATTTCCTATCTAAATACCAAAAGACAGTGTTACTCCATATATGGTCAATGAATTCTGAATGTGATCGATCAGGTTTTCAATATGCATGCATGTCTTATTAGTAAACCATTAGATTATTAATTTATTATAGTTTTGCTTTGGATCGTAAACTTGTCAACGCTGCAATAGTGTTACTCTGTGAGAGTACGCACGTACTCTTTTTCTTTGGAGTGAGTTTGGAACAACTACTCGATCTATCTTCGCACAACTTCTTAATTAATCCCGATTGGTATGTTTTCACAGCTTAATTTCACGTAGGAAGCTATCTCGAATTCCCACTGCATAATTTAGCTCTGTTATTTAGTGGAATACAATTGTCCGGATATAGAAAAGATATACATACAGACATACTGCGCAAGCAAGCAAGCATGAAGCATCATCCCTTACGTCGACGATGTCATATTCAACACGAGAAGACGAGAGAACGAAAAAGAATACAACCTAGCAAATTAATTTCGTTGTTTTATGTACGTTTTGGGTGGTTGCACTTGGAAAAAAGGGGTTTTGGACGGTGGACTTAGATGAGGCACCGATCCTAACTTCAAGATCAAATCTAATTAAGTATTAATTAAACAAGCTAAAGAAGGGTTTTTCTATCTTACTAATCAAATTTAGAGATGAGCACCGAAACCGATCTTGCTTCCCTCGTGTTGCTAATAAATTCTTTGTAATTGTTTTATGTTAATCTCGAACCTAACTATTGGCACCTTTTGAGCCAATGAACCAAAAATGACGTGAAACAGGTTAACTTTACCATATAAAGGCATTTCCAATGATGAAGTCTTATATGGAGTCCTATACCTATATTTAGGACTTCAATTTAGGACTTCAATCATTTCCAATGGTAAAGTCCTATATTCTAAAAAAATCCTTGTTTTATGTTACATTTCCTCTATCTTCTGTTACTGGGACCCACTCTGATCAGTATAGGACAAATGCTAAACAAGGATCTAGTTTAACACTTCTTATAACACCCAGACCTATATTTATAGGGTTTAGCACCTCTGATTTCAACCATTAGAGATGACATTTTATTACCAAAGCTATTTATCTAGCTTTTAACACCTTCCATTGGAGATGCCCTAACACTTCCAGGATAGTTCTTAGTTGTACAGATCACATGGACAATCGATGACTATTGTTATATTTTTTCCTGAGCTGAGAATTATCCCTTAAGCTATTAAAAAAGGAATAAATAAAGACAGTGGTTGAGGGTTGTCAATGTAATCGAAAATGGATGATCCCGTTGGAAATGGGTTGCTTGGATTAAAGCAGTTTTAAAACCAACGTAAGAAAATTTTAAGAGTCATCATTTGGTTAATTATAAAGTTTTGTACTACACAAGCTAATCCTGAGACGTTTTATTAAAACATAATCGTTAGATCTCGGATGAGTAAATGCTCCTTTAAAACGCTCAGTAAATGAGTCATTAGTGTAAATTATTGATTTGACACTTCGATCTACCTAAGAGACCTAATTAATTAAGAAGCTAACATAAATTTGAAGATTGCACCACATGCATGCATATGTATCACTGGTGAAGTAAGCAACACAAATTCTTATCTGGAAACTAACCAATAGAGGAAGGCTGAACTAAAATCTCAATTCTTGCCTAATTATTCTTTGGACCGAAAGACATTCGAGAATGTCAATAAGCATACATAATATCATTATCAACATCATACGCAAAGAACAAAAGCAAATTAAGTTCGATAATTTTTCCCCTACCAAATTTTGATACAGATTTAAGTGGTGCTGAGCCAACTCTCAGCATCATCCTCTTCCATCCAACTATCCAATTCGAGCAAAGCCAGAGCCCCTTACCCTTTTCTCTTGGTCTCTAGTAGTTATCAACATGGGACTCTTCCGAGTC
The DNA here is from genome assembly GCA_946800695.1 of Geum urbanum. Taxonomy (NCBI): domain Eukaryota; kingdom Viridiplantae; phylum Streptophyta; class Magnoliopsida; order Rosales; family Rosaceae; genus Geum; species Geum urbanum. The sequence continues at coordinate 5,561,480 of OX327012.1, forward strand.
ACCTTTCAAGATTGAATGATTAGTCGTCAGACTCAGTTAGCCATTAGCCATGGACATGGACCAATTTTGATATGGACGTAAGGCAGCCAGGGCACAGTGGTTGGGCAGCTTCTGGAGCTTTCACAACCAATTTCGATTCTTAAGGTCCAAATCCTTGGGATTTGTGAACCATAAAATTGACCAAGTATGTATGCATGTCATTGTAATTTACCTACATATATATGGAAAATATGATGTGTTTAAGATCAATCGTGTGGGTGACTTCAAGCTATTGTTAATGTTTGTGGTATACACAAAAGGTTCTTGAACTAAAGTCACACAATTGGGTAGCTAAATATATCGACAGGATTGGGAAGAAAGAAAACTAGATGACCTTGGACAATATTAAGGTTAGAATTTATATTGGGATCTTATAATTTGCTCTTTAAACTTCTTTTTCCTTTTATTATGTAGTTGTATCATAATACTCATGTAAAATGACTAATATGGACAATAACAAATAAAAAGGAATACATACTAATCTTTATAATTGATTGAACCCTTGTTGTGTGTCAGGATCCGCACTCTACTAGCATGCCGTGCGGCCTCCCGATAGGTTGTAACGCCACAAGCAAACTTGTCCAGGGTCATGATTTAAGCCCGTGGCTGATTACTTGTGGGCCAGAGTTAGAATAATAATTTTCATTTCATTATGACTCCTCAAACATTTTAATGTTTCCTCCTGCAAAGTGAAGTTATGTAAAATATCATATATAGGGAGGGGTTCCTAGTCGGCATTACTGTTGGACTCAGGAACTAGTATAGGTAAGCACATGTACTTTTGCCTCCCTAAACGTCTTACCATCAATAAGAAAGGAGATTCAATCATCTGTGCGCTGTGAGATTGTCCCATTGGATTCTTAAATTATTTGTTCATTGTTGTGTTCTTCGCTGACGCTCAGCCCACACGGTTGCTTGCTTGCTCGCTTGCTCTCTTGCACGCTTGCTTGCTTATTTGCTTATTCCTTACATTATATTAATATCGTGTGGATTATTGCTGCTTACAAGGTACTAATTTTGGCTGACTTGTTAACAGGCAAGTGCCGCACGGTCCGTTTTGTCGCTTCTCAAAGTTGGCCCATGACAGTTGGTATCAGAGCCAACTTGGCTCACTAGCTTGAACTAGATGCCTAATATGACGACCGCACAATGATTTAGCTGGATCGAGGACCAACTTGGAGAACTTGCGGGAATCCCTGACAGATTGATTGATATCACTTCTTGACCGCGTCAACCTTGATGAAATGGTGGCGCGAGTCTATGAGATTGAAGATTTGAAAGCCCGAGTTAGGACCCTTGAGAAGAGGAAAGTTCCAAGGGAAAGAGCCAGAGACCTCGAAGAGGGGCCTCTTCAAAACGAGCAGATTGGAACCATGAGTGATGCTCTTGACACCATGCAGGTGACTATGGACTTGATGACAGAGGACGTTCGGGCCACTATTGATGCATTCAAGAATGAGTTGTTGGAAATGAATTCCAAACTCAACTTAGCCATCCATGCGATGGGAAACTAACCTGTGACGGACTACAGGAAGGTGAAGATACCGGAACCTCAAGCACACGGAGGGGCGTGAGTAGCCAAAAAGCTTGAGAATTTTCTATTTGATATGGAGCAATACTTCCGAGTTGTGAAGCCTGACTCTAAGGAAGTAAAGGTGAACATGGCAACAATGTATTTGTCAGGAGACGTCAAGTTGTGGTGGAAAACCAAAGGGGCGTTTGTACTATCGCCAGAGGGGCGTTTGTACTATCGCCACTTGGGAGGAACTAAAGAAGGAGCTTAAGGCCTATTTCTATCCCGAAAATGTTGAATACGTCACCAGGCGACAATTAAGTGAGCTGAAACACACCACCAACATCAGGGAATTCGTTAACATGTTCTCTGTAGTAATGTTGGATATACTAAACATGTCTGAGAATGACCGGTTGTTCTACTTCCTGGAAGGCCTAAAGCCGTGGGCGAGAACCGAACTCCAGAGGCAAAAGGTGCAAGACTTGGTAGCTGCCCAAGCTGCCGCGGAAAGGCTGACTGATTATACTTTTGATGAGAACCTCAATAGAAGGCCGCCACAACCTTCACATGTGAACACCAACAAAGGGGCGCGACCTGTGCCAAGTAAAAGTGGGGGAGCAGAGTCCAAACTTCGAGTTCAAGTGGAGGGAGATTGAAGAGTAGGAAACCCCAAAGATTCTACAACTTCCAAACTAGCTGGCTCTATAGGCACCTTCATGCCTCGACCCTTCAATTCTCAAGGCTACACTCCTAAACTGTTCTCTTGTTTCTTATGTAGAAGTTATAAAGTTAATGAGTGTCCTCATAAAAGTGGTTTATCTGCTTTACAAGCATTTATCCAGTCTCAGGGGAGCGATGCAGATGAAGAGAAAGCAAAGGAGATAAGTCATATGGGAGCGTTGCGGTTCTTGGGAGCTGTAGAGAAGAGGTCAAAGACCCTTGTGAAGCTCCAATCGAAAGGGTTGATGTTCATAGATGCAGTCATTGAAGGGAAAACTGCAAAAAGTGTGATGGTTGACACCGGAGCCACCCACAACTTCATCTCGGAGGCGGAAGCAAAGAGGTTAGGGTTGAAGACGGAAAAGGATGTAGGCCACATGAAAGCTGTGAACTCAAAGGCTGCACCCACAGTGGGGATTTCAAAAGGAGTACGCCTGAAATTGGGACAGTGGGAAGGGAAAACTAACTTAGTCGTAGTGTAGATGGATGACTTCGACATTATATTGGTAATGGAGTTTCTGCTGGAGAAGAAAACCGTCCTCATTCCTACTGCCCAACATTTGCTCACCATGGGGGAGAACCCATGTGTAGTACCTACAAGAATCAAGCAGCCCACCGAGCATCGACTATTGCCCACTTTATAATTCAAAAAGGGTGTGAAGTACCAAGAACCCTCATATGTCCTTGTTCCCTTGACAAAAGAGGGAAACAAAAGCGGAGTAGTGCCGAAGGAGGTCGAAATGGTGTTGATAGAGTATGCAGATGATCAGCCTTTGGAACTTCCGAAGCAGTTGCCCCCGAGGAGAAGTGTGGACCATGAGATCAAGCTTCTGCCAGGATCAAAGCCACCATCACGAGTACCCTATAGAATGAGTCCCCCAGAACTGGTGGAGCTTAGAAAGTAGTTAGAAGCGATGTTAGAGGCATGGCAGATTAAAACGGCAAATGGGCAGTTTGACACACCTGTGTTTCAGAAGAAGCATGATGGGAGTTTGAGGATGTGCGTAGACTACCGAGCTCTTAACAAGATCACAGTGCGGAACAAGTATCCCATTCCTCTGGCTGCAGACTTATTTGACCAACTCAGTGGTGCCAAATATCTCACAAAGCTAGATCTTCGCTCAGGGTACTATCAAGTTCGCATTGTTGAATGAGATGAACACAAGACAACATGTGTAACTCGTTATAGTGCTTTTGAATTCTTGGTGATGCCATTCGGGTTGATAAACGCCCCTGCAACTTTCTGCACACTAATGAACCAGGTGTTCCACGAGTTCCTCGACAAATTTGTAGTGGTCTACTTAGATGATGTTGTTGTTTACAGCTCTACACTCCAGGAGCACACAGAGCATTTCAGAAGCTGAGAGAGAACCAGCTCTATGTGAAGAGGGAAAAATGCGAGTTCCCACAAACCACAATCAAATTCTTGGGTCACATCATCAAACGGGGTCGTATCCGAATGGACATGGAGAAATTAGAGGCCATACAACAATGGAAAACTCCTAGGAATGTGTGGGAGTTGCGTTCTTTTCTTGGGTTAGCCAATTATTATCGAAGATTTATCCACAACTACTCAAAGAAGACTACTCCTCTGATTGAGCTTTTGAAGAAGGGAGTAGAGTAGGTATGGAGTGGCAAATGTGTGACCGCCTTTATAGAGTTGAAGAAAGCAGTGATGGAAGATCCGGTATTGGCTCTACTGGATGTCACTAAATCCTTTGAGGTGCAGACAGATGCCTCAGACTTTGCCTTAGGGGGGTATGTTGTTACAAGATGGGCACCCCGTAGCGTACGAGAGCCACAAGTTATCAGAAGCTGAGAGGAAGTATACGGCCCAAGAAAAAGAACTCCTGGCCGTAATCCATTATTTGAGAACATGGAGGCATTACTTGTTGGGGTCCAAATTTGTTGTGAAAATAGACAAGTCAGCTGTGAGTCACTTCCTTACTCAATCGAAGTTGACTCCTAAGCAAGCTCGATGACAAGAGTTTCTCGCGGAGTTTGACTTTCACTTTGAGCACAAGGCCGGTCACACTAATTAGGTGGCGGATGTTCTTAGCCGCAAGGCTGACCTTGCTGCCTTAAAGATTTTAGCGAGTTTGTCTAGCAGTGCTGTTGCCATGACAATCAAGTAGAGAATTCGAGAGAGTTTGGAGAAGGACCATGTGGCTCAATCTCTAGTGAAACTTGTTAAGGAAGGGAAGAGTCATCGCTTTTGGTTGGAAGATGGACTCTTAATAGAAAAGGGAGGGAGGGTGTTCGTTCCGAGAGCAGATGGCCTACGTAGGATGTTGATGAGGAATGCCATGACACTCTTTGGGCGGGGCACCCTGAATGGCAAAGAACTCATGCTCTTCTGAAGCAGGGGTACTGCTGACTGCAGATGAAAGATGATGTAGCGGAGTATACCAAGACCTGCCTCATATGCCAGCAAGACAAAGTCGAGCGACAGAAGGCGCCGGGGCTGTTGGAACCCTTATCACCACCCATACGACTATGGGAGAGTGTATCGCTCGACTTCATCACAAACCTTCCCAAAATCGGGGACACATGTATACTGGTAGTGGTGGACAGATTCTCTAAGTACACCACATTTGTGCCAACACCAAAGCATTGTCCCGCAGAAGATATAGCAAACCTCTTCTTTAAACATATAGTGAACACTACAACAAAAAAAGCCTTTTGCGACGGCACATTGCCGTTGCAAAAGAGTCAAATGCCGTCGCAAATGCTCTTTTACGACGGCAAAATGTGCTTTTGCGACGGCAACTAGTTCGTCGCAATTGGTGGCGACGCAATTGATATTAGCAACGGTTTTTACCGTCGTCCTTATTCTTTTGCGACGGCAAACCTTTGTCGTAGCTATTGATTTATTTTGCGACGACAGTTTATCACGACTAACACCATCGCAAAAATTTGACAAGGCGTAGTGTTAAAATCATTTTTTGCGACGGTAAGGGTGCCGTCGCAAAATATTTACCCTCCAAAATTTGTTTGGCGCCAATACTTGCAATGGTATGCATGCCGTCGTAAAAACATTTCCCGCCAAAATTAATTTTGAGATAGTATTTGCGACTGTAAAATTGCCGTCACAAAAAAAACTACAGTTGCCCTGCTTATAACCTGCTACTTCATCCACAAATCTGTAATGCAAAGTCAATTCAAACTGCTTATAATAACAACTGAATACAACATCCAATTCAAAAGAATTTCTCAAGTCATACAACATCCAATTCACATTAGATGCATCAGTAATCTACCTATATTGTTCTTAACTTACATGAGTTCCAACTTACATTAATTCACAAACTTACATCAGTTCCAATCTTTGCAACTTACCCAACTTACATCAGTTCACCACAGTACACAAAATAGATCAAAATAACAGTACACTGAATGAGCAATCTGGCCAATCTAGATTTTTTTGCAACTTTGTGCTGTATACTTCAGATTTCTGGCCAACTTATTGCAGTCTAGTTTTCTTTGCGACTTTCTGCTATATCCCTCACATTTCTGGACAATCTAGATTTTTTTGCCATAATCACCTATGCAACAATACATAACACGCATTATAAGTGTATATCAATCTGTTTAATGAATTGATTGAATGAGCAAATGAGCATATATAAGTGTTCCATTAGTTGACTCAAAGAAACATGTATATCAATCTGTAATGACAAATGGTGTGCTAGTCATACTTTAAAAATGATGGACCATTAATTAGTCCATTTCATAAGTACTAGTCTGTTCACAGTACCCTGTGTTTTCCAACTTAGAGGTTAATGCTATGCTTGTCTCCGTAACCTCAAGGATATTTTGATTATACAGTACACTTACAAGATGGAAAGTATACACAAAGCTGATGAGTTAGCTACTTTAACATTTCACAGATCAAAGCAATCCCAGATTTAAGGCAGAAGAAGAAACATGTTTACTAAAACATAAATCACTAAAAACTGCAAACTCAGAAGATTGACCAAACAGATCGTATCCAGATATCTACTGATTAATGCCAAAAGATCTAATGCCAACCCACCAAATTTCAAATTGATTCCTCTCATAACATGGTTATGATAAGATGCACAATTAAGTGGCGACATATTGGCGAAAAATAGCCATTTTCAAATACCAAGTAGCAGACAAAATAGCGCATTATTTCTTTATGACTGCCCATAAATCAGTGTTTTTGTATCATACATTCACCATCTTTTTTTTGCTTGTAGCTTTGTAGTGTTATCTATTAAACTTACCCTTTGAGCACCCTTTTGAGTAGAGGGCGATGTTTCGATGAGATTTTGAACAGGTTCCAGGTTCATTGGTTGGCTGCAATTATCACTGGAAACTCGTTGGTCTCCCACAGACTCCCTTATTGCTTCTGGACACTGAAATTCATAATAGACCCCATTAAGTTATGTTTCAATACTATATCAATTCCTATTATGGAAGGTTTTCCCTTAAATTAGAACTAACCTGGATCGAAGGTTCTGACTCATAGTTTTGTTGCTGTTTGTTTTTCATCATATCAATTGTTTTCCAGAGTTTCTCAAGCTCTCCTTGAAATTCAGCTCGCACTTCTTCTTTAATTTTTGTATATAGATCTATTTGGCTTGTAGGGATAGTTGTTGGTTCCTTCGCATATACTAGAGTACGGGGCACTGCACCACTAAATGTTCGGCAATAGCCATGACCATCATCACCCATGAGAGAATGAAAAATTCGAACTTTAACACTAGTCTTTTGCTGATCCTTAAGTGTTTCCCTACTGAGTTCATTCTCATATTCAATCTATAGTAACAACAAATCAAATCCATAAGTGCATTCATATCAGAAAATCAGCAGACTAAGTAAATGTACATAAATGGTCGCCCATGCAAGAATCACAGAAATGGGAATTTGTTGTGGAAAAAGAACAATAGGACACTTTTGTATCAAAAGAATCATTTCATTTCATATCTGAAGTTGTTGATACTACTGTCGATAGATCATGTCAAAAGGGTAGGTTTACAGTAGTTCAATTTGTTTATAGTGTTTTCAATATATTTGTGGCTATGGAGCAGTGACAATAAGTTATAGCATGAAAATGCTACATTAAGTTAACATAGTGAAGCTTTCAATACATTTATGAAGATATATGTTAGGTTCTCATCGATAGCTAACTTGTACAGAACTAGAGATATCAAGGCTGATATTGTTGCCGATAGATCATGTCAAAAGGGTAGGTTTATAGTAGTTCAATCTGTTTACAGTAGTTCAATTAATCTGCTTACTGTGTTTTCATTATATTGGTGGCTATGGAGCAGTGACAATAAAATCATAAGGAGTGGCCAAATTACTAGTCATCGATCACCATGAAAATGCTACATTAAGTTAACATAGTAAAGCTTTCAATACATTTCTGCAGATATATGTTAGGTTCTCATCGATAGCTAACTTATACAGAACTAGAGATATCAAGGCAGATTGACATGAAAACAAGTCAGGGCAGATTGACATCGATAACTAACTTGTACAGGACTAGAGCATCTATTAAGATCTTAGTGCAACAAATTAAAATGCATCCCTGTTACTTAAACATGCAAGGTAACATGCACAAGAAAACAAGTCAGGGTATTATCTTACAATGAATTCCTGCAAAATTGGATCCTCTAAATCACGAGTTTTCTTCCACACGTTAAACTTATCAGTTTCTTCTCCATCTCTTTCCATCTGTTATAAGAAGATAAAAAATAAAAAGTTCATAACTAATACCACATCTTATCTAGGCAAAATATGAAAGCTGACATTACAAGTGACTGCTCTACTAACTAATACCTCATATCTTATTTGGGCAAAATGCTTTCTACCAGTTTTGTGAGCTGGGCCACGCATTTATCGATTACCAGCATTTTTGGATGCTACCAAATGCAAGTAAAATTTACAATTACAATTCTTATGGAGTTCTCAATGCATCTATTGTTCAACGTATAGCTATAAGTTCACCTGACATTCCGCGTTACTCCAGTATACGACAAGCTCTCTCCATTGAGAAGCCACAATATGTTCAGGATTTTTACTGCCAAGTTCAGGATCTTCCTTATTAGACTTAAAGTAATTCTTCTTTGTTTTGCTCTTATGGTCCTTCCACAACAAGTTACAGTTATCCAAACATACATCTTTATAGCTATCAGGAACATCTAACACATTATTCTGCAGGTGCATAAAGTACAAAATCATATCATCTTCTAATAATTAACATAAAGGACATTGTCATAAATAACAACTGCATACCTTAACATCAGTCCAAATACCTTCATTCACCTCTTTATCAATCTTCTTCCAATCCAAAATATTAAGTGGAACTCTATTCCCATCACGTACTATCATCCCTAATTGGGACTTTAGTTGGCCAGCCCTTGGCCCCACAGGCTGATAAGTAATCAGATTAAACTGCATTGCAATTTTGAACCCTGTATCCCACTCTGCTATGCCCTTAGACTGCCCTCTTCTTGCTTTCATAGATTCTACAGCATTACCTTCTTGTGGAACTACAGTTAATAGAAATATAGTTTATAAGTGTTATATGAAGTAAAAATATGCATCTGGATATACCTGGAATTGGAGTAACCATAGATTCTGAAGGCCGTTGAGATGCAGAATGAGCATTGTTCAAAGTATTAGATGATGTTCCTTGAGATGATGTTCCTTGAGACGATGTTCTTTGTGATGATACTCCTTGTAAAAACTCAGCCATGGTACGAGGAGGACGACCTAACTTTCTCTTGTTCATAGTTGCACACCTGCATGTAATGCATCAAAAACTACTAGAAATTCAACTAAGACATTGGTATATAGCCACGTTAACAGAATATTACAAAGAACGAGTTCATATTACATAACCAACTACTATATATTACCACCCATTTGTCATAAATACTCAAAAACAGTACAATACAACAGACAACTCTCTAATACTAATAAAATCTTGGTGAAAGATCAAATGCTTAATTAACCAGCTTCATCATAGTTGTCTTCCCCATCACCCACTTCTCTAGTACGCATCGTCACAATATTATTCCAATCCCTGTGGACACTGTCTTGAACATACCAAACTTGATGTGCTTGGGATGCCAAAATGAAAGGTTCATTTCCCACTCGATTACTTCTATACATCAGATGGTTGAAGTTCACTAAAGTGAACTTATAGGTGTCTACTTTTGTTCCTGTAGTATTCACCCAATCACACTTAAACAACACAAATTTGTTTTCAATTGAATAACTTATTTCAATAATATCAGTAAGCTTTCCATAGTAAGCCAAGGGGTTGACACGAGGATTCCTATCTCTTTTGCTAGACAAACTCAAGGTATTTGCCTTTAAAGTTACTCCATAGTTCTGTGTTTTTCTCCTATCATCAACATCCTTAATTCGAAAATAATATCCATTGGTTGTGTATGCATTAAACTTCAAGGCTTGCTTGCTTGGACCATTTTCCAATGCCCCTATTTCTGGTGTGCAAACATCAGCACCTAAGGACATCAAATCCGTGACCTGATTCATAGACCACATGATTGAGAGAGGCAGTGGAAAACTAAGTATTCCTACACATGTAACTAATAACAGGTATACCATACATGTTGTTTGAACCAGGTTCTGAATTCGTCAAAATGTCGCTGTTGAATTTGATGATCATCAAAGCAGGGGTACTCTTGATGAAGGGCAATAAGATGTAACCTGGTGGGCACAATTTCTATGTAAATTAAATGAGCTAGGAAGAAAAATGGTGGGCAGTAAGATAGGATTGCATACTTTATATAAGGTGTTACTGCTTCAGCGTGGAACAATACCCATCGATGAACTTGTACCCATTCCAGATCTGTAAGAGTGAACTTATTCCCTTCTTTGTCACCATCACCCTTTTTGTGTCTCATTGGTCGATTAGAAAATGTCTCAGCATCATCCAAGTACAAAGAACAAAAGCTCATACACTCATGCCATTAAGTAACCTTCAGCAATCGAAGCCTCTGGATGTGTTTTGTTCTTCACATATTCCTTTAAAGTGAAGAGATATCTCTCTATTGGATACATCCAGCGAAACTGAACAGCGCCTCCAATCAGTGGTTCATCGACTAAATGGATTGGCAAATGCTCCATTACATCAAAAAAAGATGGAGGAAATATCTGCTCAAGCTTACAGAGAGTTATGGCAATACTTTCCCTCAATTCTTCTAATTCAACAACAGTATTTTGTGAGCATAATTTCTTAAAAAAACTGCTCAATTCAATTAAGGCCTCAACCACATTCTGCAGCAAGGAATGTCGTATAGCAATAGGAATGAGCTCTTGAAGAAGAATGTGATTGTCATGGCTTTTGAGATTTCCAATGGATCTCTTGTCTAATAGTACACGACGTGATATATTCGATACATGTCCATCTGGTGCTCTAGCTACATGTAATGTAGAGAGAAATAACTCTTTACCATGATCGTTCATCTCAAAGTCTGCCTTTGGTGGGTACTCTTTCCCTAATTCTTGTGTCTTCAAATGCAAATGAGCTCTAATGTTCATATCCTTCAAATCACATCTAGAATTCATGTTGTTCTTAGATTTTAAGGCATCTCCCAATATTGTCCACAATACATTGTCACAAACATTTTTCTCCGTGTGCATTACATCAATGTTATGTCTAATCATATGATGCTCTCAATAAGGCAACTCATAGAAGATGCTTCTTTTCTTCCAATTGTGTCTCCTTTTCTTTTTATTCCCATCTTCATCAAGTTGTGCCACTCGCTTCCTTTTTCTTGATATGAGGTCCTCCTTTTTGAATTGAGTAACAATGCCTTCTGAATCCATTTGTTTTAACAAATTAGATCCCAGCAAGGACTTAGGCTTCTGCCTAAACTCCTTTGAGCCATTAAAGGAGATTGCATCTTTTCTAAACACGTGCTCATTTGCTAACCATCTTCGGTGACATCCATACGACCATTTTCTACCCTTCTTCAACCACACCGAACCACATTCAGAGTTACAACAAGGACACGCATACTGACCCTTTGTGCTCCATCCCGACAGGTTTGCATATGTTGGAAAATCATTTATCGTCCACATCAAGGCTGCATAGAGTTGGAACATCTCATTTCGCGATGCATCAAAAGTTTCAACACCTTTATGCCAAAGAACTTCCAGTTCTTCAACAACTAGTTGCATGTACATGTCAATCTTATCACCTGGTCCTGTAGAACCATCAATTAGAAGAGACAAAAATAGAAATGGTTTCTTCATGCAGATGGATGGTGGCAGATTATATGGGAATAATATGACATGCCAAGTGCTATGAGGTATCTTCGTAGTTCTTCTGGGATTAAAGCCATCTGAAGCTAATCCAAGCTTCACATTTCTAGGCTCCTTTGAAAAGCTAATATTTTTCTTATCAAAGTCTTTGAAAGCCATAGAATATGCAGGATGTCTGTACACACCATCATTTATTCTCTCTTCAGCATGCCAACACATCAAATTGGCAATTTTTGAGCACATAAAGAGCCGCTGCAATCTTTCTTTCAAGGGGAAGTGCCTAACCTGTTGCGCAGCTACTCGTTTACCTTTGCGAGTTTCATTTATATCACGTGAAGCTCCTTTCTCTGGTACCCATCTAGACGTCTTGCAAATTGCACATTCATCTAAGTTTACATCTTCTTTTCTGAATAACATGCAGTGGTTCAGACATGCATCAATAGTATTAAACGAAAATCCCAAGTTCCTTGCTATCTTTCGAGCTTCATAATATGACTTGGGAAGAACCACTCCTTTGGGATGAGATAAAATCAAATCCTTAAGCAGGCCTGTGAACGACTTATTTGACCAACCATATAGGACCTTCTTGTGCAACATCCTCACTATATAAGATAAGGCAGTAAACTCTGTGCATCCTGGATACAAAGGAACTTGGGCACTTTCCAGAAGCTTAAGATACTTTGCAGTAGATTCATTCGGTCCCCTACCAGGATGATCATCGCCTACTTCTATATTATGTATTCCCATAGCCTCATGTAACATCCCCAACATATCATCATGTGTTTGAGGGCTGACTTCACCTTCACAACCACGAGACGTAGGATCAACAACGGTCAGTTCTCCAACAACAGCTTGTTCTCCATGGTGAGTCCAAATTGTATACTTCCTTAAGAAACCTACATCTTTAAGATGTTTAAATACTACTGCTTTCGACAAATATTTTGGGCGATTGCAACATTTTCTACATGGACAAGTGATCAGCTCACTTGCATCCTTATTTCTGTAAGCAAACTTCATAAATTCTTTAATTCCGTCTTGGTACTCTTTAGAAACCCTAGTCCCTAAGTTGATCCAACTCTTGTCCATTTTGAGATGTATGTAACAATTAAAAAAAGAAGTTGGATAAGGGAAAAGAAAGAGGTAAATAAGGGAAAATGCGGGTTGTCAATCCAGTCAACAATCCACTCATGATATGAAATGGATATGTCATTAAGCCAATCCTTGGCTTCCGTAACCAAAGACCAAGTGTCTTTGTTAATGGACATCTGATAAATAGCTTACTCATAAGCACCCTCGAAACGAACTAACAGTAAGATATTTATAAGCAGACTTAAGACTCAAACATGTATATATATACAAACATGTCCTTTCAGCTTTAGTAATTTTTTTTTTTTGCATGATCTTGCTGTTGTCTTAGCACAAACATGTATATATATATGTATATGTATATGTAGACTTTACATATTAAATGAGGAGTAAACAGATAACTTACCAAATCAAATAGGTTCAGCTGCTACAGATTTATAAGCCAACTTGAACAATTAAGAATGACTTTTCCAAAGATAACCTAACAAAACAAAATATACTGATAAATACATATGAGGTTAGAAATTCAAATCAGATATCAAAGGCATACATAATATTGTCCATTAACAGTCAAATTTCAGTATTCAGTATTCAAATTTCAGTATTCAGTATTCAGAAAACCAATCAAAACTAATCAACAACAACAAGTTTCCTGCAACAATCTGATCTAATTTCACTGAAACTTCAGTACTAGAACTCAAGAGAACAAAATAACCATAATCCCTTTAGTTAACCCATAGGCAGCCAACTGAGCTCCTTGAATATATTTTTCAACTCAAGTTGAACACTTAATTAGGCTCATTAGAGAGGAATACAAAGAGAGTGAGAGAGAGAGAGAGAGAGAGAGAGAGAGAGAGAGAGAGAGAGAGAGAGAGAGAGAGAGAGAGAGAGAGAGAGAGAGAGAGAGAGAGAGAAGTAAAAGTCAGCATATTATGATCAAAATATACTTACTATATATAACAGTGTAGGAGGTGCAAGGTCGTGTCAAGTAAACCAGCTTCCCAATCACTGCCTCAAACACCTACACACAAAATCGAAAGAAAACAAAAATCAAAAACAGAATACACAAAGAAGTGCATAGATGATTATGTACAATATATATATATTCGTAAACTTAGAGTTAGTACAAAAGAACAACCAATGAATCATTCACTTGGATATGAGGACTTTAAAATATATCTTATAAACACAACAAAGAAACACACCTTAAAGCTACAGTTCTACTTACTGTCACCAAGAAGTAAAGGTCTATTGATATGTACAATACAAAAGTCTCATTTAGAACAGCATTTCAGCTCAGTTCTATCCATATTTGTTGTAAACCATCAATACCAAAAACATTCGACCAACAGATTATAGGCAACAAAGGATTCAAATTCATAGCAGTTTACAACAAGCCAAAATATCACAATCAGCAACAGTTAGTTCATCATTCATGAGAGAAATGCAGCTTAGAAATGAAACCACATCATCTTAGTATACTCAAACTCAAAAATGACAAAATCTCCCACAAAAATGAAAATAGTGAGCAAGATTATATTTTGTTGCTTACTCAGATGCTCTAATATGGTGAAGAAATCTGACTTGCTTTGGTAAAAACGACTACTCCTCTCAAGTGTGTAGCTTCAGCTTCACATTTATTCATACGAAGAAGGTAAATAAGAATCTAGGCTGAAATGTATAAGTTAATAACCTGAAATGTATTCACGATAATGGAAAGAATGAGATAGCTAGCAATGCCAATATATTCAGCAATCAGTATGAGAAATCTTTTACTATTGCATCAGCTTATCGTATTTCTGTTACTCTTATATTCCCTGACAATGTCAATCCATCTAAGCTGATTTATATGCCTAAAGTTCTCTGAGGTTTTCTGTTTTACAGAGAAAGAACTCATAACCAAGAAGTAAATAAGGTCTACTGATATATAGAATACAGAAGTCTCATTCAGATCCTATTTCAACTCAGTAATTAATCAGGATACAAAAGTCTCATTCATACCTATTTCAGCATGTTCTACATTTGGGGTCTACTAATCAAGACCCATTACTCAATTTGGGGACATGAGCAACCAATGCTGATAGATTCATTATTCAGTAATATTCATCAAGAATGATGAATCACAACCACAACTAAAAGCTTACAAAATCATAGCTTTCATACTAAAAAAAAATATAAACCCAATACTCTAAAATAGGTTTTTAAGGACCGAAGATAAAACGAATAAGGTTTTACCTGAAGCCAAAATGTCCATTGATGTAGCTGGAAGATGAGGCATAGGAATGAGACTCGGCGGAGTTGCAGGCACCAATAGCCGTACGATTGGTATCCCTTTTTTGGTTTTCTGGTTTGGCTTTGGCTTTGTTGGGTCTTCAAGTTGAAGAGGATGTTGAGATGGAGATGAGCCGAGAATGCATCATTGAATGGTAGCTGGGTTCGTGTGTGTCGGTGAAAATTTTTTGGAGAGAGTTTTGGCGATCGATGAGGTTCTGTTTTGGAGGGAATTGGAATTTATTTTGGAGGGAGAAGTAAACCCTGTGTTGACACCCTCAAATTTATTCTAATTAATATGCTTTTTTATTTTGTTTTATAAATTTTTAAAATTTAGGGTTTTAATTTAGGGGTTAGGGTTTAGGGTTTAGGGTCTAGAAATCTAGGGTTGGGATTACAGTACATTTTTTTACATGGAAATATAGATATGAACCTCTTAAGAATGCATGTGGGGTACTTTGTTTTAATTTATTCATGACGGAACGGCAAATCGTGTTTTATTTTTAAGGCGGGCAATATATAGCATCAATTGGATGCACGGATCAAGGTTGAATTCAAGTAAAAAAATTCTAATATTTTTACGGCGTACTTAGATTAGTCCAATTATCTAATCCGATGGTCAAAATTGCAAAATAAAAATATTTTTCCTGATTTCGTTTTATATATATTACTTTCCATATATGACCAAATACACATTGCATTGTGTGTAGACAACACTAGTAGCTAGTCATATGAAGAATTTATACAACATGAGAAACCATAATGGACTAGTATATGATAAATAATTCCACACACACGTACCTTGTAGTAATATAGTATCGTACAAAAAAAATGAACCTTCTTGATCAAAATTTGTTTAGTACGCGGTCAATTGAGGTCAAATAATACAAAAAGTATTAAAATAAATTTTTACGGGAATTTTCTCCTATGGAGGGAGTATATAAATTGTATTTTTTTAATAATATTGTTTTTCATGAAATGATAAATATGAACCTGAGAATGTGTGTGCAAAATTTGGTCCAAAGTTAATTATTTACAGAGTGCCAAATTGAGTTTAAATCAATTTTTTTTAAGAAATTTAACTTGCGACGGCAAATAAACCGTCACAATTGCATACGTCTTTTACAACGGGGAACAAAACCGTCGCAACAAAAGATCAGGGCCCGATTTTGCAATGGCATTTTACTTACCGTCGCAAATGATGAAATAGTTGCGACGACATTTTCGTACCGTCGCAAATAAGTGGAAGCAATAGCGACAGTACATTTTCTGTCGCAAATGCATAGCAATTGCGATGGTAATGAGTGCCGTCGCAAAAAGGCGTAGTTAATCTAATTTTTTGTTGTAGTAGAAGTATTGGGGAGTACCTCAAAACATAGTCAGTGAGACAGAGACACTAGATTCACTGGCACCTTTTGGACGGAATTGTTCAAGTTGTTGGGGTCAGAGTTGAACATCTCATCAAGCTTTCACCCTCAGACAGATGGGCAGACTGAGAGGTTTAATGGGATGTTAGAGGAGTACTTGAGGCATTTTGTTCATGCCAATCAGAAGAATTGGGTGGCATTAATCAATGTCGCCCAGTTTTGTTTCAATTCGAAGAAGAGCTCTGCAACTAACAAAAGTGCCTTTGAAATTGTCACAGGTCAGCAACCTCTCCTACCACACACAGTACATAAAGTCTATCGAGGAAAGAACCCCCGTGCATTCAACTTTACTAAGGAGTGGAAGAACAATGCAGAGATTGCTCAAGCCTATATGGAGAAGGCGGCCAAGAGAATGAAGAAGTGGGCAGACCAAGGCCAAAAGCCTTGTGAGTTTCAACCTGGAGACATGGTCCTTGTTAAACTTCTCCCGGAGCATCTTAGGTTCTTGCGCACCAGAGACGCCCGGCTTTTCAGAAAGTATGAGGGGCCACTCCAAGTCATTTCTAAAGTGGGGAGATGCTCCTACAAGTTAGACATCCCCGCCTGGTTACGAGTTCACCCAGTTTTCCATGTAAGCAACCTCAAGCCTCACCACCCCGATACTGAAGACCTTACCCGCAACCAGCCAGCACGTGAACAAGTCGATGTTCGACCACTAAAGCTGAAAGAAGTAGAGCAAGTTCTTGCCGAGATGATGATAAATGTAGGGAGGTACCCGCGACAAAAATTTCTAGTTAAATGGACAGACCTTAGAGATGAAGAGACAAGCTGGGAGAATGTGGATGCATTGAAGAAGTTCAAACAGAAGATTAAAGATTTCAAGCGGAAAGAGTCGTCGAGGGCGTCGACAACTTAAGTGGGGGAGGATGTCAGGATCCGCACTCTATTGGCATGCCTTGCGGCCTCCCGACAGGATGTAAGGCCACAAGCAAGCTTGTCCAGGGTCATGAGTTAAGCCCGTGGCTGATTGCTTGTGTGCCAGAGTTAGAATAATAATTTTCCTTTCATTATGACTCCTCAAACATTTTAATGTTTTCTCCTGCAAAGTGAAGTTATGTAAAATATTATATATATGGAGGGGTTCCTAGTTAGCATTACTGTTGGACTCAGGAACTAGTATACGTAAGCACATGTACTTTTGCCTCCCTAAACGTCTTACCATCAATAAGAAAGGAGATTCAATTATCAGTGCACTGTGAGATTGTCCGATTCGATTCCTAAATTATTTGTTCATTGTTGTGTTCTTCGCTGACGCTCAGGCCACACGGTTGCTTGCTCGCTTGCACACTTGCTTGCTTATTTGCTTGTCCCTTACATTATATTAATATCGTGTGGATTATTGCTGCTTGTAAGGTACTCATTTGGCTGACTTGCTAACAGGCAAGTGCTGCACGGTCCGTTTTGTCGCTTCTCAAAGTCGGCCCATGACACTGTGCATCGACTCCTCCAACTAAGTGTTCAAATATTTTTGGTTTGATTTCAATCCTTGTTAATGAAATTGCTTACCGTCACAGGGTTTATGAAAACAATCGTGAACATGGTATTGTTTGGAACTTTAGATCTATAAGTACGTGTAAAAGACAATAGCAGAAGAGTGAGTAGAAAAACAAAGAGAGAGAATGAATAACTGTGGGAAAGTTAAGAAGGAAGCTACAAGACAGAAAAGAGAATGAAAGAGAAAGTATACTGAGAGTGGTAAGGATTAGAGAGAGTGAGAGCACGGGAAGAAGAAAAGAAAGAAGAAATAGAATATTGAGAAGAAAAGATATAATGGTTATTTAGTAATTTAGAGAGAGCTATAGTGAGTAAATTTAATTATCTAAAATAGAAATAGAGGTGTGAAGAGCATAAAGCCCTCTTGAGTAAATTTAAAGGTCACAATATAAATTCTCTTTAATAATCTTCAATATTATTTTGTCACATGACAAAATTATCAAAATATTGATGTATTGTAAAAATAGTAATTTCTTTTCTTTTCTTTTCCTTTTTAGAACTATAATTAGCAAATATATTGTTTAAGGAAAGTTAATAAGAAAGATCTTTTGGTGTGTGTCTTATCCTAATTAGATTATAAGTAGATATTCTAGCAATCCCTAATTTATCAGGATACTGATTGTAATGTCTGTATTTAAGGTCATCTATCAGTGAATAAAAATATAGTTTTCAGTCAACAATTATTGCGTATACTTTTATCATTCAACAACCTTATCAACAACTATTGAGTTGATAGCCATCACATCAGAGATAACAAAAAGGAAAACCCTAACCCTAACCCTAAACATCTAAACTCCTCCGTTGCTGACCACCTTTTCTCGTCGACACCAACCACCGATCGCCGGAACAACACCTACAAGCATCTCCTCCAAGATTTCTCCACAAAATACAATTATGGTTATACCGAACATAATATCCATCGAGGTAAATTTTTTAACCCCCCTCAACTTAAAGATTGGGTTGTCAAAATTTAATTTCCGCAACACCCTAGATCTAGGACTAGATTTAAGTTGATTACTGCTTTGGATTATATTGTGATATAACCATGTTGAGAAATGGGGATTTCATCACCTCTTTAATAAAAAAGTTTGATTAGTGACAGTCTTGGAAGAGTCCCGGTATTGAAAAAAAAGAAAGAGAAATCGATTTAAGTGATTGCTTTTGATTGTCACGATTTCTGGGTGTGGTATAAAGCCACCGTTTATCGAGCATCGATTTTTGTGACTATACATCTTGGATCATGTTTTTATTCTCTAAAATTGATATTAGTGATCGTAGTTTTGATCATTACTAGTTATCTCTCTTATCTCTTTTGTAAATGATTACGACATCTGAGCGAGCTAGCTAGAGTTTGATATCCTTGATTCCAAGAGAACAAAATATCATCGTTCTGATGTTGAAAACACTTTCATCGAAAAGAGATTTACCAACATCATCTACCCACCACCAGATGTGAATGCAATCCAACCAACTACAGCAGTTAAATCTCAAGCTCTCGTATTTTTGAGGCGTCATATCCATTCACTACTTAAAAAGAAGTATTTAAAAAAGATAAATCCCATGAATTTATGGAACATTCTGAAGCAAAGCTTCAACAACGTGCATGAGGCACATCTTCAATAGTTGACAAAAAAATGAGAGACAATCTGTATTCTGGATTACCCTAAGGTGGATGCATACAACCAAGGTATGTTAGAGCTTCAGTCTAAGCTGAGTTTCTGTGGGGTTGACAATACTGATTAAGACATGATCGAGAAGTCTCTAAACACCTTTCCATCTTCCATGAGTATATTGGCTCACTAGTACCGTCTTGAGTACGAGCAAGGAAGAATCAAAATATTCAGTGATCTTATGAATATCATGGCTAAGAAGGAAAGACCTCATGAGATAATTCTCAACAATAATTCAAGGCCTGCTGGGACCAAGAAAACTCCTGAGAATTACAACACTAGAGGGAAGATACGTAAGGAAAGAAAGGACAATCGTTTTAAGCCTTACAACCATAGTGGGAGAGGGAGGACGTGGCAAAGACTATAGTCAAAACTTGACTCGGCACCGCTAGGAAGCCGGCCTGAATAACTCCAACAAGATCAGTCCAACTCAGGTTCCAGGAATAGTGGCAATTCTTTACATTCTGCTCCATCTGGCAAGTACCCATGTTTCAAGTGTAGCTCTACTAAGCATATGCACAAGCAATGTTGTACAAGCAAGGACATTCAAAATATCTACAAGAGGTATAAAAAATACTTGGCTCAAGAGTCTAACTTTGATGGGGGAGACCATGAGATGGAAGATGATGGTGAAGTCAATCTCATGGTAATAGACAACAAGATGGAGAACCTGGAGACTCCAAATTTTGATTAGTCTATGTATTGGGCTGTTATCTCTTCTATGTAATCAAGTTTAATTTATTTTTTGTTTGTTTATTCTTGTTTTGAGACTTTATTTTAGTCATTTTTGAGGAATAAGACATGTTCAATGTAATTGAGATGACGAGTAATATAATTTCTCTATTTTTGGTATATATAAGTGTTGAGAATGTTATTTTACTTTACAACACATGAATCATCCATGATATACAATATTCCATGGCTCTATAATACCAAAATACAAAGAAAAAAAAAGATTTTCTGATCCCAGGCTTCTCAACTGGTCAAGACATACACCCTGGATTATTTTTGGAATGTTTTCAACCCGTCAAAATTTTACCATGTTTGTTCTTCAACCTGTTGAAGATGGTCCTCTGTCCAATTTTGGGCTTTCTCAACCTGTCAAAAAACAGTCTCGCCCCATCGAGAATAGCACCCTGAACCTATTTTCAAACAATTTTGACTTGTCGAGAACACCTTTCGACCAGTCAAAATTATTGTTTCATAAATTGTTTTTGGGTTCCTCGGAAAAGAAAAGAAGCGAAAAAAAATTCTTTGTGTCATTTCAGCTAGTTAGATGTTGTTTTACATCAGTTTTTTGGTTATTGGCATGATCAACATTCTAATCGAACCTTGCTAATTTTTAAGAACATTCATGGCAATGGTTTACACTTAGAAACATATTGTGAGAATGTAAAAGATTTTTTTTGTGTAATCTCCATAAAATGTGGTAGAATTAATGCGCATTCTGGAGAAGCAAGTTTATGAGCATTCGTAGTGGTTTATATCTTAATACAGTTCAGATCATTGAATCCAATGCAATCACTCACACTTATATGTGTAACTATGCCTCGATCATATAAGCTTTGACATTATGATGATCAAGATGTTGAAAATTTCCATGGTCATCCGTTCTTTAGAGCAAAGAAGCTGTTAGTACGCCATGTGCTAACCCAAAAAACATATCTTACTTAGCACCCAAAAGGACCAAGTATTAAAAGAGAACTAGAGGTATCGAGGTAAGTTCGCACGTGGGACATATGCTGCACGTGCGCAACTGCAAGATGCGTTGCGCGCATCAGCTAGCCAATGTAAGGGACAAATTACCGAAAGATCAAAACGCCCTCCTTTGCATAGTGTAAGAATGCTTTCATCGGTAGGATGCTCTACAGACTGCTCCTCAGTACCGCGTACCAGAGTGCCGTTGGGCCCATCCTGTAACTGAGCGGTGACAGCAGCTTGGGCCAAATGTTAATCAAGCATACTCGTAAGTTTGGCCTGCTCTATGTTCTGCTCAATGCCCACAATGCCATTGGCCACGAAGAAACGAGAGCAGCGTATTTCGATCAGACTTCCATGCAAGCAAGGACATTCAAAATATATATAAGAGGCACAAAAAATATTTGGCTCAAGAGTCTAACTTTGTTGGGGGATATCATGAGATGGAAGAAGACGGTGAAGTCGATATCATGGTAGTAGACAAAAAGATGGAGAACCTTGAGACTTTGAATTTTGATTAGTCTATGTATTGGGTTATTATCTCTGCTATGTAATCAAGTTTAATTTATTTTTGGCTTGTTTAGTCATGTTTTGAGACTTTATTTTAGTCATTTTTGAGAAATAAGATATCTTTGATGTAATTGAGTTGGCAAGTAATAAAATTTCTCTATTTTCGGTATATTGAGAATGTTATTTTACTTTATAATGCATTAATCGTTCATGATATACAATATTCCATGACACTATGATACCAAAATACAAAGAAAAACAAAACAAAATGTGGATTTTCTGATCCCAGACGTCTTGACTGGTCGAGACATACACTCTGGATTATTTTTGGCATGTTTTTGACTCATCGAAATTTTGCCATGTTTGTTCTTGGACCCGTTGAAGATGGTCATCTGTCCAATTTTGGGCTCTCTCAACCCGCCAAGAGACAGTCTCAACTCATCAAGAGTAACACCCTAGACCTATTTTTAAACAATTTTGACCTGTCGAGAACACCTTTCGACCAATCAAAATTATGGTTTCGTAAATTATTTTTGGTTCCTCAGAAAATAAAAGAAGCGAAAAAAATTTCTGGGTGTCATTTCGACCTGTCAGATGTTGTTTTACATCAGTTTTTTGGCTATTACCATTTTCAACACTCTAATCGAACCTTGTTAAGTTTTAAGGACATTCACGCCAACGGTTTACATTTGGAAACATATTGTGAGAATGAAATTTTTTTTCTTGTGTGTAATCTCCATAGAATGTGGCAGAATGCGTATTCTGGAGAAGTTGATGAGCATTCGTAGTAGTTTATATCTTATTACAGTTCGGCTAATTGAATCCAATGCAGTCACTCACACTTCTGTGCGTGACTATGCCTCGATCATATAAGCTTTGGCATTATGATGATCAAGATGTTGAAAAATTTCCATGGTCATCCGTTCTTTAGAGCAAAGAAGTTGTTAGTATGCCAATTGCTAACCCCAAAAATATGTCTTACTTGGTACCTAAAATGACCAAGTATTAAATGAGAACTAGGGGCATTTAGGTAAATCCGCATGTGGGACGTACGCTACACGTTCGTACATGCCCTTCTTTGCATAAAGGAGGAATGCTTGCATTAACTTCATATCAAGGACCACAATGTGTTGTCACCCTCAACTACCCATATAAGGAAGCTATTTATGTGAAGACACAAATATCAAATCCAAAAACCATTGTGCACTTAAGCTTTCTAATACATACTGACTTAAGCATCAAAGCGTTGAAGGTGGGCCAACCCTATCTCGACTTCCTGAAGCTCGTTACTTGTTTTGCAGTTAAGCGGGGTGCTCGAGATTTACCGTCCGAGCACTCATGAGTGATCCACCCATAATATCTATCGCTCTTCTGCCTAATTCTCTCCTGAAATTTGGTAGAAACAGAAGCTGTGGGAATACCTAAACCATTGGTTTAGATGGAAGGGATGAGATTACTCCTCTCAGTCGAGGCTTAGTCTCCAAGACATGTGCAGCATAATCTCGTGATATACTACTGAGGCGCTGTGTGTTATCCCACCAGATTCTTTTGTGGAAATCTCTGATGTACACCTCTCGTTTTGCAAAGATTTTCATTAGCAAAGTTACATGAATGACCTTCTTTTGCTGTAGACACAATTGAGAATATTCCATTCTTGTAAATAATCCAAGAAGATATGTGTGGACCTTTCAAACCTGAATGCGGACCATTCAAATATTTTATGATTTTGATAGATGCATCGATGCGTTGGTCATACGTCACTTTGCTATCCACTAGGAATGCTGCATTTACAAAACTTCTAGTTATGCTCCGAGCTAACCACCCGGAAAACCCAATCAGGTATAAGATTGGATAATACATAAATGTTTACATCACAAATTTTTTTTGTTATTGCATGTTTGTTAGGATTGATGTTGAACATCATGTTCCTCATGTTCATGTATTGAACGGTCTTGCAGAAGAACATATCAAGCGGGTATAGCTTATGGCTATGCGTGGGGTTATGCAAGTTTTAATGTAATTATGCTTATTTGTATTAGACCTGTAGCACGTCAACCATTCAGTGCGTACCGGTTGATAACTGGATATGAGCGTGAGATTTCAAGTCTTCATATTTGGTTGCGCAACATATGTGCCTATCACACATCCACTGTGTATAAAACTGGGTTTTCAAAGATGATTATAAAGATCCAACGATGTTTTGCTATTTAGATCATTTGACATGAGATCTCTTTACTGCAAGATTTGTAGATTTTCACTTTGATGAGATATATTTTCCGCCGTTAGGAGGAGAGATGAATGGTTTTATTCCAGTTGAACATCATGAATTGACGTGCTTAAACCCCATTATGTTTCATCATGATCCTCGCATATCTCAAAGTCAGATACAAGTGCAACGTATTCTCGATCTTCCAAAAGAAGTAGATTTGATGCCTGACTCTTTTACTGATATTGTGAAAGTGGCAAGATCAGATATACCTGCTGTAAACAATTCTGCAAGGTTGGAAGTTCCTGAAATTAGGCAAGCTAACGCCACACTCGGGCAAGGTAATGTTTCTCCTGCTCATTGTAGAGGTGTAGCGTCGAAAATCTATCGATGAGCTGTTGGTGAAAAGGCAAGCCATCAAAGCACAAAATGATCCATTCGTAATCAAGACATGAGATTGTTTCTTACTACAGCTATGTCCAAAAAGTGACATTGACAACACTGGGGGACGTCTCAGAGTCAATGACGATGTCAGAGAACAAAGAAATCTCACAAAGTTAAACAAATGCTAGCGTTATTATAGATAAATCTTCCATGTTTGTTGATGATGCATTTCCTTATTCCGACGCTCAGGAATTGACGACGATGAAGTGGAACCCCGCTCTGTCGCAAATTTTCGATGTAGAGCAGATTAGCCAAAATGGAAAGTTGCAATCTAGGGTTAACTCGGCTCTCTTACAAAAAAGACAATTCTTCGGTTCGGTAGTGCTATGCCCACTAAATGTTAAGCATGTTACACATAAATGGTTCTTTGTTCGGAACCATAATGAGAAGAACTTGTGGAATAAGGTTTTCTCAGCGCTCTGATATTGATTATGAGGAGACGTATTCTTCAGTCATGGACATAATTACTCCCTGCTACTTGATCAGTTTTGCAGTGTCCGAAAGATTGAGTATGTAGATTATGGATGTGGTTACAACATATCTCTATGGGGATCTTGATTCAAAGATATACATGAGAGTGCCAGAAGGTATCGTTTTACCCAATTCAAGTAACTTTAAACCACGGCTCATGTGATAAGATTAAGATGTCTAAGTGATTACTTGATTGAAAATGGATACAAGAATGATGAGTTATGCCCATGCGTGTTCTTTAAAAGAACAAGTTCAGGATTTTTCATTATAGCAGTCTATGTTAATAAAAAAACTGATTACTTGAAATCTGAGTTTGAGATGAAAGACTTGGTAGGACTTGATTTTTGCTAGGGAGTTGATTACAGAGTCCAGCAAGCTTGAGCTGAAACTTTTCAGAAAAGAAGATTTTGGCGAGACTGAAGATTCTGGTTCCACGGCGAGATCGATAAAGATGGATTGAGAATGGGGAAGTACTTAGGTTGGGTTCAACGGATTTTGCGTTGGGTATCATCAATTGGGGAGGTTCAGTGAATATAGTTTTGGTTGGGATTGATACGTGTTATTGGATGTTGGAAGCAATTATCCGCTCCTTCAAATCACCAAACATGAGATAAGACTTACACCTCTTATCTTAGGCTGCATTTGGTATTGTTATACGAAACAGGTTTTTTGTTTTCTGAATACAAAAATGCTGTGAAAATGTGATTGGCAGACTGTTTTCAAAAAATGAATTTCGAAAACAAAACACACTGAAAACAGAAAATACACTATGTTCTGTAAAACGTCAAAATGAAGTTCTCACTATTTTCTGAAAACAGAATTTTAAACAAAATTTGGAAAAAAAATTATGATTAATTTCAACTGAAATTTACTCTTTAAATATCCAGAGCGGAGCTTCGCTTTGAAGAAACGGAGCAAAGTTCTGATTTCTAAAAGAATGGAAAAATTATTCGATCATTGAAACCAATTATCTGTTCGATTATCACTAGAGGATCACGCTTGCAAAAAATCAGCCCAATTGAAGATGATTTGGCCATTTGATCATCTCTTTCAACTTTTGATGAATACAGTTCATCCAATATAACTTAAAAGTTTGATGCAACAATCAAATAGTCAAATCATCTCCGATTGAGCTGATTTTTTGTAAGCATGATCGTCTAATAATAATTTAAAGAATGAGTTGTTTCAATCGTCGAGCAACTTTATTAATCTTGTGAAAATTGAAACTTCGCTAACTTTTTTCAAAGCGAAGCTCCGCTTTGGATAGGGATTGTATAATCCATTTCAATTGAAACTTAACACCAAACATATATTAATTTGTGTTTTGTACACCTTGTATAAATATACTAGACGCGTTTTACTGTTTTATACTTAAAATACAATTTCGTAATTTAACTTACCAGACATATTTTTGAATCTTAAAAAGGAAAAATTCAATTTACCATTTTTAATTTACAAAATAATTTTTTAAAAACATTTTTGTAAAATGATACCAATGATTCCACAATGGTGACAAGTTGGAACAAAAGATTTTTGGGGTTTGAAAGAGGGTACAAAGTTTTCTTTTTGACTTTTGACAAACCTAGTTGGTTTCTTTTCCCTAGAGCTTTCACCAACTTCATATCCTAACCCTGTTTTATCTTTGACGTTAGTCTTGTAGATGTCACACATTTTGGTTAACATTTATGACCCTAGAGAAAACTATTGAAAAAGAGATTTTGACTCTTCTAAAGCAAGTTCAAGATCTGACTTTTCTTTTGTCAAAGAGGAGACAAGATAATTTTGGCAATCTAATTTTTCTTGAAGCATCTTGACATGTTCTCCAAGACAAGATTTTTCTTGCTTCCATTTTTTTCTTTAAAAGCAATAATTTTTTCTTGAAAAATAGATTTTGTTTCCTCACTCTTTGATAACTCATTTGTGAGGGGTTTTAATTTTAGTGATCATGGATGCAGAGGATGTATACATATCAAAATATTTTTCATCCAAACTTTCCTCATCTCCTTCATCCACATGAGACTCATCTAAAACAACCGAAGCAATGAAAGCAATCATTTCATCTTCTTTATCGGATGCTTCTTCAGACTCATTATCACTCCCAAGATCTTATGTGATTTAGACTTTCTATTTGCACAATCTGTAGCTTTGTGTCCAACATCAGTACACTAAAAACACCTTAGTTTATTATCAGTCTTTTGAGAGAATTTTGGTTTGAAATTTTTGACATTCTCATTGTTTCTAAAATTCTTTGGGTTTGGACCCTGGCTGCTAGACCCCTTAGAAAAGTTCCTAGAAAAAGCTTTTCTATTTTTGAGAAATTTTCCAAACTGTTTTGTTAGAAAAGCATATTCTTCGGAAGAGATTTCAGTAGGTTCATCGTCTTTTTCTTTCTTATTTATTGAGCTAAAAGCCATTGTCTTCTTTTCTTATGATTTAGTTTTCTTGCCTCATAGGTCTTGAGATTCCCAACTAATTTGTCAAGAGAATATGTAGACATGTCATGTGACTCTTCTATTGCAATTTGTTTAGGCTCAAAATAGGAAGTGGCTGATCTAACCATCTTTTGAACAATAACTTTTGACTCAATAGGCTCAAAAAAACTGCGTGCCTCTAACTCTTGAGGAACAAACCTTTCCATTATGTAAAACACCTTTCTTTACAAGTTAGTATCTCTCAGGATAGAAACTCGCTTGTCTATCCTTACTAATATTCGCTCAATTAGTCTAAGATCTATCTCTCTTTTCTCTCGAACAAGTGTTTACAATATCAGTGGCTACGAAGCTTCTTCTAGAACTTAGTACTCGCCCGACTAATTCTTTCAAGAATGCTTCTGATGAGATTGCACTATCACTACCAACCCATGATATGCAATGCGAAAAGGTATGAATTTTGAAAAGGTTTTGATGAGCTTCCTAAGGATATGAAAAATAGTCGATTTTAAAAGCTTGTATGAAATGACAAATTTGTCATTATCACTAATCGCGTAACGACGAAATTGACAAATATGTGTTGTCTTATTGGAGTAAAAATTTATTAGTTTTTTTTATAAAAAAAAATTAATTTATGAACAGTAATAGCACGTGCTATTTTTTGACACCGCTGCGCGAAAAACAGAAACTGCATTTCCTATTCGATGAACAGTGACTGCTCCACCTCAAACAGTGCCTGCTCCTCCTTAAATTGCTCGATTAAGAGCAAAACACCGATGCGGGTGCTCTTATAGAGTTCAAAGTGGCTACCTACCAAGTCGATATATCCACAACAAAATCCCAGAAGCCACTCACCCAAAAAAAAAATCCCGAAGAAAAAAGAATTCAAACCTTTTGTTCGCTTAAAAAGGTTCACAGTTCCCCTCCCACTTTTCTCTCTCTCAAGGCACTAAAACAGAGGCCAAAAAACGAGTCCCCACAAACCAAACTGCCTTCTTCCTCTTCTCTTCTTCTCCTCTCTCTCTCTTCTCCACTGAGACAGAGACAGAGACAGAAGACACAGAGAGCTCACAGACCCAAATGTGAAATCATCAAACCATGCTCTGTCGACCATTAAAGCTTCACCCAAAAGCTCATCATACCCATCATTCCTCTTATGGACTTGGCCTCTCTACTACTGCCTTTATCAATTTGATGGGCTGTTTGCTATTTCTGTAATAAAATATTCCTTACCAGGATCTCTCCTTTTGATTCTGTTTAACTTTGCACGTTCAGTTTCAATAAAAAGGTGCGGACTTTCAGATTTTTATGCCCAATTTTTGGCCTTCTGAGCTTAGATCCCCACCATTGGCGAGCTGGGTTTGCCTCTCTTTTGGCTTTTCGTTCATCGTTCCCTTGGTTTTTCAGTTTGCCATTTCACAAAGTGGTCAAGGACTTTGCTGCTTGCTTTTTCTCGTTTTTCTTCTTTGATGACTGATCGATCATGGAGTTTGAGAGGTATGATGCTAAAGCTTCAATCTTTACTGTCATTTGGAGATTAATTCATCACTGGTTTGTGTCATGTTGGTTTCAGTTAAGTTCGCTTCAAGTACCAAATTTTAGTTTACTGTTCATCAGTTGTGTGTTTCTGTGTAGTTGGGTCCTCAAATGAATGGTTTATTACTCTTTTTAACTAGGTCCTCAATGCTGTCAAATTTTAGGATGTTCAGTTATCTGAGTGGTTGAGTTTGTTTTCTCATATGATTGAGTCAGTCTATAATTCGTTTAGGAAAAATGATATTGTATTAGTTGATGCTGAAAGATTGAATTAGTTATACCTACATTATCTCAAGTAGCTATGGATTGCAGGTGCTAGATTGTCTGAATATGCGCTAGTTGTGAGCAATTGAGAGTCAAAACAATGTGCAGAAGAATCAACTCAAGGAGGACCTTGGAAGTCGAGTTTGGAGGAGTTTTGCTTGGCTTATTTCTGCTTGTTTGTACTTCAGAGGGGTTGAATTCTGAAGGGCATTACCTGTTAGAGCTGAAGAAAAGTATTGTTGATGAATCAAACAATTTGGCAAGTTGGAACTCCGCTGATCAAACACCATGCAGGTGGATGGGTGTGAATTGTACTTCGGGTTATTATCCACTGGTCCAAGGTCTGAATTTGGATTTCTTGAATCTTTCAGGAACCCTGAGCCCTAGCATAGGTGGACTAGTTCACCTGACTACACTTAATCTTGCATCCAATGGTTTCTCGGGAGGTATACCGAAGGAGATTGGAAACTGCTTGGGTTTGGAAAAACTTTACCTCAACAACAACCAGTTTACTGGCCAAATACCTGCCGAATTGGGTAAGCTGTCTAATTTGAGAAGTTTGAATATCTGCAACAACAAAATCTCTGGTCCTCTTGCTGATGAACTTGGAAACTTGTCGTCACTGGTTGAGTTTGTGGCATACACCAACAATATTACTGGTTCAATACCACATTCTATTGGGAATCTCAAGAATCTGGAAACCATCCGTGCTGGGGAGAATGCTATTTCTGGTAGCATACCGGCTGAAATAGGTGGATGTCAGAACTTGAAACTGCTTGGTCTTGCTGACAATGTTATTGGTGGAGAGTTACCTAAGGAGCTCGGAATGCTTGGGAGCTTGACAAACCTGGTTCTCCGGAGTAATCAGATCTCGGGTTCCATCCCTAAGGAGCTTGGAAACTGCACTAGTTTAGAGGAGATTGCGTTGTATCAGAACAATCTTGTGGGGGCTATACCTCCAGAAATTGGGTATCTCAAGTCACTGAGGAAGTTGTACCTTTACAGGAATGGTTTGAATGGAACCATTCCCAGGGAAATTGGAAATCTTTCTTCTGCAGTTCATATCGATCTCTCGGAGAACTTCTTGATGGGTGAGATCCCCTATGAGTTAAGTAAGATAAGTGGTCTAAACTTACTGTTCCTTTTCCAGAACCAGCTCACAGGTGTGATTCCAAATGAGCTTAGTAACTTGAGAAAATTATCCAAGCTTGACCTTTCAATTAATTACCTTGAAGGTCTTATTCCATCTGGGTTTCAATATTTGACCGACTTGAGCCAGTTACAGTTGTTTGATAACTCTCTAAGGGGCAGCATACCTCAGTGGCTTGGACTTTACAGCCAACTTTGGGTAGTTGATCTTTCAGATAACTCCTTAACAGGGCGAATACCCCCATACCTTTGTCGGCATTCTGATCTGATTTTGTTGAACCTGGAGTCCAATGATCTTTATGGTTATATTCCGAGAGGAGTCTTGAACTTTGGATCGCTGATGCAACTTCGTCTTGTTGGAAACAGGCTAACAGGAAGCTTTCCTTCAGAGCTATGCAATTTGACAAACCTTTATGCAATTGACTTGGACCGGAACAAGTTCACTGGCTCAATTCCTCCAGAGATTAAAAACTTCCATAACTTGCAGAGGCTTCACATTTCAGAGAACTACTTCACATCCGAGTTTCCCAAGGAAATAGGATATCTTTCTCAATTGGTGTCTTTCAATATATCATCCAATTTTTTTAGTGGCAAGATTCCACCTGAAATTGTTAACTGCAAGAAGCTTCAACGACTTGATCTTAGTCGGAATAAGTTTACAGATGCTTTGCCAAGTGAGCTGGGAACGCTTTTGCATGTGGAGATTCTGAGGCTTTCAGAAAATAATTTAACTGGAAACATACCAGCAGCACTA
Organism: Geum urbanum; assembly: GCA_946800695.1. Lineage (NCBI taxonomy): Eukaryota > Viridiplantae > Streptophyta > Magnoliopsida > Rosales > Rosaceae > Geum > Geum urbanum. The sequence goes on from OX327012.1 coordinate 5,592,431, forward strand.
GGAAACCTCACACATATGACAGAACTGCAGATGGGTGGAAACATGTTTTCTGGTGAAATACCACCTGAATTGGGTTCTATTTCAAACTTGCAGATTGCTTTGAATCTCAGTTTCAATAATCTCAGTGGGGGAATACCACCAGCGCTTGGAAATCTCAAAATACTTGAATTCCTTATGCTCAATAACAATAATTTGACTGGTGAAATTCCTGACACATTCGAAAGTTTGCAAAGCTTACAGGGATGCAACTTCTCTTACAATGACCTTACTGGACCTTTACCTCCTGTCCCACTGTTTCAGAGCATGCCAATTAGTAGCTTCATGGGGAATGAAGGACTTTGTGGTGGGCCTCTTGGTGCTTGCGGTGTAAACTCGACTCCACATTCTGTTCCGTCTTGGAATAGTATAGATACTACTCGCAGTAAAATCATTACAATAATTGCAGCTGCTGTGGGTGGTGTTTCTCTTATTCTGATTGCTGTAATCTTATACTTCATGAGACATCCAGGTCAGACAGTTCAATCTCAAGATAAGGATACTTTACCTCCTGATACAGATATATACCTACCTCCAAAGGAGGGGATCACGTTCCAAGACCTGGTTGAGGCAACTAACAACTTCCATGACAGCTATGCTATTGGAAGGGGAGCTTGTGGAACAGTTTATAAGGCAGTAATGCGATCTGGACTTACCATTGCTGTTAAGAAGCTTTCATCTAATCGGGAGGGCAACCACATCGAGAACAGTTTCCAGGCTGAGATTTTAACTCTGGGAAATATAAGGCATCGTAATATTGTGAAGCTCTATGGATTTTGTTATCACAAAGGTTCCAACTTACTTCTTTATGAGTACATAGAAAATGGTAGCTTGGGTGAAATACTTCATGGTGCCTCTTGCAGCTTAGAGTGGCAAACTCGTTTCATGATTGCTCTTGGAGCTGCTGAAGGTCTTGCTTATTTACATCATGACTGCAAACCGAGGATTGTCCACCGTGATATAAAGTCCAATAACATTTTGCTAGATGGAAAGTTTGAAGCCCATGTTGGTGATTTTGGTTTGGCAAAAGTGATTGATATGCCTCAGTCGAAATCAATGTCAGCAGTTGCCGGGTCATATGGATATATTGCTCCTGGTACATTTCCCTTTTTTTCTTCATTTTATTTGAATAATTATTGGAGTACCAAATTCTCTGTTTTTGCTGCTTAAATTTGAATATGAGTTGCATCATGAATTACCATATTCATTTGATTAATTAGTGAATTACCATATTCACTGGACATATTGCTCCTGCATCATGTTGTAGACATACATTAAAGATATATATTTTGCTGAAAGAAAAAAGGTGCCCTCCAACTGCTAACTTTGCATAGAAATACAAAGGAAATCCAATCAAGAAATATGATAGGAGCCTCGTTGGTCCTATAGGAAAAAAAATACGTAGTTTGTCTCGACAGATGCATCATGATTTATGCTAACTGCAAATTGCTCCCATTAGTGGCTATCATCTATCACTAGCAGTTGATTGCATGGATTTCATTGGCTTAGTAACCTGTCTCCCTGGAGTTGGTTAGTTATTTATTGTTTCCTATTATAGAAATAAGGGATTGATGGACTGATTAATATTCTGACACTTACTCATGGCAGAGTATGCATACACCATGAAGGTCACAGAAAAATGTGATATATATAGGTACGGGGTTGTTCTACTGGAGTTGTTAACAGGAAAAACTCCTGTACAATCACTAGATGAAGGAGGTGATCTTGTCACCTGGGTTAAACACTACATCAGAGATCATTCTTTGACATCTGGGATACTTGATAGTCGGTTGAATCTTCGGGACAAAAGTTTGGTTGATCACATACTTACTGTCCTAAAAATTGCCCTGATGTGCACGAGTATGTCTCCGTATGACCGTCCATCAATTCGAGAAGTTGTGCTGATGCTTATAGAGTCCAATGAGCAAGAAAGTGACTTTATCCCGGCCCCAACGTATGATCTTCCTTTGAATGACGATACAAATCTTTCTTTGAAAGATGATACTCGATGACAGTACATGACAGATAGCTCAAGTAATACACTTACACCATCTAACTCGGATCATGTGCCATTGTTAATCTCTATCAGAGAGTCATCATTGCTTACCTTCCCGAGCAGACAACATTTCTTCTGATTTGAAGCTATGTGGGTGGAGGAGCAAGATAGTTTGGAGGTTGTCCGAGGAGCCTGGACAAGTGCACCAATATTGGAGTCGAAATCTTTTCAATACCAGCTTGTGAAGAGGATCAAACATACTTGGTTTGGCCCCAAAGATTGGGCAAAAGTGAGTTATGGTGCGAGAAAGGACATACAATGAAAGTTTGAGGCTTTTAACTCACAAGCTTCTAATTTGAATGTTGTGGCCGAAAGGAAGTAGCTATACGACCGGCATGAGGCTTTGCTTACACAGGTTGCCACTTATTGGAAGCAATGAGTAAAAGATAAGTAGGTCACTAAGGGAGACCGAAACACCAATTACTTTCACCAGCAGGCGACAAACAAACAGAGGATGAATCACATGGCTAAACTGATGGATAACCAGAATGTTTGACAAGCCACTCCAAGTGACATGGAGTCTGTGGTAGTTGACTATTATACGTGCTTTTTCTCTTCGTTCGAAATCATTGAGCAGCATATTGAGGTAGTGACTACTTTCATCACACCAATAGTGAATGAAGACATGGAGGTTTCTTTGATGATACCTTACAATGCTTTGTTTAAGATGCATCCCACAAAAGCTCCATGTCCTGATGGTAAGTCTCGTATTTTTTTCAAAAATATTGGGATATTGTTAAGGTATGATGTTGAGGCTGATATTCAGGATAACCTATAATCGAGTCAGATACTATCTTCGGTCAACTTCACAAACGTTAGGTTGATCCCAAAAGTGCAGAACCCATAGAAGGTGACGAACCAATAAATTCATTGCACTATATATGTAATGTGGTTCATAGAGTGGCAACCAAGGTGCTTGTAAATCGGCTAAAGCCAATATTATGGTATATAATAGACCTTTGCCAGAGTGCTTTCATTTTGAGACGTCTGATCAATGATAATAAATTGGTAGCAAATGAGGTGGCACATTATTTGTTGGTGAAGAGGGAGGAACAAAGGAGTTAGATGGTGTTAAAGCTAGATGTGAGTAAAGGTTATGATTGAATGGAATGGAGCTATCTAAAGGCAGTACTGTTGAAACTTGGTTTCTCGACAGTTTGGGTATCTAATGTGATGGCGTGTGTATCTTCAGTCAGATATGCTTTTCTCATTAACGGATCCCCCTGAGGATATGTTACTTCTAGTAAAGGGCTGAGACATGGTGATCCTCTCTCTCCTTACCTACTCTTGTTGTGTACGGAGGATTTATCTACTTTATTGCATCGAGCACAGGTCACAAAGGAGTTGGAGAGCATTCAAGTTTGTCCATAAGTGACAAGATCCATCCTAGATATCTGACATCATCGGAGACAAGCCCTGCGAGACCCACATCAGGATAGCTCACACCACAAATGCAGTGGCCAACCTAACATAAGTTACCCAAACATGAACTAAAGAAAATCTAACTTTAGAAGTACTTGACCATTGACTAATAAAGCGTAGGAAATCTCAAACTTTATAATTTACAAGAGTAACATATTTGTCAAAAGTACGTATTTAGAGCATTTATGATAAACCGAAATAAGATATATAGTAGGTTACGGGAACACTTACTCAAAGTATAACGGAAGTAGTGAAATTTTTAAGCCTCGTCAACTGAATGGATACTCCTTCAACGGTCTAACCTGAAATCTGGGTAATGCAAAAACAAAGAGTCCAGGGAATACAGTTTTAAAACGTTAGAGTGAGTGGACAAAATAAATAATTTGAAACTGAAAAAAAAAAATGATTGACGCTGCATTTCCAACAATAAGCTAAACTTTAAAACTAGCATGTGATTAAACTGGAAATCATAAAACAACACTTTACACATCACTTTAGGACTCTCACAACTTAACATGTCAGACTCGATACGTATAACTGAATTTCAACATTTTAAATCATTTAGACTCAAGATGAGGATTCCTGATGGTCTAACATAGGGCTATCAATGGGATGTGTCGTGTCGGATTTGTGTCAGGTCATATAATTATTCGTGTCAAAAAGGTAAACTCAAACTCAACTCATTTAATAACTGTGTCGAAAATACAAATTCAAACCCAAACCCAACCCATTTATAAACGGGTCAACATGCATAACCCATTTATGACCCATTTAATAATAGTCGTGTCGTGTTGTGTTGAAATTATGTATCCCATTTAAACTAAGCATGTTAAAAATTCAAACAACTTCATATACAATACAATAAAATTATCAAAAATGCAAACTATAAAAAATTTAAATCCAATAATTATGCAACTTATTCAATAGGTTCTATAAATTAATACAAAGTTCAAATAAAATAGCATGCAAGCCATAATAAAATGGGTCGTGTATACGAGTTATGTATATGTCAACCCAACCCAATTAATAAACGGGTTACATAGATAATAATTGTGTTAGCGGGTTGATCCGTAGTTGACCCGTTTATTAAATAGATCATGGCAGGTTGACCCTCGCTTGACCCACTTTTTAGTTGTGCGGGTTCAACAAACTTTATTTCGTGCGGGTTTTGAGTCGGGTTCATATGTCGTGTCAAAATTGACAACCCTAGTCTAATACACCGGACTCAACATGATTCTAAACTTGATGATCCCACTCAGTAGACTCCAGAAATGAAAATCTATACATAATAACTATCTCAATGAAGTTACCCATTGATCTACGCATTTTATGCTTGATTATTAATGTCTTTCTCTCTATATTTAACTTTGTTTTGTGCTTAGTAAATATGTTTTTAACTTACTTTATGTTTGTAGGTAGAAATAAAGGAGGAATCCGTAAAGGAGGCAGAAATGAGCTCAAAACCTACTAAGGAGGAAGTTCCTAAAATGAGGAGGAAAGATGATGAAGAATGGGCCATGATTTATAAAGAATGGATCAAAGATCACTAAGATGGGTCAAGACCATGCTCATGTGTCCAAGAATGTCCAAGATCATGTCAAGATTCACCCACAAAGAAGCCCAAAAGAAGAAAATGGATCAAAAGCTAGAAATCAGGAAATCTGCCTGTGCAGATCAGCCCACTTCAAAAGGTCACTGTGAACAGATCCGGATGAATCTAGACGCGATTAGCATATGGTTGGAAAGATCTAGAAGTCTAGTTTCCAACGCAACTGGAATCAAGCGATTTGAAGTCCTAGAACGAGAGAAACTCCTATTTTAGTGGAGAAGGGTCAGGTTACCCGGGTGGAGTAGTAAGAGTTCTAAAAGGAGTCGAACTAGGCTTTGCTTGGCCTATATAAATGAGGGCTCGACTAGGGTTTGAGGATCACACATTCTAGGAGCCGAATCTCTGTCCAAACACTACCTCCTTTCACACAAAGTCGAAGAACTCTTCTCCTTAGCCGAAACACCACCATCACCACCTCAAAAACATCCCTCCTTCACCCATAAGTGTTCTTACGCTAGATTTGGCTTTGAACACTTGTGTCCTCCCTCACGCCAACAAGGGGCTGCTATACTTGGAGCTTGCGGAGAGACGAATTCCTCGGAGCAAAAAGTGTAACATGACATCTTGTATCAAATTTCGGTTATGTATTGGTTTTCTTTACTTTTTGTAGAAAGACAACATGTTTTAGTGTAAAGATGATTGTTTTGGATTTTTATGAGTTCTTCCATGTGTTCTTAGTATGAATTCGAATATATATGCTAGCTTACTATGATCTTAATGCTTTGAAACTTGTTTAGGATGACACTAGATGATTTGGTTCACCCTAGCATGTTCCACCGAATTAATCAAGATAAAATTGAGTTAGGAAGTTAACTAGATGATTTGGTTGCTCTCTAATTCGATGTAAGCATGTGTTTGTGTTTTAATTTGTGCTATGAATTTCGTAGAACTTGTTTAAAGAAGAAGTAATCGGCTTAGGTAATTAGTATGTGATGATCACTTGTAAATAACTAGTTTAGGTTTTTTTTCGGCAATGATGCATGTTTAGGGTTTCTAGGGTTCTTGATTGTTTGCTTGTCTATGAGTGAAGCATGTTAGGGTCCTAGGGTTTCTCTATGTGTATGATTGCCACGTTTTTGTCTTTAATTTTGTAGGCATTAAACAAACAAATCTCGCACCCCCATTTAAACTTAGCATAGTTATACATGCACCCTCAATCCCCGGTTAAGAACGATCCCTACTTACCAATGCTACATCTACAAAGAAGGGTTTTAATTGCTTTCGTGTTTGATTAAGTGTTTAATTAAATGCTTGAAAAGATGCGAATCAATTTTGGCGCCGTTGCCGGGGATTGTAAAGAATTGTGTGATTACGCTTGTAAATACGTTTATAGTTTCTGTTTTTTTTCGGAACTGTGCACTTCCCGGTTTTGTGTAAATTATTTGACATAGCTAGAAGACTCATAAAATCTGAAATTTTGGACGAATGTTTGTTTATGTGTCTAGTTTGTGCCTGAAAAATTTCAGCCCAGTCGACCGAGCAAATAATTCTAAAAAAAATCGAAAAGCTGCTGTGTTCATGTTTGCCAGAATCTGGAATTGCATGTGTTCTTGTGAATATGTGAAATTGTACATTAAACCTACGAAATTTCTGTTCATATTTATACTAGCACTTGTTCATATTGTATCTTTTGCAGCCATGTAACGTTAAAGGAAGCTTGGATTTTCATTGAGTACATGAGCTTGGTTGATTAAGTCGCACTGTCAATTCATATAAGCTTCTCTCGTCGTTCGCTGGTTCTAGTAGCCCAACTAATTAAAATACCGACCATTCCCGAATCAGCCGGTCGGAACCGAAGAAAGACGCCGCAATACGCAAAAAATACCGAGAGGAAGAGGAAACGAACAAAAAGGGGTGCAACACGAGGACTTCCCAGGAGGTCACCCATCCTAGTACTACTCTCGACCAAGCAAGCTTAACTTCGGAGTTCTGATGGGATCCGGTGCATTATTGCTGGTATGATCGCACCCGTTAGTGTATGCGCAGTCAATTCATATAAGCCTCTCTCGTCGTTCGCTGGTTCTAGTAGCCCAACTAATTAAAATACCGACCATTCCTGAATCAGCCGGTCGGAACCGAAGAAAGACGCCGCAATACGCAAAAAATACCGAGAGGAAGAGGAAACGAACAAAAAGGGGTGCAACACGAGGACTTCCCAGGAGGTCACCCATCCTAGTACTACTCTCGCCCAAGCAAGCTTAACTTCGGAGTTCTGATGGGATCCGGTGCATTATTGCTGGTATGATCGCACCCGTTAGTGTATGCGCAGTCAATTCATATAAGCCTCCCTCGTCGTTCGCTGGTTCTAGTAGCCCAACTAATTAAAATACCGACCATTCCCGAATCAGCCGGTCGGAACCGAAGAAAGACGCCGCAATACGCAAAAAATACCGAGAGGAAGAGGAAACGAACAAAAAGGGGTGCAACACGAGGACTTCCCAGGAGGTCACCCATCCTAGTACTACTCTCGCCCAAGCAAGCTTAACTTCGGAGTTCTGATGGGATCCGGTGCATTATTGCTGGTATGATCGCACCCGTTAGTGTATGCGCAGTCAATTCATATAAGCCTCTCTCGTCGTTCGCTGGTTCTAGTAGCCCAACTAATTAAAATACCGACCATTCCCGAATCAGCCGGTCGGAACCGAAGAAAGACGCCGCAATACGCAAAAAATACCGAGAGGAAGAGGAAACGAACAAAAACGGGTGCAACACGAGGACTTCCCAGGAGGTCACCCATCCTAGTACTACTCTCGCCCAAGCAAGCTTAACTTCGGAGTTCTGATGGGATCCGGTGCATTATTGCTGGTATGATCGCACCCGTTAGTGTATGCGCAGTCAATTCATATAAGCCTCTCTCGCCGTTCGCTGGTTCTAGTAGCCCAACTAATTAAAATACCGACCATTCCCGAATCAGCCGGTCGGAACCGAAGAAAGACGCCGCAATACGCAAAAAATACCGAGAGGAAGAGGAAACGAACAAAAAGGGGTGCAACACGAGGACTTCCCAGGAGGTCACCCATCCTAGTACTACTCTCGCCCAAGCAAGCTTAACTTCGGAGTTCTGATGGGATCCTGTGCATTATTGCTGGTATGATCGCACCCGTTAGTGTATGCGCAGTCAATTCATATAAGCCTCTCTCGCCGTTCGCTGGTTCTAGTAGCCCAACTAATTAAAATACCGACCATTCCCGAATCAGCCGGTCGGAACCGAAGAAAGACGCCGCAATACGCAAAAAATACCGAGAGGAAGAGGAAACGAACAAAAAGGGGTGCAACACGAGGACTTCCCAGGAGGTCACCCATCCTAGTACTACTCTCGCCCAAGCAAGCTTAACTTCGGAGTTCTGATGGGATCCGGTGCATTATTGCTGGTATGATCGCACCCGTTAGTGTATGCGCAGTCAATTCATATAAGCCTCTCTCGTCGTTCGCTGGTTCTAGTAGCCCAACTAATTAAAATACCGACCATTCCCGAATCAGCCGGTCGGAACCGAAGAAAGACGCCGCAATACGCAAAAAATACCGAGAGGAAGAGGAAACGAACAAAAAGGGGTGCAACACGAGGACTTCCCAGGAGGTCACCCATCCTAGTACTACTCTCGCCCAAGCAAGCTTAACTTCGGAGTTCTGATGGGATCCGGTGCATTATTGCTGGTATGATCGCACCCGTTAGTGTATGCGCAGTCAATTCATATAAGCCTCTCTCGCCGTTCGCTGGTTCTAGTAGCCCAACTAATTAAAATACCGACCGTTCCCGAATCAGCCGGTCGGAACCGAAGAAAGACGCCGCAATACGCAAAAAATACCGAGAGGAAGAGGAAACGAACAAAAAGGGGTGCAACACGAGGACTTCCCAGGAGGTCACCCATCCTAGTACTATTCTCGCCCAAGCAAGCTTAACTTCGGAGTTCTGATGGGATCCGGTGCATTATTGCTGGTATGATCGCACCCGTTAGTGTATGCGCAGTCAATTCATATAAGCCTCTCTCGTCGTTCGCTGGTTCTAGTAGCCCAACTAATTAAAATACCGACCATTCCCGAATCAGCCGGTCGGAACCGAAGAAAGACGCCGCAATACGCAAAAAATACCGAGAGGAAGAGGAAACGAACAAAAAGGGGTGCAACACGAGGACTTCCCAGGAGGTCACCCATCCTAGTACTACTCTCGCCCAAGCAAGCTTAACTTCGGAGTTCTGATGGGATCCGGTGCATTATTGCTGGTATGATCGCACCCGTTAGTGTATGCGCAGTCAATTCATATAAGCCTCTCTCGCCGTTCGCTGGTTCTAGTAGCCCAACTAATTAAAATACCGACCATTCCCGAATCAGCCGGTCGGAACCGAAGAAAGACGCCGCAATACGCAAAAAATACCGAGAGGAAGAGGAAACTAACAAAAAGGGGTGCAACACGAGGACTTCCCAGGAGGTCACCCATCCTAGTACTACTCTCGCCCAAGCAAGCTTAACTTCGGAGTTCTGATGGGATCCGGTGCATTATTGCTGGTATGATCGCACCCGTTAGTGTATGCGCAGTCAATTCATATAAGCCTCTCTCGCCGTTCGCTGGTTCTAGTAGCCCAACTAATTAAAATACCGACCATTCCCGAATCAGCCGGTCGGAACCGAAGAAAGACGCCGCAATACGCAAAAAATACCGAGAGGAAGAGGAAACGAACAAAAAGGGGTGCAACACGAGGACTTCCCAGGAGGTCACCCATCCTAGTACTACTCTCGCCCAAGCAAGCTTAACTTCGGAGTTCTGATGGGATCCGGTGCATTATTGCTGGTATGATCGCACCCGTTAGTGTATGCGCAGTCAATTCATATAAGCCTCTCTCGCCGTTCGCTGGTTCTAGTAGCCCAACTAATTAAAATACCGACCATTCCCGAATCAGCCGGTCGGAACCGAAGAAAGACGCCGCAATACGCAAAAAATACCGAGAGGAAGAGGAAACGAACAAAAAGGGGTGCAACACGAGGACTTCCCAGGAGGTCACCCATCCTAGTACTACTCTCGCCCAAGCAAGCTTAACTTCGGAGTTCTGATGGGATCCGGTGCATTATTGCTGGTATGATCGCACCCGTTAGTGTATGCGCGGTCAATTCATATAAGCCTCTCTCGTCGTTCGCTGGTTCTAGTAGCCCAACTAATTAAAATACCGACCATTCCCGAATCAGCCGGTCGGAACCGAAGAAAGACGCCGCAATACGCAAAAAATACCGAGAGGAAGAGGAAACGAACAAAAAGGGGTGCAACACGAGGACTTCCCAGGAGGTCACCCATCCTAGTACTACTCTCGCCCAAGCAAGCTTAACTTCGGAGTTCTGATGGGATCCGGTGCATTATTGCTGGTATGATCGCACCCGTTAGTGTATGCGCGGTCAATTCATATAAGCCTCTCTCGTCGTTCGCTGGTTCTAGTAGCCCAACTAATTAAAATACCGACCATTCCCGAATCAGCCGGTCGGAACCGAAGAAAGACGCCGCAATACGCAAAAAATACCGAGAGGAAGAGGAAACGAACAAAAAGGGGTGCAACACGAGGACTTCCCAGGAGGTCACCCATCCTAGTACTACTCTCGCCCAAGCAAGCTTAACTTCGGAGTTCTGATGGGATCCGGTGCATTATTGCTGGTATGATCGCACCCGTTAGTGTATGCGCAGTCAATTCATATAAGCCTCTCTCGTCGTTCGCTGGTTCTAGTAGCCCAACTAATTAAAATACCGACCATTCCCGAATCAGCCGGTCGGAACCGAAGAAAGACGCCGCAATACGCAAAAAATACCGAGAGGAAGAGGAAACGAACAAAAAGGGGTGCAACACGAGGACTTCCCAGGAGGTCACCCATCCTAGTACTACTCTCGCCCAAGCAAGCTTAACTTCGGAGTTCTGATGGGATCCGGTGCATTATTGCTGGTATGATCGCACCCGTTAGTGTATGCGCAGTCAATTCATATAAGCCTCTCTCGTCGTTCGCTGGTTCTAGTAGCCCAACTAATTAAAATACCGACCATTCCCGAATCAGCCGGTCGGAACCGAAGAAAGACGCCGCAATACGCAAAAAATACCGAGAGGAAGAGGAAACGAACAAAAAGGGGTGCAACACGAGGACTTCCCAGGAGGTCACCCATCCTAGTACTACTCTCGCCCAAGCAAGCTTAACTTCGGAGTTCTGATGGGATCCGGTGCATTATTGCTGGTATGATCGCACCCGTTAGTGTATGCGCGGTCAATTCATATAAGCCTCTCTCGCCGTTCGCTGGTTCTAGTAGCCCAACTAATTAAAATACCGACCATTCCCGAATCAGCCGGTCGGAACCGAAGAAAGACGCCGCAATACGCAAAAAATACCGAGAGGAAGAGGAAACGAACAAAAAGGGGTGCAACACGAGGACTTCCCAGGAGGTCACCCATCCTAGTACTACTCTCGCCCAAGCAAGCTTAACTTCGGAGTTCTGATGGGATCCGGTGCATTATTGCTGGTATGATCGCACCCGTTAGTGTATGCGCAGTCAATTCATATAAGCCTCTCTCGTCGTTCGCTGGTTCTAGTAGCCCAACTAATTAAAATACCGACCATTCCCGAATCAGCCGGTCGGAACCGAAGAAAGACGCCGCAATACGCAAAAAATACCGAGAGGAAGAGGAAACGAACAAAAAGGGGTGCAACACGAGGACTTCCCAGGAGGTCACCCATCCTAGTACTACTCTCGCCCAAGCAAGCTTAACTTCGGAGTTCTGATGGGATCCGGTGCATTATTGCTGGTATGATCGCACCCGTTAGTGTATGCGCAGTCAATTCATATAAGCCTCTCTCGTCGTTCGCTGGTTCTAGTAGCCCAACTAATTAAAATACCGACCATTCCCGAATCAGCCGGTCGGAACCGAAGAAAGACGCCGCAATACGCAAAAAATACCGAGAGGAAGAGGAAACGAACAAAAAGGGGTGCAACACGAGGACTTCCCAGGAGGTCACCCATCCTAGTACTACTCTCGCCCAAGCAAGCTTAACTTCGGAGTTCTGATGGGATCCGGTGCATTATTGCTGGTATGATCGCACCCGTTAGTGTATGCGCGGTCAATTCATATAAGCCTCTCTCGTCGTTCGCTGGTTCTAGTAGCCCAACTAATTAAAATACCGACCATTCCCGAATCAGCCGGTCGGAACCAAAGAAAGACGCCGCAATACGCAAAAAATACCGAGAGGAAGAGGAAACGAACAAAAAGGGGTGCAACACGAGGACTTCCCAGGAGGTCACCCATCCTAGTACTACTCTCGCCCAAGCAAGCTTAACTTCGGAGTTCTGATGGGATCCGGTGCATTATTGCTGGTATGATCGCACCCGTTAGTGTATGCGCGGTCAATTCATATAAGCCTCTCTCGTCGTTCGCTGGTTCTAGTAGCCCAACTAATTAAAATACCGACCATTCCCGAATCAGCCGGTCGGAACCGAAGAAAGACGCCGCAATACGCAAAAAATACCGAGAGGAAGAGGAAACGAACAAAAAGGGGTGCAACACGAGGACTTCCCAGGAGGTCACCCATCCTAGTACTACTCTCGCCCAAGCAAGCTTAACTTCGGAGTTCTGATGGGATCCGGTGCATTATTGCTGGTATGATCGCACCCGTTAGTGTATGCGCAGTCAATTCATATAAGCCTCTCTCGTCGTTCGCTGGTTCTAGTAGCCCAACTAATTAAAATACCGACCATTCCCGAATCAGCCGGTCGGAACCGAAGAAAGACGCCGCAATACGCAAAAAATACCGAGAGGAAGAGGAAACGAACAAAAAGGGGTGCAACACGAGGACTTCCCAGGAGGTCACCCATCCTAGTACTACTCTCGCCCAAGCAAGCTTAACTTCGGAGTTCTGATGGGATCCGGTGCATTATTGCTGGTATGATCGCACCCGTTAGTGTATGCGCAGTCAATTCATATAAGCCTCTCTCGTCGTTCGCTGGTTCTAGTAGCCCAACTAATTAAAATACCGACCATTCCCGAATCAGCCGGTCGGAACCGAAGAAAGACGCCGCAATACGCAAAAAATACCGAGAGGAAGAGGAAACGAACAAAAAGGGGTGCAACACGAGGACTTCCCAGGAGGTCACCCATCCTAGTACTACTCTCGCCCAAGCAAGCTTAACTTCGGAGTTCTGATGGGATCCGGTGCATTATTGCTGGTATGATCGCACCCGTTAGTGTATGCGCCGTCAATTCATATAAGCCTCTCTCGTCGTTCGCTGGTTCTAGTACCCCAACTAATTAAAATACCGACCATTCCCGAATCAGCCGGTCGGAACCGAAGAAAGACGCCGCAATACGCAAAAAATACCGAGAGGAAGAGGAAACGAACAAAAAGGGGTGCAACACGAGGACTTCCCAGGAGGTCACCCATCCTAGTACTACTCTCGCCCAATCAAGCTTAACTTCGGAGTTCTGATGGGATCCGGTGCATTATTGCTGGTATGATCGCACCCGTTAGTGTATGCGCGGTCAATTCATATAAGCCTCTCTCGTCGTTCGCTGGTTCTAGTAGCCCAACTAATTAAAATACCGACCATTCCCGAATCAGCCGGTCGGAACCGAAGAAAGACGCCGCAATACGCAAAAAATACCGAGAGGAAGAGGAAACGAACAAAAAGGGGTGCAACACGAGGACTTCCCAGGAGGTCACCCATCCTAGTACTATTCTCGCCCAAGCAAGCTTAACTTCGGAGTTCTGATGGGATCCGGTGCATTATTGCTGGTATGATCGCACCCGTTAGTGTATGCGCAGTCAATTCATATAAGCCTCTCTCGTCGTTCGCTGGTTCTAGTAGCCCAACTAATTAAAATACCGACCATTCCCGAATCAGCCGGTCGGAACCGAAGAAAGACGCCGCAATACGCAAAAAATACCGAGAGGAAGAGGAAACGAACAAAAAGGGGTGCAACACGAGGACTTCCCAGGAGGTCACCCATCCTAGTACTACTCTCGCCCAAGCAAGCTTAACTTCGGAGTTCTGATGGGATCCGGTGCATTATTGCTGGTATGATCGCACCCGTTAGTGTATGCGCAGTCAATTCATATAAGCCTCTCTCGCCGTTCGCTGGTTCTAGTAGCCCAACTAATTAAAATACCGACCATTCCCGAATCAGCCGGTCGGAACCGAAGAAAGACGCCGCAATACGCAAAAAATACCGAGAGGAAGAGGAAACGAACAAAAAGGGGTGCAACACGAGGACTTCCCAGGAGGTCACCCATCCTAGTACTACTCTCGCCCAAGCAAGCTTAACTTCGGAGTTCTGATGGGATCCGGTGCATTATTGCTGGTATGATCGCACCCGTTAGTGTATGCGCGGTCAATTCATATAAGCCTCTCTCGCCGTTCGCTGGTTCTAGTAGCCCAACTAATTAAAATACCGACCATTCCCGAATCAGCCGGTCGGAACCGAAGAAAGACGCCGCAATACGCAAAAAATACCGAGAGGAAGAGGAAACGAACAAAAAGGGGTGCAACACGAGGACTTCCAAGGAGGTCACCCATCCTAGTACTACTCTCGCCCAAGCAAGCTTAACTTCGGAGTTCTGATGGGATCCGGTGCATTATTGCTGGTATGATCGCACCCGTTAGTGTATGCGCGGTCAATTCATATAAGCCTCTCTCGCCGTTCGCTGGTTCTAGTAGCCCAACTAATTAAAATACCGACCATTCCCGAATCAGCCGGTCGGAACCGAAGAAAGACGCCGCAATACGCAAAAAATACCGAGAGGAAGAGGAAACGAACAAAAAGGGGTGCAACACGAGGACTTCCCAGGAGGTCACCCATCCTAGTACTACTCTCGCCCAAGCAAGCTTAACTTCGGTGTTCTGATGGGATCCGGTGCATTATTGCTGGTATGATCGCACCCGTTAGTGTATGCGCGGTCAATTCATATAAGCCTCTCTCGTCGTTCGCTGGTTCTAGTAGCCCAACTAATTAAAATACCGACCATTCCCGAATCAGCCGGTCGGAACCGAAGAAAGACGCCGCAATACGCAAAAAATACCGAGAGGAAGAGGAAACGAACAAAAAGGAGCAACACGAGGACTTCCCAGGAGGTCACCCATCCTAGTACTACTCTCGCCCAAGCAAGCTTAACTTCGGAGTTCTGATGGGATCCGGTGCATTATTGCTGGTATGATCGCACCCGTTAGTGTATGCGCGGTCAATTCATATAAGCCTCTCTCGTCGTTCGCTGGTTCTAGTAGCCCAACTAATTAAAATACCGACCATTCCCGAATCAGCCGGTCGGAACCGAAGAAAGACGCCGCAATACGCAAAAAATACCGAGAGGAAGAGGAGACGAACAAAAAGGGGTGCAACACGAGGACTTCCCAGGAGGTCACCCATCCTAGTACTACTCTCGCCCAAGCAAGCTTAACTTCGGAGTTCTGATGGGATCCGGTGCATTATTGCTGGTATGATCGCACCCGTTAGTGTATGCGCAGTCAATTCATATAAGCCTCTCTCGTCGTTCGCTGGTTCTAGTAGCCCAACTAATTAAAATACCGACCATTCCCGAATCAGCCGGTCGGAACCGAAGAAAGACGCCGCAATACGCAAAAAATACCGAGAGGAAGAGGAAACGAACAAAAAGGGGTGCAACACGAGGACTTCCCAGGAGGTCACCCATCCTAGTACTACTCTCGCCCAAGCAAGCTTAACTTCGGAGTTCTGATGGGATCCGGTGCATTATTGCTGGTATGATCGCACCCGTTAGTGTATGCGCAGTCAATTCATATAAGCCTCTCTCGTCGTTCGCTGGTTCTAGTAGCCCAACTAATTAAAATACCGACCATTCCCGAATCAGCCGGTCGGAACCGAAGAAAGACGCCGCAATACGCAAAAAATACCGAGAGGAAGAGGATACGAACAAAAAGGGGTGCAACACGAGGACTTCCCAGGAGGTCACCCATCCTAGTACTACTCTCGCCCAAGCAAGCTTAACTTCGGAGTTCTGATGGGATCCGGTGCATTATTGCTGGTATGATCGCACCCGTTAGTGTATGCGCAGTCAATTCATATAAGCCTCTCTCGTCGTTCGCTGGTTCTAGTAGCCCAACTAATTAAAATACCGACCATTCCCGAATCAGCCGGTCGGAACCGAAGAAAGACGCCGCAATACGCAAAAAATACCGAGAGGAAGAGGAAACGAACAAAAAGGGGTGCAACACGAGGACTTCCCAGGAGGTCACCCATCCTAGTACTACTCTCGCCCAAGCAAGCTTAACTTCGGAGTTCTGATGGGATCCGGTGCATTATTGCTGGTATGATCGCACCCGTTAGTGTATGCGCGGTCAATTCATATAAGCCTCTCTCGTCGTTCGCTGGTTCTAGTAGCCCAACTAATTAAAATACCGACCATTCCCGAATCAGCCGGTCGGAACCGAAGAAAGACGCCGCAATACGCAAAAAATACCGAGAGGAAGAGGAAACGAACAAAAAGGGGTGCAACACGAGGACTTCCCAGGAGGTCACCCATCCTAGTACTACTCTCGCCCAAGCAAGCTTAACTTCGGAGTTCTGATGGGATCCGGTGCATTATTGCTGGTATGATCGCACCCGTTAGTGTATGCGCAGTCAATTCATATAAGCCTCTCTCGTCGTTCGCTGGTTCTAGTAGCCCAACTAATTAAAATACCGACCATTCCCGAATCAGCCGGTCGGAACCGAAGAAAGACGCCGCAATACGCAAAAAATACCGAGAGGAAGAGGAAACGAACAAAAAGGGGTGCAACACGAGGACTTCCCAGGAGGTCACCCATCCTAGTACTACTCTCGCCCAAGCAAGCTTAACTTCGGAGTTCTGATGGGATCCGGTGCATTATTGCTGGTATGATCGCACCCGTTAGTGTATGCGCGGTCAATTCATATAAGCCTCTCTCGCCGTTCGCTGGTTCTAGTAGCCCAACTAATTAAAATACCGACCATTCCCGAATCAGCCGGTCGGAACCGAAGAAAGACGCCGCAATACGCAAAAAATACCGAGAGGAAGAGGTCCTCTCGCCCAAGCAAGCTTAACTTCGGAGTTCTGATGGGATCCGGTGCATTATTGCTGGTATGATCGCACCCGTTAGTGTATGCGCGGTCAATTCATATAAGCCTCTCTCGCCGTTCGCTGGTTCTAGTAGCCCAACTAATTAAAATACCGACCATTCCCCGAATCAGCGGTCGGAACCGAAGAAAGACGCCGCAATACGCAAAAAATACCGAGAGGAAGAGGAAACGAACAAAAAGGGGTGCAACACGAGGACTTCCCAGGAGGTCACCCATCCTAGTACTACTCTCGCCCAAGCAAGCTTAACTTCGGAGTTCTGATGGGATCCGGTGCATTATTGCTGGTATGATCGCACCCGTTAGTGTATGCGCAGTCAATTCATATAAGCCCTCTCTCGTCGTTCGCTGGTTCTAGTACCACCAACTAATTAAAATACCGACCATTCCCGAATCAGCCGGTCGAACCGAAGAAAGACGCCGCAATACGCAAAAAATACCGAGAGGAAGAGGAAACGAACAAAAAGGGGTGCAACACGAGGACTTCCCAGGAGGTCACCCATCCTAGTACTACTCTCGCCCAATCAAGCTTAACTTCGGAGTTCTGATGGGATCCGGTGCATTATTGCTGGTATGATCGCACCCGTTAGTGTATGCGCGGTCAATTCATATAAGCCTCTCTCGTCGTTCGCTGGTTCTAGTAGCCCAACTAATTAAAATACCGACCATTCCCGAATCAGCCGGTCGGAACCGAAGAAAGACGCCGCAATACGCAAAAAATACCGAGAGGAAGAGGAAACGAACAAAAAAGGGGTGCAACACGAGGACTTCCCAGGAGGTCACCCATCCCAGTACTACTCTCGCCCAAGCAAGCTTAACTTCGGAGTTCTGATGGGATCCGGTGCATTATTGCTGGTATGATCGCACCCGTTAGTGTATGCGCAGTCAATTCATATAAGCCTCTCTCGTCGTTCGCTGGTTCTAGTAGCCCAACTAATTAAAATACCCGACCATTCCCGAATCAGCCGGTCGGAACCGAAGAAAGACGCCGCAATACGCAAAAAATACCGAGGAGGAAGAGGAAACGAACAAAAAAGGGTGCAACACGAGGACTTCCCAGGAGGTCACCCCATCCTAGTACTACTCTCCGCCCAAGCAAGCTTAACTTCGGAGTTCTGATGGGATCCGGTGCATTATTGCTGGTATGATCGCACCCGTTAATGTATGCGCAGTCAATTCATATAAGCCTCTCTCGTCGTTCGCTGGTTCTAGTAGCCCAACTAATTAAAATACCGACCATTCCCGAATCAGCCGGTCGGAACCGAAGAAAGACGCCGCAATACGCAAAAAATACCGAGAGGAAGAGGAAACGAACAAAAAGGGGTGCAACACGAGGACTTCCCAGGAGGTCACCCATCCTAGTACTACTCTCGCCCAAGCAAGCTTAACTTCGGAGTTCTGATGGGATCCGGTGCATTATTGCTGGTATGATCGCACCCGTTAGTGTATGCGCAGTCAATTCATATAAGCCTCTCTCGTCGTTCGCTGGTTCTAGTAGCCCAACTAATTAAAATACCGACAATTCCCGAATCAGCCGGTCGGAACCGAAGAAAGACGCCGCAATACGCAAAAAATACCGAGAGGAAGAGGAAACGAACAAAAAGGGGTGCAACACGAGGACTTCCCAGGAGGTCACCCATCCTAGTACTACTCTCGCCCAAGCAAGCTTAACTTCGGAGTTCTGATGGGATCCGGTGCATTATTGCTGGTATGATCGCACCCGTTAGTGTATGCGCAGTCAATTCATATAAGCCTCTCCTCGTCCGTCTCGCTGGTTCTAGTAGCCCAACTAATTAAAATACCGACCATTCCCCGAATCAGCCGGTCGGAACCGAAGAAAGACGCCGCAATACGCAAAAAATACCGAGAGAGGAAGAGGAAACGAACAAAAAGGGGTGCAACACGAGGACTTCCCAGGAGGTCACCCATCTAGTACTACTCTCTCGCCCAAGCAAGCTTAACTTCGGAGTTCTGATGGGATCCGGTGCATTATTGCTGGTATGATCGCACCCGTTAGTGTATGCGCAGTCAATTCATATAAGCCTCTCTCGTCGTTCGCTGGTTCTAGTAGCCCAACTAATTAAAATACCGACCATTCCCGAATCAGCCGGTCGGAACCGAAGAAAGACGCCGCAATACGCAAAAAATACCGAGAGGAAGAGGAAAACGAACAAAAAGGGGTGCAACACGAGGACTTCCCAGGAGGTCACCCATCCTAGTACTACTCTCAACGCCCAAGCAAGCTTAACTTCGGAGTTCTGATGGGATCCGGTGCATTATTGCTGGTATGATCGCACCCGTTAGTGTATGCGCGGTCAATTCATATAAGCCTCTCTCGTCGTTCGCTGGTTCTAGTAGCCCAACTAATTAAAATACCGACCATTCCCGAATCAGCGCGGTCGGCAAACCGAAGAAAGACGCCGCAATACGCAAAAAATACCGAGAGGAAGAGGAAACGAACAAAAAGGGGTGCAACACGAGGACTTCCCAGGAGGTCACCCATCCTAGTACTACTCTCGCCCAAGCAAGCTTAACTTCGGAGTTCTGATGGGATCCGGTGCATTATTGCTGGTATGATCGCACCCGTTAGTGTATGCGCAGTCAATTCATATAAGCCTCTCTCGTCGTTCGCTGGTTCTAGTAGCCCAACTAATTAAATACCGACCATTTCCCGAATCAGCCGGTCGGAACCGAAGAAAGACGCCGCAATACGCAAAAAATACCGAGAGGAAGAGGAAACGAACAAAAAGGGGTGCAACACCGAGGACTTCCCAGGAGGTCACCCATCCTAGTACTACTCTCGCCCAAGCAAGCTTAACTTCGGAGTTCTGATGGGATCCGGTGCATTATTGCTGGTATGATCGCAACCCGTTAGTGTATGCGCAGTCAATTCATATAAGCCTCTCTCGTCGTTCGCTGGTTCTAGTAGCCCAACTAATTAAAATACCCGACCATTCCCGAATCAGCCGGTCGGAACCGAAGAAAGACGCCGCAATACGCAAAAAATACCGAGAGGAAGAGGAAACGAACAAAAAGGGGTGCAACACGAGGACTTCCCAGGGAGGTCACCCATCCTAGTACTACTCTCCGCCCAAGCAAGCTTAACTTCGGAGTTCTGATGGGATCCGGTGCATTATTGCTGGTATGATCGCACCCGTTAGTGTATGCGCGGTCAATTCATATAAGCCCTCTCTCGTCGTTCGCTGGTTCTAGTAGGCCCAACTAATTAAAATACCGACCATTCCCGAATCAGCCGGTCGGAACCGAAGAAAGACGCCGCAATACGCAAAAAATACCGAGAGGAAGAGGAAACGAACAAAAAGGGGTGCAACACGAGGACTTCCCAGGAGGTCACCCATCCTAGTACTACTCTCGCCCAAGCAAGCTTAACTTCGGAGTTCTGATGGGATCCGGTGCATTATTGCTGGTATGATCGCACCCGTTAGTGTATGCGCGGTCAATTCATATAAGCCTCTCTCGTCGTTCGCTGGTTCTAGTAGCCCAACTAATTAAAATACCGACCATTCCCGAATCAGCCGGTCGCGAAACCGAAGAAAGACGCCGCAATACGCAAAAAATACCGAGAGGAAGAGGAAACGAACAAAAAGGGGTGCAACACGAGGACTTCCCAGGAGGTCACCCAATCCTAGTACTACTCTCAGCCCAAGCAAGCTTAACTTCGGAGTTCTGATGGGATCCGGTGCATTATTGCTGGTATGATCGCACACCGTTAGTGTATGCGCGGTCAATTCATATAAGCCTCTCTCGTCGTTCGCTGGTTCTAGTAGCCCAACTAATTAAAATACCGACCATTCCCGAATCAGCCGGTCGGAACCGAAGAAAGACGCCGCAATACGCAAAAAATACCGAGAGGAGAGAGGAAACGAACAAAAAGGGGTGCAACACGAGGACTTCCCAGGAGGTCACCCATCCTAGTACTACTCTCGCCCAAGCAAGCTTAACTTCGGTGTTCTGATGGGATCCGGTGCATTATTGCTGGTATGATCGCACCCGTTAGTGTATGCGCGGTCAATTCATATAAGCCTCTCTCGTCGTTCGCATGGTTCTAGTAGCCCAACTAATTAAAATACCGACCATTCCCGAATCAGCCGGTCGGAACCGAAGAAAGACGCCGCAATACGCAAAAAATACCGAGAGGAAGAGGAACGAACAAAAAGGGGTGCAACACGAGGACTTCCCAGGAGGTCACCCATCCTAGTACTACTCTCGCCCAAGCAAGCTTAACTTCGGAGTTCTGAT
This sequence comes from Geum urbanum, assembly GCA_946800695.1. Taxonomy (NCBI): domain Eukaryota; kingdom Viridiplantae; phylum Streptophyta; class Magnoliopsida; order Rosales; family Rosaceae; genus Geum; species Geum urbanum. The sequence continues at coordinate 5,613,894 of OX327012.1, forward strand.
GGGATCCGGTGCATTATCTGCTGGTATGATCGCACCCGTTAGTGTATGCGCAGTCAATTCATATAAGCCTCTCTCGTCGTTCGCTGGTTCTAGTAGCCCAACTAATTAAAATACCGACCATTCCCGAATCAGCCGGTCGGAACCGAAGAAAGACGCCGCAATACGCAAAAAAATACCGAGAGGAAGAGGAAACGAACAAAAAGGGGTGCAACACGAGGACTTCCCAGGAGGTCACCCATCCTAGTACTACTCTCGCCCAAGCAAGCTTAACTTCGGAGTTCTGATGGGATCCGGTGCATTATTGCTGGTATGATCGCACCCCGTTAGTGTATGCGCAGTCAATTCATATAAGCCTCTCTCGTCGTTCGCTGGTTCTAGTAGCCCAACTAATTAAAATACCGACCATTCCCGAATCAGCCGGTCGGAACCGAAGAAAGACGCCGCAATACGCAAAAAATACCGAGAGGAAGAGGAAACGAACAAAAAGGGGTGCAACACGAGGACTTCCCAGGAGGTCACCCATCCTAGTACTACTCTCGCCCAAGCAAGCTTAACTTCGGAGTTCTGATGGGATCCGGTGCATTATTGCTGGTATGATCGCATCCCGTTAGTGTATGCGCGGTCAATTCATATAAGCCTCTCTCGTCGTTCGCTGGTTTCTAGTAGCCCAACTAATTAAAAATACCGACCATTCCCCGAATCAGCCGATCTCGGAACCGAAGAAAGACGCCGCAATACGCAAAAAATACCGAGAGGAAGAGGAAACGAACAAAAAGGGGTGCAACACGAGGACTTCCCAGGAGGTCACCCATCCTAGTACTACTCTCGCCCAAGCAAGCTTAACTTCAGAGTTCTGATGGGATCCGGTGCATTATTGCTGGTATGATCGCACCCGTTAGTGTATGCGCGGTCAATTCATATAAGCCTCTCTCGTCGTTCGCTGGTTCTAGTAGCCCAACTAATTAAAATACCGACCATTCCCGAATCAGCCGGTCGGAACCGAAGAAAGACGCCGCAATACGCAAAAAATACCGAGAGGAAGAGGAAACGAACAAAAAGGGGTGCAACACGAGGACTTCCCAGGAGGTCACCCATCCTAGTACTACTCTCGCCCAAGCAAGCTTAACTTCGGAGTTCTGATGGGATCCGGTGCATTATTGCTGGTATGATCTCACCCGTTAGTGTATGCGCGGTCAATTCATATAAGCCTCTCTCGTCGTTCGCTGGTTCTAGTAGCCCAACTAATTAAAATACCGACCATTCCCGAATCAGCCGGTCGGAACCGAAGAAAGACGCCGCAATACGCAAAAAATACCGAGAGGAAGAGGAAACGAACAAAAAGGGGTGCAACACGAGGACTTCCCAGGAGGTCACCCATCCTAGTACTACTCTCGCCCAAACAAGCTTAACTTCGGAGTTCTGATGGGATCCGGTGCATTATTGCTGGTATGATCGCACCCGTTAGTGTATGCGCGGTCAATTCATATAAGCCTCTCTCGTCGTTCGCTGGTTCTAGTAGCCCAACTAATTAAAATACCGACCATTCCCGAATCAGCCGGTCGGAACCGAAGAAAGACGCCGCAAGACGCAAAAAATACCGAGAGGAAGAGGAAACGAACAAAAAGGGGTGCAACACGAGGACTTCCCAGGAGGTCACCCATCCTAGTACTACTCTCGCCCAAGCAAGCTTAACTTCGGAGTTCTGATGGGATCCGGTGCATTATTGCTGGTATGATCTCACCCGTTAGTGTATGCGCGGTCAATTCATATAAGCCTCTCTCGTCGTTCGCTGGTTCTAGTAGCCCAACTAATTAAAATACCGACCATTCCCGAATCAGCCGGTCGGAACCGAAGAAAGACGCCGCAATACGCAAAAAATACCGAGAGGAAGAGGAAACGAACAAAAAGGGGTGCAACACGAGGACTTCCCAGGAGGTCACCCATCCCAGTACTACTCTCGCCCAAGCAAGCTTAACTTCGGAGTTCTGATGGGATCCGGTGCATTATTGCTGGTATGATCGCACCCGTTAGTGTATGCGCAGTCAATTCATATAAGCCTCTCTCGCCGTTCGCTGGTTCTAGTAGCCCAACTAATTAAAATACCGACCATTCCCGAATCAGCCGGTCGGAACCGAAGAAAGACGCCGCAATACGCAAAAAATACCGAGAGGAAGAGGAAACGAACAAAAAGGGGTGCAACACGAGGACTTCCCAGGAGGTCACCCATCCTAGTACTACTCTCGCCCAAGCAAGCTTAACTTCGGAGTTCTGATGGGATCCGGTGCATTATTGCTGGTATGATCGCACCCGTTAATGTATGCGCAGTCAATTCATATAAGCCTCTCTCGCCGTTCGCTGGTTCTAGTAGCCCAACTAATTAAAATACCGACCATTCCCGAATCAGCCGGTCGGAACCGAAGAAAGACGCCGCAATACGCAAAAAATACCGAGAGGAAGAGGAAACGAACAAAAAGGGGTGCAACACGAGGACTTCCCAGGAGGTCACCCATCCTAGTACTACTCTCGCCCAAGCAAGCTTAACTTCGGAGTTCTGATGGGATCCGGTGCATTATTGCTGGTATGATCGCACCCGTTAGTGTATGCGCGGTCAATTCATATAAGCCTCTCTCGTCGTTCGCTGGTTCTAGTAGCCCAACTAATTAAAATACCGACCATTCCCGAATCAGCCGGTCGGAACCGAAGAAAGACGCCGCAATACGCAAAAAATACCGAGAGGAAGAGGAAACGAACAAAAAAGGGTGCAACACGAGGACTTCCCAGGAGGTCACCCATCCTAGTACTACTCTCGCCCAAGCAAGCTTAACTTCGGAGTTCTGATGGGATCCGGTGCATTATTGCTGGTATGATCGCACCCGTTAGTGTATGCGCGGTCAATTCATATAAGCCTCTCTCGCCGTTCGCTGGTTCTAGTAGCCCAACTAATTAAAATACCGACCATTCCCGAATCAGCCGGTCGGAACCGAAGAAAGACGCCGCAATACGCAAAAAATACCGAGAGGAAGAGGAAACGAACAAAAAGGGGTGCAACACGAGGACTTCCCAGGAGGTCACCCATCCTAGTACTACTCTCGCCCAAGCAAGCTTAACTTCGGAGTTCTGATGGGATCCGGTGCATTATTGCTGGTATGATCGCACCCGTTAGTGTATGCGCAGTCAATTCATATAAGCCTCTCTCGTCGTTCGCTGTTTCTAGTACCCCAACTAATTAAAATACCGACCATTCCCGAATCAGCCGGTCGGAACCGAAGAAAGACGCCGCAATACGCAAAAAATACCGAGAGGAAGAGGAAACGAACAAAAAGGGGTGCAACACGAGGACTTCCCAGGAGGTCACCCATCCTAGTACTACTCTCGCCCAAGCAAGCTTAACTTCGGAGTTCTGATGGGATCCGGTGCATTATTGCTGGTATGATCGCACCCGTTAGTGTATGCGCAGTCAATTCATATAAGCCTCTCTCGTCGTTCGCTGGTTCTAGTAGCCCAACTAATTAAAATACCGACCATTCCCGAATCAGCCGGTCGGAACCGAAGAAAGACGCCGCAATACGCAAAAAATACCGAGAGGAAGAGGAAACGAACAAAAAGGGGTGCAACACGAGGACTTCCCAGGAGGTCACCCATCCTAGTACTACTCTCGCCCAAGCAAGCTTAACTTCGGAGTTCTGATGGGATCCGGTGCATTATTGCTGGTATGATCGCACCCGTTAGTGTATGCGCGGTCAATTCATATAAGCCTCTCTCGTCGTTCGCTGGTTCTAGTAGCCCAACTAATTAAAATACCGACCATTCCCGAATCAGCCGGTCGGAACAGAAGAAAGACGCCGCAATACGCAAAAAATACCGAGAGGAAGAGGAAACGAACAAAAAGGGGTGCAACACGAGGACTTCCCAGGAGGTCACCCATCCCAGTACTACTCTCGCCCAAGCAAGCTTAACTTCGGAGTTCTGATGGGATCCGGTGCATTATTGCTGGTATGATCGCACCCGTTAGTGTATGCGCAGTCAATTCATATAAGCCTCTCTCGCCGTTCGCTGGTTCTAGTAGCCCAACTAATTAAAATACCGACCATTCCCGAATCAGCCGGTCGGAACCGAAGAAAGACGCCGCAATACGCAAAAAATACCGAGAGGAAGAGGAAACGAACAAAAAGGGGTGCAACACGAGGACTTCCCAGGAGGTCACCCATCCTAGTACTACTCTCGCCCAAGCAAGCTTAACTTCGGAGTTCTGATGGGATCCGGTGCATTATTGCTGGTATGATCGCACCCGTTAATGTATGCGCAGTCAATTCATATAAGCCTCACTCGCCGTTCGCTGGTTCTAGTAGCCCAACTAATTAAAATACCGACCATTCCCGAATCAGCCGGTCGGAACCGAAGAAAGACGCCGCAATACGCAAAAAATACCGAGAGGAAGAGGAAACGAACAAAAAGGGGTGCAACACGAGGACTTCCCAGGAGGTCACCCATCCTAGTACTACTCTCGCCCAAGCAAGCTTAACTTCGGAGTTCTGATGGGATCCGGTGCATTATTGCTGGTATGATCGCACCCGTTAGTGTATGCGCGGTCAATTCATATAAGCCTCTCTCGTCGTTCGCTGGTTCTAGTAGCCCAACTAATTAAAATACCGACCATTCCCGAATCAGCCGGTCGGAACCGAAGAAAGACGCCGCAATACGCAAAAAATACCGAGAGGAAGAGGAAACGAACAAAAAGGGGTGCAACACGAGGACTTCCCAGGAGGTCACCCATCCTAGTACTACTCTCGCCCAAGCAAGCTTAACTTCGGAGTTCTGATGGGATCCGGTGCATTATTGCTGGTATGATCGCACCCGTTAGTGTATGCGCGGTCAATTCATATAAGCCTCTCTCGCCGTTCGCTGGTTCTAGTAGCCCAACTAATTAAAATACCGACCATTCCCGAATCAGCCGGTCGGAACCGAAGAAAGACGCCGCAATACGCAAAAAATACCGAGAGGAAGAGGAAACGAACAAAAAGGGGTGCAACACGAGGACTTCCCAGGAGGTCACCCATCCTAGTACTACTCTCGCCCAAGCAAGCTTAACTTCGGAGTTCTGATGGGATCCGGTGCATTATTGCTGGTATGATCGCACCCGTTAGTGTATGCGCAGTCAATTCATATAAGCCTCTCTCGTCGTTCGCTGGTTCTAGTACCCCAACTAATTAAAATACCGACCATTCCCGAATCAGCCGGTCGGAACCGAAGAAAGACGCCGCAATACGCAAAAAATACCGAGAGGAAGAGGAAACGAACAAAAAGGGGTGCAACACGAGGACTTCCCAGGAGGTCACCCATCCTAGTACTACTCTCGCCCAATCAAGCTTAACTTCGGAGTTCTGATGGGATCCGGTGCATTATTGCTGCTATGATCGCACCCGTTAGTGTATGCGCGGTCAATTCATATAAGCCTCTCTCGTCGTTCGCTGGTTCTAGTAGCCCAACTAATTAAAATACCGACCATTCCCGAATCAGCCGGTCGGAACCGAAGAAAGACGCCGCAATACGCAAAAAATACCGAGAGGAAGAGGAAACGAACAAAAAGGGGTGCAACACGAGGACTTCCCAGGAGGTCACCCATCCCAGTACTACTCTCGCCCAAGCAAGCTTAACTTCGGAGTTCTGATGGGATCCGGTGCATTATTGCTGGTATGATCGCACCCGTTAGTGTATGCGCAGTCAATTCATATAAGCCTCTCTCGCCGTTCGCTGGTTCTAGTAGCCCAACTAATTAAAATACCGACCATTCCCGAATCAGCCGGTCGGAACCGAAGAAAGACGCCGCAATACGCAAAAAATACCGAGAGGAAGAGGAAACGAACAAAAAGGGGTGCAACACGAGGACTTCCCTGGAGGTCACCCATCCTAGTACTACTCTCGCCCAAGCAAGCTTAACTTCGGAGTTCTGATGGGATCCGGTGCATTATTGCTGGTATGATCGCACCCGTTAGTGTATGCGCAGTCAATTCATATAAGCCTCTCTCGCCGTTCGCTGGTTCTAGTAGCCCAACTAATTAAAATACCGACCATTCCCGAATCAGCCGGTCGGAACCGAAGAAAGACGCCGCAATACGCAAAAAATACCGAGAGGAAGAGGAAACGAACAAAAAGGGGTGCAACACGAGGACTTCCCAGGAGGTCACCCATCCTAGTACTACTCTCGCCCAAGCAAGCTTAACTTCGGAGTTCTGATGGGATCCGGTGCATTATTGCTGGTATGATCGCACCCGTTAGTGTATGCGCAGTCAATTCATATAAGCCTCTCTCGTCGTTCGCTGGTTCTAGTAGCCCAACTAATTAAAATACCGACCATTCCCGAATCAGCCGGTCGGAACCGAAGAAAGACGCCGCAATACGCAAAAAATACCGAGAGGAAGAGGAAACGAACAAAAAGGGGTGCAACACGAGGACTTCCCAGGAGGTCACCCATCCTAGTACTACTCTCGCCCAAGCAAGCTTAACTTCGGAGTTCTGATGGGATCCGGTGCATTATTGCTGGTATGATCGCACCCGTTAGTGTATGCGCAGTCAATTCATATAAGCCTCTCTCGTCGTTCGCTGGTTCTAGTAGCCCAACTAATTAAAATACCGACCATTCCCGAATCAGCCGGTCGGAACCGAAGAAAGACGCCGCAATACGCAAAAAATACCGAGAGGAAGAGGAGACGAACAAAAAGGGGTGCAACACGAGGACTTCCCAGGAGGTCACCCATCCCAGTACTACTCTCGCCCAAGCAAGCTTAACTTCGGAGTTCTGATGGGATCCGGTGCATTATTGCTGGTATGATCGCACCCGTTAGTGTATGCGCAGTCAATTCATATAAGCCTCTCTCGTCGTTCGCTGGTTCTAGTACCCCAACTAATTAAAATACCGACCATTCCCGAATCAGCCGGTCGGAACCGAAGAAAGACGCCGCAATACGCAAAAAATACCGAGAGGAAGAGGAAACGAACAAAAAGGGGTGCAACACGAGGACTTCCCTGGAGGTCACCCATCCTAGTACTACTCTCGCCCAAGCAAGCTTAACTTCGGAGTTCTGATGGGATCCGGTGCATTATTGCTGGTTTGATCGCACCCGTTAGTGTATGCGCAGTCAATTCATATAAGCCTCTCTCGTCGTTCGCTGGTTCTAGTAGCCCAACTAATTAAAATACCGACCATTCCCGAATCAGCCGGTCGGAACCGAAGAAAGACGCCGCAATACGCAAAAAATACCGAGAGGAAGAGGAAACGAACAAAAAGGGGTGCAACACGAGGACTTCCCAGGAGGTCACCCATCCTAGTACTACTCTCGCCCAAGCAAGCTTAACTTCGGAGTTCTGATGGGATCCGGTGCATTATTGCTGGTTTGATCGCACCCGTTAGTGTATGCGCAGTCAATTCATATAAGCCTCTCTCGTCGTTCGCTGGTTCTAGTAGCCCAACTAATTAAAATACCGACCATTCCCGAATCAGCCGGTCGGAACCGAAGAAAGACGCCGCAATACGCAAAAAATACCGAGAGGAAGAGGAAACGAACAAAAAGGGGTGCAACACGAGGACTTCCCAGGAGGTCACCCATCCTAGTACTACTCTCGCCCAAGCAAGCTTAACTTCGGAGTTCTGATGGGATCCGGTGCATTATTGCTGGTATGATCGCACCCGTTAGTGTATGCGCAGTCAATTCATATAAGCCTCTCTCGTCGTTCGCTGGTTCTAGTAGCCCAACTAATTAAAATACCGACCATTCCCGAATCAGCCGGTCGGAACCGAAGAAAGACGCCGCAATACGCAAAAAATACCGAGAGGAAGAGGAAACGAACAAAAAGGGGTGCAACACGCGGACTTCCCAGGAGGTCACCCATCCTAGTACTACTCTCGCCCAAGCAAGCTTAACTTCGGAGTTCTGATGGGATCCGGTGCATTATTGCTGGTATGATCGCACCCGTTAGTGTATGCGCAGTCAATTCATATAAGCCTCTCTCGTCGTTCGCTGGTTCTAGTAGCCCAACTAATTAAAATACCGACCATTCCCGAATCAGCCGGTCGGAACCGAAGAAAGACGCCGCAATACGCAAAAAATACCGAGAGGAAGAGGAAACGAACAAAAAGGGGTGCAACACGAGGACTTCCCAGGAGGTCACCCATCCTAGTACTACTCTCGCCCAAGCAAGCTTAACTTCGGAGTTCTGATGGGATCCGGTGCATTATTGCTGGTATGATCGCACCCGTTAGTGTATGCGCAGTCAATTCATATAAGCCTCTCTCGTCGTTCGCTGGTTCTAGTAGCCCAACTAATTAAAATACCGACCATTCCCGAATCAGCCGGTCGGAACCGAAGAAAGACGCCGCAATACGCAAAAAATACCGAGAGGAAGAGGAAACGAACAAAAAGGGGTGCAACACGAGGACTTCCCAGGAGGTCACCCATCCTAGTACTACTCTCGCCCAAGCAAGCTTAACTTCGGAGTTCTGATGGGATCCGGTGCATTATTGCTGGTATGATCGCACCCGTTAGTGTATGCGCGGTCAATTCATATAAGCCTCTCTCGCCGTTCGCTGGTTCTAGTAGCCCAACTAATTAAAATACCGACCATTCCCGAATCAGCCGGTCGGAACCGAAGAAAGACGCCGCAATACGCAAAAAATACCGAGAGGAAGAGGAAACGAACAAAAAGGGGTGCAACACGAGGACTTCCCAGGAGGTCACCCATCCTAGTACTACTCTCGCCCAAGCAAGCTTAACTTCGGAGTTCTGATGGGATCCGGTGCATTATTGCTGGTATGATCGCACCCGTTAGTGTATGCGCGGTCAATTCATATAAGCCTCTCTCGTCGTTCGCTGGTTCTAGTACCCCAACTAATTAAAATACCGACCATTCCCGAATCAGCCGGTCGGAACCGAAGAAAGACGCCGCAATACGCAAAAAATACCGAGAGGAAGAGGAAACGAACAAAAAGGGGTGCAACACGAGGGCTTCCCAGGAGGTCACCCATCCTAGTACTACTCTCGCCCAATCAAGCTTAACTTCGGAGTTCTGATGGGATCCGGTGCATTATTGCTGGTATGATCGCACCCGTTAGTGTATGCGCGGTCAATTCATATAAGCCTCTCTCGTCGTTCGCTGGTTCTAGTAGCCCAACTAATTAAAATACCGACCATTCCCGAATCAGCCGGTCGGAACCGAAGAAAGACGCCGCAATACGTAAAAAATACCGAGAGGAAGAGGAAACGAACAAAAAGGGGTGCAACACGAGGACTTCCCAGGAGGTCACCCATCCCAGTACTACTCTCGCCCAAGCAAGCTTAACTTCGGAGTTCTGATGGGATCCGGTGCATTATTGCTGGTATGATCGCACCCGTTAGTGTATGCGCAGTCAATTCATATAAGCCTCTCTCGCCGTTCGCTGGTTCTAGTAGCCCAACTAATTAAAATACCGACCATTCCCGAATCAGCCGGTCGGAACCGAAGAAAGACGCCGCAATACGCAAAAAATACCGAGAGGAAGAGGAAACGAACAAAAAGGGGTGCAACACGAGGACTTCCCAGGAGGTCACCCATCCTAGTACTACTCTCGCCCAAGCAAGCTTAACTTCGGAGTTCTGATGGGATCCGGTGCATTATTGCTGGTATGATCGCACCCGTTAATGTATGCGCAGTCAATTCATATAAGCCTCTCTCGTCGTTCGCTGGTTCTAGTAGCCCAACTAATTAAAATACCGACCATTCCCGAATCAGCCGGTCGGAACCGAAGAAAGACGCCGCAATACGCAAAAAATACCGAGAGGAAGAGGAAACGAACAAAAAGGGGTGCAACACGAGGACTTCCCAGGAGGTCACCCATCCTAGTACTACTCTCGCCCAAGCAAGCTTAACTTCGGAGTTCTGATGGGATCCGGTGCATTATTGCTGGTATGATCGCACCCGTTAGTGTATGCGCAGTCAATTCATATAAGCCTCTCTCGTCGTTCGCTGGTTCTAGTAGCCCAACTAATTAAAATACCGACCATTCCCGAATCAGCCGGTCGGAACCGAAGAAAGACGCCGCAATACGCAAAAAATACCGAGAGGAAGAGGAAACGAACAAAAAGGGGTGCAACACGAGGACTTCCCAGGAGGTCACCCATCCTAGTACTACTCTCGCCCAAGCAAGCTTAACTTCGGAGTTCTGATGGGATCCGGTGCATTATTGCTGGTATGATCGCACCCGTTAGTGTATGCGCAGTCAATTCATATAAGCCTCTCTCGTCGTTCGCTGGTTCTAGTACCCCAACTAATTAAAATACCGACCATTCCCGAATCAGCCGGTCGGAACCGAAGAAAGACGCCGCAATACGCAAAAAATACCGAGAGGAAGAGGAAACGAACAAAAAGGGGTGCAACACGAGGACTTCCCAGGAGGTCACCCATCCTAGTACTACTCTCGCCCAATCAAGCTTAACTTCGGAGTTCTGATGGGATCCGGTGCATTATTGCTGCTATGATCGCACCCGTTAGTGTATGCGCGGTCAATTCATATAAGCCTCTCTCGTCGTTCGCTGGTTCTAGTAGCCCAACTAATTAAAATACCGACCATTCCCGAATCAGCCGGTCGGAACCGAAGAAAGACGCCGCAATACGCAAAAAATACCGAGAGGAAGAGGAAACGAACAAAAAGGGGTGCAACACGAGGACTTCCCAGGAGGTCACCCATCCCAGTACTACTCTCGCCCAAGCAAGCTTAACTTCGGAGTTCTGATGGGATCCGGTGCATTATTGCTGGTATGATCGCACCCGTTAGTGTATGCGCAGTCAATTCATATAAGCCTCTCTCGCCGTTCGCTGGTTCTAGTAGCCCAACTAATTAAAATACCGACCATTCCCGAATCAGCCGGTCGGAACCGAAGAAAGACGCCGCAATACGCAAAAAATACCGAGAGGAAGAGGAAACGAACAAAAAGGGGTGCAACACGAGGACTTCCCTGGAGGTCACCCATCCTAGTACTACTCTCGCCCAAGCAAGCTTAACTTCGGAGTTCTGATGGGATCCGGTGCATTATTGCTGGTATGATCGCACCCGTTAGTGTATGCGCAGTCAATTCATATAAGCCTCTCTCGCCGTTCGCTGGTTCTAGTAGCCCAACTAATTAAAATACCGACCATTCCCGAATCAGCCGGTCGGAACCGAAGAAAGACGCCGCAATACGCAAAAAATACCGAGAGGAAGAGGAAACGAACAAAAAGGGATGCAACACGAGGACTTCCCAGGAGGTCACCCATCCTAGTACTACTCTCGCCCAAGCAAGCTTAACTTCGGAGTTCTGATGGGATCCGGTGCATTATTGCTGGTATGATCGCACCCGTTAGTGTATGCGCGGTCAATTCATATAAGCCTCTCTCGTCGTTCGCTGGTTCTAGTAGCCCAACTAATTAAAATACCGACCATTCCCGAATCAGCCGGTCGGAACCGAAGAAAGACGCCGCAATACGCAAAAAATACCGAGAGGAAGAGGAAACGAACAAAAAGGGATGCAACACGAGGACTTCCCAGGAGGTCACCCATCCCAGTACTACTCTCGCCCAAGCAAGCTTAACTTCGGAGTTCTGATGGGATCCGGTGCATTATTGCTGGTATGATCGCACCCGTTAGTGTATGCGCAGTCAATTCATATAAGCCTCTCTCGTCGTTCGCTGGTTCTAGTACCCCAACTAATTAAAATACCGACCATTCCCGAATCAGCCGGTCGGAACCGAAGAAAGACGCCGCAATACGCAAAAAATACCGAGAGGAAGAGGAAACGAACAAAAAGGGGTGCAACACGAGGACTTCCCAGGAGGTCACCCATCCTAGTACTACTCTCGCCCAAGCAAGCTTAACTTCGGAGTTCTGATGGGATCCGGTGCATTATTGCTGGTATGATCGCACCCGTTAGTGTATGCGCAGTCAATTCATATAAGCCTCTCTCGTCGTTCGCTGGTTCTAGTAGCCCAACTAATTAAAATACCGACCATTCCCGAATCAGCCGGTCGGAACCGAAGAAAGACGCCGCAATACGCAAAAAATACCGAGAGGAAGAGGAAACGAACAAAAAGGGGTGCAACACGAGGACTTCCCAGGAGGTCACCCATCCTAGTACTACTCTCGCCCAAGCAAGCTTAACTTCGGAGTTCTGATGGGATCCGGTGCATTATTGCTGGTATGATCGCACCCGTTAGTGTATGCGCAGTCAATTCATATAAGCCTCTCTCGTCGTTCGCTGGTTCTAGTAGCCCAACTAATTAAAATACCGACCATTCCCGAATCAGCCGGTCGGAACCGAAGAAAGACGCCGCAATACGCAAAAAATACCGAGAGGAAGAGGAAACGAACAAAAAGGGGTGCAACACGAGGACTTCCCAGGAGGTCACCCATCCTAGTACTACTCTCGCCCAAGCAAGCTTAACTTCGGAGTTCTGATGGGATCCGGTGCATTATTGCTGGTATGATCGCACCCGTTAGTGTATGCGCAGTCAATTCATATAAGCCTCTCTCGTCGTTCGCTGGTTCTAGTAGCCCAACTAATTAAAATACCGACCATTCCCGAATCAGCCGGTCGGAACCGAAGAAAGACGCCGCAATACGCAAAAAATACCGAGAGGAAGAGGAAACGAACAAAAAGGGGTGCAACACGCGGACTTCCCAGGAGGTCACCCATCCTAGTACTACTCTCGCCCAAGCAAGCTTAACTTCGGAGTTCTGATGGGATCCGGTGCATTATTGCTGGTATGATCGCACCCGTTAGTGTATGCGCAGTCAATTCATATAAGCCTCTCTCGTCGTTCGCTGGTTCTAGTAGCCCAACTAATTAAAATACCGACCATTCCCGAATCAGCCGGTCGGAACCGAAGAAAGACGCCGCAATACGCAAAAAATACCGAGAGGAAGAGGAAACGAACAAAAAGGGGTGCAACACGAGGACTTCCCAGGAGGTCACCCATCCTAGTACTACTCTCGCCCAAGCAAGCTTAACTTCGGAGTTCTGATGGGATCCGGTGCATTATTGCTGGTATGATCGCACCCGTTAGTGTATGCGCAGTCAATTCATATAAGCCTCTCTCGTCGTTCGCTGGTTCTAGTAGCCCAACTAATTAAAATACCGACCATTCCCGAATCAGCCGGTCGGAACCGAAGAAAGACGCCGCAATACGCAAAAAATACCGAGAGGAAGAGGAAACGAACAAAAAGGGGTGCAACACGAGGACTTCCCAGGAGGTCACCCATCCTAGTACTACTCTCGCCCAAGCAAGCTTAACTTCGGAGTTCTGATGGGATCCGGTGCATTATTGCTGGTATGATCGCACCCGTTAGTGTATGCGCGGTCAATTCATATAAGCCTCTCTCGCCGTTCGCTGGTTCTAGTAGCCCAACTAATTAAAATACCGACCATTCCCGAATCAGCCGGTCGGAACCGAAGAAAGACGCCGCAATACGCAAAAAATACCGAGAGGAAGAGGAAACGAACAAAAAGGGGTGCAACACGAGGACTTCCCAGGAGGTCACCCATCCTAGTACTACTCTCGCCCAAGCAAGCTTAACTTCGGAGTTCTGATGGGATCCGGTGCATTATTGCTGGTATGATCGCACCCGTTAGTGTATGCGCGGTCAATTCATATAAGCCTCTCTCGTCGTTCGCTGGTTCTAGTACCCCAACTAATTAAAATACCGACCATTCCCGAATCAGCCGGTCGGAACCGAAGAAAGACGCCGCAATACGCAAAAAATACCGAGAGGAAGAGGAAACGAACAAAAAGGGGTGCAACACGAGGGCTTCCCAGGAGGTCACCCATCCTAGTACTACTCTCGCCCAATCAAGCTTAACTTCGGAGTTCTGATGGGATCCGGTGCATTATTGCTGGTATGATCGCACCCGTTAGTGTATGCGCGGTCAATTCATATAAGCCTCTCTCGTCGTTCGCTGGTTCTAGTAGCCCAACTAATTAAAATACCGACCATTCCCGAATCAGCCGGTCGGAACCGAAGAAAGACGCCGCAATACGCAAAAAATACCGAGAGGAAGAGGAAACGAACAAAAAGGGGTGCAACACGAGGACTTCCCAGGAGGTCACCCATCCCAGTACTACTCTCGCCCAAGCAAGCTTAACTTCGGAGTTCTGATGGGATCCGGTGCATTATTGCTGGTATGATCGCACCCGTTAGTGTATGCGCAGTCAATTCATATAAGCCTCTCTCGCCGTTCGCTGGTTCTAGTAGCCCAACTAATTAAAATACCGACCATTCCCGAATCAGCCGGTCGGAACCGAAGAAAGACGCCGCAATACGCAAAAAATACCGAGAGGAAGAGGAAACGAACAAAAAGGGGTGCAACACGAGGACTTCCCAGGAGGTCACCCATCCTAGTACTACTCTCGCCCAAGCAAGCTTAACTTCGGAGTTCTGATGGGATCCGGTGCATTATTGCTGGTATGATCGCACCCGTTAATGTATGCGCAGTCAATTCATATAAGCCTCTCTCGTCGTTCGCTGGTTCTAGTAGCCCAACTAATTAAAATACCGACCATTCCCGAATCAGCCGGTCGGAACCGAAGAAAGACGCCGCAATACGTAAAAAATACCGAGAGGAAGAGGAAACGAACAAAAAGGGGTGCAACACGAGGACTTCCCAGGAGGTCACCCATCCTAGTACTACTCTCGCCCAAGCAAGCTTAACTTCGGAGTTCTGATGGGATCCGGTGCATTATTGCTGGTATGATCGCACCCGTTAGTGTATGCGCAGTCAATTCATATAAGCCTCTCTCGTCGTTCGCTGGTTCTAGTAGCCCAACTAATTAAAATACCGACCATTCCCGAATCAGCCGGTCGGAACCGAAGAAAGACGCCGCAATACGCAAAAAATACCGAGAGGAAGAGGAAACGAACAAAAAGGGATGCAACACGAGGACTTCCCAGGAGGTCACCCATCCTAGTATTACTCTCGCCCAAGCAAGCTTAACTTCGGAGTTCTGATGGGATCCGGTGCATTATTGCTGGTATGATCGCACCCGTTAGTGTATGCGCGGTCAATTCATATAAGCCTCTCTCGTCGTTCGCTGGTTCTAGTAGCCCAACTAATTAAAATACCGACCATTCCCGAATCAGCCGGTCGGAACCGAAGAAAGACGCCGCAATACGCAAAAAATACCGAGAGGAAGAGGAAACGAACAAAAAGGGATGCAACACGAGGACTTCCCAGGAGGTCACCCATCCCAGTACTACTCTCGCCCAAGCAAGCTTAACTTCGGAGTTCTGATGGGATCCGGTGCATTATTGCTGGTATGATCGCACCCGTTAATGTATGCGCAGTCAATTCATATAAGCCTCTCTCGTCGTTCGCTGGTTCTAGTAGCCCAACTAATTAAAATACCGACCATTCCCGAATCAGCCGGTCGGAACCGAAGAAAGACGCCGCAATACGTAAAAAATACCGAGAGGAAGAGGAAACGAACAAAAAGGGGTGCAACACGAGGACTTCCCAGGAGGTCACCCATCCTAGTACTACTCTCGCCCAAGCAAGCTTAACTTCGGAGTTCTGATGGGATCCGGTGCATTATTGCTGGTATGATCGCACCCGTTAGTGTATGCGCAGTCAATTCATATAAGCCTCTCTCGTCGTTCGCTGGTTCTAGTAGCCCAACTAATTAAAATACCGACCATTCCCGAATCAGCCGGTCGGAACCGAAGAAAGACGCCGCAATACGCAAAAAATACCGAGAGGAAGAGGAAACGAACAAAAAGGGGTGCAACACGAGGACTTCCCAGGAGGTCACCCATCCTAGTACTACTCTCGCCCAAGCAAGCTTAACTTCGGAGTTCTGATGGGATCCGGTGCATTATTGCTGGTATGATCGCACCCGTTAGTGTATGCGCAGTCAATTCATATAAGCCTCTCTCGTCGTTCGCTGGTTCTAGTAGCCCAACTAATTAAAATACCGACCATTCCCGAATCAGCCGGTCGGAACCGAAGAAAGACGCCGCAATACGCAAAAAATACCGAGAGGAAGAGGAAACGAACAAAAAGGGGTGCAACACGAGGACTTCCCAGGAGGTCACCCATCCTAGTACTACTCTCGCCCAAGCAAGCTTAACTTCGGAGTTCTGATGGGATCCGGTGCATTATTGCTGGTATGATCGCACCCGTTAGTGTATGCGCGGTCAATTCATATAAGCCTCTCTCGCCGTTCGCTGGTTCTAGTAGCCCAACTAATTAAAATACCGACCATTCCCGAATCAGCCGGTCGGAACCGAAGAAAGACGCCGCAATACGCAAAAAATACCGAGAGGAAGAGGAAACGAACAAAAAGGGGTGCAACACGAGGACTTCCCAGGAGGTCACCCATCCTAGTACTACTCTCGCCCAAGCAAGCTTAACTTCGGAGTTCTGATGGGATCCGGTGCATTATTGCTGGTATGATCGCACCCGTTAGTGTATGCGCAGTCAATTCATATAAGCCTCTCTCGTCGTTCGCTGGTTCTAGTACCCCAACTAATTAAAATACCGACCATTCCCGAATCAGCCGGTCGGAACCGAAGAAAGACGCCGCAATACGCAAAAAATACCGAGAGGAAGAGGAAACGAACAAAAAGGGGTGCAACACGAGGACTTCCAAGGAGGTCACCCATCCTAGTACTACTCTCGCCCAAGCAAGCTTAACTTCGGAGTTCTGATGGGATCCGGTGCATTATTGCTGGTATGATCGCACCCGTTAGTGTATGCGCGGTCAATTCATATAAGCCTCTCTCGTCGTTCGCTGGTTCTAGTAGCCCAACTAATTAAAATACCGACCATTCCCGAATCAGCCGGTCGGAACCGAAGAAAGACGCCGCAATACGCAAAAAATACCGAGAGGAAGAGGAAACGAACAAAAAGTGGTGCAACACGAGGACTTCCCAGGAGGTCACCCATCCTAGTACTACTCTCGCCCAAGCAAGCTTAACTTCGGTGTTCTGATGGGATCCGGTGCATTATTGCTGGTATGATCGCACCCGTTAGTGTATGCGCGGTCAATTCATATAAGCCTCTCTCGTCGTTCGCTGGTTCTAGTAGCCCAACTAATTAAAATACCGACCATTCCCGAATCAGCCGGTCGGAACCGAAGAAAGACGCCGCAATACGCAAAAAATACCGAGAGGAAGAGGAAACGAACAAAAAGGGGTGCAACACGAGGACTTCCCAGGAGGTCACCCATCCTAGTACTACTCTCGCCCAAGCAAGCTTAACTTCGGAGTTCTGATGGGATCCGGTGCATTATTGCTGGTATGATCGCACCCGTTAGTGTATGCGCAGTCAATTCATATAAGCCTCTCTCGTCGTTCGCTGGTTCTAGTAGCCCAACTAATTAAAATACCGACCATTCCCGAATCAGCCGGTCGGAACCGAAGAAAGACGCCGCAATACGTAAAAAATACCGAGAGGAAGAGGAAACGAACAAAAAGGGGTGCAACACGAGGACTTCCCAGGAGGTCACCCATCCTAGTACTACTCTCGCCCAAGCAAGCTTAACTTCGGAGTTCTGATGGGATCCGGTGCATTATTGCTGGTATGATCGCACCCGTTAGTGTATGCGCAGTCAATTCATATAAGCCTCTCTCGTCGTTCGCTGGTTCTAGTAGCCCAACTAATTAAAATACCGACCATTCCCGAATCAGCCGGTCGGAACCGAAGAAAGACGCCGCAATACGCAAAAAATACCGAGAGGAAGAGGAAACGAACAAAAAGGGGTGCAACACGAGGACTTCCCAGGAGGTCACCCATCCTAGTACTACTCTCGCCCAAGCAAGCTTAACTTCGGAGTTCTGATGGGATCCGGTGCATTATTGCTGGTATGATCGCACCCGTTAGTGTATGCGCAGTCAATTCATATAAGCCTCTCTCGTCGTTCGCTGGTTCTAGTAGCCCAACTAATTAAAATACCGACCATTCCCGAATCAGCCGGTCGGAACCGAAGAAAGACGCCGCAATACGCAAAAAATACCGAGAGGAAGAGGAAACGAACAAAAAGGGGTGCAACACGAGGACTTCCCAGGAGGTCACCCATCCTAGTACTACTCTCGCCCAAGCAAGCTTAACTTCGGAGTTCTGATGGGATCCGGTGCATTATTGCTGGTATGATCGCACCCGTTAGTGTATGCGCGGTCAATTCATATAAGCCTCTCTCGCCGTTCGCTGGTTCTAGTAGCCCAACTAATTAAAATACCGACCATTCCCGAATCAGCCGGTCGGAACCGAAGAAAGACGCCGCAATACGCAAAAAATACCGAGAGGAAGAGGAAACGAACAAAAAGGGGTGCAACACGAGGACTTCCCAGGAGGTCACCCATCCTAGTACTACTCTCGCCCAAGCAAGCTTAACTTCGGAGTTCTGATGGGATCCGGTGCATTATTGCTGGTATGATCGCACCCGTTAGTGTATGCGCAGTCAATTCATATAAGCCTCTCTCGTCGTTCGCTGGTTCTAGTACCCCAACTAATTAAAATACCGACCATTCCCGAATCAGCCGGTCGGAACCGAAGAAAGACGCCGCAATACGCAAAAAATACCGAGAGGAAGAGGAAACGAACAAAAAGGGGTGCAACACGAGGACTTCCAAGGAGGTCACCCATCCTAGTACTACTCTCGCCCAAGCAAGCTTAACTTCGGAGTTCTGATGGGATCCGGTGCATTATTGCTGGTATGATCGCACCCGTTAGTGTATGCGCGGTCAATTCATATAAGCCTCTCTCGTCGTTCGCTGGTTCTAGTAGCCCAACTAATTAAAATACCGACCATTCCCGAATCAGCCGGTCGGAACCGAAGAAAGACGCCGCAATACGCAAAAAATACCGAGAGGAAGAGGAAACGAACAAAAAGTGGTGCAACACGAGGACTTCCCAGGAGGTCACCCATCCTAGTACTACTCTCGCCCAAGCAAGCTTAACTTCGGTGTTCTGATGGGATCCGGTGCATTATTGCTGGTATGATCGCACCCGTTAGTGTATGCGCGGTCAATTCATATAAGCCTCTCTCGTCGTTCGCTGGTTCTAGTAGCCCAACTAATTAAAATACCGACCATTCCCGAATCAGCCGGTCGGAACCGAAGAAAGACGCCGCAATACGCAAAAAATACCGAGAGGAAGAGGAAACGAACAAAAAGGGGTGCAACACGAGGACTTCCCAGGAGGTCACCCATCCTAGTACTACTCTCGCCCAAGCAAGCTTAACTTCGGAGTTCTGATGGGATCCGGTGCATTATTGCTGGTATGATCGCACCCGTTAGTGTATGCGCAGTCAATTCATATAAGCCTCTCTCGTCGTTCGCTGGTTCTAGTAGCCCAACTAATTAAAATACCGACCATTCCCGAATCAGCCGGTCGGAACCGAAGAAAGACGCCGCAATACGTAAAAAATACCGAGAGGAAGAGGAAACGAACAAAAAGGGGTGCAACACGAGGACTTCCCAGGAGGTCACCCATCCTAGTACTACTCTCGCCCAAGCAAGCTTAACTTCGGAGTTCTGATGGGATCCGGTGCATTATTGCTGGTATGATCGCACCCGTTAGTGTATGCGCAGTCAATTCATATAAGCCTCTCTCGTCGTTCGCTGGTTCTAGTAGCCCAACTAATTAAAATACCGACCATTCCCGAATCAGCCGGTCGGAACCGAAGAAAGACGCCGCAATACGCAAAAAATACCGAGAGGAAGAGGAAACGAACAAAAAGGGGTGCAACACGAGGACTTCCCAGGAGGTCACCCATCCTAGTACTACTCTCGCCCAAGCAAGCTTAACTTCGGAGTTCTGATGGGATCCGGTGCATTATTGCTGGTATGATCGCACCCGTTAGTGTATGCGCAGTCAATTCATATAAGCCTCTCTCGTCGTTCGCTGGTTCTAGTAGCCCAACTAATTAAAATACCGACCATTCCCGAATCAGCCGGTCGGAACCGAAGAAAGACGCCGCAATACGCAAAAAATACCGAGAGGAAGAGGAAACGAACAAAAAGGGGTGCAACACGAGGACTTCCCAGGAGGTCACCCATCCTAGTACTACTCTCGCCCAAGCAAGCTTAACTTCGGAGTTCTGATGGGATCCGGTGCATTATTGCTGGTATGATCGCACCCGTTAGTGTATGCGCGGTCAATTCATAAAATACCGACCATTCCCGAATCAGCCGGTCGGAACCGAAGAAAGACGCCGCAATACGCAAAAAATACCGAGAGGAAGAGGAAACGAACAAAAAGGGGTGCAACACGAGGACTTCCCAGGAGGTCACCCATCCTAGTACTACTCTCGCCCAAGCAAGCTTAACTTCGGAGTTCTGATGGGATCCGGTGCATTATTGCTGGTATGATCGCACCCGTTAGTGTATGCGCAGTCAATTCATATAAGCCTCTCTCGTCGTTCGCTGGTTCTAGTACCCCAACTAATTAAAATACCGACCATTCCCGAATCAGCCGGTCGGAACCGAAGAAAGACGCCGCAATACGCAAAAAATACCGAGAGGAAGAGGAAACGAACAAAAAGGGGTGCAACACGAGGACTTCCAAGGAGGTCACCCATCCTAGTACTACTCTCGCCCAAGCAAGCTTAACTTCGGAGTTCTGATGGGATCCGGTGCATTATTGCTGGTATGATCGCACCCGTTAGTGTATGCGCGGTCAATTCATATAAGCCTCTCTCGTCGTTCGCTGGTTCTAGTAGCCCAACTAATTAAAATACCGACCATTCCCGAATCAGCCGGTCGGAACCGAAGAAAGACGCCGCAATACGCAAAAAATACCGAGAGGAAGAGGAAACGAACAA
Source organism: Geum urbanum (assembly GCA_946800695.1). Classification (NCBI taxonomy): domain Eukaryota; kingdom Viridiplantae; phylum Streptophyta; class Magnoliopsida; order Rosales; family Rosaceae; genus Geum; species Geum urbanum. Next base: position 5,634,714 of record OX327012.1, read on the forward strand.
AAAGGGGTGCAACACGAGGACTTCCCAGGAGGTCACCCATCCTAGTACTACTCTCGCCCAAGCAAGCTTAACTTCGGTGTTCTGATGGGATCCGGTGCATTATTGCTGGTATGATCGCACCCGTTAGTGTATGCGCGGTCAATTCATATAAGCCTCTCTCGTCGTTCGCTGGTTCTAGTAGCCCAACTAATTAAAATACCGACCATTCCCGAATCAGCCGGTCGGAACCGAAGAAAGACGCCGCAATACGCAAAAAATACCGAGAGGAAGAGGAAACGAACAAAAAGGGGTGCAACACGAGGACTTCCCAGGAGGTCACCCAACCTAGTACTACTCTCGCCCAAGCAAGCTTAACTTCGGAGTTCTGATGGGATCCGGTGCATTATTGCTGGTATGATCGCACCCGTTAGTGTATGCGCAGTCAATTCATATAAGCCTCTCTCGTCGTTCGCTGGTTCTAGTACCCCAACTAATTAAAATACCGACCATTCCCGAATCAGCCGGTCGGAACCGAAGAAAGACGCCGCAATACGCAAAAAATACCGAGAGGAAGAGGAAACGAACAAAAAGGGGTGCAACACGAGGACTTCCCAGGAGGTCACCCATCCTAGTACTACTCTCGCCCAATCAAGCTTAACTTCGGAGTTCTGATGGGATCCGGTGCATTATTGCTGCTATGATCGCACCCGTTAGTGTATGCGCGGTCAATTCATATAAGCCTCTCTCGTCGTTCGCTGGTTCTAGTAGCCCAACTAATTAAAATACCGACCATTCCCGAATCAGCCGGTCGGAACCGAAGAAAGACGCCGCAATACGCAAAAAATACCGAGAGGAAGAGGAAACGAACAAAAAGGGGTGCAACACGAGGACTTCCCAGGAGGTCACCCATCCCAGTACTACTCTCGCCCAAGCAAGCTTAACTTCGGAGTTCTGATGGGATCCGGTGCATTATTGCTGGTATGATCGCACCTGTTAGTGTATGCGCAGTCAATTCATATAAGCCTCTCTCGCCGTTCGCTGGTTCTAGTAGCCCAACTAATTAAAATACCGACCATTCCCGAATCAGCCGGTCGGAACCGAAGAAAGACGCCGCAATACGCAAAAAATACCGAGAGGAAGAGGAAACGAACAAAAAGGGGTGCAACACGAGGACTTCCCTGGAGGTCACCCATCCTAGTACTACTCTCGCCCAAGCAAGCTTAACTTCGGAGTTCTGATGGGATCCGGTGCATTATTGCTGGTATGATCGCACCCGTTAGTGTATGCGCGGTCAATTCATATAAGCCTCTCTCGCCGTTCGCTGGTTCTAGTAGCCCAACTAATTAAAATACCGACCATTCCCGAATCAGCCGGTCGGAACCGAAGAAAGACGCCGCAATACGCAAAAAATACCGAGAGGAAGAGGAAACGAACAAAAAGGGATGCAACACGAGGACTTCCCAGGAGGTCACCCATCCTAGTACTACTCTCCCCCAAGCAAGCTTAACTTCGGAGTTCTGATGGGATCCGGTGCATTATTGCTGGTATGATCGCACCCGTTAGTGTATGCGCGGTCAATTCATATAAGCCTCTCTCGTCGTTCGCTGGTTCTAGTAGCCCAACTAATTAAAATACCGACCATTCCCGAATCAGCCGGTCGGAACCGAAGAAAGACGCCGCAATACGCAAAAAATACCGAGAGGAAGAGGAAACGAACAAAAAGGGGTGCAACACGAGGACTTCCCAGGAGGTCACCCATCCCAGTACTACTCTCGCCCAAGCAAGCTTAACTTCGGAGTTCTGATGGGATCCGGTGCATTATTGCTGGTATGATCGCACCCGTTAGTGTATGCGCAGTCAATTCATATAAGCCTCTCTCGTCGTTCGCTGGTTCTAGTACCCCAACTAATTAAAATACCGACCATTCCCGAATCAGCCGGTCGGAACCGAAGAAAGACGCCGCAATACGCAAAAAATACCGAGAGGAAGAGGAGACGAACAAAAAGGGGTGCAACACGAGGACTTCCCAGGAGGTCACCCATCCCAGTACTACTCTCGCCCAAGCAAGCTTAACTTCGGAGTTCTGATGGGATCCGGTGCATTATTGCTGGTATGATCGCACCCGTTAGTGTATGCGCAGTCAATTCATATAAGCCTCTCTCGTCGTTCGCTGGTTCTAGTACCCCAACTAATTAAAATACCGACCATTCCCGAATCAGCCGGTCGGAACTGAAGAAAGACGCCGCAATACGCAAAAAATACCGAGAGGAAGAGGAAACGAACAAAAAGGGGTGCAACACGAGGACTTCCCAGGAGGTCACCCATCCTAGTACTACTCTCGCCCAAGCAAGCTTAACTTCGGAGTTCTGATGGGATCCGGTGCATTATTGCTGGTATGATCGCACCCGTTAGTGTATGCGCGTCAATTCATATAAGCCTCTCTCGTCGTTCGCTGGTTCTAGTAGCCCAACTAATTAAAATACCGACCATTCCCGAATCAGCCGGTCGGAACCGAAGAAAGACGCCGCAATACGCAAAAAATACCGAGAGGAAGAGGAAACGAACAAAAAGGGGTGCAACACGAGGACTTCCCAGGAGGTCACCCATCCTAGTACTACTCTCGCCCAAGCAAGCTTAACTTCGGAGTTCTGATGGGATCCGGTGCATTATTGCTGGTATGATCGCACCCGTTAGTGTATGCGCAGTCAATTCATATAAGCCTCTCTCGTCGTTCGCTGGTTCTAGTAGCCCAACTAATTAAAATACCGACCATTCCCGAATCAGCCGGTCGGAACCGAAGAAAGACGCCGCAATACGCAAAAAATACCGAGAGGAAGAGGAAACGAACAAAAAGGGGTGCAACACGCGGACTTCCCAGGAGGTCACCCATCCTAGTACTACTCTCGCCCAAGCAAGCTTAACTTCGGAGTTCTGATGGGATCCGGTGCATTATTGCTGGTATGATCGCACCCGTTAGTGTATGCGCAGTCAATTCATATAAGCCTCTCTCGTCGTTCGCTGGTTCTAGTAGCCCAACTAATTAAAATACCGACCATTCCCGAATCAGCCGGTCGGAACCGAAGAAAGACGCCGCAATACGCAAAAAATACCGAGAGGAAGAGGAAACGAACAAAAAGGGGTGCAACACGAGGACTTCCCAGGAGGTCACCCATCCTAGTACTACTCTCGCCCAAGCAAGCTTAACTTCGGAGTTCTGATGGGATCCGGTGCATTATTGCTGGTATGATCGCACCCGTTAGTGTATGCGCAGTCAATTCATATAAGCCTCTCTCGTCGTTCGCTGGTTCTAGTAGCCCAACTAATTAAAATACCGACCATTCCCGAATCAGCCGGTCGGAACCGAAGAAAGACGCCGCAATACGCAAAAAATACCGAGAGGAAGAGGAAACGAACAAAAAGGGGTGCAACACGAGGACTTCCCAGGAGGTCACCCATCCTAGTACTACTCTCCCCCAAGCAAGCTTAACTTCGGAGTTCTGATGGGATCCGGTGCATTATTGCTGGTATGATCGCACCCGTTAGTGTATGCGCGGTCAATTCATATAAGCCTCTCTCGCCGTTCGCTGGTTCTAGTAGCCCAACTAATTAAAATACCGACCATTCCCGAATCAGCCGGTCGGAACCGAAGAAAGACGCCGCAATACGCAAAAAATACCGAGAGGAAGAGGAAACGAACAAAAAGGGGTGCAACACGAGGACTTCCCAGGAGGTCACCCATCCTAGTACTACTCTCGCCCAAGCAAGCTTAACTTCGGAGTTCGGATGGGATCCGGTGCATTATTGCTGGTATGATCGCACCCGTTAGTGTATGCGCAGTCAATTCATATAAGCCTCTCTCGTCGTTCGCTGGTTCTAGTACCCCAACTAATTAAAATACCGACCATTCCCGAATCAGCCGGTCGGAACTGAAGAAAGACGCCGCAATACGCAAAAAATACCGAGAGGAAGAGGAAACGAACAAAAAGGGGTGCAACACGAGGACTTCCCAGGAGGTCACCCATCCTAGTACTACTCTCGCCCAATCAAGCTTAACTTCGGAGTTCTGATGGGATCCGGTGCATTATTGCTGGTATGATCGCACCCGTTAGTGTATGCGCGGTCAATTCATATAAGCCTCTCTCGTCGTTCGCTGGTTCTAGTAGCCCAACTAATTAAAATACCGACCATTCCCGAATCAGCCGGTCGGAACCGAAGAAAGACGCCGCAATACGCAAAAAATACCGAGAGGAAGAGGAAACGAACAAAAAGGGGTGCAACACGAGGACTTCCCAGGAGGTCACCCATCCTAGTACTACTCTCGCCCAAGCAAGCTTAACTTCGGAGTTCTGATGGGATCCGGTGCATTATTGCTGGTATGATCGCACCCGTTAGTGTATGCGCAGTCAATTCATATAAGCCTCTCTCGTCGTTCGCTGGTTCTAGTAGCCCAACTAATTAAAATACCGACCATTCCCGAATCAGCCGGTCGGAACCGAAGAAAGACGCCGCAATACGCAAAAAATACCGAGAGGAAGAGGAAACGAACAAAAAGGGGTGCAACACGAGGACTTCCCAGGAGGTCACCCATCCTAGTACTACTCTCCCCCAAGCAAGCTTAACTTCGGAGTTCTGATGGGATCCGGTGCATTATTGCTGGTATGATCGCACCCGTTAGTGTATGCGCGGTCAATTCATATAAGCCTCTCTCGCCGTTCGCTGGTTCTAGTAGCCCAACTAATTAAAATACCGACCATTCCCGAATCAGCCGGTCGGAACCGAAGAAAGACGCCGCAATACGCAAAAAATACCGAGAGGAAGAGGAAACGAACAAAAAGGGGTGCAACACGAGGACTTCCCAGGAGGTCACCCATCCTAGTACTACTCTCGCCCAAGCAAGCTTAACTTCGGAGATCGGATGGGATCCGGTGCATTATTGCTGGTATGATCGCACCCGTTAGTGTATGCGCAGTCAATTCATATAAGCCTCTCTCGTCGTTCGCTGGTTCTAGTACCCCAACTAATTAAAATACCGACCATTCCCGAATCAGCCGGTCGGAACTGAAGAAAGACGCCGCAATACGCAAAAAATACCGAGAGGAAGAGGAAACGAACAAAAAGGGGTGCAACACGAGGACTTCCCAGGAGGTCACCCATCCTAGTACTACTCTCGCCCAATCAAGCTTAACTTCGGAGTTCTGATGGGATCCGGTGCATTATTGCTGGTATGATCGCACCCGTTAGTGTATGCGCGGTCAATTCATATAAGCCTCTCTCGTCGTTCGCTGGTTCTAGTAGCCCAACTAATTAAAATACCGACCATTCCCGAATCAGCCGGTCGGAACCGAAGAAAGACGCCGCAATACGCAAAAAATACCGAGAGGAAGAGGAAACGAACAAAAAGGGGTGCAACACGAGGACTTCCCAGGAGGTCACCCATCCCAGTACTACTCTCGCCCAAGCAAGCTTAACTTCGGAGTTCTGATGGGATCCGGTGCATTATTGCTGGTATGATCGCACCCGTTAGTGTATGCGCAGTCAATTCATATAAGCCTCTCTCGTCGTTCGCTGGTTCTAGTAGCCCAACTAATTAAAATACCGACCATTCCCGAATCAGCCGGTCGGAACCGAAGAAAGACGCCGCAATACGCAAAAAATACCGAGAGGAAGAGGAAACGAACAAAAAGGGGTGCAACACGAGGACTTCCCTGGAGGTCACCCATCCTAGTACTACTCTCGCCCAAGCAAGCTTAACTTCGGAGTTCTGATGGGATCCGGTGCATTATTGCTGGTATGATCGCACCCGTTAGTGTATGCGCAGTCAATTCATATAAGCCTCTCTCGCCGTTCGCTGGTTCTAGTAGCCCAACTAATTAAAATACCGACCATTCCCGAATCAGCCGGTCGGAACCGAAGAAAGACGCCGCAATACGCAAAAAATACCGAGAGGAAGAGGAAACGAACAAAAAGGGATGCAACACGAGGACTTCCCAGGAGGTCACCCATCCTAGTACTACTCTCGCCCAAGCAAGCTTAACTTCGGAGTTCTGATGGGATCCGGTGCATTATTGCTGGTATGATCGCACCCGTTAGTGTATGCGCGGTCAATTCATATAAGCCTCTCTCGTCGTTCGCTGGTTCTAGTAGCCCAACTAATTAAAATACCGACCATTCCCGAATCAGCCGGTCGGAACCGAAGAAAGACGCCGCAATACGCAAAAAATACCGAGAGGAAGAGGAAACGAACAAAAAGGGATGCAACACGAGGACTTCCCAGGAGGTCACCCATCCCAGTACTACTCTCGCCCAAGCAAGCTTAACTTCGGAGTTCTGATGGGATCCGGTGCATTATTGCTGGTATGATCGCACCCGTTAGTGTATGCGCAGTCAATTCATATAAGCCTCTCTCGTCGTTCGCTGGTTCTAGTACCCCAACTAATTAAAATACCGACCATTCCCGAATCAGCCGGTCGGAACCGAAGAAAGACGCCGCAATACGCAAAAAATACCGAGAGGAAGAGGAGACGAACAAAAAGGGGTGCAACACGAGGACTTCCCAGGAGGTCACCCATCCCAGTACTACTCTCGCCCAAGCAAGCTTAACTTCGGAGTTCTGATGGGATCCGGTGCATTATTGCTGGTATGATCGCACCCGTTAGTGTATGCGCAGTCAATTCATATAAGCCTCTCTCGTCGTTCGCTGGTTCTAGTACCCCAACTAATTAAAATACCGACCATTCCCGAATCAGCCGGTCGGAACCGAAGAAAGACGCCGCAATACGCAAAAAATACCGAGAGGAAGAGGAAACGAACAAAAAGGGGTGCAACACGAGGACTTCCCAGGAGGTCACCCATCCTAGTACTACTCTCGCCCAAGCAAGCTTAACTTCGGAGTTCTGATGGGATCCGGTGCATTATTGCTGGTATGATCGCACCCGTTAGTGTATGCGCAGTCAATTCATATAAGCCTCTCTCGTCGTTCGCTGGTTCTAGTAGCCCAACTAATTAAAATACCGACCATTCCCGAATCAGCCGGTCGGAACCGAAGAAAGACGCCGCAATACGCAAAAAATACCGAGAGGAAGAGGAAACGAACAAAAAGGGATGCAACACGAGGACTTCCCAGAAGGTCACCCATCCTAGTACTACTCTCGCCCAAGCAAGCTTAACTTCGGAGTTCTGATGGGATCCGGTGCATTATTGCTGGTATGATCGCACCCGTTAGTGTATGCGCGGTCAATTCATATAAGCCTCTCTCGTCGTTCGCTGGTTCTAGTAGCCCAACTAATTAAAATACCGACCATTCCCGAATCAGCCGGTCGGAACCGAAGAAAGACGCCGCAATACGCAAAAAATACCGAGAGGAAGAGGAAACGAACAAAAAGGGATGCAACACGAGGACTTCCCAGGAGGTCACCCATCCCAGTACTACTCTCGCCCAAGCAAGCTTAACTTCGGAGTTCTGATGGGATCCGGTGCATTATTGCTGGTATGATCGCACCCGTTAGTGTATGCGCAGTCAATTCATATAAGTCTCTCTCGCCGTTCGCTGGTTCTAGTAGCCCAACTAATTAAAATACCGACTATTCCCGAATCAGCCGGTCGGAACCGAAGAAAGACGCCGCAATACGCAAAAAATACCGAGAGGAAGAGGAGACGAACAAAAAGGGGTGCAACACGAGGACTTCCCAGGAGGTCACCCATCCCAGTACTACTCTCGCCCAAGCAAGCTTAACTTCGGAGTTCTGATGGGATCCGGTGCATTATTGCTGGTATGATCGCACCCGTTAGTGTATGCGCAGTCAATTCATATAAGCCTCTCTCGTCGTTCGCTGGTTCTAGTAGCCCAACTAATTAAAATACCGACCATTCCCGAATCAGCCGGTCGGAACCGAAGAAAGACGCCGCAATACGCAAAAAATACCGAGAGGAAGAGGAAACGAACAAAAAGGGGTGCAACACGAGGACTTCCCTGGAGGTCACCCATCCTAGTACTACTCTCGCCCAAGCAAGCTTAACTTCGGAGTTCTGATGGGATCCGGTGCATTATTGCTGGTATGATCGCACCCGTTAGTGTATGCGCAGTCAATTCATATAAGCCTCTCTCGCCGTTCGCTGGTTCTAGTAGCCCAACTAATTAAAATACCGACCATTCCCGAATCAGCCGGTCGGAACCGAAGAAAGACGCCGCAATACGCAAAAAATACCGAGAGGAAGAGGAAACGAACAAAAAGGGATGCAACACGAGGACTTCCCAGGAGGTCACCCATCCTAGTACTACTCTCGCCCAAGCAAGCTTAACTTCGGAGTTCTGATGGGATCCGGTGCATTATTGCTGGTATGATCGCACCCGTTAGTGTATGCGCGGTCAATTCATATAAGCCTCTCTCGTCGTTCGCTGGTTCTAGTAGCCCAACTAATTAAAATACCGACCATTCCCGAATCAGCCGGTCGGAACCGAAGAAAGACGCCGCAATACGCAAAAAATACCGAGAGGAAGAGGAAACGAACAAAAAGGGATGCAACACGAGGACTTCCCAGGAGGTCACCCATCCCAGTACTACTCTCGCCCAAGCAAGCTTAACTTCGGAGTTCTGATGGGATCCGGTGCATTATTGCTGGTATGATCGCACCCGTTAGTGTATGCGCAGTCAATTCATATAAGCCTCTCTCGTCGTTCGCTGGTTCTAGTACCCCAACTAATTAAAATACCGACCATTCCCGAATCAGCCGGTCGGAACCGAAGAAAGACGCCGCAATACGCAAAAAATACCGAGAGGAAGAGGAGACGAACAAAAAGGGGTGCAACACGAGGACTTCCCAGGAGGTCACCCATCCCAGTACTACTCTCGCCCAAGCAAGCTTAACTTCGGAGTTCTGATGGGATCCGGTGCATTATTGCTGGTATGATCGCACCCGTTAGTGTATGCGCAGTCAATTCATATAAGCCTCTCTCGTCGTTCGCTGGTTCTAGTACCCCAACTAATTAAAATACCGACCATTCCCGAATCAGCCGGTCGGAACCGAAGAAAGACGCCGCAATACGCAAAAAATACCGAGAGGAAGAGGAAACGAACAAAAAGGGGTGCAACACGAGGACTTCCCAGGAGGTCACCCATCCTAGTACTACTCTCGCCCAAGCAAGCTTAACTTCGGAGTTCTGATGGGATCCGGTGCATTATTGCTGGTATGATCGCACCCGTTAGTGTATGCGCAGTCAATTCATATAAGCCTCTCTCGTCGTTCGCTGGTTCTAGTAGCCCAACTAATTAAAATACCGACCATTCCCGAATCAGCCGGTCGGAACCGAAGAAAGACGCCGCAATACGCAAAAAATACCGAGAGGAAGAGGAAACGAACAAAAAGGGATGCAACACGAGGACTTCCCAGGAGGTCACCCATCCTAGTACTACTCTCGCCCAAGCAAGCTTAACTTCGGAGTTCTGATGGGATCCGGTGCATTATTGCTGGTATGATCGCACCCGTTAGTGTATGCGCGGTCAATTCATATAAGCCTCTCTCGTCGTTCGCTGGTTCTAGTAGCCCAACTAATTAAAATACCGACCATTCCCGAATCAGCCGGTCGGAACCGAAGAAAGACGCCGCAATACGCAAAAAATACCGAGAGGAAGAGGAAACGAACAAAAAGGGATGCAACACGAGGACTTCCCAGGAGGTCACCCATCCCAGTACTACTCTCGCCCAAGCAAGCTTAACTTCGGAGTTCTGATGGGATCCGGTGCATTATTGCTGGTATGATCGCACCCGTTAGTGTATGCGCAGTCAATTCATATAAGCCTCTCTCGCCGTTCGCTGGTTCTAGTAGCCCAACTAATTAAAATACCGACCATTCCCGAATCAGCCGGTCGGAACCGAAGAAAGACGCCGCAATACGCAAAAAATACCGAGAGGAAGAGGAAACGAACAAAAAGGGGTGCAACACGAGGACTTCCCAGGAGGTCACCCATCCCAGTACTACTCTCGCCCAAGCAAGCTTAACTTCGGAGTTCTGATGGGATCCGGTGCATTATTGCTGGTATGATCGCACCCGTTAGTGTATGCGCAGTCAATTCATATAAGCCTCTCTCGTCGTTCGCTGGTTCTAGTAGCCCAACTAATTAAAATACCGACCATTCCCGAATCAGCCGGTCGGAACCGAAGAAAGACGCCGCAATACGCAAAAAATACCGAGAGGAAGAGGAAACGAACAAAAAGGGGTGCAACACGAGGACTTCCCTGGAGGTCACCCATCCTAGTACTACTCTCGCCCAAGCAAGCTTAACTTCGGAGTTCTGATGGGATCCGGTGCATTATTGCTGGTATGATCGCACCCGTTAGTGTATGCGCAGTCAATTCATATAAGCCTCTCTCGCCGTTCGCTGGTTCTAGTAGCCCAACTAATTAAAATACCGACCATTCCCGAATCAGCCGGTCGGAACCGAAGAAAGACGCCGCAATACGCAAAAAATACCGAGAGGAAGAGGAAACGAACAAAAAGGGGTGCAACACGAGGACTTCCCAGGAGGTCACCCATCCTAGTACTACTCTCGCCCAAGCAAGCTTAACTTCGGAGTTCTGATGGGATCCGGTGCATTATTGCTGGTATGATCGCACCCGTTAGTGTATGCGCAGTCAATTCATATAAGCCTCTCTCGTCGTTCGCTGGTTCTAGTAGCCCAACTAATTAAAATACCGACCATTCCCGAATCAGCCGGTCGGAACCGAAGAAAGACGCCGCAATACGCAAAAAATACCGAGAGGAAGAGGAAACGAACAAAAAGGGGTGCAACACGAGGACTTCCCAGGAGGTCACCCATCCTAGTACTACTCTCGCCCAAGCAAGCTTAACTTCGGAGTTCTGATGGGATCCGGTGCATTATTGCTGGTATGATCGCACCCGTTAGTGTATGCGCAGTCAATTCATATAAGCCTCTCTCGTCGTTCGCTGGTTCTAGTAGCCCAACTAATTAAAATACCGACCATTCCCGAATCAGCCGGTCGGAACCGAAGAAAGACGCCGCAATACGCAAAAAATACCGAGAGGAAGAGGAAACGAACAAAAAGGGGTGCAACACGAGGACTTCCCAGGAGGTCACCCATCCTAGTACTACTCTCGCCCAAGCAAGCTTAACTTCGGAGTTCTGATGGGATCCGGTGCATTATTGCTGGTATGATCGCACCCGTTAGTGTATGCGCAGTCAATTCATATAAGCCTCTCTCGTCGTTCGCTGGTTCTAGTAGCCCAACTAATTAAAATACCGACTATTCCCGAATCAGCCGGTCGGAACCGAAGAAAGACGCCGCAATACGCAAAAAATACCGAGAGGAAGAGGAAACGAACAAAAAGGGGTGCAACACGAGGACTTCCCAGGAGGTCACCCATCCTAGTACTACTCTCGCCCAAGCAAGCTTAACTTCGGAGTTCTGATGGGATCCGGTGCATTATTGCTGGTATGATCGCACCCGTTAGTGTATGCGCGGTCAATTCATATAAGCCTCTCTCGCCGGTCGCTGGTTCTAGTAGCCCAACTAATTAAAATACCGACCATTCCCGAATCAGCCGGTCGGAACCGAAGAAAGACGCCGCAATACGCAAAAAATACCGAGAGGAAGAGGAAACGAACAAAAAGGGGTGCAACACGAGGACTTCCCAGGAGGTCACCCATCCTAGTACTACTCTCGCCCAAGCAAGCTTAACTTCGGAGTTCTGATGGGATCCGGTGCATTATTGCTGGTATGATCGCACCCGTTAGTGTATGCGCGGTCAATTCATATAAGCCTCTCTCGCCGTTCGCTGGTTCTAGTAGCCCAACTAATTAAAATACCGACCATTCCCGAATCAGCCGGTCGGAACCGAAGAAAGACGCCGCAATACGCAAAAAATACCGAGAGGAAGAGGAAACGAACAAAAAGGGGTGCAACACGAGGACTTCCCAGGAGGTCACCCATCCTAGTACTACTCTCGCCCAAGCAAGCTTAACTTCGGAGTTCTGATGGGATCCGGTGCATTATTGCTGGTATGATCGCACCCGTTAGTGTATGCGCAGTCAATTCATATAAGCCTCTCTCGTCGTTCGCTGGTTCTAGTAGCCCAACTAATTAAAATACCGACCATTCCCGAATCAGCCGGTCGGAACCGAAGAAAGACGCCGCAATACGCAAAAAATACCGAGAGGAAGAGGAAACGAACAAAAAGGGGTGCAACACGAGGACTTCCCAGGAGGTCACCCATCCTAGTACTACTCTCGCCCAAGCAAGCTTAACTTCGGAGTTCTGATGGGATCCGGTGCATTATTGCTGGTATGATCGCACCCGTTAGTGTATGCGCAGTCAATTCATATAAGCCTCTCTCGTCGTTCGCTGGTTCTAGTAGCCCAACTAATTAAAATACCGACCATTCCCGAATCAGCCGGTCGGAACCGAAGAAAGACGCCGCAATACGCAAAAAATACCGAGAGGAAGAGGAAACGAACAAAAAGGGGTGCAACACGAGGACTTCCCAGGAGGTCACCCATCCTAGTACTACTCTCGCCCAAGCAAGCTTAACTTCGGAGTTCTGATGGGATCCGGTGCATTATTGCTGGTATGATCGCACCCGTTAGTGTATGCGCGGTCAATTCATATAAGCCTCTCTCGCCGTTCGCTGGTTCTAGTAGCCCAACTAATTAAAATACCGACCATTCCCGAATCAGCCGGTCGGAACCGAAGAAAGACGCCGCAATACGCAAAAAATACCGAGAGGAAGAGGAAACGAACAAAAAGGGGTGCAACACGAGGACTTCCCAGGAGGTCACCCATCCTAGTACTACTCTCGCCCAAGCAAGCTTAACTTCGGAGTTCGGATGGGATCCGGTGCATTATTGCTGGTATGATCGCACCCGTTAGTGTATGCGCAGTCAATTCATATAAGCCTCTCTCGTCGTTCGCTGGTTCTAGTACCCCAACTAATTAAAATACCGACCATTCCCGAATCAGCCGGTCGGAACTGAAGAAAGACGCCGCAATACGCAAAAAATACCGAGAGGAAGAGGAAACGAACAAAAAGGGGTGCAACACGAGGACTTCCCAGGAGGTCACCCATCCTAGTACTACTCTCGCCCAATCAAGCTTAACTTCGGAGTTCTGATGGGATCCGGTGCATTATTGCTGGTATGATCGCACCCGTTAGTGTATGCGCGGTCAATTCATATAAGCCTCTCTCGTCGTTCGCTGGTTCTAGTAGCCCAACTAATTAAAATACCGACCATTCCCGAATCAGCCGGTCGGAACCGAAGAAAGACGCCGCAATACGCAAAAAATACCGAGAGGAAGAGGAAACGAACAAAAAGGGGTGCAACACGAGGACTTCCCAGGAGGTCACCCATCCCAGTACTACTCTCGCCCAAGCAAGCTTAACTTCGGAGTTCTGATGGGATCCGGTGCATTATTGCTGGTATGATCGCACCCGTTAGTGTATGCGCAGTCAATTCATATAAGCCTCTCTCGTCGTTCGCTGGTTCTAGTAGCCCAACTAATTAAAATACCGACCATTCCCGAATCAGCCGGTCGGAACCGAAGAAAGACGCCGCAATACGCAAAAAATACCGAGAGGAAGAGGAAACGAACAAAAAGGGGTGCAACACGAGGACTTCCCTGGAGGTCACCCATCCTAGTACTACTCTCGCCCAAGCAAGCTTAACTTCGGAGTTCTGATGGGATCCGGTGCATTATTGCTGGTATGATCGCACCCGTTAGTGTATGCGCAGTCAATTCATATAAGCCTCTCTCGCCGTTCGCTGGTTCTAGTAGCCCAACTAATTAAAATACCGACCATTCCCGAATCAGCCGGTCGGAAGCGAAGAAAGACGCCGCAATACGCAAAAAATACCGAGAGGAAGAGGAAACGAACAAAAAGGGATGCAACACGAGGACTTCCCAGGAGGTCACCCATCCTAGTACTACTCTCGCCCAAGCAAGCTTAACTTCGGAGTTCTGATGGGATCCGGTGCATTATTGCTGGTATGATCGCACCCGTTAGTGTATGCGCGGTCAATTCATATAAGCCTCTCTCGTCGTTCGCTGGTTCTAGTAGCCCAACTAATTAAAATACCGACCATTCCCGAATCAGCCGGTCGGAACCGAAGAAAGACGCCGCAATACGCAAAAAATACCGAGAGGAAGAGGAAACGAACAAAAAGGGATGCAACACGAGGACTTCCCAGGAGGTCACCCATCCCAGTACTACTCTCGCCCAAGCAAGCTTAACTTCGGAGTTCTGATGGGATCCGGTGCATTATTGCTGGTATGATCGCACCCGTTAGTGTATGCGCAGTCAATTCATATAAGCCTCTCTCGTCGTTCGCTGGTTCTAGTACCCCATCTAATTAAAATACCGACCATTCCCGAATCAGCCGGTCGGAACCGAAGAAAGACGCCGCAATACGCAAAAAATACCGAGAGGAAGAGGAGACGAACAAAAAGGGGTGCAACACGAGGACTTCCCAGGAGGTCACCCATCCCAGTACTACTCTCGCCCAAGCAAGCTTAACTTCGGAGTTCTGATGGGATCCGGTGCATTATTGCTGGTATGATCGCACCCGTTAGTGTATGCGCAGTCAATTCATATAAGCCTCTCTCGTCGTTCGCTGGTTCTAGTACCCCAACTAATTAAAATACCGACCATTCCCGAATCAGCCGGTCGGAACCGAAGAAAGACGCCGCAATACGCAAAAAATACCGAGAGGAAGAGGAAACGAACAAAAAGGGGTGCAACACGAGGACTTCCCAGGAGGTCACCCATCCTAGTACTACTCTCGCCCAAGCAAGCTTAACTTCGGAGTTCTGATGGGATCCGGTGCATTATTGCTGGTATGATCGCACCCGTTAGTGTATGCGCAGTCAATTCATATAAGCCTCTCTCGTCGTTCGCTGGTTCTAGTAGCCCAACTAATTAAAATACCGACCATTCCCGAATCAGCCGGTCGGAACCGAAGAAAGACGCCGCAATACGCAAAAAATACCGAGAGGAAGAGGAAACGAACAAAAAGGGATGCAACACGAGGACTTCCCAGGAGGTCACCCATCCTAGTACTACTCTCGCCCAAGCAAGCTTAACTTCGGAGTTCTGATGGGATCCGGTGCATTATTGCTGGTATGATCGCACCCGTTAGTGTATGCGCGGTCAATTCATATAAGCCTCTCTCGTCGTTCGCTGGTTCTAGTAGCCCAACTAATTAAAATACCGACCATTCCCGAATCAGCCGGTCGGAACCGAAGAAAGACGCCGCAATACGCAAAAAATACCGAGAGGAAGAGGAAACGAACAAAAAGGGATGCAACACGAGGACTTCCCAGGAGGTCACCCATCCCAGTACTACTCTCGCCCAAGCAAGCTTAACTTCGGAGTTCTGATGGGATCCGGTGCATTATTGCTGGTATGATCGCACCCGTTAGTGTATGCGCAGTCAATTCATATAAGCCTCTCTCGCCGTTCGCTGGTTCTAGTAGCCCAACTAATTAAAATACCGACCATTCCCGAATCAGCCGGTCGGAACCGAAGAAAGACGCCGCAATACGCAAAAAATACCGAGAGGAAGAGGAAACGAACAAAAAGGGGTGCAACACGAGGACTTCCCAGGAGGTCACCCATCCTAGTACTACTCTCGCCCAAGCAAGCTTAACTTCGGAGTTCTGATGGGATCCGGTGCATTATTGCTGGTATGATCGCACCCGTTAGTGTATGCGCAGTCAATTCATATAAGCCTCTCTCGTCGTTCGCTGGTTCTAGTACCCCAACTAATTAAAATACCGACCATTCCCGAATCAGCCGGTCGGAACCGAAGAAAGACGCCGCAATACGCAAAAAATACCGAGAGGAAGAGGAAACGAACAAAAAGGGGTGCAACACGAGGACTTCCCAGGAGGTCACCCATCCTAGTACTACTCTCGCCCAAGCAAGCTTAACTTCGGAGTTCTGATGGGATCCGGTGCATTATTGCTGGTATGATCGCACCCGTTAGTGTATGCGCAGTCAATTCATATAAGCCTCTCTCGTCGTTCGCTGGTTCTAGTAGCCCAACTAATTAAAATACCGACCATTCCCGAATCAGCCGGTCGGAACCGAAGAAAGACGCCGCAATACGCAAAAAATACCGAGAGGAAGAGGAAACGAACAAAAAGGGGTGCAACACGAGGACTTCCCAGGAGGTCACCCATCCTAGTACTACTCTCGCCCAAGCAAGCTTAACTTCGGAGTTCTGATGGGATCCGGTGCATTATTGCTGGTATGATCGCACCCGTTAGTGTATGCGCAGTCAATTCATATAAGCCTCTCTCGTCGTTCGCTGGTTCTAGTAGCCCAACTAATTAAAATACCGACCATTCCCGAATCAGCCGGTCGGAACCGAAGAAAGACGCCGCAATACGCAAAAAATACCGAGAGGAAGAGGAAACGAACAAAAAGGGGTGCAACACGAGGACTTCCCAGGAGGTCACCCATCCTAGTACTACTCTCGCCCAAGCAAGCTTAACTTCGGAGTTCTGATGGGATCCGGTGCATTATTGCTGGTATGATCGCACCCGTTAGTGTATGCGCAGTCAATTCATATAAGCCTCTCTCGTCGTTCGCTGGTTCTAGTAGCCCAACTAATTAAAATACCGACCATTCCCGAATCAGCCGGTCGGAACCGAAGAAAGACGCCGCAATACGCAAAAAATACCGAGAGGAAGAGGAAACGAACAAAAAGGGGTGCAACACGAGGACTTCCCAGGAGGTCACCCATCCTAGTACTACTCTCGCCCAAGCAAGCTTAACTTCGGAGTTCTGATGGGATCCGGTGCATTATTGCTGGTATGATCGCACCCGTTAGTGTATGCGCAGTCAATTCATATAAGCCTCTCTCGTCGTTCGCTGGTTCTAGTAGCCCAACTAATTAAAATACCGACTATTCCCGAATCAGCCGGTCGGAACCGAAGAAAGACGCCGCAATACGCAAAAAATACCGAGAGGAAGAGGAAACGAACAAAAAGGGGTGCAACACGAGGACTTCCCAGGAGGTCACCCATCCTAGTACTACTCTCGCCCAAGCAAGCTTAACTTCGGAGTTCTGATGGGATCCGGTGCATTATTGCTGGTATGATCGCACCCGTTAGTGTATGCGCGGTCAATTCATATAAGCCTCTCTCGCCGTTCGCTGGTTCTAGTAGCCCAACTAATTAAAATACCGACCATTCCCGAATCAGCCGGTCGGAACCGAAGAAAGACGCCGCAATACGCAAAAAATACCGAGAGGAAGAGGAAACGAACAAAAAGGGGTGCAACACGAGGACTTCCCAGGAGGTCACCCATCCTAGTACTACTCTCGCCCAAGCAAGCTTAACTTCGGAGTTCTGATGGGATCCGGTGCATTATTGCTGGTATGATCGCACCCGTTAGTGTATGCGCGGTCAATTCATATAAGCCTCTCTCGCCGTTCGCTGGTTCTAGTAGCCCAACTAATTAAAATACCGACCATTCCCGAATCAGCCGGTCGGAACCGAAGAAAGACGCCGCAATACGCAAAAAATACCGAGAGGAAGAGGAAACGAACAAAAAGGGGTGCAACACGAGGACTTCCCAGGAGGTCACCCATCCTAGTACTACTCTCGCCCAAGCAAGCTTAACTTCGGAGTTCTGATGGGATCCGGTGCATTATTGCTGGTATGATCGCACCCGTTAGTGTATGCGCAGTCAATTCATATAAGCCTCTCTCGTCGTTCTCTGGTTCTAGTAGCCCAACTAATTAAAATTCCGACCATTCCCGAATCAGCCGGTCGGAACCGAAGAAAGACGCCGCAATACGCAAAAAATACCGAGAGGAAGAGGATACGAACAAAAAGGGGTGCAACACGAGGACTTCCCAGGAGGTCACCCATCCTAGTACTACTCTCGCCCAAGCAAGCTTAACTTCGGAGTTCTGATGGGATCCGGTGCATTATTGCTGGTATGATCGCACCCGTTAGTGTAGGCGCGGTCAATTCATATAAGCCTCTCTCGTCGTTCGCTGGTTCTAGTAGCCCAACTAATTAAAATACCGACCATTCCCGAATCAGCCGGTCGGAACAGAAGAAAGACGCCGCAATACGCAAAAAATACCGAGAGGAAGAGGAAACGAACAAAAAGGGGTGCAACACGAGGACTTCCCAGGAGGTCACCCATCCCAGTACTACTCTCGCCCAAGCAAGCTTAACTTCGGAGTTCTGATGGGATCCGGTGCATTATTGCTGGTATGATCCCACCCGTTAGTGTATGCGCAGTCAATTCATATAAGCCTCTCTCGCCGTTCGCTGGTTCTAGTAGCCCAACTAATTAAAATACCGACCATTCCCGAATCAGCCGGTCGGAACCGAAGAAAGACGCCGCAATACGCAAAAAATACCGAGAGGAAGAGGAAACGAACAAAAAGGGGTGCAACACGAGGACTTCCCTGGAGGTCACCCATCCTAGTACTACTCTCGCCCAAGCAAGCTTAACTTCGGAGTTCTGATGGGATCCGGTGCATTATTGCTGGTATGATCGCACCCGTTAATGTATGCGCAGTCAATTCATATAAGCCTCTCTCGCCGTTCGCTGGTTCTAGTAGCCCAACTAATTAAAATACCGACCATTCCCGAATCAGCCGGTCGGAACCGAAGAAAGACGCCGCAATACGCAAAAAATACCGAGAGGAAGAGGAAACGAACAAAAAGGGGTGCAACACGAGGACTTCCCAGGAGGTCACCCATCCTAGTACTACTCTCGCCCAAGCAAGCTTAACTTCGGAGTTCTGATGGGATCCGGTGCATTATTGCTGGTATGATCGCACCCGTTAGTGTATGCGCGGTCAATTCATATAAGCCTCTCTCGTCGTTCGCTGGTTCTAGTAGCCCAACTAATTAAAATACCGACCATTCCCGAATCAGCCGGTCGGAACCGAAGAAAGACGCCGCAATACGCAAAAAATACCGAGAGGAAGAGGAGACGAACAAAAAGGGGTGCAACACGAGGACTTCCCAGGAGGTCACCCATCCCAGTACTACTCTCGCCCAAGCAAGCTTAACTTCGGAGTTCTGATGGGATCCGGTGCATTATTGCTGGTATGATCGCACCCGTTAGTGTATGCGCAGTCAATTCATATAAGCCTCTCTCGTCGTTCGCTGGTTCTAGTAGCCCAACTAATTAAAATACCGACCATTCCCGAATCAGCCGGTCGGAACCGAAGAAAGACGCCGCAATACGCAAAAAATACCGAGAGGAAGAGGAAACGAACAAAAAGGGGTGCAACACGAGGACTTCCCAGGAGGTCACCCATCCTAGTACTACTCTCGCCCAAGCAAGCTTAACTTCGGAGTTCTGATGGGATCCGGTGCATTATTGCTGGTATGATCGCACCCGTTAGTGTATGCGCGGTCAATTCATATAAGCCTCTCTCGTCGTTCGCTGGTTCTAGTAGCCCAACTAATTAAAATACCGACCATTCCCGAATCAGCCGGTCGGAACCGAAGAAAGACGCCGCAATACGCAAAAAATACCGAGAGGAAGAGGAAACGAACAAAAAGGGGTGCAACACGAGGACTTCCCAGGAGGTCACCCATCCTAGTACTACTCTCGCCCAAGCAAGCTTAACTTCGGAGTTCTGATGGGATCCGGTGCATTATTGCTGGTATGATCGCACCCGTTAGTGTATGCGCGGTCAATTCATATAAGCCTCTCTCGTCGTTCGCTGGTTCTAGTAGCCCAACTAATTAAAATACCGACCATTCCCGAATCAGCCGGTCGGAACCGAAGAAAGACGCCGCAATACGCAAAAAATACCGAGAGGAAGAGGAAACGAACAAAAAGGGGTGCAACACGAGGACTTCCCAGGAGGTCACCCATCCTAGTACTACTCTCGCCCAAGCAAGCTTAACTTCGGAGTTCTGATGGGATCCGGTGCATTATTGCTGGTATGATCGCACCCGTTAGTGTATGCGCAGTCAATTCATATAAGCCTCTCTCGTCGTTCGCTGGTTCTAGTAGCCCAACTAATTAAAATACCGACCATTCCCGAATCAGCCGGTCGGAACCGAAGAAAGACGCCGCAATACGCAAAAAATACCGAGAGGAAGAGGAAACGAACAAAAAGGGGTGCAACACGAGGACTTCCCAGGAGGTCACCCATCCTAGTACTACTCTCGCCCAAGCAAGCTTAACTTCGGAGTTCTGATGGGATCCGGTGCATTATTGCTGGTATGATCGCACCCGTTAGTGTATGCGCGGTCAATTCATATAAGCCTCTCTCGTCGTTCGCTGGTTCTAGTAGCCCAACTAATTAAAATACCGACCATTCCCGAATCAGCCGGTCGGAACCGAAGAAAGACGCCGCAATACGCAAAAAATACCGAGAGGAAGAGGAAACGAACAAAAAGGGGTGCAACACGAGGACTTCCCAGGAGGTCACCCATCCTAGTACTACTCTCGCCCAAGCAAGCTTAACTTCGGAGTTCTGATGGGATCCGGTGCATTATTGCTGGTATGATCTCACCCGTTAGTGTATGCGCGGTCAATTCATATAAGCCTCTCTCGTCGTTCGCTGGTTCTAGTAGCCCAACTAATTAAAATACCGACCATTCCCGAATCAGCCGGTCGGAACCGAAGAAAGACGCCGCAATACGCAAAAAATACCGAGAGGAAGAGGAAACGAACAAAAAGGGGTGCAACACGAGGACTTCCCAGGAGGTCACCCATCCTAGTACTACTCTCGCCCAAGCAAGCTTAACTTCGGAGTTCTGATGGGATCCGGTGCATTATTGCTGGTATGATCGCACCCGTTAGTGTATGCGCGGTCAATTCATATAAGCCTCTCTCGTCGTTCGCTGGTTCTAGTAGCCCAACTAATTAAAATACCGACCATTCCCGAATCAGCCGGTCGGAACCGAAGAAAGACGCCGCAATACGCAAAAAATACCGAGAGGAAGAGGAAACGAACAAAAAGGGGTGCAACACGAGGACTTCCCAGGAGGTCACCCATCCTAGTACTACTCTCGCCCAAGCAAGCTTAACTTCGGAGTTCTGATGGGATCCGGTGCATTATTGCTGGTATGATCGCACCCGTTAGTGTATGCGCGGTCAATTCATATAAGCCTCTCTCGTCGTTCGCTGGTTCTAGTAGCCCAACTAATTAAAATACCGACCATTCCCGAATCAGCCGGTCGGAACCGAAGAAAGACGCCGCAATACGCAAAAAATACCGAGAGGAAGAGGAAACGAACAAAAAGGGGTGCAACACGAGGACTTCCCAGGAGGTCACCCATCCTAGTACTACTCTCGCCCAAGCAAGCTTAACTTCGGAGTTCTGATGGGATCCGGTGCATTATTGCTGGTATGATCGCACCCGTTAGTGTATGCGCAGTCAATTCATATAAGCCTCTCTCGTCGTTCGCTGGTTCTAGTAGCCCAACTAATTAAAATACCGACCATTCCCGAATCAGCCGGTCGGAACCGAAGAAAGACGCCGCAATACGCAAAAAATACCGAGAGGAAGAGGAAACGAACAAAAAGGGGTGCAACACGAGGACTTCCCAGGAGGTCACCCATCCTAGTACTACTCTCGCCCAAGCAAGCTTAACTTCGGAGTTCTGATGGGATCCGGTGCATTATTGCTGGTATGATCGCACCCGTTAGTGTATGCGCAGTCAATTCATATAAGCCTCTCTCGTCGTTCGCTGGTTCTAGTAGCCCAACTAATTAAAATACCGACCATTCCCGAATCAGCCGGTCGGAACCGAAGAAAGACGCCGCAATACGCAAAAAATACCGAGAGGAAGAGGAAACGAACAAAAAGGGGTGCAACACGAGGACTTCCCAGGAGGTCACCCATCCTAGTACTACTCTCGCCCAAGCAAGCTTAACTTCGGAGTTCTGATGGGATCCGGTGCATTATTGCTGGTATGATCGCACCCGTTAGTGTATGCGCAGTCAATTCATATAAGCCTCTCTCGTCGTTCGCTGGTTCTAGTAGCCCAACTAATTAAAATACCGACTATTCCCGAATCAGCCGGTCGGAACCGAAGAAAGACGCCGCAATACGCAAAAAATACCGAGAGGAAGAGGAAACGAACAAAAAGGGGTGCAACACGAGGACTTCCCAGGAGGTCACCCATCCTAGTACTACTCTCGCCCAAGCAAGCTTAACTTCGGAGTTCTGATGGGATCCGGTGCATTATTGCTGGTATGATCGCACCCGTTAGTGTATGCGCGGTCAATTCATATAAGCCTCTCTCGCCGTTCGCTGGTTCTAGTAGCCCAACTAATTAAAATACCGACCATTCCCGAATCAGCCGGTCGGAACCGAAGAAAGACGCCGCAATACGCAAAAAATACCGAGAGGAAGAGGAAACGAACAAAAAGGGGTGCAACACGAGGACTTCCCAGGAGGTCACCCATCCTAGTACTACTCTCGCCCAAGCAAGCTTAACTTCGGAGTTCTGATGGGATCCGGTGCATTATTGCTGGTATGATCGCACCCGTTAGTGTATGCGCGGTCAATTCATATAAGCCTCTCTCGCCGTTCGCTGGTTCTAGTAGCCCAACTAATTAAAATACCGACCATTCCCGAATCAGCCGGTCGGAACCGAAGAAAGACGCCGCAATACGCAAAAAATACCGAGAGGAAGAGGAAACGAACAAAAAGGGGTGCAACACGAGGACTTCCCAGGAGGTCACCCATCCTAGTACTACTCTCGCCCAAGCAAGCTTAACTTCGGAGTTCTGATGGGATCCGGTGCATTATTGCTGGTATGATCGCACCCGTTAGTGTATGCGCAGTCAATTCATATAAGCCTCTCTCGTCGTTCTCTGGTTCTAGTAGCCCAACTAATTAAAATTCCGACCATTCCCGAATCAGCCGGTCGGAACCGAAGAAAGACGCCGCAATACGCAAAAAATACCGAGAGGAAGAGGATACGAACAAAAAGGGGTGCAACACGAGGACTTCCCAGGAGGTCACCCATCCTAGTACTACTCTCGCCCAAGCAAGCTTAACTTCGGAGTTCTGATGGGATCCGGTGCATTATTGCTGGTATGATCGCACCCGTTAGTGTAGGCGCGGTCAATTCATATAAGCCTCTCTCGTCGTTCGCTGGTTCTAGTAGCCCAACTAATTAAAATACCGACCATTCCCGAATCAGCCGGTCGGAACAGAAGAAAGACGCCGCAATACGCAAAAAATACCGAGAGGAAGAGGAAACGAACAAAAAGGGGTGCAACACGAGGACTTCCCAGGAGGTCACCCATCCCAGTACTACTCTCGCCCAAGCAAGCTTAACTTCGGAGTTCTGATGGGATCCGGTGCATTATTGCTGGTATGATCCCACCCGTTAGTGTATGCGCAGTCAATTCATATAAGCCTCTCTCGTCGTTCGCTGGTTCTAGTAGCCCAACTAATTAAAATACCGACCATTCCCGAATCAGCCGGTCGGAACCGAAGAAAGACGCCGCAATACGCAAAAAATACCGAGAGGAAGAGGAAACGAACAAAAAGGGGTGCAACACGAGGACTTCCCTGGAGGTCACCCATCCTAGTACTACTCTCGCCCAAGCAAGCTTAACTTCGGAGTTCTGATGGGATCCGGTGCATTATTGCTGGTATGATCGCACCCGTTAATGTATGCGCAGTCAATTCATATAAGCCTCTCTCGCCGTTCGCTGGTTCTAGTAGCCCAACTAATTAAAATACCGACCATTCCCGAATCAGCCGGTCGGAACCGAAGAAAGACGCCGCAATACGCAAAAAATACCGAGAGGAAGAGGAAACGAACAAAAAGGGGTGCAACACGAGGACTTCCCAGGAGGTCACCCATCCTAGTACTACTCTCGCCCAAGCAAGCTTAACTTCGGAGTTCTGATGGGATCCGGTGCATTATTGCTGGTATGATCGCACCCGTTAGTGTATGCGCGGTCAATTCATATAAGCCTCTCTCGTCGTTCGCTGGTTCTAGTAGCCCAACTAATTAAAATACCGACCATTCCCGAATCAGCCGGTCGGAACCGAAGAAAGACGCCGCAATACGCAAAAAATACCGAGAGGAAGAGGAGACGAACAAAAAGGGGTGCAACACGAGGACTTCCCAGGAGGTCACCCATCCCAGTACTACTCTCGCCCAAGCAAGCTTAACTTCGGAGTTCTGATGGGATCCGGTGCATTATTGCTGGTATGATCGCACCCGTTAGTGTATGCGCAGTCAATTCATATAAGCCTCTCTCGTCGTTCGCTGGTTCTAGTAGCCCAACTAATTAAAATACCGACCATTCCCGAATCAGCCGGTCGGAACCGAAGAAAGACGCCGCAATACGCAAAAAATACCGAGAGGAAGAGGAAACGAACAAAAAGGGGTGCAACACGAGGACTTCCCAGGAGGTCACCCATCCTAGTACTACTCTCGCCCAAGCAAGCTTAACTTCGGAGTTCTGATGGGATCCGGTGCATTATTGCTGGTATGATCGCACCCGTTAGTGTATGCGCGGTCAATTCATATAAGCCTCTCTCGTCGTTCGCTGGTTCTAGTAGCCCAACTAATTAAAATACCGACCATTCCCGAATCAGCCGGTCGGAACCGAAGAAAGACGCCGCAATACGCAAAAAATACCGAGAGGAAGAGGAAACGAACAAAAAGGGGTGCAACACGAGGACTTCCCAGGAGGTCACCCATCCTAGTACTACTCTCGCCCAAGCAAGCTTAACTTCGGAGTTCTGATGGGATCCGGTGCATTATTGCTGGTATGATCGCACCCGTTAGTGTATGCGCGGTCAATTCATATAAGCCTCTCTCGTCGTTCGCTGGTTCTAGTAGCCCAACTAATTAAAATACCGACCATTCCCGAATCAGCCGGTCGGAACCGAAGAAAGACGCCGCAATACGCAAAAAATACCGAGAGGAAGAGGAAACGAACAAAAAGGGGTGCAACACGAGGACTTCCCAGGAGGTCACCCATCCTAGTACTACTCTCGCCCAAGCAAGCTTAACTTCGGAGTTCTGATGGGATCCGGTGCATTATTGCTGGTATGATCGCACCCGTTAGTGTATGCGCAGTCAATTCATATAAGCCTCTCTCGTCGTTCGCTGGTTCTAGTAGCCCAACTAATTAAAATACCGACCATTCCCGAATCAGCCGGTCGGAACCGAAGAAAGACGCCGCAATACGCAAAAAATACCGAGAGGAAGAGGAAACGAACAAAAAGGGGTGCAACACGAGGACTTCCCAGGAGGTCACCCATCCTAGTACTACTCTCGCCCAAGCAAGCTTAACTTCGGAGTTCTGATGGGATCCGGTGCATTATTGCTGGTATGATCGCACCCGTTAGTGTATGCGCGGTCAATTCATATAAGCCTCTCTCGTCGTTCGCTGGTTCTAGTAGCCCAACTAATTAAAATACCGACCATTCCCGAATCAGCCGGTCGGAACCGAAGAAAGACGCCGCAATACGCAAAAAATACCGAGAGGAAGAGGAAACGAACAAAAAGGGGTGCAACACGAGGACTTCCCAGGAGGTCACCCATCCTAGTACTACTCTCGCCCAAGCAAGCTTAACTTCGGAGTTCTGATGGGATCCGGTGCATTATTGCTGGTATGATCTCACCCGTTAGTGTATGCGCGGTCAATTCATATAAGCCTCTCTCGTCGTTCGCTGGTTCTAGTAGCCCAACTAATTAAAATACCGACCATTCCCGAATCAGCCGGTCGGAACCGAAGAAAGACGCCGCAATACGCAAAAAATACCGAGAGGAAGAGGAAACGAACAAAAAGGGGTGCAACACGAGGACTTCCCAGGAGGTCACCCATCCTAGTACTACTCTCGCCCAAGCAAGCTTAACTTCGGAGTTCTGATGGGATCCGGTGCATTATTGCTGGTATGATCGCACCCGTTAGTGTATGCGCGGTCAATTCATATAAGCCTCTCTCGTCGTTCGCTGGTTCTAGTAGCCCAACTAATTAAAATACCGACCATTCCCGAATCAGCCGGTCGGAACCGAAGAAAGACGCCGCAATACGCAAAAAATACCGAGAGGAAGAGGAAACGAACAAAAAGGGGTGCAACACGAGGACTTCCCAGGAGGTCACCCATCCTAGTACTACTCTCGCCCAAGCAAGCTTAACTTCGGAGTTCTGATGGGATCCGGTGCATTATTGCTGGTATGATCGCACCCGTTAGTGTATGCGCGGTCAATTCATATAAGCCTCTCTCGTCGTTCGCTGGTTCTAGTAGCCCAACTAATTAAAATACCGACCATTCCCGAATCAGCCGGCCGGAACCGAAGAAAGACGCCGCAATACGCAAAAAATACCGAGAGGAAGAGGAAACGAACAAAAAGGGGTGCAACACGAGGACTTCCCAGGAGGTCACCCATCCTAGTACTACTCTCGCCCAAGCAAGCTTAACTTCGGAGTTCTGATGGGATCCGGTGCATTATTGCTGGTATGATCGCACCCGTTAGTGTATGCGCAGTCAATTCATATAAGCCTCTCTCGTCGTTCGCTGGTTCTAGTAGCCCAACTAATTAAAATACCGACCATTCCCGAATCAGCCGGTCGGAACCGAAGAAAGACGCCGCAATACGCAAAAAATACCGAGAGGAAGAGGAAACGAACAAAAAGGGGTGCAACACGAGGACTTCCCAGGAGGTCACCCATCCTAGTACTACTCTCGCCCAAGCAAGCTTAACTTCGGAGTTCTGATGGGATCCGGTGCATTATTGCTGGTATGATCGCACCCGTTAGTGTATGCGCAGTCAATTCATATAAGCCTCTCTCGTCGTTCGCTGGTTCTAGTAGCCCAACTAATTAAAATACCGACCATTCCCGAATCAGCCGGTCGGAACCGAAGAAAGACGCCGCAATACGCAAAAAATACCGAGAGGAAGAGGAAACGAACAAAAAGGGGTGCAACACGAGGACTTCCCAGGAGGTCACCCATCCCAGTACTACTCTCGCCCAAGCAAGCTTAACTTCGGAGTTCTGATGGGATCCGGTGCATTATTGCTGGTATGATCGCACCCGTTAGTGTATGCGCAGTCAATTCATATAAGCCTCTCTCGCCGTTCGCTGGTTCTAGTAGCCCAACTAATTAAAATACCGACCATTCCCGAATCAGCCGGTCGGAACCGAAGAAAGACGCCGCAATACGCAAAAAATACCGAGAGGAAGAGGAAACGAACAAAAAGGGGTGCAACACGAGGACTTCCCAGGAGGTCACCCATCCTAGTACTACTCTCGCCCAAGCAAGCTTAACTTCGGAGTTCTGATGGGATCCGGTGCATTATTGCTGGTATGATCGCACCCGTTAATGTATGCGCAGTCAATTCATATAAGCCTCTCTCGCCGTTCGCTGGTTCTAGTAGCCCAACTAATTAAAATACCGACCATTCCCGAATCAGCCGGTCGGAACCGAAGAAAGACGCCGCAATACGCAAAAAATACCGAGAGGAAGAGGAAACGAACAAAAAGGGGTGCAACACGAGGACTTCCCAGGAGGTCACCCATCCTAGTACTACTCTCGCCCAAGCAAGCTTAACTTCGGAGTTCTGATGGGATCCGGTGCATTATTGCT
The DNA here is from genome assembly GCA_946800695.1 of Geum urbanum. NCBI lineage: Eukaryota > Viridiplantae > Streptophyta > Magnoliopsida > Rosales > Rosaceae > Geum > Geum urbanum. Next base: position 5,662,271 of record OX327012.1, read on the forward strand.
GGTATGATCGCACCCGTTATTGTATGCGCAGTCAATTCATATAAGCCTCTCTCGTCGTTCGCTGGTTCTAGTAGCCCAACTAATTAAAATACCGACCATTCCCGAATCAGCCGGTCGGAACCGAAGAAAGACGCCGCAATACGCAAAAAATACCGAGAGGAAGAGGAAACGAACAAAAAGGGGTGCAACACGAGGACTTCCCAGGAGGTCACCCATCCTAGTACTACTCTCGCCCAAGCAAGCTTAACTTCGGAGTTCTGATGGGATCCGGTGCATTATTGCTGGTATGATCGCACCCGTTAGTGTATGCGCGGTCAATTCATATAAGCCTCTCTCGTCGTTCGCTGGTTCTAGTAGCCCAACTAATTAAAATACCGACCATTCCCGAATCAGCCGGTCGGAACCGAAGAAAGACGCCGCAATACGCAAAAAATACCGAGAGGAAGAGGAAACGAACAAAAAGGGGTGCAACACGAGGACTTCCCAGGAGGTCACCCATCCTAGTACTACTCTCGCCCAAGCAAGCTTAACTTCGGAGTTCTGATGGGATCCGGTGCATTATTGCTGGTATGATCGCACCCGTTAGTGTATGCGCAGTCAATTCATATAAGCCTCTCTCGTCGTTCGCTGGTTCTAGTAGCCCAACTAATTAAAATACCGACCATTCCCGAATCAGCCGGTCGGAACCGAAGAAAGACGCCGCAATACGCAAAAAATACCGAGAGGAAGAGGAAACGAACAAAAAGGGGTGCAACACGAGGACTTCCCAGGAGGTCACCCATCCTAGTACTACTCTCGCCCAAGCAAGCTTAACTTCGGAGTTCTGATGGGATCCGGTGCATTATTGCTGGTATGATCGCACCCGTTAGTGTATGCGCAGTCAATTCATATAAGCCTCTCTCGTCGTTCGCTGGTTCTAGTAGCCCAACTAATTAAAATACCGACCATTCCCGAATCAGCCGGTCGGAACCGAAGAAAGACGCCGCAATACGCAAAAAATACCGAGAGGAAGAGGAAACGAACAAAAAGGGGTGCAACACGAGGACTTCCCAGGAGGTCACCCATCCTAGTACTACTCTCGCCCAAGCAAGCTTAACTTCGGAGTTCTGATGGGATCCGGTGCATTATTGCTGGTATGATCGCACCCGTTAGTGTATGCGCGGTCAATTCATATAAGCCTCTCTCGTCGTTCGCTGGTTCTAGTAGCCCAACTAATTAAAATACCGACCATTCCCGAATCAGCCGGTCGGAACCGAAGAAAGACGCCGCAATACGCAAAAAATACCGAGAGGAAGAGGAAATGAACAAAAAGGGGTGCAACACGAGGACTTCCCAGGAGGTCACCCATCCTAGTACTACTCTCGCCCAAGCAAGCTTAACTTCGGAGTTCTGATGGGATCCGGTGCATTATTGCTGGTATGATCTCACCCGTTAGTGTATGCGCGGTCAATTCATATAAGCCTCTCTCGTCGTTCGCTGGTTCTAGTAGCCCAACTAATTAAAATACCGACCATTCCCGAATCAGCCGGTCGGAACCGAAGAAAGACGCCGCAATACGCAAAAAATACCGAGAGGAAGAGGAAACGAACAAAAAGGGGTGCAACACGAGGACTTCCCAGGAGGTCACCCATCCTAGTACTACTCTCGCCCAAGCAAGCTTAACTTCGGAGTTCTGATGGGATCCGGTGCATTATTGCTGGTATGATCGCACCCGTTAGTGTATGCGCGGTCAATTCATATAAGCCTCTCTCGTCGTTCGCTGGTTCTAGTAGCCCAACTAATTAAAATACCGACCATTCCCGAATCAGCCGGTCGGAACCGAAGAAAGACGCCGCAATACGCAAAAAATACCGAGAGGAAGAGGAAACGAACAAAAAGGGGTGCAACACGAGGACTTCCCAGGAGGTCACCCATCCTAGTACTACTCTCGCCCAAGCAAGCTTAACTTCGGAGTTCTGATGGGATCCGGTGCATTATTGCTGGTATGATCGCACCCGTTAGTGTATGCGCGGTCAATTCATATAAGCCTCTCTCGTCGTTCGCTGGTTCTAGTAGCCCAACTAATTAAAATACCGACCATTCCCGAATCAGCCGGTCGGAACCGAAGAAAGACGCCGCAATACGCAAAAAATACCGAGAGGAAGAGGAAACGAACAAAAAGGGGTGCAACACGAGGACTTCCCAGGAGGTCACCCATCCTAGTACTACTCTCGCCCAAGCAAGCTTAACTTCGGAGTTCTGATGGGATCCGGTGCATTATTGCTGGTATGATCGCACCCGTTAGTGTATGCGCGGTCAATTCATATAAGCCTCTCTCGTCGTTCGCTGGTTCTAGTAGCCCAACTAATTAAAATACCGACCATTCCCGAATCAGCCGGTCGGAACCGAAGAAAGACGCCGCAATACGCAAAAAATACCGAGAGGAAGAGGAAACGAACAAAAAGGGGTGCAACAAGAGGACTTCCCAGGAGGTCACCCATCCTAGTACTACTCTCGCCCAAGCAAGCTTAACTTCGGAGTTCTGATGGGATCCGGTGCATTATTGCTGGTATGATCTCACCCGTTAGTGTATGCGCGGTCAATTCATATAAGCCTCTCTCGTCGTTCGCTGGTTCTAGTAGCCCAACTAATTAAAATACCGACCATTCCCGAATCAGCCGGTCGGAACCGAAGAAAGACGCCGCAATACGCAAAAAATACCGAGAGGAAGAGGAAACGAACAAAAAGGGGTGCAACACGAGGACTTCCCAGGAGGTCACCCATCCTAGTACTACTCTCGCCCAAGCAAGCTTAACTTCGGAGTTCTGATGGGATCCGGTGCATTATTGCTGGTATGATCGCACCCGTTAGTGTATGCGCGGTCAATTCATATAAGCCTCTCTCGTCGTTCGCTGGTTCTAGTAGCCCAACTAATTAAAATACCGACCATTCCCGAATCAGCCGGTCGGACCCGAAGAAAGACGCCGCAAGACGCAAAAAATACCGAGAGGAAGAGGAAACGAACAAAAAGGGGTGCAACACGAGGACTTCCCAGGAGGTCACCCATCCTAGTACTACTCTCGCCCAAGCAAGCTTAACTTCGGAGTTCTGATGGGATCCGGTGCATTATTGCTGGTATGATCTCACCCGTTAGTGTATGCGCGGTCAATTCATATAAGCCTCTCTCGTCGTTCGCTGGTTCTAGTAGCCCAACTAATTAAAATACCGACCATTCCCGAATCAGCCGGTCGGAACCGAAGAAAGACGCCGCAATACGCAAAAAATACCGAGAGGAAGAGGAAACGAACAAAAAGGGGTGCAACACGAGGACTTCCCAGGAGGTCACCCATCCCAGTACTACTCTCGCCCAAGCAAGCTTAACTTCGGAGTTCTGATGGGATCCGGTGCATTATTGCTGGTATGATCGCACCCGTTAGTGTATGCGCAGTCAATTCATATAAGCCTCTCTCGGCGTTCGCTGGTTCTAGTAGCCCAACTAATTAAAATACCGACCATTCCCGAATCAGCCGGTCGGAACCGAAGAAAGACGCCGCAATACGCAAAAAATACCGAGAGGAAGAGGAAACGAACAAAAAGGGGTGCAACACGAGGACTTCCCAGGAGGTCACCCATCCTAGTACTACTCTCGCCCAAGCAAGCTTAACTTCGGAGTTCTGATGGGATCCGGTGCATTATTGCTGGTATGATCGCACCCGTTAATGTATGCGCAGTCAATTCATATAAGCCTCTCTCGCCGTTCGCTGGTTCTAGTAGCCCAACTAATTAAAATACCGACCATTCCCGAATCAGCCGGTCGGAACCGAAGAAAGACGCCGCAATACGCAAAAAATACCGAGAGGAAGAGGAAACGAACAAAAAGGGGTGCAACACGAGGACTTCCCAGGAGGTCACCCATCCTAGTACTACTCTCGCCCAAGCAAGCTTAACTTCGGAGTTCTGATGGGATCCGGTGCATTATTGCTGGTATGATCGCACCCGTTAGTGTATGCGCGGTCAATTCATATAAGCCTCTCTCGTCGTTCGCTGGTTCTAGTAGCCCAACTAATTAAAATACCGACCATTCCCGAATCAGCCGGTCGGAACCGAAGAAAGACGCCGCAATACGCAAAAAATACCGAGAGGAAGAGGAAACGAACAAAAAGGGGTGCAACACGAGGACTTCCCAGGAGGTCACCCATCCTAGTACTACTCTCGCCCAAGCAAGCTTAACTTCGGAGTTCTGATGGGATCCGGTGCATTATTGCTGGTATGATCGCACCCGTTAGTGTATGCGCGGTCAATTCATATAAGCCTCTCTCGCCGTTCGCTGGTTCTAGTAGCCCAACTAATTAAAATACCGACCATTCCCGAATCAGCCGGTCGGAACCGAAGAAAGACGCCGCAATACGCAAAAAATACCGAGAGGAAGAGGAAACGAACAAAAAGGGGTGCAACACGAGGACTTCCCAGGAGGTCACCCATCCTAGTACTACTCTCGCCCAAGCAAGCTTAACTTCGGAGTTCTGATGGGATCCGGTGCATTATTGCTGGTATGATCGCACCCGTTAGTGTATGCGCAGTCAATTCATATAAGCCTCTCTCGTCGTTCGCTGGTTCTAGTACCCCAACTAATTAAAATACCGACCATTCCCGAATCAGCCGGTCGGAACCGAAGAAAGACGCCGCAATACGCAAAAAATACCGAGAGGAAGAGGAAACGAACAAAAAGGGGTGCAACACGAGGACTTCCCAGGAGGTCACCCATCCTAGTACTACTCTCGCCCAAGCAAGCTTAACTTCGGAGTTCTGATGGGATCCGGTGCATTATTGCTGGTATGATCGCACCCGTTAGTGTATGCGCAGTCAATTCATATAAGCCTCTCTCGTCGTTCGCTGGTTCTAGTAGCCCAACTAATTAAAATACCGACCATTCCCGAATCAGCCGGTCGGAACCGAAGAAAGACGCCGCAATACGCAAAAAATACCGAGAGGAAGAGGAAACGAACAAAAAGGGGTGCAACACGAGGACTTCCCAGGAGGTCACCCATCCTAGTACTACTCTCGCCCAAGCAAGCTTAACTTCGGAGTTCTGATGGGATCCGGTGCATTATTGCTGGTATGATCGCACCCGTTAGTGTATGCGCGGTCAATTCATATAAGCCTCTCTCGTCGTTCGCTGGTTCTAGTAGCCCAACTAATTAAAATACCGACCATTCCCGAATCAGCCGGTCGGAACCGAAGAAAGACGCCGCAATACGCAAAAAATACCGAGAGGAAGAGGAAACGAACAAAAAGGGGTGCAACACGAGGACTTCCCAGGAGGTCACCCATCCCAGTACTACTCTCGCCCAAGCAAGCTTAACTTCGGAGTTCTGATGGGATCCGGTGCATTATTGCTGGTATGATCGCACCCGTTAGTGTATGCGCAGTCAATTCATATAAGCCTCTCTCGCCGTTCGCTGGTTCTAGTAGCCCAACTAATTAAAATACCGACCATTCCCGAATCAGCCGGTCGGAACCGAAGAAAGACGCCGCAATACGCAAAAAATACCGAGAGGAAGAGGAAACGAACAAAAAGGGGTGCAACACGAGGACTTCCCAGGAGGTCACCCATCCTAGTACTACTCTCGCCCAAGCAAGCTTAACTTCGGAGTTCTGATGGGATCCGGTGCATTATTGCTGGTATGATCGCACCCGTTAATGTATGCGCAGTCAATTCATATAAGCCTCACTCGCCGTTCGCTGGTTCTAGTAGCCCAACTAATTAAAATACCGACCATTCCCGAATCAGCCGGTCGGAACCGAAGAAAGACGCCGCAATACGCAAAAAATACCGAGAGGAAGAGGAAACGAACAAAAAGGGGTGCAACACGAGGACTTCCCAGGAGGTCACCCATCCTAGTACTACTCTCGCCCAAGCAAGCTTAACTTCGGAGTTCTGATGGGATCCGGTGCATTATTGCTGGTATGATCGCACCCGTTAGTGTATGCGCGGTCAATTCATATAAGCCTCTCTCGTCGTTCGCTGGTTCTAGTAGCCCAACTAATTAAAATACCGACCATTCCCGAATCAGCCGGTCGGAACCGAAGAAAGACGCCGCAATACGCAAAAAATACCGAGAGGAAGAGGAAACGAACAAAAAGGGGTGCAACACGAGGACTTCCCAGGAGGTCACCCATCCTAGTACTACTCTCGCCCAAGCAAGCTTAACTTCGGAGTTCTGATGGGATCCGGTGCATTATTGCTGGTATGATCGCACCCGTTAGTGTATGCGCGGTCAATTCATATAAGCCTCTCTCGCCGTTCGCTGGTTCTAGTAGCCCAACTAATTAAAATACCGACCATTCCCGAATCAGCCGGTCGGAACCGAAGAAAGACGCCGCAATACGCAAAAAATACCGAGAGGAAGAGGAAACGAACAAAAAGGGGTGCAACACGAGGACTTCCCAGGAGGTCACCCATCCTAGTACTACTCTCGCCCAATCAAGCTTAACTTCGGAGTTCTGATGGAATCCGGTGCATTATTGCTGGTATGATCGCACCCGTTAGTGTATGCGCAGTCAATTCATATAAGCCTCTCTCGTCGTTCGCTGGTTCTAGTACCCCAACTAATTAAAATACCGACCATTCCCGAATCAGCCGGTCGGAACCGAAGAAAGACGCCGCAATACGCAAAAAATACCGAGAGGAAGAGGAAACGAACAAAAAGGGGTGCAACACGAGGACTTCCCAGGAGGTCACCCATCCTAGTACTACTCTCGCCCAATCAAGCTTAACTTCGGAGTTCTGATGGGATCCGGTGCATTATTGCTGCTATGATCGCACCCGTTAGTGTATGCGCGGTCAATTCATATAAGCCTCTCTCGTCGTTCGCTGGTTCTAGTAGCCCAACTAATTAAAATACCGACCATTCCCGAATCAGCCGGTCGGAACCGAAGAAAGACGCCGCAATACGCAAAAAATACCGAGAGGAAGAGGAAACGAACAAAAAGGGGTGCAACACGAGGACTTCCCAGGAGGTCACCCATCCCAGTACTACTCTCGCCCAAGCAAGCTTAACTTCGGAGTTCTGATGGGATCCGGTGCATTATTGCTGGTATGATCGCACCCGTTAGTGTATGCGCAGTCAATTCATATAAGCCTCTCTCGCCGTTCGCTGGTTCTAGTAGCCCAACTAATTAAAATACCGACCATTCCCGAATCAGCCGGTCGGAACCGAAGAAAGACGCCGCAATACGCAAAAAATACCGAGAGGAAGAGGAAACGAACAAAAAGGGGTGCAACACGAGGACTTCCCTGGAGGTCACCCATCCTAGTACTACTCTCGCCCAAGCAAGCTTAACTTCGGAGTTCTGATGGGATCCGGTGCATTATTGCTGGTATGATCGCACCCGTTAGTGTATGCGCAGTCAATTCATATAAGCCTCTCTCGCCGTTCGCTGGTTCTAGTAGCCCAACTAATTAAAATACCGACCATTCCCGAATCAGCCGGTCGGAACCGAAGAAAGACGCCGCAATACGCAAAAAATACCGAGAGGAAGAGGAAACGAACAAAAAGGGATGCAACACGAGGACTTCCCAGAAGGTCACCCATCCTAGTACTACTCTCGCCCAAGCAAGCTTAACTTCGGAGTTCTGATGGGATCCGGTGCATTATTGCTGGTATGATCGCACCCGTTAGTGTATGCGCGGTCAATTCATATAAGCCTCTCTCGTCGTTCGCTGGTTCTAGTAGCCCAACTAATTAAAATACCGACCATTCCCGAATCAGCCGGTCGGAACCGAAGAAAGACGCCGCAATACGCAAAAAATACCGAGAGGAAGAGGAAACGAACAAAAAGGGATGCAACACGAGGACTTCCCAGGAGGTCACCCATCCCAGTACTACTCTCGCCCAAGCAAGCTTAACTTCGGAGTTCTGATGGGATCCGGTGCATTATTGCTGGTATGATCGCACCCGTTAGTGTATGCGCAGTCAATTCATATAAGCCTCTCTCGTCGTTCGCTGGTTCTAGTACCCCAACTAATTAAAATACCGACCATTCCCGAATCAGCCGGTCGGAACCGAAGAAAGACGCCGCAATACGCAAAAAATACCGAGAGGAAGAGGAGACGAACAAAAAGGGGTGCAACACGAGGACTTCCCAGGAGGTCACCCATCTCAGTACTACTCTCGCCCAAGCAAGCTTAACTTCGGAGTTCTGATGGGATCCGGTGCATTATTGCAGGTATGATCGCACCCGTTAGTGTATGCGCAGTCAATTCATATAAGCCTCTCTCGTCGTTCGCTGGTTCTAGTACCCCAACTAATTAAAATACCGACCATTCCCGAATCAGCCGGTCGGAACCGAAGAAAGACGCCGCAATACGCAAAAAATACCGAGAGGAAGAGGAGACGAACAAAAAGGGGTGCAACACGAGGACTTCCCAGGAGGTCACCCATCCTAGTACTACTCTCGCCCAAGCAAGCTTAACTTCGGAGTTCTGATGGGATCCGGTGCATTATTGCTGGTATGATCGCACCCGTTAGTGTATGCGCAGTCAATTCATATAAGCCTCTCTCGTCGTTCGCTGGTTCTAGTAGCCCAACTAATTAAAATACCGACCATTCCCGAATCAGCCGGTCGGAACCGAAGAAAGACGCCGCAATACGCAAAAAATACCGAGAGGAAGAGGAAACGAACAAAAAGGGGTGCAACACGAGGACTTCCCAGGAGGTCACCCATCCTAGTACTACTCTCGCCCAAGCAAGCTTAACTTCGGAGTTCTGATGGGATCCGGTGCATTATTGCTGGTATGATCGCACCCGTTAGTGTATGCGCAGTCAATTCATATAAGCCTCTCTCGTCGTTCGCTGGTTCTAGTAGCCCAACTAATTAAAATACCGACCATTCCCGAATCAGCCGGTCGGAACCGAAGAAAGACGCCGCAATACGCAAAAAATACCGAGAGGAAGAGGAAACGAACAAAAAGGGGTGCAACACGAGGACTTCCCAGGAGGTCACCCATCCTAGTACTACTCTCGCCCAAGCAAGCTTAACTTCGGAGTTCTGATGGGATCCGGTGCATTATTGCTGGTATGATCGCACCCGTTAGTGTATGCGCAGTCAATTCATATAAGCCTCTCTCGTCGTTCGCTGGTTCTAGTAGCCCAACTAATTAAAATACCGACCATTCCCGAATCAGCCGGTCGGAACCGAAGAAAGACGCCGCAATACGCAAAAAATACCGAGAGGAAGAGGAAACGAACAAAAAGGGGTGCAACACGCGGACTTCCCAGGAGGTCACCCATCCTAGTACTACTCTCGCCCAAGCAAGCTTAACTTCGGAGTTCTGATGGGATCCGGTGCATTATTGCTGGTATGATCGCACCCGTTAGTGTATGCGCAGTCAATTCATATAAGCCTCTCTCGTCGTTCGCTGGTTCTAGTAGCCCAACTAATTAAAATACCGACCATTCCCGAATCAGCCGGTCGGAACCGAAGAAAGACGCCGCAATACGCAAAAAATACCGAGAGGAAGAGGAAACGAACAAAAAGGGGTGCAACACGAGGACTTCCCAGGAGGTCACCCATCCTAGTACTACTCTCGCCCAAGCAAGCTTAACTTCGGAGTTCTGATGGGATCCGGTGCATTATTGCTGGTATGATCGCACCCGTTAGTGTATGCGCAGTCAATTCATATAAGCCTCTCTCGTCGTTCGCTGGTTCTAGTAGCCCAACTAATTAAAATACCGACCATTCCCGAATCAGCCGGTCGGAACCGAAGAAAGACGCCGCAATACGCAAAAAATACCGAGAGGAAGAGGAAACGAACAAAAAGGGGTGCAACACGAGGACTTCCCAGGAGGTCACCCATCCTAGTACTACTCTCGCCCAAGCAAGCTTAACTTCGGAGTTCTGATGGGATCCAGTGCATTATTGCTGGTATGATCGCACCCGTTAGTGTATGCGCGGTCAATTCATATAAGCCTCTCTCGCCGTTCGCTGGTTCTAGTAGCCCAACTAATTAAAATACCGACCATTCCCGAATCAGCCGGTCGGAACCGAAGAAAGACGCCGCAATACGCAAAAAATACCGAGAGGAAGAGGAAACGAACAAAAAGGGGTGCAACACGAGGACTTCCCAGGAGGTCACCCATCCTAGTACTACTCTCGCCCAAGCAAACTTAACTTCGGAGTTCTGATGGGATCCGGTGCATTATTGCTGGTATGATCGCACCCGTTAGTGTATGCGCGGTCAATTCATATAAGCCTCTCTCGTCGTTCGCTGGTTCTAGTACCCCAACTAATTAAAATACCGACCATTCCCGAATCAGCCGGTCGGAACCGAAGAAAGACGCCGCAATACGCAAAAAATACCGAGAGGAAGAGGAAACGAACAAAAAGGGGTGCAACACGAGGACTTCCCAGGAGGTCACCCATCCTAGTACTACTCTCGCCCACTCAAGCTTAACTTCGGAGTTCTGATGGGATCCGGTGCATTATTGCTGGTATGATCGCACCCGTTAGTGTATGCGCGGTCAATTCATATAAGCCTCTCTCGTCGTTCGCTGGTTCTAGTAGCCCAACTAATTAAAATACCGACCATTCCCGAATCAGCCGGTCGGAACCGAAGAAAGACGCCGCAATACGCAAAAAATACCGAGAGGAAGAGGAAACGAACAAAAAGGGGTGCAACACGAGGACTTCCCAGGAGGTCACCCATCCCAGTACTACTCTCGCCCAAGCAAGCTTAACTTCGGAGTTCTGATGGGATCCGGTGCATTATTGCTGGTATGATCGCACCCGTTAGTGTATGCGCAGTCAATTCATATAAGCCTCTCTCGCCGTTCGCTGGTTCTAGTAGCCCAACTAATTAAAATACCGACCATTCCCGAATCAGCCGGTCGGAACCGAAGAAAGACGCCGCAATACGCAAAAAATACCGAGAGGAAGAGGAAACGAACAAAAAGGGGTGCAACACGAGGACTTCCCAGGAGGTCACCCATCCTAGTACTACTCTCGCCCAAGCAAGCTTAACTTCGGAGTTCTGATGGGATCCGGTGCATTATTGCTGGTATGATCGCACCCGTTAATGTATGCGCAGTCAATTCATATAAGCCTCTCTCGTCGTTCGCTGGTTCTAGTAGCCCAACTAATTAAAATACCGACCATTCCCGAATCAGCCGGTCGGAACCGAAGAAAGACGCCGCAATACGTAAAAAATACCGAGAGGAAGAGGAAACGAACAAAAAGGGGTGCAACACGAGGACTTCCCAGGAGGTCACCCATCCTAGTACTACTCTCGCCCAAGCAAGCTTAACTTCGGAGTTCTGATGGGATCCGGTGCATTATTGCTGGTATGATCGCACCCGTTAGTGTATGCGCAGTCAATTCATATAAGCCTCTCTCGTCGTTCGCTGGTTCTAGTAGCCCAACTAATTAAAATACCGACCATTCCCGAATCAGCCGGTCGGAACCGAAGAAAGACGCCGCAATACGCAAAAAATACCGAGAGGAAGAGGAAACGAACAAAAAGGGATGCAACACGAGGACTTCCCAGGAGGTCACCCATCCTAGTACTACTCTCGCCCAAGCAAGCTTAACTTCGGAGTTCTGATGGGATCCGGTGCATTATTGCTGGTATGATCGCACCCGTTAGTGTATGCGCGGTCAATTCATATAAGCCTCTCTCGTCGTTCGCTGGTTCTAGTAGCCCAACTAATTAAAATACCGACCATTCCCGAATCAGCCGGTCGGAACCGAAGAAAGACGCCGCAATACGCAAAAAATACCGAGAGGAAGAGGAAACGAACAAAAAGGGATGCAACACGAGGACTTCCCAGGAGGTCACCCATCCCAGTACTACTCTCGCCCAAGCAAGCTTAACTTCGGAGTTCTGATGGGATCCGGTGCATTATTGCTGGTATGATCGCACCCGTTAGTGTATGCGCAGTCAATTCATATAAGCCTCTCTCGTCGTTCGCTGGTTCTAGTACCCCAACTAATTAAAATACCGACCATTCCCGAATCAGCCGGTCGGAACCGAAGAAAGACGCCGCAATACGCAAAAAATACCGAGAGGAAGTGGAAACGAACAAAAAGGGGTGCAACACGAGGACTTCCCAGGAGGTCACCCATCCTAGTACTACTCTCGCCCAAGCAAACTTAACTTCGGAGTTCTGATGGGATCCGGTGCATTATTGCTGGTATGATCGCACCCGTTAGTGTATGCGCAGTCAATTCATATAAGCCTCTCTCGTCGTTCGCTGGTTCTAGTACCCCAACTAATTAAAATACCGACCATTCCCGAATCAGCCGGTCGGAACCGAAGAAAGACGCCGCAATACGCAAAAAATACCGAGAGGAAGAGGAAACGAACAAAAAGGGGTGCAACACGAGGACTTCCCAGGAGGTCACCCATCCTAGTACTACTCTCGCCCAAGCAAGCTTAACTTCGGAGTTCTGATGGGATCCGGTGCATTATTGCTGGTATGATCGCACCCGTTAGTGTATGCGCAGTCAATTCATATAAGCCTCTCTCGTCGTTCGCTGTTTCTAGTAGCCCAACTAATTAAAATACCGACCATTCCCGAATCAGCCGGTCGGAACCGAAGAAAGACGCCGCAATACGCAAAAAATACCGAGAGGAAGAGGAAACGAACAAAAAGGGGTGCAACACGAGGACTTCCCAGGAGGTCACCCATCCTAGTACTACTCTCGCCCAAGCAAGCTTAACTTCGGAGTTCTGATGGGATCCGGTGCATTATTGCTGGTATGATCGCACCCGTTAGTGTATGCGCGGTCAATTCATATAAGCCTCTCTCGTCGTTCGCTGGTTCTAGTAGCCCAACTAATTAAAATACCGACCATTCCCGAATCAGCCGGTCGGAACCGAAGAAAGACGCCGCAATACGCAAAAAATACCGAGAGGAAGAGGAAACGAACAAAAAGGGGTGCAACACGAGGACTTCCCAGGAGGTCACCCATCCTAGTACTACTCTCGCCCAAGCAAGCTTAACTTCGGAGTTCTGATGGGATCCGGTGCATTATTGCTGGTATGATCGCACCCGTTAGTGTATGCGCGGTCAATTCATATAAGCCTCTCTCGTCGTTCGCTGGTTCTAGTAGCCCAACTAATTAAAATACCGACCATTCCCGAATCAGCCGGTCGGAACCGAAGAAAGACGCCGCAATACGCAAAAAATACCGAGAGGAAGAGGAAACGAACAAAAAGGGGTGCAACACGAGGACTTCCCAGGAGGTCACCCATCCTAGTACTACTCTCGCCCAAGCAAGCTTAACTTCGGAGTTCTGATGGGATCCGGTGCATTATTGCTGGTATGATCGCACCCGTTAGTGTATGCGCGGTCAATTCATATAAGCCTCTCTCGTCGTTCGCTGGTTCTAGTAGCCCAACTAATTAAAATACCGACCATTCCCGAATCAGCCGGTCGGAACCGAAGAAAGACGCCGCAATACGCAAAAAATACCGAGAGGAAGAGGAGACGAACAAAAAGGGGTGCAACACGAGGACTTCCCAGGAGGTCACCCATCCTAGTACTACTCTCTCCCAAGCAAGCTTAACTTCGGAGTTCTGATGGGATCTGGTGCATTATTGCTGGTATGATCGCACCCGTTAGTGTATGCGCGGTCAATTCATATAAGCCTCTCTCGTCGTTCGCTGGTTCTAGTAGCCCAACTAATTAAAATACCGACCATTCCCGAATCAGCCGGTCGGAACCGAAGAAAGACGCCGCAATACGCAAAAAATACCGAGAGGAAGAGGAAACGAACAAAAAGGGGTGCAACACGAGGACTTCCCAGGAGGTCACCCATCCTAGTACTACTCTCGCCCAAGCAAGCTTAACTTCGGAGTTCTGATGGGATCCGGTGCATTATTGCTGGTATGATCGCACCCGTTAGTGTATGCGCAGTCAATTCATATAAGCCTCTCTCGTCGTTCGCTGGTTCTAGTAGCCCAACTAATTAAAATACCGACCATTCCCGAATCAGCCGGTCGGAACCGAAGAAAGACGCCGCAATACGCAAAAAATACCGAGAGGAAGAGGAAACGAACAAAAAGGGGTGCAACACGAGGACTTCCCAGGAGGTCACCCATCCCAGTACTACTCTCGCCCAAGCAAGCTTAACTTCGGAGTTCTGATGGGATCCGGTGCATTATTGCTGGTATGATCGCACCCGTTAGTGTATGCGCAGTCAATTCATATAAGCCTCTCTCGACGTTCGCTGGTTCTAGTAGCCCAACTAATTAAAATACCGACCATTCCCGAATCAGCCGGTCGGAACCGAAGAAAGACGCCGCAATACGCAAAAAATACCGAGAGGAAGAGGAAACGAACAAAAAGGGGTGCAACACGAGGACTTCCCAGGAGGTCACCCATCCTAGTACTACTCTCGCCCAAGCAAGCTTAACTTCGGAGTTCTGATGGGATCCGGTGCATTATTGCTGGTATGATCGCACCCGTTAGTGTATGCGCGGTTAATTCATATAAGCCTCTCTCGTCGTTCGCTGGTTCTAGTAGCCCAACTAATTAAAATACCGACCATTCCCGAATCAGCCGGTCGGAACCGAAGAAAGACGCCGCAAGACGCAAAAAATACCGAGAGGAAGAGGAAACGAACAAAAAGGGGTGCAACACGAGGACTTCCCAGGAGGTCACCCATCCTAGTACTACTCTCGCCCAAGCAAGCTTAACTTCGGAGTTCTGATGGGATCCGGTGCATTATTGCTGGTATGATCGCACCCGTTAGTGTATGCGCGGTCAATTCATATAAGCCTCTCTCGTCGTTCGCTGGTTCTAGTAGCCCAACTAATTAAAATACCGACCATTCCCGAATCAGCCGGTCGGAACCGAAGAAAGACGCCGCAATACGCAAAAAATACCGAGAGGAAGAGGAAACGAACAAAAAGGGGTGCAACACGAGGACTTCCCAGGAGGTCACCCATCCTAGTACTACTCTCGCCCAAGCAAGCTTAACTTCGGAGTTCTGATGGGATCCGGTGCATTATTGCTGGTATGATCGCACCCGTTAGTGTATGCGCGGTCAATTCATATAAGCCTCTCTCGTCGTTCGCTGGTTCTAGTAGCCCAACTAATTAAAATACCGACCATTCCCGAATCAGCCGGTCGGAACCGAAGAAAGACGCCGCAATACGCAAAAAATACCGAGAGGAAGAGGAGACGAACAAAAAGGGGTGCAACACGAGGACTTCCCAGGAGGTCACCCATCCTAGTACTACTCTCGCCCAAGCAAGCTTAACTTCGGAGTTCTGATGGGATCCGGTGCATTATTGCTGGTATGATCGCACCCGTTAGTGTATGCGCGGTCAATTCATATAAGCCTCTCTCGTCGTTCGCTGGTTCTAGTAGCCCAACTAATTAAAATACCGACCATTCCCGAATCAGCCGGTCGGAACCGAAGAAAGACGCCGCAATACGCAAAAAATACCGAGAGGAAGAGGAAACGAACAAAAAGGGGTGCAACACGAGGACTTCCCAGGAGGTCACCCATCCTAGTACTACTCTCGCCCAAGCAAGCTTAACTTCGGAGTTCTGATGGGATCCGGTGCATTATTGCTGGTATGATCGCACCCGTTAGTGTATGCGCAGTCAATTCATATAAGCCTCTCTCGTCGTTCGCTGGTTCTAGTAGCCCAACTAATTAAAATACCGACCATTCCCGAATCAGCCGGTCGGAACCGAAGAAAGACGCCGCAATACGCAAAAAATACCGAGAGGAAGAGGAGACGAACAAAAAGGGGTGCAACACGAGGACTTCCCAGGAGGTCACCCATCCTAGTACTACTCTCGCCCAAGCAAGCTTAACTTCGGAGTTCTGATGGGATCCGGTGCATTATTGCTGGTATGATCGCACCCGTTAGTGTATGCGCGGTCAATTCATATAAGCCTCTCTCGTCGTTCGCTGGTTCTAGTAGCCCAACTAATTAAAATACCGACCATTCCCGAATCAGCCGGTCGGAACCGAAGAAAGACGCCGCAATACGCAAAAAATACCGAGAGGAAGAGGAAACGAACAAAAAGGGGTGCAACACGAGGACTTCCCAGGAGGTCACCCATCCTAGTACTACTCTCGCCCAAGCAAGCTTAACTTCGGAGTTCTGATGGGATCCGGTGCATTATTGCTGGTATGATCGCACCCGTTAGTGTATGCGCAGTCAATTCATATAAGCCTCTCTCGTCGTTCGCTGGTTCTAGTAGCCCAACTAATTAAAATACCGACCATTCCCGAATCAGCCGGTCGGAACCGAAGAAAGACGCCGCAATACGCAAAAAATACCGAGAGGAAGAGGAAACGAACAAAAAGGGGTGCAACACGAGGACTTCCCAGGAGGTCACCCATCCTAGTACTACTCTCGCCCAAGCAAGCTTAACTTCGGAGTTCTGATGGGATCCGGTGCATTATTGCTGGTATGATCGCACCCGTTAGTGTATGCGCAGTCAATTCATATAAGCCTCTCTCGTCGTTCGCTGGTTCTAGTAGCCCAACTAATTAAAATACCGACCATTCCCGAATCAGCCGGTCGGAACCGAAGAAAGACGCCGCAATACGCAAAAAATACCGAGAGGAAGAGGAAACGAACAAAAAGGGGTGCAACACGAGGACTTCCCAGGAGGTCACCCATCCTAGTACTACTCTCGCCCAAGCAAGCTTAACTTCGGAGTTCTGATGGGATCCGGTGCATTATTGCTGGTATGATCGCACCCGTTAGTGTATGCGCAGTCAATTCATATAAGCCTCTCTCGTCGTTCGCTGGTTCTAGTAGCCCAACTAATTAAAATACCGACTATTCCCGAATCAGCCGGTCGGAACCGAAGAAAGACGCCGCAATACGCAAAAAATACCGAGAGGAAGAGGAAACGAACAAAAAGGGGTGCAACACGAGGACTTCCCAGGAGGTCACCCATCCTAGTACTACTCTCGCCCAAGCAAGCTTAACTTCGGAGTTCTGATGGGATCCGGTGCATTATTGCTGGTATGATCGCACCCGTTAGTGTATGCGCGGTCAATTCATATAAGCCTCTCTCGCCGTTCGCTGGTTCTAGTAGCCCAACTAATTAAAATACCGACCATTCCCGAATCAGCCGGTCGGAACCGAAGAAAGACGCCGCAATACGCAAAAAATACCGAGAGGAAGAGGAAACGAACAAAAAGGGGTGCAACACGAGGACTTCCCAGGAGGTCACCCATCCTAGTACTACTCTCGCCCAAGCAAGCTTAACTTCGGAGTTCTGATGGGATCCGGTGCATTATTGCTGGTATGATCGCACCCGTTAGTGTATGCGCGGTCAATTCATATAAGCCTCTCTCGCCGTTCGCTGGTTCTAGTAGCCCAACTAATTAAAATACCGACCATTCCCGAATCAGCCGGTCGGAACCGAAGAAAGACGCCGCAATACGCAAAAAATACCGAGAGGAAGAGGAAACGAACAAAAAGGGGTGCAACACGAGGACTTCCCAGGAGGTCACCCATCCTAGTACTACTCTCGCCCAAGCAAGCTTAACTTCGGAGTTCTGATGGGATCCGGTGCATTATTGCTGGTATGATCGCACCCGTTAGTGTATGCGCAGTCAATTCATATAAGCCTCTCTCGTCGTTCGCTGGTTCTAGTAGCCCAACTAATTAAAATACCGACCATTCCCGAATCAGCCGGTCGGAACCGAAGAAAGACGCCGCAATACGCAAAAAATACCGAGAGGAAGAGGAAACGAACAAAAAGGGGTGCAACACGAGGACTTCCCAGGAGGTCACCCATCCTAGTACTACTCTCGCCCAAGCAAGCTTAACTTCGGAGTTCTGATGGGATCCGGTGCATTATTGCTGGTATGATCGCACCCGTTAGTGTATGCGCGGTCAATTCATATAAGCCTCTCTCGCCGTTCGCTGGTTCTAGTAGCCCAACTAATTAAAATACCGACCATTCCCGAATCAGCCGGTCGGAACCGAAGAAAGACGCCGCAATACGCAAAAAATACCGAGAGGAAGAGGAAACGAACAAAAAGGGGTGCAACACGAGGACTTCCCAGGAGGTCACCCATCCTAGTACTACTCTCGCCCAAGCAAGCTTAACTTCGGAGTTCTGATGGGATCCGGTGCATTATTGCTGGTATGATCGCACCCGTTAGTGTATGCGCAGTCAATTCATATAAGCCTCTCTCGTCGTTCTCTGGTTCTAGTAGCCCAACTAATTAAAATTCCGACCATTCCCGAATCAGCCGGTCGGAACCGAAGAAAGACGCCGCAATACGCAAAAAATACCGAGAGGAAGAGGATACGAACAAAAAGGGGTGCAACACGAGGACTTCCCAGGAGGTCACCCATCCTAGTACTACTCTCGCCCAAGCAAGCTTAACTTCGGAGTTCTGAAGGGATCCGGTGCATTATTGCTGGTATGATCGCACCCGTTAGTGTATGCGCGGTCAATTCATATAAGCCTCTCTCGTCGTTCGCTGGTTCTAGTAGCCCAACTAATTAAAATACCGACCATTCCCGAATCAGCCGGTCGGAACCGAAGAAAGACGCCGCAATACGCAAAAAATACCGAGAGGAAGAGGAAACGAACAAAAAGGGGTGCAACACGAGGACTTCCCAGGAGGTCACCCATCCCAGTACTACTCTCGCCCAAGCAAGCTTAACTTCGGAGTTCTGATGGGATCCGGTGCATTATTGCTGGTATGATCCCACCCGTTAGTGTATGCGCAGTCAATTCATATAAGCCTCTCTCGCCGTTCGCTGGTTCTAGTAGCCCAACTAATTAAAATACCGACCATTCCCGAATCAGCCGGTCGGAACCGAAGAAAGACGCCGCAATACGCAAAAAATACCGAGAGGAAGAGGAAACGAACAAAAAGGGGTGCAACACGAGGACTTCCCTGGAGGTCACCCATCCTAGTACTACTCTCGCCCAAGCAAGCTTAACTTCGGAGTTCTGATGGGATCCGGTGCATTATTGCTGGTATGATCGCACCCGTTAATGTATGCGCAGTCAATTCATATAAGCCTCTCTCGCCGTTCGCTGGTTCTAGTAGCCCAACTAATTAAAATACCGACCATTCCCGAATCAGCCGGTCGGAACCGAAGAAAGACGCCGCAATACGCAAAAAATACCGAGAGGAAGAGGAAACGAACAAAAAGGGGTGCAACACGAGGACTTCCCAGGAGGTCACCCATCCTAGTACTACTCTCGCCCAAGCAAGCTTAACTTCGGAGTTCTGATGGGATCCGGTGCATTATTGCTGGTATGATCGCACCCGTTAGTGTATGCGCGGTCAATTCATATAAGCCTCTCTCGTCGTTCGCTGGTTCTAGTAGCCCAACTAATTAAAATACCGACCATTCCCGAATCAGCCGGTCGGAACCGAAGAAAGACGCCGCAATACGCAAAAAATACCGAGAGGAAGAGGAGACGAACAAAAAGGGGTGCAACACGAGGACTTCCCAGGAGGTCACCCATCCCAGTACTACTCTCGCCCAAGCAAGCTTAACTTCGGAGTTCTGATGGGATCCGGTGCATTATTGCTGGTATGATCGCACCCGTTAGTGTATGCGCAGTCAATTCATATAAGCCTCTCTCGTCGTTCGCTGGTTCTAGTAGCCCAACTAATTAAAATACCGACCATTCCCGAATCAGCCGGTCGGAACCGAAGAAAGACGCCGCAATACGCAAAAAATACCGAGAGGAAGAGGAAACGAACAAAAAGGGGTGCAACACGAGGACTTCCCAGGAGGTCACCCATCCTAGTACTACTCTCGCCCAAGCAAGCTTAACTTCGGAGTTCTGATGGGATCCGGTGCATTATTGCTGGTATGATCGCACCCGTTAGTGTATGCGCAGTCAATTCATATAAGCCTCTCTCGTCGTTCGCTGGTTCTAGTAGCCCAACTAATTAAAATACCGACCATTCCCGAATCAGCCGGTCGGAACCGAAGAAAGACGCCGCAATACGCAAAAAATACCGAGAGGAAGAGGAAACGAACAAAAAGGGGTGCAACACGAGGACTTCCCAGGAGGTCACCCATCCTAGTACTACTCTCGCCCAAGCAAGCTTAACTTCGGAGTTCTGATGGGATCCGGTGCATTATTGCTGGTATGATCGCACCCGTTAGTGTATGCGCGGTCAATTCATATAAGCCTCTCTCGTCGTTCGCTGGTTCTAGTAGCCCAACTAATTAAAATACCGACCATTCCCGAATCAGCCGGTCGGAACCGAAGAAAGACGCCGCAATACGCAAAAAATACCGAGAGGAAGAGGAAACGAACAAAAAGGGGTGCAACACGAGGACTTCCCAGGAGGTCACCCATCCTAGTACTACTCTCGCCCAAGCAAGCTTAACTTCGGAGTTCTGATGGGATCCGGTGCATTATTGCTGGTATGATCGCACCCGTTAGTGTATGCGCAGTCAATTCATATAAGCCTCTCTCGTCGTTCGCTGGTTCTAGTAGCCCAACTAATTAAAATACCGACCATTCCCGAATCAGCCGGTCGGAACCGAAGAAAGACGCCGCAATACGCAAAAAATACCGAGAGGAAGAGGAAACGAACAAAAAGGGGTGCAACACGAGGACTTCCCAGGAGGTCACCCATCCTAGTACTACTCTCGCCCAAGCAAGCTTAACTTCGGAGTTCTGATGGGATCCGGTGCATTATTGCTGGTATGATCGCACCCGTTAGTGTATGCGCAGTCAATTCATATAAGCCTCTCTCGTCGTTCGCTGGTTCTAGTAGCCCAACTAATTAAAATACCGACCATTCCCGAATCAGCCGGTCGGAACCGAAGAAAGACGCCGCAATACGCAAAAAATACCGAGAGGAAGAGGAAACGAACAAAAAGGGGTGCAACACGAGGACTTCCCAGGAGGTCACCCATCCTAGTACTACTCTCGCCCAAGCAAGCTTAACTTCGGAGTTCTGATGGGATCCGGTGCATTATTGCTGGTATGATCGCACCCGTTAGTGTATGCGCGGTCAATTCATATAAGCCTCTCTCGTCGTTCGCTGGTTCTAGTAGCCCAACTAATTAAAATACCGACCATTCCCGAATCAGCCGGTCGGAACCGAAGAAAGACGCCGCAATACGCAAAAAATACCGAGAGGAAGAGGAAACGAACAAAAAGGGGTGCAACACGAGGACTTCCCAGGAGGTCACCCATCCTAGTACTACTCTCGCCCAAGCAAGCTTAACTTCGGAGTTCTGATGGGATCCGGTGCATTATTGCTGGTATGATCTCACCCGTTAGTGTATGCGCGGTCAATTCATATAAGCCTCTCTCGTCGTTCGCTGGTTCTAGTAGCCCAACTAATTAAAATACCGACCATTCCCGAATCAGCCGGTCGGAACCGAAGAAAGACGCCGCAATACGCAAAAAATACCGAGAGGAAGAGGAAACGAACAAAAAGGGGTGCAACACGAGGACTTCCCAGGAGGTCACCCATCCTAGTACTACTCTCGCCCAAGCAAGCTTAACTTCGGAGTTCTGATGGGATCCGGTGCATTATTGCTGGTATGATCGCACCCGTTAGTGTATGCGCGGTCAATTCATATAAGCCTCTCTCGTCGTTCGCTGGTTCTAGTAGCCCAACTAATTAAAATACCGACCATTCCCGAATCAGCCGGTCGGAACCGAAGAAAGACGCCGCAATACGCAAAAAATACCGAGAGGAAGAGGAAACGAACAAAAAGGGGTGCAACACGAGGACTTCCCAGGAGGTCACCTATCCTAGTACTACTCTCGCCCAAGCAAGCTTAACTTCGGAGTTCTGATGGGATCCGGTGCATTATTGCTGGTATGATCGCACCCGTTAGTGTATGCGCGGTCAATTCATATAAGCCTCTCTCGTCGTTCGCTGGTTCTAGTAGCCCAACTAATTAAAATACCGACCATTCCCGAATCAGCCGGTCGGAACCGAAGAAAGACGCCGCAATACGCAAAAAATACCGAGAGGAAGAGGAGACGAACAAAAAGGGGTGCAACACGAGGACTTCCCAGGAGGTCACCCATCCTAGTACTACTCTCGCCCAAGCAAGCTTAACTTCGGAGTTCTGATGGGATCCGGTGCATTATTGCTGGTATGATCGCACCCGTTAGTGTATGCGCAGTCAATTCATATAAGCCTCTCTCGTCGTTCGCTGGTTCTAGTAGCCCAACTAATTAAAATACCGACCATTCCCGAATCAGCCGGTCGGAACCGAAGAAAGACGCCGCAATACGCAAAAAATACCGAGAGGAAGAGGAAACGAACAAAAAGGGGTGCAACACGAGGACTTCCCAGGAGGTCACCCATCCTAGTACTACTCTCGCCCAAGCAAGCTTAACTTCGGAGTTCTGATGGGATCCGGTGCATTATTGCTGGTATGATCGCACCCGTTAGTGTATGCGCAGTCAATTCATATAAGCCTCTCTCGTCGTTCGCTGGTTCTAGTAGCCCAACTAATTAAAATACCGACCATTCCCGAATCAGCCGGTCGGAACCGAAGAAAGACGCCGCAATACGCAAAAAATACCGAGAGGAAGAGGAAACGAACAAAAAGGGGTGCAACACGAGGACTTCCCAGGAGGTCACCCATCCTAGTACTACTCTCGCCCAAGCAAGCTTAACTTCGGAGTTCTGATGGGATCCGGTGCATTATTGCTGGTATGATCGCACCCGTTAGTGTATGCGCAGTCAATTCATATAAGCCTCTCTCGTCGTTCGCTGGTTCTAGTAGCCCAACTAATTAAAATACCGACCATTCCCGAATCAGCCGGTCGGAACCGAAGAAAGACGCCGCAATACGCAAAAAATACCGAGAGGAAGAGGAAACGAACAAAAAGGGGTGCAACACGAGGACTTCCCAGGAGGTCACCCATCCTAGTACTACTCTCGCCCAAGCAAGCTTAACTTCGGAGTTCTGATGGGATCCGGTGCATTATTGCTGGTATGATCTCACCCGTTAGTGTATGCGCGGTCAATTCATATAAGCCTCTCTCGTCGTTCGCTGGTTCTAGTAGCCCAACTATTAAAATACCGACCATTCCCGAATCAGCCGGTCGGAACCGAAGAAAGACGCCGCAATACGCAAAAAATACCGAGAGGAAGAGGAAACGAACAAAAAGGGGTGCAACACGAGGACTTCCCAGGAGGTCACCCATCCTAGTACTACTCTCGCCCAAGCAAGCTTAACTTCGGAGTTCTGATGGGATCCGGTGCATTATTGCTGGTATGATCGCACCCGTTAGTGTATGCGCGGTCAATTCATATAAGCCTCTCTCGTCGTTCGCTGGTTCTAGTAGCCCAACTAATTAAAATACCGACCATTCCCGAATCAGCCGGTCGGACCCGAAGAAAGACGCCGCAAGACGCAAAAAATACCGAGAGGAAGAGGAAACGAACAAAAAGGGGTGCAACACGAGGACTTCCCAGGAGGTCACCCATCCTAGTACTACTCTCGCCCAAGCAAGCTTAACTTCGGAGTTCTGATGGGATCCGGTGCATTATTGCTGGTATGATCTCACCCGTTAGTGTATGCGCGGTCAATTCATATAAGCCTCTCTCGTCGTTCGCTGGTTCTAGTAGCCCAACTAATTAAAATACCGACCATTCCCGAATCAGCCGGTCGGAACCGAAGAAAGACGCCGCAATACGCAAAAAATACCGAGAGGAAGAGGAAACGAACAAAAAGGGGTGCAACACGAGGACTTCCCAGGAGGTCACCCATCCCAGTACTACTCTCGCCCAAGCAAGCTTAACTTCGGAGTTCTGATGGGATCCGGTGCATTATTGCTGGTATGATCGCACCCGTTAGTGTATGCGCAGTCAATTCATATAAGCCTCTCTCGCCGTTCGCTGGTTCTAGTAGCCCAACTAATTAAAATACCGACCATTCCCGAATCAGCCGGTCGGAACCGAAGAAAGACGCCGCAATACGCAAAAAATACCGAGAGGAAGAGGAAACGAACAAAAAGGGGTGCAACACGAGGACTTCCCAGGAGGTCACCCATCCTAGTACTACTCTCGCCCAAGCAAGCTTAACTTCGGAGTTCTGATGGGATCCGGTGCATTATTGCTGGTTGCTGGTATGATCGCACCCGTTAATGTATGCGCAGTCAATTCATATAAGCCTCTCTCGCCGTTCGCTGGTTCTAGTAGCCCAACTAATTAAAATACCGACCATTCCCGAATCAGCCGGTCGGAACCGAAGAAAGACGCCGCAATACGCAAAAAATACCGAGAGGAAGAGGAAACGAACAAAAAGGGGTGCAACACGAGGACTTCCCAGGAGGTCACCCATCCTAGTACTACTCTCGCCCAAGCAAGCTTAACTTCGGAGTTCTGATGGGATCCGGTGCATTATTGCTGGTATGATCGCACCCGTTAGTGTATGCGCGGTCAATTCATATAAGCCTCTCTCGTCGTTCGCTGGTTCTAGTAGCCCAACTAATTAAAATACCGACCATTCCCGAATCAGCCGGTCGGAACCGAAGAAAGACGCCGCAATACGCAAAAAATACCGAGAGGAAGAGGAAACGAACAAAAAGGGGTGCAACACGAGGACTTCCCAGGAGGTCACCCATCCTAGTACTACTCTCGCCCAAGCAAGCTTAACTTCGGAGTTCTGATGGGATCCGGTGCATTATTGCTGGTATGATCGCACCCGTTAGTGTATGCGCGGTCAATTCATATAAGCCTCTCTCGCCGTTCGCTGGTTCTAGTAGCCCAACTAATTAAAATACCGACCATTCCCGAATCAGCCGGTCGGAACCGAAGAAAGACGCCGCAATACGCAAAAAATACCGAGAGGAAGAGGAAACGAACAAAAAGGGGTGCAACACGAGGACTTCCCAGGAGGTCACCCATCCTAGTACTACTCTCGCCCAAGCAAGCTTAACTTCGGAGTTCTGATGGGATCCGGTGCATTATTGCTGGTATGATCGCACCCGTTAGTGTATGCGCAGTCAATTCATATAAGCCTCTCTCGTCGTTCGCTGGTTCTAGTACCCCAACTAATTAAAATACCGACCATTCCCGAATCAGCCGGTCGGAACCGAAGAAAGACGCCGCAATACGCAAAAAATACCGAGAGGAAGAGGAAACGAACAAAAAGGGGTGCAACACGAGGACTTCCCAGGAGGTCACCCATCCTAGTACTACTCTCGCCCAAGCAAGCTTAACTTCGGAGTTCTGATGGGATCCGGTGCATTATTGCTGGTATGATCGCACCCGTTAGTGTATGCGCAGTCAATTCATATAAGCCTCTCTCGTCGTTCGCTGGTTCTAGTAGCCCAACTAATTAAAATACCGACCATTCCCGAATCAGCCGGTCGGAACCGAAGAAAGACGCCGCAATACGCAAAAAATACCGAGAGGAAGAGGAAACGAACAAAAAGGGGTGCAACACGAGGACTTCCCAGGAGGTCACCCATCCTAGTACTACTCTCGCCCAAGCAAGCTTAACTTCGGAGTTCTGATGGGATCCGGTGCATTATTGCTGGTATGATCGCACCCGTTAGTGTATGCGCAGTCAATTCATATAAGCCTCTCTCGTCGTTCGCTGGTTCTAGTAGCCCAACTAATTAAAATACCGACCATTCCCGAATCAGCCGGTCGGAACCGAAGAAAGACGCCGCAATACGCAAAAAATACCGAGAGGAAGAGGAAACGAACAAAAAGGGGTGCAACACGAGGACTTCCCAGGAGGTCACCCATCCTAGTACTACTCTCGCCCAAGCAAGCTTAACTTCGGAGTTCTGATGGGATCCGGTGCATTATTGCTGGTATGATCGCACCCGTTAGTGTATGCGCGGTCAATTCATATAAGCCTCTCTCGTCGTTCGCTGGTTCTAGTAGCCCAACTAATTAAAATACCGACCATTCCCGAATCAGCCGGTCGGAACCGAAGAAAGACGCCGCAATACGCAAAAAATACCGAGAGGAAGAGGAAACGAACAAAAAGGGGTGCAACACGAGGACTTCCCAGGAGGTCACCCATCCCAGTACTACTCTCGCCCAAGCAAGCTTAACTTCGGAGTTCTGATGGGATCCGGTGCATTATTGCTGGTATGATCGCACCCGTTAGTGTATGCGCAGTCAATTCATATAAGCCTCTCTCGCCGTTCGCTGGTTCTAGTAGCCCAACTAATTAAAATACCGACCATTCCCGAATCAGCCGGTCGGAACCGAAGAAAGACGCCGCAATACGCAAAAAATACCGAGAGGAAGAGGAAACGAACAAAAAGGGGTGCAACACGAGGACTTCCCAGGAGGTCACCCATCCTAGTACTACTCTCGCCCAAGCAAGCTTAACTTCGGAGTTCTGATGGGATCCGGTGCATTATTGCTGGTATGATCGCACCCGTTAATGTATGCGCAGTCAATTCATATAAGCCTCACTCGCCGTTCGCTGGTTCTAGTAGCCCAACTAATTAAAATACCGACCATTCCCGAATCAGCCGGTCGGAACCGAAGAAAGACGCCGCAATACGCAAAAAATACCGAGAGGAAGAGGAAACGAACAAAAAGGGGTGCAACACGAGGACATCCCAGGAGGTCACCCATCCTAGTACTACTCTCGCCCAAGCAAGCTTAACTTCGGAGTTCTGATGGGATCCGGTGCATTATTGCTGGTATGATCGCACCCGTTAGTGTATGCGCGGTCAATTCATATAAGCCTCTCTCGTCGTTCGCTGGTTCTAGTAGCCCAACTAATTAAAATACCGACCATTCCCGAATCAGCCGGTCGGAACCGAAGAAAGACGCCGCAATACGCAAAAAATACCGAGAGGAAGAGGAAACGAACAAAAAGGGGTGCAACACGAGGACTTCCCAGGAGGTCACCCATCCTAGTACTACTCTCGCCCAAGCAAGCTTAACTTCGGAGTTCTGATGGGATCCGGTGCATTATTGCTGGTATGATCGCACCCGTTAGTGTATGCGCGGTCAATTCATATAAGCCTCTCTCGCCGTTCGCTGGTTCTAGTAGCCCAACTAATTAAAATACCGACCATTCCCGAATCAGCCGGTCGGAACCGAAGAAAGACGCCGCAATACGCAAAAAATACCGAGAGGAAGAGGAAACGAACAAAAAGGGGTGCAACACGAGGACTTCCCAGGAGGTCACCCATCCTAGTACTACTCTCGCCCAAGCAAGCTTAACTTCGGAGTTCTGATGGAATCCGGTGCATTATTGCTGGTATGATCGCACCCGTTAGTGTATGCGCAGTCAATTCATATAAGCCTCTCTCGTCGTTCGCTGGTTCTAGTACCCCAACTAATTAAAATACCGACCATTCCCGAATCAGCCGGTCGGAACCGAAGAAAGACGCCGCAATACGCAAAAAATACCGAGAGGAAGAGGAAACGAACAAAAAGGGGTGCAACACGAGGACTTCCCAGGAGGTCACCCATCCTAGTACTACTCTCGCCCAATCAAGCTTAACTTCGGAGTTCTGATGGGATCCGGTGCATTATTGCTGCTATGATCGCACCCGTTAGTGTATGCGCGGTCAATTCATATAAGCCTCTCTCGTCGTTCGCTGGTTCTAGTAGCCCAACTAATTAAAATACCGACCATTCCCGAATCAGCCGGTCGGAACCGAAGAAAGACGCCGCAATACGCAAAAAATACCGAGAGGAAGAGGAAACGAACAAAAAGGGGTGCAACACGAGGACTTCCCAGGAGGTCACCCATCCCAGTACTACTCTCGCCCAAGCAAGCTTAACTTCGGAGTTCTGATGGGATCCGGTGCATTATTGCTGGTATGATCGCACCCGTTAGTGTATGCGCAGTCAATTCATATAAGCCTCTCTCGCCGTTCGCTGGTTCTAGTAGCCCAACTAATTAAAATACCGACCATTCCCGAATCAGCCGGTCGGAACCGAAGAAAGACGCCGCAATACGCAAAAAATACCGAGAGGAAGAGGAAACGAACAAAAAGGGGTGCAACACGAGGACTTCCCTGGAGGTCACCCATCCTAGTACTACTCTCGCCCAAGCAAGCTTAACTTCGGAGTTCTGATGGGATCCGGTGCATTATTGCTGGTATGATCGCACCCGTTAGTGTATGCGCAGTCAATTCATATAAGACTCTCTCGCCGTTCGCTGGTTCTAGTAGCCCAACTAATTAAAATACCGACCATTCCCGAATCAGCCGGTCGGAACCGAAGAAAGACGCCGCAATACGCAAAAAATACCGAGAGGAAGAGGAAACGAACAAAAAGGGATGCAACACGAGGACTTCCCAGGAGGTCACCCATCCTAGTACTACTCTCGCCCAAGCAAGCTTAACTTCGGAGTTCTGATGGGATCCGGTGCATTATTGCTGGTATGATCGCACCCGTTAGTGTATGCGCAGTCAATTCATATAAGCCTCTCTCGTCGTTCGCTGGTTCTAGTAGCCCAACTAATTAAAATACCGACCATTCCCGAATCAGCCGGTCGGAACCGAAGAAAGACGCCGCAATACGCAAAAAATACCGAGAGGAAGAGGAAACGAACAAAAAGGGATGCAACACGAGGACTTCCCAGGAGGTCACCCATCCCAGTACTACTCTCGCCCAAGCAAGCTTAACTTCGGAGTTCTGATGGGATCCGGTGCATTATTGCTGGTATGATCGCACCCGTTAGTGTATGCGCAGTCAATTCATATAAGCCTCTCTCGTCGTTCGCTGGTTCTAGTACCCCAACTAATTAAAATACCGACCATTCCCGAATCAGCCGGTCGGAACCGAAGAAAGACGCCGCAATACGCAAAAAATACCGAGAGGAAGAGGAGACGAACAAAAAGGGGTGCAACACGAGGACTTCCCAGGAGGTCACCCATCCCAGTACTACTCTCGCCCAAGCAAGCTTAACTTCGGAGTTCTGATGGGATCCGGTGCATTATTGCTGGTATGATCGCACCCGTTAGTGTATGCGCAGTCAATTCATATAAGCCTCTCTCGTCGTTCGCTGGTTCTAGTACCCCAACTAATTAAAATACCGACCATTCCCGAATCAGCCGGTCGGAACCGAAGAAAGACGCCGCAATACGCAAAAAATACCGAGAGGAAGAGGAAACGAACAAAAAGGGGTGCAACACGAGGACTTCCCAGGAGGTCACCCATCCTAGTACTACTCTCGCCCAAGCAAGCTTAACTTCGGAGTTCTGATGGAATCCGGTGCATTATTGCTGGTATGATCACACCCGTTAGTGTATGCGCAGTCAATTCATATAAGCCTCTCTCGTCGTTCGCTGGTTCTAGTACCCCAACTAATTAAAATACCGACCATTCCCGAATCAGCCGGTCGGAACCGAAGAAAGACGCCGCAATACGCAAAAAATACCGAGAGGAAGAGGAAACGAACAAAAAGGGGTGCAACACGAGGACTTCCCAGGAGGTCACCCATCCTAGTACTACTCTCGCCCAATCAAGCTTAACTTCGGAGTTCTGATGGGATCCGGTGCATTATTGCTGCTATGATCGCACCCGTTAGTGTATGCGCGGTCAATTCATATAAGCCTCTCTCGTCGTTCGCTGGTTCTAGTAGCCCAACTAATTAAAATACCGACCATTCCCGAATCAGCCGGTCGGAACCGAAGAAAGACGCCGCAATACGCAAAAAATACCGAGAGGAAGAGGAAACGAACAAAAAGGGGTGCAACACGAGGACTTCCCAGGAGGTCACCCATCCCAGTACTACTCTCGCCCAAGCAAGCTTAACTTCGGAGTTCTGATGGGATCCGGTGCATTATTGCTGGTATGATCGCACCCGTTAGTGTATGCGCAGTCAATTCATATAAGCCTCTCTCGCCGTTCGCTGGTTCTAGTAGCCCAACTAATTAAAATACCGACCATTCCCGAATCAGCCGGTCGGAACCGAAGAAAGACGCCGCAATACGCAAAAAATACCGAGAGGAAGAGGAAACGAACAAAAAGGGGTGCAACACGAGGACTTCCCAGGAGGTCACCCATCCCAGTACTACTCTCGCCCAAGCAAGCTTAACTTCGGAGTTCTGATGGGATCCGGTGCATTATTGCTGGTATGATCGCACCCGTTAGTGTATGCGCAGTCAATTCATATAAGCCTCTCTCGCCGTTCGCTGGTTCTAGTAGCCCAACTAATTAAAATACCGACCATTCCCGAATCAGCCGGTCGGAACCGAAGAAAGACGCCGCAATACGCAAAAAATACCGAGAGGAAGAGGAAACGAACAAAAAGGGGTGCAACACGAGGACTTCCCTGGAGGTCACCCATCCTAGTACTACTCTCGCCCAAGCAAGCTTAACTTCGGAGTTCTGATGGGATCCGGTGCATTATTGCTGGTATGATCGCACCCGTTAGTGTATGCGCAGTCAATTCATATAAGCCTCTCTCGCCGTTCGCTGGTTCTAGTAGCCCAACTAATTAAAATACCGACCATTCCCGAATCAGCCGGTCGGAACCGAAGAAAGACGCCGCAATACGCAAAAAATACCGAGAGGAAGAGGAAACGAACAAAAAGGGATGCAACACGAGGACTTCCCAGGAGGTCACCCATCCTAGTACTACTCTCGCCCAAGCAAGCTTAACTTCGGAGTTCTGATGGGATCCGGTGCATTATTGCTGGTATGATCGCACCCGTTAGTGTATGCGCGGTCAATTCATATAAGCCTCTCTCGTCGTTCGCTGGTTCTAGTAGCCCAACTAATTAAAATACCGACCATTCCCGAATCAGCCGGTCGGAACCGAAGAAAGACGCCGCAATACGCAAAAAATACCGAGAGGAAGAGGAAACGAACAAAAAGGGATGCAACACGAGGACTTCCCAGGAGGTCACCCATCCCAGTACTACTCTCGCCCAAGCAAGCTTAACTTCGGAGTTCTGATGGGATCCGGTGCATTATTGCTGGTATGATCGCACCCGTTAGTGTATGCGCAGTCAATTCATATAAGCCTCTCTCGTCGTTCGCTGGTTCTAGTACCCCAACTAATTAAAATACCGACCATTCCCGAATCAGCCGGTCGGAACCGAAGAAAGACGCCGCAATACGCAAAAAATACCGAGAGGAAGAGGAGACGAACAAAAAGGGGTGCAACACGAGGACTTCCCAGGAGGTCACCCATCCCAGTACTACTCTCGCCCAAGCAAGCTTAACTTCGGAGTTCTGATGGGATCCGGTGCATTATTGCTGGTATGATCGCACCCGTTAGTGTATGCGCAGTCAATTCATATAAGCCTCTCTCGTCGTTCGCTGGTTCTAGTACCCCAACTAATTAAAATACCGACCATTCCCGAATCAGCCGGTCGGAACCGAAGAAAGACGCCGCAATACGCAAAAAATACCGAGAGGAAGAGGAAACGAACAAAAAGGGGTGCAACACGAGGACTTCCCAGGAGGTCACCCATCCTAGTACTACTCTCGCCCAAGCAAGCTTAACTTCGGAGTTCTGATGGAATCCGGTGCATTATTGCTGGTATGATCGCACCCGTTAGTGTATGCGCAGTCAATTCATATAAGCCTCTCTCGTCGTTCGCTGGTTCTAGTACCCCAACTAATTAAAATACCGACCATTCCCGAATCAGCCGGTCGGAACCGAAGAAAGACGCCGCAATACGCAAAAAATACCGAGAGGAAGAGGAAACGAACAAAAAGGGGTGCAACACGAGGACTTCCCAGGAGGTCACCCATCCTAGTACTACTCTCGCCCAATCAAGCTTAACTTCGGAGTTCTGATGGGATCCGGTGCATTATTGCTGCTATGATCGCACCCGTTAGTGTATGCGCGGTCAATTCATATAAGCCTCTCTCGTCGTTCGCTGGTTCTAGTAGCCCAACTAATTAAAATACCGACCATTCCCGAATCAGCCGGTCGGAACCGAAGAAAGACGCCGCAATACGCAAAAAATACCGAGAGGAAGAGGAAACGAACAAAAAGGGGTGCAACACGAGGACTTCCCAGGAGGTCACCCATCCCAGTACTACTCTCGCCCAAGCAAGCTTAACTTCGGAGTTCTGATGGGATCCGGTGCATTATTGCTGGTATGATCGCACCCGTTAGTGTATGCGCAGTCAATTCATATAAGCCTCTCTCGCCGTTCGCTGGTTCTAGTAGCCCAACTAATTAAAATACCGACCATTCCCGAATCAGCCGGTCGGAACCGAAGAAAGACGCCGCAATACGCAAAAAATACCGAGAGGAAGAGGAAACGAACAAAAAGGGGTGCAACACGAGGACTTCCCTGTAGGTCACCCATCCTAGTACTACTCTCGCCCAAGCAAGCTTAACTTCGGAGTTCTGATGGGATCCGGTGCATTATTGCTGGTATGATCGCACCCGTTAGTGTATGCGCAGTCAATTCATATAAGCCTCTCTCGCCGTTCGCTGGTTCTAGTAGCCCAACTAATTAAAATACCGACCATTCCCGAATCAGCCGGTCGGAACCGAAGAAAGACGCCGCAATACGCAAAAAATACCGAGAGGAAGAGGAAACGAACAAAAAGGGATGCAACACGAGGACTTCCCAGGAGGTCACCCATCCTAGTACTACTCTCGCCCAAGCAAGCTTAACTTCGGAGTTCTGATGGGATCCGGTGCATTATTGCTGGTATGATCGCACCCGTTAGTGTATGCGCGGTCAATTCATATAAGCCTCTCTCGTCGTTCGCTGGTTCTAGTAGCCCAACTAATTAAAATACCGACCATTCCCGAATCAGCCGGTCGGAACCGAAGAAAGACGCCGCAATACGCAAAAAATACCGAGAGGAAGAGGAAACGAACAAAAAGGGATGCAACACGAGGACTTCCCAGGAGGTCACCCATCCCAGTACTACTCTCGCCCAAGCAAGCTTAACTTCGGAGTTCTGATGGGATCCGGTGCATTATTGCTGGTATGATCGCACCCGTTAGTGTATGCGCAGTCAATTCATATAAGCCTCTCTCGTCGTTCGCTGGTTCTAGTACCCCAACTAATTAAAATACCGACCATTCCCGAATCAGCCGGTCGGAACCGAAGAAAGACGCCGCAATACGCAAAAAATACCGAGAGGAAGAGGAGACGAACAAAAAGGGGTGCAACACGAGGACTTCCCAGGAGGTCACCCATCCCAGTACTACTCTCGCCCAAGCACGCTTAACTTCGGAGTTCTGATGGGATCCGGTGCATTATTGCTGGTATGATCGCACCCGTTAGTGTATGCGCAGTCAATTCATATAAGCCTCTCTCGTCGTTCGCTGGTTCTAGTACCCCAACTAATTAAAATACCGACCATTCCCGAATCAGCCGGTCGGAACCGAAGAAAGACGCCGCAATACGCAAAAAATACCGAGAGGAAGAGGAAACGAACAAAAAGGGGTGCAACACGAGGACTTCCCAGGAGGTCACCCATCCTAGTACTACTCTCGCCCAAGCAAGCTTAACTTCGGAGTTCTGATGGGATCCGGTGCATTATTGCTGGTATGATCGCACCCGTTAGTGTATGCGCAGTCAATTCATATAAGCCTCTCTCGTCGTTCGCTGGTTCTAGTAGCCCAACTAATTAAAATACCGACCATTCCCGAATCAGCCGGTCGGAACCGAAGAAAGACGCCGCAATACGCAAAAAATACCGAGAGGAAGAGGAAACGAACAAAAAGGGGTGCAACACGAGGACTTCCCAGGAGGTCACCCATCCTAGTACTACTCTCGCCCAAGCAAGCTTAACTTCGGAGTTCTGATGGGATCCGGTGCATTATTGCTGGTATGATCGCACCCGTTAGTGTATGCGCAGTCAATTCATATAAGCCTCTCTCGTCGTTCGCTGGTTCTAGTAGCCCAACTAATTAAAATACCGACCATTCCCGAATCAGCCGGTCGGAACCGAAGAAAGACGCCGCAATACGCAAAAAATACCGAGAGGAAGAGGAAACGAACAAAAAGGGGTGCAACACGAGGACTTCCCAGGAGGTCACCCATCCTAGTACTACTCTCGCCCAAGCAAGCTTAACTTCGGAGTTCTGATGGGATCCGGTGCATTATTGCTGGTATGATCGCACCCGTTAGTGTATGCGCAGTCAATTCATATAAGCCTCTCTCGCCGTTCGCTGGTTCTAGTAGCCCAACTAATTAAAATACCGACCATTCCCGAATCAGCCGGTCGGAACCGAAGAAAGACGCCGCAATACGCAAAAAATACCGAGAGGAAGAGGAAACGAACAAAAAGGGGTGCAACACGAGGACTTCCCTGGAGGTCACCCATCCTAGTACTACTCTCGCCCAAGCAAGCTTAACTTCGGAGTTCTGATGGGATCCGGTGCATTATTGCTGGTATGATCGCACCCGTTAGTGTATGCGCAGTCAATTCATATAAGCCTCTCTCGCCGTTCGCTGGTTCTAGTAGCCCAACTAATTAAAATACCGACCATTCCCGAATCAGCCGGTCGGAACCGAAGAAAGACGCCGCAATACGCAAAAAATACCGAGAGGAAGAGGAAACGAACAAAAAGGGATGCAACACGAGGACTTCCCAGGAGGTCACCCATCCTAGTACTACTCTCGCCCAAGCAAGCTTAACTTCGGAGTTCTGATGGGATCCGGTGCATTATTGCTGGTATGATCGCACCCGTTAGTGTATGCGCGGTCAATTCATATAAGCCTCTCTCGTCGTTCGCTGGTTCTAGTAGCCCAACTAATTAAAATACCGACCATTCCCGAATCAGCCGGTCGGAACCGAAGAAAGACGCCGCAATACGCAAAAAATACCGAGAGGAAGAGGAAACGAACAAAAAGGGATGCAACACGAGGACTTCCCAGGAGGTCACCCATCCCAGTACTACTCTCGCCCAAGCAAGCTTAACTTCGGAGTTCTGATGGGATCCGGTGCATTATTGCTGGTATGATCGCACCCGTTAGTGTATGCGCAGTCAATTCATATAAGCCTCTCTCGTCGTTCGCTGGTTCTAGTACCCCAACTAATTAAAATACCGACCATTCCCGAATCAGCCGGTCGGAACCGAAGAAAGACGCCGCAATACGCAAAAAATACCGAGAGGAAGAGGAGACGAACAAAAAGGGGTGCAACACGAGGACTTCCCAGGAGGTCACCCATCCCAGTACTACTCTCGCCCAAGCAAGCTTAACTTCGGAGTTCTGATGGGATCCGGTGCATTATTGCTGGTATGATCGCACCCGTTAGTGTATGCGCAGTCAATTCATATAAGCCTCTCTCGTCGTTCGCTGGTTCTAGTACCCCAACTAATTAAAATACCGACCATTCCCGAATCAGCCGGTCGGAACCGAAGAAAGACGCCGCAATACGCAAAAAATACCGAGAGGAAGAGGAAACGAACAAAAAGGGATGCAACACGAGGACTTCCCAGGAGGTCACCCATCCCAGTACTACTCTCGCCCAAGCAAGCTTAACTTCGGAGTTCTGATGGGATCCGGTGCATTATTGCTGGTATGATCGCACCCGTTAGTGTATGCGCAGTCAATTCATATAAGCCTCTCTCGTCGTTCGCTGGTTCTAGTACCCCAACTAATTAAAATACCGACCATTCCCGAATCAGCCGGTCGGAACCGAAGAAAGACGCCGCAATACGCAAAAAATACCGAGAGGAAGAGGAGACGAACAAAAAGGGGTGCAACACGAGGACTTCCCAGGAGGTCACCCATCCCAGTACTACTCTCGCCCAAGCAAGCTTAACTTCGGAGTTCTGATGGGATCCGGTGCATTATTGCTGGTATGATCGCACCCGTTAGTTTATGCGCAGTCAATTCATATAAGCCTCTCTCGTCGTTCGCTGGTTCTAGTACCCCAACTAATTAAAATACCGACCATTCCCGAATCAGCCGGTCGGAACCGAAGAAAGACGCCGCAATACGCAAAAAATACCGAGAGGAAGAGGAAACGAACAAAAAGGGGTGCAACACGAGGACTTCCCAGGAGGTCACCCATCCTAGTACTACTCTCGCCCAAGCAAGCTTAACTTCGGAGTTCTGATGGGATCCGGTGCATTATTGCTGGTATGATCGCACCCGTTAGTGTATGCGCAGTCAATTCATATAAGCCTCTCTCGTCGTTCGCTGGTTCTAGTAGCCCAACTAATTAAAATACCGACCATTCCCGAATCAGCCGGTCGGAACCGAAGAAAGACGCCGCAATACGCAAAAAATACCGAGAGGAAGAGGAAACGAACAAAAAGGGGTGCAACACGAGGACTTCCCAGGAGGTCACCCATCCTAGTACTACTCTCGCCCAAGCAAGCTTAACTTCGGAGTTCTGATGGGATCCGGTGCATTATTGCTGGTATGATCGCACCCGTTAGTGTATGCGCAGTCAATTCATATAAGCCTCTCTCGTCGTTCGCTGGTTCTAGTAGCCCAACTAATTAAAATACCGACCATTCCCGAATCAGCCGGTCGGAACCGAAGAAAGACGCCGCAATACGCAAAAAATACCGAGAGGAAGAGGAAACGAACAAAAAGGGGTGCAACACGAGGACTTCCCAGGAGGTCACCCATCCTAGTACTACTCTCGCCCAAGCAAGCTTAACTTCGGAGTTCTGATGGGATCCGGTGCATTATTGCTGGTATGATCGCACCCGTTAGTGTATGCGCAGTCAATTCATATAAGCCTCTCTCGTCGTTCGCTGGTTCTAGTAGCCCAACTAATTAAAATACCGACCATTCCCGAATCAGCCGGTCGGAACCGAAGAAAGACGCCGCAATACGCAAAAAATACCGAGAGGAAGAGGAAACGAACAAAAAGGGGTGCAACACGCGGACTTCCCAGGAGCTCACCCATCCTAGTACTACTCTCGCCCAAGCAAGCTTAACTTCGGAGTTCTGATGGGATCCGGTGCATTATTGCTGGTATGATCGCACCCGTTAGTGTATGCGCAGTCAATTCATATAAGCCTCTCTCGTCGTTCGCTGGTTCTAGTAGCCCAACTAATTAAAATACCGACCATTCCCGAATCAGCCGGTCGGAACCGAAGAAAGACGCCGCAATACGCAAAAAATACCGAGAGGAAGAGGAAACGAACAAAAAGGGGTGCAACACGAGGACTTCCCAGGAGGTCACCCATCCTAGTACTACTCTCGCCCAAGCAAGCTTAACTTCGGAGTTCTGATGGGATCCGGTGCATTATTGCTGGTATGATCGCACCCGTTAGTGTATGCGCAGTCAATTCATATAAGCCTCTCTCGTCGTTCGCTGGTTCTAGTAGCCCAACTAATTAAAATACCGACCATTCCCGAATCAGCCGGTCGGAACCGAAGAAAGACGCCGCAATACGCAAAAAATACCGAGAGGAAGAGGAAACGAACAAAAAGGGGTGCAACACGAGGACTTCCCAGGAGGTCACCCATCCTAGTACTACTCTCGCCCAAGCAAGCTTAACTTCGGAGTTCTGATGGGATCCGGTGCATTATTGCTGGTATGATCGCACCCGTTAGTGTATGCGCGGTCAATTCATATAAGCCTCTCTCGCCGTTCGCTGGTTCTAGTAGCCCAACTAATTAAAATACCGACCATTCCCGAATCAGCCGGTCGGAACCGAAGAAAGACGCCGCAATACGCAAAAAATACCGAGAGGAAGAGGAAACGAACAAAAAGGGGTGCAACACGAGGACTTCCCAGGAGGTCACCCATCCTAGTACTACTCTCGCCCAAGCAAGCTTAACTTCGGAGTTCTGATGGGATCCGGTGCATTATTGCTGGTATGATCGCACCCGTTAGTGTATGCGCGGTCAATTCATATAAGCCTCTCTCGTCGTTCGCTGGTTCTAGTACCCCAACTAATTAAAATACCGACCATTCCCGAATCAGCCGGTCGGAACCGAAGAAAGACGCCGCAATACGCAAAAAATACCGAGAGGAAGAGGAAACGAACAAAAAGGGGTGCAACACGAGGACTTCCCAGGAGGTCACCCATCCTAGTACTACTCTCGCCCAATCAAGCTTAACTTCGGAGTTCTGATGGGATCCGGTGCATTATTGCTGGTATGATCGCACCCGTTAGTGTATGCGCGGTCAATTCATATAAGCCTCTCTCGTCGTTCGCTGGTTCTAGTAGCCCAACTAATTAAAATACCGACCATTCCCGAATCAGCCGGTCGGAACCGAAGAAAGACGCCGCAATACGCAAAAAATACCGAGAGGAAGAGGAAACGAACAAAAAGGGGTGCAACACGAGGACTTCCCAGGAGGTCACCCATCCCAGTACTACTCTCGCCCAAGCAAGCTTAACTTCGGAGTTCTGATGGGATCCGGTGCATTATTGCTGGTATGATCGCACCCGTTAGTGTATGCGCAGTCAATTCATATAAGCCTCTCTCGCCGTTCGCTGGTTCTAGTAGCCCAACTAATTAAAATACCGACCATTCCCGAATCAGCCGGTCGGAACCGAAGAAAGACGCCGCAATACGCAAAAAATACCGAGAGGAAGAGGAAACGAACAAAAAGGGGTGCAACACGAGGACTTCCCAGGAGGTCACCCATCCTAGTACTACTCTCGCCCAAGCAAGCTTAACTTCGGAGTTCTGATGGGATCCGGTGCATTATTGCTGGTATGATCGCACCCGTTAATGTATGCGCAGTCAATTCATATAAGCCTCTCTCGCCGTTCGCTGGTTCTAGTAGCCCAACTAATTAAAATACCGACCATTCCCGAATCAGCCGGTCGGAACCGAAGAAAGACGCCGCAATACGCAAAAAATACCGAGAGGAAGAGGAAACGAACAAAAAGGGGTGCAACACGAGGACTTCCCAGGAGGTCACCCATCCTAGTACTACTCTCGCCCAAGCAAGCTTAACTTCGGAGTTCTGATGGGATCCGGTGCATTATTGCTGGTATGATCGCACCCGTTAATGTATGCGCAGTCAATTCATATAAGCCTCTCTCGCCGTTCGCTGGTTCTAGTAGCCCAACTAATTAAAATACCGACCATTCCCGAATCAGCCGGTCGGAACCGAAGAAAGACGCCGCAATACGCAAAAAATACCGAGAGGAAGAGGAAACGAACAAAAAGGGGTGCAACACGAGGACTTCCCAGGAGGTCACCCATCCTAGTACTACTCTCGCCCAAGCAAGCTTAACTTCGGAGTTCTGATGGGATCCGGTGCATTATTGCTGGTATGATCGCACCCGTTAGTGTATGCGCGGTCAATTCATATAAGCCTCTCTCGTCGTTCGCTGGTTCTAGTAGCCCAACTAATTAAAATACCGACCATTCCCGAATCAGCCGGTCGGAACCGAAGAAAGACGCCGCAATACGCAAAAAATACCGAGAGGAAGAGGAAACGAACAAAAAGGGGTGCAACACGAGGACTTCCCAGGAGGTCACCCATCCTAGTACTACTCTCGCCCAAGCAAGCTTAACTTCGGAGTTCTGATGGGATCCGGTGCATTATTGCTGGTATGATCGCACCCGTTAGTGTATGCGCGGTCAATTCATATAAGCCTCTCTCGCCGTTCGCTGGTTCTAGTAGCCCAACTAATTAAAATACCGACCATTCCCGAATCAGCCGGTCGGAACCGAAGAAAGACGCCGCAATACGCAAAAAATACCGAGAGGAAGAGGAAACGAACAAAAAGGGGTGCAACACGAGGACTTCCCAGGA
Source organism: Geum urbanum (assembly GCA_946800695.1). Lineage (NCBI taxonomy): Eukaryota > Viridiplantae > Streptophyta > Magnoliopsida > Rosales > Rosaceae > Geum > Geum urbanum. The sequence goes on from OX327012.1 coordinate 5,701,820, forward strand.
GGTCACCCATCCTAGTACTACTCTCGCCCAAGCAAGCTTAACTTCGGAGTTCTGATGGGATCCGGTGCATTATTGCTGGTATGATCGCACCCGTTAGTGTATGCGCAGTCAATTCATATAAGCCTCTCTCGTCGTTCGCTGGTTCTAGTACCCCAACTAATTAAAATACCGACCATTCCCGAATCAGCCGGTCGGAACCGAAGAAAGACGCCGCAATACGCAAAAAATACCGAGAGGAAGAGGAAACGAACAAAAAGGGGTGCAACACGAGGACTTCCCAGGAGGTCACCCATCCTAGTACTACTCTCGCCCAAGCAAGCTTAACTTCGGAGTTCTGATGGGATCCGGTGCATTATTGCTGGTATGATCGCACCCGTTAGTGTATGCGCAGTCAATTCATATAAGCCTCTCTCGTCGTTCGCTGGTTCTAGTAGCCCAACTAATTAAAATACCGACCATTCCCGAATCAGCCGGTCGGAACCGAAGAAAGACGCCGCAATACGCAAAAAATACCGAGAGGAAGAGGAAACGAACAAAAAGGGGTGCAACACGAGGACTTCCCAGGAGGTCACCCATCCTAGTACTACTCTCGCCCAAGCAAGCTTAACTTCGGAGTTCTGATGGGATCCGGTGCATTATTGCTGGTATGATCGCACCCGTTAGTGTATGCGCGGTCAATTCATATAAGCCTCTCTCGTCGTTCGCTGGTTCTAGTAGCCCAACTAATTAAAATACCGACCATTCCCGAATCAGCCGGTCGGAACCGAAGAAAGACGCCGCAATACGCAAAAAATACCGAGAGGAAGAGGAAACGAACAAAAAGGGGTGCAACACGAGGACTTCCCAGGAGGTCACCCATCCCAGTACTACTCTCGCCCAAGCAAGCTTAACTTCGGAGTTCTGATGGGATCCGGTGCATTATTGCTGGTATGATCGCACCCGTTAGTGTATGCGCAGTCAATTCATATAAGCCTCTCTCGCCGTTCGCTGGTTCTAGTAGCCCAACTAATTAAAATACCGACCATTCCCGAATCAGCCGGTCGGAACCGAAGAAAGACGCCGCAATACGCAAAAAATACCGAGAGGAAGAGGAAACGAACAAAAAGGGGTGCAACACGAGGACTTCCCAGGAGGTCACCCATCCTAGTACTACTCTCGCCCAAGCAAGCTTAACTTCGGAGTTCTGATGGGATCCGGTGCATTATTGCTGGTATGATCGCACCCGTTAATGTATGCGCAGTCAATTCATATAAGCCTCACTCGCCGTTCGCTGGTTCTAGTAGCCCAACTAATTAAAATACCGACCATTCCCGAATCAGCCGGTCGGAACCGAAGAAAGACGCCGCAATACGCAAAAAATACCGAGAGGAAGAGGAAACGAACAAAAAGGGGTGCAACACGAGGACTTCCCAGGAGGTCACCCATCCTAGTACTACTCTCGCCCAAGCAAGCTTAACTTCGGAGTTCTGATGGGATCCGGTGCATTATTGCTGGTATGATCGCACCCGTTAGTGTATGCGCGGTCAATTCATATAAGCCTCTCTCGTCGTTCGCTGGTTCTAGTAGCCCAACTAATTAAAATACCGACCATTCCCGAATCAGCCGGTCGGAACCGAAGAAAGACGCCGCAATACGCAAAAAATACCGAGAGGAAGAGGAAACGAACAAAAAGGGGTGCAACACGAGGACTTCCCAGGAGGTCACCCATCCTAGTACTACTCTCGCCCAAGCAAGCTTAACTTCGGAGTTCTGATGGGATCCGGTGCATTATTGCTGGTATGATCGCACCCGTTAGTGTATGCGCGGTCAATTCATATAAGCCTCTCTCGCCGTTCGCTGGTTCTAGTAGCCCAACTAATTAAAATACCGACCATTCCCGAATCAGCCGGTCGGAACCGAAGAAAGACGCCGCAATACGCAAAAAATACCGAGAGGAAGAGGAAACGAACAAAAAGGGGTGCAACACGAGGACTTCCCAGGAGGTCACCCATCCTAGTACTACTCTCGCCCAAGCAAGCTTAACTTCGGAGTTCTGATGGAATCCGGTGCATTATTGCTGGTATGATCGCACCCGTTAGTGTATGCGCAGTCAATTCATATAAGCCTCTCTCGTCGTTCGCTGGTTCTAGTACCCCAACTAATTAAAATACCGACCATTCCCGAATCAGCCGGTCGGAACCGAAGAAAGACGCCGCAATACGCAAAAAATACCGAGAGGAAGAGGAAACGAACAAAAAGGGGTGCAACACGAGGACTTCCCAGGAGGTCACCCATCCTAGTACTACTCTCGCCCAATCAAGCTTAACTTCGGAGTTCTGATGGGATCCGGTGCATTATTGCTGCTATGATCGCACCCGTTAGTGTATGCGCGGTCAATTCATATAAGCCTCTCTCGTCGTTCGCTGGTTCTAGTAGCCCAACTAATTAAAATACCGACCATTCCCGAATCAGCCGGTCGGAACCGAAGAAAGACGCCGCAATACGCAAAAAATACCGAGAGGAAGAGGAAACGAACAAAAAGGGGTGCAACACGAGGACTTCCCAGGAGGTCACCCATCCCAGTACTACTCTCGCCCAAGCAAGCTTAACTTCGGAGTTCTGATGGGATCCGGTGCATTATTGCTGGTATGATCGCACCCGTTAGTGTATGCGCAGTCAATTCATATAAGCCTCTCTCGCCGTTCGCTGGTTCTAGTAGCCCAACTAATTAAAATACCGACCATTCCCGAATCAGCCGGTCGGAACCGAAGAAAGACGCCGCAATACGCAAAAAATACCGAGAGGAAGAGGAAACGAACAAAAAGGGGTGCAACACGAGGACTTCCCTGGAGGTCACCCATCCTAGTACTACTCTCGCCCAAGCAAGCTTAACTTCGGAGTTCTGATGGGATCCGGTGCATTATTGCTGGTATGATCGCACCCGTTAGTGTATGCGCAGTCAATTCATATAAGCCTCTCTCGCCGTTCGCTGGTTCTAGTAGCCCAACTAATTAAAATACCGACCATTCCCGAATCAGCCGGTCGGAACCGAAGAAAGACGCCGCAATACGCAAAAAATACCGAGAGGAAGAGGAAACGAACAAAAAGGGATGCAACACGAGGACTTCCCAGGAGGTCACCCATCCTAGTACTACTCTCGCCCAAGCAAGCTTAACTTCGGAGTTCTGATGGGATCCGGTGCATTATTGCTGGTATGATCGCACCCGTTAGTGTATGCGCGGTCAATTCATATAAGCCTCTCTCGTCGTTCGCTGGTTCTAGTAGCCCAACTAATTAAAATACCGACCATTCCCGAATCAGCCGGTCGGAACCGAAGAAAGACGCCGCAATACGCAAAAAATACCGAGAGGAAGAGGAAACGAACAAAAAGGGATGCAACACGAGGACTTCCCAGGAGGTCACCCATCCCAGTACTACTCTCGCCCAAGCAAGCTTAACTTCGGAGTTCTGATGGGATCCGGTGCATTATTGCTGGTATGATCGCACCCGTTAGTGTATGCGCAGTCAATTCATATAAGCCTCTCTCGTCGTTCGCTGGTTCTAGTACCCCAACTAATTAAAATACCGACCATTCCCGAATCAGCCGGTCGGAACCGAAGAAAGACGCCGCAATACGCAAAAAATACCGAGAGGAAGAGGAGACGAACAAAAAGGGGTGCAACACGAGGACTTCCCAGGAGGTCACCCATCTCAGTACTACTCTCGCCCAAGCAAGCTTAACTTCGGAGTTCTGATGGGATCCGGTGCATTATTGCAGGTATGATCGCACCCGTTAGTGTATGCGCAGTCAATTCATATAAGCCTCTCTCGTCGTTCGCTGGTTCTAGTACCCCAACTAATTAAAATACCGACCATTCCCGAATCAGCCGGTCGGAACCGAAGAAAGACGCCGCAATACGCAAAAAATACCGAGAGGAAGAGGAGACGAACAAAAAGGGGTGCAACACGAGGACTTCCCAGGAGGTCACCCATCCTAGTACTACTCTCGCCCAAGCAAGCTTAACTTCGGAGTTCTGATGGGATCCGGTGCATTATTGCTGGTATGATCGCACCCGTTAGTGTATGCGCAGTCAATTCATATAAGCCTCTCTCGTCGTTCGCTGGTTCTAGTAGCCCAACTAATTAAAATACCGACCATTCCCGAATCAGCCGGTCGGAACCGAAGAAAGACGCCGCAATACGCAAAAAATACCGAGAGGAAGAGGAAACGAACAAAAAGGGGTGCAACACGAGGACTTCCCAGGAGGTCACCCATCCTAGTACTACTCTCGCCCAAGCAAGCTTAACTTCGGAGTTCTGATGGGATCCGGTGCATTATTGCTGGTATGATCGCACCCGTTAGTGTATGCGCAGTCAATTCATATAAGCCTCTCTCGTCGTTCGCTGGTTCTAGTAGCCCAACTAATTAAAATACCGACCATTCCCGAATCAGCCGGTCGGAACCGAAGAAAGACGCCGCAATACGCAAAAAATACCGAGAGGAAGAGGAAACGAACAAAAAGGGGTGCAACACGAGGACTTCCCAGGAGGTCACCCATCCTAGTACTACTCTCGCCCAAGCAAGCTTAACTTCGGAGTTCTGATGGGATCCGGTGCATTATTGCTGGTATGATCGCACCCGTTAGTGTATGCGCAGTCAATTCATATAAGCCTCTCTCGTCGTTCGCTGGTTCTAGTAGCCCAACTAATTAAAATACCGACCATTCCCGAATCAGCCGGTCGGAACCGAAGAAAGACGCCGCAATACGCAAAAAATACCGAGAGGAAGAGGAAACGAACAAAAAGGGGTGCAACACGCGGACTTCCCAGGAGGTCACCCATCCTAGTACTACTCTCGCCCAAGCAAGCTTAACTTCGGAGTTCTGATGGGATCCGGTGCATTATTGCTGGTATGATCGCACCCGTTAGTGTATGCGCAGTCAATTCATATAAGCCTCTCTCGTCGTTCGCTGGTTCTAGTAGCCCAACTAATTAAAATACCGACCATTCCCGAATCAGCCGGTCGGAACCGAAGAAAGACGCCGCAATACGCAAAAAATACCGAGAGGAAGAGGAAACGAACAAAAAGGGGTGCAACACGAGGACTTCCCAGGAGGTCACCCATCCTAGTACTACTCTCGCCCGAGCAAGCTTAACTTCGGAGTTCTGATGGGATCCGGTGCATTATTGCTGGTATGATCGCACCCGTTAGTGTATGCGCAGTCAATTCATATAAGCCTCTCTCGTCGTTCGCTGGTTCTAGTAGCCCAACTAATTAAAATACCGACCATTCCCGAATCAGCCGGTCGGAACCGAAGAAAGACGCCGCAATACGCAAAAAATACCGAGAGGAAGAGGAAACGAACAAAAAGGGGTGCAACACGAGGACTTCCCAGGAGGTCACCCATCCTAGTACTACTCTCGCCCAAGCAAGCTTAACTTCGGAGTTCTGATGGGATCCAGTGCATTATTGCTGGTATGATCGCACCCGTTAGTGTATGCGCGGTCAATTCATATAAGCCTCTCTCGCCGTTCGCTGGTTCTAGTAGCCCAACTAATTAAAATACCGACCATTCCCGAATCAGCCGGTCGGAACCGAAGAAAGACGCCGCAATACGCAAAAAATACCGAGAGGAAGAGGAAACGAACAAAAAGGGGTGCAACACGAGGACTTCCCAGGAGGTCACCCATCCTAGTACTACTCTCGCCCAAGCAAACTTAACTTCGGAGTTCTGATGGGATCCGGTGCATTATTGCTGGTATGATCGCACCCGTTAGTGTATGCGCGGTCAATTCATATAAGCCTCTCTCGTCGTTCGCTGGTTCTAGTACCCCAACTAATTAAAATACCGACCATTCCCGAATCAGCCGGTCGGAACCGAAGAAAGACGCCGCAATACGCAAAAAATACCGAGAGGAAGAGGAAACGAACAAAAAGGGGTGCAACACGAGGACTTCCCAGGAGGTCACCCATCCTAGTACTACTCTCGCCCAATCAAGCTTAACTTCGGAGTTCTGATGGGATCCGGTGCATTATTGCTGGTATGATCGCACCCGTTAGTGTATGCGCGGTCAATTCATATAAGCCTCTCTCGTCGTTCGCTGGTTCTAGTAGCCCAACTAATTAAAATACCGACCATTCCCGAATCAGCCGGTCGGAACCGAAGAAAGACGCCGCAATACGCAAAAAATACCGAGAGGAAGAGGAAACGAACAAAAAGGGGTGCAACACGAGGACTTCCCAGGAGGTCACCCATCCCAGTACTACTCTCGCCCAAGCAAGCTTAACTTCGGAGTTCTGATGGGATCCGGTGCATTATTGCTGGTATGATCGCACCCGTTAGTGTATGCGCAGTCAATTCATATAAGCCTCTCTCGCCGTTCGCTGGTTCTAGTAGCCCAACTAATTAAAATACCGACCATTCCCGAATCAGCCGGTCGGAACCGAAGAAAGACGCCGCAATACGCAAAAAATACCGAGAGGAAGAGGAAACGAACAAAAAGGGGTGCAACACGAGGACTTCCCAGGAGGTCACCCATCCTAGTACTACTCTCGCCCAAGCAAGCTTAACTTCGGAGTTCTGATGGGATCCGGTGCATTATTGCTGGTATGATCGCACCCGTTAATGTATGCGCAGTCAATTCATATAAGCCTCTCTCGTCGTTCGCTGGTTCTAGTAGCCCAACTAATTAAAATACCGACCATTCCCGAATCAGCCGGTCGGAACCGAAGAAAGACGCCGCAATACGTAAAACATACCGAGAGGAAGAGGAAACGAACAAAAAGGGGTGCAACACGAGGACTTCCCAGGAGGTCACCCATCCTAGTACTACTCTCGCCCAAGCAAGCTTAACTTCGGAGTTCTGATGGGATCCGGTGCATTATTGCTGGTATGATCGCACCCGTTAGTGTATGCGCAGTCAATTCATATAAGCCTCTCTCGTCGTTCGCTGGTTCTAGTAGCCCAACTAATTAAAATACCGACCATTCCCGAATCAGCCGGTCGGAACCGAAGAAAGACGCCGCAATACGCAAAAAATACCGAGAGGAAGAGGAAACGAACAAAAAGGGATGCAACACGAGGACTTCCCGGGAGGTCACCCATCCTAGTACTACTCTCGCCCAAGCAAGCTTAACTTCGGAGTTCTGATGGGATCCGGTGCATTATTGCTGGTATGATCGCACCCGTTAGTGTATGCGCGGTCAATTCATATAAGCCTCTCTCGTCGTTCGCTGGTTCTAGTAGCCCAACTAATTAAAATACCGACCATTCCCGAATCAGCCGGTCGGAACCGAAGAAAGACGCCGCAATACGCAAAAAATACCGAGAGGAAGAGGAAACGAACAAAAAGGGATGCAACACGAGGACTTCCCAGGAGGTCACCCATCCCAGTACTACTCTCGCCCAAGCAAGCTTAACTTCGGAGTTCTGATGGGATCCGGTGCATTATTGCTGGTATGATCGCACCCGTTAGTGTATGCGCAGTCAATTCATATAAGCCTCTCTCGTCGTTCGCTGGTTCTAGTACCCCAACTAATTAAAATACCGACCATTCCCGAATCAGCCGGTCGGAACCGAAGAAAGACGCCGCAATACGCAAAAAATACCGAGAGGAAGTGGAAACGAACAAAAAGGGGTGCAACACGAGGACTTCCCAGGAGGTCACCCATCCTAGTACTACTCTCGCCCAAGCAAACTTAACTTCGGAGTTCTGATGGGATCCGGTGCATTATTGCTGGTATGATCGCACCCGTTAGTGTATGCGCAGTCAATTCATATAAGCCTCTCTCGTCGTTCGCTGGTTCTAGTACCCCAACTAATTAAAATACCGACCATTCCCGAATCAGCCGGTCGGAACCGAAGAAAGACGCCGCAATACGCAAAAAATACCGAGAGGAAGAGGAAACGAACAAAAAGGGGTGCAACACGAGGACTTCCCAGGAGGTCACCCATCCTAGTACTACTCTCGCCCAAGCAAGCTTAACTTCGGAGTTCTGATGGGATCCGGTGCATTATTGCTGGTATGATCGCACCCGTTAGTGTATGCGCAGTCAATTCATATAAGCCTCTCTCGTCGTTCGCTGGTTCTAGTAGCCCAACTAATTAAAATACCGACCATTCCCGAATCAGCCGGTCGGAACCGAAGAAAGACGCCGCAATACGCAAAAAATACCGAGAGGAAGAGGAAACGAACAAAAAGGGGTGCAACACGAGGACTTCCCAGGAGGTCACCCATCCTAGTACTACTCTCGCCCAAGCAAGCTTAACTTCGGAGTTCTGATGGGATCCGGTGCATTATTGCTGGTATGATCGCACCCGTTAGTGTATGCGCGGTCAATTCATATAAGCCTCTCTCGTCGTTCGCTGGTTCTAGTAGCCCAACTAATTAAAATACCGACCATTCCCGAATCAGCCGGTCGGAACCGAAGAAAGACGCCGCAATACGCAAAAAATACCGAGAGGAAGAGGAAACGAACAAAAAGGGGTGCAACACGAGGACTTCCCAGGAGGTCACCCATCCTAGTACTACTCTCGCCCAAGCAAGCTTAACTTCGGAGTTCTGATGGGATCCGGTGCATTATTGCTGGTATGATCGCACCCGTTAGTGTATGCGCGGTCAATTCATATAAGCCTCTCTCGTCGTTCGCTGGTTCTAGTAGCCCAACTAATTAAAATACCGACCATTCCCGAATCAGCCGGTCGGAACCGAAGAAAGACGCCGCAATACGCAAAAAATACCGAGAGGAAGAGGAAACGAACAAAAAGGGGTGCAACACGAGGACTTCCCAGGAGGTCACCCATCCTAGTACTACTCTCGCCCAAGCAAGCTTAACTTCGGAGTTCTGATGGGATCCGGTGCATTATTGCTGGTATGATCGCACCCGTTAGTGTATGCGCGGTCAATTCATATAAGCCTCTCTCGTCGTTCGCTGGTTCTAGTAGCCCAACTAATTAAAATACCGACCATTCCCGAATCAGCCGGTCGGAACCGAAGAAAGACGCCGCAATACGCAAAAAATACCGAGAGGAAGAGGAGACGAACAAAAAGGGGTGCAACACGAGGACTTCCCAGGAGGTCACCCATCCTAGTACTACTCTCGCCCAAGCAAGCTTAACTTCGGAGTTCTGATGGGATCCGGTGCATTATTGCTGGTATGATCGCACCCGTTAGTGTATGCGCGGTCAATTCATATAAGCCTCTCTCGTCGTTCGCTGGTTCTAGTAGCCCAACTAATTAAAATACCGACCATTCCCGAATCAGCCGGTCGGAACCGAAGAAAGACGCCGCAATACGCAAAAAATACCGAGAGGAAGAGGAAACGAACAAAAAGGGGTGCAACACGAGGACTTCCCAGGAGGTCACCCATCCTAGTACTACTCTCGCCCAAGCAAGCTTAACTTCGGAGTTCTGATGGGATCCGGTGCATTATTGCTGGTATGATCGCACCCGTTAGTGTATGCGCAGTCAATTCATATAAGCCTCTCTCGTCGTTCGCTGGTTCTAGTAGCCCAACTAATTAAAATACCGACCATTCCCGAATCAGCCGGTCGGAACCGAAGAAAGACGCCGCAATACGCAAAAAATACCGAGAGGAAGAGGAAACGAACAAAAAGGGGTGCAACACGAGGACTTCCCAGGAGGTCACCCATCCCAGTACTACTCTCGCCCAAGCAAGCTTAACTTCGGAGTTCTGATGGGATCCGGTGCATTATTGCTGGTATGATCGCACCCGTTAGTGTATGCGCAGTCAATTCATATAAGCCTCTCTCGCCGTTCGCTGGTTCTAGTAGCCCAACTAATTAAAATACCGACCATTCCCGAATCAGCCGGTCGGAACCGAAGAAAGACGCCGCAATACGCAAAAAATACCGAGAGGAAGAGGAAACGAACAAAAAGGGGTGCAACACGAGGACTTCCCAGGAGGTCACCCATCCTAGTACTACTCTCGCCCAAGCAAGCTTAACTTCGGAGTTCTGATGGGATCCGGTGCATTATTGCTGGTATGATCGCACCCGTTAGTGTATGCGCGGTTAATTCATATAAGCCTCTCTCGTCGTTCGCTGGTTCTAGTAGCCCAACTAATTAAAATACCGACCATTCCCGAATCAGCCGGTCGGAACCGAAGAAAGACGCCGCAAGACGCAAAAAATACCGAGAGGAAGAGGAAACGAACAAAAAGGGGTGCAACACGAGGACTTCCCAGGAGGTCACCCATCCTAGTACTACTCTCGCCCAAGCAAGCTTAACTTCGGAGTTCTGATGGGATCCGGTGCATTATTGCTGGTATGATCGCACCCGTTAGTGTATGCGCGGTCAATTCATATAAGCCTCTCTCGTCGTTCGCTGGTTCTAGTAGCCCAACTAATTAAAATACCGACCATTCCCGAATCAGCCGGTCGGAACCGAAGAAAGACGCCGCAATACGCAAAAAATACCGAGAGGAAGAGGAAACGAACAAAAAGGGGTGCAACACGAGGACTTCCCAGGAGGTCACCCATCCTAGTACTACTCTCGCCCAAGCAAGCTTAACTTCGGAGTTCTGATGGGATCCGGTGCATTATTGCTGGTATGATCGCACCCGTTAGTGTATGCGCGGTCAATTCATATAAGCCTCTCTCGTCGTTCGCTGGTTCTAGTAGCCCAACTAATTAAAATACCGACCATTCCCGAATCAGCCGGTCGGAACCGAAGAAAGACGCCGCAATACGCAAAAAATACCGAGAGGAAGAGGAGACGAACAAAAAGGGGTGCAACACGAGGACTTCCCAGGAGGTCACCCATCCTAGTACTACTCTCGCCCAAGCAAGCTTAACTTCGGAGTTCTGATGGGATCCGGTGCATTATTGCTGGTATGATCGCACCCGTTAGTGTATGCGCGGTCAATTCATATAAGCCTCTCTCGTCGTTCGCTGGTTCTAGTAGCCCAACTAATTAAAATACCGACCATTCCCGAATCAGCCGGTCGGAACCGAAGAAAGACGCCGCAATACGCAAAAAATACCGAGAGGAAGAGGAAACGAACAAAAAGGGGTGCAACACGAGGACTTCCCAGGAGGTCACCCATCCTAGTACTACTCTCGCCCAAGCAAGCTTAACTTCGGAGTTCTGATGGGATCCGGTGCATTATTGCTGGTATGATCGCACCCGTTAGTGTATGCGCAGTCAATTCATATAAGCCTCTCTCGTCGTTCGCTGGTTCTAGTAGCCCAACTAATTAAAATACCGACCATTCCCGAATCAGCCGGTCGGAACCGAAGAAAGACGCCGCAATACGCAAAAAATACCGAGAGGAAGAGGAGACGAACAAAAAGGGGTGCAACACGAGGACTTCCCAGGAGGTCACCCATCCTAGTACTACTCTCGCCCAAGCAAGCTTAACTTCGGAGTTCTGATGGGATCCGGTGCATTATTGCTGGTATGATCGCACCCGTTAGTGTATGCGCGGTCAATTCATATAAGCCTCTCTCGTCGTTCGCTGGTTCTAGTAGCCCAACTAATTAAAATACCGACCATTCCCGAATCAGCCGGTCGGAACCGAAGAAAGACGCCGCAATACGCAAAAAATACCGAGAGGAAGAGGAAACGAACAAAAAGGGGTGCAACACGAGGACTTCCCAGGAGGTCACCCATCCTAGTACTACTCTCGCCCAAGCAAGCTTAACTTCGGAGTTCTGATGGGATCCGGTGCATTATTGCTGGTATGATCGCACCCGTTAGTGTATGCGCAGTCAATTCATATAAGCCTCTCTCGTCGTTCGCTGGTTCTAGTAGCCCAACTAATTAAAATACCGACCATTCCCGAATCAGCCGGTCGGAACCGAAGAAAGACGCCGCAATACGCAAAAAATACCGAGAGGAAGAGGAAACGAACAAAAAGGGGTGCAACACGAGGACTTCCCAGGAGGTCACCCATCCTAGTACTACTCTCGCCCAAGCAAGCTTAACTTCGGAGTTCTGATGGGATCCGGTGCATTATTGCTGGTATGATCGCACCCGTTAGTGTATGCGCAGTCAATTCATATAAGCCTCTCTCGTCGTTCGCTGGTTCTAGTAGCCCAACTAATTAAAATACCGACCATTCCCGAATCAGCCGGTCGGAACCGAAGAAAGACGCCGCAATACGCAAAAAATACCGAGAGGAAGAGGAAACGAACAAAAAGGGGTGCAACACGAGGACTTCCCAGGAGGTCACCCATCCTAGTACTACTCTCGCCCAAGCAAGCTTAACTTCGGAGTTCTGATGGGATCCGGTGCATTATTGCTGGTATGATCGCACCCGTTAGTGTATGCGCAGTCAATTCATATAAGCCTCTCTCGTCGTTCGCTGGTTCTAGTAGCCCAACTAATTAAAATACCGACTATTCCCGAATCAGCCGGTCGGAACCGAAGAAAGACGCCGCAATACGCAAAAAATACCGAGAGGAAGAGGAAACGAACAAAAAGGGGTGCAACACGAGGACTTCCCAGGAGGTCACCCATCCTAGTACTACTCTCGCCCAAGCAAGCTTAACTTCGGAGTTCTGATGGGATCCGGTGCATTATTGCTGGTATGATCGCACCCGTTAGTGTATGCGCGGTCAATTCATATAAGCCTCTCTCGCCGTTCGCTGGTTCTAGTAGCCCAACTAATTAAAATACCGACCATTCCCGAATCAGCCGGTCGGAACCGAAGAAAGACGCCGCAATACGCAAAAAATACCGAGAGGAAGAGGAAACGAACAAAAAGGGGTGCAACACGAGGACTTCCCAGGAGGTCACCCATCCTAGTACTACTCTCGCCCAAGCAAGCTTAACTTCGGAGTTCTGATGGGATCCGGTGCATTATTGCTGGTATGATCGCACCCGTTAGTGTATGCGCGGTCAATTCATATAAGCCTCTCTCGCCGTTCGCTGGTTCTAGTAGCCCAACTAATTAAAATACCGACCATTCCCGAATCAGCCGGTCGGAACCGAAGAAAGACGCCGCAATACGCAAAAAATACCGAGAGGAAGAGGAAACGAACAAAAAGGGGTGCAACACGAGGACTTCCCAGGAGGTCACCCATCCTAGTACTACTCTCGCCCAAGCAAGCTTAACTTCGGAGTTCTGATGGGATCCGGTGCATTATTGCTGGTATGATCGCACCCGTTAGTGTATGCGCAGTCAATTCATATAAGCCTCTCTCGTCGTTCGCTGGTTCTAGTAGCCCAACTAATTAAAATACCGACCATTCCCGAATCAGCCGGTCGGAACCGAAGAAAGACGCCGCAATACGCAAAAAATACCGAGAGGAAGAGGAAACGAACAAAAAGGGGTGCAACACGAGGACTTCCCAGGAGGTCACCCATCCTAGTACTACTCTCGCCCAAGCAAGCTTAACTTCGGAGTTCTGATGGGATCCGGTGCATTATTGCTGGTATGATCGCACCCGTTAGTGTATGCGCGGTCAATTCATATAAGCCTCTCTCGCCGTTCGCTGGTTCTAGTAGCCCAACTAATTAAAATACCGACCATTCCCGAATCAGCCGGTCGGAACCGAAGAAAGACGCCGCAATACGCAAAAAATACCGAGAGGAAGAGGAAACGAACAAAAAGGGGTGCAACACGAGGACTTCCCAGGAGGTCACCCATCCTAGTACTACTCTCGCCCAAGCAAGCTTAACTTCGGAGTTCTGATGGGATCCGGTGCATTATTGCTGGTATGATCGCACCCGTTAGTGTATGCGCAGTCAATTCATATAAGCCTCTCTCGTCTTTCTTCGGTTCTAGTAGCCCAACTAATTAAAATTCCGACCATTCCCGAATCAGCCGGTCGGAACCGAAGAAAGACGCCGCAATACGCAAAAAATACCGAGAGGAAGAGGATACGAACAAAAAGGGGTGCAACACGAGGACTTCCCAGGAGGTCACCCATCCTAGTACTACTCTCGCCCAAGCAAGCTTAACTTCGGAGTTCTGAAGGGATCCGGTGCATTATTGCTGGTATGATCGCACCCGTTAGTGTATGCGCGGTCAATTCATATAAGCCTCTCTCGTCGTTCGCTGGTTCTAGTAGCCCAACTAATTAAAATACCGACCATTCCCGAATCAGCCGGTCGGAACCGAAGAAAGACGCCGCAATACGCAAAAAATACCGAGAGGAAGAGGAAACGAACAAAAAGGGGTGCAACACGAGGACTTCCCAGGAGGTCACCCATCCCAGTACTACTCTCGCCCAAGCAAGCTTAACTTCGGAGTTCTGATGGGATCCGGTGCATTATTGCTGGTATGATCCCACCCGTTAGTGTATGCGCAGTCAATTCATATAAGCCTCTCTCGCCGTTCGCTGGTTCTAGTAGCCCAACTAATTAAAATACCGACCATTCCCGAATCAGCCGGTCGGAACCGAAGAAAGACGCCGCAATACGCAAAAAATACCGAGAGGAAGAGGAAACGAACAAAAAGGGGTGCAACACGAGGACTTCCCTGGAGGTCACCCATCCTAGTACTACTCTCGCCCAAGCAAGCTTAACTTCGGAGTTCTGATGGGATCCGGTGCATTATTGCTGGTATGATCGCACCCGTTAATGTATGCGCAGTCAATTCATATAAGCCTCTCTCGCCGTTCGCTGGTTCTAGTAGCCCAACTAATTAAAATACCGACCATTCCCGAATCAGCCGGTCGGAACCGAAGAAAGACGCCGCAATACGCAAAAAATACCGAGAGGAAGAGGAAACGAACAAAAAGGGGTGCAACACGAGGACTTCCCAGGAGGTCACCCATCCTAGTACTACTCTCGCCCAAGCAAGCTTAACTTCGGAGTTCTGATGGGATCCGGTGCATTATTGCTGGTATGATCGCACCCGTTAGTGTATGCGCGGTCAATTCATATAAGCCTCTCTCGTCGTTCGCTGGTTCTAGTAGCCCAACTAATTAAAATACCGACCATTCCCGAATCAGCCGGTCGGAACCGAAGAAAGACGCCGCAATACGCAAAAAATACCGAGAGGAAGAGGAGACGAACAAAAAGGGGTGCAACACGAGGACTTCCCAGGAGGTCACCCATCCCAGTACTACTCTCGCCCAAGCAAGCTTAACTTCGGAGTTCTGATGGGATCCGGTGCATTATTGCTGGTATGATCGCACCCGTTAGTGTATGCGCAGTCAATTCATATAAGCCTCTCTCGTCGTTCGCTGGTTCTAGTAGCCCAACTAATTAAAATACCGACCATTCCCGAATCAGCCGGTCGGAACCGAAGAAAGACGCCGCAATACGCAAAAAATACCGAGAGGAAGAGGAAACGAACAAAAAGGGGTGCAACACGAGGACTTCCCAGGAGGTCACCCATCCTAGTACTACTCTCGCCCAAGCAAGCTTAACTTCGGAGTTCTGATGGGATCCGGTGCATTATTGCTGGTATGATCGCACCCGTTAGTGTATGCGCAGTCAATTCATATAAGCCTCTCTCGTCGTTCGCTGGTTCTAGTAGCCCAACTAATTAAAATACCGACCATTCCCGAATCAGCCGGTCGGAACCGAAGAAAGACGCCGCAATACGCAAAAAATACCGAGAGGAAGAGGAAACGAACAAAAAGGGGTGCAACACGAGGACTTCCCAGGAGGTCACCCATCCTAGTACTACTCTCGCCCAAGCAAGCTTAACTTCGGAGTTCTGATGGGATCCGGTGCATTATTGCTGGTATGATCGCACCCGTTAGTGTATGCGCGGTCAATTCATATAAGCCTCTCTCGTCGTTCGCTGGTTCTAGTAGCCCAACTAATTAAAATACCGACCATTCCCGAATCAGCCGGTCGGAACCGAAGAAAGACGCCGCAATACGCAAAAAATACCGAGAGGAAGAGGAAACGAACAAAAAGGGGTGCAACACGAGGACTTCCCAGGAGGTCACCCATCCTAGTACTACTCTCGCCCAAGCAAGCTTAACTTCGGAGTTCTGATGGGATCCGGTGCATTATTGCTGGTATGATCGCACCCGTTAGTGTATGCGCAGTCAATTCATATAAGCCTCTCTCGTCGTTCGCTGGTTCTAGTAGCCCAACTAATTAAAATACCGACCATTCCCGAATCAGCCGGTCGGAACCGAAGAAAGACGCCGCAATACGCAAAAAATACCGAGAGGAAGAGGAAACGAACAAAAAGGGGTGCAACACGAGGACTTCCCAGGAGGTCACCCATCCTAGTACTACTCTCGCCCAAGCAAGCTTAACTTCGGAGTTCTGATGGGATCCGGTGCATTATTGCTGGTATGATCGCACCCGTTAGTGTATGCGCAGTCAATTCATATAAGCCTCTCTCGTCGTTCGCTGGTTCTAGTAGCCCAACTAATTAAAATACCGACCATTCCCGAATCAGCCGGTCGGAACCGAAGAAAGACGCCGCAATACGCAAAAAATACCGAGAGGAAGAGGAAACGAACAAAAAGGGGTGCAACACGAGGACTTCCCAGGAGGTCACCCATCCTAGTACTACTCTCGCCCAAGCAAGCTTAACTTCGGAGTTCTGATGGGATCCGGTGCATTATTGCTGGTATGATCGCACCCGTTAGTGTATGCGCGGTCAATTCATATAAGCCTCTCTCGTCGTTCGCTGGTTCTAGTAGCCCAACTAATTAAAATACCGACCATTCCCGAATCAGCCGGTCGGAACCGAAGAAAGACGCCGCAATACGCAAAAAATACCGAGAGGAAGAGGAAACGAACAAAAAGGGGTGCAACACGAGGACTTCCCAGGAGGTCACCCATCCTAGTACTACTCTCGCCCAAGCAAGCTTAACTTCGGAGTTCTGATGGGATCCGGTGCATTATTGCTGGTATGATCTCACCCGTTAGTGTATGCGCGGTCAATTCATATAAGCCTCTCTCGTCGTTCGCTGGTTCTAGTAGCCCAACTAATTAAAATACCGACCATTCCCGAATCAGCCGGTCGGAACCGAAGAAAGACGCCGCAATACGCAAAAAATACCGAGAGGAAGAGGAAACGAACAAAAAGGGGTGCAACACGAGGACTTCCCAGGAGGTCACCCATCCTAGTACTACTCTCGCCCAAGCAAGCTTAACTTCGGAGTTCTGATGGGATCCGGTGCATTATTGCTGGTATGATCGCACCCGTTAGTGTATGCGCGGTCAATTCATATAAGCCTCTCTCGTCGTTCGCTGGTTCTAGTAGCCCAACTAATTAAAATACCGACCATTCCCGAATCAGCCGGTCGGAACCGAAGAAAGACGCCGCAATACGCAAAAAATACCGAGAGGAAGAGGAAACGAACAAAAAGGGGTGCAACACGAGGACTTCCCAGGAGGTCACCTATCCTAGTACTACTCTCGCCCAAGCAAGCTTAACTTCGGAGTTCTGATGGGATCCGGTGCATTATTGCTGGTATGATCGCACCCGTTAGTGTATGCGCGGTCAATTCATATAAGCCTCTCTCGTCGTTCGCTGGTTCTAGTAGCCCAACTAATTAAAATACCGACCATTCCCGAATCAGCCGGTCGGAACCGAAGAAAGACGCCGCAATACGCAAAAAATACCGAGAGGAAGAGGAGACGAACAAAAAGGGGTGCAACACGAGGACTTCCCAGGAGGTCACCCATCCTAGTACTACTCTCGCCCAAGCAAGCTTAACTTCGGAGTTCTGATGGGATCCGGTGCATTATTGCTGGTATGATCGCACCCGTTAGTGTATGCGCAGTCAATTCATATAAGCCTCTCTCGTCGTTCGCTGGTTCTAGTAGCCCAACTAATTAAAATACCGACCATTCCCGAATCAGCCGGTCGGAACCGAAGAAAGACGCCGCAATACGCAAAAAATACCGAGAGGAAGAGGAAACGAACAAAAAGGGGTGCAACACGAGGACTTCCCAGGAGGTCACCCATCCTAGTACTACTCTCGCCCAAGCAAGCTTAACTTCGGAGTTCTGATGGGATCCGGTGCATTATTGCTGGTATGATCGCACCCGTTAGTGTATGCGCAGTCAATTCATATAAGCCTCTCTCGTCGTTCGCTGGTTCTAGTAGCCCAACTAATTAAAATACCGACCATTCCCGAATCAGCCGGTCGGAACCGAAGAAAGACGCCGCAATACGCAAAAAATACCGAGAGGAAGAGGAAACGAACAAAAAGGGGTGCAACACGAGGACTTCCCAGGAGGTCACCCATCCTAGTACTACTCTCGCCCAAGCAAGCTTAACTTCGGAGTTCTGATGGGATCCGGTGCATTATTGCTGGTATGATCGCACCCGTTAGTGTATGCGCCGTCAATTCATATAAGCCTCTCTCGTCGTTCGCTGGTTCTAGTAGCCCAACTAATTAAAATACCGACCATTCCCGAATCAGCCGGTCGGAACCGAAGAAAGACGCCGCAATACGCAAAAAATACCGAGAGGAAGAGGAAACGAACAAAAAGGGGTGCAACACGAGGACTTCCCAGGAGGTCACCCATCCTAGTACTACTCTCGCCCAAGCAAGCTTAACTTCGGAGTTCTGATGGGATCCGGTGCATTATTGCTGGTATGATCTCACCCGTTAGTGTATGCGCGGTCAATTCATATAAGCCTCTCTCGTCGTTCGCTGGTTCTAGTAGCCCAACTATTAAAATACCGACCATTCCCGAATCAGCCGGTCGGAACCGAAGAAAGACGCCGCAATACGCAAAAAATACCGAGAGGAAGAGGAAACGAACAAAAAGGGGTGCAACACGAGGACTTCCCAGGAGGTCACCCATCCTAGTACTACTCTCGCCCAAGCAAGCTTAACTTCGGAGTTCTGATGGGATCCGGTGCATTATTGCTGGTATGATCGCACCCGTTAGTGTATGCGCGGTCAATTCATATAAGCCTCTCTCGTCGTTCGCTGGTTCTAGTAGCCCAACTAATTAAAATACCGACCATTCCCGAATCAGCCGGTCGGACCCGAAGAAAGACGCCGCAATACGCAAAAAATACCGAGAGGAAGAGGAAACGAACAAAAAGGGGTGCAACACGAGGACTTCCCAGGAGGTCACCCATCCTAGTACTACTCTCGCCCAAGCAAGCTTAACTTCGGAGTTCTGATGGGATCCGGTGCATTATTGCTGGTATGATCTCACCCGTTAGTGTATGCGCGGTCAATTCATATAAGCCTCTCTCGTCGTTCGCTGGTTCTAGTAGCCCAACTAATTAAAATACCGACCATTCCCGAATCAGCCGGTCGGAACCGAAGAAAGACGCCGCAATACGCAAAAAATACCGAGAGGAAGAGGAAACGAACAAAAAGGGGTGCAACACGAGGACTTCCCAGGAGGTCACCCATCCCAGTACTACTCTCGCCCAAGCAAGCTTAACTTCGGAGTTCTGATGGGATCCGGTGCATTATTGCTGGTATGATCGCACCCGTTAGTGTATGCGCAGTCAATTCATATAAGCCTCTCTCGCCGTTCGCTGGTTCTAGTAGCCCAACTAATTAAAATACCGACCATTCCCGAATCAGCCGGTCGGAACCGAAGAAAGACGCCGCAATACGCAAAAAATACCGAGAGGAAGAGGAAACGAACAAAAAGGGGTGCAACACGAGGACTTCCCAGGAGGTCACCCATCCTAGTACTACTCTCGCCCAAGCAAGCTTAACTTCGGAGTTCTGATGGGATCCGGTGCATTATTGCTGGTATGATCGCACCCGTTAATGTATGCGCAGTCAATTCATATAAGCCTCTCTCGCCGTTCGCTGGTTCTAGTAGCCCAACTAATTAAAATACCGACCATTCCCGAATCAGCCGGTCGGAACCGAA
Source organism: Geum urbanum (assembly GCA_946800695.1). Taxonomy (NCBI): domain Eukaryota; kingdom Viridiplantae; phylum Streptophyta; class Magnoliopsida; order Rosales; family Rosaceae; genus Geum; species Geum urbanum. The sequence goes on from OX327012.1 coordinate 5,721,548, forward strand.
GAAAGACGCCGCAATACGCAAAAAATACCGAGAGGAAGAGGAAACGAACAAAAAGGGGTGCAACACGAGGACTTCCCAGGAGGTCACCCATCCTAGTACTACTCTCGCCCAAGCAAGCTTAACTTCGGAGTTCTGATGGGATCCGGTGCATTATTGCTGGTATGATCGCACCCGTTAGTGTATGCGCGGTCAATTCATATAAGCCTCTCTCGTCGTTCGCTGGTTCTAGTAGCCCAACTAATTAAAATACCGACCATTCCCGAATCAGCCGGTCGGAACCGAAGAAAGACGCCGCAATACGCAAAAAATACCGAGAGGAAGAGGAAACGAACAAAAAGGGGTGCAACACGAGGACTTCCCAGGAGGTCACCCATCCTAGTACTACTCTCGCCCAAGCAAGCTTAACTTCGGAGTTCTGATGGGATCCGGTGCATTATTGCTGGTATGATCGCACCCGTTAGTGTATGCGCGGTCAATTCATATAAGCCTCTCTCGCCGTTCGCTGGTTCTAGTAGCCCAACTAATTAAAATACCGACCATTCCCGAATCAGCCGGTCGGAACCGAAGAAAGACGCCGCAATACGCAAAAAATACCGAGAGGAAGAGGAAACGAACAAAAAGGGGTGCAACACGAGGACTTCCCAGGAGGTCACCCATCCTAGTACTACTCTCGCCCAAGCAAGCTTAACTTCGGAGTTCTGATGGGATCCGGTGCATTATTGCTGGTATGATCGCACCCGTTAGTGTATGCGCAGTCAATTCATATAAGCCTCTCTCGTCGTTCGCTGGTTCTAGTACCCCAACTAATTAAAATACCGACCATTCCCGAATCAGCCGGTCGGAACCGAAGAAAGACGCCGCAATACGCAAAAAATACCGAGAGGAAGAGGAAACGAACAAAAAGGGGTGCAACACGAGGACTTCCCAGGAGGTCACCCATCCTAGTACTACTCTCGCCCAAGCAAGCTTAACTTCGGAGTTCTGATGGGATCCGGTGCATTATTGCTGGTATGATCGCACCCGTTAGTGTATGCGCAGTCAATTCATATAAGCCTCTCTCGTCGTTCGCTGGTTCTAGTAGCCCAACTAATTAAAATACCGACCATTCCCGAATCAGCCGGTCGGAACCGAAGAAAGACGCCGCAATACGCAAAAAATACCGAGAGGAAGAGGAAACGAACAAAAAGGGGTGCAACACGAGGACTTCCCAGGAGGTCACCCATCCTAGTACTACTCTCGCCCAAGCAAGCTTAACTTCGGAGTTCTGATGGGATCCGGTGCATTATTGCTGGTATGATCGCACCCGTTAGTGTATGCGCGGTCAATTCATATAAGCCTCTCTCGTCGTTCGCTGGTTCTAGTAGCCCAACTAATTAAAATACCGACCATTCCCGAATCAGCCGGTCGGAACCGAAGAAAGACGCCGCAATACGCAAAAAATACCGAGAGGAAGAGGAAACGAACAAAAAGGGGTGCAACACGAGGACTTCCCAGGAGGTCACCCATCCCAGTACTACTCTCGCCCAAGCAAGCTTAACTTCGGAGTTCTGATGGGATCCGGTGCATTATTGCTGGTATGATCGCACCCGTTAGTGTATGCGCAGTCAATTCATATAAGCCTCTCTCGCCGTTCGCTGGTTCTAGTAGCCCAACTAATTAAAATACCGACCATTCCCGAATCAGCCGGTCGGAACCGAAGAAAGACGCCGCAATACGCAAAAAATACCGAGAGGAAGAGGAAACGAACAAAAAGGGGTGCAACACGAGGACTTCCCAGGAGGTCACCCATCCCAGTACTACTCTCGCCCAAGCAAGCTTAACTTCGGAGTTCTGATGGGATCCGGTGCATTATTGCTGGTATGATCGCACCCGTTAGTGTATGCGCAGTCAATTCATATAAGCCTCTCTCGCCGTTCGCTGGTTCTAGTAGCCCAACTAATTAAAATACCGACCATTCCCGAATCAGCCGGTCGGAACCGAAGAAAGACGCCGCAATACGCAAAAAATACCGAGAGGAAGAGGAAACGAACAAAAAGGGGTGCAACACGAGGACTTCCCTGGAGGTCACCCATCCTAGTACTACTCTCGCCCAAGCAAGCTTAACTTCGGAGTTCTGATGGGATCCGGTGCATTATTGCTGGTATGATCGCACCCGTTAGTGTATGCGCGGTCAATTCATATAAGCCTCTCTCGCCGTTCGCTGGTTCTAGTAGCCCAACTAATTAAAATACCGACCATTCCCGAATCAGCCGGTCGGAACCGAAGAAAGACGCCGCAATACGCAAAAAATACCGAGAGGAAGAGGAAACGAACAAAAAGGGGTGCAACACGAGGACTTCCCAGGAGGTCACCCATCCTAGTACTACTCTCGCCCAAGCAAGCTTAACTTCGGAGTTCTGATGGGATCCGGTGCATTATTGCTGGTATGATCGCACCCGTTAGTGTATGCGCGGTCAATTCATATAAGCCTCTCTCGCCGTTCGCTGGTTCTAGTAGCCCAACTAATTAAAATACCGACCATTCCCGAATCAGCCGGTCGGAACCGAAGAAAGACGCCGCAATACGCAAAAAATACCGAGAGGAAGAGGAAACGAACAAAAAGGGGTGCAACACGAGGACTTCCCAGGAGGTCACCCATCCTAGTACTACTCTCGCCCAAGCAAGCTTAACTTCGGAGTTCTGATGGAATCCGGTGCATTATTGCTGGTATGATCGCACCCGTTAGTGTATGCGCAGTCAATTCATATAAGCCTCTCTCGTCGTTCGCTGGTTCTAGTACCCCAACTAATTAAAATACCGACCATTCCCGAATCAGCCGGTCGGAACCGAAGAAAGACGCCGCAATACGCAAAAAATACCGAGAGGAAGAGGAAACGAACAAAAAGGGGTGCAACACGAGGACTTCCCAGGAGGTCACCCATCCTAGTACTACTCTCGCCCAATCAAGCTTAACTTCGGAGTTCTGATGGGATCCGGTGCATTATTGCTGCTATGATCGCACCCGTTAGTGTATGCGCGGTCAATTCATATAAGCCTCTCTCGTCGTTCGCTGGTTCTAGTAGCCCAACTAATTAAAATACCGACCATTCCCGAATCAGCCGGTCGGAACCGAAGAAAGACGCCGCAATACGCAAAAAATACCGAGAGGAAGAGGAAACGAACAAAAAGGGGTGCAACACGAGGACTTCCCAGGAGGTCACCCATCCCAGTACTACTCTCGCCCAAGCAAGCTTAACTTCGGAGTTCTGATGGGATCCGGTGCATTATTGCTGGTATGATCGCACCCGTTAGTGTATGCGCAGTCAATTCATATAAGCCTCTCTCGCCGTTCGCTGGTTCTAGTAGCCCAACTAATTAAAATACCGACCATTCCCGAATCAGCCGGTCGGAACCGAAGAAAGACGCCGCAATACGCAAAAAATACCGAGAGGAAGAGGAAACGAACAAAAAGGGGTGCAACACGAGGACTTCCCTGGAGGTCACCCATCCTAGTACTACTCTCGCCCAAGCAAGCTTAACTTCGGAGTTCTGATGGGATCCGGTGCATTATTGCTGGTATGATCGCACCCGTTAGTGTATGCGCAGTCAATTCATATAAGACTCTCTCGCCGTTCGCTGGTTCTAGTAGCCCAACTAATTAAAATACCGACCATTCCCGAATCAGCCGGTCGGAACCGAAGAAAGACGCCGCAATACGCAAAAAATACCGAGAGGAAGAGGAAACGAACAAAAAGGGATGCAACACGAGGACTTCCCAGGAGGTCACCCATCCTAGTACTACTCTCGCCCAAGCAAGCTTAACTTCGGAGTTCTGATGGGATCCGGTGCATTATTGCTGGTATGATCGCACCCGTTAGTGTATGCGCGGTCAATTCATATAAGCCTCTCTCGTCGTTCGCTGGTTCTAGTAGCCCAACTAATTAAAATACCGACCATTCCCGAATCAGCCGGTCGGAACCGAAGAAAGACGCCGCAATACGCAAAAAATACCGAGAGGAAGAGGAAACGAACAAAAAGGGATGCAACACGAGGACTTCCCAGGAGGTCACCCATCCCAGTACTACTCTCGCCCAAGCAAGCTTAACTTCGGAGTTCTGATGGGATCCGGTGCATTATTGCTGGTATGATCGCACCCGTTAGTGTATGCGCAGTCAATTCATATAAGCCTCTCTCGTCGTTCGCTGGTTCTAGTACCCCAACTAATTAAAATACCGACCATTCCCGAATCAGCCGGTCGGAACCGAAGAAAGACGCCGCAATACGCAAAAAATACCGAGAGGAAGAGGAGACGAACAAAAAGGGGTGCAACACGAGGACTTCCCAGGAGGTCACCCATCCCAGTACTACTCTCGCCCAAGCAAGCTTAACTTCGGAGTTCTGATGGGATCCGGTGCATTATTGCTGGTATGATCGCACCCGTTAGTGTATGCGCAGTCAATTCATATAAGCCTCTCTCGTCGTTCGCTGGTTCTAGTACCCCAACTAATTAAAATACCGACCATTCCCGAATCAGCCGGTCGGAACCGAAGAAAGACGCCGCAATACGCAAAAAATACCGAGAGGAAGAGGAAACGAACAAAAAGGGGTGCAACACGAGGACTTCCCAGGAGGTCACCCATCCTAGTACTACTCTCGCCCAAGCAAGCTTAACTTCGGAGTTCTGATGGAATCCGGTGCATTATTGCTGGTATGATCACACCCGTTAGTGTATGCGCAGTCAATTCATATAAGCCTCTCTCGTCGTTCGCTGGTTCTAGTACCCCAACTAATTAAAATACCGACCATTCCCGAATCAGCCGGTCGGAACCGAAGAAAGACGCCGCAATACGCAAAAAATACCGAGAGGAAGAGGAAACGAACAAAAAGGGGTGCAACACGAGGACTTCCCAGGAGGTCACCCATCCTAGTACTACTCTCGCCCAATCAAGCTTAACTTCGGAGTTCTGATGGGATCCGGTGCATTATTGCTGCTATGATCGCACCCGTTAGTGTATGCGCGGTCAATTCATATAAGCCTCTCTCGTCGTTCGCTGGTTCTAGTAGCCCAACTAATTAAAATACCGACCATTCCCGAATCAGCCGGTCGGAACCGAAGAAAGACGCCGCAATACGCAAAAAATACCGAGAGGAAGAGGAAACGAACAAAAAGGGGTGCAACACGAGGACTTCCCAGGAGGTCACCCATCCCAGTACTACTCTCGCCCAAGCAAGCTTAACTTCGGAGTTCTGATGGGATCCGGTGCATTATTGCTGGTATGATCGCACCCGTTAGTGTATGCGCAGTCAATTCATATAAGCCTCTCTCGCCGTTCGCTGGTTCTAGTAGCCCAACTAATTAAAATACCGACCATTCCCGAATCAGCCGGTCGGAACCGAAGAAAGACGCCGCAATACGCAAAAAATACCGAGAGGAAGAGGAAACGAACAAAAAGGGGTGCAACACGAGGACTTCCCAGGAGGTCACCCATCCCAGTACTACTCTCGCCCAAGCAAGCTTAACTTCGGAGTTCTGATGGGATCCGATGCATTATTGCTGGTATGATCGCACCCGTTAGTGTATGCGCGGTCAATTCATATAAGCCTCTCTCGTCGTTCGCTGGTTCTAGTAGCCCAACTAATTAAAATACCGACCATTCCCGAATCAGCCGGTCGGAACCGAAGAAAGACGCCGCAATACGCAAAAAATACCGAGAGGAAGAGGAAACGAACAAAAAGGGGTGCAACACGAGGACTTCCCAGGAGGTCACCCATCCTAGTACTACTCTCGCCCAAGCAAGCTTAACTTCGGAGTTCTGATGGGATCCGGTGCATTATTGCTGGTATGATCGCACCCGTTAGTGTATGCGCGGTCAATTCATATAAGCCTCTCTCGCCGTTCGCTGGTTCTAGTAGCCCAACTAATTAAAATACCGACCATTCCCGAATCAGCCGGTCGGAACCGAAGAAAGACGCCGCAATACGCAAAAAATACCGAGAGGAAGAGGAAACGAACAAAAAGCGGTGCAACACGAGGACTTCCCAGGAGGTCACCCATCCTAGTACTACTCTCGCCCAAGCAAGCTTAACTTCGGAGTTCTGATGGGATCCGGTGCATTATTGCTGGTATGATCGCACCCGTTAGTGTATGCGCGGTCAATTCATATAAGCCTCTCTCGCCGTTCGCTGGTTCTAGTAGCCCAACTAATTAAAATACCGACCATTCCCGAATCAGCCGGTCGGAACCGAAGAAAGACGCCGCAATACGCAAAAAATACCGAGAGGAAGAGGAGACGAACAAAAAGGGGTGCAACACGAGGACTTCCCAGGAGGTCACCCATCCCAGTACTACTCTCGCCCAAGCAAGCATAACTTCGGAGTTCTGATGGGATCCGGTGCATTATTGCTGGTATGATCGCACCCGTTAGTGTATGCGCAGTCAATTCATATAAGCCTCTCTCGTCGTTCGCTGGTTCTAGTAGCCCAACTAATTAAAATACCGACCATTCCCGAATCAGCCGGTCGGAACCGAAGAAAGACGCCGCAATACGCAAAAAATACCGAGAGGAAGAGGAAACGAACAAAAAGGGGTGCAACACGAGGACTTCCCAGGAGGTCACCCATCCTAGTACTACTCTCGCCCAAGCAAGCTTAACTTCGGAGTTCTGATGGGATCCGGTGCATTATTGCTGGTATGATCGCACCCGTTAGTGTATGCGCAGTCAATTCATATAAGCCTCTCTCGTCGTTCGCTGGTTCTAGTAGCCCAACTAATTAAAATACCGACCATTCCCGAATCAGCCGGTCGGAACCGAAGAAAGACGCCGCAATACGCAAAAAATACCGAGAGGAAGAGGAAACGAACAAAAAGGGGTGCAACACGAGGACTTCCCAGGAGGTCACCCATCCTAGTACTACTCTCGCCCAAGCAAGCATAACTTCGGAGTTCTGATGGGATCCGGTGCATTATTGCTGGTATGATCGCACCCGTTAGTGTATGCGCGGTCAATTCATATAAGCCTCTCTCGTCGTTCGCTGGTTCTAGTAGCCCAACTAATTAAAATACCGACCATTCCCGAATCAGCCGGTCGGAACCGAAGAAAGACGCCGCAATACGCAAAAAATACCGAGAGGAAGAGGAAACGAACAAAAAGGGGTGCAACACGAGGACTTCCCAGGAGGTCACCCATCCTAGTACTACTCTCGCCCAAGCAAGCTTAACTTCGGAGTTCTGATGGGATCCGGTGCATTATTGCTGGTATGATCGCACCCGTTAGTGTATGCGCCGTCAATTCATATAAGCCTCTCTCGTCGTTCGCTGGTTCTAGTAGCCCAACTAATTAAAATACCGACCATTCCCGAATCAGCCGGTCGGAACCGAAGAAAGACGCCGCAATACGCAAAAAATAACGAGAGGAAGAGGAAACGAACAAAAAGGGGTGCAACACGAGGACTTCCCAGGAGGTCACCCATCCTAGTACTACTCTCGCCCAAGCAAGCTTAACTTCGGAGTTCTGATGGGATCCGGTGCATTATTGCTGGTATGATCGCACCCGTTAGTGTATGCGCGGTCAATTCATATAAGCCTCTCTCGCCGTTCGCTGGTTCTAGTAGCCCAACTAATTAAAATACCGACCATTCCCGAATCAGCCAGTCGGAACCGAAGAAAGACGCCGCAATACGCAAAAAATACCGAGAGGAAGAGGAAACGAACAAAAAGGGGTGCAACACGAGGACTTCCCAGGAGGTCACCCATCCTAGTACTACTCTCGCCCAAGCAAGCTTAACTTCGGAGTTCTGATGGGATCCGGTGCATTATTGCTGGTATGATCGCACCCGTTAGTGTATGCGCGGTCAATTCATATAAGCCTCTCTCGTCGTTCGCTGGTTCTAATAGCCCAACTAATTAAAATACCGACCATTCCCGAATCAGCCGGTCGGAACCGAAGAAAGACGCCGCAATACGCAAAAAATACCGAGAGGAAGAGGAAACGAACAAAAAGGGGTGCAACACGAGGACTTCCCAGGAGGTCACCCATCCTAGTACTACTCTCGCCCAAGCAAGCATAACTTCGGAGTTCTGATGGGATCCGGTGCATTATTGCTGGTATGATCGCACCCGTTAGTGTATGCGCGGTCAATTCATATAAGCCTCTCTCGTCGTTCGCTGGTTCTAGTAGCCCAACTAATTAAAATACCGACCATTCCCGAATCAGCCGGTCGGAACCGAAGAAAGACGCCGCAATACGCAAAAAATACCGAGAGGAAGAGGAAACGAACAAAAAGGGGTGCAACACGAGGACTTCCCAGGAGGTCACCCATCCTAGTACTACTCTCGCCCAAGCAAGCTTAACTTCGGAGTTCTGATGGGATACGGTGCATTATTGCTGGTATGATCGCACCCGTTAGTGTATGCGCCGTCAATTCATATAAGCCTCTCTCGTCGTTCGCTGGTTCTAGTAGCCCAACTAATTAAAATACCGACCATTCCCGAATCAGCCGGTCGGAACCGAAGAAAGACGCCGCAATACGCAAAAAATACCGAGAGGAAGAGGAAACGAACAAAAAGGGGTGCAACACGAGGACTTCCCAGGAGGTCACCCATCCTAGTACTACTCTCGCCCAAGCAAGCTTAACTTCGGAGTTCTGATGGGATCCGGTGCATTATTGCTGGTATGATCGCACCCGTTAGTGTATGCGCGGTCAATTCATATAAGCCTCTCTCGCCGTTCGCTGGTTCTAGTAGCCCAACTAATTAAAATACCGACCATTCCCGAATCAGCCAGTCGGAACCGAAGAAAGACGCCGCAATACGCAAAAAATACCGAGAGGAAGAGGAAACGAACAAAAAGGGGTGCAACACGAGGACTTCCCAGGAGGTCACCCATCCTAGTACTACTCTCGCCCAAGCAAGCTTAACTTCGGAGTTCTGATGGGATCCGATGCATTATTGCTGGTATGATCGCACCCGTTAGTGTATGCGCGGTCAATTCATATAAGCCTCTCTCGTCGTTCGCTGGTTCTAGTAGCCCAACTAATTAAAATACCGACCATTCCCGAATCAGCCGGTCGGAACCGAAGAAAGACGCCGCAATACGCAAAAAATACCGAGAGGAAGAGGAAACGAACAAAAAGGGGTGCAACACGAGGACTTCCCAGGAGGTCACCCATCCTAGTACTACTCTCGCCCAAGCAAGCTTAACTTCGGAGTTCTGATGGGATCCGGTGCATTATTGCTGGTATGATCGCACCCGTTAGTGTATGCGCGGTCAATTCATATAAGCCTCTCTCGCCGTTCGCTGGTTCTAGTAGCCCAACTAATTAAAATACCGACCATTCCCGAATCAGCCGGTCGGAACCGAAGAAAGACGCCGCAATACGCAAAAAATACCGAGAGGAAGAGGAAACGAACAAAAAGCGGTGCAACACGAGGACTTCCCAGGAGGTCACCCATCCTAGTACTACTCTCGCCCAAGCAAGCTTAACTTCGGAGTTCTGATGGGATCCGGTGCATTATTGCTGGTATGATCGCACCCGTTAGTGTATGCGCGGTCAATTCATATAAGCCTCTCTCGCCGTTCGCTGGTTCTAGTAGCCCAACTAATTAAAATACCGACCATTCCCGAATCAGCCGGTCGGAACCGAAGAAAGACGCCGCAATACGCAAAAAATACCGAGAGGAAGAGGAGACGAACAAAAAGGGGTGCAACACGAGGACTTCCCAGGAGGTCACCCATCCCAGTACTACTCTCGCCCAAGCAAGCTTAACTTCGGAGTTCTGATGGGATCCGGTGCATTATTGCTGGTATGATCGCACCCGTTAGTGTATGCGCAGTCAATTCATATAAGCCTCTCTCGTCGTTCGCTGGTTCTAGTAGCCCAACTAATTAAAATACCGACCATTCCCGAATCAGCCGGTCGGAACCGAAGAAAGACGCCGCAATACGCAAAAAATACCGAGAGGAAGAGGAAACGAACAAAAAGGGGTGCAACACGAGGACTTCCCAGGAGGTCACCCATCCTAGTACTACTCTCGCCCAAGCAAGCTTAACTTCGGAGTTCTGATGGGATCCGGTGCATTATTGCTGGTATGATCGCACCCGTTAGTGTATGCGCAGTCAATTCATATAAGCCTCTCTCGTCGTTCGCTGGTTCTAGTAGCCCAACTAATTAAAATACCGACCATTCCCGAATCAGCCGGTCGGAACCGAAGAAAGACGCCGCAATACGCAAAAAATACCGAGAGGAAGAGGAAACGAACAAAAAGGGGTGCAACACGAGGACTTCCCAGGAGGTCACCCATCCTAGTACTACTCTCGCCCAAGCAAGCATAACTTCGGAGTTCTGATGGGATCCGGTGCATTATTGCTGGTATGATCGCACCCGTTAGTGTATGCGCGGTCAATTCATATAAGCCTCTCTCGTCGTTCGCTGGTTCTAGTAGCCCAACTAATTAAAATACCGACCATTCCCGAATCAGCCGGTCGGAACCGAAGAAAGACGCCGCAATACGCAAAAAATACCGAGAGGAAGAGGAAACGAACAAAAAGGGGTGCAACACGAGGACTTCCCAGGAGGTCACCCATCCTAGTACTACTCTCGCCCAAGCAAGCTTAACTTCGGAGTTCTGATGGGATCCGGTGCATTATTGCTGGTATGATCGCACCCGTTAGTGTATGCGCCGTCAATTCATATAAGCCTCTCTCGTCGTTCGCTGGTTCTAGTAGCCCAACTAATTAAAATACCGACCATTCCCGAATCAGCCGGTCGGAACCGAAGAAAGACGCCGCAATACGCAAAAAATACCGAGAGGAAGAGGAAACGAACAAAAAGGGGTGCAACACGAGGACTTCCCAGGAGGTCACCCATCCTAGTACTACTCTCGCCCAAGCAAGCTTAACTTCGGAGTTCTGATGGGATCCGGTGCATTATTGCTGGTATGATCGCACCCGTTAGTGTATGCGCGGTCAATTCATATAAGCCTCTCTCGCCGTTCGCTGGTTCTAGTAGCCCAACTAATTAAAATACCGACCATTCCCGAATCAGCCAGTCGGAACCGAAGAAAGACGCCGCAATACGCAAAAAATACCGAGAGGAAGAGGAAACGAACAAAAAGGGGTGCAACACGAGGACTTCCCAGGAGGTCACCCATCCTAGTACTACTCTCGCCCAAGCAAGCTTAACTTCGGAGTTCTGATGGGATCCGGTGCATTATTGCTGGTATGATCGCACCCGTTAGTTTATGCGCGGTCAATTCATATAAGCCTCTCTCGTCGTTCGCTGGTTCTAATAGCCCAACTAATTAAAATACCGACCATTCCCGAATCAGCCGGTCGGAACCGAAGAAAGACGCCGCAATACGCAAAAAATACCGAGAGGAAGAGGAAACGAACAAAAAGGGGTGCAACACGAGGACTTCCCAGGAGGTCACCCATCCTAGTACTACTCTCGCCCAAGCAAGCTTAACTTCGGAGTTCTGATGGGATCCGGTGCATTATTGCTGGTATGATCGCACCCGTTAGTGTATGCGCAGTCAATTCATATAAGCCTCTCTCGTCGTTCGCTGGTTCTAGTAGCCCAACTAATTAAAATACCGACCATTCCCGAATCAGCCGGTCGGAACCGAAGAAAGACGCCGCAATACGCAAAAAATACCGAGAGGAAGAGGAAACGAACAAAAAGGGGTGCAACACGAGGACTTCCCAGGAGGTCACCCATCCTAGTACTACTCTCGCCCAAGCAAGCTTAACTTCGGAGTTCTGATGGGATCCGGTGCATTATTGCTGGTATGATCGCACCCGTTAGTGTATGCGCCGTCAATTCATATAAGCCTCTCTCGTCGTTCGCTGGTTCTAGTAGCCCAACTAATTAAAATACCGACCATTCCCGAATCAGCCGGTCGGAACCGAAGAAAGACGCCGCAATACGCAAAAAATACCGAGAGGAAGAGGAAACGAACAAAAAGGGGTGCAACACGAGGACTTCCCAGGAGGTCACCCATCCTAGTACTACTCTCGCCCAAGCAAGCTTAACTTCGGAGTTCTGATGGGATCCGGTGCATTATTGCTGGTATGATCGCACCCGTTAGTGTATGCGCGGTCAATTCATATAAGCCTCTCTCGTCGTTCGCTGGTTCTAGTAGCCCAACTAATTAAAATACCGACCATTCCCGAATCAGCCGGTCGGAACCGAAGAAAGACGCCGCAATACGCAAAAAATACCGAGAGGAAGAGGAAACGAACAAAAAGGGGTGCAACACGAGGACTTCCCAGGAGGTCACCCATCCTAGTACTACTCTCGCCCAAGCAAGCTTAACTTCGGAGTTCTGATGGGATCCGGTGCATTATTGCTGGTATGATCGCACCCGTTAGTGTATGCGCAGTCAATTCATATAAGCCTCTCTCGTCGTTCGCTGGTTCTAGTAGCCCAACTAATTAAAATACCGACCATTCCCGAATCAGCCGGTCGGAACCGAAGAAAGACGCCGCAATACGCAAAAAATACCGAGAGGAAGAGGAAACGAACAAAAAGGGGTGCAACACGAGGACTTCCTAGGAGGTCACCCATCCTAGTACTACTCTCGCCCAAGCAAGCTTAACTTCGGAGTTCTGATGGGATCCGGTGCATTATTGCTGGTATGATCGCACCCGTTAGTGTATGCGCCGTCAATTCATATAAGCCTCTCTCGTCGTTCGCTGGTTCTAGTAGCCCAACTAATTAAAATACCGACCATTCCCGAATCAGCCGGTCGGAACCGAAGAAAGACGCCGCAATACGCAAAAAATACCGAGAGGAAGAGGAAACGAACAAAAAGGGGTGCAACACGAGGACTTCCCAGGAGGTCACCCATCCTAGTACTACTCTCGCCCAAGCAAGCTTAACTTCGGAGTTCTGATGGGATCCGGTGCATTATTGCTGGTATGATCGCACCCGTTAGTGTATGCGCGGTCAATTCATATAAGCCTCTCTCGTCGTTCGCTGGTTCTAGTAGCCCAACTAATTAAAATACCGACCATTCCCGAATCAGCCGGTCGGAACCGAAGAAAGACGCCGCAATACGCAAAAAATACCGAGAGGAAGAGGAAACGAACAAAAAGGGGTGCAACACGAGGACTTCCCAGGAGGTCACCCATCCTAGTACTACTCTCGCCCAAGCAAGCTTAACTTCGGAGTTCTGATGGGATCCGGTGCATTATTGCTGGTATGATCGCACCCGTTAGTGTATGCGCAGTCAATTCATATAAGCCTCTCTCGTCGTTCGCTGGTTCTAGTAGCCCAACTAATTAAAATACCGACCATTCCCGAATCAGCCGGTCGGAACCGAAGAAAGACGCCGCAATACGCAAAAAATACCGAGAGGAAGAGGAAACGAACAAAAAGGGGTGCAACACGAGGACTTCCCAGGAGGTCACCCATCCTAGTACTACTCTCGCCCAAGCAAGCTTAACTTCGGAGTTCTGATGGGATCCGGTGCATTATTGCTGGTATGATCGCACCCGTTAGTGTATGCGCAGTCAAATCATATAAGCCTCTCTCGTCGTTCGCTGGTTCTAGTAGCCCAACTAATTAAAATACCGACCATTCCCGAATCAGCCGGTCGGAACCGAAGAAAGACGCCGCAATACGCAAAAAATACCGAGAGGAAGAGGAAACGAACAAAAAGGGGTGCAACACGAGGACTTCCCAGGAGGTCACCCATCCTAGTACTACTCTCGCCCAAGCAAGCTTAACTTCGGAGTTCTGATGGGATCCGGTGCATTATTGCTGGTATGATCGCACCCGTTAGTGTATGCGCAGTCAATTCATATAAGCCTCTCTCGTCGTTCGCTGGTTCTAGTAGCCCAACTAATTAAAATACCGACCATTCCCGAATCAGCCGGTCGGAACCGAAGAAAGACGCTGCAATACGCAAAAAATACCGAGAGGAAGAGGAAACGAACAAAAAGGGGTGCAACACGAGGACTTCCCAGGAGGTCACCCATCCTAGTACTACTCTCGCCCAAGCAAGCTTAACTTCGGAGTTCTGATGGGATCCGGTGAATTATTGCTGGTATGATCGCACCCGTTAGTGTATGCGCAGTCAATTCATATAAGCCTCTCTCGTCGTTCGCTGGTTCTAGTAGCCCAACTAATTAAAATACCGACCATTCCCGAATCAGCCGGTCGGAACCGAAGAAAGACGCCGCAATACGCAAAAAATACCGAGAGGAAGAGGAGACGAACAAAAAGGGGTGCAACACGAGGACTTCCCAGGAGGTCACCCATCCCAGTACTACTCTCGCCCAAGCAAGCTTAACTTCGGAGTTCTGATGGGATCCGGTGCATTATTGCTGGTATGATCGCACCCGTTAGTGTATGCGCAGTCAATTCATATAAGCCTCTCTCGTCGTTCGCTGGTTCTAGTAGCCCAACTAATTAAAATACCGACCATTCCCGAATCAGCCGGTCGGAACCGAAGAAAGACGCCGCAATACGCAAAAAATACCGAGAGGAAGAGGAAACGAACAAAAAGGGGTGCAACACGAGGACTTCCCAGGAGGTCACCCATCCTAGTACTACTCTCGCCCAAGCAAGCTTAACTTCGGAGTTCTGATGGGATCCGGTGCATTATTGCTGGTATGATCGCACCCGTTAGTGTATGCGCGGTCAATTCATATAAGCCTCTCTCGTCGTTCGCTGGTTCTAGTAGCCCAACTAATTAAAATACCGACCATTCCCGAATCAGCCGGTCGGAACCGAAGAAAGACGCCGCAATACGCAAAAAATACCGAGAGGAAGAGGAAACGAACAAAAAGGGGTGCAACACGAGGACTTCCCAAGAGGTCACCCATCCTAGTACTACTCTCGCCCAAGCAAGCTTAACTTCGGAGTTCTGATGGGATCCGGTGCATTATTGCTGGTATGATCGCACCCGTTAGTGTATGCGCGGTCAATTCATATAAGCCACTCTCGTCGTTCGCTGGTTCTAGTAGCCCAACTAATTAAAATACCGACCATTCCCGAATCAGCCGGTCGGAACCGAAGAAAGACGCCGCAATACGCAAAAAATACCGAGAGGAAGAGGAAACGAACAAAAAGGGGTGCAACACGAGGACTTCCCAGGAGGTCACCCATCCTAGTACTACTCTCGCCCAAGCAAGCTTAACTTCGGAGTTCTGATGGGATCCGGTGCATTATTGCTGGTATGATCGCACCCGTTAGTGTATGCGCGGTCAATTCATATAAGCCACTCTCGTCGTTCGCTGGTTCTAGTAGCCCAACTAATTAAAATACCGACCATTCCCGAATCAGCCGGTCGGAACCGAAGAAAGACGCTGCAATACGCAAAAAATACCGAGAGGAAGAGGAAACGAACAAAAAGGGGTGCAACACGAGGACTTCCCAGGAGGTCACCCATCCTAGTACTACTCTCGCCCAAGCAAGCTTAACTTCGGAGTTCTGATGGGATCCGGTGCATTATTGCTGGTATGATCGCACCCGTTAGTGTATGCGCGGTCAATTCATATAAGCCTCTCTCGTCGTTCGCTGGTTCTAGTAGCCCAACTAATTAAAATACCGACCATTCCCGAATCAGCCGGTCGGAACCGAAGAAAGACGCCGCAATACGCAAAAAATACCGAGAGGAAGAGGAAACGAACAAAAAGGGGTGCAACACGAGGACTTCCCAGGAGGTCACCCATCCTAGTACTACTCTCGCCCAAGCAAGCTTAACTTCGGAGTTCTGATGGGATCCGGTGCATTATTGCTGGTATGATCGCACCCGTTAGTGTATGCGCGGTCAATTCATATAAGCCTCTCTCGTCGTTCGCTGGTTCTAGTAGCCCAACTAATTAAAATACCGACCATTCCCGAATCAGCCGGTCGGAACCGAAGAAAGACGCCGCAATACGCAAAAAATACCGAGAGGAAGAGGAAACGAACAAAAAGGGGTGCAACACGAGGACTTCCCAGGAGGTCACCCATCCTAGTACTACTCTCGCCCAAGCAAGCTTAACTTCGGAGTTCTGATGGGATCCGGTGCATTATTGCTGGTATGATCGCACCCGTTAGTGTATGCGCAGTCAATTCATATAAGCCTCTCTCGTCGTTCGCTGGTTCTAGTAGCCCAACTAATTAAAATACCGACCATTCCCGAATCAGCCGGTCGGAACCGAAGAAAGACGCCGCAATACGCAAAAAATACCGAGAGGAAGAGGAAACGAACAAAAAGGGGTGCAACACGAGGACTTCCCAGGAGGTCACCCATCCTAGTACTACTCTCGCCCAAGCAAGCTTAACTTCGGAGTTCTGATGGGATCCGGTGCATTATTGCTGGTATGATCGCACCCGTTAGTGTATGCGCAGTCAATTCATATAAGCCTCTCTCGTCGTTCGCTGGTTCTAGTAGCCCAACTAATTAAAATACCGACCATTCCCGAATCAGCCGGTCGGAACCGAAGAAAGACGCCGCAATACGCAAAAAATACCGAGAGGAAGAGGAGACGAACAAAAAGGGGTGCAACACGAGGACTTCCCAGGAGGTCACCCATCCCAGTACTACTCTCGCCCAAGCAAGCTTAACTTCGGAGTTCTGATGGGATCCGGTGCATTATTGCTGGTATGATCGCACCCGTTAGTGTATGCGCAGTCAATTCATATAAGCCTCTCTCGTCGTTCGCTGGTTCTAGTAGCCCAACTAATTAAAATACCGACCATTCCCGAATCAGCCGGTCGGAACCGAAGAAAGACGCCGCAATACGCAAAAAATACCGAGAGGAAGAGGAAACGAACAAAAAGGGGTGCAACACGAGGACTTCCCAAGAGGTCACCCATCCTAGTACTACTCTCGCCCAAGCAAGCTTAACTTCGGAGTTCTGATGGGATCCGGTGCATTATTGCTGGTATGATCGCACCCGTTAGTGTATGCGCGGTCAATTCATATAAGCCTCTCTCGTCGTTCGCTGGTTCTAGTAGCCCAACTAATTAAAATACCGACCATTCCCGAATCAGCCGGTCGGAACCGAAGAAAGACGCCGCAATACGCAAAAAATACCGAGAGGAAGAGGAAACGAACAAAAAGGGGTGCAACACGAGGACTTCCCAGGAGGTCACCCATCCTAGTACTACTCTCGCCCAAGCAAGCTTAACTTCGGAGTTCTGATGGGATCCGGTGCATTATTGCTGGTATGATCGCACCCGTTAGTGTATGCGCGGTCAATTCATATAAGCCACTCTCGTCGTTCGCTGGTTCTAGTAGCCCAACTAATTAAAATACCGACCATTCCCGAATCAGCCGGTCGGAACCGAAGAAAGACGCTGCAATACGCAAAAAATACCGAGAGGAAGAGGAAACGAACAAAAAGGGGTGCAACACGAGGACTTCCCAGGAGGTCACCCATCCTAGTACTACTCTCGCCCAAGCAAGCTTAACTTCGGAGTTCTGATGGGATCCGGTGCATTATTGCTGGTATGATCGCACCCGTTAGTGTATGCGCGGTCAATTCATATAAGCCTCTCTCGTCGTTCGCTGGTTCTAGTAGCCCAACTAATTAAAATACCGACCATTCCCGAATCAGCCGGTCGGAACCGAAGAAAGACGCCGCAATACGCAAAAAATACCGAGAGGAAGAGGAAACGAACAAAAAGGGGTGCAACACGAGGACTTCCCAGGAGGTCACCCATCCTAGTACTACTCTCGCCCAAGCAAGCTTAACTTCGGAGTTCTGATGGGATCCGGTGCATTATTGCTGGTATGATCGCACCCGTTAGTGTATGCGCGGTCAATTCATATAAGCCTCTCTCGTCGTTCGCTGGTTCTAGTAGCCCAACTAATTAAAATACCGACCATTCCCGAATCAGCCGGTCGGAACCGAAGAAAGACGCCGCAATACGCAAAAAATACCGAGAGGAAGAGGAAACGAACAAAAAGGGGTGCAACACAAGGACTTCCCAGGAGGTCACCCATCCTAGTACTACTCTCGCCCAAGCAAGCTTAACTTCGGAGTTCTGATGGGATCCGGTGCATTATTGCTGGTATGATCGCACCCGTTAGTGTATGCGCAGTCAATTCATATAAGCCTCTCTCGTCGTTCGCTGGTTCTAGTAGCCCAACTAATTAAAATACCGACCATTCCCGAATCAGCCGGTCGGAACCGAAGAAAGACGCCGCAATACGCAAAAAATACCGAGAGGAAGAGGAAACGAACAAAAAGGGGTGCAACACGAGGACTTCCCAGGAGGTCACCCATCCTAGTACTACTCTCGCCCAAGCAAGCTTAACTTCGGAGTTCTGATGGGATCCGGTGCATTATTGCTGGTATGATCGCACCCGTTAGTGTATGCGCGGTCAATTCATATAAGCCTCTCTCGCCGTTCGCTGGTTCTAGTAGCCCAACTAATTAAAATACCGACCATTCCCGAATCAGCCGGTCGGAACCGAAGAAAGACGCCGCAATACGCAAAAAATACCGAGAGGAAGAGGAGACGAACAAAAAGGGGTGCAACACGAGGACTTCCCAGGAGGTCACCCATCCCAGTACTACTCTCGCCCAAGCAAGCTTAACTTCGGAGTTCTGATGGGATCCGGTGCACTATTGCTGGTATGATCGCACCCGTTAGTGTATGCGCAGTCAATTCATATAAGCCTCTCTCGTCGTTCGCTGGTTCTAGTAGCCCAACTAATTAAAATACCGACCATTCCCGAATCAGCCGGTCGGAACCGAAGAAAGACGCCGCAATACGCAAAAAATACCGAGAGGAAGAGGAAACGAACAAAAAGGGGTGCAACACGAGGACTTCCCAGGAGGTCACCCATCCTAGTACTACTCTCGCCCAAGCAAGCTTAACTTCGGAGTTCTGATGGGATCCGGTGCATTATTGCTGGTATGATCGCACCCGTTAGTGTATGCGCAGTCAATTCATATAAGCCTCTCTCGTCGTTCGCTGGTTCTAGTAGCCCAACTAATTAAAATACCGACCATTCCCGAATCAGCCGGTCGGAACCGAAGAAAGACGCCGCAATACGCAAAAAATACCGAGAGGAAGAGGAAACGAACAAAAAGGGGTGCAACACGAGGACTTCCCAGGAGGTCACCCATCCTAGTACTACTCTCGCCCAAGCAAGCTTAACTTCGGAGTTCTGATGGGATCCGGTGCATTATTGCTGGTATGATCGCACCCGTTAGTGTATGCGCGGTCAATTCATATAAGCCTCTCTCGCCGTTCGCTGGTTCTAGTAGCCCAACTAATTAAAATACCGACCATTCCCGAATCAGCCAGTCGGAACCGAAGAAAGACGCCGCAATACGCAAAAAATACCGAGAGGAAGAGGAAACGAACAAAAAGGGGTGCAACACGAGGACTTCCCAGGAGGTCACCCATCCTAGTACTACTCTCGCCCAAGCAAGCTTAACTTCGGAGTTCTGATGGGATCCGGTGCATTATTGCTGGTATGATCGCACCCGTTAGTGTATGCGCGGTCAATTCATATAAGCCTCTCTCGCCGTTCGCTGGTTCTAGTAGCCCAACTAATTAAAATACCGACCATTCCCGAATCAGCCGGTCGGAACCGAAGAAAGACGCCGCAATACGCAAAAAATACCGAGAGGAAGAGGAGACAAACAAAAAGGGGTGCAACACGAGGACTTCCCAGGAGGTCACCCATCCCAGTACTACTCTCGCCCAAGCAAGCTTAACTTCGGAGTTCTGATGGGATCCGGTGCATTATTGCTGGTATGATCGCACCCGTTAGTGTATGCGCAGTCAATTCATATAAGCCTCTCTCGTCGTTCGCTGGTTCTAGTAGCCCAACTAATTAAAATACCGACCATTCCCGAATCAGCCGGTCGGAACCGAAGAAAGACGCCGCAATACGCAAAAAATACCGAGAGGAAGAGGAAACGAACAAAAAGGGGTGCAACACGAGGACTTCCCAGGAGGTCACCCATCCTAGTACTACTCTCGCCCAAGCAAGCTTAACTTCGGAGTTCTGATGGGATCCGGTGCATTATTGCTGGTATGATCGCACCCGTTAGTGTATGCGCAGTCAATTCATATAAGCCTCTCTCGTCGTTCGCTGGTTCTAGTAGCCCAACTAATTAAAATACCGACCATTCCCGAATCAGCCGGTCGGAACCGAAGAAAGACGCCGCAATACGCAAAAAATACCGAGAGGAAGAGGAAACGAACAAAAAGGGGTGCAACACGAGGACTTCCCAGGAGGTCACCCATCCTAGTACTACTCTCGCCCAAGCAAGCTTAACTTCGGAGTTCTGATGGGATCCGGTGCATTATTGCTGGTATGATCGCACCCGTTAGTGTATGCGCGGTCAATTCATATAAGCCTCTCTCGCCGTTCGCTGGTTCTAGTAGCCCAACTAATTAAAATACCGACCATTCCCGAATCAGCCAGTCGGAACCGAAGAAAGACGCCGCAATACGCAAAAAATACCGAGAGGAAGAGGAAACGAACA
Organism: Geum urbanum; assembly: GCA_946800695.1. Lineage (NCBI taxonomy): Eukaryota > Viridiplantae > Streptophyta > Magnoliopsida > Rosales > Rosaceae > Geum > Geum urbanum. The sequence continues at coordinate 5,741,974 of OX327012.1, forward strand.
AAAAGGGGTGCAACACGAGGACTTCCCAGGAGGTCACCCATCCTAGTACTACTCTCGCCCAAGCAAGCTTAACTTCGGAGTTCTGATGGGATCCGGTGCATTATTGCTGGTATGATCGCACCCGTTAGTGTATGCGCGGTCAATTCATATAAGCCTCTCTCGTCGTTCGCTGGTTCTAGTAGCCCAACTAATTAAAATACCGACCATTCCCGAATCAGCCGGTCGGAACCGAAGAAAGTCGCCGCAATACGCAAAAAATACCGAGAGGAAGAGGAAACGAACAAAAAGGGGTGCAACACGAGGACTTCCCAGGAGGTCACCCATCCTAGTACTACTCTCGCCCAAGCAAGCTTAACTTCGGAGTTCTGATGGGATCCGGTGCATTATTGCTGGTATGATCGCACCCGTTAGTGTATGCGCAGTCAATTCATATAAGCCTCTCTCGTCGTTCGCTGGTTCTAGTAGCCCAACTAATTAAAATACCGACCATTCCCGAATCAGCCGGTCGGAACCGAAGAAAGACGCCGCAATACGCAAAAAATACCGAGAGGAAGAGGAAACGAACAAAAAGGGGTGCAACACGAGGACTTCCCAGGAGGTCACCCATCCTAGTACTACTCTCGCCCAAGCAAGCATAACTTCGGAGTTCTGATGGGATCCGGTGCATTATTGCTGGTATGATCGCACCCGTTAGTGTATGCGCGGTCAATTCATATAAGCCTCTCTCGTCGTTCGCTGGTTCTAGTAGCCCAACTAATTAAAATACCGACCATTCCCGAATCAGCCGGTCGGAACCGAAGAAAGACGCCGCAATACGCAAAAAATACCGAGAGGAAGAGGAAACGAACAAAAAGGGGTGCAACACGAGGACTTCCCAGGAGGTCACCCATCCTAGTACTACTCTCGCCCAAGCAAGCTTAACTTCGGAGTTCTGATGGGATCCGGTGCATTATTGCTGGTATGATCGCACCCGTTAGTGTATGCGCCGTCAATTCATATAAGCCTCTCTCGTCGTTCGCTGGTTCTAGTAGCCCAACTAATTAAAATACCGACCATTCCCGAATCAGCCGGTCGGAACCGAAGAAAGACGCCGCAATACGCAAAAAATACCGAGAGGAAGAGGAAACGAACAAAAAGGGGTGCAACACGAGGACTTCCCAGGAGGTCACCCATCCTAGTACTACTCTCGCCCAAGCAAGCTTAACTTCGGAGTTCTGATGGGATCCGGTGCATTATTGCTGGTATGATCGCACCCGTTAGTGTATGCGCGGTCAATTCATATAAGCCTCTCTCGCCGTTCGCTGGTTCTAGTAGCCCAACTAATTAAAATACCGACCATTCCCGAATCAGCCAGTCGGAACCGAAGAAAGACGCCGCAATACGCAAAAAATACCGAGAGGAAGAGGAAACGAACAAAAAGGGGTGCAACACGAGGACTTCCCAGGAGGTCACCCATCCTAGTACTACTCTCGCCCAAGCAAGCTTAACTTCGGAGTTCTGATGGGATCCGGTGCATTATTGCTGGTATGATCGCACCCGTTAGTGTATGCGCGGTCAATTCATATAAGCCTCTCTCGTCGTTCGCTGGTTCTAGTAGCCCAACTAATTAAAATACCGACCATTCCCGAATCAGCCGGTCGGAACCGAAGAAAGACGCCGCAATACGCAAAAAATACCGAGAGGAAGAGGAAACGAACAAAAAGGGGTGCAACACGAGGACTTCCCAGGAGGTCACCCATCCTAGTACTACTCTCGCCCAAGCAAGCTTAACTTCGGAGTTCTGATGGGATCCGGTGCATTATTGCTGGTATGATCGCACCCGTTAGTGTATGCGCAGTCAATTCATATAAGCCTCTCTCGTCGTTCGCTGGTTCTAGTAGCCCAACTAATTAAAATACCGACCATTCCCGAATCAGCCGGTCGGAACCGAAGAAAGACGCCGCAATACGCAAAAAATACCGAGAGGAAGAGGAAACGAACAAAAAGGGGTGCAACACGAGGACTTCCCAGGAGGTCACCCATCCTAGTACTACTCTCGCCCAAGCAAGCTTAACTTCGGAGTTCTGATGGGATCCGGTGCATTATTGCTGGTATGATCGCACCCGTTAGTGTATGCGCAGTCAATTCATATAAGCCTCTCTCGTCGTTCGCTGGTTCTAGTAGCCCAACTAATTAAAATACCGACCATTCCCGAATCAGCCGGTCGGAACCGAAGAAAGACGCCGCAATACGCAAAAAATACCGAGAGGAAGAGGAAACGAACAAAAAGGGGTGCAACACGAGGACTTCCCAGGAGGTCACCCATCCTAGTACTACTCTCGCCCAAGCAAGCTTAACTTCGGAGTTCTGATGGGATCCGGTGCATTATTGCTGGTATGATCGCACCCGTTAGTGTATGCGCAGTCAAATCATATAAGCCTCTCTCGTCGTTCGCTGGTTCTAGTAGCCCAACTAATTAAAATACCGACCATTCCCGAATCAGCCGGTCGGAACCGAAGAAAGACGCCGCAATACGCAAAAAATAACGAGAGGAAGAGGAAACGAACAAAAAGGGGTGCAACACGAGGACTTCCCAGGAGGTCACCCATCCTAGTACTACTCTCGCCCAAGCAAGCTTAACTTCGGAGTTCTGATGGGATCCGGTGCATTATTGCTGGTATGATCGCACCCGTTAGTGTATGCGCGGTCAATTCATATAAGCCTCTCTCGTCGTTCGCTGGTTCTAGTAGCCCAACTAATTAAAATACCGACCATTCCCGAATCAGCCGGTCGGAACCGAAGAAAGACGCCGCAATACGCAAAAAATACCGAGAGGAAGAGGAAACGAACAAAAAGGGGTGCAACACGAGGACTTCCCAGGAGGTCACCCATCCTAGTACTACTCTCGCCCAAGCAAGCTTAACTTCGGAGTTCTGATGGGATCCGGTGCATTATTGCTGGTATGATCGCACCCGTTAGTGTATGCGCGGTCAATTCATATAAGCCTCTCTCGTCGTTCGCTGGTTCTAGTAGCCCAACTAATTAAAATACCGACCATTCCCGAATCAGCCGGTCGGAACCGAAGAAAGACGCCGCAATACGCAAAAAATACCGAGAGGAAGAGGAAACGAACAAAAAGGGGTGCAACACGAGGACTTCCCAGGAGGTCACCCATCCTAGTACTACTCTCGCCCAAGCAAGCTTAACTTCGGAGTTCTGATGGGATCCGGTGCATTATTGCTGGTATGATCGCACCCGTTAGTGTATGCGCGGTCAATTCATATAAGCCTCTCTCGTCGTTCGCTGGTTCTAGTAGCCCAACTAATTAAAATACCGACCATTCCCGAATCAGCCGGTCGGAACCGAAGAAAGACGCCGCAATACGCAAAAAATACCGAGAGGAAGAGGAAACGAACAAAAAGGGGTGCAACACGAGGACTTCCCAGGAGGTCACCCATCCTAGTACTACTCTCGCCCAAGCAAGCTTAACTTCGGAGTTCTGATGGGATCCGGTGCATTATTGCTGGTATGATCGCACCCGTTAGTGTATGCGCAGTCAATTCATATAAGCCTCTCTCGTCGTTCGCTGGTTCTAGTAGCCCAACTAATTAAAATACCGACCATTCCCGAATCAGCCGGTCGGAACCGAAGAAAGACGCCGCAATACGCAAAAAATACCGAGAGGAAGAGGAAACGAACAAAAAGGGGTGCAACACGAGGACTTCCCAGGAGGTCACCCATCCTAGTACTACTCTCGCCCAAGCAAGCTTAACTTCGGAGTTCTGATGGGATCCGGTGCATTATTGCTGGTATGATCGCACCCGTTAGTGTATGCGCCGTCAATTCATATAAGCCTCTCTCGTCGTTCGCTGGTTCTAGTAGCCCAACTAATTAAAATACCGACCATTCCCGAATCAGCCGGTCGGAACCGAAGAAAGACGCCGCAATACGCAAAAAATACCGAGAGGAAGAGGAAACGAACAAAAAGGGGTGCAACACGAGGACTTCCCAGGAGGTCACCCATCCTAGTACTACTCTCGCCCAAGCAAGCTTAACTTCGGAGTTCTGATGGGATCCGGTGCATTATTGCTGGTATGATCGCACCCGTTAGTGTATGCGCGGTCAATTCATATAAGCCTCTCTCGTCGTTCGCTGGTTCTAGTAGCCCAACTAATTAAAATACCGACCATTCCCGAATCAGCCGGTCGGAACCGAAGAAAGACGCCGCAATACGCAAAAAATACCGAGAGGAAGAGGAAACGAACAAAAAGGGGTGCAACACGAGGACTTCCCAGGAGGTCACCCATCCTAGTACTACTCTCGCCCAAGCAAGCTTAACTTCGGAGTTCTGATGGGATCCGGTGCATTATTGCTGGTATGATCGCACCCGTTAGTGTATGCGCAGTCAATTCATATAAGCCTCTCTCGTCGTTCGCTGGTTCTAGTAGCCCAACTAATTAAAATACCGACCATTCCCGAATCAGCCGGTCGGAACCGAAGAAAGACGCCGCAATACGCAAAAAATACCGAGAGGAAGAGGAAACGAACAAAAAGGGGTGCAACACGAGGACTTCCCAGGAGGTCACCCATCCTAGTACTACTCTCGCCCAAGCAAGCTTAACTTAGGAGTTCTGATGGGATCCGGTGCATTATTGCTGGTATGATCGCACCCGTTAGTGTATGCGCCGTCAATTCATATAAGCCTCTCTCGTCGTTCGCTGGTTCTAGTAGCCCAACTAATTAAAATACCGACCATTCCCGAATCAGCCGGTCGGAACCGAAGAAAGACGCCGCAATACGCAAAAAATACCGAGAGGAAGAGGAAACGAACAAAAAGGGGTGCAACACGAGGACTTCCCAGGAGGTCACCCATCCTAGTACTACTCTCGCCCAAGCAAGCTTAACTTCGGAGTTCTGATGGGATCCGGTGCATTATTGCTGGTATGATCGCACCCGTTAGTGTATGCGCAGTCAATTCATATAAGCCTCTCTCGTCGTTCGCTGGTTCTAGTAGCCCAACTAATTAAAATACCGACCATTCCCGAATCAGCCGGTCGGAACCGAAGAAAGACGCCGCAATACGCAAAAAATACCGAGAGGAAGAGGAAACGAACAAAAAGGGGTGCAACACGAGGACTTCCCAGGAGGTCACCCATCCTAGTACTACTCTCGCCCAAGCAAGCTTAACTTCGGAGTTCTGATGGGATCCGGTGCATTATTGCTGGTATGATCGCACCTGTTAGTGTATGCGCCGTCAATTCATATAAGCCTCTCTCGTCGTTCGCTGGTTCTAGTAGCCCAACTAATTAAAATACCGACCATTCCCGAATCAGCCGGTCGGAACCGAAGAAAGACGCCGCAATACGCAAAAAATACCGAGAGGAAGAGGAAACGAACAAAAAGGGGTGCAACACGAGGACTTCCCAGGAGGTCACCCATCCTAGTACTACTCTCGCCCAAGCAAGCTTAACTTCGGAGTTCTGATGGGATCCGGTGCATTATTGCTGGTATGATCGCACCCGTTAGTGTATGCGCGGTCAATTCATATAAGCCTCTCTCGTCGTTCGCTGGTTCTAGTAGCCCAACTAATTAAAATACCGACCATTCCCGAATCAGCCGGTCGGAACCGAAGAAAGACGCCGCAATACGCAAAAAATACCGAGAGGAAGAGGAAACGAACAAAAAGGGGTGCAACACGAGGACTTCCCAGGAGGTCACCCATCCTAGTACTACTCTCGCCCAAGCAAGCTTAACTTCGGAGTTCTGATGGGATCCGGTGCATTATTGCTGGTATGATCGCACCCGTTAGTGTATGCGCGGTCAATTCATATAAGCCTCTCTCGTCGTTCGCTGGTTCTAGTAGCCCAACTAATTAAAATACCAACCATTCCCGAATCAGCCGGTCGGAACCGAAGAAAGACGCCGCAATACGCAAAAAATACCGAGAGGAAGAGGAAACGAACAAAAAGGGGTGCAACACGAGGACTTCCCAGGAGGTCACCCATCCTAGTACTACTCTCGCCCAAGCAAGCTTAACTTCGGAGTTCTGATGGGATCCGGTGCATTATTGCTGGTATGATCGCACCCGTTAGTGTATGCGCAGTCAATTCATATAAGCCTCTCTCGTCGTTCGCTGGTTCTAGTAGCCCAACTAATTAAAATACCGACCATTCCCGAATCAGCCGGTCGGAACCGAAGAAAGACGCCGCAATACGCAAAAAATACCGAGAGGAAGAGGAAACGAACAAAAAGGGGTGCAACACGAGGACTTCTCAGGAGGTCACCCATCCTAGTACTACTCTCGCCCAAGCAAGCTTAACTTCGGAGTTCTGATGGGATCCGGTGCATTATTGCTGGTATGATCGCACCCGTTAGTGTATGCGCCGTCAATTCATATAAGCCTCTCTCGTCGTTCGCTGGTTCTAGTAGCCCAACTAATTAAAATACCGACCATTCCCGAATCAGCCGGTCGGAACCGAAGAAAGACGCCGCAATACGCAAAAAATACCGAGAGGAAGAGGAAACGAACAAAAAGGGGTGCAACACGAGGACTTCCCAGGAGGTCACCCATCCTAGTACTACTCTCGCCCAAGCAAGCTTAACTTCGGAGTTCTGATGGGATCCGGTGCATTATTGCTGGTATGATCGCACCCGTTAGTGTATGCGCGGTCAATTCATATAAGCCTCTCTCGTCGTTCGCTGGTTCTAGTAGCCCAACTAATTAAAATACCGACCATTCCCGAATCAGCCGGTCGGAACCGAAGAAAGACGCCGCAATACGCAAAAAATACCGAGAGGAAGAGGAAACGAACAAAAAGGGGTGCAACACGAGGACTTCCCAGGAGGTCACCCATCCTAGTACTACTCTCGCCCAAGCAAGCTTAACTTCGGAGTTCTGATGGGATCCGGTGCATTATTGCTGGTATGATCGCACCCGTTAGTGTATGCGCAGTCAATTCATATAAGCCTCTCTCGTCGTTCGCTGGTTCTAGTAGCCCAACTAATTAAAATACCGACCATTCCCGAATCAGCCGGTCGGAACCGAAGAAAGACGCCGCAATACGCAAAAAATACCGAGAGGAAGAGGAAACGAACAAAAAGGGGTGCAACACGAGGACTTCCCAGGAGGTCACCCATCCTAGTACTACTCTCGCCCAAGCAAGCTTAACTTCGGAGTTCTGATGGGATCCGGTGCATTATTGCTGGTATGATCGCACCCGTTAGTGTATGCGCCGTCAATTCATATAAGCCTCTCTCGTCGTTCGCTGGTTCTAGTAGCCCAACTAATTAAAATACCGACCATTCCCGAATCAGCCGGTCGGAACCGAAGAAAGACGCCGCAATACGCAAAAAATACCGAGAGGAAGAGGAAACGAACAAAAAGGGGTGCAACACGAGGACTTCCCAGGAGGTCACCCATCCTAGTACTACTCTCGCCCAAGCAAGCTTAACTTCGGAGTTCTGATGGGATCCGGTGCATTATTGCTGGTATGATCGCACCCGTTAGTGTATGCGCGGTCAATTCATATAAGCCTCTCTCGTCGTTCGCTGGTTCTAGTAGCCCAACTAATTAAAATACCGACCATTCCCGAATCAGCCGGTCGGAACCGAAGAAAGACGCCGCAATACGCAAAAAATACCGAGAGGAAGAGGAAACGAACAAAAAGGGGTGCAACACGAGGACTTCCCAGGAGGTCACCCATCCTAGTACTACTCTCGCCCAAGCAAGCTTAACTTCGGAGTTCTGATGGGATCCGGTGCATTATTGCTGGTATGATCGCACCCGTTAGTGTATGCGCAGTCAATTCATATAAGCCTCTCTCGTCGTTCGCTGGTTCTAGTAGCCCAACTAATTAAAATACCGACCATTCCCGAATCAGCCGGTCGGAACCGAAGAAAGACGCCGCAATACGCAAAAAATACCGAGAGGAAGAGGAAACGAACAAAAAGGGGTGCAACACGAGGACTTCCCAGGAGGTCACCCATCCTAGTACTACTCTCGCCCAAGCAAGCTTAACTTCGGAGTTCTGATGGGATCCGGTGCATTATTGCTGGTATGATCGCACCCGTTAGTGTATGCGCAGTCAAATCATATAAGCCTCTCTCGTCGTTCGCTGGTTCTAGTAGCCCAACTAATTAAAATACCGACCATTCCCGAATCAGCCGGTCGGAACCGAAGAAAGACGCCGCAATACGCAAAAAATACCGAGAGGAAGAGGAAACGAACAAAAAGGGGTGCAACACGAGGACTTCCCATGAGGTCACCCATCCTAGTACTACTCTCGCCCAAGCAAGCTTAACTTCGGAGTTCTGATGGGATCCGGTGCATTATTGCTGGTATGATCGCACCCGTTAGTGTATGCGCAGTCAATTCATATAAGCCTCTCTCGTCGTTCGCTGGTTCTAGTAGCCCAACTAATTAAAATACCGACCATTCCCGAATCAGCCGGTCGGAACCGAAGAAAGACGCCGCAATACGCAAAAAATACCGAGAGGAAGAGGAAACGAACAAAAAGGGGTGCAACACGAGGACTTCCCAGGAGGTCACCCATCCTAGTACTACTCTCGCCCAAGCAAGCTTAACTTCGGAGTTCTGATGGGATCCGGTGAATTATTGCTGGTATGATCGCACCCGTTAGTGTATGCGCAGTCAATTCATATAAGCCTCTCTCGTCGTTCGCTGGTTCTAGAAGCCCAACTAATTAAAATACCGACCATTCCCGAATCAGCCGGTCGGAACCGAAGAAAGACGCCGCAATACGCAAAAAATACCGAGAGGAAGAGGAGACGAACAAAAAGGGGTGCAACACGAGGACTTCCCAGGAGGTCACCCATCCCAGTACTACTCTCGCCCAAGCAAGCTTAACTTCGGAGTTCTGATGGGATCCGGTGCATTATTGCTGGTATGATCGCACCCGTTAGTGTATGCGCAGTCAATTCATATAAGCCTCTCTCGTCGTTCGCTGGTTCTAGTAGCCCAACTAATTAAAATACCGACCATTCCCGAATCAGCCGGTCGGAACCGAAGAAAGACGCCGCAATACGCAAAAAATACCGAGAGGAAGAGGAAACGAACAAAAAGGGGTGCAACACGAGGACTTCCCAGGAGGTCACCCATCCTAGTACTACTCTCGCCCAAGCAAGCTTAACTTCGGAGTTCTGATGGGATCCGGTGCATTATTGCTGGTATGATCGCACCCGTTAGTGTATGCGCGGTCAATTCATATAAGCCTCTCTCGTCGTTCGCTGGTTCTAGTAGCCCAACTAATTAAAATACCGACCATTCCCGAATCAGCCGGTCGGAACCGAAGAAAGACGCCGCAATACGCAAAAAATACCGAGAGGAAGAGGAAACGAACAAAAAGGGGTGCAACACGAGGACTTCCCCAGAGGTCACCCATCCTAGTACTACTCTCGCCCAAGCAAGCTTAACTTCGGAGTTCTGATGGGATCCGGTGCATTATTGCTGGTATGATCGCACCCGTTAGTGTATGCGCGGTCAATTCATATAAGCCTCTCTCGTCGTTCGCTGGTTCTAGTAGCCCAACTAATTAAAATACCGACCATTCCCGAATCAGCCGGTCGGAACCGAAGAAAGACGCCGCAATACGCAAAAAATACCGAGAGGAAGAGGAAACGAACAAAAAGGGGTGCAACACGAGGACTTCCCAGGAGGTCACCCATCCTAGTACTACTCTCGCCCAAGCAAGCTTAACTTCGGAGTTCTGATGGGATCCGGTGCATTATTGCTGGTATGATCGCACCCGTTAGTGTATGCGCGGTCAATTCATATAAGCCACTCTCGTCGTTCGCTGGTTCTAGTAGCCCAACTAATTAAAATACCGACCATTCCCGAATCAGCCGGTCGGAACCGAAGAAAGACGCTGCAATACGCAAAAAATACCGAGAGGAAGAGGAAACGAACAAAAAGGGGTGCAACACGAGGACTTCCCAGGAGGTCACCCATCCTAGTACTACTCTCGCCCAAGCAAGCTTAACTTCGGAGTTCTGATGGGATCCGGTGCATTATTGCTGGTATGATCGCACCCGTTAGTGTATGCGCGGTCAATTCATATAAGCCTCTCTCGTCGTTCGCTGGTTCTAGTAGCCCAACTAATTAAAATACCGACCATTCCCGAATCAGCCGGTCGGAACCGAAGAAAGACGCCGCAATACGCAAAAAATACCGAGAGGAAGAGGAAACGAACAAAAAGGGGTGCAACACGAGGACTTCCCAGGAGGTCACCCATCCTAGTACTACTCTCGCCCAAGCAAGCTTAACTTCGGAGTTCTGATGGGATCCGGTGCATTATTGCTGGTATGATCGCACCCGTTAGTGTATGCGCGGTCAATTCTTATAAGCCTCTCTCGTCGTTCGCTGGTTCTAGTAGCCCAACTAATTAAAATACCGACCATTCCCGAATCAGCCGGTCGGAACCGAAGAAAGACGCCGCAATACGCAAAAAATACCGAGAGGAAGAGGAAACGAACAAAAAGGGGTGCAACACGAGGACTTCCCAGGAGGTCACCCATCCTAGTACTACTCTCGCCCAAGCAAGCTTAACTTCGGAGTTCTGATGGGATCCGGTGCATTATTGCTGGTATGATCGCACCCGTTAGTGTATGCGCAGTCAATTCATATAAGCCTCTCTCGTCGTTCGCTGGTTCTAGTAGCCCAACTAATTAAAATACCGACCATTCCCGAATCAGCCGGTCGGAACCGAAGAAAGACGCCGCAATACGCAAAAAATACCGAGAGGAAGAGGAAACGAACAAAAAGGGGTGCAACACGAGGACTTCCCAGGAGGTCACCCATCCTAGTACTACTCTCGCCCAAGCAAGCTTAACTTCGGAGTTCTGATGGGATCCGGTGCATTATTGCTGGTATGATCGCACCCGTTAGTGTATGCGCAGTCAATTCATATAAGCCTCTCTCGTCGTTCGCTGGTTCTAGTAGCCCAACTAATTAAAATACCGACCATTCCCGAATCAGCCGGTCGGAACCGAAGAAAGACGCCGCAATACGCAAAAAATACCGAGAGGAAGAGGAGACGAACAAAAAGGGGTGCAACACGAGGACTTCCCAGGAGGTCACCCATCCCAGTACTACTCTCGCCCAAGCAAGCTTAACTTCGGAGTTCTGATGGGATCCGGTGCATTATTGCTGGTATGATCGCACCCGTTAGTGTATGCGCAGTCAATTCATATAAGCCTCTCTCGTCGTTCGCTGGTTCTAGTAGCCCAACTAATTAAAATACCGACCATTCCCGAATCAGCCGGTCGGAACCGAAGAAAGACGCCGCAATACGCAAAAAATACCGAGAGGAAGAGGAAACGAACAAAAAGGGGTGCAACACGAGGACTTCCCAGGAGGTCACCCATCCTAGTACTACTCTCGCCCAAGCAAGCTTAACTTCGGAGTTCTGATGGGATCCGGTGCATTATTGCTGGTATGATCGCACCCGTTAGTGTATGCGCGGTCAATTCATATAAGCCTCTCTCGTCGTTCGCTGGTTCTAGTAGCCCAACTAATTAAAATACCGACCATTCCCGAATCAGCCGGTCGGAACCGAAGAAAGACGCCGCAATACGCAAAAAATACCGAGAGGAAGAGGAAACGAACAAAAAGGGGTGCAACACGAGGACTTCCCAGGAGGTCACCCATCCTAGTACTACTCTCGCCCAAGCAAGCTTAACTTCGGAGTTCTGATGGGATCCGGTGCATTATTGCTGGTATGATCGCACCCGTTAGTGTATGCGCGGTCAATTCATATAAGCCACTCTCGTCGTTCGCTGGTTCTAGTAGCCCAACTAATTAAAATACCGACCATTCCCGAATCAGCCGGTCGGAACCGAAGAAAGACGCTGCAATACGCAAAAAATACCGAGAGGAAGAGGAAACGAACAAAAAGGGGTGCAACACGAGGACTTCCCAGGAGGTCACCCATCCTAGTACTACTCTCGCCCAAGCAAGCTTAACTTCGGAGTTCTGATGGGATCCGGTGCATTATTGCTGGTATGATCGCACCCGTTAGTGTATGCGCGGTCAATTCATATAAGCCTCTCTCGTCGTTCGCTGGTTCTAGTAGCCCAACTAATTAAAATACCGACCATTCCCGAATCAGCCGGTCGGAACCGAAGAAAGACGCCGCAATACGCAAAAAATACCGAGAGGAAGAGGAAACGAACAAAAAGGGGTGCAACACGAGGACTTCCCAGGAGGTCACCCATCCTAGTACTACTCTCGCCCAAGCAAGCTTAACTTCGGAGTTCTGATGGGATCCGGTGCATTATTGCTGGTATGATCGCACCCGTTAGTGTATGCGCGGTCAATTCTTATAAGCCTCTCTCGTCGTTCGCTGGTTCTAGTAGCCCAACTAATTAAAATACCGACCATTCCCGAATCAGCCGGTCGGAACCGAAGAAAGACGCCGCAATACGCAAAAAATACCGAGAGGAAGAGGAAACGAACAAAAAGGGGTGCAACACGAGGACTTCCCAGGAGGTCACCCATCCTAGTACTACTCTCGCCCAAGCAAGCTTAACTTCGGAGTTCTGATGGGATCCGGTGCATTATTGCTGGTATGATCGCACCCGTTAGTGTATGCGCAGTCAATTCATATAAGCCTCTCTCGTCGTTCGCTGGTTCTAGTAGCCCAACTAATTAAAATACCGACCATTCCCGAATCAGCCGGTCGGAACCGAAGAAAGACGCCGCAATACGCAAAAAATACCGAGAGGAAGAGGAAACGAACAAAAAGGGGTGCAACACGAGGACTTCCCAGGAGGTCACCCATCCTAGTACTACTCTCGCCCAAGCAAGCTTAACTTCGGAGTTCTGATGGGATCCGGTGCATTATTGCTGGTATGATCGCACCCGTTAGTGTATGCGCAGTCAATTCATATAAGCCTCTCTCGTCGTTCGCTGGTTCTAGTAGCCCAACTAATTAAAATACCGACCATTCCCGAATCAGCCGGTCGGAACCGAAGAAAGACGCCGCAATACGCAAAAAATACCGAGAGGAAGAGGAGACGAACAAAAAGGGGTGCAACACGAGGACTTCCCAGGAGGTCACCCATCCCAGTACTACTCTCGCCCAAGCAAGCTTAACTTCGGAGTTCTGATGGGATCCGGTGCATTATTGCTGGTATGATCGCACCCGTTAGTGTATGCGCAGTCAATTCATATAAGCCTCTCTCGTCGTTCGCTGGTTCTAGTAGCCCAACTAATTAAAATACCGACCATTCCCGAATCAGCCGGTCGGAACCGAAGAAAGACGCCGCAATACGCAAAAAATACCGAGAGGAAGAGGAAACGAACAAAAAGGGGTGCAACACGAGGACTTCCCAGGAGGTCACCCATCCTAGTACTACTCTCGCCCAAGCAAGCTTAACTTCGGAGTTCTGATGGGATCCGGTGCATTATTGCTGGTATGATCGCACCCGTTAGTGTATGCGCGGTCAATTCATATAAGCCTCTCTCGTCGTTCGCTGGTTCTAGTAGCCCAACTAATTAAAATACCGACCATTCCCGAATCAGCCGGTCGGAACCGAAGAAAGACGCCGCAATACGCAAAAAATACCGAGAGGAAGAGGAAACGAACAAAAAGGGGTGCAACACGAGGACTTCCCAGGAGGTCACCCATCCCAGTACTACTCTCGCCCAAGCAAGCTTAACTTCGGAGTTCTGATGGGATCCGGTGCATTATTGCTGGTATGATCGCACCCGTTAGTGTATGCGCGGTCAATTCATATAAGCCTCTCTCGTCGTTCGCTGGTTCTAGTAGCCCAACTAATTAAAATACCGACCATTCCCGAATCAGCCGGTCGGAACCGAAGAAAGACGCCGCAATACGCAAAAAATACCGAGAGGAAGAGGAAACGAACAAAAAGGGGTGCAACACGAGGACTTCCCAGGAGGTCACCCATCCTAGTACTACTCTCGCCCAAGCAAGCTTAACTTCGGAGTTCTGATGGGATCCGGTGCATTATTGCTGGTATGATCGCACCCGTTAGTGTATGCGCAGTCAAATCATATAAGCCTCTCTCGTCGTTCGCTGGTTCTAGTAGCCCAACTAATTAAAATACCGACCATTCCCGAATCAGCCGGTCGGAACCGAAGAAAGACGCCGCAATACGCAAAAAATACCGAGAGGAAGAGGAAACGAACAAAAAGGGGTGCAACACGAGGACTTCCCAGGAGGTCACCCATCCTAGTACTACTCTCGCCCAAGCAAGCTTAACTTCGGAGTTCTGATGGGATCCGGTGCATTATTGCTGGTATGATCGCACCCGTTAGTGTATGCGCAGTCAATTCATATAAGCCTCTCTCGTCGTTCGCTGGTTCTAGTAGCCCAACTAATTAAAATACCGACCATTCCCGAATCAGCCGGTCGGAACCGAAGAAAGACGCCGCAATACGCAAAAAATACCGAGAGGAAGAGGAAACGAACAAAAAGGGGTGCAACACGAGGACTTCCCAGGAGGTCACCCATCCTAGTACTACTCTCGCCCAAGCAAGCTTAACTTCGGAGTTCTGATGGGATCCGGTGAATTATTGCTGGTATGATCGCACCCGTTAGTGTATGCGCAGTCAATTCATATAAGCCTCTCTCGTCGTTCGCTGGTTCTAGTAGCCCAACTAATTAAAATACCGACCATTCCCGAATCAGCCGGTCGGAACCGAAGAAAGACGCCGCAATACGCAAAAAATACCGAGAGGAAGAGGAGACGAACAAAAAGGGGTGCAACACGAGGACTTCCCAGGAGGTCACCCATCCCAGTACTACTCTCGCCCAAGCAAGCTTAACTTCGGAGTTCTGATGGGATCCGGTGCATTATTGCTGGTATGATCGCACCCGTTAGTGTATGCGCAGTCAATTCATATAAGCCTCTCTCGTCGTTCGCTGGTTCTAGTAGCCCAACTAATTAAAATACCGACCATTCCCGAATCAGCCGGTCGGAACCGAAGAAAGACGCCGCAATACGCAAAAAATACCGAGAGGAAGAGGAAACGAACAAAAAGGGGTGCAACACGAGGACTTCCCAGGAGGTCACCCATCCTAGTACTACTCTCGCCCAAGCAAGCTTAACTTCGGAGTTCTGATGGGATCCGGTGCATTATTACTGGTATGATCGCACCCGTTAGTGTATGCGCGGTCAATTCATATAAGCCTCTCTCGTCGTTCGCTGGTTCTAGTAGCCCAACTAATTAAAATACCGACCATTCCCGAATCAGCCGGTCGGAACCGAAGAAAGACGCCGCAATACGCAAAAAATACCGAGAGGAAGAGGAAACGAACAAAAAGGGGTGCAACACGAGGACTTCCCAAGAGGTCACCCATCCTAGTACTACTCTCGCCCAAGCAAGCTTAACTTCGGAGTTCTGATGGGATCCGGTGCATTATTGCTGGTATGATCGCACCCGTTAGTGTATGCGCGGTCAATTCATATAAGCCTCTCTCGTCGTTCGCTGGTTCTAGTAGCCCAACTAATTAAAATACCGACCATTCCCGAATCAGCCGGTCGGAACCGAAGAAAGACGCCGCAATACGCAAAAAATACCGAGAGGAAGAGGAAACGAACAAAAAGGGGTGCAACACGAGGACTTCCCAGGAGGTCACCCATCCTAGTACTACTCTCGCCCAAGCAAGCTTAACTTCGGAGTTCTGATGGGATCCGGTGCATTATTGCTGGTATGATCGCACCCGTTAGTGTATGCGCGGTCAATTCATATAAGCCACTCTCGTCGTTCGCTGGTTCTAGTAGCCCAACTAATTAAAATACCGACCATTCCCGAATCAGCCGGTCGGAACCGAAGAAAGACGCTGCAATACGCAAAAAATACCGAGAGGAAGAGGAAACGAACAAAAAGGGGTGCAACACGAGGACTTCCCAGGAGGTCACCCATCCTAGTACTACTCTCGCCCAAGCAAGCTTAACTTCGGAGTTCTGATGGGATCCGGTGCATTATTGCTGGTATGATCGCACCCGTTAGTGTATGCGCGGTCAATTCATATAAGCCTCTCTCGTCGTTCGCTGGTTCTAGTAGCCCAACTAATTAAAATACCGACCATTCCCGAATCAGCCGGTCGGAACCGAAGAAAGACGCCGCAATACGCAAAAAATACCGAGAGGAAGAGGAAACGAACAAAAAGGGGTGCAACACGAGGACTTCCCAGGAGGTCACCCATCCTAGTACTACTCTCGCCCAAGCAAGCTTAACTTCGGAGTTCTGATGGGATCCGGTGCATTATTGCTGGTATGATCGCACCCGTTAGTGTATGCGCGGTCAATTCTTATAAGCCTCTCTCGTCGTTCGCTGGTTCTAGTAGCCCAACTAATTAAAATACCGACCATTCCCGAATCAGCCGGTCGGAACCGAAGAAAGACGCCGCAATACGCAAAAAATACCGAGAGGAAGAGGAAACGAACAAAAAGGGGTGCAACACGAGGACTTCCCAGGAGGTCACCCATCCTAGTACTACTCTCGCCCAAGCAAGCTTAACTTCGGAGTTCTGATGGGATCCGGTGCATTATTGCTGGTATGATCGCACCCGTTAGTGTATGCGCAGTCAATTCATATAAGCCTCTCTCGTCGTTCGCTGGTTCTAGTAGCCCAACTAATTAAAATACCGACCATTCCCGAATCAGCCGGTCGGAACCGAAGAAAGACGCCGCAATACGCAAAAAATACCGAGAGGAAGAGGAAACGAACAAAAAGGGGTGCAACACGAGGACTTCCCAGGAGGTCACCCATCCTAGTACTACTCTCGCCCAAGCAAGCTTAACTTCGGAGTTCTGATGGGATCCGGTGCATTATTGCTGGTATGATCGCACCCGTTAGTGTATGCGCAGTCAATTCATATAAGCCTCTCTCGTCGTTCGCTGGTTCTAGTAGCCCAACTAATTAAAATACCGACCATTCCCGAATCAGCCGGTCGGAACCGAAGAAAGACGCCGCAATACGCAAAAAATACCGAGAGGAAGAGGAGACGAACAAAAAGGGGTGCAACACGAGGACTTCCCAGGAGGTCACCCATCCCAGTACTACTCTCGCCCAAGCAAGCTTAACTTCGGAGTTCTGATGGGATCCGGTGCATTATTGCTGGTATGATCGCACCCGTTAGTGTATGCGCAGTCAATTCATATAAGCCTCTCTCGTCGTTCGCTGGTTCTAGTAGCCCAACTAATTAAAATACCGACCATTCCCGAATCAGCCGGTCGGAACCGAAGAAAGACGCCGCAATACGCAAAAAATACCGAGAGGAAGAGGAAACGAACAAAAAGGGGTGCAACACGAGGACTTCCCAGGAGGTCACCCATCCTAGTACTACTCTCGCCCAAGCAAGCTTAACTTCGGAGTTCTGATGGGATCCGGTGCATTATTGCTGGTATGATCGCACCCGTTAGTGTATGCGCGGTCAATTCATATAAGCCTCTCTCGTCGTTCGCTGGTTCTAGTAGCCCAACTAATTAAAATACCGACCATTCCCGAATCAGCCGGTCGGAACCGAAGAAAGACGCCGCAATACGCAAAAAATACCGAGAGGAAGAGGAAACGAACAAAAAGGGGTGCAACACGAGGACTTCCCAGGAGGTCACCCATCCTAGTACTACTCTCGCCCAAGCAAGCTTAACTTCGGAGTTCTGATGGGATCCGGTGCATTATTGCTGGTATGATCGCACCCGTTAGTGTATGCGCGGTCAATTCATATAAGCCACTCTCGTCGTTCGCTGGTTCTAGTAGCCCAACTAATTAAAATACCGACCATTCCCGAATCAGCCGGTCGGAACCGAAGAAAGACGCTGCAATACGCAAAAAATACCGAGAGGAAGAGGAAACGAACAAAAAGGGGTGCAACACGAGGACTTCCCAGGAGGTCACCCATCCTAGTACTACTCTCGCCCAAGCAAGCTTAACTTCGGAGTTCTGATGGGATCCGGTGCATTATTGCTGGTATGATCGCACCCGTTAGTGTATGCGCGGTCAATTCATATAAGCCTCTCTCGTCGTTCGCTGGTTCTAGTAGCCCAACTAATTAAAATACCGACCATTCCCGAATCAGCCGGTCGGAACCGAAGAAAGACGCCGCAATACGCAAAAAATACCGAGAGGAAGAGGAAACGAACAAAAAGGGGTGCAACACGAGGACTTCCCAGGAGGTCACCCATCCTAGTACTACTCTCGCCCAAGCAAGCTTAACTTCGGAGTTCTGATGGGATCCGGTGCATTATTGCTGGTATGATCGCACCCGTTAGTGTATGCGCGGTCAATTCTTATAAGCCTCTCTCGTCGTTCGCTGGTTCTAGTAGCCCAACTAATTAAAATACCGACCATTCCCGAATCAGCCGGTCGGAACCGAAGAAAGACGCCGCAATACGCAAAAAATACCGAGAGGAAGAGGAAACGAACAAAAAGGGGTGCAACACGAGGACTTCCCAGGAGGTCACCCATCCTAGTACTACTCTCGCCCAAGCAAGCTTAACTTCGGAGTTCTGATGGGATCCGGTGCATTATTGCTGGTATGATCGCACCCGTTAGTGTATGCGCAGTCAATTCATATAAGCCTCTCTCGTCGTTCGCTGGTTCTAGTAGCCCAACTAATTAAAATACCGACCATTCCCGAATCAGCCGGTCGGAACCGAAGAAAGACGCCGCAATACGCAAAAAATACCGAGAGGAAGAGGAAACGAACAAAAAGGGGTGCAACACGAGGACTTCCCAGGAGGTCACCCATCCTAGTACTACTCTCGCCCAAGCAAGCTTAACTTCGGAGTTCTGATGGGATCCGGTGCATTATTGCTGGTATGATCGCACCCGTTAGTGTATGCGCAGTCAATTCATATAAGCCTCTCTCGTCGTTCGCTGGTTCTAGTAGCCCAACTAATTAAAATACCGACCATTCCCGAATCAGCCGGTCGGAACCGAAGAAAGACGCCGCAATACGCAAAAAATACCGAGAGGAAGAGGAGACGAACAAAAAGGGGTGCAACACGAGGACTTCCCAGGAGGTCACCCATCCTAGTACTACTCTCGCCCAAGCAAGCTTAACTTCGGAGTTCTGATGGGATCCGGTGCATTATTGCTGGTATGATCGCACCCGTTAGTGTATGCGCGGTCAATTCATATAAGCCTCTCTCGTCGTTCGCTGGTTCTAGTAGCCCAACTAATTAAAATACCGACCATTCCCGAATCAGCCGGTCGGAACCGAAGAAAGACGCCGCAATACGCAAAAAATACCGAGAGGAAGAGGAAACGAACAAAAAGGGGTGCAACACAAGGACTTCCCAGGAGGTCACCCATCCTAGTACTACTCTCGCCCAAGCAAGCTTAACTTCGGAGTTCTGATGGGATCCGGTGCATTATTGCTGGTATGATCGCACCCGTTAGTGTATGCGCAGTCAATTCATATAAGCCTCTCTCGTCGTTCGCTGGTTCTAGTAGCCCAACTAATTAAAATACCGACCATTCCCGAATCAGCCGGTCGGAACCGAAGAAAGACGCCGCAATACGCAAAAAATACCGAGAGGAAGAGGAAACGAACAAAAAGGGGTGCAACACGAGGACTTCCCAGGAGGTCACCCATCCTAGTACTACTCTCGCCCAAGCAAGCTTAACTTCGGAGTTCTGATGGGATCCGGTGCATTATTGCTGGTATGATCGCACCCGTTAGTGTATGCGCGGTCAATTCATATAAGCCTCTCTCGCCGTTCGCTGGTTCTAGTAGCCCAACTAATTAAAATACCGACCATTCCCGAATCAGCCGGTCGGAACCGAAGAAAGACGCCGCAATACGCAAAAAATACCGAGAGGAAGAGGAGACGAACAAAAAGGGGTGCAACACGAGGACTTCCCAGGAGGTCACCCATCCCAGTACTACTCTCGCCCAAGCAAGCTTAACTTCGGAGTTCTGATGGGATCCGGTGCATTATTGCTGGTATGATCGCACCCGTTAGTGTATGCGCAGTCAATTCATATAAGCCTCTCTCGTCGTTCGCTGGTTCTAGTAGCCCAACTAATTAAAATACCGACCATTCCCGAATCAGCCGGTCGGAACCGAAGAAAGACGCCGCAATACGCAAAAAATACCGAGAGGAAGAGGAAACGAACAAAAAGGGGTGCAACACGAGGACTTCCCAGGAGGTCACCCATCCTAGTACTACTCTCGCCCAAGCAAGCTTAACTTCGGAGTTCTGATGGGATCCGGTGCATTATTGCTGGTATGATCGCACCCGTTAGTGTATGCGCAGTCAATTCATATAAGCCTCTCTCGTCGTTCGCTGGTTCTAGTAGCCCAACTAATTAAAATACCGACCATTCCCGAATCAGCCGGTCGGAACCGAAGAAAGACGCCGCAATACGCAAAAAATACCGAGAGGAAGAGGAAACGAACAAAAAGGGGTGCAACACGAGGACTTCCCAGGAGGTCACCCATCCTAGTACTACTCTCGCCCAAGCAAGCTTAACTTCGGAGTTCTGATGGGATCCGGTGCATTATTGCTGGTATGATCGCACCCGTTAGTGTATGCGCGGTCAATTCATATAAGCCTCTCTCGCCGTTCGCTGGTTCTAGTAGCCCAACTAATTAAAATACCGACCATTCCCGAATCAGCCAGTCGGAACCGAAGAAAGACGCCGCAATACGCAAAAAATACCGAGAGGAAGAGGAAACGAACAAAAAGGGGTGCAACACGAGGACTTCCCAGGAGGTCACCCATCCTAGTACTACTCTCGCCCAAGCAAGCTTAACTTCGGAGTTCTGATGGGATCCGGTGCATTATTGCTGGTATGATCGCACCCGTTAGTGTATGCGCGGTCAATTCATATAAGCCTCTCTCGTCGTTCGCTGGTTCTAGTAGCCCAACTAATTAAAATACCGACCATTCCCGAATCAGCCGGTCGGAACCGAAGAAAGACGCCGCAATACGCAAAAAATACCGAGAGGAAGAGGAAACGAACAAAAAGGGGTGCAACACGAGGACTTCCCAGGAGGTCACCCATCCTAGTACTACTCTCGCCCAAGCAAGCTTAACTTCGGAGTTCTGATGGGATCCGGTGCATTATTGCTGGTATGATCGCACCCGTTAGTGTATGCGCAGTCAATTCATATAAGCCTCTCTCGTCGTTCGCTGGTTCTAGTAGCCCAACTAATTAAAATACCGACCATTCCCGAATCAGCCGGTCGGAACCGAAGAAAGACGCCGCAATACGCAAAAAATACCGAGAGGAAGAGGAAACGAACAAAAAGGGGTGCAACACGAGGACTTCCCAGGAGGTCACCCATCCTAGTACTACTCTCGCCCAAGCAAGCTTAACTTCGGAGTTCTGATGGGATCCGCTGCATTATTGCTGGTATGATCGCACCCGTTAGTGTGATGCGCAGTCAATTCATATAAGCCTCTCTCGTCGTTCGCTGGTTCTAGTAGCCCAACTAATTAAAATACCGACCATTCCCGAATCAGCCGGTCGGAACCGAAGAAAGACGCCGCAATACGCAAAAAAATACCGAGAGGAAGAGGAAACGAACAAAAAGGGGTGCAACACGAGGACTTCCCAGGAGGTCACCCATCCTAGTACTACTCTCGCCCAAGCAAGCTTAACTTCGGAGTTCTGATGGGATCCGGTGCATTATTGCTGGTATGATCGCACCCGTTAGTGTATGCGCGGTCAATTCATATAAGCCTCTCTCGTCGTTCGCTGGTTCTAGTAGCCCAACTAATTAAAATACCGACCATTCCCGAATCAGCCGGTCGGAACCGAAGAAAGACGCCGCAATACGCAAAAAATAACGAGAGGAAGAGGAAACGAACAAAAAGGGGTGCAACACGAGGACTTCCCAGGAGGGTCACCCATCCTAGTACTACTCTCGCCCCAAGCAAGCTTAACTTCGGAGTTCTGATGGGATCCGGTGCATTATTGCTGGTATGATCGCACCCGTTAGTGTATGCGCGGTCAATTCATATAAGCCTCTCTCGTCGTTCGCTGGTTCTAGTAGCCCAACTAATTAAAATACCGACCATTCCCGAATCAGCCGGTCGGAACCGAAGAAAGACGCCGCAATACGCAAAAAATACCGAGAGGAAGAGGAAACGAACAAAAAGGGGTGCAACACGAGGACTTCCCAGGAGGTCACCCATCCTAGTACTACTCTCGCCCAAGCAAGCTTAACTTCGGAGTTCTGATGGGATCCGGTGCATTATTGCTGGTATGATCGCACCCGTTAGTGTATGCGCGGTCAATTCATATAAGCCTCTCTCGTCGTTCGCTGGTTCTAGTAGCCCAACTAATTAAAATACCGACCATTCCCGAATCAGCCGGTCGGAACCGAAGAAAGACGCCGCAATACGCAAAAAATACCGAGAGGAAGAGGAAACGAACAAAAAGGGGTGCAACACGAGGACTTCCCAGGAGGTCACCCATCCTAGGTACTACTCTCGCCCAAGCAAGCTTAACTTCGGAGTTCTGATGGGATCCGGTGCATTATTGCTGGTATGATCGCACCCTGTTAGTGTATGCGCAGTCAATTCATATAAGCCTCTCTCGTCGTTCGCTGGTTCTAGTAGCCCAACTAATTAAAATACCGACCATTCCCGAATCAGCCGGTCGGAACCGAAGAAAGACGCCGCAATACGCAAAAAATACCGAGAGGAAGAGGAAACGAACAAAAAGGGGTGCAACACGAGGACTTCCCAGGAGGTCACCCATCCTAGTACTACTCTCGCCCAAGCAAGCTTAACTTCGGAGTTCTGATGGGATCCGGTGAATTATTGCTGGTATGATCGCACCCGTTAGTGTATGCGCAGTCAATTCATATAAGCCTCTCTCGTCGTTCGCTGGTTCTAGTAGCCCAACTAATTAAAATACGACCATTCCCGAATCAGCCTGGTCGGAACCGAAGAAAGACGCCGCAATACGCAAAAAATACCCGAGAGGAAGAGGAGACGAACAAAAAGGGGTGCAACACGAGGACTTCCCAGGAGGTCACCCATCCCAGTACTACTCTCGCCCAAGCAAGCTTAACTTCGGAGTTCTGATGGGATCCGGTGCATTATTGCTGGTATGATCGCACCCGTTTTTGTTCGTTTCCTCTTCCTCTCTCGTCGTTCGCTGGTTCTAGTAGCCCAACTAATTAAAATACCGACCATTCCCGAATCAGCCGGTCGGAACCGAAGAAAGACGCCGCAATACGCAAAAAATACCGAGAGGAAGAGGAAACGAACAAAAAGGGGTGCAACACGAGGACTTCCCAGGAGGTCACCCATCCTAGTACTACTCTCGCCCAAGCAAGCTTAACTTCGGAGTTCTGATGGGTATCCGGTGCATTATTGCTGGTATGATCGCACCCGTTAGTGTATGCGCGGTCAATTCATATAAGCCTCTCTCGTCGTTCGCTGGTTCTAGTAGCCCAACTAATTAAAATACCGACCATTCCCGAATCAGCCGGGTCGGAACCGAAGAAAGACGCCGCAATACGCAAAAAAATACCGAGAGGAAGAGGAAACGAACAAAAAGGGGTGCAACACGAGGACTTCCCAGGAGGTCACCCATCCTAGTACTACTCTCGCCCAAGCAAGCTTAACTTCGGAGTTCTGATGGGATCCGGTGCATTATTGCTGGTATGATCGCACCCGTTAGTGTATGCGCGGTCAATTCATATAAGCCTCTCTCGTCGTTCGCTGGTTCTAGTAGCCCAACTAATTAAAATACCGACCATTCCCGAATCAGCCGGTCGGAACCGAAGAAAGACGCCGCAATACGCAAAAAATACCGAGAGGAAGAGGAAACGAACAAAAAGGGGTGCAACACGAGGACTTCCCAGGAGGTCACCCATCCTAGTACTACTCTCGCCCAAGCAAGCTTAACTTCGGAGTTCTGATGGGATCCGGTGCATTATTGCTGGTATGATCGCACCCGTTAGTGTATGCGCGGTCAATTCATATAAGCCTCTCTCGTCGTTCGCTGGTTCTAGTAGCCCAACTAATTAAAATACCGACCATTCCCGAATCAGCCGGTCGGAACCGAAGAAAGACGCCGCAATACGCAAAAAATACCGAGAGGAAGAGGAAACGAACAAAAAGGGGTGCAACACGAGGACTTCCCAGGAGGTCACCCATCCTAGTACTACTCTCGCCCAAGCAAGCTTAACTTCGGAGTTCTGATGGGATCCGGTGCATTATTGCTGGTATGATCGCACCCGTTAGTGTATGCGCAGTCAATTCATATAAGCCTCTCTCGTCGTTCGCTGGTTCTAGTAGCCCAACTAATTAAAATACCGACCATTCCCGAATCAGCCGGTCGGAACCGAAGAAAGACGCCGCAATACGCAAAAAATACCGAGAGGAAGAGGAAACGAACAAAAGGGGTGCAACACGAGGACTTCCCAGGAGGTCACCCATCCTAGTACTACTCTCGCCCAAGCAAGCTTAACTTCGGAGTTCTGATGGGATCCGGTGCATTATTGCTGGTATGATCGCACCCGTTAGTGTATGCGCAGTCAATTCATATAAGCCTCTCGTCGTTCGCTGGTTCTAGTAGCCCAACTAATTAAAATACCGACCATTCCCGAATCAGCCGGTCGGAACCGAAGAAAGACGCCGCAATACGCAAAAAATACCGAGAGGAAGAGGAAACGAACAAAAAGGGGTGCAACACGAGGACTTCCCAGGAGGTCACCCATCCTAGTACTACTCTCGCCCAAGCAAGCTTAACTTCGGAGTTCTGATGGGATCCGGTGCATTATTGCTGGTATGATCGCACCCGTTAGTGTATGCGCAGTCAATTCATATAAGCCTCTCTCGTCGTTCGCTGGTTCTAGTAGCCCAACTAATTAAAATACCGACCATTCCCGAATCAGCCGGTCGGAACCGAAGAAAGACGCCGCAATACGCAAAAAATACCGAGAGGAAGAGGAAACGAACAAAAAGGGGTGCAACACGAGGACTTCCCAGGAGGTCACCCATCCTAGTACTACTCTCGCCCAAGCAAGCTTAACTTCGGAGTTCTGATGGGATCCGCTGCATTATTGCTGGTATGATCGCACCCGTTAGTGTATGCGCAGTCAATTCATATAAGCCTCTCTCGTCGTTCGCTGGTTCTAGTAGCCCAACTAATTAAAATACCGACCATTCCCGAATCAGCCGGTCGGAACCGAAGAAAGACGCCGCAATACGCAAAAAATACCGAGAGGAAGAGGAAACGAACAAAAAGGGGTGCAACACGAGGACTTCCCAGGAGGTCACCCATCCTAGTACTACTCTCGCCCAAGCAAGCTTAACTTCGGAGTTCTGATGGGATCCGGGTGCATTATTGCTGGTATGATCGCACCCGTTAGTGTATGCGCGGTCAATTCATATAAGCCTCTCTCGTCGTTCGCTGGTTCTAGTAGCCCAACTAATTAAAATACCGACCATTCCCGAATCAGCCGGTCGGAACCGAAGAAAGACGCCGCAATACGCAAAAAATAACGAGAGGAAGAGGAAACGAACAAAAAGGGGGTGCAACACGAGGACTTCCCAGGAGGTCACCCATCCTAGTACTACTCTCGCCCAAGCAAGCTTAACTTCGGAGTTCTGATGGGATCCGGTGCATTATTGCTGGTATGATCGCACCCGTTAGTGTATGCGCGGTCAATTCATATAAGCCTCTCTCGTCGTTCGCTGGTTCTAGTAGCCCAACTAATTAAAATACCGACCATTCCCGAATCAGCCGGTCGGAACCGAAGAAAGACGCCGCAATACGCAAAAAATACCGAGAGGAAGAGGAAACGAACAAAAAGGGGTGCAACACGAGGACTTCCCAGGAGGTCACCCATCCTAGTACTACTCTCGCCCAAGCAAGCTTAACTTCGGAGTTCTGATGGGATCCGGTGCATTATTGCTGGTATGATCGCACCCGTTAGTGTATGCGCGGTCAATTCATATAAGCCTCTCTCGTCGTTCGCTGGTTCTAGTAGCCCAACTAATTAAAATACCGACCATTCCCGAATCAGCCGGTCGGAACCGAAGAAAGACGCCGCAATACGCAAAAAATACCGAGAGGAAGAGGAAACGAACAAAAAGGGGTGCAACACGAGGACTTCCCAGGAGGTCACCCATCCTAGTACTACTCTCGCCCAAGCAAGCTTAACTTCGGAGTTCTGATGGGATCCGGTGCATTATTGCTGGTATGATCGCACCCGTTAGTGTATGCGCAGTCAATTCATATAAGCCTCTCTCGTCGTTCGCTGGTTCTAGTAGCCCAACTAATTAAAATACCGACCATTCCCGAATCAGCCGGTCGGAACCGAAGAAAGACGCCGCAATACGCAAAAAATACCGAGAGGAAGAGGAAACGAACAAAAAGGGGTGCAACACGAGGACTTCCCAGGAGGTCACCCATCCTAGTACTACTCTCGCCCAAGCAAGCTTAACTTCGGAGTTCTGATGGGATCCGGTGCATTATTGCTGGTATGATCGCACCCGTTAGTGTATGCGCGGTCAATTCATATAAGCCTCTCTCGTCGTTCGCTGGTTCTAGTAGCCCAACTAATTAAAATACCGACCATTCCCGAATCAGCCGGTCGGAACCGAAGAAAGACGCCGCAATACGCAAAAAATACCGAGAGGAAGAGGAAACGAACAAAAAGGGGTGCAACACGAGGACTTCCCAGGAGGTCACCCATCCTAGTACTACTCTCGCCCAAGCAAGCTTAACTTCGGAGTTCTGATGGGATCCGGTGCATTATTGCTGGTATGATCGCACCCGTTAGTGTATGCGCGGTCAATTCATATAAGCCTCTCTCGTCGTTCGCTGGTTCTAGTAGCCCAACTAATTAAAATACCGACCATTCCCGAATCAGCCGGTCGGAACCGAAGAAAGACGCCGCAATACGCAAAAAATACCGAGAGGAAGAGGAAACGAACAAAAAGGGGTGCAACACGAGGACTTCCCAGGAGGTCACCCATCCTAGTACTACTCTCGCCCAAGCAAGCTTAACTTCGGAGTTCTGATGGGATCCGGTGCATTATTGCTGGTATGATCGCACCCGTTAGTGTATGCGCAGTCAATTCATATAAGCCTCTCTCGTCGTTCGCTGGTTCTAGTAGCCCAACTAATTAAAATACCGACCATTCCCGAATCAGCCGGTCGGAACCGAAGAAAGACGCCGCAATACGCAAAAAATACCGAGAGGAAGAGGAAACGAACAAAAAGGGGTGCAACACGAGGACTTCCCAGGAGGTCACCCATCCTAGTACTACTCTCGCCCAAGCAAGCTTAACTTCGGAGTTCTGATGGGATCCGGTGAATTATTGCTGGTATGATCGCACCCGTTAGTGTATGCGCAGTCAATTCATATAAGCCTCTCTCGTCGTTCGCTGGTTCTAGTAGCCCAACTAATTAAAATACCGACCATTCCCGAATCAGCCGGTCGGAACCGAAGAAAGACGCCGCAATACGCAAAAAATACCGAGAGGAAGAGGAGACGAACAAAAAGGGGTGCAACACGAGGACTTCCCAGGAGGTCACCCATCCCAGTACTACTCTCGCCCAAGCAAGCTTAACTTCGGAGTTCTGATGGGATCCGGTGCATTATTGCTGGTATGATCGCACCCGTTAGTGTATGCGCAGTCAATTCATATAAGCCTCTCTCGTCGTTCGCTGGTTCTAGTAGCCCAACTAATTAAAATACCGACCATTCCCGAATCAGCCGGTCGGAACCGAAGAAAGACGCCGCAATACGCAAAAAATACCGAGAGGAAGAGGAAACGAACAAAAAGGGGTGCAACACGAGGACTTCCCAGGAGGTCACCCATCCTAGTACTACTCTCGCCCAAGCAAGCTTAACTTCGGAGTTCTGATGGGATCCGGTGCATTATTGCTGGTATGATCGCACCCGTTAGTGTATGCGCGGTCAATTCATATAAGCCTCTCTCGTCGTTCGCTGGTTCTAGTAGCCCAACTAATTAAAATACCGACCATTCCCGAATCAGCCGGTCGGAACCGAAGAAAGACGCCGCAATACGCAAAAAATACCGAGAGGAAGAGGAAACGAACAAAAAGGGGTGCAACACGAGGACTTCCCAGGAGGTCACCCATCCTAGTACTACTCTCGCCCAAGCAAGCTTAACTTCGGAGTTCTGATGGGATCCGGTGCATTATTGCTGGTATGATCGCACCCGTTAGTGTATGCGCGGTCAATTCATATAAGCCTCTCTCGTCGTTCGCTGGTTCTAGTAGCCCAACTAATTAAAATACCGACCATTCCCGAATCAGCCGGTCGGAACCGAAGAAAGACGCCGCAATACGCAAAAAATACCGAGAGGAAGAGGAAACGAACAAAAAGGGGTGCAACACGAGGACTTCCCAGGAGGTCACCCATCCTAGTACTACTCTCGCCCAAGCAAGCTTAACTTCGGAGTTCTGATGGGATCCGGTGCATTATTGCTGGTATGATCGCACCCGTTAGTGTATGCGCGGTCAATTCATATAAGCCTCTCTCGTCGTTCGCTGGTTCTAGTAGCCCAACTAATTAAAATACCGACCATTCCCGAATCAGCCGGTCGGAACCGAAGAAAGACGCCGCAATACGCAAAAAATACCGAGAGGAAGAGGAAACGAACAAAAAGGGGTGCAACACGAGGACTTCCCAGGAGGTCACCCATCCCAGTACTACTCTCGCCCAAGCAAGCTTAACTTCGGAGTTCTGATGGGATCCGGTGCATTATTGCTGGTATGATCGCACCCGTTAGTGTATGCGCAGTCAATTCATATAAGCCTCTCTCGTCGTTCGCTGGTTCTAGTAGCCCAACTAATTAAAATACCGACCATTCCCGAATCAGCCGGTCGGAACCGAAGAAAGACGCCGCAATACGCAAAAAATACCGAGAGGAAGAGGAAACGAACAAAAAGGGGTGCAACACGAGGACTTCCCAGGAGGTCACCCATCCTAGTACTACTCTCGCCCAAGCAAGCTTAACTTCGGAGTTCTGATGGGATCCGGTGCATTATTGCTGGTATGATCGCACCCGTTAGTGTATGCGCAGTCAATTCATATAAGCCTCTCTCGTCGTTCGCTGGTTCTAGTAGCCCAACTAATTAAAATACCGACCATTCCCGAATCAGCCGGTCGGAACCGAAGAAAGACGCCGCAATACGCAAAAAATACCGAGAGGAAGAGGAGACGAACAAAAAGGGGTGCAACACGAGGACTTCCCAGGAGGTCACCCATCCCAGTACTACTCTCGCCCAAGCAAGCTTAACTTCGGAGTTCTGATGGGATCCGGTGCATTATTGCTGGTATGATCGCACCCGTTAGTGTATGCGCAGTCAATTCATATAAGCCTCTCTCGTCGTTCGCTGGTTCTAGTAGCCCAACTAATTAAAATACCGACCATTCCCGAATCAGCCGGTCGGAACCGAAGAAAGACGCCGCAATACGCAAAAAATACCGAGAGGAAGAGGAAACGAACAAAAAGGGGTGCAACACGAGGACTTCCCAGGAGGTCACCCATCCTAGTACTACTCTCGCCCAAGCAAGCTTAACTTCGGAGTTCTGATGGGATCCGGTGCATTATTGCTGGTATGATCGCACCCGTTAGTGTATGCGCGGTCAATTCATATAAGCCTCTCTCGTCGTTCGCTGGTTCTAGTAGCCCAACTAATTAAAATACCGACCATTCCCGAATCAGCCGGTCGGAACCGAAGAAAGACGCCGCAATACGCAAAAAATACCGAGAGGAAGAGGAAACGAACAAAAAGGGGTGCAACACGAGGACTTCCCAGGAGGTCACCCATCCTAGTACTACTCTCGCCCAAGCAAGCTTAACTTCGGAGTTCTGATGGGATCCGGTGCATTATTGCTGGTATGATCGCACCCGTTAGTGTATGCGCGGTCAATTCATATAAGCCTCTCTCGTCGTTCGCTGGTTCTAGTAGCCCAACTAATTAAAATACCGACCATTCCCGAATCAGCCGGTCGGAACCGAAGAAAGACGCCGCAATACGCAAAAAATACCGAGAGGAAGAGGAACCGAACAAAAAGGGGTGCAACACGAGGACTTCCCAGGAGGTCACCCATCCTAGTACTACTCTCGCCCAAGCAAGCTTAACTTCGGAGTTCTGATGGGATCCGGTGCATTATTGCTGGTATGATCGCACCCGTTAGTGTATGCGCGGTCAATTCATATAAGCCTCTCTCGTCGTTCGCTGGTTCTAGTAGCCCAACTAATTAAAATACCGACCATTCCCGAATCAGCCTGTCGGAACCGAAGAAAGACGCCGCAATACGCAAAAAATACCGAGAGGAAGAGGAAACGAACAAAAAGGGGTGCAACACGAGGACTTCCCAGGAGGTCACCCATCCTAGTACTACTCTCGCCCAAGCAAGCTTAACTTCGGAGTTCTGATGGGATCCGGTGCATTATTGCTGGTATGATCGCACCCGTTAGTGTATGCGCAGTCAATTCATATAAGCCTCTCTCGTCGTTCGCTGGTTCTAGTAGCCCAACTAATTAAAATACCGACCATTCCCGAATCAGCCGGTCGGAACCGAAGAAAGACGCCGCAATACGCAAAAAATACCGAGAGGAAGAGGAAACGAACAAAAAGGGGTGCAACACGAGGACTTCCCAGGAGGTCACCCATCCTAGTACTACTCTCGCCCAAGCAAGCTTAACTTCGGAGTTCTGATGGGATCCGGTGCATTATTGCTGGTATGATCGCACCCGTTAGTGTATGCGCAGTCAAATCATATAAGCCTCTCTCGTCGTTCGCTGGTTCTAGTAGCCCAACTAATTAAAATACCGACCATTCCCGAATCAGCCGGTCGGAACCGAAGAAAGACGCCGCAATACGCAAAAAATACCGAGAGGAAGAGGAAACGAACAAAAAGGGGTGCAACACGAGGACTTCCCAGGAGGTCACCCATCCTAGTACTACTCTCGCCCAAGCAAGCTTAACTTCGGAGTTCTGATGGGATCCGGTGCATTATTGCTGGTATGATCGCACCCGTTAGTGTATGCGCAGTCAATTCATATAAGCCTCTCTCGTCGTTCGCTGGTTCTAGTAGCCCAACTAATTAAAATACCGACCATTCCCGAATCAGCCGGTCGGAACCGAAGAAAGACGCCGCAATACGCAAAAAATACCGAGAGGAAGAGGAAACGAACAAAAAGGGGTGCAACACGAGGACTTCCCAGGAGGTCACCCATCCTAGTACTACTCTCGCCCAAGCAAGCTTAACTTCGGAGTTCTGATGGGATCCGGTGAATTATTGCTGGTATGATCGCACCCGTTAGTGTATGCGCAGTCAATTCATATAAGCCTCTCTCGTCGTTCGCTGGTTCTAGTAGCCCAACTAATTAAAATACCGACCATTCCCGAATCAGCCGGTCGGAACCGAAGAAAGACGCCGCAATACGCAAAAAATACCGAGAGGAAGAGGAGACGAACAAAAAGGGGTGCAACACGAGGACTTCCCAGGAGGTCACCCATCCCAGTACTACTCTCGCCCAAGCAAGCTTAACTTCGGAGTTCTGATGGGATCCGGTGCATTATTGCTGGTATGATCGCACCCGTTAGTGTATGCGCAGTCAATTCATATAAGCCTCTCTCGTCGTTCGCTGGTTCTAGTAGCCCAACTAATTAAAATACCGACCATTCCCGAATCAGCCGGTCGGAACCGAAGAAAGACGCCGCAATACGCAAAAAATACAGAGAGGAAGAGGAAACGAACAAAAAGGGGTGCAACACGAGGACTTCCCAGGAGGTCACCCATCCTAGTACTACTCTCGCCCAAGCAAGCTTAACTTCGGAGTTCTGATGGGATCCGGTGCATTATTGCTGGTATGATCGCACCCGTTAGTGTATGCGCGGTCAATTCATATAAGCCACTCTCGTCGTTCGCTGGTTCTAGTAGCCCAACTAATTAAAATACCGACCATTCCCGAATCAGCCGGTCGGAACCGAAGAAAGACGCTGCAATACGCAAAAAATACCGAGAGGAAGAGGAAACGAACAAAAAGGGGTGCAACACGAGGACTTCCCAGGAGGTCACCCATCCTAGTACTACTCTCGCCCAAGCAAGCTTAACTTCGGAGTTCTGATGGGATCCGGTGCATTATTGCTGGTATGATCGCACCCGTTAGTGTATGCGCGGTCAATTCATATAAGCCTCTCTCGTCGTTCGCTGGTTCTAGTAGCCCAACTAATTAAAATACCGACCATTCCCGAATCAGCCGGTCGGAACCGAAGAAAGACGCCGCAATACGCAAAAAATACCGAGAGGAAGAGGAAACGAACAAAAAGGGGTGCAACACGAGGACTTCCCAGGAGGTCACCCATCCTAGTACTACTCTCGCCCAAGCAAGCTTAACTTCGGAGTTCTGATGGGATCCGGTGCATTATTGCTGGTATGATCGCACCCGTTAGTGTATGCGCGGTCAATTCATATAAGCCTCTCTCGTCGTTCGCTGGTTCTAGTAGCCCAACTAATTAAAATACCGACCATTCCCGAATCAGCCGGTCGGAACCGAAGAAAGACGCTGCAATACGCAAAAAATACCGAGAGGAAGAGGAAACGAACAAAAAGGGGTGCAACACGAGGACTTCCCAGGAGGTCACCCATCCTAGTACTACTCTCGCCCAAGCAAGCTTAACTTCGGAGTTCTGATGGGATCCGGTGCATTATTGCTGGTATGATCGCACCCGTTAGTGTATGCGCGGTCAATTCATATAAGCCTCTCTCGTCGTTCGCTGGTTCTAGTAGCCCAACTAATTAAAATACCGACCATTCCCGAATCAGCCGGTCGGAACCGAAGAAAGACGCCGCAATACGCAAAAAATACCGAGAGGAAGAGGAAACGAACAAAAAGGGGTGCAACACGAGGACTTCCCAGGAGGTCACCCATCCTAGTACTACTCTCGCCCAAGCAAGCTTAACTTCGGAGTTCTGATGGGATCCGGTGCATTATTGCTGGTATGATCGCACCCGTTAGTGTATGCGCGGTCAATTCATATAAGCCTCTCTCGTCGTTCGCTGGTTCTAGTAGCCCAACTAATTAAAATACCGACCATTCCCGAATCAGCCGGTCGGAACCGAAGAAAGACGCCGCAATACGCAAAAAATACCGAGAGGAAGAGGAAACGAACAAAAAGGGGTGCAACACAAGGACTTCCCAGGAGGTCACCCATCCTAGTACTACTCTCGCCCAAGCAAGCTTAACTTCGGAGTTCTGATGGGATCCGGTGCATTATTGCTGGTATGATCGCACCCGTTAGTGTATGCGCGGTCAATTCATATAAGCCTCTCTCGTCGTTCGCTGGTTCTAGTAGCCCAACTAATTAAAATACCGACCATTCCCGAATCAGCCGGTCGGAACCGAAGAAAGACGCCGCAATACGCAAAAAATAACGAGAGGAAGAGGAAACGAACAAAAAGGGGTGCAACACGAGGACTTCCCAGGAGGTCACCCATCCTAGTACTACTCTCGCCCAAGCAAGCTTAACTTCGGAGTTCTGATGGGATCCGGTGCATTATTGCTGGTATGATCGCACCCGTTAGTGTATGCGCGGTCAATTCATATAAGCCTCTCTCGTCGTTCGCTGGTTCTAGTAGCCCAACTAATTAAAATACCGACCATTCCCGAATCAGCCGGTCGGAACCGAAGAAAGACGCCGCAATACGCAAAAAATACCGAGAGGAAGAGGAAACGAACAAAAAGGGGTGCAACACGAGGACTTCCCAGGAGGTCACCCATCCTAGTACTACTCTCGCCCAAGCAAGCTTAACTTCGGAGTTCTGATGGGATCCGGTGCATTATTGCTGGTATGATCGCACCCGTTAGTGTATGCGCGGTCAATTCATATAAGCCTCTCTCGTCGTTCGCTGGTTCTAGTAGCCCAACTAATTAAAATACCGACCATTCCCGAATCAGCCGGTCGGAACCGAAGAAAGACGCCGCAATACGCAAAAAATACCGAGAGGAAGAGGAAACGAACAAAAAGGGGTGCAACACGAGGACTTCCCAGGAGGTCACCCATCCTAGTACTACTCTCGCCCAAGCAAGCTTAACTTCGGAGTTCTGATGGGATCCGGTGCATTATTGCTGGTATGATCGCACCCGTTAGTGTATGCGCAGTCAATTCATATAAGCCTCTCTCGTCGTTCGCTGGTTCTAGTAGCCCAACTAATTAAAATACCGACCATTCCCGAATCAGCCGGTCGGAACCGAAGAAAGACGCCGCAATACGCAAAAAATACCGAGAGGAAGAGGAAACGAACAAAAAGGGGTGCAACACGAGGACTTCCCAGGAGGTCACCCATCCTAGTACTACTCTCGCCCAAGCAAGCTTAACTTCGGAGTTCTGATGGGATCCGGTGCATTATTGCTGGTATGATCGCACCCGTTAGTGTATGCGCGGTCAATTCATATAAGCCTCTCTCGTCGTTCGCTGGTTCTAGTAGCCCAACTAATTAAAATACCGACCATTCCCGAATCAGCCGGTCGGAACCGAAGAAAGACGCCGCAATACGCAAAAAATACCGAGAGGAAGAGGAAACGAACAAAAAGGGGTGCAACACGAGGACTTCCCAGGAGGTCACCCATCCTAGTACTACTCTCGCCCAAGCAAGCTTAACTTCGGAGTTCTGATGGGATCCGGTGCATTATTGCTGGTATGATCGCACCCGTTAGTGTATGCGCGGTCAATTCATATAAGCCTCTCTCGTCGTTCGCTGGTTCTAGTAGCCCAACTAATTAAAATACCGACCATTCCCGAATCAGCCGGTCGGAACCGAAGAAAGACGCCGCAATACGCAAAAAATACCGAGAGGAAGAGGAAACGAACAAAAAGGGGTGCAACACGAGGACTTCCCAGGAGGTCACCCATCCTAGTACTACTCTCGCCCAAGCAAGCTTAACTTCGGAGTTCTGATGGGATCCGGTGCATTATTGCTGGTATGATCGCACCCGTTAGTGTATGCGCAGTCAATTCATATAAGCCTCTCTCGTCGTTCGCTGGTTCTAGTAGCCCAACTAATTAAAATACCGACCATTCCCGAATCAGCCGGTCGGAACCGAAGAAAGACGCCGCAATACGCAAAAAATACCGAGAGGAAGAGGAAACGAACAAAAAGGGGTGCAACACGAGGACTTCCCAGGAGGTCACCCATCCTAGTACTACTCTCGCCCAAGCAAGCTTAACTTCGGAGTTCTGATGGGATCCGGTGAATTATTGCTGGTATGATCGCACCCGTTAGTGTATGCGCAGTCAATTCATATAAGCCTCTCTCGTCGTTCGCTGGTTCTAGTAGCCCAACTAATTAAAATACCGACCATTCCCGAATCAGCCGGTCGGAACCGAAGAAAGACGCCGCAATACGCAAAAAATACCGAGAGGAAGAGGAGACGAACAAAAAGGGGTGCAACACGAGGACTTCCCAGGAGGTCACCCATCCCAGTACTACTCTCGCCCAAGCAAGCTTAACTTCGGAGTTCTGATGGGATCCGGTGCATTATTGCTGGTATGATCGCACCCGTTAGTGTATGCGCAGTCAATTCATATAAGCCTCTCTCGTCGTTCGCTGGTTCTAGTAGCCCAACTAATTAAAATACCGACCATTCCCGAATCAGCCGGTCGGAACCGAAGAAAGACGCCGCAATACGCAAAAAATACCGAGAGGAAGAGGAAACGAACAAAAAGGGGTGCAACACGAGGACTTCCCAGGAGGTCACCCATCCTAGTACTACTCTCGCCCAAGCAAGCTTAACTTCGGAGTTCTGATGGGATCCGGTGCATTATTGCTGGTATGATCGCACCCGTTAGTGTATGCGCGGTCAATTCATATAAGCCTCTCTCGTCGTTCGCTGGTTCTAGTAGCCCAACTAATTAAAATACCGACCATTCCCGAATCAGCCGGTCGGAACCGAAGAAAGACGCCGCAATACGCAAAAAATACCGAGAGGAAGAGGAAACGAACAAAAAGGGGTGCAACACGAGGACTTCCCAGGAGGTCACCCATCCTAGTACTACTCTCGCCCAAGCAAGCTTAACTTCGGAGTTCTGATGGGATCCGGTGCATTATTGCTGGTATGATCGCACCCGTTAGTGTATGCGCGGTCAATTCATATAAGCCTCTCTCGTCGTTCGCTGGTTCTAGTAGCCCAACTAATTAAAATACCGACCATTCCCGAATCAGCCGGTCGGAACCGAAGAAAGACGCCGCAATACGCAAAAAATACCGAGAGGAAGAGGAAACGAACAAAAAGGGGTGCAACACGAGGACTTCCCAGGAGGTCACCCATCCTAGTACTACTCTCGCACAAGCAAGCTTAACTTCGGAGTTCTGATGGGATCCGGTGCATTATTGCTGGTATGATCGCACCCGTTAGTGTATGCGCGGTCAATTCATATAAGCCTCTCTCGTCGTTCGCTGGTTCTAGTAGCCC
The DNA here is from genome assembly GCA_946800695.1 of Geum urbanum. Lineage (NCBI taxonomy): Eukaryota > Viridiplantae > Streptophyta > Magnoliopsida > Rosales > Rosaceae > Geum > Geum urbanum. Next base: position 5,778,382 of record OX327012.1, read on the forward strand.
AACTAATTAAAATACCGACCATTCCCGAATCAGCCTGTCGGAACCGAAGAAAGACGCCGCAATACGCAAAAAATACCGAGAGGAAGAGGAAACGAACAAAAAGGGGTGCAACACGAGGACTTCCCAGGAGGTCACCCATCCTAGTACTACTCTCGCCCAAGCAAGCTTAACTTCGGAGTTCTGATGGGATCCGGTGCATTATTGCTGGTATGATCGCACCCGTTAGTGTATGCGCAGTCAATTCATATAAGCCTCTCTCGTCGTTCGCTGGTTCTAGTAGCCCAACTAATTAAAATACCGACCATTCCCGAATCAGCCGGTCGGAACCGAAGAAAGACGCCGCAATACGCAAAAAATACCGAGAGGAAGAGGAAACGAACAAAAAGGGGTGCAACACGAGGACTTCCCAGGAGGTCACCCATCCTAGTACTACTCTCGCCCAAGCAAGCTTAACTTCGGAGTTCTGATGGGATCCGGTGCATTATTGCTGGTATGATCGCACCCGTTAGTGTATGCGCAGTCAAATCATATAAGCCTCTCTCGTCGTTCGCTGGTTCTAGTAGCCCAACTAATTAAAATACCGACCATTCCCGAATCAGCCGGTCGGAACCGAAGAAAGACGCCGCAATACGCAAAAAATACCGAGAGGAAGAGGAAACGAACAAAAAGGGGTGCAACACGAGGACTTCCCAGGAGGTCACCCATCCTAGTACTACTCTCGCCCAAGCAAGCTTAACTTCGGAGTTCTGATGGGATCCGGTGCATTATTGCTGGTATGATCGCACACGTTAGTGTATGCGCAGTCAATTCATATAAGCCTCTCTCGTCGTTCGCTGGTTCTAGTAGCCCAACTAATTAAAATACCGACCATTCCCGAATCAGCCGGTCGGAACCGAAGAAAGACGCCGCAATACGCAAAAAATACCGAGAGGAAGAGGAAACGAACAAAAAGGGGTGCAACACGAGGACTTCCCAGGAGGTCACCCATCCTAGTACTACTCTCGCCCAAGCAAGCTTAACTTCGGAGTTCTGATGGGATCCGGTGAATTATTGCTGGTATGATCGCACCCGTTAGTGTATGCGCAGTCAATTCATATAAGCCTCTCTCGTCGTTCGCTGGTTCTAGTAGCCCAACTAATTAAAATACCGACCATTCCCGAATCAGCCGGTCGGAACCGAAGAAAGACGCCGCAATACGCAAAAAATACCGAGAGGAAGAGGAGACGAACAAAAAGGGGTGCAACACGAGGACTTCCCAGGAGGTCACCCATCCCAGTACTACTCTCGCCCAAGCAAGCTTAACTTCGGAGTTCTGATGGGATCCGGTGCATTATTGCTGGTATGATCGCACCCGTTAGTGTATGCGCAGTCAATTCATATAAGCCTCTCTCGTCGTTCGCTGGTTCTAGTAGCCCAACTAATTAAAATACCGACCATTCCCGAATCAGCCGGTCGGAACCGAAGAAAGACGCCGCAATACGCAAAAAATACCGAGAGGAAGAGGAAACGAACAAAAAGGGGTGCAACACGAGGACTTCCCAGGAGGTCACCCATCCTAGTACTACTCTCGCCCAAGCAAGCTTAACTTCGGAGTTCTGATGGGATCCGGTGCATTATTGCTGGTATGATCGCACCCGTTAGTGTATGCGCGGTCAATTCATATAAGCCACTCTCGTCGTTCGCTGGTTCTAGTAGCCCAACTAATTAAAATACCGACCATTCCCGAATCAGCCGGTCGGAACCGAAGAAAGACGCTGCAATACGCAAAAAATACCGAGAGGAAGAGGAAACGAACAAAAAGGGGTGCAACACGAGGACTTCCCAGGAGGTCACCCATCCTAGTACTACTCTCGCCCAAGCAAGCTTAACTTCGGAGTTCTGATGGGATCCGGTGCATTATTGCTGGTATGATCGCACCCGTTAGTGTATGCGCGGTCAATTCATATAAGCCTCTCTCGTCGTTCGCTGGTTCTAGTAGCCCAACTAATTAAAATACCGACCATTCCCGAATCAGCCGGTCGGAACCGAAGAAAGAAGCCGCAATACGCAAAAAATACCGAGAGGAAGAGGAAACGAACAAAAAGGGGTGCAACACGAGGACTTCCCAGGAGGTCACCCATCCTAGTACTACTCTCGCCCAAGCAAGCTTAACTTCGGAGTTCTGATGGGATCCGGTGCATTATTGCTGGTATGATCGCACCCGTTAGTGTATGCGCGGTCAATTCATATAAGCCTCTCTCGTCGTTCGCTGGTTCTAGTAGCCCAACTAATTAAAATACCGACCATTCCCGAATCAGCCGGTCGGAACCGAAGAAAGACGCCGCAATACGCAAAAAATACCGAGAGGAAGAGGAAACGAACAAAAAGGGGTGCAACACGAGGACTTCCCAGGAGGTCACCCATCCCAGTACTACTCTCGCCCAAGCAAGCTTAACTTCGGAGTTCTGATGGGATCCGGTGCATTATTGCTGGTATGATCGCACCCGTTAGTGTATGCGCAGTCAATTCATATAAGCCTCTCTCGTCGTTCGCTGGTTCTAGTAGCCCAACTAATTAAAATACCGACCATTCCCGAATCAGCCGGTCGGAACCGAAGAAAGACGCCGCAATACGCAAAAAATACCGAGAGGAAGAGGAAACGAACAAAAAGGGGTGCAACACGAGGACTTCCCAGGAGGTCACCCATCCTAGTACTACTCTCGCCCAAGCAAGCTTAACTTCGGAGTTCTGATGGGATCCGGTGCATTATTGCTGGTATGATCGCACCCGTTAGTGTATGCGCGGTCAATTCATATAAGCCTCTCTCGTCGTTCGCTGGTTCTAGTAGCCCAACTAATTAAAATACCGACCATTCCCGAATCAGCCGGTCGGAACCGAAGAAAGACGCCGCAATACGCAAAAAATACCGAGAGGAAGAGGAAACGAACAAAAAGGGGTGCAACACGAGGACTTCCCACGAGGTCACCCATCCTAGTACTACTCTCGCCCAAGCAAGCTTAACTTCGGAGTTCTGATGGGATCCGGTGCATTATTGCTGGTATGATCGCACCCGTTAGTGTATGCGCGGTCAATTCATATAAGCCTCTCTCGTCGTTCGCTGGTTCTAGTAGCCCAACTAATTAAAATACCGACCATTCCCGAATCAGCCGGTCGGAACCGAAGAAAGACGCCGCAATACGCAAAAAATACCGAGAGGAAGAGGAAACGAACAAAAAGGGGTGCAACACGAGGACTTCCCAGGAGGTCACCCATCCTAGTACTACTCTCGCCCAAGCAAGCTTAACTTCGGAGTTCTGATGGGATCCGGTGCATTATTGCTGGTATGATCGCACCCGTTAGTGTATGCGCGGTCAATTCATATAAGCCACTCTCGTCGTTCGCTGGTTCTAGTAGCCCAACTAATTAAAATACCGACCATTCCCGAATCAGCCGGTCGGAACCGAAGAAAGACGCTGCAATACGCAAAAAATACCGAGAGGAAGTGGAAACGAACAAAAAGGGGTGCAACACGAGGACTTCCCAGGAGGTCACCCATCCTAGTACTACTCTCGCCCAAGCAAGCTTAACTTCGGAGTTCTGATGGGATCCGGTGCATTATTGCTGGTATGATCGCACCCGTTAGTGTATGCGCGGTCAATTCATATAAGCCTCTCTCGTCGTTCGCTGGTTCTAGTAGCCCAACTAATTAAAATACCGACCATTCCCGAATCAGCCGGTCGGAACCGAAGAAAGACGCCGCAATACGCAAAAAATACCGAGAGGAAGAGGAAACGAACAAAAAGGGGTGCAACACGAGGACTTCCCAGGAGGTCACCCATCCTAGTACTACTCTCGCCCAAGCAAGCTTAACTTCGGAGTTCTGATGGGATCCGGTGCATTATTGCTGGTATGATCGCACCCGTTAGTGTATGCGCGGTCAATTCATATAAGCCTCTCTCGTCGTTCGCTGGTTCTAGTAGCCCAACTAATTAAAATACCGACCATTCCCGAATCAGCCGGTCGGAACCGAAGAAAGACGCCGCAATACGCAAAAAATACCGAGAGGAAGAGGAAACGAACAAAAAGGGGTGCAACACAAGGACTTCCCAGGAGGTCACCCATCCTAGTACTACTCTCGCCCAAGCAAGCTTAACTTCGGAGTTCTGATGGGATCCGGTGCATTATTGCTGGTATGATCGCACCCGTTAGTGTATGCGCAGTCAATTCATATAAGCCTCTCTCGTCGTTCGCTGGTTCTAGTAGCCCAACTAATTAAAATACCGACCATTCCCGAATCAGCCGGTCGGAACCGAAGAAAGACGCCGCAATACGCAAAAAATACCGAGAGGAAGAGGAAACGAACAAAAAGGGGTGCAACACGAGGACTTCCCAGGAGGTCACCCATCCTAGTACTACTCTCGCCCAAGCAAGCTTAACTTCGGAGTTCTGATGGGATCCGGTGCATTATTGCTGGTATGATCGCACCCGTTAGTGTATGCGCGGTCAATTCATATAAGCCTCTCTCGCCGTTCGCTGGTTCTAGTAGCCCAACTAATTAAAATACCGACCATTCCCGAATCAGCCGGTCGGAACCGAAGAAAGACGCCGCAATACGCAAAAAATACCGAGAGGAAGAGGAGACGAACAAAAAGGGGTGCAACACGAGGACTTCCCAGGAGGTCACCCATCCCAGTACTACTCTCGCCCAAGCAAGCTTAACTTCGGAGTTCTGATGGGATCCGGTGCATTATTGCTGGTATGATCGCACCCGTTAGTGTATGCGCAGTCAATTCATATAAGCCTCTCTCGTCGTTCGCTGGTTCTAGTAGCCCAACTAATTAAAATACCGACCATTCCCGAATCAGCCGGTCGGAACCGAAGAAAGACGCCGCAATACGCAAAAAATACCGAGAGGAAGAGGAAACGAACAAAAAGGGGTGCAACACGAGGACTTCCCAGGAGGTCACCCATCCTAGTACTACTCTCGCCCAAGCAAGCTTAACTTCGGAGTTCTGATGGGATCCGGTGCATTATTGCTGGTATGATCGCACCCGTTAGTGTATGCGCAGTCAATTCATATAAGCCTCTCTCGTCGTTCGCTGGTTCTAGTAGCCCAACTAATTAAAATACCGACCATTCCCGAATCAGCCGGTCGGAACCGAAGAAAGACGCCGCAATACGCAAAAAATACCGAGAGGAAGAGGAAACGAACAAAAAGGGGTGCAACACGAGGACTTCCCAGGAGGTCACCCATCCTAGTACTACTCTCGCCCAAGCAAGCATAACTTCGGAGTTCTGATGGGATCCGGTGCATTATTGCTGGTATGATCGCACCCGTTAGTGTATGCGCGGTCAATTCATATAAGCCTCTCTCGTCGTTCGCTGGTTCTAGTAGCCCAACTAATTAAAATACCGACCATTCCCGAATCAGCCGGTCGGAACCGAAGAAAGACGCCGCAATACGCAAAAAATACCGAGAGGAAGAGGAAACGAACAAAAAGGGGTGCAACACGAGGACTTCCCAGGAGGTCACCCATCCCAGTACTACTCTCGCCCAAGCAAGCTTAACTTCGGAGTTCTGATGGGATCCGGTGCATTATTGCTGGTATGATCGCACCCGTTAGTGTATGCGCAGTCAATTCATATAAGCCTCTCTCGTCGTTCGCTGGTTCTAGTAGCCCAACTAATTAAAATACCGACCATTCCCGAATCAGCCGGTCGGAACCGAAGAAAGACGCCGCAATACGCAAAAAATACCGAGAGGAAGAGGAAACGAACAAAAAGGGGTGCAACACGAGGACTTCCCAGGAGGTCACCCATCCCAGTACTACTCTCGCCCAAGCAAGCTTAACTTCGGAGTTCTGATGGGATCCGGTGCATTATTGCTGGTATGATCGCACCCGTTAGTGTATGCGCAGTCAATTCATATAAGCCTCTCTCGTCGTTCGCTGGTTCTAGTAGCCCAACTAATTAAAATACCGACCATTCCCGAATCAGCCGGTCGGAACCGAAGAAAGACGCCGCAATACGCAAAAAATACCGAGAGGAAGAGGAAACGAACAAAAAGGGGTGCAACACGAGGACTTCCCAGGAGGTCACCCATCCTAGTACTACTCTCGCCCAAGCAAGCTTAACTTCGGAGTTCTGATGGGATCCGGTGCATTATTGCTGGTATGATCGCACCCGTTAGTGTATGCGCGGTCAATTCATATAAGCCTCTCTCGTCGTTCGCTGGTTCTAGTAGCCCAACTAATTAAAATACCGACCATTCCCGAATCAGCCGGTCGGAACCGAAGAAAGACGCCGCAATACGCAAAAAATACCGAGAGGAAGAGGAAACGAACAAAAAGGGGTGCAACACGAGGACTTCCCAAGAGGTCACCCATCCTAGTACTACTCTCGCCCAAGCAAGCTTAACTTCGGAGTTCTGATGGGATCCGGTGCATTATTGCTGGTATGATCGCACCCGTTAGTGTATGCGCGGTCAATTCATATAAGCCTCTCTCGTCGTTCGCTGGTTCTAGTAGCCCAACTAATTAAAATACCGACCATTCCCGAATCAGCCGGTCGGAACCGAAGAAAGACGCCGCAATACGCAAAAAATACCGAGAGGAAGAGGAAACGAACAAAAAGGGGTGCAACACGAGGACTTCCCAGGAGGTCACCCATCCTAGTACTACTCTCGCCCAAGCAAGCTTAACTTCGGAGTTCTGATGGGATCCGGTGCATTATTGCTGGTATGATCGCACCCGTTAGTGTATGCGCGGTCAATTCATATAAGCCAATCTCGTCGTTCGCTGGTTCTAGTAGCCCAACTAATTAAAATACCGACCATTCCCGAATCAGCCGGTCGGAACCGAAGAAAGACGCTGCAATACGCAAAAAATACCGAGAGGAAGAGGAAACGAACAAAAAGGGGTGCAACACGAGGACTTCCCAGGAGGTCACCCATCCTAGTACTACTCTCGCCCAAGCAAGCTTAACTTCGGAGTTCTGATGGGATCCGGTGCATTATTGCTGGTATGATCGCACCCGTTAGTGTATGCGCGGTCAATTCATATAAGCCTCTCTCGTCGTTCGCTGGTTCTAGTAGCCCAACTAATTAAAATACCGACCATTCCCGAATCAGCCGGTCGGAACCGAAGAAAGACGCCGCAATACGCAAAAAATACCGAGAGGAAGAGGAAACGAACAAAAAGGGGTGCAACACGAGGACTTCCCAGGAGGTCACCCATCCTAGTACTACTCTCGCCCAAGCAAGCTTAACTTCGGAGTTCTGATGGGATCCGGTGCATTATTGCTGGTATGATCGCACCCGTTAGTGTATGCGCCGTCAATTCATATAAGCCTCTCTCGTCGTTCGCTGGTTCTAGTAGCCCAACTAATTAAAATACCGACCATTCCCGAATCAGCCGGTCGGAACCGAAGAAAGACGCCGCAATACGCAAAAAATACCGAGAGGAAGAGGAAACGAACAAAAAGGGGTGCAACACGAGGACTTCCCAGGAGGTCACCCATCCTAGTACTACTCTCGCCCAAGCAAGCTTAACTTCGGAGTTCTGATGGGATCCGGTGCATTATTGCTGGTATGATCGCACCCGTTAGTGTATGCGCAGTCAATTCATATAAGCCTCTCTCGTCGTTCGCTGGTTCTAGTAGCCCAACTAATTAAAATACCGACCATTCCCGAATCAGCCGGTCGGAACCGAAGAAAGACGCCGCAATACGCAAAAAATACCGAGAGGAAGAGGAGACGAACAAAAAGGGGTGCAACACGAGGACTTCCCAGGAGGTCACCCATCCCAGTACTACTCTCGCCCAAGCAAGCTTAACTTCGGAGTTCTGATGGGATCCGGTGCATTATTGCTGGTATGATCGCACCCGTTAGTGTATGCGCAGTCAATTCATATAAGCCTCTCTCGTCGTTCGCTGGTTCTAGTAGCCCAACTAATTAAAATACCGACCATTCCCGAATCAGCCGGTCGGAACCGAAGAAAGACGCCGCAATACGCAAAAAATACCGAGAGGAAGAGGAAACGAACAAAAAGGGGTGCAACACGAGGACTTCCCAAGAGGTCACCCATCCTAGTACTACTCTCGCCCAAGCAAGCTTAACTTCGGAGTTCTGATGGGATCCGGTGCATTATTGCTGGTATGATCGCACCCGTTAGTGTATGCGCGGTCAATTCATATAAGCCTCTCTCGTCGTTCGCTGGTTCTAGTAGCCCAACTAATTAAAATACCGACCATTCCCGAATCAGCCGGTCGGAACCGAAGAAAGACGCCGCAATACGCAAAAAATACCGAGAGGAAGAGGAAACGAACAAAAAGGGGTGCAACACGAGGACTTCCCAAGAGGTCACCCATCCTAGTACTACTCTCGCCCAAGCAAGCTTAACTTCGGAGTTCTGATGGGATCCGGTGCATTATTGCTGGTATGATCGCACCCGTTAGTGTATGCGCGGTCAATTCATATAAGCCTCTCTCGTCGTTCGCTGGTTCTAGTAGCCCAACTAATTAAAATACCGACCATTCCCGAATCAGCCGGTCGGAACCGAAGAAAGACGCCGCAATACGCAAAAAATACCGAGAGGAAGAGGAAACGAACAAAAAGGGGTGCAACACGAGGACTTCCCAGGAGGTCACCCATCCTAGTACTACTCTCGCCCAAGCAAGCTTAACTTCGGAGTTCTGATGGGATCCGGTGCATTATTGCTGGTATGATCGCACCCGTTAGTGTATGCGCGGTCAATTCATATAAGCCACTCTCGTCGTTCGCTGGTTCTAGTAGCCCAACTAATTAAAATACCGACCATTCCCGAATCAGCCGGTCGGAACCGAAGAAAGACGCTGCAATACGCAAAAAATACCGAGAGGAAGAGGAAACGAACAAAAAGGGGTGCAACACGAGGACTTCCCAGGAGGTCACCCATCCTAGTACTACTCTCGCCCAAGCAAGCTTAACTTCGGAGTTCTGATGGGATCCGGTGCATTATTGCTGGTATGATCGCACCCGTTAGTGTATGCGCGGTCAATTCATATAAGCCTCTCTCGTCGTTCGCTGGTTCTAGTAGCCCAACTAATTAAAATACCGACCATTCCCGAATCAGCCGGTCGGAACCGAAGAAAGACGCCGCAATACGCAAAAAATACCGAGAGGAAGAGGAAACGAACAAAAAGGGGTGCAACACGAGGACTTCCCAGGAGGTCACCCATCCTAGTACTACTCTCGCCCAAGCAAGCTTAACTTCGGAGTTCTGATGGGATCCGGTGCATTATTGCTGGTATGATCGCACCCGTTAGTGTATGCGCAGTCAATTCATATAAGCCTCTCTCGTCGTTCGCTGGTTCTAGTAGCCCAACTAATTAAAATACCGACCATTCCCGAATCAGCCGGTCGGAACCGAAGAAAGACGCCGCAATACGCAAAAAATACCGAGAGGAAGAGGAAACGAACAAAAAGGGGTGCAACACGAGGACTTCCCAAGAGGTCACCCATCCCAGTACTACTCTCGCCCAAGCAAGCTTAACTTCGGAGTTCTGATGGGATCCGGTGCATTATTGCTGGTATGATCGCACCCGTTAGTGTATGCGCAGTCAATTCATATAAGCCTCTCTCGTCGTTCGCTGGTTCTAGTAGCCCAACTAATTAAAATACCGACCATTCCCGAATCAGCCGGTCGGAACCGAAGAAAGACGCCGCAATACGCAAAAAATACCGAGAGGAAGAGGAAACGAACAAAAAGGGGTGCAACACGAGGACTTCCCAGGAGGTCACCCATCCTAGTACTACTCTCGCCCAAGCAAGCTTAACTTCGGAGTTCTGATGGGATCCGGTGCATTATTGCTGGTATGATCGCACCCGTTAGTGTATGCGCGGTCAATTCATATAAGCCTCTCTCGTCGTTCGCTGGTTCTAGTAGCCCAACTAATTAAAATACCGACCATTCCCGAATCAGCCGGTCGGAACCGAAGAAAGACGCCGCACTACGCAAAAAATACCGAGAGGAAGAGGAAACGAACAAAAAGGGGTGCAACACGAGGACTTCCCAAGAGGTCACCCATCCTAGTACTAGTCTCGCCCAAGCAAGCTTAACTTCGGAGTTCTGATGGGATCCGGTGCATTATTGCTGGTATGATCGCACCCGTTAGTGTATGCGCGGTCAATTCATATAAGCCTCTCTCGTCGTTCGCTGGTTCTAGTAGCCCAACTAATTAAAATACCGACCATTCCCGAATCAGCCGGTCGGAACCGAAGAAAGACGCCGCAATACGCAAAAAATACCGAGAGGAAGAGGAAACGAACAAAAAGGGGTGCAACACGAGGACTTCCCAGGAGGTCACCCATCCTAGTACTACTCTCGCCCAAGCAAGCTTAACTTCGGAGTTCTGATGGGATCCGGTGCATTATTGCTGGTATGATCGCACCCGTTAGTGTATGCGCGGTCAATTCATATAAGCCACTCTCGTCGTTCGCTGGTTCTAGTAGCCCAACTAATTAAAATACCGACCATTCCCGAATCAGCCGGTCGGAACCGAAGAAAGACGCTGCAATACGCAAAAAATACCGAGAGGAAGAGGAAACGAACAAAAAGGGGTGCAACACGAGGACTTCCCAGGAGGTCACCCATCCTAGTACTACTCTCGCCCAAGCAAGCTTAACTTCGGAGTTCTGATGGGATCCGGTGCATTATTGCTGGTATGATCGCACCCGTTAGTGTATGCGCGGTCAATTCATATAAGCCTCTCTCGTCGTTCGCTGGTTCTAGTAGCCCAACTAATTAAAATACCGACCATTCCCGAATCAGCCGGTCGGAACCGAAGAAAGACGCCGCAATACGCAAAAAATACCGAGAGGAAGAGGAAACGAACAAAAAGGGGTGCAACACGAGGACTTCCCAGGAGGTCACCCATCCTAGTACTACTCTCGCCCAAGCAAGCTTAACTTCGGAGTTCTGATGGGATCCGGTGCATTATTGCTGGTATGATCGCACCCGTTAGTGTATGCGCCGTCAATTCATATAAGCCTCTCTCGTCGTTCGCTGGTTCTAGTAGCCCAACTAATTAAAATACCGACCATTCCCGAATCAGCCGGTCGGAACCGAAGAAAGACGCCGCAATACGCAAAAAATACCGAGAGGAAGAGGAAACGAACAAAAAGGGGTGCAACACGAGGACTTCCCAGGAGGTCACCCATCCTAGTACTACTCTCGCCCAAGCAAGCTTAACTTCGGAGTTCTGATGGGATCCGGTGCATTATTGCTGGTATGATCGCACCCGTTAGTGTATGCGCAGTCAATTCATATAAGCCTCTCTCGTCGTTCGCTGGTTCTAGTAGCCCAACTAATTAAAATACCGACCATTCCCGAATCAGCCGGTCGGAACCGAAGAAAGACGCCGCAATACGCAAAAATTACCGAGAGGAAGAGGAGACGAACAAAAAGGGGTGCAACACGAGGACTTCCCAGGAGGTCACCCATCCCAGTACTACTCTCGCCCAAGCAAGCTTAACTTCGGAGTTCTGATGGGATCCGGTGCATTATTGCTGGTATGATCGCACCCGTTAGTGTATGCGCAGTCAATTCATATAAGCCTCTCTCGTCGTTCGCTGGTTCTAGTAGCCCAACTAATTAAAATACCGACCATTCCCGAATCAGCCGGTCGGAACCGAAGAAAGACGCCGCAATACGCAAAAAATACCGAGAGGAAGAGGAAACGAACAAAAAGGGGTGCAACACGAGGACTTCCCAAGAGGTCACCCATCCTAGTACTACTCTCGCCCAAGCAAGCTTAACTTCGGAGTTCTGATGGGATCCGGTGCATTATTGCTGGTATGATCGCACCCGTTAGTGTATGCGCGGTCAATTCATATAAGCCTCTCTCGTCGTTCGCTGGTTCTAGTAGCCCAACTAATTAAAATACCGACCATTCCCGAATCAGCCGGTCGGAACCGAAGAAAGACGCCGCAATACGCAAAAAATACCGAGAGGAAGAGGAAACGAACAAAAAGGGGTGCAACACGAGGACTTCCCAAGAGGTCACCCATCCTAGTACTACTCTCGCCCAAGCAAGCTTAACTTCGGAGTTCTGATGGGATCCGGTGCATTATTGCTGGTATGATCGCACCCGTTAGTGTATGCGCGGTCAATTCATATAAGCCTCTCTCGTCGTTCGCTGGTTCTAGTAGCCCAACTAATTAAAATACCGACCATTCCCGAATCAGCCGGTCGGAACCGAAGAAAGACGCCGCAATACGCAAAAAATACCGAGAGGAAGAGGAAACGAACAAAAAGGGGTGCAACACGAGGACTTCCCAGGAGGTCACCCATCCTAGTACTACTCTCGCCCAAGCAAGCTTAACTTCGGAGTTCTGATGGGATCCGGTGCATTATTGCTGGTATGATCGCACCCGTTAGTGTATGCGCGGTCAATTCATATAAGCCACTCTCGTCGTTCGCTGGTTCTAGTAGCCCAACTAATTAAAATACCGACCATTCCCGAATCAGCCGGTCGGAACCGAAGAAAGACGCTGCAATACGCAAAAAATACCGAGAGGAAGAGGAAACGAACAAAAAGGGGTGCAACACGAGGACTTCCCAGGAGGTCACCCATCCTAGTACTACTCTCGCCCAAGCAAGCTTAACTTCGGAGTTCTGATGGGATCCGGTGCATTATTGCTGGTATGATCGCACCCGTTAGTGTATGCGCGGTCAATTCATATAAGCCTCTCTCGTCGTTCGCTGGTTCTAGTAGCCCAACTAATTAAAATACCGACCATTCCCGAATCAGCCGGTCGGAACCGAAGAAAGACGCCGCAATACGCAAAAAATACCGAGAGGAAGAGGAAACGAACAAAAAGGGGTGCAACACGAGGACTTCCCAGGAGGTCACCCATCCTAGTACTACTCTCGCCCAAGCAAGCTTAACTTCGGAGTTCTGATGGGATCCGGTGCATTATTGCTGGTATGATCGCACCCGTTAGTGTATGCGCAGTCAATTCATATAAGCCTCTCTCGTCGTTCGCTGGTTCTAGTAGCCCAACTAATTAAAATACCGACCATTCCCGAATCAGCCGGTCGGAACCGAAGAAAGACGCCGCAATACGCAAAAAATACCGAGAGGAAGAGGAAACGAACAAAAAGGGGTGCAACACGAGGACTTCCCAGGAGGTCACCCATCCTAGTACTACTCTCGCCCAAGCAAGCTTAACTTCGGAGTTCTGATGGGATCCGGTGCATTATTGCTGGTATGATCGCACCCGTTAGTGTATGCGCAGTCAATTCATATAAGCCTCTCTCGTCGTTCGCTGGTTCTAGTAGCCCAACTAATTAAAATACCGACCATTCCCGAATCAGCCGGTCGGAACCGAAGAAAGACGCCGCAATACGCAAAAAATACCGAGAGGAAGAGGAGACGAACAAAAAGGGGTGCAACACGAGGACTTCCCAGGAGGTCACCCATCCCAGTACTACTCTCGCCCAAGCAAGCTTAACTTCGGAGTTCTGATGGGATCCGGTGCATTATTGCTGGTATGATCGCACCCGTTAGTGTATGCGCAGTCAATTCATATAAGCCTCTCTCGTCGTTCGCTGGTTCTAGTAGCCCAACTAATTAAAATACCGACCATTCCCGAATCAGCCGGTCGGAACCGAAGAAAGACGCCGCAATACGCAAAAAATACCGAGAGGAAGAGGAAACGAACAAAAAGGGGTGCAACACGAGGACTTCCCAGGAGGTCACCCATCCTAGTACTACTCTCGCCCAAGCAAGCTTAACTTCGGAGTTCTGATGGGATCCGGTGCATTATTGCTGGTATGATCGCACCCGTTAGTGTATGCGCGGTCAATTCATATAAGCCTCTCTCGTCGTTCGCTGGTTCTAGTAGCCCAACTAATTAAAATACCGACCATTCCCGAATCAGCCGGTCGGAACCGAAGAAAGACGCCGCAATACGCAAAAAATACCGAGAGGAAGAGGAAACGAACAAAAAGGGGTGCAACACGAGGACTTCCCAAGAGGTCACCCATCCTAGTACTACTCTCGCCCAAGCAAGCTTAACTTCGGAGTTCTGATGGGATCCGGTGCATTATTGCTGGTATGATCGCACCCGTTAGTGTATGCGCGGTCAATTCATATAAGCCTCTCTCGTCGTTCGCTGGTTCTAGTAGCCCAACTAATTAAAATACCGACCATTCCCGAATCAGCCGGTCGGAACCGAAGAAAGACGCCGCAATACGCAAAAAATACCGAGAGGAAGAGGAAACGAACAAAAAGGGGTGCAACACGAGGACTTCCCAGGAGGTCACCCATCCTAGTACTACTCTCGCCCAAGCAAGCTTAACTTCGGAGTTCTGATGGGATCCGGTGCATTATTGCTGGTATGATCGCACCCGTTAGTGTATGCGCGGTCAATTCATATAAGCCACTCTCGTCGTTCGCTGGTTCTAGTAGCCCAACTAATTAAAATACCGACCATTCCCGAATCAGCCGGTCGGAACCGAAGAAAGACGCTGCAATACGCAAAAAATACCGAGAGGAAGAGGAAACGAACAAAAAGGGGTGCAACACGAGGACTTCCCAGGAGGTCACCCATCCTAGTACTACTCTCGCCCAAGCAAGCTTAACTTCGGAGTTCTGATGGGATCCGGTGCATTATTGCTGGTATGATCGCACCCGTTAGTGTATGCGCGGTCAATTCATATAAGCCTCTCTCGTCGTTCGCTGGTTCTAGTAGCCCAACTAATTAAAATACCGACCATTCCCGAATCAGCCGGTCGGAACCGAAGAAAGACGCCGCAATACGCAAAAAATACCGAGAGGAAGAGGAAACGAACAAAAAGGGGTGCAACACGAGGACTTCCCAGGAGGTCACCCATCCTAGTACTACTCTCGCCCAAGCAAGCTTAACTTCGGAGTTCTGATGGGATCCGGTGCATTATTGCTGGTATGATCGCACCCGTTAGTGTATGCGCGGTCAATTCATATAAGCCTCTCTCGTCGTTCGCTGGTTCTAGTAGCCCAACTAATTAAAATACCGACCATTCCCGAATCAGCCGGTCGGAACCGAAGAAAGACGCCGCAATACGCAAAAAATACCGAGAGGAAGAGGAAACGAACAAAAAGGGGTGCAACACAAGGACTTCCCAGGAGGTCACCCATCCTAGTACTACTCTCGCCCAAGCAAGCTTAACTTCGGAGTTCTGATGGGATCCGGTGCATTATTGCTGGTATGATCGCACCCGTTAGTGTATGCGCAGTCAATTCATATAAGCCTCTCTCGTCGTTCGCTGGTTCTAGTAGCCCAACTAATTAAAATACCGACCATTCCCGAATCAGCCGGTCGGAACCGAAGAAAGACGCCGCAATACGCAAAAAATACCGAGAGGAAGAGGAAACGAACAAAAAGGGGTGCAACACGAGGACTTCCCAGGAGGTCACCCATCCTAGTACTACTCTCGCCCAAGCAAGCTTAACTTCGGAGTTCTGATGGGATCCGGTGCATTATTGCTGGTATGATCGCACCCGTTAGTGTATGCGCGGTCAATTCATATAAGCCTCTCTCGCCGTTCGCTGGTTCTAGTAGCCCAACTAATTAAAATACCGACCATTCCCGAATCAGCCGGTCGGAACCGAAGAAAGACGCCGCAATACGCAAAAAATACCGAGAGGAAGAGGAGACGAACAAAAAGGGGTGCAACACGAGGACTTCCCAGGAGGTCACCCATCCCAGTACTACTCTCGCCCAAGCAAGCTTAACTTCGGAGTTCTGATGGGATCCGGTGCATTATTGCTGGTATGATCGCACCCGTTAGTGTATGCGCAGTCAATTCATATAAGCCTCTCTCGTCGTTCGCTGGTTCTAGTAGCCCAACTAATTAAAATACCGACCATTCCCGAATCAGCCGGTCGGAACCGAAGAAAGACGCCGCAATACGCAAAAAATACCGAGAGGAAGAGGAAACGAACAAAAAGGGGTGCAACACGAGGACTTCCCAGGAGGTCACCCATCCTAGTACTACTCTCGCCCAAGCAAGCTTAACTTCGGAGTTCTGATGGGATCCGGTGCATTATTGCTGGTATGATCGCACCCGTTAGTGTATGCGCCGTCAATTCATATAAGCCTCTCTCGTCGTTCGCTGGTTCTAGTAGCCCAACTAATTAAAATACCGACCATTCCCGAATCAGCCGGTCGGAACCGAAGAAAGACGCCGCAATACGCAAAAAATACCGAGAGGAAGAGGAAACGAACAAAAAGGGGTGCAACACGAGGACTTCCCAGGAGGTCACCCATCCTAGTACTACTCTCGCCCAAGCAAGCTTAACTTCGGAGTTCTGATGGGATCCGGTGCATTATTGCTGGTATGATCGCACCCGTTAGTGTATGCGCAGTCAATTCATATAAGCCTCTCTCGTCGTTCGCTGGTTCTAGTAGCCCAACTAATTAAAATACCGACCATTCCCGAATCAGCCGGTCGGAACCGAAGAAAGACGCCGCAATACGCAAAAAATACCGAGAGGAAGAGGAAACGAACAAAAAGGGGTGCAACACGAGGACTTCCCAGGAGGTCACCCATCCTAGTACTACTCTCGCCCAAGCAAGCTTAACTTCGGAGTTCTGATGGGATCCGGTGCATTATTGCTGGTATGATCGCACCCGTTAGTGTATGCGCAGTCAATTCATATAAGCCTCTCTCGTCGTTCGCTGGTTCTAGTAGCCCAACTAATTAAAATACCGACCATTCCCGAATCAGCCGGTCGGAACCGAAGAAAGACGCCGCAATACGCAAAAAATACCGAGAGGAAGAGGAAACGAACAAAAAGGGGTGCAACACGAGGACTTCCCAGGAGGTCACCCATCCTAGTACTACTCTCGCCCAAGCAAGCTTAACTTCGGAGTTCTGATGGGATCCGGTGCATTATTGCTGGTATGATCGCACCCGTTAGTGTATGCGCAGTCAATTCATATAAGCCTCTCTCGTCGTTCGCTGGTTCTAGTAGCCCAACTAATTAAAATACCGACCATTCCCGAATCAGCCGGTCGGAACCGAAGAAAGACGCCGCAATACGCAAAAAATACCGAGAGGAAGAGGAGACGAACAAAAAGGGGTGCAACACGAGGACTTCCCAGGAGGTCACCCATCCCAGTACTACTCTCGCCCAAGCAAGCTTAACTTCGGAGTTCTGATGGGATCCGGTGCATTATTGCTGGTATGATCGCACCCGTTAGTGTATGCGCAGTCAATTCATATAAGCCTCTCTCGTCGTTCGCTGGTTCTAGTAGCCCAACTAATTAAAATACCGACCATTCCCGAATCAGCCGGTCGGAACCGAAGAAAGACGCCGCAATACGCAAAAAATACCGAGAGGAAGAGGAAACGAACAAAAAGGGGTGCAACACGAGGACTTCCCAGGAGGTCACCCATCCTAGTACTACTCTCGCCCAAGCAAGCTTAACTTCGGAGTTCTGATGGGATCCGGTGCATTATTGCTGGTATGATCGCACCCGTTAGTGTATGCGCGGTCAATTCATATAAGCCTCTCTCGTCGTTCGCTGGTTCTAGTAGCCCAACTAATTAAAATACCGACCATTCCCGAATCAGCCGGTCGGAACCGAAGAAAGACGCCGCAATACGCAAAAAATACCGAGAGGAAGAGGAAACGAACAAAAAGGGGTGCAACACGAGGACTTCCCAAGAGGTCACCCATCCTAGTACTACTCTCGCCCAAGCAAGCTTAACTTCGGAGTTCTGATGGGATCCGGTGCATTATTGCTGGTATGATCGCACCCGTTAGTGTATGCGCGGTCAATTCATATAAGCCTCTCTCGTCGTTCGCTGGTTCTAGTAGCCCAACTAATTAAAATACCGACCATTCCCGAATCAGCCGGTCGGAACCGAAGAAAGACGCCGCAATACGCAAAAAATACCGAGAGGAAGAGGAAACGAACAAAAAGGGGTGCAACACGAGGACTTCCCAGGAGGTCACCCATCCTAGTACTACTCTCGCCCAAGCAAGCTTAACTTCGGAGTTCTGATGGGATCCGGTGCATTATTGCTGGTATGATCGCACCCGTTAGTGTATGCGCGGTCAATTCATATAAGCCACTCTCGTCGTTCGCTGGTTCTAGTAGCCCAACTAATTAAAATACCGACCATTCCCGAATCAGCCGGTCGGAACCGAAGAAAGACGCTGCAATACGCAAAAAATACCGAGAGGAAGAGGAAACGAACAAAAAGGGGTGCAACACGAGGACTTCCCAGGAGGTCACCCATCCTAGTACTACTCTCGCCCAAGCAAGCTTAACTTCGGAGTTCTGATGGGATCCGGTGCATTATTGCTGGTATGATCGCACCCGTTAGTGTATGCGCGGTCAATTCATATAAGCCTCTCTCGTCGTTCGCTGGTTCTAGTAGCCCAACTAATTAAAATACCGACCATTCCCGAATCAGCCGGTCGGAACCGAAGAAAGACGCCGCAATACGCAAAAAATACCGAGAGGAAGAGGAAACGAACAAAAAGGGGTGCAACACGAGGACTTCCCAGGAGGTCACCCATCCTAGTACTACTCTCGCCCAAGCAAGCTTAACTTCGGAGTTCTGATGGGATCCGGTGCATTATTGCTGGTATGATCGCACCCGTTAGTGTATGCGCGGTCAATTCATATAAGCCTCTCTCGTCGTTCGCTGGTTCTAGTAGCCCAACTAATTAAAATACCGACCATTCCCGAATCAGCCGGTCGGAACCGAAGAAAGACGCCGCAATACGCAAAAAATACCGAGAGGAAGAGGAAACGAACAAAAAGGGGTGCAACACAAGGACTTCCCAGGAGGTCACCCATCCTAGTACTACTCTCGCCCAAGCAAGCTTAACTTCGGAGTTCTGATGGGATCCGGTGCATTATTGCTGGTATGATCGCACCCGTTAGTGTATGCGCAGTCAATTCATATAAGCCTCTCTCGTCGTTCGCTGGTTCTAGTAGCCCAACTAATTAAAATACCGACCATTCCCGAATCAGCCGGTCGGAACCGAAGAAAGACGCCGCAATACGCAAAAAATACCGAGAGGAAGAGGAAACGAACAAAAAGGGGTGCAACACGAGGACTTCCCAGGAGGTCACCCATCCTAGTACTACTCTCGCCCAAGCAAGCTTAACTTCGGAGTTCTGATGGGATCCGGTGCATTATTGCTGGTATGATCGCACCCGTTAGTGTATGCGCGGTCAATTCATATAAGCCTCTCTCGCCGTTCGCTGGTTCTAGTAGCCCAACTAATTAAAATACCGACCATTCCCGAATCAGCCGGTCGGAACCGAAGAAAGACGCCGCAATACGCAAAAAATACCGAGAGGAAGAGGAGACGAACAAAAAGGGGTGCAACACGAGGACTTCCCAGGAGGTCACCCATCCCAGTACTACTCTCGCCCAAGCAAGCTTAACTTCGGAGTTCTGATGGGATCCGGTGCATTATTGCTGGTATGATCGCACCCGTTAGTGTATGCGCAGTCAATTCATATAAGCCTCTCTCGTCGTTCGCTGGTTCTAGTAGCCCAACTAATTAAAATACCGACCATTCCCGAATCAGCCGGTCGGAACCGAAGAAAGACGCCGCAATACGCAAAAAATACCGAGAGGAAGAGGAAACGAACAAAAAGGGGTGCAACACGAGGACTTCCCAGGAGGTCACCCATCCTAGTACTACTCTCGCCCAAGCAAGCTTAACTTCGGAGTTCTGATGGGATCCGGTGCATTATTGCTGGTATGATCGCACCCGTTAGTGTATGCGCCGTCAATTCATATAAGCCTCTCTCGTCGTTCGCTGGTTCTAGTAGCCCAAATAATTAAAATACCGACCATTCCCGAATCAGCCGGTCGGAACCGAAGAAAGACGCCGCAATACGCAAAAAATACCGAGAGGAAGAGGAAACGAACAAAAAGGGGTGCAACACGAGGACTTCCCAGGAGGTCACCCATCCTAGTACTACTCTCGCCCAAGCAAGCTTAACTTCGGAGTTCTGATGGGATCCGGTGCATTATTGCTGGTATGATCGCACCCGTTAGTGTATGCGCAGTCAATTCATATAAGCCTCTCTCGTCGTTCGCTGGTTCTAGTAGCCCAACTAATTAAAATACCGACCATTCCCGAATCAGCCGGTCGGAACCGAAGAAAGACGCCGCAATACGCAAAAAATACCGAGAGGAAGAGGAAACGAACAAAAAGGGGTGCAACACGAGGACTTCCCAGGAGGTCACCCATCCTAGTACTACTCTCGCCCAAGCAAGCTTAACTTCGGAGTTCTGATGGGATCCGGTGCATTATTGCTGGTATGATCGCACCCGTTAGTGTATGCGCGGTCAATTCATATAAGCCTCTCTCGTCGTTCGCTGGTTCTAGTAGCCCAACTAATTAAAATACCGACCATTCCCGAATCAGCCGGTCGGAACCGAAGAAAGACGCCGCAATACGCAAAAAATACCGAGAGGAAGAGGAGACGAACAAAAAGGGGTGCAACACGAGGACTTCCCAGGAGGTCACCCATCCCAGTACTACTCTCGCCCAAGCAAGCTTAACTTCGGAGTTCTGATGGGATCCGGTGCATTATTGCTGGTATGATCGCACCCGTTAGTGTATGCGCAGTCAATTCATATAAGCCTCTCTCGTCGTTCGCTGGTTCTAGTAGCCCAACTAATTAAAATACCGACCATTCCCGAATCAGCCGGTCGGAACCGAAGAAAGACGCCGCAATACGCAAAAAATACCGAGAGGAAGAGGAAACGAACAAAAAGGGGTGCAACACGAGGACTTCCCAGGAGGTCACCCATCCTAGTACTACTCTCGCCCAAGCAAGCTTAACTTCGGAGTTCTGATGGGATCCGGTGCATTATTGCTGGTATGATCGCACCCGTTAGTGTATGCGCGGTCAATTCATATAAGCCTCTCTCGTCGTTCGCTGGTTCTAGTAGCCCAACTAATTAAAATACCGACCATTCCCGAATCAGCCGGTCGGAACCGAAGAAAGACGCCGCAATACGCAAAAAATACCGAGAGGAAGAGGAAACGAACAAAAAGGGGTGCAACACGAGGACTTCCCAAGAGGTCACCCATCCTAGTACTACTCTCGCCCAAGCAAGCTTAACTTCGGAGTTCTGATGGGATCCGGTGCATTATTGCTGGTATGATCGCACCCGTTAGTGTATGCGCGGTCAATTCATATAAGCCTCTCTCGTCGTTCGCTGGTTCTAGTAGCCCAACTAATTAAAATACCGACCATTCCCGAATCAGCCGGTCGGAACCGAAGAAAGACGCCGCAATACGCAAAAAATACCGAGAGGAAGAGGAAACGAACAAAAAGGGGTGCAACACGAGGACTTCCCAGGAGGTCACCCATCCTAGTACTACTCTCGCCCAAGCAAGCTTAACTTCGGAGTTCTGATGGGATCCGGTGCATTATTGCTGGTATGATCGCACCCGTTAGTGTATGCGCCGTCAATTCATATAAGCCTCTCTCGTCGTTCGCTGGTTCTAGTAGCCCAACTAATTAAAATACCGACCATTCCCGAATCAGCCGGTCGGAACCGAAGAAAGACGCCGCAATACGCAAAAAATACCGAGAGGAAGAGGAGACGAACAAAAAGGGGTGCAACACGAGGACTTCCCAGGAGGTCACCCATCCTAGTACTACTCTCGCCCAAGCAAGCTTAACTTCGGAGTTCTGATGGGATCCGGTGCATTATTGCTGGTATGATCGCACCCGTTAGTGTATGCGCGGTCAATTCATATAAGCCTCTCTCGTCGTTCGCTGGTTCTAGTAGCCCAACTAATTAAAATACCGACCATTCCCGAATCAGCCGGTCGGAACCGAAGAAAGACGCCGCAATACGCAAAAAATACCGAGAGGAAGAGGAAACGAACAAAAAGGGGTGCAACACGAGGACTTCCCAGGAGGTCACCCATCCTAGTACTACTCTCGCCCAAGCAAGCTTAACTTCGGAGTTCTGATGGGATCCGGTGCATTATTGCTGGTATGATCGCACCCGTTAGTGTATGCGCGGTCAATTCATATAAGCCTCTCTCGTCGTTCGCTGGTTCTAGTAGCCCAACTAATTAAAATACCGACCATTCCCGAATCAGCCGGTCGGAACCGAAGAAAGACGCCGCAATACGCAAAAAATACCGAGAGGAAGAGGAAACGAACAAAAAGGGGTGCAACACGAGGACTTCCCAGGAGGTCACCCATCCTAGTACTACTCTCGCCCAAGCAAGCTTAACTTCGGAGTTCTGATGGGATCCGGTGCATTATTGCTGGTATGATCGCACCCGTTAGTGTATGCGCGGTCAATTCATATAAGCCTCTCTCGTCGTTCGCTGGTTCTAGTAGCCCAACTAATTAAAATACCGACCATTCCCGAATCAGCCGGTCGGAACCGAAGAAAGACGCCGCAATACGCAAAAAATACCGAGAGGAAGAGGAAACGAACAAAAAGGGGTGCAACACGAGGACTTCCCAGGAGGTCACCCATCCTAGTACTACTCTCGCCCAAGCAAGCTTAACTTCGGAGTTCTGATGGGATCCGGTGCATTATTGCTGGTATGATCGCACCCGTTAGTGTATGCGCGGTCAATTCATATAAGCCTCTCTCGTCGTTCGCTGGTTCTAGTAGCCCAACTAATTAAAATACCGACCATTCCCGAATCAGCCGGTCGGAACCGAAGAAAGACGCCGCAATACGCAAAAAATACCGAGAGGAAGAGGAAACGAACAAAAAGGGGTGCAACACGAGGACTTCCCAGGAGGTCACCCATCCTAGTACTACTCTCGCCCAAGCAAGCTTAACTTCGGAGTTCTGATGGGATCCGGTGCATTATTGCTGGTATGATCGCACCCGTTAGTGTATGCGCGGTCAATTCATATAAGCCTCTCTCGTCGTTCGCTGGTTCTAGTAGCCCAACTAATTAAAATACCGACCATTCCCGAATCAGCCGGTCGGAACCGAAGAAAGACGCCGCAATACGCAAAAAATACCGAGAGGAAGAGGAGACGAACAAAAAGGGGTGCAACACGAGGACTTCCCAGGAGGTCACCCATCCTAGTACTACTCTCGCCCAAGCAAGCTTAACTTCGGAGTTCTGATGGGATCCGGTGCATTATTGCTGGTATGATCGCACCCGTTAGTGTATGCGCGGTCAATTCATATAAGCCTCTCTCGTCGTTCGCTGGTTCTAGTAGCCCAACTAATTAAAATACCGACCATTCCCGAATCAGCCGGTCGGAACCGAAGAAAGACGCCGCAATACGCAAAAAATACCGAGAGGAAGAGGACACGAACAAAAAGGGGTGCAACACGAGGACTTCCCAGGAGGTCACCCATCCTAGTACTACTCTCGCCCAAGCAAGCTTAACTTCGGAGTTCTGATGGGATCCGGTGCATTATTGCTGGTATGATCGCACCCGTTAGTGTATGCGCAGTCAATTCATATAAGCCTCTCTCGTCGTTCGCTGGTTCTAGTAGCCCAACTAATTAAAATACCGACCATTCCCGAATCAGCCGGTCGGAACCGAAGAAAGACGCCGCAATACGCAAAAAATACCGAGAGGAAGAGGAAACGAACAAAAAGGGGTGCAACACGAGGACTTCCCAGGAGGTCACCCATCCTAGTACTACTCTCGCCCAAGCAAGCTTAACTTCGGAGTTCTGATGGGATCCGGTGCATTATTGCTGGTATGATCGCACCCGTTAGTGTATGCGCGGTCAATTCATATAAGCCTCTCTCGTCGTTCGCTGGTTCTAGTAGCCCAACTAATTAAAATACCGACCATTCCCGAATCAGCCGGTCGGAACCGAAGAAAGACGCCGCAATACGCAAAAAATACCGAGAGGAAGAGGAAACGAACAAAAAGGGGTGCAACACGAGCACTTCCCAGGAGGTCACCCATCCTAGTACTACTCTCGCCCAAGCAAGCTTAACTTCGGAGTTCTGATGGGATCCGGTGCATTATTGCTGGTATGATCGCACCCGTTAGTGTATGCGCGGTCAATTCATATAAGCCTCTCTCGTCGTTCGCTGGTTCTAGTAGCCCAACTAATTAAAATACCGACCATTCCCGAATCAGCCGGTCGGAACCGAAGAAAGACGCCGCAATACGCAAAAAATACCGAGAGGAAGAGGAAACGAACAAAAAGGGGTGCAACACGAGGACTTCCCAGGAGGTCACCCATCCTAGTACTACTCTCGCCCAAGCAAGCTTAACTTCGGAGTTCTGATGGGATCCGGTGCATTATTGCTGGTATGATCGCACCCGTTAGTGTATGCGCCGTCAATTCATATAAGCCTCTCTCGTCGTTCGCTGGTTCTAGTAGCCCAACTAATTAAAATACCGACCATTCCCGAATCAGCCGGTCGGAACCGAAGAAAGACGCCGCAATACGCAAAAAATACCGAGAGGAAGAGGAAACGAACAAAAAGGGGTGCAACACGAGGACTTCCCAGGAGGTCACCCATCCTAGTACTACTCTCGCCCAAGCAAGCTTAACTTCGGAGTTCTGATGGGATCCGGTGCATTATTGCTGGTATGATCGCACCCGTTAGTGTATGCGCGGTCAATTCATATAAGCCTCTCTCGTCGTTCGCTGGTTCTAGTAGCCCAACTAATTAAAATACCGACCATTCCCGAATCAGCCGGTCGGAACCGAAGAAAGACGCCGCAATACGCAAAAAATACCGAGAGGAAGAGGAAACGAACAAAAAGGGGTGCAACACGAGGACTTCCCAGGAGGTCACCCATCCTAGTACTACTCTCGCCCAAGCAAGCTTAACTTCGGAGTTCTGATGGGATCCGGTGCATTATTGCTGGTATGATCGCACCCGTTAGTGTATGCGCGGTCAATTCATATAAGCCTCTCTCGTCGTTCGCTGGTTCTAGTAGCCCAACTAATTAAAATACCGACCATTCCCGAATCAGCCGGTCGGAACCGAAGAAAGACGCCGCAATAC
Organism: Geum urbanum; assembly: GCA_946800695.1. Lineage (NCBI taxonomy): Eukaryota > Viridiplantae > Streptophyta > Magnoliopsida > Rosales > Rosaceae > Geum > Geum urbanum. Next base: position 5,803,351 of record OX327012.1, read on the forward strand.
GCAAAAAATACCGAGAGGAAGAGGAGACGAACAAAAAGGGGTGCAACACGAGGACTTCCCAGGAGGTCACCCATCCTAGTACTACTCTCGCCCAAGCAAGCTTAACTTCGGAGTTCTGATGGGATCCGGTGCATTATTGCTGGTATGATCGCACCCGTTAGTGTATGCGCAGTCAATTCATATAAGCCTCTCTCGTCGTTCGCTGGTTCTAGTAGCCCAACTAATTAAAATACCGACCATTCCCGAATCAGCCGGTCGGAACCGAAGAAAGACGCTGCAATACGCAAAAAATACCGAGAGGAAGAGGAAACGAACAAAAAGGGGTGCAACACGAGGACTTCCCAGGAGGTCACCCATCCTAGTACTACTCTCGCCCAAGCAAGCTTAACTTCGGAGTTCTGATGGGATCCGGTGCATTATTGCTGGTATGATCGCACCCGTTAGTGTATGCGCGGTCAATTCATATAAGCCTCTCTCGTCGTTCGCTGGTTCTAGTAGCCCAACTAATTAAAATACCGACCATTCCCGAATCAGCCGGTCGGAACCGAAGAAAGACGCCGCAATACGCAAAAAATACCGAGAGGAAGAGGAGACGAACAAAAAGGGGTGCAACACGAGGACTTCCCAGGAGGTCACCCATCCCAGTACTACTCTCGCCCAAGCAAGCTTAACTTCGGAGTTCTGATGGGATCCGGTGCATTATTGCTGGTATGATCGCACCCGTTAGTGTATGCGCAGTCAATTCATATAAGCCTCTCTCGTCGTTCGCTGGTTCTAGTAGCCCAACTAATTAAAATACCGACCATTCCCGAATCAGCCGGTCGGAACCGAAGAAAGACGCCGCAATACGCAAAAAATACCGAGAGGAAGAGGAAACGAACAAAAAGGGGTGCAACACGAGGACTTCCCAGGAGGTCACCCATCCTAGTACTACTCTCGCCCAAGCAAGCTTAACTTCGGAGTTCTGATGGGATCCGGTGCATTATTGCTGGTATGATCGCACCCGTTAGTGTATGCGCGGTCAATTCATATAAGCCTCTCTCGTCGTTCGCTGGTTCTAGTAGCCCAACTAATTAAAATACCGACCATTCCCGAATCAGCCGGTCGGAACCGAAGAAAGACGCCGCAATACGCAAAAAATACCGAGAGGAAGAGGAAACGAACAAAAAGGGGTGCAACACGAGGACTTCCCAAGAGGTCACCCATCCTAGTACTACTCTCGCCCAAGCAAGCTTAACTTCGGAGTTCTGATGGGATCCGGTGCATTATTGCTGGTATGATCGCACCCGTTAGTGTATGCGCGGTCAATTCATATAAGCCTCTCTCGTCGTTCGCTGGTTCTAGTAGCCCAACTAATTAAAATACCGACCATTCCCGAATCAGCCGGTCGGAACCGAAGAAAGACGCCGCAATACGCAAAAAATACCGAGAGGAAGAGGAAACGAACAAAAAGGGGTGCAACACGAGGACTTCCCAGGAGGTCACCCATCCTAGTACTACTCTCGCCCAAGCAAGCTTAACTTCGGAGTTCTGATGGGATCCGGTGCATTATTGCTGGTATGATCGCACCCGTTAGTGTATGCGCGGTCAATTCATATAAGCCACTCTCGTCGTTCGCTGGTTCTAGTAGCCCAACTAATTAAAATACCGACCATTCCCGAATCAGCCGGTCGGAACCGAAGAAAGACGCTGCAATACGCAAAAAATACCGAGAGGAAGAGGAAACGAACAAAAAGGGGTGCAACACGAGGACTTCCCAGGAGGTCACCCATCCTAGTACTACTCTCGCCCAAGCAAGCTTAACTTCGGAGTTCTGATGGGATCCGGTGCATTATTGCTGGTATGATCGCACCCGTTAGTGTATGCGCGGTCAATTCATATAAGCCTCTCTCGTCGTTCGCTGGTTCTAGTAGCCCAACTAATTAAAATACCGACCATTCCCGAATCAGCCGGTCGGAACCGAAGAAAGACGCCGCAATACGCAAAAAATACCGAGAGGAAGAGGAAACGAACAAAAAGGGGTGCAACACGAGGACTTCCCAGGAGGTCACCCATCCTAGTACTACTCTCGCCCAAGCAAGCTTAACTTCGGAGTTCTGATGGGATCCGGTGCATTATTGCTGGTATGATCGCACCCGTTAGTGTATGCGCGGTCAATTCATATAAGCCTCTCTCGTCGTTCGCTGGTTCTAGTAGCCCAACTAATTAAAATACCGACCATTCCCGAATCAGCCGGTCGGAACCGAAGAAAGACGCCGCAATACGCAAAAAATACCGAGAGGAAGAGGAAACGAACAAAAAGGGGTGCAACACGAGCACTTCCCAGGAGGTCACCCATCCTAGTACTACTCTCGCCCAAGCAAGCTTAACTTCGGAGTTCTGATGGGATCCGGTGCATTATTGCTGGTATGATCGCACCCGTTAGTGTATGCGCGGTCAATTCATATAAGCCTCTCTCGTCGTTCGCTGGTTCTAGTAGCCCAACTAATTAAAATACCGACCATTCCCGAATCAGCCGGTCGGAACCGAAGAAAGACGCCGCAATACGCAAAAAATACCGAGAGGAAGAGGAAACGAACAAAAAGGGGTGCAACACGAGGACTTCCCAGGAGGTCACCCATCCTAGTACTACTCTCGCCCAAGCAAGCTTAACTTCGGAGTTCTGATGGGATCCGGTGCATTATTGCTGGTATGATCGCACCCGTTAGTGTATGCGCGGTCAATTCATATAAGCCTCTCTCGTCGTTCGCTGGTTCTAGTAGCCCAACTAATTAAAATACCGACCATTCCCGAATCAGCCGGTCGGAACCGAAGAAAGACGCCGCAATACGCAAAAAATACCGAGAGGAAGAGGAAACGAACAAAAAGGGGTGCAACACGAGGACTTCCCAAGAGGTCACCCATCCTAGTACTACTCTCGCCCAAGCAAGCTTAACTTCGGAGTTCTGATGGGATCCGGTGCATTATTGCTGGTATGATCGCACCCGTTAGTGTATGCGCGGTCAATTCATATAAGCCTCTCTCGTCGTTCGCTGGTTCTAGTAGCCCAACTAATTAAAATACCGACCATTCCCGAATCAGCCGGTCGGAACCGAAGAAAGACGCCGCAATACGCAAAAAATACCGAGAGGAAGAGGAAACGAACAAAAAGGGGTGCAACACGAGGACTTCCCAGGAGGTCACCCATCCTAGTACTACTCTCGCCCAAGCAAGCTTAACTTCGGAGTTCTGATGGGATCCGGTGCATTATTGCTGGTATGATCGCACCCGTTAGTGTATGCGCGGTCAATTCATATAAGCCTCTCTCGTCGTTCGCTGGTTCTAGTAGCCCAACTAATTAAAATACCGACCATTCCCGAATCAGCCGGTCGGAACCGAAGAAAGACGCCGCAATACGCAAAAAATACCGAGAGGAAGAGGAAACGAACAAAAAGGGGTGCAACACGAGGACTTCCCAAGAGGTCACCCATCCTAGTACTACTCTCGCCCAAGCAAGCTTAACTTCGGAGTTCTGATGGGATCCGGTGCATTATTGCTGGTATGATCGCACCCGTTAGTGTATGCGCGGTCAATTCATATAAGCCTCTCTCGTCGTTCGCTGGTTCTAGTAGCCCAACTAATTAAAATACCGACCATTCCCGAATCAGCCGGTCGGAACCGAAGAAAGACGCCGCAATACGCAAAAAATACCGAGAGGAAGAGGAAACGAACAAAAAGGGGTGCAACACGAGGACTTCCCAGGAGGTCACCCATCCTAGTACTACTCTCGCCCAAGCAAGCTTAACTTCGGAGTTCTGATGGGATCCGGTGCATTATTGCTGGTATGATCGCACCCGTTAGTGTATGCGCGGTCAATTCATATAAGCCTCTCTCGTCGTTCGCTGGTTCTAGTAGCCCAACTAATTAAAATACCGACCATTCCCGAATCAGCCGGTCGGAACCGAAGAAAGACGCCGCAATACGCAAAAAATACCGAGAGGAAGAGGAAACGAACAAAAAGGGGTGCAACACGAGGACTTCCCAGGAGGTCACCCATCCTAGTACTACTCTCGCCCAAGCAAGCTTAACTTCGGAGTTCTGATGGGATCCGGTGCATTATTGCTGGTATGATCGCACCCGTTAGTGTATGCGCGGTCAATTCATATAAGCCTCTCTCGTCGTTCGCTGGTTCTAGTAGCCCAACTAATTAAAATACCGACCATTCCCGAATCAGCCGGTCGGAACCGAAGAAAGACGCCGCAATACGCAAAAAATACCGAGAGGAAGAGGAGACGAACAAAAAGGGGTGCAACACGAGGACTTCCCAGGAGGTCACCCATCCTAGTACTACTCTCGCCCAAGCAAGCTTAACTTCGGAGTTCTGATGGGATCCGGTGCATTATTGCTGGTATGATCGCACCCGTTAGTGTATGCGCAGTCAATTCATATAAGCCTCTCTCGTCGTTCGCTGGTTCTAGTAGCCCAACTAATTAAAATACCGACCATTCCCGAATCAGCCGGTCGGAACCGAAGAAAGACGCTGCAATACGCAAAAAATACCGAGAGGAAGAGGAAACGAACAAAAAGGGGTGCAACACGAGGACTTCCCAGGAGGTCACCCATCCTAGTACTACTCTCGCCCAAGCAAGCTTAACTTCGGAGTTCTGATGGGATCCGGTGCATTATTGCTGGTATGATCGCACCCGTTAGTGTATGCGCGGTCAATTCATATAAGCCTCTCTCGTCGTTCGCTGGTTCTAGTAGCCCAACTAATTAAAATACCGACCATTCCCGAATCAGCCGGTCGGAACCGAAGAAAGACGCCGCAATACGCAAAAAATACCGAGAGGAAGAGGAAACGAACAAAAAGGGGTGCAACACGAGGACTTCCCAGGAGGTCACCCATCCTAGTACTACTCTCGCCCAAGCAAGCTTAACTTCGGAGTTCTGATGGGATCCGGTGCATTATTGCTGGTATGATCGCACCCGTTAGTGTATGCGCGGTCAATTCATATAAGCCTCTCTCGTCGTTCGCTGGTTCTAGTAGCCCAACTAATTAAAATACCGACCATTCCCGAATCAGCCGGTCGGAACCGAAGAAAGACGCCGCAATACGCAAAAAATACCGAGAGGAAGAGGAGACGAACAAAAAGGGGTGCAACACGAGGACTTCCCAGGAGGTCACCCATCCTAGTACTACTCTCGCCCAAGCAAGCTTAACTTCGGAGTTCTGATGGGATCCGGTGCATTATTGCTGGTATGATCGCACCCGTTAGTGTATGCGCAGTCAATTCATATAAGCCTCTCTCGTCGTTCGCTGGTTCTAGTAGCCCAACTAATTAAAATACCGACCATTCCCGAATCAGCCGGTCGGAACCGAAGAAAGACGCTGCAATACGCAAAAAATACCGAGAGGAAGAGGAAACGAACAAAAAGGGGTGCAACACGAGGACTTCCCAGGAGGTCACCCATCCTAGTACTACTCTCGCCCAAGCAAGCTTAACTTCGGAGTTCTGATGGGATCCGGTGCATTATTGCTGGTATGATCGCACCCGTTAGTGTATGCGCGGTCAATTCATATAAGCCTCTCTCGTCGTTCGCTGGTTCTAGTAGCCCAACTAATTAAAATACCGACCATTCCCGAATCAGCCGGTCGGAACCGAAGAAAGACGCCGCAATACGCAAAAAATACCGAGAGGAAGAGGAGACGAACAAAAAGGGGTGCAACACGAGGACTTCCCAGGAGGTCACCCATCCCAGTACTACTCTCGCCCAAGCAAGCTTAACTTCGGAGTTCTGATGGGATCCGGTGCATTATTGCTGGTATGATCGCACCCGTTAGTGTATGCGCAGTCAATTCATATAAGCCTCTCTCGTCGTTCGCTGGTTCTAGTAGCCCAACTAATTAAAATACCGACCATTCCCGAATCAGCCGGTCGGAACCGAAGAAAGACGCCGCAATACGCAAAAAATACCGAGAGGAAGAGGAAACGAACAAAAAGGGGTGCAACACGAGGACTTCCCAGGAGGTCACCCATCCTAGTACTACTCTCGCCCAAGCAAGCTTAACTTCGGAGTTCTGATGGGATCCGGTGCATTATTGCTGGTATGATCGCACCCGTTAGTGTATGCGCGGTCAATTCATATAAGCCTCTCTCGTCGTTCGCTGGTTCTAGTAGCCCAACTAATTAAAATACCGACCATTCCCGAATCAGCCGGTCGGAACCGAAGAAAGACGCCGCAATACGCAAAAAATACCGAGAGGAAGAGGAAACGAACAAAAAGGGGTGCAACACGAGGACTTCCCAAGAGGTCACCCATCCTAGTACTACTCTCGCCCAAGCAAGCTTAACTTCGGAGTTCTGATGGGATCCGGTGCATTATTGCTGGTATGATCGCACCCGTTAGTGTATGCGCGGTCAATTCATATAAGCCTCTCTCGTCGTTCGCTGGTTCTAGTAGCCCAACTAATTAAAATACCGACCATTCCCGAATCAGCCGGTCGGAACCGAAGAAAGACGCCGCAATACGCAAAAAATACCGAGAGGAAGAGGAAACGAACAAAAAGGGGTGCAACACGAGGACTTCCCAGGAGGTCACCCATCCTAGTACTACTCTCGCCCAAGCAAGCTTAACTTCGGAGTTCTGATGGGATCCGGTGCATTATTGCTGGTATGATCGCACCCGTTAGTGTATGCGCGGTCAATTCATATAAGCCACTCTCGTCGTTCGCTGGTTCTAGTAGCCCAACTAATTAAAATACCGACCATTCCCGAATCAGCCGGTCGGAACCGAAGAAAGACGCTGCAATACGCAAAAAATACCGAGAGGAAGAGGAAACGAACAAAAAGGGGTGCAACACGAGGACTTCCCAGGAGGTCACCCATCCTAGTACTACTCTCGCCCAAGCAAGCTTAACTTCGGAGTTCTGATGGGATCCGGTGCATTATTGCTGGTATGATCGCACCCGTTAGTGTATGCGCGGTCAATTCATATAAGCCTCTCTCGTCGTTCGCTGGTTCTAGTAGCCCAACTAATTAAAATACCGACCATTCCCGAATCAGCCGGTCGGAACCGAAGAAAGACGCCGCAATACGCAAAAAATACCGAGAGGAAGAGGAAACGAACAAAAAGGGGTGCAACACGAGGACTTCCCAGGAGGTCACCCATCCTAGTACTACTCTCGCCCAAGCAAGCTTAACTTCGGAGTTCTGATGGGATCCGGTGCATTATTGCTGGTATGATCGCACCCGTTAGTGTATGCGCCGTCAATTCATATAAGCCTCTCTCGTCGTTCGCTGGTTCTAGTAGCCCAACTAATTAAAATACCGACCATTCCCGAATCAGCCGGTCGGAACCGAAGAAAGACGCCGCAATACGCAAAAAATACCGAGAGGAAGAGGAAACGAACAAAAAGGGGTGCAACACGAGGACTTCCCAGGAGGTCACCCATCCTAGTACTACTCTCGCCCAAGCAAGCTTAACTTCGGAGTTCTGATGGGATCCGGTGCATTATTGCTGGTATGATCGCACCCGTTAGTGTATGCGCAGTCAATTCATATAAGCCTCTCTCGTCGTTCGCTGGTTCTAGTAGCCCAACTAATTAAAATACCGACCATTCCCGAATCAGCCGGTCGGAACCGAAGAAAGACGCCGCAATACGCAAAAAATACCGAGAGGAAGAGGAGACGAACAAAAAGGGGTGCAACACGAGGACTTCCCAGGAGGTCACCCATCCCAGTACTACTCTCGCCCAAGCAAGCTTAACTTCGGAGTTCTGATGGGATCCGGTGCATTATTGCTGGTATGATCGCACCCGTTAGTGTATGCGCAGTCAATTCATATAAGCCTCTCTCGTCGTTCGCTGGTTCTAGTAGCCCAACTAATTAAAATACCGACCATTCCCGAATCAGCCGGTCGGAACCGAAGAAAGACGCCGCAATACGCAAAAAATACCGAGAGGAAGAGGAAACGAACAAAAAGGGGTGCAACACGAGGACTTCCCAAGAGGTCACCCATCCTAGTACTACTCTCGCCCAAGCAAGCTTAACTTCGGAGTTCTGATGGGATCCGGTGCATTATTGCTGGTATGATCGCACCCGTTAGTGTATGCGCGGTCAATTCATATAAGCCTCTCTCGTCGTTCGCTGGTTCTAGTAGCCCAACTAATTAAAATACCGACCATTCCCGAATCAGCCGGTCGGAACCGAAGAAAGACGCTGCAATACGCAAAAAATACCGAGAGGAAGAGGAAACGAACAAAAAGGGGTGCAACACGAGGACTTCCCAGGAGGTCACCCATCCTAGTACTACTCTCGCCCAAGCAAGCTTAACTTCGGAGTTCTGATGGGATCCGGTGCATTATTGCTGGTATGATCGCACCCGTTAGTGTATGCGCGGTCAATTCATATAAGCCTCTCTCGTCGTTCGCTGGTTCTAGTAGCCCAACTAATTAAAATACCGACCATTCCCGAATCAGCCGGTCGGAACCGAAGAAAGACGCCGCAATACGCAAAAAATACCGAGAGGAAGAGGAAACGAACAAAAAGGGGTGCAACACGAGGACTTCCCAGGAGGTCACCCATCCTAGTACTACTCTCGCCCAAGCAAGCTTAACTTCGGAGTTCTGATGGGATCCGGTGCATTATTGCTGGTATGATCGCACCCGTTAGTGTATGCGCAGTCAATTCATATAAGCCTCTCTCGTCGTTCGCTGGTTCTAGTAGCCCAACTAATTAAAATACCGACCATTCCCGAATCAGCCGGTCGGAACCGAAGAAAGACGCCGCAATACGCAAAAAATACCGAGAGGAAGAGGAAACGAACAAAAAGGGGTGCAACACGAGGACTTCCCAGGAGGTCACCCATCCCAGTACTACTCTCGCCCAAGCAAGCTTAACTTCGGAGTTCTGATGGGATCCGGTGCATTATTGCTGGTATGATCGCACCCGTTAGTGTATGCGCAGTCAATTCATATAAGCCTCTCTCGTCGTTCGCTGGTTCTAGTAGCCCAACTAATTAAAATACCGACCATTCCCGAATCAGCCGGTCGGAACCGAAGAAAGACGCCGCAATACGCAAAAAATACCGAGAGGAAGAGGAAACGAACAAAAAGGGGTGCAACACGAGGACTTCCCAGGAGGTCACCCATCCTAGTACTACTCTCGCCCAAGCAAGCTTAACTTCGGAGTTCTGATGGGATCCGGTGCATTATTGCTGGTATGATCGCACCCGTTAGTGTATGCGCGGTCAATTCATATAAGCCTCTCTCGTCGTTCGCTGGTTCTAGTAGCCCAACTAATTAAAATACCGACCATTCCCGAATCAGCCGGTCGGAACCGAAGAAAGACGCCGCAATACGCAAAAAATACCGAGAGGAAGAGGAAACGAACAAAAAGGGGTGCAACACGAGGACTTCCCAAGAGGTCACCCATCCTAGTACTACTCTCGCCCAAGCAAGCTTAACTTCGGAGTTCTGATGGGATCCGGTGCATTATTGCTGGTATGATCGCACCCGTTAGTGTATGCGCGGTCAATTCATATAAGCCTCTCTCGTCGTTCGCTGGTTCTAGTAGCCCAACTAATTAAAATACCGACCATTCCCGAATCAGCCGGTCGGAACCGAAGAAAGACGCCGCAATACGCAAAAAATACCGAGAGGAAGAGGAAACGAACAAAAAGGGGTGCAACACGAGGACTTCCCAGGAGGTCACCCATCCTAGTACTACTCTCGCCCAAGCAAGCTTAACTTCGGAGTTCTGATGGGATCCGGTGCATTATTGCTGGTATGATCGCACCCGTTAGTGTATGCGCGGTCAATTCATATAAGCCACTCTCGTCGTTCGCTGGTTCTAGTAGCCCAACTAATTAAAATACCGACCATTCCCGAATCAGCCGGTCGGAACCGAAGAAAGACGCTGCAATACGCAAAAAATACCGAGAGGAAGAGGAAACGAACAAAAAGGGGTGCAACACGAGGACTTCCCAGGAGGTCACCCATCCTAGTACTACTCTCGCCCAAGCAAGCTTAACTTCGGAGTTCTGATGGGATCCGGTGCATTATTGCTGGTATGATCGCACCCGTTAGTGTATGCGCGGTCAATTCATATAAGCCTCTCTCGTCGTTCGCTGGTTCTAGTAGCCCAACTAATTAAAATACCGACCATTCCCGAATCAGCCGGTCGGAACCGAAGAAAGACGCCGCAATACGCAAAAAATACCGAGAGGAAGAGGAAACGAACAAAAAGGGGTGCAACACGAGGACTTCCCAGGAGGTCACCCATCCTAGTACTACTCTCGCCCAAGCAAGCTTAACTTCGGAGTTCTGATGGGATCCGGTGCATTATTGCTGGTATGATCGCACCCGTTAGTGTATGCGCCGTCAATTCATATAAGCCTCTCTCGTCGTTCGCTGGTTCTAGTAGCCCAACTAATTAAAATACCGACCATTCCCGAATCAGCCGGTCGGAACCGAAGAAAGACGCCGCAATACGCAAAAAATACCGAGAGGAAGAGGACACGAACAAAAAGGGGTGCAACACGAGGACTTCCCAGGAGGTCACCCATCCTAGTACTACTCTCGCCCAAGCAAGCTTAACTTCGGAGTTCTGATGGGATCCGGTGCATTATTGCTGGTATGATCGCACCCGTTAGTGTATGCGCAGTCAATTCATATAAGCCTCTCTCGTCGTTCGCTGGTTCTAGTAGCCCAACTAATTAAAATACCGACCATTCCCGAATCAGCCGGTCGGAACCGAAGAAAGACGCCGCAATACGCAAAAAATACCGAGAGGAAGAGGAGACGAACAAAAAGGGGTGCAACACGAGGACTTCCCAGGAGGTCACCCATCCCAGTACTACTCTCGCCCAAGCAAGCTTAACTTCGGAGTTCTGATGGGATCCGGTGCATTATTGCTGGTATGATCGCACCCGTTAGTGTATGCGCCGTCAATTCATATAAGCCTCTCTCGTCGTTCGCTGGTTCTAGTAGCCCAACTAATTAAAATACCGACCATTCCCGAATCAGCCGGTCGGAACCGAAGAAAGACGCCGCAATACGCAAAAAATACCGAGAGGAAGAGGAAACGAACAAAAAGGGGTGCAACACGAGGACTTCCCAAGAGGTCACCCATCCTAGTACTACTCTCGCCCAAGCAAGCTTAACTTCGGAGTTCTGATGGGATCCGGTGCATTATTGCTGGTATGATCGCACCCGTTAGTGTATGCGCGGTCAATTCATATAAGCCTCTCTCGTCGTTCGCTGGTTCTAGTAGCCCAACTAATTAAAATACCGACCATTCCCGAATCAGCCGGTCGGAACCGAAGAAAGACGCCGCAATACGCAAAAAATACCGAGAGGAAGAGGACACGAACAAAAAGGGGTGCAACACGAGGACTTCCCAAGAGGTCACCCATCCTAGTACTACTCTCGCCCAAGCAAGCTTAACTTCGGAGTTCTGATGGGATCCGGTGCATTATTGCTGGTATGATCGCACCCGTTAGTGTATGCGCGGTCAATTCATATAAGCCTCTCTCGTCGTTCGCTGGTTCTAGTAGCCCAACTAATTAAAATACCGACCATTCCCGAATCAGCCGGTCGGAACCGAAGAAAGACGCCGCAATACGCAAAAAATACCGAGAGGAAGAGGAAACGAACAAAAAGGGGTGCAACACGAGGACTTCCCAGGAGGTCACCCATCCTAGTACTACTCTCGCCCAAGCAAGCTTAACTTCGGAGTTCTGATGGGATCCGGTGCATTATTGCTGGTATGATCGCACCCGTTAGTGTATGCGCGGTCAATTCATATAAGCCTCTCTCGTCGTTCGCTGGTTCTAGTAGCCCAACTAATTAAAATACCGACCATTCCCGAATCAGCCGGTCGGAACCGAAGAAAGACGCCGCAATACGCAAAAAATACCGAGAGGAAGAGGAGACGAACAAAAAGGGGTGCAACACGAGGACTTCCCAGGAGGTCACCCATCCCAGTACTACTCTCGCCCAAGCAAGCTTAACTTCGGAGTTCTGATGGGATCCGGTGCATTATTGCTGGTATGATCGCACCCGTTAGTGTATGCGCAGTCAATTCATATAAGCCTCTCTCGTCGTTCGCTGGTTCTAGTAGCCCAACTAATTAAAATACCGACCATTCCCGAATCAGCCGGTCGGAACCGAAGAAAGACGCCGCAATACGCAAAAAATACCGAGAGGAAGAGGAAACGAACAAAAAGGGGTGCAACACGAGGACTTCCCAGGAGGTCACCCATCCTAGTACTACTCTCGCCCAAGCAAGCTTAACTTCGGAGTTCTGATGGGATCCGGTGCATTATTGCTGGTATGATCGCACCCGTTAGTGTATGCGCGGTCAATTCATATAAGCCTCTCTCGTCGTTCGCTGGTTCTAGTAGCCCAACTAATTAAAATACCGACCATTCCCGAATCAGCCGGTCGGAACCGAAGAAAGACGCCGCAATACGCAAAAAATACCGAGAGGAAGAGGAAACGAACAAAAAGGGGTGCAACACGAGGACTTCCCAAGAGGTCACCCATCCTAGTACTACTCTCGCCCAAGCAAGCTTAACTTCGGAGTTCTGATGGGATCCGGTGCATTCTTGCTGGTATGATCGCACCCGTTAGTGTATGCGCGGTCAATTCATATAAGCCTCTCTCGTCGTTCGCTGGTTCTAGTAGCCCAACTAATTAAAATACCGACCATTCCCGAATCAGCCGGTCGGAACCGAAGAAAGACGCCGCAATACGCAAAAAATACCGAGAGGAAGAGGAAACGAACAAAAAGGGGTGCAACACGAGGACTTCCCAGGAGGTCACCCATCCTAGTACTACTCTCGCCCAAGCAAGCTTAACTTCGGAGTTCTGATGGGATCCGGTGCATTATTGCTGGTATGATCGCACCCGTTAGTGTATGCGCGGTCAATTCATATAAGCCACTCTCGTCGTTCGCTGGTTCTAGTAGCCCAACTAATTAAAATACCGACCATTCCCGAATCAGCCGGTCGGAACCGAAGAAAGACGCTGCAATACGCAAAAAATACCGAGAGGAAGAGGAAACGAACAAAAAGGGGTGCAACACGAGGACTTCCCAGGAGGTCACCCATCCTAGTACTACTCTCGCCCAAGCAAGCTTAACTTCGGAGTTCTGATGGGATCCGGTGCATTATTGCTGGTATGATCGCACCCGTTAGTGTATGCGCGGTCAATTCATATAAGCCTCTCTCGTCGTTCGCTGGTTCTAGTAGCCCAACTAATTAAAATACCGACCATTCCCGAATCAGCCGGTCGGAACCGAAGAAAGACGCCGCAATACGCAAAAAATACCGAGAGGAAGAGGAAACGAACAAAAAGGGGTGCAACACGAGGACTTCCCAGGAGGTCACCCATCCTAGTACTACTCTCGCCCAAGCAAGCTTAACTTCGGAGTTCTGATGGGATCCGGTGCATTATTGCTGGTATGATCGCACCCGTTAGTGTATGCGCGGTCAATTCATATAAGCCTCTCTCGTCGTTCGCTGGTTCTAGTAGCCCAACTAATTAAAATACCGACCATTCCCGAATCAGCCGGTCGGAACCGAAGAAAGACGCCGCAATACGCAAAAAATACCGAGAGGAAGAGGAAACGAACAAAAAGGGGTGCAACACGAGGACTTCCCAGGAGGTCACCCATCCTAGTACTACTCTCGCCCAAGCAAGCTTAACTTCGGAGTTCTGATGGGATCCGGTGCATTATTGCTGGTATGATCGCACCCGTTAGTGTATGCGCAGTCAATTCATATAAGCCTCTCTCGTCGTTCGCTGGTTCTAGTAGCCCAACTAATTAAAATACCGACCATTCCCGAATCAGCCGGTCGGAACCGAAGAAAGACGCCGCAATACGCAAAAAATACCGAGAGGAAGAGGAAACGAACAAAAAGGGGTGCAACACGAGGACTTCCCAAGAGGTCACCCATCCTAGTACTACTCTCGCCCAAGCAAGCTTAACTTCGGAGTTCTGATGGGATCCGGTGCATTATTGCTGGTATGATCGCACCCGTTAGTGTATGCGCAATCAATTCATATAAGCCTCTCTCGTCGTTCGCTGGTTCTAGTAGCCCAACTAATTAAAATACCGACCATTCCCGAATCAGCCGGTCGGAACCGAAGAAAGACGCCGCAATACGCAAAAAATACCGAGAGGAAGAGGAAACGAACAAAAAGGGGTGCAACACGAGGACTTCCCAGGAGGTCACCCATCCTAGTACTACTCTCGCCCAAGCAAGCTTAACTTCGGAGTTCTGATGGGATCCGGTGCATTATTGCTGGTATGATCGCACCCGTTAGTGTATGCGCGGTCAATTCATATAAGCCTCTCTCGTCGTTCGCTGGTTCTAGTAGCCCAACTAATTAAAATACCGACCATTCCCGAATCAGCCGGTCGGAACCGAAGAAAGACGCCGCAATACGCAAAAAATACCGAGAGGAAGAGGAAACGAACAAAAAGGGGTGCAACACGAGGACTTCCCAAGAGGTCACCCATCCTAGTACTACTCTCGCCCAAGCAAGCTTAACTTCGGAGTTCTGATGGGATCCGGTGCATTATTGCTGGTATGATCGCACCCGTTAGTGTATGCGCGGTCAATTCATATAAGCCTCTCTCGTCGTTCGCTGGTTCTAGTAGCCCAACTAATTAAAATACCGACCATTCCCGAATCAGCCGGTCGGAACCGAAGAAAGACGCCGCAATACGCAAAAAATACCGAGAGGAAGAGGAAACGAACAAAAAGGGGTGCAACACGAGGACTTCCCAGGAGGTCACCCATCCTAGTACTACTCTCGCCCAAGCAAGCTTAACTTCGGAGTTCTGATGGGATCCGGTGCATTATTGCTGGTATGATCGCACCCGTTAGTGTATGCGCGGTCAATTCATATAAGCCACTCTCGTCGTTCGCTGGTTCTAGTAGCCCAACTAATTAAAATACCGACCATTCCCGAATCAGCCGGTCGGAACCGAAGAAAGACGCTGCAATACGCAAAAAATACCGAGAGGAAGAGGAAACGAACAAAAAGGGGTGCAACACGAGGACTTCCCAGGAGGTCACCCATCCTAGTACTACTCTCGCCCAAGCAAGCTTAACTTCGGAGTTCTGATGGGATCCGGTGCATTATTGCTGGTATGATCGCACCCGTTAGTGTATGCGCGGTCAATTCATATAAGCCTCTCTCGTCGTTCGCTGGTTCTAGTAGCCCAACTAATTAAAATACCGACCATTCCCGAATCAGCCGGTCGGAACCGAAGAAAGACGCCGCAATACGCAAAAAATACCGAGAGGAAGAGGAAACGAACAAAAAGGGGTGCAACACGAGGACTTCCCAGGAGGTCACCCATCCTAGTACTACTCTCGCCCAAGCAAGCTTAACTTCGGAGTTCTGATGGGATCCGGTGCATTATTGCTGGTATGATCGCACCCGTTAGTGTATGCGCCGTCAATTCATATAAGCCTCTCTCGTCGTTCGCTGGTTCTAGTAGCCCAACTAATTAAAATACCGACCATTCCCGAATCAGCCGGTCGGAACCGAAGAAAGACGCCGCAATACGCAAAAAATACCGAGAGGAAGAGGAAACGAACAAAAAGGGGTGCAACACGAGGACTTCCCAGGAGGTCACCCATCCTAGTACTACTCTCGCCCAAGCAAGCTTAACTTCGGAGTTCTGATGGGATCCGGTGCATTATTGCTGGTATGATCGCACCCGTTAGTGTATGCGCAGTCAATTCATATAAGCCTCTCTCGTCGTTCGCTGGTTCTAGTAGCCCAACTAATTAAAATACCGACCATTCCCGAATCAGCCGGTCGGAACCGAAGAAAGACGCCGCAATACGCAAAAAATACCGAGAGGAAGAGGAGACGAACAAAAAGGGGTGCAACACGAGGACTTCCCAGGAGGTCACCCATCCCAGTACTACTCTCGCCCAAGCAAGCTTAACTTCGGAGTTCTGATGGGATCCGGTGCATTATTGCTGGTATGATCGCACCCGTTAGTGTATGCGCAGTCAATTCATATAAGCCTCTCTCGTCGTTCGCTGGTTCTAGTAGCCCAACTAATTAAAATACCGACCATTCCCGAATCAGCCGGTCGGAACCGAAGAAAGACGCCGCAATACGCAAAAAATACCGAGAGGAAGAGGAAACGAACAAAAAGGGGTGCAACACGAGGACTTCCCAAGAGGTCACCCATCCTAGTACTACTCTCGCCCAAGCAAGCTTAACTTCGGAGTTCTGATGGGATCCGGTGCATTATTGCTGGTATGATCGCACCCGTTAGTGTATGCGCGGTCAATTCATATAAGCCTCTCTCGTCGTTCGCTGGTTCTAGTAGCCCAACTAATTAAAATACCGACCATTCCCGAATCAGCCGGTCGGAACCGAAGAAAGACGCCGCAATACGCAAAAAATACCGAGAGGAAGAGGAAACGAACAAAAAGGGGTGCAACACGAGGACTTCCCAAGAGGTCACCCATCCTAGTACTACTCTCGCCCAAGCAAGCTTAACTTCGGAGTTCTGATGGGATCCGGTGCATTATTGCTGGTATGATCGCACCCGTTAGTGTATGCGCGGTCAATTCATATAAGCCTCTCTCGTCGTTCGCTGGTTCTAGTAGCCCAACTAATTAAAATACCGACCATTCCCGAATCAGCCGGTCGGAACCGAAGAAAGACGCCGCAATACGCAAAAAATACCGAGAGGAAGAGGAAACGAACAAAAAGGGGTGCAACACGAGGACTTCCCAGGAGGTCACCCATCCTAGTACTACTCTCGCCCAAGCAAGCTTAACTTCGGAGTTCTGATGGGATCCGGTGCATTATTGCTGGTATGATCGCACCCGTTAGTGTATGCGCGGTCAATTCATATAAGCCACTCTCGTCGTTCGCTGGTTCTAGTAGCCCAACTAATTAAAATACCGACCATTCCCGAATCAGCCGGTCGGAACCGAAGAAAGACGCTGCAATACGCAAAAAATACCGAGAGGAAGAGGAAACAAACAAAAAGGGGTGCAACACGAGGACTTCCCAGGAGGTCACCCATCCTAGTACTACTCTCGCCCAAGCAAGCTTAACTTCGGAGTTCTGATGGGATCCGGTGCATTATTGCTGGTATGATCGCACCCGTTAGTGTATGCGCGGTCAATTCATATAAGCCTCTCTCGTCGTTCGCTGGTTCTAGTAGCCCAACTAATTAAAATACCGACCATTCCCGAATCAGCCGGTCGGAACCGAAGAAAGACGCCGCAATACGCAAAAAATACCGAGAGGAAGAGGAAACGAACAAAAAGGGGTGCAACACGAGGACTTCCCAGGAGGTCACCCATCCTAGTACTACTCTCGCCCAAGCAAGCTTAACTTCGGAGTTCTGATGGGATCCGGTGCATTATTGCTGGTATGATCGCACCCGTTAGTGTATGCGCAGTCAATTCATATAAGCCTCTCTCGTCGTTCGCTGGTTCTAGTAGCCCAACTAATTAAAATACCGACCATTCCCGAATCAGCCGGTCGGAACCGAAGAAAGACGCCGCAATACGCAAAAAATACCGAGAGGAAGAGGAAACGAACAAAAAGGGGTGCAACACGAGGACTTCCCAGGAGGTCACCCATCCCAGTACTACTCTCGCCCAAGCAAGCTTAACTTCGGAGTTCTGATGGGATCCGGTGCATTATTGCTGGTATGATCGCACCCGTTAGTGTATGCGCAGTCAATTCATATAAGCCTCTCTCGTCGTTCGCTGGTTCTAGTAGCCCAACTAATTAAAATACCGACCATTCCCGAATCAGCCGGTCGGAACCGAAGAAAGACGCCGCAATACGCAAAAAATACCGAGAGGAAGAGGAAACGAACAAAAAGGGGTGCAACACGAGGACTTCCCAGGAGGTCACCCATCCTAGTACTACTCTCGCCCAAGCAAGCTTAACTTCGGAGTTCTGATGGGATCCGGTGCATTATTGCTGGTATGATCGCACCCGTTAGTGTATGCGCGGTCAATTCATATAAGCCTCTCTCGTCGTTCGCTGGTTCTAGTAGCCCAACTAATTAAAATACCGACCATTCCCGAATCAGCCGGTCGGAACCGAAGAAAGACGCCGCAATACGCAAAAAATACCGAGAGGAAGAGGAAACGAACAAAAAGGGGTGCAACACGAGGACTTCCCAAGAGGTCACCCATCCTAGTACTACTCTCGCCCAAGCAAGCTTAACTTCGGAGTTCTGATGGGATCCGGTGCATTATTGCTGGTATGATCGCACCCGTTAGTGTATGCGCGGTCAATTCATATAAGCCTCTCTCGTCGTTCGCTGGTTCTAGTAGCCCAACTAATTAAAATACCGACCATTCCCGAATCAGCCGGTCGGAACCGAAGAAAGACGCCGCAATACGCAAAAAATACCGAGAGGAAGAGGAAACGAACAAAAAGGGGTGCAACACGAGGACTTCCCAGGAGGTCACCCATCCTAGTACTACTCTCGCCCAAGCAAGCTTAACTTCGGAGTTCTGATGGGATCCGGTGCATTATTGCTGGTATGATCGCACCCGTTAGTGTATGCGCGGTCAATTCATATAAGCCACTCTCGTCGTTCGCTGGTTCTAGTAGCCCAACTAATTAAAATACCGACCATTCCCGAATCAGCCGGTCGGAACCGAAGAAAGACGCTGCAATACGCAAAAAATACCGAGAGGAAGAGGAAACGAACAAAAAGGGGTGCAACACGAGGACTTCCCAGGAGGTCACCCATCCTAGTACTACTCTCGCCCAAGCAAGCTTAACTTCGGAGTTCTGATGGGATCCGGTGCATTATTGCTGGTATGATCGCACCCGTTAGTGTATGCGCGGTCAATTCATATAAGCCTCTCTCGTCGTTCGCTGGTTCTAGTAGCCCAACTAATTAAAATACCGACCATTCCCGAATCAGCCGGTCGGAACCGAAGAAAGACGCCGCAATACGCAAAAAATACCGAGAGGAAGAGGAAACGAACAAAAAGGGGTGCAACACGAGGACTTCCCAGGAGGTCACCCATCCTAGTACTACTCTCGCCCAAGCAAGCTTAACTTCGGAGTTCTGATGGGATCCGGTGCATTATTGCTGGTATGATCGCACCCGTTAGTGTATGCGCCGTCAATTCATATAAGCCTCTCTCGTCGTTCGCTGGTTCTAGTAGCCCAACTAATTAAAATACCGACCATTCCCGAATCAGCCGGTCGGAACCGAAGAAAGACGCCGCAATACGCAAAAAATACCGAGAGGAAGAGGAAACGAACAAAAAGGGGTGCAACACGAGGACTTCCCAGGAGGTCACCCATCCTAGTACTACTCTCGCCCAAGCAAGCTTAACTTCGGAGTTCTGATGGGATCCGGTGCATTATTGCTGGTATGATCGCACCCGTTAGTGTATGCGCAGTCAATTCATATAAGCCTCTCTCGTCGTTCGCTGGTTCTAGTAGCCCAACTAATTAAAATACCGACCATTCCCGAATCAGCCGGTCGGAACCGAAGAAAGACGCCGCAATACGCAAAAAATACCGAGAGGAAGAGGAGACGAACAAAAAGGGGTGCAACACGAGGACTTCCCAGGAGGTCACCCATCCCAGTACTACTCTCGCCCAAGCAAGCTTAACTTCGGAGTTCTGATGGGATCCGGTGCATTATTGCTGGTATGATCGCACCCGTTAGTGTATGCGCAGTCAATTCATATAAGCCTCTCTCGTCGTTCGCTGGTTCTAGTAGCCCAACTAATTAAAATACCGACCATTCCCGAATCAGCCGGTCGGAACCGAAGAAAGACGCCGCAATACGCAAAAAATACCGAGAGGAAGAGGAAACGAACAAAAAGGGGTGCAACACGAGGACTTCCCAAGAGGTCACCCATCCTAGTACTACTCTCGCCCAAGCAAGCTTAACTTCGGAGTTCTGATGGGATCCGGTGCATTATTGCTGGTATGATCGCACCCGTTAGTGTATGCGCGGTCAATTCATATAAGCCTCTCTCGTCGTTCGCTGGTTCTAGTAGCCCAACTAATTAAAATACCGACCATTCCCGAATCAGCCGGTCGGAACCGAAGAAAGACGCCGCAATACGCAAAAAATACCGAGAGGAAGAGGAAACGAACAAAAAGGGGTGCAACACGAGGACTTCCCAAGAGGTCACCCATCCTAGTACTACTCTCGCCCAAGCAAGCTTAACTTCGGAGTTCTGATGGGATCCGGTGCATTATTGCTGGTATGATCGCACCCGTTAGTGTATGCGCGGTCAATTCATATAAGCCTCTCTCGTCGTTCGCTGGTTCTAGTAGCCCAACTAATTAAAATACCGACCATTCCCGTATCAGCCGGTCGGAACCGAAGAAAGACGCCGCAATACGCAAAAAATACCGAGAGGAAGAGGAAACGAACAAAAAGGGGTGCAACACGAGGACTTCCCAGGAGGTCACCCATCCTAGTACTACTCTCGCCCAAGCAAGCTTAACTTCGGAGTTCTGATGGGATCCGGTGCATTATTGCTGGTATGATCGCACCCGTTAGTGTATGCGCGGTCAATTCATATAAGCCACTCTCGTCGTTCGCTGGTTCTAGTAGCCCAACTAATTAAAATACCGACCATTCCCGAATCAGCCGGTCGGAACCGAAGAAAGACGCTGCAATACGCAAAAAATACCGAGAGGAAGAGGAAACGAACAAAAAGGGGTGCAACACGAGGACTTCCCAGGAGGTCACCCATCCTAGTACTACTCTCGCCCAAGCAAGCTTAACTTCGGAGTTCTGATGGGATCCGGTGCATTATTGCTGGTATGATCGCACCCGTTAGTGTATGCGCGGTCAATTCATATAAGCCTCTCTCGTCGTTCGCTGGTTCTAGTAGCCCAACTAATTAAAATACCGACCATTCCCGAATCAGCCGGTCGGAACCGAAGAAAGACGCCGCAATACGCAAAAAATACCGAGAGGAAGAGGAAACGAACAAAAAGGGGTGCAACACGAGGACTTCCCAGGAGGTCACCCATCCTAGTACTACTCTCGCCCAAGCAAGCTTAACTTCGGAGTTCTGATGGGATCCGGTGCATTATTGCTGGTATGATCGCACCCGTTAGTGTATGCGCAGTCAATTCATATAAGCCTCTCTCGTCGTTCGCTGGTTCTAGTAGCCCAACTAATTAAAATACCGACCATTCCCGAATCAGCCGGTCGGAACCGAAGAAAGACGCCGCAATACGCAAAAAATACCGAGAGGAAGAGGAAACGAACAAAAAGGGGTGCAACACGAGGACTTCCCAGGAGGTCACCCATCCTAGTACTACTCTCGCCCAAGCAAGCTTAACTTCGGAGTTCTGATGGGATCCGGTGCATTATTGCTGGTATGATCGCACCCGTTAGTGTATGCGCAGTCAATTCATATAAGCCTCTCTCGTCGTTCGCTGGTTCTAGTAGCCCAACTAATTAAAATACCGACCATTCCCGAATCAGCCGGTCGGAACCGAAGAAAGACGCCGCAATACGCAAAAAATACCGAGAGGAAGAGGAGACGAACAAAAAGGGGTGCAACACGAGGACTTCCCAGGAGGTCACCCATCCCAGTACTACTCTCGCCCAAGCAAGCTTAACTTCGGAGTTCTGATGGGATCCGGTGCATTATTGCTGGTATGATCGCACCCGTTAGTGTATGCGCAGTCAATTCATATAAGCCTCTCTCGTCGTTCGCTGGTTCTAGTAGCCCAACTAATTAAAATACCGACCATTCCCGAATCAGCCGGTCGGAACCGAAGAAAGACGCCGCAATACGCAAAAAATACCGAGAGGAAGAGGAAACGAACAAAAAGGGGTGCAACACGAGGACTTCCCAGGAGGTCACCCATCCTAGTACTACTCTCGCCCAAGCAAGCTTAACTTCGGAGTTCTGATGGGATCCGGTGCATTATTGCTGGTATGATCGCACCCGTTAGTGTATGCGCGGTCAATTCATATAAGCCTCTCTCGTCGTTCGCTGGTTCTAGTAGCCCAACTAATTAAAATACCGACCATTCCCGAATCAGCCGGTCGGAACCGAAGAAAGACGCCGCAATACGCAAAAAATACCGAGAGGAAGAGGAAACGAACAAAAAGGGGTGCAACACGAGGACTTCCCAAGAGGTCACCCATCCTAGTACTACTCTCGCCCAAGCAAGCTTAACTTCGGAGTTCTGATGGGATCCGGTGCATTATTGCTGGTATGATCGCACCCGTTAGTGTATGCGCGGTCAATTCATATAAGCCTCTCTCGTCGTTCGCTGGTTCTAGTAGCCCAACTAATTAAAATACCGACCATTCCCGAATCAGCCGGTCGGAACCGAAGAAAGACGCCGCAATACGCAAAAAATACCGAGAGGAAGAGGAAACGAACAAAAAGGGGTGCAACACGAGGACTTCCCAGGAGGTCACCCATCCTAGTACTACTCTCGCCCAAGCAAGCTTAACTTCGGAGTTCTGATGGGATCCGGTGCATTATTGCTGGTATGATCGCACCCGTTAGTGTATGCGCGGTCAATTCATATAAGCCACTCTCGTCGTTCGCTGGTTCTAGTAGCCCAACTAATTAAAATACCGATCATTCCCGAATCAGCCGGTCGGAACCGAAGAAAGACGCTGCAATACGCAAAAAATACCGAGAGGAAGAGGAAACGAACAAAAAGGGGTGCAACACGAGGACTTCCCAGGAGGTCACCCATCCTAGTACTACTCTCGCCCAAGCAAGCTTAACTTCGGAGTTCTGATGGGATCCGGTGCATTATTGCTGGTATGATCGCACCCGTTAGTGTATGCGCGGTCAATTCATATAAGCCTCTCTCGTCGTTCGCTGGTTCTAGTAGCCCAACTAATTAAAATACCGACCATTCCCGAATCAGCCGGTCGGAACCGAAGAAAGACGCCGCAATACGCAAAAAATACCGAGAGGAAGAGGAAACGAACAAAAAGGGGTGCAACACGAGGACTTCCCAGGAGGTCACCCATCCTAGTACTACTCTCGCCCAAGCAAGCTTAACTTCGGAGTTCTGATGGGATCCGGTGCATTATTGCTGGTATGATCGCACCCGTTAGTGTATGCGCGGTCAATTCATATAAGCCTCTCTCGTCGTTCGCTGGTTCTAGTAGCCCAACTAATTAAAATACCGACCATTCCCGAATCAGCCGGTCGGAACCGAAGAAAGACGCCGCAATACGCAAAAAATACCGAGAGGAAGAGGAAACGAACAAAAAGGGGTGCAACACAAGGACTTCCCAGGAGGTCACCCATCCTAGTACTACTCTCGCCCAAGCAAGCTTAACTTCGGAGTTCTGATGGGATCCGGTGCATTATTGCTGGTATGATCGCACCCGTTAGTGTATGCGCAGTCAATTCATATAAGCCTCTCTCGTCGTTCGCTGGTTCTAGTAGCCCAACTAATTAAAATACCGACCATTCCCGAATCAGCCGGTCGGAACCGAAGAAAGACGCCGCAATACGCAAAAAATACCGAGAGGAAGAGGAAACGAACAAAAAGGGGTGCAACACGAGGACTTCCCAGGAGGTTACCCATCCTAGTACTACTCTCGCCCAAGCAAGCTTAACTTCGGAGTTCTGATGGGATCCGGTGCATTATTGCTGGTATGATCGCACCCGTTAGTGTATGCGCGGTCAATTCATATAAGCCTCTCTCGCCGTTCGCTGGTTCTAGTAGCCCAACTAATTAAAATACCGACCATTCCCGAATCAGCCGGTCGGAACCGAAGAAAGACGCCGCAATACGCAAAAAATACCGAGAGGAAGAGGATACGAACAAAAAGGGGTGCAACACGAGGACTTCCCAGGAGGTCACCCATCCCAGTACTACTCTCGCCCAAGCAAGCTTAACTTCGGAGTTCTGATGGGATCCGGTGCATTATTGCTGGTATGATCGCACCCGTTAGTGTATGCGCAGTCAATTCATATAAGCCTCTCTCGTCGTTCGCTGGTTCTAGTAGCCCAACTAATTAAAATACCGACCATTCCCGAATCAGCCGGTCGGAACCGAAGAAAGACGCCGCAATACGCAAAAAATACCGAGAGGAAGAGGAAACGAACAAAAAGGGGTGCAACACGAGGACTTCCCAGGAGGTCACCCATCCTAGTACTACTCTCGCCCAAGCAAGCTTAACTTCGGAGTTCTGATGGGATCCGGTGCATTATTGCTGGTATGATCGCACCCGTTAGTGTATGCGCCGTCAATTCATATAAGCCTCTCTCGTCGTTCGCTGGTTCTAGTAGCCCAACTAATTAAAATACCGACCATTCCCGAATCAGCCGGTCGGAACCGAAGAAAGACGCCGCAATACGCAAAAAATACCGAGAGGAAGAGGAAACGAACAAAAAGGGGTGCAACACGAGGACTTCCCAGGAGGTCACCCATCCTAGTACTACTCTCGCCCAAGCAAGCTTAACTTCGGAGTTCTGATGGGATCCGGTGCATTATTGCTGGTATGATCGCACCCGTTAGTGTATGCGCAGTCAATTCATATAAGCCTCTCTCGTCGTTCGCTGGTTCTAGTAGCCCAACTAATTAAAATACCGACCATTCCCGAATCAGCCGGTCGGAACCGAAGAAAGACGCCGCAATACGCAAAAAATACCGAGAGGAAGAGGAAACGAACAAAAAGGGGTGCAACACGAGGACTTCCCAGGAGGTCACCCATCCTAGTACTACTCTCGCCCAAGCAAGCTTAACTTCGGAGTTCTGATGGGATCCGGTGCATTATTGCTGGTATGATCGCACCCGTTAGTGTATGCGCAGTCAATTCATATAAGCCTCTCTCGTCGTTCGCTGGTTCTAGTAGCCCAACTAATTAAAATACCGACCATTCCCGAATCAGCCGGTCGGAACCGAAGAAAGACGCCGCAATACGCAAAAAATACCGAGAGGAAGAGGAAACGAACAAAAAGGGGTGCAACACGAGGACTTCCCAGGAGGTCACCCATCCTAGTACTACTCTCGCCCAAGCAAGCTTAACTTCGGAGTTCTGATGGGATCCGGTGCATTATTGCTGGTATGATCGCACCCGTTAGTGTATGCGCAGTCAATTCATATAAGCCTCTCTCGTCGTTCGCTGGTTCTAGTAGCCCAACTAATTAAAATACCGACCATTCCCGAATCAGCCGGTCGGAACCGAAGAAAGACGCCGCAATACGCAAAAAATACCGAGAGGAAGAGGAGACGAACAAAAAGGGGTGCAACACGAGGACTTCCCAGGAGGTCACCCATCCCAGTACTACTCTCGCCCAAGCAAGCTTAACTTCGGAGTTCTGATGGGATCCGGTGCATTATTGCTGGTATGATCGCACCCGTTAGTGTATGCGCAGTCAATTCATATAAGCCTCTCTCGTCGTTCGCTGGTTCTAGTAGCCCAACTAATTAAAATACCGACCATTCCCGAATCAGCCGGTCGGAACCGAAGAAAGACGCCGCAATACGCAAAAAATACCGAGAGGAAGAGGAAACGAACAAAAAGGGGTGCAACACGAGGACTTCCCAGGAGGTCACCCATCCTAGTACTACTCTCGCCCAAGCAAGCTTAACTTCGGAGTTCTGATGGGATCCGGTGCATTATTGCTGGTATGATCGCACCCGTTAGTGTATGCGCGGTCAATTCATATAAGCCTCTCTCGTCGTTCGCTGGTTCTAGTAGCCCAACTAATTAAAATACCGACCATTCCCGAATCAGCCGGTCGGAACCGAAGAAAGACGCCGCAATACGCAAAAAATACCGAGAGGAAGAGGAAACGAACAAAAAGGGGTGCAACACGAGGACTTCCCAAGAGGTCACCCATCCTAGTACTACTCTCGCCCAAGCAAGCTTAACTTCGGAGTTCTGATGGGATCCGGTGCATTATTGCTGGTATGATCGCACCCGTTAGTGTATGCGCGGTCAATTCATATAAGCCTCTCTCGTCGTTCGCTGGTTCTAGTAGCCCAACTAATTAAAATACCGACCATTCCCGAATCAGCCGGTCGGAACCGAAGAAAGACGCCGCAATACGCAAAAAATACCGAGAGGAAGAGGAAACGAACAAAAAGGGGTGCAACACGAGGACTTCCCAGGAGGTCACCCATCCTAGTACTACTCTCGCCCAAGCAAGCTTAACTTCGGAGTTCTGATGGGATCCGGTGCATTATTGCTGGTATGATCGCACCCGTTAGTGTATGCGCGGTCAATTCATATAAGCCACTCTCGTCGTTCGCTGGTTCTAGTAGCCCAACTAATTAAAATACCGACCATTCCCGAATCAGCCGGTCGGAACCGAAGAAAGACGCTGCAATACGCAAAAAATACCGAGAGGAAGAGGAAACGAACAAAAAGGGGTGCAACACGAGGACTTCCCAGGAGGTCACCCATCCTAGTACTACTCTCGCCCAAGCAAGCTTAACTTCGGAGTTCTGATGGGATCCGGTGCATTATTGCTGGTATGATCGCACCCGTTAGTGTATGCGCAGTCAATTCATATAAGCCTCTCTCGTCGTTCGCTGGTTCTAGTAGCCCAACTAATTAAAATACCGACCATTCCCGAATCAGCCGGTCGGAACCGAAGAAAGACGCCGCAATACGCAAAAAATACCGAGAGGAAGAGGAAACGAACAAAAAGGGGTGCAACACGAGGACTTCCCAGGAGGTCACCCATCCTAGTACTACTCTCGCCCAAGCAAGCTTAACTTCGGAGTTCTGATGGGATCCGGTGCATTATTGCTGGTATGATCGCACCCGTTAGTGTATGCGCAGTCAATTC